>OY882858.1:107938604-109181104 GCA_963693515.1 Pipistrellus nathusii
AAGATGACAATTATCAACAAATCAACAAATGACAATGACAAGCGCTGGCGAGGATGCAGAGAAAAAGGAACCCTAGTGCATTGCTGGTGGAAATGCAGACTGGTTCAGCCACTGTGGAGAACAGTATAGAGTTTCCTCAAAAAACTGAAAATGGAACTCCCATTTGACTCAGTGATCCCACTTCTAGGAATATATATCAAGAAACCAGAAAGACCAATCAGAAAGGATATATGCACCCCTAAGTTCATAGCAGCCCAATTTACAATAGCTAGGATTTGAAATCAGCCTAAGTGCCCATCAGCAGATGGCTATATAGCTACTGGCTTCTGCAATAAAGACTCATTCTTATATACCCAAAACCTCTCATGGCTTCTCCGTCTAAGACCCAATGTCCTAGAAGATCCAGCCCAGGCAGAGGGGCTTGAACCCAACATCTGCTGTCTAGTGAGCAGAGGATAAAGGAGGAACTTGGACTAAATTCCCAACAGTTAGTACAGGGGACAGTGTTCGAGAAGAATCAGCCCTGTAGTAGTCAAGTGGGATAATTTTTTAAAATATATTTTTATTGATTTTTGTACAGGGAGGAAGGGAGAGAGAGAGCCAGAAATGTCAATGAGAGAGAAACATCGACCAGCTGCCTCTTGCAAACCCCCTACTGGGGATGTGACCGCAACCAAGGTAGATGCCCTTGACCAGAATCAAACCCGGGACCTTTCAGTCCACAGACCGATGCTCTACCACTGAGCCAATCCAGTTTTGGCTCAAGTGGGATAATTTAGAAGAATGCATGGACTCAGAGCTAGTCAGATTAACAGAGCCGTGCAGTGCTCTTGTTGCTGTCTCTGACACTTGGGAATAAATTATGAAAACTCTATGCTAACTTTATAATCAAAACCCAAACTAAGGGCAAAAATATTTTCATAGAAATTGAATGACAATACAGAAAACAGTCTCTTAAATCACTGTTTTTCCAAAGAATTATATTGGCAAATATTAAAATATACTTGTCTCATATAAAACCATTCTAATTCAGAAAATCTGTAGCAACAAAGCATAGCAAACATAAGCCAAATATTTGTGGAGGCTTTCAGCATAGCCTTCCCAAACATATTTCTAGCCAAGTCTACTCAGTGTATCCACTGGCCTAGCACTTACTAATTACTCAATAAATATCATTAAGTAGCCGAAACCGGTTTGGCTCAATGGATAGAGCGCTGGCCTGCGGACTGAAGGGTCCCTGGTTCGATTCCAGTCAAGGGCATGTACCTTGGCTGCAGACACATCCCCATTAGGTGGCATGCAAGAGGCAGCTGATTGATGACTCTCTCTCATCGATGTTTCTAACTCTCTATTCCTCTCTCTTCCTCTCTGTAAAAAATCAATAAAATATTAAAAAAATATATCATTAAGTAAATTGATGTATAAATGAAGAAAAGAATGAATTACATCACTTGGCTTTTAACCAGACTGAACTATGACATTGTGGGAAAATACTGTATCCTTGTACACCCACATTAACATGATTTTTACAGGTATAACTAGTATTTGTTATAAGAGGTTCAGAAATTGGGCTCTGTAAAATTATTTATATTCATTTCTTAATTTTTTATAATAATCACCTATTACTTGTGTTATTTCAGAAGGGACAAATGATAAAATGTTGTGAATTCTTAGCTTATCATATTTCCCCACTTGTAAAAAGCACAAAATAAAATTTAAAGATTTTCACTGGCAATATATTAGATTCTATGGCATATATTTTGTGTACTAACCTTGTATCTGGCTTTATATTGTTCTTACACTTTATTT
Organism: Pipistrellus nathusii; assembly: GCA_963693515.1. Lineage (NCBI taxonomy): Eukaryota > Metazoa > Chordata > Mammalia > Chiroptera > Vespertilionidae > Pipistrellus > Pipistrellus nathusii. The sequence goes on from OY882858.1 coordinate 107,940,414, forward strand.
TGTCTTCATCACGGTTCCATCAGTCCGTTTTATCTTTTTAAAAATGTTTTTTCTAAATGCTATGGTTTCATTTTATTTTTTATTTTTTGTTTAAATTTCTTAATTGATTAAGGTATCACATATTTGTCCTCATCTCCCCATTCCCATCCCAAACTCCTCCTCATGCATGTCCCCACCCCCCTTTTGTCCTTGACCACTGGTTAGGCTCATATGTATGCACACAAGTCCTTTGGTTGATCTCTTCTCTTTATCGCCACCCTTACCTACCCTCTCTCTGAGGTCCTACAGTCTGATCCATGCCTTCTTGTTTCTGGGTCTGTTCTTGTTCATCAGACTATGTTGTTCATCATTTCTCCTAGATTAGTGAGATCATGTGCTACTAGAAATACACTTATAAGAACCAAAAATGAGACAAGCAATAATGGTTATGCTGAAAGGCATATAAATCAGTCTGTAGTGAGTTTCTCTCCAGGCCAACAGTTCTTTTCAGACCCAATTTGAATGTCAAACAGTTCCTTATGTGTACATGTCAGCAATGATATTTCAGTTCTGGATGGTGGACAAACGGTGGTAATGCAGGTCTGAGCTTCTCTGGTTTGGTCCTAGGCAACCTGCAGTGATGCACAGCTGCTGACTGCTATATGGCAAGGCATTGTCAGCGTCTTCCATCTCTGTACTGTTTCTCTTCTGTCTTCATGGCTAGAGCACTCCTATCAATTTCTCTCTGTTGCCAGCATCCACATGGTCTCAGAGTTGTTTTCTGAAAATATATAAACATATTCTCAACAAAAAGTTAATAAAGGAATATTTTCTATAAATTTGACTTGGGATCCTTTTTTATTTTTTGCCCAAATGATTTTCCTCTGGCTTGTTTTGACACCATGTGTGTTTTTCATGGGTGTCTTGCTGTTAGTATTACAATTAATTTTCTAAAGTAAAAATTTTCTAGATGTAATTTACTTACAGGATATTTTTCCTTACATGATATTCTTCTACTATCCCTCCTTTTTTATTTAAATATTACAGGTCTTTGAAAATTTTATAATGTAGTCTTGATAACTTTTAAATTTTAATTTTTTGCACTATAATATGACTGGTTTAGGTACATTATATGCTACGCAATTTTATCATGAGATGAACTACCAATAGAGCATTTCACCCTAATTGCTATGGTTTTAAATATGGAAGGCTAGATACCAATTCCAACATGATTCCCTAGGTTTGATCCTCAGCTTAGGGGTTCATAAAGCTGATTTTCATCAGTCTGTAGGGCCAGTTCCCAAAGACCAATGTTGATACTGCCATTTTGCTCTTCTTACTATATTTGTCCACAGTAAGAAGTAAATGTTACACTAAATATTCATTTTGACATGACCAGCCAACTGACTTCCTGTGGTAAAACTATAGAGGGACCCAAATTATCAGAAGTTTGCTTGTTGTTCATGGAATCAGAAAAAAGGGCTTTGAGGACAGGCAAAGTGATTTTCAGAGACCAAGTCCACCATGTCCTCTCTAAGTGAACTTAAACTCACTAAGCCTCAGTTTTTTGTAAGTTGCATATTTAGGTAACAACTGAGGTGGCTTAAATGTAACCACATTAAGCTGAGGATTTTCAATATTAACTGTGATCATTTTTGTACAAAGTGTTAACTCATTAGGCTGTGAAAAGAAAATGGTTATTTTTAATAAGCAGCTATGATCTGTCAAATCCCTCTTTCCCGTTAGATATCAGGTTCTCTTAGTTGACATCTCAATTAACTTTTAGTCACTTTTAATTAGTTAAATAATCTCATTTTCATATTAAGACTTCATCCTGTTCATTTTGCAAGTTGAAATGCATAGTTATTTGAAGGCTTTCTGCGTGCATAGTTTATTGGTAATTCCAGAACAGATATCTCAAATGTGACCCATTTACTGATCTTGGTCTTATAATTGATCTTTCCTGCACTGCAATAGGGTGAGGAGCTTGCACCAGAATGAAAATCAATTGTATTACCAAGCACAATGTGTAGTTCAAATGAAAGAAAAAATAAGTAAACTCAGAATTACATTTGGAATTCCAACACTTTTCTCTTAGCAATTAAGAAAAGAGGACCAAAAACATCCTAATATATATAAAGCCAGGAGCAGATGACCAAACAGCAGGCTGTATGGGGAGTCAAAGCCAGCGGGAGGAGGGGTAGTGAGGGACAACCAAATGACTGAACAGCAGGCAGCGTAGGGCAACCAGGCTGGTGGGGAGGACAGTTGGAGGCAACCAGGATAATGAAGGGAGCCAGTAAGGAGTGACCAGGCTGGCAGAGAGGTAAGGGGTGACCAGACAGGGGGGTGGAGGGGCCAGTTAGGGGCAATCAGGCCAGCAGGCAGAGACAGTTAGGGGTGTTCAGGCTGGTGGGGAGGAGGCAATTAGGAGTGATCAAGCAGGCAGGCAGGTCAGCAGTTAGGAGCCAGTGGGATCAGGCCTAAATCAGCAATCGGACATAAACCGGCAGTCAGACATCCCCCAAGGGGTCCCGGATTAGAGAGGGTGCAGGCTGGGCTGAGGGGACCCCCCTCCATGTATGAATTTCATGAACTGGGCCTCTAGTAAATAAATGAAGATGTAAAAGACTTGAAAATTACTATCATCAAAATTTAACCTAATTTATATTCACAGGACACACCACTCAATAAAAGCAATATGCAAATTCATCCAAGTGTTTATGGAAAATTTTTTCAACTAAATGAAAATTAAGATGGAACATGACAAATTTGCAACATAAAGTAAGATTATGTTTAGAGAAGAATTTATATCTATAGGGTGGGAACAAGGTAGGTTATAGTTGTTCGTATGGAAAAATAATTAATAAATAATGATTCAAAAATAAACCACTTCATGTACTCACAGCTGTAAACCTTTTTTTGCTCCACCCTGTATATTACTATATTTAAAAAAAAGATTCTAAAATCTATTATCTAATCTTCTACTTTAAAATTTTTAAGAGAAAATTAAACCCAAAGTAAATAGAAAAGGATAAATGATAAAGATAGGATAGAGAAGAATTCAATTGAAAATTAAAAATAGAGAAAAAAATCCCCAAACTGCTTCTTCAAAATTAATCAAGAGACATTATAAAAATATAGCTAGAATTATAAGAATAAGAGAAGACACAAATGATCAGTGTCAACAAAGAAAAAGAACAAATTACTTCAGAACCAAAGACTAAGTAAAAATAATAAAGCACCTTATTTGATAATATTTGTGACACCTTGTCTGATAATTTTTCTAATAATTTTCAAAAAAAAAAAAAACCTTAAGCTTTATGTATTGTTTGAAATACTATTTTAGAATCTTTTCCCATCACCTATGTGGTCATTATTCACTGAAATTACATTTAAAGTATTTATGCTAAACTCCAAAAATCCATTTTCCCAACTTTATTTATGTTTTCCTCTATCACAGTTTTTTCTAATTAGTCTGCACAGCTACAATGATAGAGAAAGACTTTTAGCACTTTTGTTTTTAAAAAGGGAAACTAAAGACCAGAGAAGTAGAACAATTTTTTTAAACATGACTGTCGAGGATTTCTTAATTAAGAATATCAAACCTACTGTCACTTAGGCATATTGCATATCTGCTGCTGAGTCAGACAGATAAATCTTCATTTCAAATAAAGATATAAAAAACAATCATTTTTTTAAAATCCATCCTCTCCATATTGGTAAAAAAAAAAAAAAAAGATAAACAACAAAAAAGCAACAACATAGAATATGCTCACACATATGAGAGGAAAACTAAATCACACTATGCTGATAGCTCTGGTGCTCTCAGTTTTCTGGTGTGTGTGTGTGTGTGTGTGTGTGTGTGTGTGTGTGTGTTCATTTATTTTAAATTTGTAGCCACTAATTCTCTAATGCCATAGCAAAGAGATTAGAGACAGCTAACAACTAAATGGACTCTGGTCCAGGGCTATAAACAGATGATTACACCAAAGGGAGCCAACCTGCCTAAGATAACAATTCAGTTGAGCAGCATTATCTGTCAAGTCATAATTATTAATATCTTTATGGTCCAGCTTGAGACTTCAGCAACTCTCCTCCTTATCAGTTTCAAAAGTTACCCATGTGATCTGAACAAAGTAGCAGAGGAAACAATATGAACACTTTATGATTGCTTCTTTCTTCCAGAATGCATAATCAAAGTTTATTCATTCTTCAATCAATTGAAAGATCAATCATGGAGAGTAATAGCTACATCCATTATTCAGAAGTTAAGTGCCCATGGATTTTGTGGGGAAGGGATTTTAATCCATGTCTTCTATCCTAAAAAACATAGCACAAGAAATTACATTGGAGAAAGAGAGAATTAACAGAGAAGAAAATAGATCATGTTACTTCTAGACTATTATCCCCTTGGTCCTAATGCTTGCTCTGAAACATTGTAACAGAATAAACTCATTAACAAAAAGGAGGAGAAGGGTAGTGGAAAACTCGTAGGGATAATCAATAGCTGCTATAAATACTTGAATCACTATCATTTTAGGGGTGATTTTTTCTTTCATGAAAGGCAGACAATAATGGTATGAATTTGCGTACAGTAAAATGTAGTAGAATCGGGGAAAACCGGCTCAAATGATTAAATATACACACTCCTGGGAAGGGGGGCAAGGAAAAGTATGCTATGACTGGATGTAACCAAGAAATCAATATTGAGGGAGAAAAACATAAGTTTTCATTTAATCTTGTTTAACATTTATACAATTAAACACTGACCTGAGTCACCATAATCTGGGATGCAAGAAATGAAATCAATCCCACGAGGTCACACAGACATGTTGGCTGAATGGGCATCAAGAAAGAAAGACCGAGTAAAAAGCATTATTTCCTGAGCAAACCTATGTAAGTCACATTTCATGAAGCCACTCAGGTTATCAGAGAGAGAAGATGCTTTAGACAAAGGGTTCCTCATAAAGGAATGTAGGAAAATTTATGAAGACACCTTTTCCTACTCTCACTGAAATAACTGGAATTGTAGAAGGGAGCTAGGGCAGGTTAATCAGTGATCAGATCACAAAAACATCTTGGTTTCCCAGCACAATTCACACAATTCCAGGAAGGGATACTCCAGATCTAAAAACAAGAAAGCGAAAAATACCAACACTGCATTTTCTAAGAGTAGTGAAAAATTATTTGGACAAATTTAAAAAGTATTATAATTTGACAAACATAACATAACATAACAGATATACTTTGTCCTCTGAAGTACTGTTGCCCTAATTGGGTAAAAATTCATTAGTAACATTATTAACATCTTGGTCACTATGAGATAGCTAAGATAATTTTATTTATTTTTAAAATATATTTTATTGATTTTTTACAGAGAGAAGGGGGAGAGCCAGAGAGCCAGAAACGTCGATGAGAAGAAACATCGACCAGCCACCCCCTGCATATCCCATACCGGGGATGTGCCCGCAGCCAATGTACATGCCCTTGACCGGAATCGAACCCGGGACCTTTCAGTCCGCAGACCGATGCTCTACCACTGAGCCAAACCAGTTTCGGCCTAATTTTAGAATCTATGTATCATATTAGTGAAAATTCATCTTGATTTTTGGATACCATTAAAGTGGTTTTGAAAGCTATAATTTTTAGACTCCATCCACACACACTCTCCAAAAAATGCAACAGTTTTAGAATGACTTTTATTAAATACACTTCCCTATTCGTCTTCAAATTCTGTTCCAAACCCCCGAAGCCAGAAAGTGCCTCATGCAATTTCAATCTTGTTGACCAAGGACAAATGTCTAAGAATTTTCATTCCAGGACATGTTTTTAACAACAGCTTCATATACACAGAAAACACCAACTGAAATCTTCACACTGAAGGTTCAAATTTAAACGTGAATAAAAATTATCAAAACAGAATTCATCAACTCTCCCTACAATCAGGGCTTTTTCCCAGCCTTCCAATTACCATCAGCAGCAGACTATCCTCTGTTCCCAGCTTGATTGCTCTTCATAGTAATTCAAACACCTGTCTATTCCTCCTCTGAGACCAATTGTGGCCGATGAATGACCTGCATCCAAATCATCTTGAGTGCTCAAGATGTATATTGAGCCTACGTTGTATATTGCTGTGCCCTGCTCCCGAAATACTGAATATGAACATCTGGGAGAGAATTCCTGAAATATGTATTTTAGAACACTTCACCAGGTAATCTTCTGTATCCTAGAGTTTCAAAATCATTTGCCTGAGATGCAAATTAAACCACAATGAAGAGTCATCTCACACTTGGCAGAATCTCCAGCATCAATAAATCAACAAACAAGTGCTGGCAAGGATATAGAGAAAAGGGAACCATGTGCACTGTTGGTGGGAGGACAGACTGGTGTAGACACTGGAAAATAGTATAGAGTTTCCTCAAAAGTTGCTTTACTGTGTAAAAGTCTCAACATCTTTTTCATCACAAATTTGTTCTGTTCATTCTTTTTAATTGATAATTAATCATATTTCAAGACAAATCCAAACCTCCCAGCTGAACATTTGAGGACTTCTATGAGGGAACCTAAGTGTGTCTGGCCCACTGACAATTCTCATGGCTCCTCTCTGGAGTCCCTCTGTTCAGACTAGACTTCAACCCTATTTTTTGCATTTTTTCCTATTTTCTATCTCACTATCATCCATCTTTCTCTTTTATTTCCTAAGACTCTCCTTGGTTTTACAAAATCTAAAACTTCTTCTAAAAAGGAAATCCAGAATTACCTTCTCTAAAGTAATAGAAATATATAGGGTGTGGCAAATGTAGGTTTACAGTTGTTCATATGGAAAAATAATATAATTATAAATAATGCAAGAGTAAACATTGTTTTGCATATTCACAACTATAAACCTCCTTTTGTCTACTCTGTAATAAAATGCCACAAGTTGGCAGGCACATTAAAAAAATCCTAGTACTACTACTCATGCCATGTGATTTGGAGCAAATTTATTTGATAAATGTGAAATAATGTACCCATTACGTGGTACATTACAGGAACTCAATAAGAACTAATTTCTTTTCTGTACCCATCTATCATGTAGTGCAGTTGTTATGATCTTTGCATATTACCTTTCTCTGTAATCTATTTCTACTGGAAGTGGGCTCTCATTTTCATGGTTTACCCATTCCATGTGGTCAGGTGATCTGTTATCACTGTCATTACATGTGTGGAGGCCACATGACACAGGCCAGCAAATAAGAGTACTCCACACACACTCTCCAAAATGCAGAAATTAGCTCAGGAATGAGTATTTTCCCCATCAATCAGGTCAATCCCTAGAAATTTTTTCTGGACCCTGAAGACTTGGACACTAGTCATTTGGGGGGGTCTGACTATGCCATTGAGCTAAACCTGGAGATGTCAATGATCAGCTTTGCTATCATGCTAGAAAATCAGCCACCAAATTAAATCAACTAAGAGGAAAATGGAATTCAAGTGTGGAAAGGCAATATCTTGATAACACCATTTTTATCCCTGAATCCATCATGCCTGAGATCTAACTATAAACTTTTCATTTATAGGAGTCAATGGATTCTTCTTGGGTTAACATAGTTTCCACAAGTTTTCTGTCACTTTTACAAGATAGCCCTGACTAACACAGAAATATCAGGAAGTGGAATGTTGCAAATAACAGAACTTAAAATGTGAACAGATCGAAGTAACATAGGTGAGAACCTGGAAGGTGAAGGCAGTGCCTAGATGAGACATTAACTTGCCTCTCTTTGTTTTGGGGTTAAGTGTCTTATTGATTGTAAGTCTATTTCCATGGCCAGGCAGTGACATTTTCAAATGATGCATATGGGAAGAAAGTTTGTTGTTGAGCAGTCCAGAATTAGTTTATATGAGGAATCAAACTAGCTCTTTATAACTTATACTACATGCCCAGTACACAAAATTCGTGCACAGGTGGGGTCCTTAGGCCTGGATGGCAATCATGGCCAATCAGGGCCTTCCTGCCAATTGCCAGCTGCTGGCTCGGGCCTGCCAGATGGGGGGAGGGACTGCAGGAAGTTAGCGGCCATGGGAGGTAGGTTGTGGGAGCACACTGACCACCAGAGACCAGCTCCTGCATTGAGCATCTGCCTCCTGATAGTCAGTATGCATCATGGTGACCAGTTATTCTGATCATTCCATCATTCTGGATATATATATATATATATATATATATATATATATATATAGAGAGAGAGAGAGAGAGAGAGAGAGAGAGAGAGAGGGGGGGGGGGGCTGATGCACAAAATTCATGCATTGGGGGGGGGGGTACCTCAGCCTGGCCTGCACCCTCTCCAATCTAGGACCCCTCATGGAAACTCCATTTTATGACCCACATGCAGCCCATCCTCACTTTCCACGGGGATAAGCACATGACATAAGGTGAGCCAATCAGACCACCCTGTCCACAAGGATATTCAGGATGGTACATGATCTAGACTAAAACAATCACAACCTTCCTTGGGAATTTAGCTGCAAGCAACAAATATTCTTTTGGTTAAAACTGCTAGCTATAAGGAAATATGAGTTCCATGTCTTTCCTCTAATGACTGATTTCTACTACCAATCATGAGGACACTGCCCAAGATTAAAGCCAACACAGAAGAAATAAGAGATGATTGATGCGGGTAGAATATGTGACTTAATGGCCTCAGTTTAGTCAAAAGGTAACTCTCTCCCCTTATATTTCTCACTTATGTGAACAATAGGAGTCAGTTCATTTTTCCTAAATTAATTAGTCTAGGGTTTCTGTTATTAGCTGATACAAGTTCTGAATAACACGTTAGGTCAGTGCTTGCATTGCACTCATAAATATTCTCTAGTTTTTTCATGTATATGTTTCTTCTGATTAAACAGTAACAGAAGAAAAGACATTGTATCATAGATTTCCTTTTCCATTCCTATAGTTCCACTACAACATTACAACTCATTAAATGAAGATTTGCTAACTATAATAAAAATCTACAGCCATCTATTCTTTCAGTTTTATGACCTCACATAATTACTTTTCTCCAAAAATACCTAAGGGTCCACCATCCCACGCAAAATATCACACAAAGATCTAAGCAGCTCTGACTCTTATTCCCTTAGAAGCTTCTCAATGGTTTTCAGCTTTTATGCTAAAGAACCATCATAAACACTACAATTCTTCTTAACCCATGAAAAGTGTTTTAAACTCACAAAGTAATTAACCTTGCCAGCAGTAATTCCAGCAGAATCACCAGAGTCGCATGATAACCCTTTTCCATGTTTTAAAAGGTGTACTCCAATACCAGTATTTATGGCTCACCTCTCATGGCTGTGTCATGGTTTAAAAAGCACTTACTTCCATGACTCTGCTCTCTTATATACTCTTGGTTTAATAATTATCACTAATAACACAAGGTACTTGCTAAATATTAGTGAGCTTGATGGGGGCAAAAGTATTGCAATTTTGTTTCCCAGCCCATTAATTGGTGAGCATACCACATTGAAGCGGAATAGCTGAAGAAGACCTAGATCTTGCCCACTACTCTTTTTTTTTTCATTTTCTATTCATTATCTCAATTAAGAATACACTTCAAGGATATAGACTCCTATATACAAGGGTGTAATTACAATGTTGAAAAAAAAATCCTGTTTTTTCTTTAGATAGAAACCAAAGAGTAAAAAAACTTATATATTTGCTATTTTAGCAGTCAGGTCATCCAGCAAGAAACAGAAGTCATCCCCAGGTGATTCAAATAAAAAGACTTTGGTGAAGGGACTCCTTTAAAAAGGTGAGAAGAGTGGAAGAGAGAAGAGAGTGAGAGAGGCGCACATTAGTAGAAAGTCAGCACCACCCTAGGGGCTGAAGGACTAAAGGAAAAGCATTACCTGAACCTGCAACTTCTTTTCTCTTCTCACATATATTTTGAAAGACTATTCTGACTTCTTAGTTTTAAAATTTTATCACTCAAAAATCTCTACTTTCCTTTATATCTTAAAATACTTTGTAAGATAAAATATTTGCATTCTTTAAATCAATGCAAGCTATTTATGTCCCATCTTTCCCAGTAAAATAAAAAGACTTTGCACTAAGGTGAAGAATTTGCACAGAGCATTTGCATAAGGGAACCGACTGAGAATTCCAAGGCTAAACAGTCTGTGCCTAGGAATCTTTAGAGATTTTATTTTAGTGAGTTCAATACTATTTACTCAACACTACTTAACAGACACAGAATGTTGTCATTAAACCACATATGCTTTTGAAGCAGGGACAGGTGATCTTTAGTAGAATAATAGTGTTAAATGGTGGTTACTTGAAGTATAGAAGTGAAAAGAACATTAACCAAGGATGCTAGAGAAATGCATAAAGGGAAAAGGGAGAAAGAGGACAAGCTTAGCCAATGAAATTTCAACTCTACAGGATTTTTCTTAAACTCCAACCTTGTCCTCACTTGCTAGACTACACTGCCTTCACATTTTTATATTCTCCCAAGATCACATCCCTGGGCCTACTATTACAAACAAGATGATTCTTCTGACATAACATGGCAGATTTTTTTTTAAATGTGATGAAATAGGAAAGACAGACACTAAGATGTGAAATAGCAATGCCAGCGGCCTATAGGTTTACAAATTGCTTCCCTGAGTTTGCATCACAGCAATTTTCACTCACTTTGAAGATTTCTCAAGGGCAAAGAAGGCTTTCCTCTCCTAGCAAACAGTTCCATTTGCAGCAGAAATAAGATATAGTGTGTATATCCAGACACCAAAATAATAAAGCAAAACTGATAAGAGGAGATCTGGAATTGAATCTTTTCCAAATGATCTTGCTCTCTCCCCTGGGGGAGAAGCACTTAAATATTAGTCACACATTAGCCAACTATGCATGTAAAACTCATCAGTAAAGAAAAAATGCCTTTAAATGAAAATCAGAAATCTGAGAGTGAAAAAGAAACATTGGTAAAGGTCCTGGATTCTTTCATCACTCACTTCAGCATTATTAAGTGAGTTGCCCTGGCTTGTTCATTTCAAACTTTCGGAGCTCAGCTCTATAAAAAGGGAAAATGAGCACACCTACCATTAATGTCACTGAAGTGCTATAAGGAGTTTATTGAAAGACAATTCTAAAGTGAACATTACTGTTACCTGGGCAATGGTCTATGTCACTTTCTAACATTATTCATAGAGAACCCCTCATAAAAATGTTATGTTGCCAGCTGATGTTGCTCATTGGTTGAGTACCAGTCTATGAACCAGGAGGTCATGGTTCAATTCCCAGTCAGGGCACATGCCCAGGTTGTGGGCTTGATCCCCAGTGTGAGGCATGCAGGAAGCAAATCAATGATTTCTGCCATCATTGATGTTTCTATTTCTCTCCCTCTGCCTTCCTCTCCGAAATCAATAAAAATAAAAAATATGCTTATATTAAAATAAAATGGAACCCAATTCAGGAAACATTGAAAAGTAAAGTTGGTCAAAGTTTAATTTATGCTGGAAAGTACAGCTATAACAAAGTGAAAATGGCCAAATCCCAAGAAATATCACATCACACATGTTGTTATCATAGTATCTCTACTAGTAAAACAGACTAAAACAAAATTTAAAATTAGACCCATTTTTAATAAGAATATAAAACATAGGTTCTAAACCTTTTTATTTTAGATATCATATAGTGGGCCACTACAAAATAACACAGTTTAATTTTTTTCTTCTTCATGTAAAATAACACACAGAGAAACTTGTCTAGCATGAACTCACCACTTTGGCTACAGACAAGTTGATATTAACATTTCCTGAAAAATGAATGTGAAGGAAGTTATGGTATGATATTGTCCACTACAAATGGCCAATAACCATAAAAATACTTCAAGATATACTATTAACCAATGAAATGCAAACTAAAATATTCATTTGATGCTATTTTCACCCAATAGATCAGAAAATATATAAAAATCAATAATATCCAATGTTAGTGAAGGTGTGGAGGAAAAATGTGTTCTTATACCCTGTAGCTCTTCTGAGGGGGTGGTAGGGGGAAGGCATAAATGAGAAATACATTTCAAAACCCTTAGAAAATATACACTTGCCTGACCAGTGTGACTCAGTTGATTGGGCATCATCCTGTGTTTCGACAGGTTGCTGGTTTGATTCTTGGTAAGGGCACATGCCTGGGTTGTGGGCTCAATCCCCAGTGTAAGGCATGCAGGAGCCAACCAAGCAATGTTTCTTTCACTGATGTTTCTTTTTCTCACCCTTTTTTTCCTTCTCCCACTCTAAAATCAATAAAAACATCCTATCTAATAAAAGAGTAATATGCAGATTGACCATCACTCCAACACACAAGATGGCTGCCCCATATGGACACAAGATGGCCAGCAGGGGAGGGCAATTGGGAGGGGCCAGGCCTGTAAAGGAAGGCAATTGGAGGTGATCAAGCCTGTAGGGGAGGGCAGTTAGGGGTAACCAGGCTGGCAGGGGAGCAGTGGTCATCTATCAGCCTGGCAGAGGAGTGGTTAGGGGGTAATCAGGCTGGCAGGCAGAAGCAGTTGGGGGCAATCAGGAAGGCAGGCAGGCAAGCTGTTGGAAGCCAGCAGTCCTTGATTGTAAGAGGAATGTTGACTTCCTGTTTATGCCCAATCTACTGGGATTGGGCCTAAATGGGCAGTTAGACATTCTTCAAGGAGTCCCAGATTGGAGAGGATGCAGGCTGGGCTGAGGGACACACATACCCACCCACCCCTACACACAAATTTCATGCACTGGGTCTCTAGTATTTAATAAAAAATGTATACTCTTCATCAAGGATTTCATTTCTAGGGTTTTACAACATTAGACATTCACATGTCCAAATGACTAATGTAAAATTGTTTACATTAGCAAAAGAATCAGAAACAACATAAGTGCCCAATATGAAAATATTGGCTTCCTTTAATTCCTAGAATTTATTTTTGTAACAAGCATGTTATTTTCCTACCTCTAAAAAATAAATAAATTATGATTTCTTGGGAAATGTAATAGTAATGCAAAAATTATTTTAAAAAATAATAAAACAAAAGCAAGCAAAAAAAGCAAGCAAGAAAGAAACAATAAAAACCTTCTATTCAAATTCTTCTTCAAACCATATTTATTACCAAGGTATAATATTTATAAATGTGACTTCAATATGTATAACCCTTCTTTATTTAGAATCATGTATTATTAGATCACATGAACCAAACAGCTCATATCACAGAAGACCAAGACTTAGAGACTTATTTGAGGTTACCTGGGTCTCCAACCTGCTTCTCATGAATTAATGTATCCACTCTGTGTCACCACAATCCTCTCCTACCTTCCCAGCCCCTATTCTCTCTAATTCATTTTACATATCATCTATTTATTATTTATCAATCATCTAAATACCTACTTACCTACCTACCTACTTACTATCTATCTGGCTTTTTGACTATATTCCATCTTCATTTCTACTTGATGAAATAAAATTGCACTTTTATAAAACAATTGTAATCACAAAATTAAACCATTGCAGATATCTGGCAGGGGTCTATCATAACAAAAACTAGAGCCCAGTTCATGGATTCATGCACTGGTGATGTCCCTCAGCCTGGCCTATGGGGCTAAGGCCAAAACTGGCTCTCCAGCATAGGGTCCCAGATTGCAAGAGGGTGCAGTCCAGGCCGAGGGACCCCACTGGTGCATGATTGAGGCCAGGGAGGAACAAAAGAAAGGCTCCAGGGCGTATCCAGCCCATCTCACCCAGTTCCGATTGGCCAGACCCCACCTGCCAGTCAGAACATCTGCCCTCTGCTGGTCAATGCACATCATAGTGACTGGTTGAACGGTTGAAGGAATGGTCAGACAGTTAGCATTTTATTATATAGGATTAGCTTTTATTATATAGGATTAATATATAGGCTAGAATGAGGGCAGGAGTAGGAGCAGGAAAGACCAACAGGCTTCATCATGAGTTACTGCAATCAACTAAGCAAAAGGTAATATGAAGAATGTATAACATGCAAGAGTTCAAAGTCTGTGTGTGGTTTAGACATAAAGATATGAGAAATGCCACAAGGAGTTACTCACACATATAAGGAGATGTCTTTGGATCAAGTGTCCACACCACTAGCAGCCATTCTATCTCTAATAAAGTAGAAACAACAAAAAAATCACTTATATCTGCATATAGCTAGATATTTTACCTTTTCCATCTTTAATCTCCCCCCCCAACCTTTAATACTAGGTATTTTATCTTCAATTTACAGAGAAATAAATTGAAGCTAACAGAAGTTATTTGCTCAAGATCACACAACTAACAGATGGCAAAATTGGTTTAAACTCCTGACTTAAATCCAAAGTCTTTCCATTATGTTACATATCCTTCTCATGACCTAATCCAAAAGCTTAAAGATATTTGTCTCCTGATTTCCTTTAATAATCTACTTTTCATGAATTAACATAAAAATTGTTGAACTATTTTTTATTTTCATTAATGCATTCGGGTTAAAGAAATGTTTGAGAACATACAATGCTCATGTTCTTCAGAGTACTCAAATTCACTTTCTGCTGATAAAAGGTCCAGAGGGTTTAGCCAGTTCTATACACAGTATAAATGAAATGACATGTGTTGGTTGGTTGAATGGCACCTTCTTTTATTTACCTTAAAATCACCTATTCAAGATTCAAACCAAATTATAGTTTTGCCTTTTCTTCCTAGCCATTTCTTTAAGTTTATAGTTGCTAAAAAATGCGGTGTTCCCACCTTTCCTAGGCAGAGTCTTATATTTTCAATGCAGCTATATAAAAATTTACTCCATTATCTTGATTCTTTTCATTACATATTCATTCACAAACTTTGTTTGCCTTTTATTATATACTGGACATAAAACTGCATTCAGTATTCTGTTATGTTTTATATAAGGCAAACGTAGAAAAGGGTAGGTGTAAGAAAATTCATAAAACAGTTTTGAATGAGTATGTGAGACAACATAATACAGCATCACAAGTGTTAAATTTTATCCAGTCAGAGATAAAATTAATTCTAAAAACTCAATTGTTATTTTTCTTGTCATAATGTGAATTGTGAAATATATGCCAAACTCCCTTGTAGCTTGTGTTTCAGATATTTTTTCTCATTAGAAGCTTATAAGAGACCAGATTTCTGAACTGAGTTACGTTGGAGGGAGGCAGGAGCAACACATTCATTTGCTGAGATAGATATTAGCAGAGGTGACACTGTTCTGAAGACGGAAGTTAGTACAGCAACTTCCCTCCCTGTTCATCACAAATCTATTTCATTGAGGGGGAAGCAGTAGCAGCTTTGCAACATTGGGAGTCTATTCATCCCTATGATTCTATAAGCTATAGAATACTCAGTAATAAATCCCCTTGTTTTTAAACTAACTAGAATGGATTCAGCACTCTGCAACTGATTATTTTTATCTTTATATCTAACTAAAGGCTTGCTGCATGAAATTCATGCATGGTGTGGGAGTGTCCCTGAGCCTAGCCTGCACTCTCTCCAATCTGGGACTCCTTGGTGAATGTCCAACTGCCAGTTTAGGACATTGTCTCCCACAATCCAGGACTGTTGGCTCTTAACTACTATTCTGCCTGCCTGATTTGCCCTAACTACTTCTACCTGCCAGCCTCCCCTGCTGGTCTGTTCATGCCTAACTGCTCCCCTGCCAGCCTGATCACCCTCAACTGCCCTTCCTTGCCTGCCTGATGGCCCTCAACTGCCCTCCCCTGCCAGCCTAATGGCCACCAACCATCCTTCCCTGCTGGCCTAATTGCCCCCAAATGCCCTCTCCTGCTGGCCCGATCTCACCCCAAACTTGCCCTCCCCTATTGACCCGGTCACCCTCCTTGCTCTCCCCTATAGGCCTGGTTGCCTCCAACTGCCCTCTTCTGCTGGCCTGGTCACCCCTAACTCCCTCCCCTGCCAGCCTGGTCCCCCCTCAACTACCCTCCCCTGCAGGCCTGGTCGCCCCCCTCTGACTCCCCTGCTGGCCATCTTACAGCAGCCATCTTGTCATGATGTGAAGGCATTGCACAAGGGTGCAAGGACCATGCAGGCTTTTATTATAGATGGTTTACATTTAACCATTAGAGTAGGATATATATGATCTCTGAAATATTTTTAAATTAGATTAATTTTCTATATTTTTCTAAAATTCAGAATAAAACAAGAAAGGAAACCTGACAGAAATTCTCTATATTCAGGAGCTTTTATTATATTTCCAGAAGATATTCATTTCCTACTGAGAGCTTTCATAAACAGAATGATCTTGAATTTTTTTCAAGTTCATGTTGAGGTTGAATAGGAAAGATGCCATTCAGTCTGCACAGCAGAGGTGGGGAAGTGGAATGTATCAGAATCTTGTTCCTCTCAAGGGGGTCTCTGGCATTATGAGTATACAATTAAGCAGATTTTAAAGTTACTATTTGTTATTGACACTGAGGTACCCTTTTCCATGGCCTTACCCTCCATGTAGTTGATGGATAGGTGTGCAGAATCTTCAGAAGTATTGCCCTCGTGGTGCCCATAAATATCTTGAAAGAAATTTGTGCAGCAAGTCCAATTTAGGTCACATAAATAAACTCCCCAAGTGAATATCAGTTATAAACACGAGCCTCCACCTAACCACCTAATACATCTCTTCTCAAGTTGAGATACCCTACTAACACCATTAAAAACAAAAATATCATAAAAATAAAGTAAAAAATCCCATAATTAGCAGTTTTAACATTATTAGATAAAAAATATTCATGGTCAGTTTAGAGAAGCTTGTCATCAACAATTCAATTTTTTTTTCTTCTCATGAGTTTTGGCATCTTATAACAAAAACAAACTCCCATTAGCATTGGTTAAGTTACAGGTGGAGTCAGGCAGAATTATATTAGCACAAAGATAATCTCTTAGATAAGATGATTTTTAAAATTATATCTATCTTATTTATCAAGTGAAGGAATTGGAAAAGTGACTTCAAAAAAGATGTCATTTATCCCCATATGACATTCTCTGTAGATAAAGAAATACAAGACATTAAATAATATACAAGTTCCACCCACAAAGACAAAAGGAAGACTAATATAAACTCAGGCAAGATTTTAAACAGGCACTACCTTCAAATCTCTATTTCTTAGCTTGTTACTCAAAATAGCTTACTCTAGCTTGATTCTAGTAACCCTCTCTCCTTTCTTAGGCTATGGCATTAACGTCAGCTTAGAGAGTTTTCTTTGGTGAGTCACTAACAATTGCAGTGGCATCAGTACTATAAAAGAAAGAAAGAGGTAGAGAAAGTGGGTGGGGGAAGGAGGAGGAGGAGGAAGAAGAGGGAAGGAAGAAAAAAGAAGGAAAGAAAGAACAGGAGTTTGCTTCCCCAAGGATTCCAACAACAAGCCTGTATCAACCAGAGCACATGAAGCCCTTCTCGAGTAAAACTCAATCATTTAAATATTTATAGAAGCAAGCCTGGTGATGGACAGGACTGACTGCTTCTCACTGCTTTCAGAACCACACTGCCATGTGGCCAGAACCTCTGAAATACCAAGATGAGGAGTTCCATCTGTTAAAACCTGTCTTCCAGTTTATCTCTGACCCTCATGAATAAAATTTAAATAAAACATACAGATGAGACAGTACATTCTTAGGTGATTATGAATGACTTCAAATTAGAATTATAAAAAAGAAAGTTCTCTACCTGTGGAATATTATAAATCCTGCATGATCCATTGTTTTATTACTTCATTTTAGTAGAATTTGTACATAACAAGATGAAAAACTGTCCTATGTGAGTTTTATTTACATCATGTATCAGAAAAAGACTTTTTGCTTAACCTAGTTACAACATTTAAAATAAACCCAGCTACCTAAAATGATCTGAATTTCTGCCATCTGTGGAAATTTGGAAATATAGCAAATGACTAGTTTCAAAGTTTTATATTTTACTTAATTTAAAATGCTCATACAATTTTAAGCATGATGGATAAGTACCTATAATAGCATAAAACATGACAATTTTTTATTATTTTTTTATTATTTTTATATTTTATGTAAAGGTAACTTAATAAATTATTAACCTCATTTATCTGAACCAGCAAATCCATAAACTTATATAATTTAGACCTGGTTGAAACTTGAAATAAATTATAACATTTTATTCCTATTTTTTTCCATATATAAAATAATAAAGGCTTATTTTATTTGCCCATACATTTGATAAGGAGCTGATATCCAAAATTTATAAAGAAGTTATAAAACTCAACACCAAAAAAAACAAACAATGCAATTTAAAAATGGACAAAGAACCTGAATAAGCACATCTCCAAAGAGGACAGAAAAATGGCCAATAGGCAAATGAAAAGATGCTCAATGTCACTAATCAGAGAAATGCAAATTAAAACCACAATGAAATATCACCTCATACTGGTCAGAATGGCTATCATCAATAAATCAACAAACAACTAGTGTTGGTAAGAATGTGGAGAAAAGAGAATCCTTGTGTACTGTTGGTGGGAATGCAGATTGGTGCAGCCACTATAGAAAGCAGTATGGAGATACCTAAAAAAAATAAAAATGAAACTGCCTTATGACCCAGTGATTCTACTTTTGGGAAGAAGCACAAAATATTAATTCAAAAGCATAAATGCACTATGTTCATTGCAGCATCATTTACAACAGCCAAGATTTAGAAGTAGCCCAGTCCTATCAGTTGATGAGTGGGTAAAAAACGGAGGTGCATTTACACAGTGAAACACTACTCAACTGTGTGTGTGTATATATTATTTTATTTTACCTGTTGCAACAGCATGGATGGACTTGAAGAGCATTATGCTAAGTGAAATAAGCCAGTAGAGAAAGACAAGTACCATATGATTTCACTCATATGTGGAATCTAATGAACAAATTGAACTACCAAGCAAAATAGTGACAGACTCATAGACAGAGATCAGGCTGACTACTTCGGGGGAGGAAGGAGGTGTTTGGGGGATGGAGAGACTCAGCACAAAAAGAGAAAATGAGTAAGAACTCAAGGACATGGACAACAGAGTGGTGATTGTGAAGCTAGGGCATGAGAGGAAGGGAAGGAGGGATAAATGATGATGAGGGAAATAAAATAATATAAAGGAAAAATGTTTAAATCACCATCCTATTATTACCTTCTTACCTAGGTATTGTACTTAATATACCTTTTTTTCTAGATGAGTTCTATTTGAGACCCATGTTGTATGTTTGGGAATAGAAAACAGTGAAAACTAAATACCTACTTATTGTGTACCTAGCAAAGTCACTGAGGATGTTTTTCCAGATCCTGTGCTGCAGATCAGACATTGAGCATAACCTACTGGTTGTCTGCTTGTGTCACTACAGGAAAGTGACAAATCAACATCCACAACTGTGAAACCTCTCAATTCAGAGCTCACTTTCTAGTATAGGAAATTACTCCACTAAGTGGGAGAAAAGAAGAATTTGATGTGCCTACTCAAATTAACATATGGTTGCTTGTGGTCTCTTGTACATTTAGTTTTTAGTGCAGTGTTTCCATGAAATTAGGTCACGGATAAAATCACTTCAAGTCGAAGTCAGCTTATAGACAGCAGTCCAAAATAAGCATAAACTGTCCAATGAGGGCATGAAGGCAGTGAAAGACAGAAACAGGTCCTTAAAAAGATATCTTTAAAAAAGATGAACAACAGAATTTTTAAAGTGGATTAGTGATGAGAACTGCCCTCTTTCAGATTCTAGAATGTTTTATTCATATTAGCTGGTAAAAATAAAATGAAGTTTAAAAATTTAAAAATATATGGTTGCTCAATGTATTGGGTTTTCCCCATCATTTTAGGGCTATAGTCACTTGTCACCCTTCTTAAAGGAAACTTCAAAAAATCCTAAAGTCAATTTACAATTGTCTTTGAGATACATTTTATTTATTTAAAGAGATAAATTTTCAGAATGTGCATTAATTAAACTAATATTAGTTGATGTCATCTGAACCTAAATAGGAACCCCCTTGTGGAACAAAAGATTTGTAAGTAGTCACTGAGGACCCAGGGCTCTTATAAAAATAATTGATTGATAATAAAGCAGTAACCTGTTTTCAAAACAAAATCAACATGCATCAAGATCTAGAAGTAAATTCACAAGTCAGGATATCTCCATCAAAAAGAATATATAAATAAAGTGGTCAGTGAGCTTTCATGCTTAGAAATATCAAAAAGCATGGATATTTACTTTTCTTGTTTCTCCTGATGCCTTCTACAAGCCTACATGTACAAGGGGTTAAGACCGAGCCTGACATAGAAAGCACACAACAAAAATTTTTTTATTATTATTATTTCTCCCCAATGTACATGAATCAAAAATTCAGATTCTGCAAGTACAGAAATTGAGGGGGGCAAAAAGAGAAAGGAGTGGGCATTTAACAATTCAGTTATTTGAATACTGGCATATTATGTTAACTTTCCAAAAGGTTCAAGGAGAATATTTTATGCTTCTTGATTCATAGAAACACAAGATTTGATTGTTCTTATTTTCTTCTCCAACTATAACTATTTCAATAAATGGCAGAAAATAAATATCATCATAGACACTGCAAACTTGTGCATTTTTGTTGCTGTTAATGAGAAATGCTTTCTTTGGGATAAATTTTTATTTAAAAGAAAAGAACTTGAATTTGAACTTTAGTAGCTGAAAAATATTTGCACAATGCATGTAGGTTGCTAAGAAAGAAGCAGCAGACAATTAAATTCTCGACCATATTCAGATCTGCTTTGTTCGTTCTTTTTCTCCTAAAGTGGCTATAAAATCCATGCTAATTACTTGTCTACCTCACAGGGATGAAGCCAGGAGAAAATGGCAAGGAAGCAGCTGGAAACCCCTGAGTATTGCATATTCATGGGGACAGGAGATTGTCTCACTTGATCTGTCAAGGCTGAGCCAGAGCCCTGGACCCATCCTCAAGAGACTGCCAACAGGAGCCTGCAAAGCAGTTTAAAATCAGAGCCCTCCTGGAGCAACAGGCACAGCAGCAAACAGTAACACCCACTCTAGTGGGAGGTGCACTCATGCAGGATCGCTCTGCAGACCGCTAAGAGGTAACAGGCTTCTTGGGAAAGCAGGTAATTCAGTCACAGATGTCTGTCATTTATGGTATTTGAGCTTTCTTCCTCAATGTTAGTAATCACAGGTGACATATTGAATGATTATCATGTAGCAGTCACTTTTCATTCATTATCTGCTTTAATTATCATAACAGTTCTGTGAGGTAGTTATTTTTATTATTCCTGCTTATGGATGAAGTAACTGAGACTAGGAAGATTAAGTAACTTGTCCAGTGACTTGCAAGGTAGAAAGTAAGTGGAAGAGTCAGAATTGGAATCTTGCAACGCTAGAACTTGCCTTCAATCATAACAGCTCCTAGATTTTTCTGTGACCTCCTTTTAAATTACCAATATTTAATTATTGTCTTCTTATCCTTCCTTTTGGGCTACTGCCTGCTGGCTGACTGCTGTAAGGGTAGAAATACACACACAATATACGCACATGCACACAGACACACACCCTATGCAACTATTCACCAGTTCCCGATCCTGAGCAATGTTGATGTGAGGCAAACATCGCAGGAGGACAATAATTTGCTGTGTCTGAACTTGGAAAGGAAAGACATAAGCCACAGATCTCACTACCTCACAGTAACCTGAAGAGAATTTCAAGATATGCTCACTGGAAAAAGAAAGTCTTTTTGAATTTTTCTAAAGGATTTATAGAAATTCCAAATACTTGAACTTATTTTATGATTCTGTTTTAAGATTGTGAAATGCTTTTAAGTCTCAGCTGAATGTTACTCTAATGTAGAACAAGAGGGAGGTGCTCCACCTCCTGGAGTCACTTGAAAAGCTCACCCAAGCTGTTTACATGCAGTGCATTTAAGAAACTGGCCAGAAAAGCACAAGCCCCGCCTGTCTCTCTTCAGTGGGACTGCTGCTAGAGAAGGCAGCAGCCACACAACTTCACAGCAGCTTCTCAATGGCTTTTACATTTACTTTGTGACCAGAGAAAAAGAGGAAAGGCAAAAAAGAATGAAATGGCCTTTACATGATCTCTCTCATTTCTTTTTTAGCACAGATTTTCATTAGCTTGTTCAGATATCAAAGCAGACCATGTGTGCTAGGTTTTACTTTAAAGGATAAAATAAAATAATATGTTGGGGAAAGGGGGCAGAGGAGGTGGATCTTTCAGCATATCTATCTCTCCCCTAGTGCTTTTAGTTCTGTTGAAATGCTAGTGTCTGTATAAGCTCACCAACGAAGCATAAAGCAAAAATATGTATTCACAGGAATAAGAATTTAAGTTTATCTCTATTCATTCTTTCCTTTAAAAAAGAAGAAAAAAACCTGGGGGGGGGGGGGAGGCGCATAATAGCTGTCAGTAGACAATTACATTGTTAATTGTAGCTTGGACGCACAAACCTAGCTAAATGGATTCTTTTTTTTGATACTAATTGAGCCCACTGCTTCTCTTTCAATCCCCAGTGAAGATGGAGGATAATTGAACACAATCCTTTTCATAATTCCCTTTCAAATGCTAGAAAACAGTTATGAATCTTCCCCATCCTACTTTTAAAAACCTTCAACACAGTGACTCTTTTGGAATCTTTTAAAAATGTGCATTACTATATTTCGTCGTCTTGCCTCTCACTTCTGTAGAAATTGACTAAAACTTAAGGATGAAAATGACAATAGTTCCCTAATAAAAGTTTGAATAATAATAAATATCCTAGAATAGTTTCTTATAGTTTTCTAATGTCAACTGTTTATGATAGCTTTCAAAATCAATTAGTTACTCATTTGAACTTGATTCTGGTTAAGTGACTTCTTGTTCTATCCAGGCTTTTTTTTTTTTTTTTTTTTTTTTACATTTTATATCAGCATAAAAATATCTCTGATATATTAAATTACACTGTTCCTTTAAAAATGAATTTCAATTTGGTGAAATATTTCTTCAATTTGTCATGTAGCCCATGGAATTCTATACTTCTTTTCCAAAATATTGTAACCTAATCAAAATAGTGCCACCTATAATTTAATGGGAACAATATTAATCCCATCATTTATTGAATTATAAAAGCTGAGAGGTGAAATAACCCTTCTGAGGCAGCCAGGTCTTCCCAGGTAGTGTCCCCTCTGCTACACAGCCATTCTCTTTCAGAACACCATGGAGAAGATTCTATGCTTGGCCTGTTCTACATCTCTTTCATGGTATTTCAGATGCAGAAATACCTGTTCTCTTCCCCTGCCTCTCTTTCTTCACCTAGGTAACCTCAGTTTATAAATTAATTCAGCAACTATTTATTGTAACTCAATGAATACCAAGAGTATTATCAAGCCAAAGAATAATACAGAATACTGGTGTAATTATATGCTAAGGAGTGTTCAGACCTTCACACACTCTTAACAGTGGGATATATTCAGACCCTGACAATCAAGATATACCAGATTCTAACAAGTGGAGCAAGAGGAGAGAAGAGACATGGCCTGAGCAAAATGGGCCTGCTGGTAGGGATGAGTGAACGCAAGATGCCTGAAGGAAGGCAAGTCAAAGTACAGGAGAGAACTGTAGCGTTTGGTGATATGGCATCAGAGAGAAGTCTAGTCCATTTCATAGTTTTTTATTGCTTCTGTATTAAAACTTTTTCCAATCTTATTCCTATTATTTATATCACATCATAGATCAATGCCAAAAAATACATGTGCATAGTAATACAGCTATGAAATAGAAGTATGGCACGCCTAAAAAGCTATTCTTCTTTAAATTTTATTTTTAATTAAGTTTACTGGGGTGTTAATAAGATTATATAGGTTTCACGTGTACATTTCTATGATACATGATCTGTATGTTGGATTGTGTATCCACCACCCAAAGTCAAATCATCTTCTGTCACTATAACTTTGCCCCCTTTATCTCTTATTAGTCACCCAACCCCTTCCCTATAATAAGCACCATATTATTCTCAATTAGTTTTTGTTTGTTTTATGATCATTTGTTATTTTCAGTTTTATATCCCACATATAAGTGGAACCATATAGTTCTTAGCTTTTTTTCTGACTGTCCTATTTCACTTAGCATGATATTCTCAAGGTCCATTCACGTTGTTACAAATGGCAGTATTTCACCTTTTCTTATGACTGAGTAGTATTCCATTGTACATATGTACCACATCTTCTTGATCCAATTATCTATCAAAGGGCACTTTGGCTATTTTCATTCTTGGCCACCGTGAATAATGCTGCAATGAACATGGGGTGCATATATCTTTGCACATAAATGTTTTCAAATTTTTCAGGTAGATACTCAGAAGAGGGACTACTGGATCAAATGATAACCCTATTCTTATGAGCAGCCTCCACACTGTTTTCCATAGTGGTTGTACCTGTTTACATTCCCATCAATAGTCAATGAGGCTTCCTTTTTCTCCACAAACTCTCCAACACTTGTTGTTACTTGTCTTATTGATAATTGCCATTCTAACAGGTGTGAGGTGGTACCTCATTATAGTTTTGATTTGCATTTCCCTAATAGCTAATGAAGTTAAGCATCTTTCCATATGTCTTAGAAGAGGGGTCGTTCAGATCCTCTGCCCATTTTTTAATTGGATTGTTTGTTTGGTATTAAGTTGTATGATTTCTTTATATGTTTTGTATATGGACCCTTTGCCAGAGCTGTTGTTTGCACGTATTTTCTCGCAAAGAGTTAGTCTTTTATCCACCACAGAATTGTTAATTTAATAAATATATTATGTCTTGTGCATTTCCTTTCAATATCAAATGTGGTCACTGTGATGATCCAGTATTTTTATTACATTTATCTATCACATCTGGTATTTCCTAACACTTGGTTTTTTCTATGTGTATAATTTATTCATATCCACTAACCACCTTACTAAAAACAATAGTCATTAAGGAAAACATTAATTGTCCTTAATAATGTGTGTGTATGTGTGTGTGTGTGTGTGTGTGTGTGTGTGTACCTAGAAATACATCTGACAGCTATATGTCAAGTGTCTGAATAATACAGTCATGAAAAACTCAATAAGGTAATGTATTTATGTTTCTAATGAGTTTCTATATTAATGAGTTTTATTTCTAATTGTTGTAACTACTTGGACTAATACCAATGTATTCTTAGTTTTCAAATGTTATTGCATTTGAAATGAGGCCATACTGTCACTTTATATATTGCTGAAATCTTTCTCTGGTTGCAAGCAACTATGAGACTTGCATTTTCAATTTATCTCTCTTCAAATAATTTTCTGTGTTTGCCTATTAGCATAAATCATGTCAAGAATGAACTGGAATGATGACAGAAAGAGTATACTAAGGATCCCTCACTCTGTGTCTCTCTATTACAACTGTTTGATTTAGTGTAGACACTCCTACAAATAAAATCCTAAAATTACAGATATAGACAATACCCACCGTCATTGCCCAGAACTACCACCTGGGTGCCAAATAGGAAATGAGCAGTAACTGAACATTAAAGAGTAGTTAATGATCATGATGTCACTTGCTACAATTCAGTATGCAGTGGCCATCTACCTCATCTCAGGTACTCTGAAAAGTGCCTACAGATATGCATTACCACAGTTCATCCTTTAACAGACTCTGAAAGGCAAGTGCAAAACAGAAGATTTGTCCATGCTGGTATCCTGATCTCAGTGCCACCTGGATACATGGGACACTCAGGGAAATAGCCATGCTGACCTTAGGCCCAAGTTCTGGCAACCTTGAGTGTAGTGAAATAACATAAGCTTTTCAAATTTTCATTCTTCAGATAGTTTTCATTGCCTATGTGCCTACTACTATGCTAAATATAACACACATTTTTTGTGCAGTCTTGTCAACAACCCCATTTTGACATGAATTATACTCACATTTTACATTAAGGAATCCAAATCCAAAAAGCAAATGATTTTTAAAAAATTGTATTAATCCTCATTCCAGGATATCTTTTACATTGATTTTTAGAAAGAGTAGAAGGAAGAGGGGGATGGGGGAAGAGAGTGAGAGAAAGAGAGAAACATCAAAGCTATTGGTTATCTCCCTCATGCACCAGCCCTGGCCCCAAACTTGTAACCCCAGTGCATGCCCTTGAGTAGAAATCAAACCTGAGACTCTTCCCTAGGCAGGCTGGCACTCTAACCGCTGAGCACAGAGTGTAAAATGACATTAAGAAGATTAAGTGACAGTGCTAGTACACTGCTAGAAATAAAAGGTGTAATGACATAAAATAGTAGTATTTATTTTCAAAGTCGCAAGATACAAAAACAAATATTTTCATTTCTTGAAAAAAGGGAAAACATTCTGGAATGGTATGTGTACCCAAAACATTTTTTTCTTTTTGAGAGCATGTGACTCAAATTAAATACCACTCCATCGCAACTAACATAGTGGCAAGAATAAAAATATAGATTCTAATGAAATAAAGAAGAGTAGTGTTTTTCATTGATGAAGGCATGATTACTAGCATCTATTGAGCTCTTAACCAAAAAAGTAATAAAAATAGAATTATGAAGTTTTGCTTTTCTGAATAGTCAAATAAATAGATTTCATATGAAGGAATTAGTGTTCTCCCTATGAACTTCACATAGTATTATGCATATTAAAAATTTTTTATCCATTGTGACCCTCAATTAAATATTTAAAAAAGGCACAAAAATCAGAACTAAGAAGCAGGCCTCTACTCAGTTTAGTGTCAGGTCACACAGCTCTGAAACCATTAGAAATATGGTGAGCATAAAATAATCATAAAATTTATGAATAAGCATAATAATTCATACAATTCCAAAATTAAAAAAAAAAAACAGTAGGCTGCTCTGTTAATCACTGCATTATTTTTTCTGAATATTTACATAGTATCCACAGTAAAACAAGCTCCAAAGCCTGGCCGGTGTAGCTCAATAGTCAAATGTTGATCTATGAACCAGGAAGTCACAGCTCAATTCTGGTCAGGGCTCATGCCCAGGTTGTGTGCTAGGTCCTCAGTGTGGGGTGTGCAAAAAGCAGTCAATCAATGATTCTCTCTCAGCATTGATACTTCCGTCACTCTCCCCCTCTCCCTTCCTCTCTGAAATAAATAAAAATCCATTTTTAAAAAATCTATGATCACAAAATAATTAATTTAATCCAATCAATCATCTGCTTGGGAACTGGATGGCTATACAACAGAAATTTATATCTTACAATTTTGGAAGCTAGATATTCAAGATCAAGGCACCAGCAGGGTTGATTTCTGGTTAGGACTCTCTTCTTGGCTTGCAGATGGTCACCTTCTCATTGTGTCTTCACATAATAGATAGTAAGCATGCAGAGAGAAAGAAAGACTTATTAGGTTTCTTTTTTTATAAGAACTCCAGTCCTATGGTATTATTGACCCATCCTTATGATCTAATTCAGCCCTACTTATCTGCCTAAAGGCTATATATCAGAATCCAGTCACATTGTTGGTTTGGGCTTTTACATATGAATTTTAGGGGACCCAATTCAGTCTATAACAGGTAATCAAAGACACATAAACAAAGAATTTCAATTGCATAAAAATAATATACTTAATGTCAAAATCTGGCAAACAAGAAGCCAGGAGACACCTGGGGAGGGTGTCTGAAAATATTAACCAAGCACATTGGTCTTCTATGTAATGAACTGGTGAATTCAATCAATTTTTAGTTGACAATCTTCCAATCGAACTAATCCAGCAAATGTCAGTATCAATTTGCCTTAAAGATATACAATATAATAAAATAACTTTTCCTAGGAGTCCTTTGGAGATTTACCTACTCCTTCAAGATGGAACAGTTATTAAGCAGTCTACGAATTACTTGCAGTCAAATCTATCAACCATGCTCATTAACAGAAAACAAAATTTGATCTCCCTGAACCTTGGACTGGTTAAGGTTGTAGCTCACTGAAAATTCTGTGCTTCATTACTCTCTGGTCATTCAGAAACCATGTGTATAAATATCAAGCCTAACTATCAGCTCAGTGGTCTTTAAGACTGTTTTAGATACTCATTATAAATAAAGACTGAAAAAAATAGGTTCTGACTGTTGTTTCTTTACTTCATTTTATAAAATGAGGCCCTGGTTGTGGGAACCCTTAACACAATCCACATGATTAGGGCCCACTCAGGGTTGTTTCTGGAGGAGGCCACACACTAAAATGAAGAGACTAGAAAAGAGTTAATTTGGGACAAATGGGGAGCCAGGTGGGAGTCAACCTCTAGTGGGAAGACTCTGTAGGCTCTGGCCTTGCTATCCCTTTTATTGAAGCTGCTAAGGGATACACCCATTACCCTTAAGCAGCTTTGGGAAACACCCATAGCCTTTAGGCAGATTATCATATCAGTAAGGATTTACATGATTACAAAATGGGAAAGTTGCCTCAGTTACTATTGTCTCAATTAGATAGGGTGTGGTTGGCTCTGACCTTTCACAGCTTCAAGGCTGACCAGCCTCTTTCTATTAGTGAGACAATGATTGGTTTCTGGCATCAGTCTCTGGGATTAATTTATCTTCTATTATTGAAACTTTGTAGCCTGGAGTGGAGGCCTAGGCCGGCCAGGGTGTTTGGAAAGGTTGGCTTCCTCTTTCTCCTAGGAAACCCAAGCTTCCCTTCTGCTTTCTCTGTGGCCACAGCCATCTTGGTTGGGGTGAATTTGCATACTTGCTCTGATTGGCTGGTGGACATGGCTTGTGAGTGCAGCAGAGTGATGGTTAATTTGCATGTTACTCTTTTATTATATAGGATATTTTCACCATAATAAACCTATGAAAGCAGCAACACTATGATAAAAAGGTATTTCCTGGGATCCAAGATTATGGCCAACGGGATGGCAGGCTGCAAGATAGTGTGTGAGTGAGAAAGCAAGAGGAGAGTGTGTAGACATGCAGGGGGTGTCTGTATTTGTGAATGAGGAACAGCTATATTCCACAGGACTGTTGGGGATTGGCAGACCAGGCTCCCCTTCTACTACTGCTAACATCTCTCCTGGAGTGGCTGGCTCTGCCACAGAGACTGTGCCATCTTGAAAGGGAGAGCATCTGTGATCAGAAGCCCAGTCTTACCTTCAACCTGGGGAGACCTCAGATATGTCCTGGGATTCTACAACTACAATATTCAAGGACCAGCTCTCTCAGCTGCAAACTCACAAATACCAAGACTCCAGCTTCTCCATTCATGGTTGCCTAAAAAGTTTGTCCAGAGGGAGACACAGTGGCGGCCAAATATACAGACAGGTCCTGCACCTTCTTACAGAGCAGATAAAATGAACAGCTGAATTGAATAACATCCACCTAGGAATTGGAGAATTAAACACAGCTGGTGAGGCAATCCTTGGACAGAAAGGTCAGATATTGCCTAAAGACAGCTCTGCCTTCTCAGATTCATCTGGATGTTTGTTGTTTGGGTGTTTGCTGTTTGCATTTTTTGGATTAGTTATTGGTTTTTTGGAGTTTTCTCCCCATATACATATGTTTTTCTCCCTTACTTTTTTTTCTTTTTCTTTTCTCTCCTGCATTTTTTTTTCCTTTTCTCACTATCATTTTTGCACACTTTTCTCTCCGCTAATTCTCTTCTCTCTGGTGGTCACCTTTATTTGGAATTATTGGTATCATGAATACATTGGTGTTTGGTGCCCTGTGTGTTTTATATTGTCATGTTGTATTTTGTGCCTTTAAGTCAATGCAGGAGAGAGAGAGTTACATAATCAGATACCCTGAGAGAGGCCAACATGGGGAGACAAAGAAGCAGATCCCATGTGAAAGAAAAGTAGGGATTACCAGAAAAGGAAGTAAACAAAATGGAGGCAAGAAATCTGTCAAAAAAAGAATCCAGAGCAATGGTCATAAGGACAATGAAAAGGATGGCAGACAAATTCAACAATATGTATAAGAACCAAGAGGAAATGAAAAAGAACCAAGAAGAAATTAAAAATGACATCACTATAATAAAGAATATAATAGAAAACATCAACAATAGAATAGAAGAAGTGAAGGACCACATCAGTGAGCTAGAAGACAAGATAGGAAAAAATACCCAAGCAGAGCAGCAACTGGGGAAAAAAAAAAAAATTAAAAGACAGGAGGAAACTCTAAGGGAACTTTAGGACTAAACAACATCTGCATAATACAGGTGCCAGAAGGAGAGGAAACTGAGCAAGGAATATACACCTGTTGGAACAAATAAAGACAGAAAACTTCCCTGATATTGGGAAGAAGAAAAAACTTGCACTAGTCCAAGAAGCTCACAGAGTCCCAAACAAGATGAACCCCAAAACACTGACACCAAGACACATTATAATTAAATTAGCAAACACAAATTACAAAATAAGAATCTTAAAGGTAGCCAGAGAGAGACAGGAAGTTACCTACAAAGGATCTCCCTTCAGACTATAGATTTATTTCTCAAAAGAAATACATTAGGCCAGAAAGGAATGGAATGAAATAAACAAAGTCATGTAAAGGGAAGGTCTGAATCCAAGAATACTGTATCCAGCATGGCCATCAATCAAAATTGAGGGTGAAATCAGGAACTTCACAGACAATAAAGGACTACATGAGTTTATTATCACCAAACCATCAATGCAAGAAATGCTAAAGGGTCTGTTGTAGAAAGAAGAAATACCCTGTTTCCCTGAAAATAAGACAGTGTCTTATATTATTTTTTTCACCCAAAGTTGTGCTAGGTCTTATTTTCAGGAAATGTCTTATCTTTCCATGCGATAGGTCTTATTTTCGGAGGATGTCTTATTTTCAGGGAAACATGGTAGGAAGAAGAGAAGGAAGACAGGCATAAAAATAAAAATAGCGATAAACAAGTACCTATCAATAATAATTTTAAATGTAAATGAATTAAATGCCCCAATCAAAAAACATAGGTTAGCTGAATGGATAAGAAAACATGACTCATATATCTGCTGTCTACAAGAGACCGATGTCAGAACAAAGAACTTACACGGAATGGACAACCTGGGGGAAATGGACATATTCTTAGAAAAATATAAGCTCTCAAAACTCAATCAAGAAGAATCAGAAATTCTGAATTGTCTAATAACTACTGACAAAATTGAAACAGTGATCAAAAATCTTCCAGCAAACAAAAGCTCTAGTCCAGACATTTTATAGGGGAGTTCTACCAAGCATTAAGGAAAAACTAAAACCTATCCTCTTCAGACTATTCCAAAAAATTCAAAGGGAAGGCACACTTCCAAGCTCTTTCTATGAAGCCAGCATTACCCTAATTCCAAAAGCAGATAAAGACACCACAAAACAGAGAACTACAGGCCAATATCCTTGATGAAAATAGATGCTAAAATCCTCAACAAAATTCTAGGAAATTGGGTTCAGCAATATATTAGAAAGATCACACACTATGACCAAGTGGGATTTTTTCCAGGGATGCAAGGATGGTACAATATCCACAGATCAATATATGTCATACATCACATCAATAAATTGAGAGACAAACTCACATAATCATATGAAAAAGCATTTCACAAAATCCAACACCATTTCTTGATAAAACTCTTAACAAAGTGGGAATAGAGGGATCATAGCTCAACAGAATTAACATCCAGAAATCTATGGCCTTTTTATACACAAATAATGAATTCACAGAAAGAGAAAGGGAAAAAAACAACAATCCTATTTACCATTGCATGAAAAAGTTAAGATATCTAAGAATAAATTTAACTACAGAGGAGGTAAAAGACCTGTATTCAGAAAACCAAAGGTTTCTATTGAAAAATGAGATAGAGAAAGACATAAACAAATGAAAAAAATTTATCATGTTCATGGATTGGCAGAATAAACATCATTAAAATGTCCACATTACCCAAGCAATCTACAAATTCAATGCAGTTCCCATTAAAATACCAACGGCATATTTCAAAGATTTAGAACAAACTCTCCAAAAATTCATCTGGAAAAAAAGACCCCAAATAGCCACAGCAATCCTGAGAAAGATGAACAAAGTTGGAGGGTTAACAATACCAGATATCAAGCTGTCAAAACTTCCTGGTACTGGCACAAGAACAGATATTAATATATACACAACAATGGAATAGAACAGAGAATCCAGAAATCGACCCAAGCCATTATGCTTAATTAATATTTAACAAAGGAGGCAAGAGCATTCAATAGAGTCAAGACAATCTCTTCAATAAATGGTGCTAGAAAATTTGGTCAGATACAAGCAAAAAAAAAAAAAAAAATGAAACTAGATCACCAACTTACACCGTACACAAAAACAAACTCAAAATAGATAAAGGACTTAAATGTAAGATGGGAAACGATAAAAATCCTACAAGATTCGATAGGCAGCAAAATAGTAGACATATGTCATAGCAATATCTTTACCAATACAGCTCCTAGGACAATGAAAACTAAGGAGAAAATAAACAACTGGAACTACATCAAAATAAAAAACTTCTGCACAGCAAAAGAAACCATCAACAAAACAACAAGAAAGCCCACTGTATGGGAGATGATAGTTGCCAATGTTATCTCTGATAAAGGTTTAATCTCCAAAATGTATAGGGAAATCATATAACTTAACAAAAGGAAGATAAACAATCCAATAAAAATAATGGGCAAAGGATCTAAATAAACACTTTTCAAAAGAGGACATACAGAAAGCCAAGAGACATATGAAAACATGCTCAAACTAACTAATCACCTAAAAGATGCAAATGAAAACAATGAGATACCATCTCACACTTGTCAGAATGGCTATCATCAATAAATCAAAAAGCAAGTGCTGACGAGGATGTGGAGAGAAAAAAAAAAACCCTCATGCACTGCTGGTGAGAATGCAAACTGGTGCAGACACTGTGGAAGACACTATGGAGTTTCCTCAAAAAATTAAAAATAGAACTCCCATTTGACCCAGCATCCCATTTCTAGGACTATATCCCAAGAAACCAGAAACACCAAGGATATATGCACCCCTATGTTCATAGCAGCACAATTTATAATAGCTAAGATTTGAAAACAGCCTAAATGCCTATCAGCAAATGAGTGGATTAAAAACCTGTGGTACATCTACATAGTGGAATAATATGCCACTATAAAAAAGAAGGAACTTTTACCATTTGAAACAGCATGGATGGAACTGGAGAACATTATGCTAAGTGAAATAAGCCAGTTGGAAAAAGATAAATGTCACATGATCTCACTCATATGTGGAATATAATGATCAACATAATTTGGTGAACAAGAAAATAAATCCATAGACAAATGGTGGTTTGGGGGGTCGAACTTGTATACATGCATATTAGCATAACCAATGGACACAGACATTGGGGTGGTGGGGGTTTGCCCAGGGTAGGAATGGCTGGGGGCTAGGGGGCATCAATCAGAGAAAAAGGACACATATATAAAACTTTAAACAATAAGTTAAAAAAAAAAGTGTATTTCCTGAGGTATTAAAAACAACCAAGTCCATACACAGTCATGAATACTAAAAATTATGTAAAACGACCTCAAAAAGAAAAGCAAAATGTCTGACTTCATGCTTCTTTCACAGAAAAGCCTTGGAGAGCATTGTTGGTATTCAAAAGCATTTGAACTTCACAAATACTTTAAGCATATCTTTGCATCTCACATGAATATTTAGAATATTTAAAACATTTTTGTAATTAGTTTTCAAAATGAAACCACAAATTAATTATAAATTTAATCATTATTCTAGATTGAATAAATTCCCATTTTAGTTACTGCTTATAATTAACAATTTTCTTGCTTTCCTTTTATGAAAAACTGTGTTATTGGGACCTTTAAGAAATGTATTGTCTAATTTTATTGTGCTAAACTAATTAAAAATTAAATTTTTATTTTGTAATTCTTTCCCATTTTTATTCACTCTCTGAGTACTAAATTATAAGTAATTCTGTTTCTTTTCCTCTAATACATTTATGTTTATTATCATATATATTAATTTTTCAGTTCTGTAACTTTTTTATTTTATTGCTTTGCACAATGACAATGTGCACTTCATTAAAAATATGTAATCCCTTAGCTGCAATCAAGGATAATGGCAAATTTTTTAATAAAATAATGAACATGATATTCATATTTTATTACAAAAACTCCCCATTCAACTTGAAAATTCTGAAGTTCCAGGTTCTTATGACAAAACTATTAATAGGTACATATGTCCTTTTTATTTATTTATTTATTTATTTATTTATTTATTTTACCTGCTACCACTATAAGTTAAAATGTACTGACTCATGTATTTATTTTTGTCAGAGATATTTAGATTAATTTAGATAATTAATACCACACACAAAAGAACTGAGGTTTATTGTTGTTTTTTACATGAAAGTACTAAATATCTTGTGATAAGATAAAGCAATAACATTCTGTTGTTAAATCTAGATTCTTTGACCCAGTCCACATATTTCAGAGATGTTTTCATATGAATAAATCAAGTCAAAAGTCCAGACTTTAAAGAAATGCAAAGAGTAAAATGCAGTGTAGTATGATAGAGAATAATGGGACTAAAAGAGGGCTTTTTTTCCCCCAATTAAGTAGTACTTCAGGGATGCTATTATGCTCTTCTTTATCCCATCTCTCCATCATGAATCTTAGTAAAATTCTCTAGAATTCACATGGTTCCTTTGGCGTTTCACATAATAATGGTATCATCCAAACTTGCCAGGTTTCTTCTTCCTTCCTTCCTTCCTTCCTTCCTTCCTTCCTTCCTTCCTTCCTTCCTTCCTTCCTTCCTTCCTTCCTTTCTTTCTTTCTCTCAATAAGGGTAAGGGTAGGTAGATGTTCTAGGGGATAATTGAAAGCGTTCTGCAGAAGTTTAGTTCTTTACTACTTTCTCTGAACTTATTTTTCTTATCTTTGAGGTATAAAAATGTTCTCACTCTTGATAAGTATAGTATGGTACATTAGGACATTAAACTCCTTGGATCTTGAACTATCTATTTATTGAGCTCCATGAAGGCAGAAATCTTGTTCTTTTTGTACCCCCACTATCTCAGGGATGTAGCAGTAAAATTAGTAAAAATGTAATGATTCCACAATTCCACGCATAGTTCTTTTTCAATAAGGATTTATAACAGCCTTGGGTTGGCAGCCCATACAGCAGGTCCCTTGCTCGAGTGGCTATAGGGTCCAGGTGGTGTCTGAGGGCACCCTGGGTGGAGGTGAGGCTGGGCTCCCAGTCACAGCAGCTCTCTCCTTCCAGAGTCGTGGTCTGTGAGGCAGAGCCAGCGCTCCATAGGTTACAGCAGTAGCAGAGGCTGCCCGGTTATGCAAGCCTGATCTGCCAGTCCCTGAAAGTCCTGGGAGATCTAGCTGTCCCTCACTCAGTCACACATCACCCCCACACACACGTCCACACACTCCCCTGTCACTCCCTCACTCACACTCTTCCTCAGTGCTGTCCTCCCATCCACCATGCCTTGAAATCTCCTCCATGGCATCTTATAACGTCATATGATTATCTTTTACTCTACTAGGAAATTCTGAGAACAGAACCTCTGTCTTTTCCCATTTATTTCCTCAATATTTAGTACAGTGCCTGGGACACAATAGAAATTCTATATTTTTTCAAATTCATGAAAAAAAAATACACAAAAAATCTTATGGTATGGTGACAATGCCCCAGCAAGAACAGTATATAAGAACTTGCTGCAAAAATGAGATATATATGGAACTGGATCTGCATCTCTGCTTTGCCAGAGTTAGAAAGTCTGGTAGGAAGAATGATGGTCATTTTGAATAAGTTACTTTACATGGCAAAAGATACTTTTTAGATACAAGTAAGTTTAAGAACCTTAAGAATGCAATATTGCCCAGACGGTGTGGCTTAATAGTTGAGCATCACCTA
Organism: Pipistrellus nathusii; assembly: GCA_963693515.1. Classification (NCBI taxonomy): domain Eukaryota; kingdom Metazoa; phylum Chordata; class Mammalia; order Chiroptera; family Vespertilionidae; genus Pipistrellus; species Pipistrellus nathusii. The sequence continues at coordinate 107,976,291 of OY882858.1, forward strand.
TGAACCAGGAGGTCAGGATTCCATTCCCAGCCTGCGCACATGTCCAGGTTGCGGGCTAGATCCCCAGTAGGGGGTGTGCAAGAGGCAGCTAATCAATGATTCTCTCATCATTAATGTTTCTCTATCTCTCCCTCTTTTTTCTCTCTGAAATCAATAATATATTTATATTTTTTAATTTTTTTTAAAGAATGGGATATTAGCTTGAATTATCCATTTTGGTCCAATCTAATTACATAGTATTCAAAAATAGAGAATTTTGACCAGCCTGTGTAGCTCAGTAAGATTGAATGTCAACCCATGAATCAGAAGGTCAGGGCTTGATCCCCAGTAGGCAGTGTGCAGGAGGCAGTTGATTGATGATTCTCTCTCAGCATTGATGTTTTTATCCCCTTCTACCTCTCCTTTACTCTCTCTGAAATCAATAAAAAACATTTTTAAAAAATAGAGACTCCTGTCACAAAGAGATGGGGAAATAGAAGGAAGATCCTAAGAATGCTACATGAGTGGCTTTAAAGTTGGAGGAATTTGGGTAGCCTAGAGAAGATGGGAAACAGATTCTCAGCCTCAAGAAAGGAATGAAGCCCTGCAGACACCAAGATTTTTGCACAGTGAGACTGGTGTAGCACTCTTATGGAACTGTAAGATAATAATGCTGTGCTGTTTTAAGCTTCTAAATTTGAAATGTGTTGTTTTGATAGCAGTAGGAAACTAATACAGAACCTGGGGCTACCTGCTCAGAGGCTACATCCACAGATACATCTGGTGTTGCCTATAATAAAGTAACTTCATAAGTTTCTTAATAAAAATAACCAAATGCGCACATCAATATAGGTACTGATTATTTTGGTAAATATCTTGGTATCTTGAAGAACAAATTCAAATAATGACTGAAGACTTTCCCTCAAAAAAGATATCTTTACCTATATCTGCCCATCCAACTTAATTTATAGATTTACTCAGCCTGAAAAAATAAATAATTTTTTTAGCTTGCTCAGAGATTTATTAGAACTCAAAGTATATTGAGTTATCATTTTTCTTCTTTAAATGACATAATATATCTCAAGTTTTTAGTGTGGATAATACATATTATTAAAATGCATAAAGAAATATGACTTCTCTACTACCCTGTTTCAAATAGAAATTTCTCAGTTTCTCCTCAGGTTGCCTGCTGGATGTGTGCTGATTTAAATAGAATGTCAATATATTTTGCAATCTCACCCTACCCATAGGAAAATTCTGTACTATTATGTCAACTTTATGATTTCATGTAAAAACAATTGTTCTGGTGTCCTGGTAACATCAGGTTTACAAATAATTTCACATTTTGTTTCATGAGAATAATATTTCATAAAAATGTGCCTACTGATTACATTCTTCTAATAACTGTCGTAAGAAAATCTTGAGCCATATATTCCAAGTTCAATAGGAAAGTGTTATGCAATTTTCTACTCAAATCAAATTAAAAACATTTCTGCTGAAGGAGTTACATGGACAACTGTGTGATGATAGCCAGAGGGAAAGAGGGGTGGAGGGAGGAGGAAGTAGGCAAAGGGGGGATAAATGGGGATGAAAAGAGATATGATTTGGGGTGATGAGCACATGATGCACTGTGCAGATGATGTTTGATTTATTTGACACTTGAAACCTATATGATTTTACTAACCAATTTAACCCCAATAAATTTAATTTTTTAAAAAAATACTTGATACTGGGTATCATCATTAGGAAAAAAAGTATTTATTTAAAATACCCCTCATTTATTTCAGAGGCTGATGTTGATATGCATGTCACTAATATTATTTCATTTATGTGGAATCAAATGAATAAAAAAACCTAACAAACAAAATAGGAACAAACTCATAGATACAGAGAACAGATTTACAGCTGTCAGAGTGGAGGAGGGTCAGGGGGTTGGGTGGAAATGGTGAAGGGATTAAGCAAAATATAAGAAAACACTCATAGACAGACAATAGTATCATTGCCAGTGGGAAAGGGGGATAAAAAAAAGTTAGAGAAGGGTAAAAGAGAACTAATGGTGATGGAAGGAGACTTGACATGGAATGGTGAACACACAATACAATATACAGGTGATGTATTATAGAATTGTACACAAGAAACATATAATTTTATTAACCAATATAACTCCCAATAAAATTCAATCAAAAATACATGTCAGCATGAGAGAACATACTTGCCAGAGTCATGTCTGATAAGATTTAATCTCCAAAATTTATAGGGAACTTATATAACTTAACAAAAGGAAAATAAAAAAAAACAATCAAAAAATGGGCAATGGACCCAAATGGACACTTTTTGAAAGAGGACATACAGAAAGCCAAGAGAAATATGAAAACATACTCAAAGTCATTAATCATCCAAGAGATGCAAATCAAAACAACAATGAGGTACCACCTCATACCTGTCAGAATGGTTTATCATCAACAAATGACAGTTCTGGTGAGGATGAGGAGAAAAAGGAACTCTCCTGCACTGCTGGTAGAAATGCAGACTGGTGCAGCCACTGTAGAAAAAAGTATGGCTTTTCCTCAAAAAATTAAAAAGAAACTGCAATTTGACCCAGTAATCCCACTTCTAGGAATATATCCCAAGAAACTAGAAACATCAATCAGAAAAGATATATGCTCCCCTATGTACATAGCAGCACAATTTACAATAGCTAAGATTTGGAAACAGCCTAAATGCCCATCAGCAGATGAGTGGATTAGAAAACTGTGGTACAACTACACAATGGAATACTGGGCTACTGTAAAAAAGAAGGAATTCTTATCATTTTCAACAGCATGGATGGAACTGGAGAGCATTATGCTAAGTGAAATAAGCCAGTCAGTGAAAGAAAAATACCACATAATCTCACTCATTTGTGGATAATAAAGAATATTTTAACCTGATGAACAAAAAGATAAATACAGAGGCAGTAAAGCATCGAACAGACTTTCAAATTATAGTGGGAAAGCTGGGGAGGTTTGGGGAAAGGGGTAAGAGATCAACTGAAAGCCTTGTATGCATGCATATAAGTATAACCAATGGACACAAGACACTGGGGGGTGGTGGTGAGGGTATGTGCTGAGGATTAGGGGAGGCTGGGGAAAGGTCAATGGGGGAGAGAGGAAGAAGACACATGTACTACTATTTACAATACTTTAAACAATAAAATAAAATTTAAAAAAAAAACATGACAGCCGGGACCGGTTTGGCTCAATGGATAGAGCGTTGGCTTGGGGACTGAAAGGTCCCAGGTTCGATTCCGGTCAAGGGCATGTACCTTGGTTGCGGGCATATCCCCAGTGGGGGGTGTGCAAGAGGCAGCTGTTCGATGACTCTCTCTCATCGATGTTTCTGACTCTCTATCTCTCTCCCTTCCTCTCTGTACAAAATCAATAAAATATATTTTTTTAAAAAATAAATAAGTAAAAATAAAAAAATAAAAAAAAACATGACAAAAGTAACACTTTAGCTAAATATTTTTTTTCATTTTTGTTTATATGTTGGCCCATATTTGTTACATCATGTAAAACAATCTGCAAATTGTTAAGTCCATAAAATATGATTATTCAGATAAATTGGGAAGAGTATTCTTTATCTTATTCCACTCATGGAGCATCGGAAGGTGAGGGTGGAGCAAAGGGATAGAGTTAGTTCCAAAGCTCTGCCTCCCTCACACAGCCCAATACCACCCCAGAGTCAGAATGTCCAACTCTATCTCAGAGATGGGAAGTTTTCCATGAATAAATTGAAAGGATCTAAACTTGGGACATTAGGGACATTTGGCTTGGAGAGGAGTTGAGACTCAAGTGGGAATCTTGGGATTGAAGAGAAAGCTGCATGCTAAATCTGAAACTCCAGCCCCTTTCCCTTGGTCCAACTACAAGAGGCTGGTGTACAGAATTACTCTTTAGGCAAGAACTCAAATGACTTCACAAGGGATACATTCTCCAGATATTGATATGAAGGTTGCCAAAGTGAAAATTCCAGAGTGCCAGATGCAATCACCCTATGGTTAAACTCATTTGTCAAAAAGACTTGCTTCCCCACACAAAGCTCCCAGCCAACATTTTTGTCACTCACTCTTAACAAAGAACAAAAGACAAGAGTCACTAGACCTTTGTGAAAATCTTCCAAAATAAAAGTAGAGAACAAAACAAATAATTTTTAGTAGTGGCTACCTAAAAAAAAAAAAAAAAAAAAAAGAATCAGATATTTGCTTTATTCTTCAATATGTAATTCTGTATTCTTTGGCATATATTTGTTTAATTTAATATTTAAGAAGTGTATAATTGCCTAAAAGAAATCTGATTTTGCTCACTTGTTTGGATGACCACAAAACAGGTCAAACTTCAGGAAAGAAGTTCTCTCCATATTTTTGTACCCTCTAGCATCTGTCAGAATTTGAGATCTCACAGAAATCCCTGACTCCAACACCAGCACCATCAGTCCCTCAGCTATTTCATAACACACCAATTAGTTCACCATATTTTCTTTCTTTGCAGCAGATGGTGTCAGAGACAGTTTGCAAGACTTCTGCCTTCCAGAAAGATTTGACTCAGCTTGATTGGCTTCATGAATTGGTTATCTAGGGACAAAATGAAGACAAAAACGATATTATGACTAGATGTTCCAGTTGGTGAACATACAGTAATCACATTATCCCAGCCAATCATATAATATTTTCTACATTCACCCAGAATATTCCATAGTAGAATAATCAGATTGCCTATCCCCATGGAGACAGGCAACCTAGGCTCAATTTACTTATTATGACTCTGAGTTGATTTTTACTAACAAGATTGTAATTATAAAGCAAACCATGAATTATTAGAACATTATGCCTGATTTGATTCAGTAAGGTTTTTTAAATAATTTAAAATTGCAAAGTTGAATTATGTTTCCATCAGTTAAAAATAAGCATCTATATTTCCTAATTTATAGATTCTAAATATTCACAATTCTACCTTTAGATTCCTGTGTTAATAAAGATAGGCTAATTGCTATAATAAACCAATTTTAAAAGTATAATATCTCAAGCACAAAATACTTTTTTCTTGCTCAAAGCCCAAGTGATGACACAAGGATCCAGGGTCTTTCCTTCTTGTGGCTAAACAGCCTATAATGTGCTGTTTCCAGAGTCACAGAGCTTTTCTGCGATGTGCCGAGGAGGAGAAAAAGGCCTGGGGTCTTACACATAGCTGTTTCATCTATAAAATTTGTCAAAACTGGGATACTTTAGAATTAACATGCCAGTAACCAGACTCGACAAGTGTAACCCATCCCTGACCTAAACACACTAAGATTATGACAATCCTATGCATGAAAAAAATAATGGACCAGGCCTGCCAGTAGTATACTTCACTCCTCCTCATATCCCAATTTGTCACATGACCACCGCCAACTGCAAGGTAGACTGGAGTATCGGTTTGATCAAAGCTCATCAGCCAGCCTGTCTTTGCTGCTCTTACTTTTACCTCACTTAAGTGTTATAGCAATCATTTTAGCTAAAAAGATTCATTCATTCTATAATATTGATACAAAGTCCCTGCTCTCATGGAGTTTATATTCTAGTGTGGGAAATAGTGGTAAACAAATAGACCAATATGTAAAGCATAACTGTCAGGTATCTAGACATTCCCTGAAGTAAAACGTCAGGAGGAGGATAAAAAGTAAGCAGGGTACTTTTTAGAGAGAAGGGTCATGGAGAGCCACACTGTGATATTGAGCAGGAACTTGAATGAAGCATGAGAGGGAGCTGTTTAAGAATCTGAAGGATGAGCTTTCCAAGCAGAAATAAAAGCAATAGACAGGGTGGGGCAAAATAGGTTTATAGTTGTGTGCAAAACACAGCTTATTCTTGATTATTTATTAATGATTCTATTATTTTCTATACAAACAATTTAACTGTGCTTTTGCCCCAATTTATAGTTATAAAAGTGTCAAATAACTCAGTCAAGTCTGACCGGTGTTGCTCAGTGGTTGAGCATTGACCTATGAATATATTCTGCTCAATTCCTGGTCACGGCTTATGCCCAGGTTGTGGGCTCAATCCCCAGTATAGGACATACAGGAGGCATCTGATCTATGATTCTCTCTCATCATTGATGTTTCCATCTCTCTCCCTCTCCCTCTCTGAAATCACTCCTTTGTACATAGATTCTGAATGTCCTTACTTGACTTACCCTCCCCTTGTACTAATCCCTGTGGCCACAGTTCCATTAATTGAAGTGGCTGAAAACTCATTTCTCAATGGAAAAAAACATGCTAGAAAAATAGGAAAAGTATTTCTGGGCAGACCAAAACAATAGATGTCCACTCTAGTCATCATTAAAAATGCATATCTTTATAGGAGAGGTACCAAGCATTAAGTATTATGTACTACATATCACAAACATTAGAATCATGTAGACTTAGGTATGAACTAAGGGTTCCACGGATTGCTAGTATGTGACTTTAGGGATGTTGGTAAACTTCTTTAAGCTTGGTTTCTTGATCTGTTAAATGCTAATAACAATAGTGCCTGTCCCACAGTTGTTGGTATAAATTAAGGGAACATTTACTTATTGTTCAATAAATTATTGTTTGCATTTTAATTTCATGTGTTTTTCAATGAACTCTCATATCAGTTCTATAAAATAGATATTAATAGTTCTAGTTATAAAGAAACTGAGGCTTGAAGAGATTCAATGACTCTACCCAAAGTCACACAGCTGGTAAATGGCAGGTCTGGAATTGAGTTCAAATCCCATGTCTGCAAGATTTTAAAGCCTGTCCTCTTTCCACCATACTACATAGCCTTATTAATTAATTACACAACTCCTTGAAATTGTCTTCAGTAACACTGAAGTACAGAGTTATTTTCCCCTACATTAAGTGACAACTCCCTTTTTCTTTTTTATTAGATTCTCACCCAGTAATATGCCAGTCCATGAACTGTAACCATGGAGAAAATGAAATAGTTAACAGAGAAAGTTTGCTCACTGCAGACATCAAGTGACACCACAAATTCTAATCGAAGACTCATTAGCTTTAGGTTTTTATCTCTGCAAACGTGTCAGATTCTCATAAAACAGCTATGATTATGGAAAGTCACAGTTTAGAGACCTGAACTCAAAGCCTAGTTTTAGTATGTCTTGGTTTCATCATTCATAAGTTGAGATTCCATTTTCTTTATAAGGTTTTAGTGGTGATTAAGTGATACAGGGTGTGTGAAAGTGTTTAGCAATGTATAAAATGTTAAATAAATAGCAGGCATATTATTAACAGTAAAGTTAAGAATAAAACATTTTTATTGGTTTTTAAAATCCTGGTGTAAACAATTTTTAGATCCTGACCTCAGAGTAACTTTTAAAAGAAGAAAGAGTGGGGGTTCTAAAACACCAGAAAAAAAAAAAAAAGCAAAGAAAGGGAAGCCTAAAGATACCAGAAGACAAGCCATTCTTCATAATTTGCGTTTGGCCCTGGTGGTTTCTACTTCCCTATGTACAAATCACAAAACAAAATTACTCAACTTTGCAGGGTTAAGAGAGAAAGTTGCTCCCACCACTCTCACACAAGTTTAACTAAACTACAGCTAATTTTTAAAATGTGCAATTTCAGAAATAATTTATAGTTTATATTAAAACATCCATTTTAACAGGTGAACTTTGTGCATTTGCAAATGAAGAAATTAACACCAATAAATTACTTTGGATACAGTATTGTCGCTTGTGCGCTCTATTAATTTATTGCACCAATTAACTTACTGTCTCACACCAAATCAAGATGCCCTCTCTGGGATGAACTCATATTAACATGGACCAGATGCAACCTGTCCTACCTCTTATAAATGTTCCTCAATATACATACCAGATACTTCCAAGAATTTATCTACAGTGCAAACATTTTCTTTATTTAAAGCATTATTTTAGTACATATGATAACATTTTGCTTTAACTTTAGCATATCTAATTTAAATGCCACCAGTTCTGTTTTTGGAACCTTTTGTGTGTGTGCGTGCGTGCGTGCGTGTGTGTGTGTGTGTGTGTGTGTGTGTGTGTGTGTGTTGTTGTTGTTGTTGTTGTTGTTTTCTTTGGTTACAAGAAACAAAAACATACTGACCTACTACACAGGTTAAGAAAAGCATAGCAGAAAAACAGAGATCTCACAGAATTGAAGAATAAGACATATTATACCCATGGGAATTGAAAAGGGACTAGAGATAGGGTACTTATTCTACCTTTTAGAAATCGCAGAGTTTCTTTGCTTTCTGCTTCTCTTTTTCATTGCTTCTCCAGTTTGCTTTACACCAGCAATTTTCAACTGATGTGCCACAAAGAAATTTAAAACATATAATACCTGGCTATTTAGTTGGGCACTAACCTCTTTTCTCTTAGATTGTCAAATTTAAAAAATGACAGCAGCCAGCACAATAATAGCCATCTGGTGTAAATGAATGAAAATTATACCTAATGCACACTGGTACAGTCACTATGGGAAATAGTATGGAGTTTCCTCAAAAAATTAAAAATGGAACTGCCTTTTGAGCTGGTGTTCCCACTTCTGGGACTATATCCTAAAAATCCCGAAACACCAATCAGAAATAATATATGCACTCCTATGTTCATAGCAGTGTTATTTAAAATAGCCAGGATCTGAAAATAGCCCAAGTGCCTATCAGTTGATGAATAAATAAAAAGGCTGTGGTACATTTATACAATGGAATACTACATGATAATGAAAAAGAAGGAACTCTTACATAGTTTATGTGTAAATTATGAGATGAAAAACATTGAAAATCACTGCTCTAGACTGTGTTTCATCCTTCTTCTCTTCTCTGAATTTACTTATCTGATTCATAGCCCGATATAGCTACCTCAACTGAATTTCTATGATCTTTCAATTTGAACCAAAAAGTCATTGTTCAAATTCTTGGGAAAATCTGATTGGACCATCTCATTTTTTTAAAAATCCTCACCCAAGGATATTTTTTCCATTGATTTTTAGAGAGAATGGAATGGAGTGAGGGAGAAGAGGAGAGAGGTAGACAAACAGACAGACACAGAGACAGAGAGAAATAATGATTGATGGCCTTCCACTGGCACCTTGACCCAGCCAGGGATAGAATCTGCAACCCACGTACATGCCCAGGGAATAGAACCTGTGACCCTTCAGTAAGCTGACCAATGTTGTAACTATTGAGCAACTCTGCTGAGGATGGCTCATCTCATTTTTATTGATTAGTTTGTCTTGGAGAAGGTGTTTGTTCCAGATCCAGCAGTTACGGGCAGGGTAAACCTGGGTTTATCTTTCATCAATGGCTGTAAATAGAACTAGTTCATTCATAAGAGGACATGAGATCTTCCTAATGTCAAAGGATGGAGTAAATTTAGAATAAGAAATATAAATATATATTTATATTGCACAACTAAAATCATGAATCAAAATAGATGAAATCACTATTAAAAGGATTAAAAGCCAAATAGGAGTTCCTAAAATATGGAGGGAGAATACATTATTCTGAACTGTTATATGTACTGTTGATCTCACAAGAACATAAAGATTAAAAGCTCCTCTTGTCAGATAAAAACTAAAATTCCCTATTTCTAGCAGTGGAAAGGGCTAAACAGACTGGCGGTATGAGCTTTCAAGGAAACCATTTGGTTTTGAGAACAAGGAGAGACAGTTTTGGAGAAATCTATTTATAGTAATTGATCTTTGTTGCTGAGTCACAGGAGCAAAAATAAACAGCATTAATAGTCCCACAGCTTCATCTCCTTGGTTGGGAAGGAGTCAAGGCTAAAAGAACCCACATACAAATCCCTAGGCAACAGAGGAAACCCAGCTCTGGATCCTCCCTACAGAAAGAAAAGTCCTTCAGGAAGAACTCTGGTTAGTCAATGAGGAGCATTAAAAAAGGATTCAAAATAATGAATACACAAGAAGAGTACATAATAAAAAGAACAGGGGGAGTGTGCAAAAAGTTACTCATGAGGAAAATGTTTCTGTGAAGCAATTAAAACTATGACCAAACACAGCACTAATATATAAAAACAATAACAACAGCAAAGTACGTTAAAGAAACAGGAAAATAATCACAGAAATGAAGATGATATTGCAAGTAACACACACATATGCACACAGAAACCATAGTCATGCTAAACAACAATGAAGTATATAGGATACCACTATAACAAAATATAACGATGAAAGGGAATAGCTGTGCACACTGCTGAATACAGCTTGCCAACCAGGAAACCCTACTTTCGTTGCAGCATTGTCCACAATAGTCAAGACAGGAAAGCAACCCAGGTGGTATCCATAGATGAGTGGGAAAAAAAAAAGACAGGAGATAGATAGATAGATAGATAGATAGATAGATAGATAGATAGATAGATATAGAAATAGATATAATTCAGATATATAAAATAAAATCTTGCCATTCAATAACAGTATGGACCTAGAGAGTATTAAGCTAAGTTAAAGAAGTCAAGACAGAAAAAGTCAAATACCATATGATTTCATTTATATGTGAAATCAAAAACAAAACAGAAATAGACTCAAATATAGAGGGGGGAAAAGCTGATAGTTGACAGAGGGAGGGGAAAGAAGAAATGGTATGAAAATATGAAAAGGAATAAGAAGTATCAAACTTCCATTGATAGCCTTGGCCATTTGCTCAGTGGTTACAGTGTCTGCCTGTAGACTGAAGGCTTGCGGGTTCAATTCCCAGTCAAGGGTATGTACCTAAAATACATAAATGTCAACTCACCTGAAAATGACATTATACATCAACTACACTTTAATAAAAATAAATAAATTTAAAAAGTAATCTCTGTGCAGTATTTCTGTTGCCATTTTTAACTTATTTCTTTAGATGAGTGTTGGATTTCCTCCTGAACACACAAGTACAGCACTCAGAGCTTTGGAAATATCTAAGTAATGTCATCCCTGATGCTTATCTTATACGTACCACACACACACAAAGTCAACAAATTATTTTATAAACTGTAAAAGTTTATGTGATGGGCGAGAAATGGAAATATAAAATTGAAATTCAATATGGGATTCAAACTCAGAAGCACTTACAGTAGGGATTCGATATGGCCACGTTAATATGAATTTAGCTCTTATCTGAGAGACAAAGCATGACTTAAATAAAACTCTTCTAAACTGAGACACAGATAGTTATTTTTATAGCTAGCAAGGTCTTTTTAAAGGTTTCCTAAATATAAGTGATATTTGTTAAACATAACTTTACTTGCCTAGAATTGTGCAAGTACTTCACAAACATTATCTTTTAAACTTCACAACAATCTGAAAAATTATGATAATTAGCTCCATTTTACAGATATGAGAGATGAAGTTCAGGAATGTTGCCTGAGAGATTGCATGGTTTATGAATCATAGAGATCAAATTTGAACCTATGCACTTAACTCCAAAGTCTGCACTTTCTTCTGTAAACCATATCAAATTCATGGTTTGTATAATTCAAATATAAAACACAGCTGAAGAAAATAAATCAAATAAAAACAAAACACACAGAATGTCAAATAAATAATGAACTGCACACCCATCTTTTCAACCATTTTATCTCCTTGTTCAAAGCTGGGGTCATGGCAAGCAGTTGATAATTATTTTTTAAATTTATTATACAGGAAGTTGATTTGACTAATTGCTGAGAAAAAAATAAACATGAATAGGTATAAAGGGAGCATATTGAAATATTTAGAGAATGGGTAAACTCTTATTTTCCTCATCAAATAATATACATGATCATAATAAAAGTTCTCTCTTCATTAGCATTTATATCTGTCTTCTCTCATCATAGTTCTTGAGAAGAAAAATATGAGTTTCTATTTAAATTTGTTGAGACTATTTTATATCAAGTAACCTGCTAGAAATTTGACACTTATAATTTTATTGAATCCTCATTACAAAGAAGGAGAGTAAACTGTGTAAGTAATAAGTAAATGTCCTTGAATTACTGTCAGTAATTGTAGATCCAACATTGGAGGAAAAATATTAACACTATATATATATATAACCTATAAATTTATAGTATAAATTTTATACTGTATGTGATTTTTAATTATTTTTGTTTTATAACATAAAGTAGATTAGTATAGTAGAAAAAGCATTACTTTACACATAAATATTTATTGAAGCAAAAGTAATTTACCGATGGAGTCACAATAAAAAATTCTACACTATACCACACTGTCTTTCCATGACATGTTGTTCATTCGTAAACACACAATACACACACATACACACACACACATACACACACACACATATACACATACACATACACATACACATACACATACACATACACATAGGGAATTAAAAGAAGAAAACTTTTGAGATCCTTGTCTATAACTAGCAAATGCTAAAACTTAACATGGACAGTCCTTGATATGCCCCTTCATAAGAGTAAACTAAAAATTATCTGCCTGGAAGCTCTAACTTTATACATTTCCTCTAGGAACTTTTGGTCATAAATACCTATAGTCCAGGCCTGCCATTCCTTCAACTTAGATTTCTCATTTATCTATTGAGAAGCCAAAGATGGTTCAAAAAAGGCTAGCTAGAACTCCAATATACATGAAACATGATAATAAGAATAAAAAGAAGTTATAAGACACTCACATCAAGTATTTTAAAAGTCTTTCCAATAAAACTAATTTAACCAAATTCCAAACTAAAAAAAAAAAAATAGTGAAAGTGACATCAGAGGAATGACAGTGTGATAGGTCCCCTTGATCTTTCCCCCTAAAATTTCAACAATTTGAACAGCTACAATGCAGCAAAGTATACCCTGCTCAGTATACAGAGATCCCTGCATTGAAGCATCTACTAGTAAAAGTTGGCAAGCAGGAACACAGAGGAGGAGGGAAGGTAGGGAGGGGGTGCTCAGACTAGCCACTGATACAGCCCTGCAGCCTGGATCTCACAGTAGGGCTTAGCCCAGAGAGCAGCAGAGACTCAGGCATGCTTGCAGGAGTGAGCAGTGTGAACTGCAGCTGAGCCGAGAAACATCTGCAAAGTTGAAAACCATAGAAAACATTCCTTCAAATCTGAAATAGTTGAAGAAAGGAGTTACTAACTGATTGGTTTTTGCTTGCAAGCCCATGTCAAAGAGTTGCCTTGATAATCAGCACTCACTCATTCATCCATCTATCTTCAATAAATACATGTTAATGCATACCATACAGCAAAAAAGTACTGCCTTAGTATTAATTAAGAAATCAAGAGCACTTTTAAAAAGATGTGCTTTTTAAAATCTTTATTACCTATGGAACACAAAACTGAGATTTGAGCATAGTTACTACTCAATAAATATCTGTGGGTTTACTATAATTTAATATTTCAACAACAGAAAAATGATGCTGGATCTAGAACCCTTTATCTGAATTCTAGATCTGCCACTTTTTAGTTATGTGACTTTAGGATAGCCATTTGATAGTTGTGTGTCTCTAGTTCTCTAATTACAAAATGGGATGATACTTCTTTACCTACCTAGTAAGATTTTTGTGAAATTGTGAGACTGAACTATATGAGCAAATGCTGGGGCAAGGGTGTTGTAGTGTTGACAATATACACTGTCCCTCCTTATAATGTGGTAGGAAAGATGAAAATGACTGATAATTGCCATGATGGAGGACTCTGTATCATATAGTGAAACAAAGTGTCTACATCCAATTTGGAGCCTGTGAGGGTTCAGAGAAGAAGTACCTTTGAAGTGAAACTTATAGTAAGAATTTAGCAGATCAAAAGAAAAAGGAGGGCATTCAGGCAGAGGAATAAAAGAGAGGAAATGTGGTCCAGATAATGTAAAAATTGTGATCATTTAAATATCCACATTGATTTAGGAGAATACAATTTTCTTAGTATTTATTTAGGTCTCACTGGTTCTAAACTCAAGATTTGGGTATGTTTAAAAATTTTACAAATCAAGATAAAAGCAATAACTGAGAAAAACAGAACAAACAAACAAAAATTACAGCTTTTGTTTCACAGCAGATTTGGATCCCTAGTTATCTCTTGTTTAGTTTAATATGAAAATGAATTTGTAGTCTATAAGAACATATAAAATGCAGTAGGCATCATTCTAAGATGCTCATCCCAGAATCCTCACTCAGGGTGTACATTCTCTGTATAACCTACTCTTCTTGATTTGGGCTGGCCCATGAATGTGATGAATTCTGTTCCCTTGATTAAATGACATACTACAATAAAGATGGAGAGGGTTGTGAAGATGTAATTAAAAACCCAAATTAGGTCATTTGGAGCTAAATAAAAAGGACATTATCTTGGATGGGCCTAGCTTAATCAGGTCAGCTCTTTTAAGAGACCAAGCCTTCCAGAAGGAAGACATTTACAGCATAAGAAATTCTTTTCCTGGCTTTGAAATGATATACTAACAGGTTTTTAAAGGGCAATGTGACTAGGACCTAAGAGAATCCCTTAAGTATTAAAAATAATTGCTGGCTAACAGCAAGTTAGAAAGAGAGGACCTCCATATTACCGCTGCAAGGAATTGAATTCAGCCAAGAGCCATGTGAGCTTAGAAAAGAGCACATAGAAAAATATACATATCTAAAAACACCTGACATAACTTGAGATTTTGTTTTTCATTTTCATCAATGCAATAAAAAGATAATGCTTAAGATTGAAATTATATAGGCATCAGCAGAGGTTAAATATAATTAATTTCAATATTCTTATAGAAAGTATTATACCCAGTCACTATAAATATTATTTTTGTTTCTTTCTTGACACTATAACCCTCAGATTTCTTTCTTTTTTTAATTTTTTTTATTAATTTTTTACAGAGAGGAAGAGAGAAAGATAGAGAGTTAGAAACATCGATGAGAGAGAATCATCAATCAGTTGCCTCTTGCAAACCCCCTATTGGGGATGTGCCCGCAACCAAGAGACATGCCCTTGACTGGAATGGAACCCAGGACCTTTTGGTCGGCAGGCCGACGCTCTATTTATTGAGCCAAACCGGTTTCAGCAATCCTCAGATTTCTAAGGAAGTAAGTCTCTGTCTTGAGAACTACACAAAGACTAGAACTCAAACCTGCATATTTTTATTTCCCCTTTTGTACCAAGACTTTATTCATTCTGACTTGTCACAAGCTTGCAAGGACCTATTTTCTCTGATTTTCTCATACTGCAATGTCTTAGTTTTGGGAATGGGGAAATTTCATGATGATTGGGTAATACAGCCAGAAAAAATTAGATCATATTCAGCTTTATATCCCTGGAGCCCACATCTCCCTACAAACCACGTTTTTTTATGTTAAAAGTATAACAATAAGACGTGTTGAGAAAAAGCATGTTTTTTCTACCCTCATTTTTCTTTCCCCCAATTCCTTTGCCCCTGACATACACACTCTCATTTAGAATTTTTAGAATCTGTACTGAAGAAATACTACAAAAGGCAACATTTTGTAGTATTTGAGAAATAGACTTAAAGTCTGAATTCTGCCAATACAAAATATTCTATAACTAAAATATTTAAAGGAGGTAGTTCAGCTATAAGCAATCTATTTGCCATTTCAGAAGCTGAAATAGTGAAACTCACCAGATAGATTATAAATGTGAATTGCTGATGTGAGCATATGTAAGAAAGAACATCTTGAAGCTATATCATTCACTGAATAAGATTGATCACTAAAACCCAGAATTATTAACAAGTCTAGATTTTACAGAATAATTGATTAGGAAAGCACATAAAAAATTGTAGTAGCTCTTTAATTTTTCATTAATAAGTTGGCATACATCTATGAAAGAATGATTGGAATCTGTGTATCAAGATAACCTGGAATAATTATTCTAGTACCACAACGATGAGTGTGTATGTAACCAAAAAACAGATTTGACACATCTCAAGAGCATTGTAGGGAAGTGCATATATATAAATATATACAGGAGGTCATAGGTATACATACATATTTATTTCCCATAGAAAACATGATTTTTAGCAATGAAGTAATGTGAAAAGCAAACCTGAATTACATCTAAACACCAGATTAAATTTTAAAACATGAAAACAAACAAAAAAAAATGGCTAAAAGCACTGTTTTATTTTTTTTAATAAGACTATTCATTTTGAAATGCCTAGCAGGGAAGAGGAAGGAAGGAAGGAAGGAAGGAAGGAAGGAAGGAAGGAAGGAAGGAAGGAAGGAAGGAAGGAAGGAAGGAAGGTGAAAAAAGAAAGACTTCTTATATCAGGTCAAAATGACAATTATCAAACAGTCCACAAATGATAGGTAGCCACAGGATGTGGAGAAAAGAGGACCTTCATGCACTGTTGGCACGAATGTAAATTGGTGCAGTCACTATGGAAAACCCTATGGAGATTCCTTTAAAAATTAAAAATAGGACTACCATATGATTCAGTATTTCTATTTATAGGTTTATATCCAAAGAAAACAAAAACAGTAATTCAAAAAGATATATATCCACACCTATGTTTATTGCAGCATTATTTACAATAGCCAAAATGTAAAAACAGCCTAAATGTTCATCAATAGATGAACACATTATCTATAACACATTATCTGTACACTGTATTATGGTCAATACAGTGAACAGATAATATGTTATAGAACTGTGTACCTGAAACCTGTATCATTTTGTTAACCAGCATCACCCCAATCAATTCAATAAAAATGAAAAAAAAAATCTGTATGCTGAAAACTACAAAACATTGTTAAAAAATACTAAAGAAAACAAATAAATGGAGATATATAACATCTTAATATGAAAAATATGTCATTTTCAAAATGATCTATAAGTTCATTGCAATCCCAATCAAAATCTGAGCAGGATTTTTTGGAAAAAATTGATAAAATTGTAGTAGGCAGTTAAGTAGACAGGAGCAGAGCAGGAAAAATGGGCCAAGTGCATAAGAGTACCGAGGCAGAGAGCCCAGGTGCCTAGCAATGGACAAAACTACAAGCCCTTGTAGGACCACTGTCTTAAGCCTTAACCCCTGGAGATGACATGTAGACCTCAGTTCAAGACCCAGAAAAGCAGCAAAACCAAGCAGGGTGAGCCCACTGACATCAGGACCAGGTGCAATAAACTAGCAAACCCCTGGTGTCGACAAATCAGTGGAGACCTTACAGGGGCACACCTAGAAACCTATGAATAACCTATTGAGATTCTCCCCCTAGGGCCTCCAGATAGAAGCCCTCTGGATGGAGAACCCAACACTGCTCTCCCTAGGGAGCAAGGCAGTGCCTTTCCCCACCCCCTTCTTTACTCAGGGTGTTCTCTCCCCCAACACACACACTTTCTCTCTTTCCCTCTGGCTCCATGGGCCCTTCTTGTGCTATAACTTGTTTCCTGAACCCATTTCTTCTACAGCTCACTTCTGCCTCTCTGTCTTCCAAAATAAACTTTCTCTTACTCATAAGCTGACTCTAGGCTCTGAATTCTTCTGTTATCCAGAACTCAAGAACTGAAGTTGCTGAATCAGGCTAGTGTCCAGTGCTGTTTTTCCACTGCTATCAAGATGGTTTTAAAATATGAAAAATCAAAGAACTTAGAATAGCAAAAAATAATTTTTAAAGGAAGAACAATGTTAGAAAAATTATACTATCTGATTTTAAAACTTACTATAAAGATAGTGAATTTTCTACAAAGCTACTAAATCAAAACAGTATGGTATTGGTAATAGAGACTCCAGAAATTAACCACACATATAGCCAACTGATGTTCCACAGTATTAGAGCAATTCAATGTGGTAAGATCATGTTTTCAGTGAATGGTACTGGAATAACTGAATACCTGTATGGGGGAGGGGACAAAACTTGACCTTAATTTCACATGATTCACAAAATATAATTCAAAGTAGATTTAAGTAAAAGAGCTAAACTTTAAAACTTCTAGAAGAAAATATTTTTCTAAGAGAAAATCTTTTGATCTTGGGTTAGGTAAAATTTCTTAGGACAAAAAAACAAACAAACACAAAACACAAGAAAAAATGTTATTTGCCTTCATCATAATTAAGAACTTTTGCTCTTTAAAAGACACTTTTTGAAAATGAAGAGATATGTCACAAATTGGGAGAAAATATTTGCAAACTATATGTTAGTAAAGGACTTATATTCAGAATAAAGAGCTCATCCTCAAAGATAAGACAAATGACCTAATAAAAAATGGGCAAAAGAAGATACACAGACAGTCAACAAGCTCAAAATACTCAACAACATAGATTACTAGAGAAATGTAAATTGAAACTATGAGACACCATTACACACACTAAATTTTTTTTTAATTAAAAAAAAAGTTTTAAATGGATCATACCAAGAGTTGATGAGAAGGTGGAGTATAATAGTTTGTTAGGACTGATATAGCAAACTACACAAACTGAGAGGCTTAAACAACAGAAATATATTATCTCATAGTCCTGGAAGCCAGACTGGAAGCCTGAGATCAGAGTGTCAGCAGAGGTGGATGCTTCTGAGGACCATGACAGGGAATCTGTTCTATGCCTCCCTGTAGCTTCTGGTGGTTTGCTGGCAAGCTTTGCTGGCAACCTTTGATTAGTTTGTACCATTTCCATTCCCCTGACCAGTTTATTCTGTTCATCAGATTTTTTATTCCTTTTATTTTTAGATTTATTTGTTGATAAATATGTATTTGTTGCCACTTTGTTGTTCACAATTTTTTATTTTTACCTTTTTCTTCTTCTTTTTCCTCTTCTTAAATAATAACCTTTTATATTTCATATAATACTGGTTTGTGGTGATGAACTCCTTTAGCTTTTTCTTGTCTGTGAAACTCTTTATCTGACCTTCAATTATAAATGATAGCTTTGCTGGGTAAAATAATCTTGTTGGTTCTTGCTATTCATCATGTTGAATATTTCTTGCTACTCCCTTCTGGCCTGCATAGTTCCTGTTGAGAAATCACTTGACAGTTGTATGGGCACTCCTTGGTTGTTTTTCTCTGGCTGCTTTTAATATTCTCTCTTTGTCTTTCTCTCTTGGCATTTTAATTATGATGTGACTTGGTGTGGTCCTCTTTGGATTCCTCTTGTTTGGAATTTGCTGCACTTCCTGGACTTGTAAGTTTATTTCTTTCACCAGGTGGAGGAATTTTTCTGTCATTATTTCTTCAAATCAGTTTTCAATATCTTGCCCTCTCTCTTCTTCTGGCATCCCCATAATTTGGATGTTGGTATGCTTGAAGTTGTCCCAGAGGCTCCTTACACTATGCTCATATTTTGGGATTCTTTTTTCTTTTTGCTCTTCTGGTTTGGTGCTTTTTGCTTCCTTATATTTCAAATCATTGACTTAATTCTTAGATCCTCTAGTCTAGTGTTGAATCCCTGTATATTATCCTTTATTTCAGTCAGTGTATGCTTAATTTCTGACTGGTCCTTTTCTTTCTTTCTCCCTTTCTTTCTTCCCTTTTTTTTTTTTTTTTTTTTCATTCTCTTTGAGTGAAAGTCTCATTAAGTTCCTTGGAGGTTTCTAGAAGATTCTTGAGTAATCTTACAACTGTGGTTTTGAACTTTATCCAATAGTTTGCTTTCTTCCATTTCTTTCATTTGTGATATGTTTCTTTGTCTCCACATGTTTCTTTGTTTCCCTGTGTTTATTTCTATGTATTGGGTAACTGCTAAGTCTCCTTGAGTTGATAGAGTGACCTTGTGTAGTAAGTGACCTATAGGGCCCAGTGGCTCAGCCTCCCAATTAACCTGAGGTGGACACTCTTGGTGCAGCCCTTTGTGGGCTATGTGCACAGTTTTGTTGTAGTTGAGCCTTGATTGCTGTTGGGGCTCACTGGGAGGAATTGACCTCTAGACCAATTGGCTGTGGGGACCTGCTACAACTACAGTGGGAGAGCTGCTGTGCAGGAGACACACTTATGGAGTGGAATTTGCTTCAGTGGGGCTTTGGTGCTCACTGAGTCTGCCCCTTGAGTGTATTACTTATGGATGGAAAGAGTTGTAATGTGTTATAACCTCACACCTACCACTGGGTACACTGTCTCTTGGGTCTCCAGCGACCTGCAAAGTCAGCCATTGTCTGGGGCCATTCAAATGCAAAAGCTGCTGCACACAGCTTGGATGGGGTTATAAATTGGGTGGGGCAGGGTCTCAGGGAATCACCAATACAGAGCAAACAGAAATTGCTGCCAGTCAGCCCAGCACCAGGGAGGTCCCAGCACACTGCCCCTGAGTTCCTGCCCCAGTGCCAGACAGTCCAGTTTCTCTCTGTATGTGTCTGGGACCCCCAGAGCCTCACCTAGCACTGGAGGTCAGAGCAAGCGGGAGCTTGTAAGTTCAGTTCATGGTGCCAACTTTTTAAGAGGATCTGCTGGGTCTCTAGCAGTCTGTGTGTCACTCAGCCCCAATCAGCACTAGTTTTTATAACCCATAGTTCTTACTGCCCATAATGACTTCTTTCCCCAGCTCTGGGACCCTGGGCTTGGAGCCTGGTGTAGGGCTGGGAACCCTCACTCCTCAGAGGTGATCTCTCTCCCAATTAAAAAAGTGGCACACCAGGGTGCTGGACCAGCCTATTCCATGCTTCCATACCTCCTACCAGTCTCAATGTGCTTTCTTCTTTACTTCTCTAGTTGTAGTACTTACACTCATCCAGCTTCCCCATGGTTCTGGATGATAAATGTTGTATATTTTAGTTGTAATTTTGATGTGGTTGTGGGAGGTAGCAAGTACAGGCACTTACCTATGCCGCCATCTTGGTTCTCCTCCAAGATAAGGTTTTGAATCCAGGCACATCTAGGAACAAAACTTGGTTCTTCTACTTTACTTTTTATCAGACTAATCTCTCATTCTTGATTTTCTCATCATAAAGGAATATTTTGTGGTATGTTCTTATGAATCTTAGGGGGAGCACTATTAAAAGCTCATAACATTATCCCCAATTAAGTCACAAAATTACTATTAGATTTCTTTCAAATATTCATAGTGAACCAATATTTTGCATAGTCAGCTTCTTTGGTAAAGATACAATTTATGGCTATAATTCAGAGATGCCTTCAGAGTCCTGGATTGGTCTTTAGTGTTTAGTTTATCTCTCTGGCAAAATTAAATGCAAATTGCAATTGCATCATTAGGATTCCATTTGAAAACAAATGAAATCCTCTCTGGCCAATAATTCAGCACATATGAGTACTTAAGAAGATAGAATATGATCACCTCTATCTCCTAACATCAATATTATTAGAAAGGTGTTTCAGTTATATTTACTTATCTGATAGAGATGACTAACAATGTTGTTATCTAACCAGCTGTTGATTGCATTATTGCTCAAATTCTTTATCTCTCCCTGTATTCAAAGCCTTTGTTATATATCTTTTGACCTCCTCCATTAAAAGGTATATTTTCCCATTCAGATTCTGAGCATAGCCATGTGACTTTCTTTGGCAAGTAAAATTCTGGAAGACAGTAAGTAAATAAGGATTGTAAAAACCTTTACTTGTTGTACTTTTGTGCCTCTGCCATAGTCATAAAAATATGTATCTTCTTCCAGACATATGAGCAACACCTGATAAGAATTTGATTTCCAGTTATTGTCTCAGGCAGACTAGTCTAAGTCAGCCAACAGCTGCTGTGTCCACTGAGATGAACAAAGCTGCTTAGCCAAGCACCCAACACACAGTGAAAGCAATAATAAAAATTTTTTTAAAAAGCTTGCTGTGTGCCACTGAGTCTCATGGATGTTTGTTACCTAAGATTACTGCAGTGGTAGATTACCTTAGAACATGCTCAACTTGAAGTTTCTCTTAAAAATACTCTATCACCCGTAAAGTATATGCCATTTTGTTTTGAGAAAAGAAAGTCAGTGTTTGTTTTTTAATAAGAAATAATGGCCCACACTTGTTAATAAACAAAGATATGGATAAACATTTACAAAGAACAAAATTAATATGCCATTTATAACCCAGTCAGTTCTTATCTTTCGGGTTCTTTTTGGCATTTTTATAGCACTCTGTGTTTTATAGCACTTTGCTTTTTCTTTAACATTGTAAGGCTGGTTGGTATTCTTTAAATGGATTTCAAAGACACCAGTACGTCCTGATATTTATTCTTTATAGATATCTTATACTGCAGTGCTTGTTCAATTTTAAAATGGGTTTGAGAAACTTTTTAGAAGGTTTTAAGTCTGTAGCAAATGAAGGAGGAACCATGTCCTAAACACTCAGCTAATGAGATACTAATGGTGGTTGATAGAAGGTCCCCTCTTCTGATATGCACAGACTCCCTTAGGAGAGCATTAATATTTCCACACTCACAGACCTCTGTTCTCTCCCTCATACACTCTCATAAAGGTGTGCCTATCTCCGTTTCTCAAGGAAATACATTGTAAATCTCTCTCATGTATAAAATATTCAAACTCAAATTATACAGATGTTTGGAACAAAATAGGCATATGAACCTATAGTTATACTTCCTGAGTTTACAATTCTAGCTCATCCACTTACTTGTTGTATGTCCTTGGACATGCCATTTAACCTCCCTAAGTCATAAACAAGTATTCTGTAAAAGGGGAATTAAACATAAAATCATATGGTTGGCCCCATCAGGGGATTAACTTTATGCAAAATACAAGAACAGTGCCTGGTTGATTTCAAACTGCTACATGTCAGTTCCCACTCTGATTGCACATTGCTTTACCAAAGCTTTTGCATGTTTTATCTTTCAGTGATATATGCTGAGACAGGGCTATTCACTTCCTCTTTGCAGGATAACAATTAAGCAATATGCAAAAAATAATCTAAGTGCATATATGTGTGCATATATGATATATTATATAATACATACACATAAAACATAAAATGTTCATCCTATAATAATGAAATGGTCAACACTCTAAAAGAACATTAATAAAGATTGTTTAAACAAATACGGGTATAATCATTTAATGGAATAATATGCATCCATTAAAATTAAATTGCTATGTATTATTTATTTTTTAAGCTATCTGCAATAGTTTTTTTAATATATTTTTATTGATTTTTAGAGAGAGAGGAGAAGAGAGAGGGATAGAGACAGAAACATTGATGAGCTTGCCCCCTATGAAGGATTGAGCCCACAACCCAGACATGTGACTGACCAGGAATCAAACTGTGACCTCTTGGTTCCTGGGTCAACATTCAATCACTGAGCCACACTGACCAGGCTGCCAATATGTTTTAAGCAAAAAATTATGTTATCAAATAGTGTAAAGATAGTTCCATTTAAAAACTGTAAATGCAAATAATTGTTCCTAAGTGGTGAAGTCTTTGTGCCTTCCATATTTTCCAAGGCTTCAATTATCAACAAGGCCCAAGTCGCTTTGGCTCAGTGAATGGAGCCTCAGCCTGTGGATCAAAGGGTCCTGGGTTGGATTCCAGTCAAGTGCATGTGCCTTGATTGCAGGCTCCTCCCCAGCCCAGGCCTTGATCAGAGTCCTGGTCAGGGATCGTGTAGAACGCAACCAATCAATATGTTTCTTTCACATCAATGTTTCCCTATCTATATCTTTCCCTCTCTCTTCCACTCTTCCTTAAAAACAAAAAAAGAATCAATGGAAAAATATCCTTGGGTGAGGATTAGGATTAATAAAAATAATAATAACATTAATTAGGTTTATAATTATCCATAATTACCTATTATTTATCAAGTTGTATTTTAAATTTTGTTCAAAATATTCACTCTACAATTTCCCTATACTTCATGTAAATCTAATTATGTTCAACATATTTTTTCATTGTACTTTATATGTTATATTTTCTTTACTTTCACCAAAAAAAATCTCAAATTATCAGGGATTGTTTATTTGTTCTTGAGACAATTTTTCAATTATTTGCATTTAGTATTATTCTGTATTAATTTCAGGTACACAGCAATAGTGGTTAGACAATCATATAATTTACAAAGTGTTTCCCTGCATAATATATCGATAGCTTGATATCTGGTAATGTGATCCCTCCAACTTTGTTCTTTTTTCTCAGGATTACTGTGGCTATTCAGGGTCTTTTTTTTTTTTTTAATTCCTTCTATTATTGTTCTGTTTTCTCCCACTGCAAGGGAGAACATATTTGTCAATGATATTTCCGATAAGGATTAATCTCCAAAGTTTACAGAGAACTCATATAACTTAATAAAAAGAAGATAAATGATTCAATCAATAAATAGTCAAAGGTTCTAAATAGACACTTTTCAAAAGGGTCTATATTTTTAATGCATGGAGGAGTTTACCGTAGTTCTTTTTTTAAATTCAGAAATCTGTAATATTTTTTTGTGTTCACACCAGTCAAGTTGTTTTCTCCAACTGATATATTTGTCAAAGCTTTATATAGAGATAAAAAACTATGATGACTATAAAATTGATCATTATACATAATGACCAAGTCTTTAGGTTGAATGGGATATGTAATAAATTTTACTGGAAACTGTAGTCTTGAGAAGAGTAAGGAAAGTCATGTGTGGGAGTGGGGGTCTCACTATGTTGCAATGCAATTGCTGTGTTATAATTCTGTTATTCTACTATTCTGAGTGGATTTAAGATCAAAGGAACCAAATGCCATTACAATGACTTTCTCCTGTATGTTCTGTTTGAGCAAAAATGCTAGAAGACTCCTAAGAAAGCCCAACATTCAAGATTTATAACTCAATTCCTTTAACTGGAAATGTTTGTATAAATTGCCAAACTTCGATTTATTTCTTTAGTCTTTATAATGGAGAACTGTACTGCTTCAGGTCAAACATGGTAACATGCCAATTAAATTATATCACTTCAGATAATTTCCTCAAACTTCTTTCCTATTTAAATAGCCATAATGTAAGTTCATACTCGTTGCAAAAACGTTTTTGACCATAGTGAATACTTTAATACAGCCAGGCAAGGTTAAAAAATTCTGAGTTATCATCTTATAGCAATCGATAAACAATAAGTGATAATTCCTCTTTTAGGAATTAAGACTAAAATAACTAGGACTAAAGAAAAATTCTGCTGGTTGCTTATTGATCTTTTTTTATTTTGTTAACTATTTTTAAGTTGTTTTGATTACTGCTAGCATGGTAACTCATCAGGAAAGGAATATATATTGTAGTCCATTGCTTCTGTGTTTCACTAATAGCTCCCTAAATCCATAGGGATAAAGTGAAGTAAATGAAGGATAAAAGCAAGATTTTTCCTAATTTATAGCCCTCAGCTAGCTGAGGCAGAGCTCCATCGATCTTTAATCGCTTGGGAAGAATGCTCAATAAAGGCTTACCCTCGTCTTTACTTAAGTAATATCAATTGCTTTAATTAGCAAACATTGTAAATACTCTTGCATTTATTAACCAGATCTCATACCCTTTCTGATTTCCACAAACTTGGCATTGATGAGTAACCTGTGCAATGTTTAAAGATCTTAGTTACTCAAATAAAAAGGGTCAAATTCAAACTCTTCTGCATCTTAATGATATTTTAAATTAAACAAATATTGTACTAAGAAATACAATTACAGTGTTCTATACTCTGTGTCCCAAACTCACACTCTGGAAGTGGTAACTATTACAAATGTTTCATATCTCTTCTTTAAAGAAATCATGTTTGTTTGTTTTAAAGGCAAAAATAATTGGGCATCTAAAAAATACTCCAGTGAGATGCATTATGTTCTATAAAAGCTAATCTGATATGGTGGGAAAAACACTATCTCAGTTTTCAGCTACTCAGTCTATGTGCCAATGCACAAGTCACTTATCTTCTGCATTTAATTATCTGTTTAAAGGCAGCAGGATAGACTAAATGGCATCTTGAGGTACCATCCTACTCTAGAAGTCCTGGTATATAAACCCTGACATTCTGTTTCAGGCCAAGAGAATAATTAAGTGAACTGTAGATTTGGAGAGTCATTCTTGCAGCAGTTATCATCTTCTCTTTTTCTCATTTGAGCCTCACAACCTCCTATGTGAAAATGGGCTTGTATTATTAGCTACTTCTACCAGCTAACAAAACTGAGTCTCAAAGAGGATAATGCCTTCACCAGATCACAGGTCTAATAAATTGAGCCAATGTGATCAACTTCTGGGTCTTCTGCTCCATGTCTAATGTTCTTTCCACTGTACCACTTTATATTTCACACAGGTCTGATATCCAAATTTCTGAAATTGCATTTTCAAATGCATTCTGTTAGCTTTTGAGAAGGCATACCTTCAGATTTTTCATTTACAAATCTTAACATGAAATTGTACAGTGCAAGAATATGTCCTGAGTTTTTGAGACACGTCAAAGAAAAAATTTCTCAGCCTTCATATATCTCTAAAGAAAATCCACAAGCACAGATGGTCCTCATGCAGATAAGTGGAAGTCAGCTGCATGTAGCTGAAGTATGAAGTCATGGCTTACAGATTGTCTTCTCTTTGCTGCCTTTGCTTTTGGTCATCTGGAGAGATGTTTTGTGACATGGCAATAGTATGAGAATAGCCAACTGGCAGATTTCAAATCACTTAAGACATTCGGTGATGAAGGGAGGGGCTGAAACAAGAAGTAACTAACTAGAATAAAAATGTAGAAAAATGATATCAAATGGGGATAAGAAGCCATTGATTTTTTAATACTCAATTCAAGTCTTATGTCATTCTTAAAGACTCCCATGGCTACTCAAACTTTCATTAATCTCCTCTTTGACCTTCTATAGTGTGCCCTGTCTTCTTCACACAGTAAGTTGAAAATATTTTTCTTCTTTAAATAAAACAAATTTTATTTTTATAATCAAAGCATTCTAATAAAAATATTATATTAGTTACCTTATTTTCTGGGCCTTGACTTTGTATCAGATGTGCCACAAAATGCTTGTCCACATCAGTGAGCCCCTTAAGGTCTCCTACTTCCCTAAGTTAAGTCCAAAGGAATACCCTAAGAGCCTCCCCAACCTTCCAATCTACCTTCCCCAAATACCTTCTTCCAGGCTTCCACCCTCATCTCATCCACCCTACCTTTTCCAAGGCAGGGCAAGGGCCTGCATGAAGATTCCCAAAACACTCCTTGCATGTGTTGGAATTCTTGCCTCCCCCTCTTAAGCAGGACATGTCTTAGGCTGGTCTCATAGCTTAGGAATAGCAGGTGACAGTAAGGAGGAGAGAGGGTGGAGCCACAAGCTGTCCAAGAGATGCTGTGTTTTAGCCCTTCAGCCAGCATCACCTAGGGGCCCACTCCCTCTGATCCCTGTAATAGTGGAGGAGAAGATGGAGAGGACAAGCTTCTGAGACAGTTTGCTGTCTCTGAGACAAAACTTTAATAGTGTGTACTCTCTCTTTAAGACCTTATTACTCTCAAATTGCCCTAAATGTGAACACTTATCTTTGGAAACCACCTTCCCATTCAAATATCC
Organism: Pipistrellus nathusii; assembly: GCA_963693515.1. Taxonomy (NCBI): domain Eukaryota; kingdom Metazoa; phylum Chordata; class Mammalia; order Chiroptera; family Vespertilionidae; genus Pipistrellus; species Pipistrellus nathusii. The sequence goes on from OY882858.1 coordinate 108,003,640, forward strand.
ATACCTCCTGTTTGCAAGGTTCTCATTTATCTCCCAGCTACCAGAAACTTATCCCAATCCCAGTGCTACATGAGGAAGATGTGTTTCTACCATGCCAGTTAAAATTTAGGATTATCTTCTCCTTGCAAGTTTTAAGTTCTTTACCACCATTAATCCCATTAATAATTAGCATAACTAGCTTTCCAACACTTGATTATTATAGCCACACAATATTTTTTTTCTGCGAGGAGAAAGAATTTTTATTTCAAATTTTTTTACTTCAAATTATCTTGGAAGATACCTTATTTATAAATTGGGAACAATCCATATTCTGACTTGTACTGTTCATTAAAGTCAATCTCTCCTAACTATATTGTAACTATTCACATGGGTGTGAGAGTTACTGCTTTATTTTACTAACTTTCCACAATTCTTATCAAAGTTCTGAGTCTACAGAACATGTAAAAAAAATGCTCTTGGCTGATCAAAAAAACAAAGAAAACCCACAAATAGAAATAAATTACAGAAAATTTTATAAATAACTACCCAAAACCATATACCAGCATATGTTGAAATTTAAGCTACATAAATATGTCAGAGTGCTCTCATATATATGTTGAGGTCTTGGAGTTATTGTTTTATAAGAGAAAGCAGAATAACAAAAATGGTATCAAAAGTGGGAAGAGGAGAAAGGGAGATGAGATAGAGAAACACAAAGGGAGCTAGAAAGGGAGAATGAGGCAGAGAATGACACTTGTTGGGAAGAGAGAGCGTGAAGAAGAAAGAGGGGAGTGCAATAGGAGATCCGGGACAAAGAAAGAAACAGAAGGAGACAGACATTAAAATAAATGCTACCAATAAAAATTATCCAAAGGTAGGCGGTTGTTTATTATCTAAGAGAAAATAATCAATAATTTTTCCAGGTTTGTGTTTCTAGACTTGCTTATTTTAGCTCCCACATAAAGGGAAAGGAAAGAAGAATAAAAAAACACAAAACTAATTAAGTCTATTTAAAGTAGATTTCTGAAAAGAATTGCTATGAGAAAAAAAACTGAAATAGATTAGGTTGTCTATTTCCTCAACCTTCTAATTAACTATTCTTTTCACCTTCTTAAATCTGTGCCTGCTTCTGATCTAATCTGATTTTTTAATTAAAGAATCTACTTTTTAAAAAGGTTCTAAATTGCATTTTTGCTAAAATATAACAGAGTTTAGTATTCAAAGCAAATTATTGGCAGTAATGTGTCCAAATAATTTATTGTCAAAAAAAGAACATTTTTGTCCTGGTCAGTGTCACCCAGTTTGTTGGAGTGACATCCTGTACACTAAAAAGTGAAGGGTTCAATTCCCAGTCAGAGCACATACCCAAGTTTTGAATGGTTTTTTCCCTGGTCTGGTCTTCCTCTTTCTGTCTCTTCCACTTCTCTCTAAAATCAATTAAAAAAAAAAAAAAAGACAAAGGTCCCGTTATTTTTCTTAAAGGAACACTTTTGAGAGAAAGGAGACATAAAAATTATGTCAGGGGATGTATGGTCATTCCTAAGTAGGAACATAGATCTGGGGGAAAGAGCCTTTTCCTGAGTCTGAAGCATGCAGTAAAGTCAGTTCTATACTAGAGTCTACTGCAAATCAAATTACTACTCCAAACAATTTTGTCTATTCTTAGGATGTTATAGAAGAAGACATACATATATCATTCCAAATTGTGATCCTATCACATAGTGATTGTAATATGCTCTGCCTTCCTGAATACCTACTGCAATAAGTTACAAGTTTTGGCTTCTGTAGCTATAAATATCTGCTAATTAATTGCAATGCAAACGGAAATGCTAACAATTGCTTGATTTACATTCATATGTGATTTTTAGATAATTCAGGTCAAGACCTCCTGTGTTTTTCCCAATTATAAAAAAATCATGTTAGAACTCAGATCACATAGTCTTAAAGTAAATCAGACAAGTTTCTTACAAGTAGAATTTATACAATAACATGTATACACACAATAAATTATATATTTGAAGGTTATATTCATAAACCACATAATCATCTTGCCAGAACATTTAGGCTGTTGATACTAAAAATATATTTTAGATTGAAAAAACTATATTTTAGAATTAATAATATGATTTATTGAAAAATGCCTTTTTCATTTAGTGCATATTTTTCTAAAATTGTCCCACCTCCATTTCTTTAATCTCCTTCTAACCAAAATCACCATACACAAAAAAACTGAGGGGTCATAAAACACCCGTTTATTTCTGATCATTCATAACTGGTGTTCTTTTAATTTATGGCATAGACTGATCTATTACTTGTAGGCTTTTTACAAGTTGTCTCTAAAACAAAAACTTGTAGGCAATGAATTAAAAATTCACTAGAAAATGTCCTAAGTTTAATTTTCAATTGCTCTGTGAATGTCCCAACTAGTTCTTGTTTAAGTGTGAATAATCAGCAAATTTTATATTTATATTAAAAATTTAATAGTGATATAATTAAAGTGATTAATTCATTCTTTAATTTAAAAATATATGTTGAAAATGTACTTAATGCAGATACACTATTATAAGATCTGGGCATATTAGAATTAACCAGACAAGATCCTTGTCTCATTAGAGTTTACATTGCAACAGAGGAATAGTAAAAAAGAATCAAGTTTATCATAGTACTGCTTAGATTTCTCTGCTATACCAATAGAGGAGAATTTATGCTATTCTCAATCCATTTTAATTAAGTGATAGCAAATTATTAGCATGCAACACATGCTTATGTGAGTAAATGAAGTTGGACAACTGCTGTGCTACTTTCACTACAAAGCCATCTGCTTAGACTCACAAATGTTAAGAGGCCTCTACTCCTTAACCTGTCAGATATAAAGAGAAGCTTAGCCTTTTAAGATTAAGATCTCAGAATACTCCATGATACAGTTAGAAACATACTAGTTTTGTCAAGATTTTCACATAAGCAAAGCAATGCAAACTGTAGAGCATAAATGCTTATCAAATAGCATAAAGATGATATAATATTCTATACACATGTCACTCATAGATAAACTTATTCCCTTCACTTTCCCACAATTTCCATTCACATCTAGTCCAGAAAATTTATGAAGTAGCACTAAGCTGCTCTCTCAAGACATGTAGCTCTCTTAAGCATTACGTGAAAAAAACGTGTGTACTGAAATGAGTCTTGAAACATGTCATTAGCAGAGTAGTTTTTAAGTAGAGAAATAGGATCAAGCATTCTCTTTAAGGTTAAAAACTAAGTGGATATCATTATAGAGTTATAATTAAATTTCACTTCATCTCTGAGAGCCAGGACTATGGTCAACAGTTATATATTTCAGCCAAAGCACAAAGGAATCTGGCAAAGGGTATAACTGAAACTAAAAATTCAGTCCATGTTTTCTGCTCACTAAATCCTGCACTCCAGTGTAGGACTCCATCAGCCTTTAAGAAAAGAGCACCTCTTCCTACTTCATCTTCCTAAAATAGCTTTCTTTTTTATAATTTCCCCAAAGATTCTGTGTAAGCTAGCAACTTGGACAAGTGCTACTAGCACAACAGCAACTAACGTCAGCAGCAACTACACAGAGAAGTTTCTACAAACCAATGCTTTTTCCTGTCAAGCATCTAGGGTCAATTTGAAAATAAGAATGAAATTCAACAAGGTAGTTTTCATAACGATAAGCCTAAAAGAACAACAACAAAAAACAAAAACTTAAAGGTGAAAATGTTCTTTGCAAGAAGAGATGATGCTACTGAACTCTTTGGTCACATGTGTTAGAGGAGTTTTTCCCAAAGCAGTAATGTCTGCACACAGATTCACATGGTCTATCATCAAGTCCCTCTTGTGACCAATAATATAGGTCTGAGAATCTATAGAAAATAGTGTCTGACTAAATGGACTGAAAGAATTACAAATTACCTTGACCTGAGAAAACTGTGACCTAAACTTTGAACTAATTTAGCACCCATTCCAGCTAAATATTTCCCAAGATACCAATGTTCAGTTGTTCTCCCAGAGAAGATGTAAATGTAAATGTTGCCTTGGTGTACAAGAATGGAATGACAATCAAGATTTCAAGAATGAAAGCTCTTGCAACAAGAAGGTAAAATAAAAGAAAAAATTAGTCAGGAAGCCACTCTTACTGCTCAATAGAACTGGAAGTACATACAGTTCATGCTTCCCACACTCTGATGCCCTTATATGTCCCAGGGCTACTGCAGCCCAGGAGGATTAACAAATACCTGATGCCCAATAACTTACACTTAACATTCTAAAACTCAAAAGTATGATCCTTGTATATCATAAACATTTTGTATCCATATTAAAAAATTATATAACTGCCCAATGGCTTGTCAATCCTTTGGCATGTTTTAAGAAATAAAATGCAGTAATTTATTTTGAGTAGAGTTGGTTTTAATTTGCTCCTTGTCCAATTTGAATAGTGTCCAATTTGAATACTATTAACTTAATGAGAACAATTCATATTATGATATTAGCATATCTAACTATGATCTTGTTTTAATGAGAACATTTTATTGTGAGAGCATTTTATTGTGTTGCTTTTGAATTATAGGTTCTTAGTATTCTGCATTTGGGTAACCTAACTCTTTGAACCACAAGTCAGAATGCTGCATAGTCAAATTATATGAAGCAGTTGGCCAACAATATAATGTAGACAAAAAAAAATACAACACAAAACCACAAAATGTTATTGCACTCGACCATCATTCATAAAATGTAATAGGCATTACACAATCTTATATTCTCATTGCAGAAAATGTAATGAAAAAGAAAATGTCACATGATTATTCATTTCTCCTGACAAAATTTTAATAGGAAAGGAAGACTGTTGTATTACCAATGTAAATTAGTCATTATTCCCTTAATGCTATATTTCCATGGTGATCCCCCACCACTGTGTTCAAGAAAGCCCGAATCTGTATTCACCATAGGAATCTGGCTGGCTTTCAGATAGTCTTGATAATGTAATAAAGCTCAAGAAACAGCAAAAAAGATTTAGAAAAATGACTATTGCAATAAAAAAATACCTTACCTTTGATGATATCTTCTTTTGTAAAAACAGCTTTTAGTGGATTGAACCACAGCCCAGCTGGCATAACTCAGTGGTTGAGCATGTACCTCAAACCAGGAAGTCACAGGTTTGATTACTAGTCAGGGATGGGCCTGGGTTGTGGGCTTGATCCCACTGGGGTTCGTGCAGAGGAAACTGATCAAGATTCTCTCTCATCATTTATGATGCTGTCTCTCCTTCTTATCCTTTCTTCTCTAAAATCAATCAAAGTTATATTTTAAAAAATAAATTGAAGCACAGATGCAAAAATTAAATTTCAAATATCAAAGACAGAAAACACATTTTCCCCTTTAAAATACACAATTCTTAGGATTATATAAATCTACACTAATAAAAGAGAAACATGCAAATTGACCATATCTCCACTATGCCCACCAACCAATTAGGAACAAGTATGCAAATTAACCCAACCAAGATGGCTGCAACTCTGGCTGACCCTGGCCTCCACTCAAGACTACAAAGTTTCAATTATAGAAGATAAATAAATCCTAGACAGCAGGGCCTCCACTTGGGTCGAGGGAGGCATGGACGTCTTGAAAACGATCACAGGCCCCTCACCCAGGCTGCCTCATTCCCCAAGGGAACCCCCATCCTGATCTGAGACACCCTTCAGGGCAAACCAGCCGACCCTCACCCATCTATCCTATCTAATAAAGGGGTAATATGCAAATTGACTGTCACTTCAACACACAAGATGGCTGCCCCCATGTGGTCAAAGATGACTGCCCCCATGTGGATACAAGATGGCCAGTACAAGATGGCCAGCAGGGAAGGGCAGTGGGGAGGGACCAGGCATGCAAGGGAGGGCAGTTAGGGGTGACCAGGTCAGCAGAAGAGGGAAGTTGGGAGTGACCAAGCCTGCAGGGCAGGGCAGTTCAGGGCAATCAGGCTGACAGGGGAGTAATTAGGCATTAATCAGGCTGGCAGGGGAGTGGTTAGAGGGTGATCAGGCTTGCAGGCAGAAGTGGTTAGGGGCAATCAGGAAAACAAGCAGGCAAGCAGTTGTGAGTCAGCAGTCCCATATTGGAGAGGGTACAGGCTTGGCTATAGTAATTAAATAAAAGTTGAAACAATGGGAAGAAAAAAAGAGGTTCATTATTAAATAAAATTGCCCCACTATAGGCTGTGCACTAAATTCAATAAGCAGAAAATAGTTCTTTCTCACTAATAGGAATTTCCTCTTGAAAGGAAATGATCAGAAAACTTTTGTCAGTTTCAGACCCCAAAGCTAATATATCCAGTTTGTATCTAACTAGAAAGAAGCAGGATAAAGTTAAAGTGATGAGTAATTATAAAAATTAATGAAATAGCAGAAAAGATCAAAAATCAAAAAGCGATACTAAGCAAATTTAGGGAGAAAATAAAAATGATTAGAAATTAAAATTCTAAAAATATATTTCAAAATTTAATCCTATAAATTACTTGGAAATTTCAAACTAAAATTCCCAAATGTTCCAAAATGCATCTCAAAAACTGAAAACGTAAACTGTAATTAATTTAGCTTTCTTCCATTCCACAAATCCAAGAGTGAACAGGTGCCTAAGAACCACAAAGGCAAAACACAACTGATCTTCCCTAAGAGATTCATCCTTGATTTGAAGGAAAAGCTGCAATGGCAGCGAAGGGAGCAAATCTGGCACACGGGTGGAAATGAGCAGCACTGGGAGGAACAGCCATAAAAGATACTCTCAGAACATTCCAATTATTTTGACTCCTGAACCAATCACTTGATTATTTTTTTAAATGATGATAGTACATACATTTGGGGCTGAAAAGTAAAAATATTATAGAAAATGGAAATCTGAATCTTAAAAAAGGAAGTTACTTGAAGATTTTAATGACATAAAACAACGTGTTTGGGAATCAATTAAATAACTGGGAATACTAAAACCATAGCAACAAAAATACCTATAAACTATAGGAAGAGAACAGAGTTCCCCGCCAGGGATTTGCAGCAGCTGAGAGCTGTGTGCTGTGATGTGCAGCAGGGCTATGGGATTAGACACAGCTCCTGGAGGGCTGCTGTAAATTATAAACCAGCATATGTGCAAGGGGAAGAAGCAGCCCATTAGCAAATCTTTCAAATATAGATGGCCTCCCAAGAGGTTAGTTTGTACATTATTCACAGAAATAACTTTGGCTGCACAAAGATTTGTGGAGCATTTCCATTGCCCTGAGATAATTAAGAATTTGTTCAGTGAACAAAAATGGAAACCTTAAAATCAAAGTAGCAGAACAAATTATTCCAAAATGGCATCATTTATTTGATAATGAAGTTTGGACAAAAATTAATAGAAGATTCTATTGTGGTCACTTCAACTGCCTGAAGGAATACAAAACAAAAAACAGAGGACTATTGAGTTGTTAAGTCCCCTCTCAAAGAAGGATATTGAGCCTTCATTAATAATTATAACTCAACATGTACCATATCTAACTGAAATTCAATATATTTCTTGGCCTGTAACTTATAAAACTTCTCATAATTGATTCCCTATAATCATAGCATTGGTACAATCTGCTAAAATGTTCAATAAGGCAGTTGCACTGGGGCTCTAAGCAGCATACAATTTTCATTTCTGCCCTGTGATTGAGTGGCAAAAATTCTTCTAATTAAATGTGGCTTTGAATAATAAATTCTCTATCCTTAAAAAGATGTATGAAATGAAGAGTGGCCTTCATCTAAACCTACTTCTATCTTTTTTTTTAATTGATTTTTTATAGAGAGGAAGAGAGAGGGATAGAGAGTTAGAAACATCGAAGAGAGGAATCATCGATCAGCTGCCTCTTGCACACCAGGGATGTGCCTGCAACCAAGATAGATACATGCCCTTGACCAGAATCGATCCCAGGACCCCCTAGTCCACAGGCTGACGCTCTATCCATTGAGCCAAACCAGTTTCAGCACTGAGCCAAACCAGTTTTGGCCTACTTCTGTCTTAACTGTGTTACTCCTCCTGTTCTTATGAGGGAAATATTGATGCAGCTTTGAGAGAATCTACTTTGATTGTATATTTAAAGGAGACATATCAAACTCACACAACCAGAGTATTCTTTTATGCAAAAGAAGAGCTTTCTTTTGTCAAGAAAAAAAAATAATTTAAGAAATGAGGACAAAAAAAAAAGAAGAAGAAGAAGTGAGGACAGGCAAAAAACTAAAAATTAAATGGCATCAGTATAGGGTCAGGAGGGAAGTATTTGTGTTCTAATTTTCTAACCACTTTCTTACTTTTTACCTAATCTTTTTATCAGGGCTTTTTTTTTCTTATAGAAGAGATTTTTAATAATGAATATACTAACATTATCTAACCAAACCCAAACTTATATTACACTTACTGGTTATATTAGCAGGTCATTCTTCCTTTATTACACGTTTTTTTTTCCTAATCAGGTTATATTTAAGGACTCAAATAAATGTCAATGGGAAAAATTCCCAGGGTCAGAGAGTTCAGATCATTATTCCTTCTCTGATTCTTTTAGTATTTTAGTGCCAAGAATGAATTACTTGATCATTTACAGGAACAGCATAAGAGTGAAGAATAACACTGAAGCTTGATATCTAAGCCTAAACCCATATCTTCTGCTTATTCCTTGATTCTAATAATAAATCATCCATAATATTGATTTTTAAAAGAGCAACTTGATTACATTTCAAAAATTTCCAAAAGTCACTTGTTCGCTCAAATCTAAAACTAGGGGTCATTTTGTTAGCATGGTAAGTCATGAGCTTAGCAAAATCATTATGGCTACATTTCAAAAGCTTCTTAGAGGGAAAATAGTTAAACAGAGCCAGGATTTTTCTATCTAGTGCCAATCACAATGATGGAAAAGCATACTTTCTCCACTTCCTTTCAGCTTATGCTGCCTAAATATTCTGTTTTAATTGCTGATAAGACTTAGATCAGTTCAAAAGGCCCACATTGATTTCTCATAGCTGCAAATGTCAATTCTACTCTTACTATTCAAAAATACATCTTTATAACCAACCTTGATTTCTCAACTATATTGTCCTATATTTCTAGTTGCCAATTGAATATTATTGCTACTGGTTGTTCCATCTCCTCCAACTCTAGATTCTCTTCTCCAATATTTTAACTTCTCTCTTTGACTTGCTTCTACTTCTAAATTAAATGATATATGAAAGTGAGTAGAACAATTCTTGGAAGATTAGCCTGTGCTTCCTCAGGGTTAATTCCTTTTCTCAAACTCCTTATTTCTATTAGTCCCTAGCTGAATATTAAACCATTCCATCTGCTGTATTGTTTTTATTAAGTCACTATCAAGTTATTTTTCTAGTCCCACTTCTCTATTATAGACTATGTTTATTCAGATCTGTATTATTGCATTAGCATTCTCTAATTTATTTCTATCTAACTATATTCACTTATAGTTAATAAGTGGGTGGGTGGGAAAAGATCAAAGAACTTGTGTGCACATATGCATAACCCAAGGAGTCAGTGGGAGGGAGGGAACATATGTAATACTTTCAACAATAAAAAATTATTAAAAATAATAATAAAGATTTTTAAAATAAAAAATAACAATAATTTAGGACTTCAAGCATTCCCAACAATTCCTGAGAATTCCCATTACTTATTCCTAAATCCCAAAGATTAAAATCTGTCAGAAATTTTAAAACACTAAGAATTATACAAACAGAATTCTAATAAATTGAAATGAAGAAAAAAAATAACAAAAGTAGAAGAAGAAAAAACAACCAAGAAGATGTCATTAGAAATCGGTTATAAACACTAAAGTAGAAAACAGTTCTCTCATTAAAGAGCAATGAATTAGATACAGAAAGAGCACACACAACACCACAGCAGTGTAAATCCACAACTTATTTGGAGAGCAGTAAGTTCTCTGGTTTGGTTACTGTTGGGAATACAAAAAGAGACCAGGGTAGACAAAACTAAGGTTGAAAAAAAAAATGTGGAGGCTACATTTTGAAGGGTGTTGAATGCTTAAAAGCCAAGTGTACCTATTGGAAATTGGTTCAACAAATAGTTGTTGAATATTTCCTATTTTCTCCACAACACTTTTACTAGACAATTTAACAGCTGTGAGTCTGTGAGATCTCAGACACAGGTTTCAGTGCTGCTTAATGGCATTACCACTTGAGACCAAGAACTGCCTGCATCCTGTCATGTCAAACACCTTCTTCCCTGTGGAGTTCCTGGGGAGCCTTATACATGAAGAAGAGCAGAGTGGTAATCCAAGGACCACTGTATTTACAGCTGAGCACAAAGCACAGAGCCTTCATGCTTAATAGAATCTAACATATATCATGGGACCTGGAGACAAGTTCAAGATCATCTCAAGAGAGAACAGAAGTGGGCAAGAAATTCGAAAATGGTCCTAGAAAAAGAATATAAGAAAAAGAAAGGAAGAGAGTTTTATTTATCCCCAAAGAGATATGTCCTGCCTCCATCTTTAGTATTGTGATAAAAATAACAAACAAAAAGAACACCTACAAGATGGTACATAGAATACAGTAATGCCTTTAAAGGGGTGAAATTCTACTCACTAGCAAATTTTGGTCCATTGATGATTCTGAGTTCTGACTAATTTTGACTCTTCTTTGTGGGGACCAGAAAGCATCTAGTAGAAGATGGCAGGTGGTGGGTGCATCAATTTGCAATTATCCAATGCCTTCAAATAGGATTTTTTTAGAGCAGCACTATTGACAATTTAAGGCCATACAATTCTTTTTAGTGGGGGACTATCCTATACATTGTAAGATGTTTATCAGCATCCCTGACTTTCACCCACTAGTTGCTAGTATCATCCTTCAAACTGTGACAACAAAAAATGTTTTGAAACATCACCAAATGTCCCTGGAGTGAAATCACACATTGTTCAGAACCATCAGTTTCTCTCTCGCTGTCTCACTCTCTCCCCCTCCTTTTTCCCTTCCACTCTCTCTAAAATTCAATATGGAAAAATATACTCAGGTGAGGAAAATAAATAAACAAACAAACAAATAACCATTACCTTCATACAGCTACCATTTATTCTCACTTACATGACTGCTGGTCATATTTTGGGAAGTCAGCTGGACCTGCTTCAACTTGCAGATCCCACTGGGTTTGTTTATTCTGTGTAGGTTGGACTCAGGTCTGCATCAAGTATGTTCATTCCTGTGCCCATGCTGAAAGTACAGCAGCTATCTAAGGGAAATTCCTATGACAGTAGCAAAGACACATGAGGTGACGCCCAACTGTACTAGCTCATTTGGAGTCTTTGCTTGCTTCATGTCTGCTGACATCCTATTAACCAAAGCAAAGCTAAAGGTCAACTCCAAGTTAGGGATGGAAGCACACTTGGCCAGCAGTGGATCACTTTTTATTTATGTAGCAAAGGGCATTAATACAGGGAAAGATGAATAATTAGGGGTGGTAATTCACTCTACCACAGTGGACCTACTGAGAAGAGGAGAGATCTTTATAACATCAGGTATGTTAGCAGTTGAAAGTGTCTAAATAAACCGATATATTTGCATGCTTTCATCCTCAATCTATGTCTCCAAGGGTTATGTCTGATCAGATGTGATATTATTCAAAAGTAAAACCATGAGCCATTTTAGCTAAAAAAGACACTGAACTGTACGGAGCAGCCAGTGGCTCTCTGTAACAATTCAAGCTCTGCTTTGCCTCCGACCCCATTTAAAAAATAACTCTCCTCATCAATAGGAGAGAATACAACCTCTCCAGTTACCAAAACAGGTATAATTTAGGATGCAACCTGAAAAACTCAGAGCGTGCAGATATCAAATAAAGATGAAGGGTTGCAGGGCCACAAACAGAAAAGTTATCTCAGAGCATTTGTACTAATTCTATTAGAGCTGTGGTCGGCAAACTGTGGCTTGGGAGCCACATGCAGCTCTTTGGCCCCTTGAGTGTGGCTCTTCCACAAAATATCACGGCCTGGGCAAGTCTATTTTGAAGAAGTGACATTAGAAGAAGTTTAAGTTTAAAAAATTTGGCTCTCAAAAGAAATTTCAATCATTGTACTGTTGATATTTGGCTCTGTTGACTAAAGAGTTTGCTGACCACTATATTAGAGTATCAAACTTCCTTTGGAATATAATCAATTAAGACTCTATTGGTAAAGACAGATTTTTCTGCAAAATAAATAAATAAATAAATAAATAAATAAATAAATAAATAAAATAGTAAGAGTTCTCTTGAAAAAAAGAAAAAATAGTAAGAGTTCTTATGCAAACAAAATCTTAGTTCAGATTAACATAGGACATAGAAGACTTGAAACAACAAAATAACAAGGGAGTTCATACACAGCAAGAATCAACTATTCTCTTCTGCTTTAGAATTTTCTCCATATCTTTAGTGAAAAAAAGTTATCAGGCTATATTCAAGAGCTTTCCACATCACGTATAGTTGACTAGATATAATACCACTTAACTATAGAGCAAATTGTACTTGCTTCTCTACCCCCAAGCAGTGGATTTAGTTATTTTACATCTATTCTTCTATGATCTTCAAAAATCACATTTTATTCAAGATGAATAGCTAGATTAGTCAAGCCCCACATGACTATTTAGGTCAATTGCCCACTGGTGATTTCTGAATGTTCTACACATTTTAGCTATTCAACATCTCTTCCACAGCAGTCTCTTGCTCCATACCCAAAAATTATCTGATCTCTATTCTTATCTATGGAACAAAGAAATGCTTGAGCACAAAGCACACAATTATCAAGACCCATTCAGGCATTTCTGCTTTCACTATAATATTTATGGAGCACCTATTATAAAGTAGACACTGTGATAGATGAAAAGTAAATAGCCCTAACTGGTTTGGTTCAGTGGATAGAGCATCGACCCCCAAACTGAAGGGTCTCGGGTTCAATTCTGGTCAAGGGCATGTACCTTGGTTAAAGGCTCAAGCCCCAGTAGGGGGCATACAAAAAGCAGATGATCGATGTTTCTCTTTCATGGGTGTTTCTAGCTTTCTATCCCTCACCTTTCCTCTCTGTAAAAAATCAATAAAAATATATTTTAAAAAATAAAAGTAAATAGTTCCTACCCTGTAGACAATAGGTCTAGAAAGGGATTGTGATAAGTAAACAAATAAATTACAAAGAATGGAAAGAGGTCATCAATAGAAAGAAGCTCCTGTGCCATCTGGGTAAGGAATGATACAGAAGAAGGAATGGGTAACTCATCATTCTAGAGGCATCAGGAACAACTTCCACAAGATGTAAATACAGTATGAAGTAAACCACATTTCTCCCATCAGGAAAAAATCCTAGTGACAATATGTTTTTATATTTAAGCATGCTTTTCTAGCTCTACATTTTTCATTTAGTAAGAAATATATCACAAATGGAAGTATTAAAGTGTTAATGAGTTGTTGCTAACCTTCAAAAAATTCCAAGGATGTGCTGTAGCTGAAACTATAATATCCAAGGATCTCCATCTTCTCACCATATTTTCTTTTTTTTTTTTTTTTTTTTTTAAATATATTTTATTGATTTTTCACAGAGAGGAAGAGAGAGGGATAGAGAGTTAGAAACATCGATGGGAGAGAATCATCGATCAGCTGCCTCCTGCACACCCCCTACTGGAGATGCACCCGCAACCAAGGTACATGCCCTTGACCAGAATCGAACCCGGGACCCTTCAGTCCCCAGGCCGACGCTCTATCCACTGAGCCAAACTGGTCCTGGCTCACCATATTTTCTAAGTGTTTTTATAAACTATAGATTCTAGAGCAAATGTTACCTATGATTAAACTGCATTCCATATTATTGATCTTTGTGGCCTCCTGCTTCCTTTGCTAGAGTACTATAATTACCTTATAAAAAAAAAAAGAGAGAGAGAGAGAGAGAGAGAGAGAGAGAGAGAGAGCGAAATAATAGATGATAAAAACATTCACTGAATTTAGCTCTCACCCAGGCTTCATCTAGAATCTTCGAGTCTCTCAACCTTTTCTAAAGCTATTAATATTATTGCTGTGTTGACCTCTACTGCTGTTTGCCATTTTGAAATTTACACATCAGCAAGCGCCAGTAAATCTTGTCAGAATTAATGCAAATGTAAGACATAGTCATTACTAGCTCCTCACAGTAAAGAATAGCTTGCTACAATGTTATTACTGAGACACAATTTATCCCGATTGCCAGAAAGATGAGACACCCTGAATATAAGCAGTAAACTTGCTTAGAGAAATAAATTTCACTAGCATTGCCCACACAGAGGTTTGCTCACACGATGAATGCTGTAATTTCAATGAGTGGCAGAGTGATTGATTCACTCCAAGTATCTCCCATCGCCCTCTGCTGGGAAATGAAAGTTAATTTGCTCTCATTCATTCTCTTCACCATACAAGATATTTTTAGGGGTTGAACTCAGCAAGTGAAGACAGGTATATCATGGTCCAAATAAGTCCCTTCCTCTCCAGGATTGTGCCTTTATATTTTAGCCTTGCACATTTCTTTCATAAGGCTTCCTAGGATTAATATACAGAACCAATGAATCCAAAGCCTAACAAAGTGTTTTTCACTCTATTCGATGTGCTTATGTTTCTGATATATAAATAAGTTGTAGTATAAAAGTGCTGGCAATATATAGATAGCAGGATTCCTGTGTATAACAACTCCATCTCTGAAGTGCATTTTTTAATCTCTATGAAGAATTCTTGAGATGATGTTTATTGAACAAAGAATTTGAATGGAGTAGTCTTCTTATAGAAGAAGTGTGAATAAATGAGTAAACCCTAAAAAAATAAATAAATAAAGCTAAGGAAGAAATACTTTTATGTTCAAGAAAATAATTGGCTAAAATGTAGGTGTTTATCAATCCTTGGAGGAAAAAAAATGAAAATTTAAAAGGTATTTATTCTAAATACATGGGGGGGGAGAACTTGGATGAGCAAAAAAGAAATGTAGGCTTGAAATGGATTCATCTTTTTCCACTTCCGGCCTCAACTGAGGATCTCACACTTCAGAGAACATAAGAAACCACATGTCACAAAAATGCCACAAAATGATTGTGGGAACCATGCCAGAGGCACCTGATAATCACGGCCAATCAAAGCAGAGTCCTTACCAATACCCCAAGCTGACCAAGGCCACTCTGTGCCTGGGTTAAGATACATAAGCAAGTGCAAGGCCACAGTGATCCTGTGGTACGTTGTGCCCTTCATAGGCAATATGACTGATGTCACTGTTGGCAACTAGCCTTCTTTGTCTCTGGAGTAATATACAGGTTACTGACCAGCTAGTGTGAGAAGCAGAGGCAGCAGGCATAGAGAAGGTAGCTCCTGTGTGTGGATAAGAGAGGCTAGAGAGCTCCGACGGAGCTGAGAGCTGCTTCTGCCAAATGGAAGGCTGAGAGCTCATAGAGAGCTCGGAGGCAGTTACTATGTGAGGCTACAGAGACCAGCCAGTGTGCTGGGCAGGGGAGACAGGAGAAACTGCTGAGTCAGAGAGCTCAGATAGTGCTATGATGTGCGGCAGTGAGTTTAGAGGCAGCGTGCTGGTGCTCAGATAATAGCTGTGGGCACAGAGACTAATGCTGCTTTGTGGGAAAGATGCACGTGTTAGCCAGGCAGTGTCTGGTTGCCTGCCTGTATGGACTTTGCTGTGAAGAGCTGTTTTGTCTGGTGGCTATATGGCCACTGGCTTCAGCAAGGACTCATTCTTATACACTCACTCTTCTCATGGTTTCTTCATCTAAGACCCGGGCCCTCACTGGTTTGATTCAGTGGAAAGATTGTTGGCCTGCAGACTGAAGGGTCCCAGGTTCGATTCCAGTCAAAGGCACATGCCTGGGTTGGGGGCTCAATCCTCAGTAAGGGGGTGTGCAGGAGGCTGCCAATCAATGATTCTCTCTCATCATTGATGTTTCTATCTCTCCCTCCCTCTCCCTTCCTCTCTGAAATCAATAAAAATACATATATATAAAACAACAACAGGTATAAATTCTATATTTATAAACAAAAGCACCTATATGGTTTAGAAACTTTAAGACCAATATTTTCATCCTTTAAATATTTCTGTGCTGCCCATATATCAAAAATCGTTCTAAGTTCTGAGGATAAATATAGCCCCCTTTAAGAGCCATATAAACTAAAAATAGATGCAAATAATATAGTTGTTAACTTGTGATGATCTACATAAGGTAGAGAAAATATTAAGTAAATCTCCTTTTTAAACAAAAGTCCAGGAAAATAGAGGGTACATACAGATTTACTTTTCTGATAAGACGGTAACTGATTCATAAGAAAATTGTTTTCATTAGATTTTTCCAGCTGTCAGAAAAACTAAAAACAAATATCAACCAAATGAGTATTTACAATGAAGTAAAATCTTTGTAAATTTAATTTTAAAAAATTAAGAGAAGCCCTGGCCACACGGCTGAGCTGGTTAGAGTATCATTCCATATTCCAAAAGGTTGCAGGTTTGATTCTCAGTCAGGACTCTCTCTCTCTCTCTCTCTCTCTCTCTCTCTCTCTCTCTCTCTCTCAAATAAATACACATCTTCAAGTGAGGGTTTTAAAAAAATTAAAAGCAGAACTTAATTGCTCTTGACCAATAAAGATTATAAAATTTACAATAGATAAAAAGATTATGGGGTTATGGTTAATCTCTCCCCCTTACCCCCACCCTCCCCTACTTTCCCTCTGAGCTTTGAGAGTCTGATTGCTGGTTCTCTTTCTCTGTGTCTGTTTTTCTTCATCAGTTTATGTTGTTCATTATTTCCTCTAGATGTGTGAGATCATGTGATCCAAGAAATACCCTTGTAAGAACCGAATCTGAGACAAGCCATAATGGTTATGCTGAGAGGCAAATGAATCAGTCTGTAGTGAGTTCCTTTCTGGGCCAACAGTTCTTTTGAGTCCCAATTTCAATGTCAAAAAGTCCCTTATGTGTACATGTGAGCCGTGATATTTCAGATCTGGTTGGCGGACAAACGGTGGTGATGCAGGTCCGACCGTCTCTGGTTTGGTCCTGGGCATCCTTCAGCAACACGCAGCTGCTGTCTGCTGGTATGGCGAGGCGTCATCAGCATCTTCCATCTCTGAATTGTTTCTCTTCTGTCTTCATGGCTGGAGCACTTCTGTCTATTCCTCTCTGTTATATTATAGGAATCCAGATGGTCTCAGAGTTGTTTTCTGAAAATATACAAACATATTCTTGACCAAAAGTTAATAAAGGGATATTTTCTATAAATTTGACTTGGGATCCTTTTTCATTTGTTTTTCCCCCAAATGATTTTCCTCTGGCTTGTTTTGATACCATGTGTGTATTTTCATGGGTATCTTGCAACCAAAGGACTTGTGTGCATGCATATGGGCCTAGCCAGTGGCCATGAAAAACAGGGGGGTGGGGGCATATGTGGGGAGGAATTTGGGATGGGAATGGGGGGATGAGGACATTTATGTGATACCATAATCAATAAAATTTTAAAAATAAAAAAATAATTTTTTTAAAAAAGTATACAATTTTAAGAAATGACTTTGTTCCTCCTAATAAGAGCAACTAGTAACTATTGATAAATAAGACACCACTGAGAAAATTTTAGAACAAGGGGATGAGGACAAAGCACTATGCACCACAGAGACCAAGACAGATCACCTTTGATGGGGCAAGAGGATCAGCAACACGCAGCAATATGCTAAGTTCATTGTCCCTCCCTTAAGCTAGAGCAGCACCTTATGGAGAGATTTCCCCTGAGCCTACATTCTGACATTGGGGAAACAGCCTATAGTAGACATAGGCTAACCCAGGATTGTAGGTCTCTTCGTGGGAGTTCCCACTCTGTACCTTCTCGTAGGGATCATGAGGGAATCTGTGAGGATTGACCACTAGGAGTCTGATTTTGACAGAGAAAGGAAGAGGGGTTTGAAATAAACAACGCAAATATCTGAGCAGACCAAGTTTTTACCTGCAGCGCCCAAGTAGTAACCTGTCTCCCCACACCTGCCACATCCCCCACCATGGTGGTGGTGCCCTGAGACCTAGGAGACTCAGACACAGTGGGGGCACCCACCATTCTGATCATCCAGGCAGCAGTTCTCACAACCCCAGCAGTGGTACCCTCCCTGCCTCCTCCATTCCCCCCGCCCTACAGAAACACAGACAGAGGTGGACACCGGCAATCCTGGAGGTGCAAGTAGCAGGCAAATAAAACAAAAACTTGCACCATACCACCCTCTACTGAAAAACAAAAGGAAATATTTAATTATCAACCTGGTGAATTGTTAAAACCAAAAATGTGCCTAAATGGAAAAGGTCTTCATTACTTCAAATGTGCTAAGCAGAACAACACAGCTAATGCCATGAATGAGCAAGGTAACATGAACCACAAAAAAGAAAATGACAATTCTCCAAAAAAATTCAAAATCATGGGATATTGTGACCTAAATAATAGACAATTCAAAATAGCAATCAAGAAGAAACTTAACTAGATATAAGAAAACTCAGAAGGGCAGTTGTACAATTTCAGGAATAAAATTAATGAACAGAAGGAGTATAATACCAAAAAGATTAAAACTCTAAAAAAGAACCAAACTAAAATTCTGGAGTAAAGAACTCAATAAATGAGACAAAGGAAGCATTGAAAATAAAGCAGAGCATATGGAAAAGAGAATTAGAAAACTCAAAGATACAAACCTAGAAATGATTTATGTGGAAAGGAGAGAGAACTGAGATTTAAATACACACACACAAACTAAGCCCAGCCTTTCTTGTTCAGTGGTTGAACATCAACTAATGAAATAAGAGGTCACATTTCAATTCCTGATAGGGGCATATGCCTGGAGAAGGCTTGCAAGAGGCAGCCAATCAATGAAACTCTCATCATTGATGTTTCTAACTCTCCCTCTCACTTCTGTCTCTGAAATCAATTAAAACATATTTTTTTTAAAAAACTAAAATAACTATATGAGAACTATCTGACTCTATTAGAAAGGGCAACATAAGAATAATAGGTATTTCAGAAGGAGAAAACAGAGAGAGGGAAAAAGAGAGCCTTTTCAAAGAAATAATAAATAATAACTTTCCAAATTTGGAGAAGGAACTGGACATATACCTATTAGAAAACAACAAATCACCTAATTGCCTCTCTGCAAAAAAACCTCTAAGACATATTATGTCAAAACTGTCAAAATTCACCAAAACTGGTTTGGCAGAGCGTCGGTCTGCGGACTGAAAGGTCCCGGGTTCAATTCTGGTCAAGGGCATGTACCTTGGTTGCGGGCACATTCCTAGTAGGGGGTGTGTAAGAGGCAGCTGGTCGATGTTTCTCTCTCATCGACATTTCTAGCTCTCTATCTCTCTCCCTTCCTCTCTGTAAAATATCAATAAAATATATTTTTTAAAAAACTGTCAAAATTCAATGATAAAAAAATATTAAGGTAGCCAGGAGGAAAAAAAAATGACAGTAACTTAGAAAGAATAACCCATCAACATTAGGCTATTATCTGATTTCTTAGCAGAAGCTTCACAATCCAGGAGAGACTAAAATAATATATTCAAAATATTGGGAGATTAAAAAAATGGCATCAATCAAGACTACTCTATCCAACAAAGTTATATTTTAGCTATAAGGGAGAAATAAAGGCTTTCCCTCACAAGATTTGCATTATAAGAGATGGGAAAGCTCTTCTACTTGAAACAAAAGACCAAAAAATAAATGAGTAAGGTGATTCAAATCAGGTAAACTGAAGCAGAAAATTAAAACTCTATTTTGGAATAGAGTATTAAACACTTATTTACAGCATTAAGACTTTTAAAAAGCATTAAAAATAACTATAGCTGTTTCAAATTGGTAATAAACATGTAACATTGAAAGGAATTGCTTCTTGCAGCAAAAACATGAAAAGACGGGGAAGAAGACTTTAACAGCCCACTTAAACCAATGGATAGATTATCCTGGGTGTCAATTAGGAAACATCAGCCTTAACGACACATAAGACTAGTGGGACTTAATAAATATTCATAAGACTTTCAATCCAGAAGTAGAATACACATTTTTCTCAAGTACACATGGAAAATTCTCAAGGATAGACCATATGTTGGGAAACAAAACAACTCTCAATAAATTTAAGTAGGTTACAATAATATAAAATATTGTTTTATACCACAACAGTATGAAACTAGAAATCAATTGCAAAAAGAAAGCTGGAAAAATCACAAATATGTGGAGACTAGACAATATGCTGTTGTATGACTATTGGGCCAATGAAGAAATAAAAAGATACATAAACAAATGAAATTGAAAATACAAAATATAAAAATATTTGGGATATAGCAAAAGTAGTACTAAGAAGTAAGTTTGTGGCCACACAGGCTATTTCAAAAATGAAGAAAAATGTAAAATAAACATTTTAGCATTATATTTTTTGGAACTAGTAAAAACAAACAAACAAATAAATAAATAAATAAAGCCAAAAGTTAATAGAAAGAATGAAATAATAAATAGCAGATCACCCTATCTAATAAAAGAGTAATATGCAAATTAAACATCATTTCGCTATACCCACAAGCCACACCCACCAGCCAATTGGGAACGAGTACGCAAATTAACCAACCAAGATGGCTGTGACCAAGGAGCAAGCAGAAGGATTGGGTTTCCCTGGCAATGGAGAAAGCCAAGCTTTCCCCACACCCTGGCAGGCCCAGGCTTCCACTCAATACTATAAAGTTTCAATTATAGAAGATAAATAAATCCCAGATACCAGAGCCTCTGCTTGGGTTGCTGGCAGGTATGGACAGCCTGCAAACCACCACAGGCCTCTCACCCAGGCTGCCCCATGTCCCAAGAGAACCCCACTCTGATCCAGGACACCCTTCAAAGAAAACCAGCTGGTCCTCTCCATCCCCAGGGCTCTATCCTATCTAATAAAAGAGTAATATGCAAATTGGCCATCATTCCAACACACAAGATGGCTGCCCCCATAATATGGCTGCCCACATGTAGACACAAGATGGCCACCATAAGATGGTGGGCAGTAGGGAGGAATCAGGCCTGCAAGGGAGGGCAGTTGAGGGCAATAAAGCCTGCAGGGGAGAGCATTTAGGGGTGACCAGGCCAGCAGATGAGGGAATTTGGGGCAACCGGGTCTGCAGGGAAGGGCAATTGGGAGGGGGGACCCCAGCATGCAGGGAAGAGCAGTTCAGGAGGACCAGGTCTGCAGGGGAGAGCAATTAGGGCAAACAGGCTGGCAGGGGAGCAGTTAGGCATCATCAGGCTGGCAGGGGAGTGGTTATGGTGTGATCAGGCTGGCATGCAGAAGTGGTTAGGGGCAATCAGGAATGCAGGGAGGCGAGCAGTTGGGAGTGTGCAGTTCTAGGTTGTGAGAAGAATGTCCAACAGCCATTTAGGTCCAATCCTATTGGGATTGGGCATAAACAAGCTGTCGGACATCCCTCAAGTGTCCCAGATTGGAGAGGGTGCAGGCTGGGCTGAGGGACACACACCTCCAAGCACAAATTTCGTGCAACGGGCCTCCAGTCTATATATAAAAGCCTAAGCAATGGTTACAACCAAACAACCAGATGACTGGATGATTGGCTGGTTGCTATGATGTGCACTGACCACCAGGGGGCAGATGCTCAACACAAGAGCTCCCCTTAGTGGTCAGTGTACTCCTACAGCCAACCTCCCACAGTTCCTCCCACCAGGCAGTCAGCCCCAATTGGTTCTGATTGCCACCCAGGCTGAGGTATGCCACCTGTGCATGAATTCATGCACTGGGCCTCTAGTAAATAAGTAAGAGACTAAAAAGACAATAGAAACATTAATGAAACTAAGAGCTAGTTCTTTGAAAAGATAAAAAAAAATTGGCAAACCTTTAGCTAGACTCACTATTGAAAAGAGACAAGACTCAAATAAATAAAATCATAAATGAAAGCAGAGAAGTTACAATGGATACCACAGAAATACAAAGGATCATAAAATAACACTATGAAAGGCTGTATATAACCAAATTTACACATCTATTAGAAATGGATAAAATCTTGGAATTTTAGACTTCAGATTGTTAAATTGAATCATGAAGAAATAAAAAATTAGAATTGACCAATAAACACTAAATAATTATTTTATGATCAAAAACAAAAGCTCAGGACCAAATGGCTTCATTGAAGTTCTAGGAAATAGTCAAAGAAGATTTAATGCACAGTCTTTTTTAATTCTTCCAAAAATTTGAAGAGGAAGTAATGCTTCCGAGCTTTTTTTACAATGTCAACATACTCTGATACCAAAAACAGGCAAGGACTACATATTTAAAAAATTGCAGGCTAATATCTCTGATAAAGTAGATGTAAAAATCCTTAATAGAATGTTAGCGAATAAAATACAACAAAACAGTAAAAGGATCATATACCACAACTTAGTGGGATTCTTTCCAGGGATGCAAGGATGGTTCAACATTAGCAAATCAATTAATGGGACACACCACATTAACAAATTGAAAGATAAAAATAATGATTTTCTCAATAAAAGTGGAGAGAATATTTAATAAGATATTATACCTACTTATGATAAAACTCAGTAAAATGAGTACACTCAACAATGAAAAACTAAAAGCTTTTCTTCTAAGTTAAGGAAAAAGAAAAGGATCCTCATTCTCACTACTTTTATTCAACACTAGAGTCGTGCTGCACAAAATTCACGCACTGGGAGAAGGGGCTCCTCAGCCTGGCCTATACCTTCTCACAATCCCGGACTCCACAAGGGATGTCCAACTGCCAGCTTAGGCTCAATCTCCCTCTCACAATCTGGGACCCTTGCTCCTTACCACTCAGCTCACTGATCCTTACATCACCAGGCTGCACTTGCCAGCCATGAGCCTGGCTTCTGGCCGAGTGGCACTTCCTCTGTGGGAGCACACTGACCACCAGGGAACAGCTCCTGCATTGAATATCTGCCCCCTGGTGGTCAGTGTGCATCATAGTGACCGGTCATTCTGTCATTCAGTCAATTTGCATATTAGGATTTCATTATATAGGAGGATAGTATTGAAAGCCTTAGCCAGAGCAAGTAGACAAGGAAAACAAATAAAAGGCATCCAAACTGAAAAGGAAGAAGTAAAATTGTCACTAGTTTATAAACAGAAAAACTTATTCTCCACCAACTATTAGACCAATATATGAATACAATAAAGTTGTTTATTTACAAAAACCTGTTGCAGATAATCCAAGATGGCAGTAAACTAGGTAGATGTTACATGCACCTCCTTCCATTACTAAACTGGAATTACCATTAAAATATAGGACAATCCACCTGAATAATTAACTGAAGACTAGATGGAGAAGTCTTATAACCAAGGATTTACAGGGGAAGCCACATTGAAACTTGAAGGAAGGGCAGAGATTCAAAAAGGGCCGACTCCACTTCCACTGTTGAAAGCTAAGATTCTGAAGTGATGTCTCAGCTGCAAAGAAACACCCCTGAAGAGCACCAGATCAGGGTAGAGGCACCCACATAACATCTAGTTGTGAAAATCAGTGAGAACACTGTCTGCCAGGGAGAGAGGAAAGTCTGCTGGAAACACAGGTATCCTCCTAAAGTAAGGAGACCAGATTTTAACATTGGTAAAGTGGGACACCATTGACCAGGGAAGAGGGGAGAGGGAGGTGCTTGATTAAAAATTTGATCTATATGGAGCACCAAAAATTTTCATAGAATGCAAAAATAGTATTATATTTTTTTAATTTAAACATAAGTACATTTACAAATATAATAAATAAATAATTATGTATAGTCGTGTCACTTTCAAGGCCGGCACTAGACTTTTTGCCGCCACTATAAAATATAAATAATATGCGTACTGTCTGCTAAGTTCAAGAAAATGTGTGTATTTATGAAATAAATTACTTACCTAAATTATCTGAATAGCTGATTTGTAATGACATCACTTGTTTAACTAGCTTACTAGCATGCAGTGCGATGTGTATTGTCAGAGGCAGCTACAAAATGTTTTTGTCGTTTCCAATCCCAAAAAAATGCCATTGTTCATTAACTCCAAACAATGGTGGTCGAATTCTAACAACTGATCAACAATGCGAACTTTGATAAGCAGTTCTTGATAACCAATTCTCAACAATTATTTGTTATTATTAAAGTTTAACATTATAAAATTAACAAAAATAATATAAAACTCATATCCTGGCTAAATAGCCACATGGCTGCAGAAAACCGTATATTCCCTTCCCGTTCTCCTGCCGTTTCCTAGCTTGTCGTGCATTCTTTCCAAAAGTCGGGACTTCTTTAAAATGCTGTGGGACGAAGGACAAATTGTTAAAAATCGGGACTGCCCCGCTAAAAGCGGGACGTCTGGTCACCTTATTCTAAAGGTCCAATGTACAAAATGACAGTTGCAGCCACTCACCCTGTGCTCTGGCGGAGAGAAGGCCGCGTTTCCTGGAATCATATGAAGAAAGACTGGGATCTGTATGGAGACAGACAATAGTGTGGGGAAGGCCTGGGGAGCGGGGAATGATTGCAGGGTGGAGAGGGTCAATGGGGACAAAAAGAGACATCTGTAATTCTTTCAATAATAAAAATCAATTTGAAAAAGAAAAAGACTAGTTTGTGGTTCTGAGGAAAGACTTGAAGGGGCAGATTCCAGATATACTGTGTGAGCTACTCCCCTGCATCCCAGATGCCCCTTTCTTGGATGCAGTACTCCCCTCTTTGCTGCATCAGCCTGAGGAAATGCAATAGCCTCAGCCTCTAGACTGTTGTTTCAACCTATATGTGTGAATACATTTGTAAGAACTTGTATTGTACATTTAAGATCTATGCATTTCACTGTAGACAAATTTTATCATAATAAAGTATTTTAAAGTATAAAATATCTTAGCTCATTAGCCAAAAATCATTGCTTGAAATGGCATGTATGGTACCACTTAGGAATATATGTACTCTCAAAGACAGATATTATTGAGGAATTTTATGATATTTGAAAGTCTAGGCATACTATTTGGTGGATGGACAATGCACAATCTTGACCAATGCTTGAACATAAAATGTTGTATCCTTATATATTTTACTAGGGACACCAGTACTATGGGCACTATGAAATGACAATCCTTTGCTCAAATTGTTTCACCAGGTTATTTGAGATTAGAAGGATCTGAATCCAAAGTGTTGGACTAACATAAAGCAATGAAAAGTATAGAAATCATTAAATATTTGGTGCATATATTTATGAAATTCATGTATTGGGGTGTGCACCGGAAATCATACAATTAATAACATTGTAGCTTTGTATTTTCTGGTTACTAAGACTGAATTTTCTTAAAAAATAAAAAACTATATAAAGTACATTTCAATTTTCTGAGTTTTATTTGTCTACAAATAGTTTTTATTTTTAGCACTAGAGGCCCAATGCACTGGGGGAGGGGAGGCTCAGCCTGGCCTGCCCCTCTCACAGACTGGGAGCCCTCAGGGGATGTCCTTCTGATGGCATAGGACCATTCCCTGTGGGGAGTGGGCCTAAGCTGCAGTCTAGCCTCCCTCGGTGACTAGGCTGATCAGGGGAAGGCGCCAGCCCCATCACCCCGCTGCTGCTGCCACTGTCGTAGTCGCCAAGGTGTTTTCATTAACATGGACTCCAGCCAACTTCACCATGAAAAAATGACAACTTTCTTTAGACATTTTCAAGATGTGCCTTTCATAGGATATGACATTTGTTTGTTTGTTTGTTTGTTTATTTATTTATTTTATCCTCACCTGAGGATATGTTTCCATTGATTTTTAGAAAGTGGGGGTGGCGGGGACAGGAGGAAACAGAGAGAAACATCAGTGTGAGAGGGACACTTTGATCAGTTGCTTCCTGCATGAGCCCTGACCTGGACCTCGGCCAGGGAAGAGCCTGCAAACTAGGTACATGCCCTTGATCAGAATCGAACCCAGACCCTGCAGTTGGCAGGCTGAAGCATTATCCACTGAGCCAAACCGGCTAGGGCAGGATATGACACTTATTAGCCTTCAGCAGCAGACCTCATTTTTTTCCTCCAGGAGTGTGGTGGAAAAACCCTAGATCACCTTCTTGGGTTCTTATAATCCAAGTTAATAAGAACACTGCAATGAGCAGTCAGAAAAGGTGTTTCCTCTGCAGTTCATGTGCAGAGAACCCCCTGCATTGTGTCCGCTGGGCTGGGGCATGCCCCTGGCAGCTGCCACTTTGTGTCTTGGGCACACCCACCCCAGCTCAGCGGCCCTGCTTTGTGTCTGCAGCCTCCCTCCCTCCACAGCCTGGGCAAAGAATGCTAGAGTTGTTGCAGAGTGATGGTTAATTTACATATTACCCTTTTATTAGGTAGAATTTCCATTAAGTAAATGCCATTATGTGTTTAGACTTATTTCACAAGTAGAAATATTGAAGCAAAGATAAATTAAATTCATAATTATGTGATACTAGTAACTAGATCAAAGGCAAACAGTTATTTATGGCAGTCTTACTACCCTGGTTGCCTTGATTGTTCAAAATCAAACAACAAAATGTATTAATTAATGGATCATTTTTAGAATGAGCATCACAATCTGCTCTCCTAATATTAATGATGAGGCATTGGAAGAAAAAAAATTAAACCAAACTTTCAACTTCTGGTCTAAAGTACTTCTTTCAGTAAATGGTAGAGCCTAACAAACACAGAAGGTAAAATAAAAGTGTATTAATTATTAAAACACAGGTTAGTACTGGCAAAAGTTTTCTAAAAGTATAAATAGTATATCTAAATTTTCCTTATCTCTAAACAATTCCATAAGAGCATAGTCAATTTATTGTTGGAATTTACCATTCTGATACAAAAGCAACCCACAAAGGCTTTTCTGACATGCTAACTTAAAATTTTTTATCTTTTAAAAATATTTAAGTCAATTCCAAGGAAATTCAGAATAAATCCACTCTTTTCAGGTTAATTTCTTTCCCTCACACAGTATTTTCCAATCTTGTTATGATCAGACATTTTTGTTAATTGAATGAACATTGCTGTGGAGTCTCTCTTTAGAAAATATGAACATATGCTTAAATACATAAAATTTTGCAAGTAATTTCCAGAGGTCCATGAACTTGTAATTAAGAAACCCTGTTCTAATAAAATCATGCTTGAAACTCACAGTAATCTTTTTAATAACTAATTTATTATTCAGCATATTGATACAGAAGTGGTTGGCAACTAGGAGTGTGAGTAACTCCTTTTTAGATTTACATGTAAAACATTCATTTGACACAGGTGATACTTTGAGAACCTGTTAAGAAAGTTCATAATTAAAAAGAATTGTCATGATTTTATGTCAGTTTTAAATAAATTAAGTCACACTTTCTGCTATACCTACATTTTTTATTGATTTTGGAGAGAGGAAGGAAGAGGGAGAGAAAGAAACATCAATGATGAGAAAGAATGATTGGTTAGCTCCTCCTGCACACCCTGCACTGGAGATTGAGCTTGCAACCTGGGCATGAGCCTGACCAGGAATCTAATCGTGACCTCCTGGTTAATGGGTGAACACTCAACCACGGAGCCACACCAGCCGGGCCTTTCAGCTATATGTATAAACAATGGTCCACTGGTCCGTGGATGGGAAAAACACGTTATTCAGTGTAGTAACAGTAGTTGGTATACAGATGGATATGTAAACCCTGAGGAACAACTCCAAGACACAGAAACCCCACTCCCAACACAGTTCTGGGGACATGAAGCCTGACTGGGGAAAATATTTTTAAAGTTTCTAAGAGAAAGTTTTTTATTTAAATACAGAAAGGTATCATCTGACAGACTATTAACAAAAAGAGGGGGGAAAAAGTTAGTTGTAATATAACCCCTATAATTATATTGGACTTCTCTTTTCAAATAGCCCTCATTGGTTTCAATAAGCTATTTGCATTTTGTTTCAAATAGATTTCTTCCCAGCAAATTGTTTCCATTTTCATTTATAACCTGTTGTGACACAAAATGAACCTGATTCTATAAATTACCATAGAAAGTAGTGGGCCAACAATTTGACAGAACAAAGCCTCACGGATATAGCAAGCCAGAGGGAAATATGGTGTTTGCAATTGCAGACTAAAATTGAAGGGAAAAAAAACATTTGAGTTGCAAATAGCATATCAAAAATGGGCACTGCTCATGACTGCTATATACAATAGCTTTTAGACCTGAGGTGAGAAATGAAAAGTTGGTCACTCTGTTTAGTACCACCGAATACTCGGACTACTCTGGTATTCTCCAGGTCACTAGTGTGGAGCTCTGCACTAGACGTGAACCTGAGGTCATTGACCTTTCATTGCTTGAAGGCTAGCAAACAAGGAGCCATGATCGGGTAGCTTAGTAAAGCCACTTTGTGTGGGACCAAGTTTTGCTTTTTTTATAGACGTTTTGTCACAGAATTAAAGTTAACATTTTAAAAAATACTCTTTGCTTCAGAGGAGCCTAGACATGCTCTATTTGCAAACTGACTGCATGAAACGAAAAGCACCATGATTCTGAAGCTATTGGCCTGGATAAAATGAGAATGTAATTAAAAGGAAAAAAGATAGTAAAATATTGTGCTGGGAATTGAAAATAAAAAGCTGAAATGACGCCCCAGCTTGTCCATTAGGTCTTTTTACAACAGAAAGCTCTACTGTTCCAAAGTCTATGTGTTTTCTCTCCTGCTGCCTAGTCAGATGCTTTGTTTTAACAATCTCCACAAGCAATCAAAATTATTTACATTCAGAATTTGTGCTGCATTGCTCTAATGCTAATAACTATCTAAATTATTTGTTTTATTTTTATATTGAAGAGAAAAAAAAAGACTTTTAAAACTATATTTCTTTTCATTCCAAACTCTTGTCACTATCTTCTTTTTCAACACCAAGTACATTACCAATCTTTTCAGGAAAATTCCAGACCCATACTTTTTAAGCTAAGTTGTGATTCTTGAGAGTGTAAATACACTTGGGGGAGGGGGGAAAGAATCTTTTTTGCTTTCTTTCTCTATACACCAATAGTATACAAAACACAGAGGCTTTTTAAAACACATTTTACAGGATCACTGACTCAGAACAGAAGAGGGGTTTGGGAACCATGTAGTGAATGCTCCCATTTTACATATAAAGAAGCTTCAACTCATATGATTTATGAAGGGTGACCCAGTTAGTGGCAAAGCTAGTGCCAGATAGTTCTCAGTCCATAAACCAAAAGCCCTGGTGATGCTAAGTGTGTTTACTGGGGTCAAAATCCTCTCAGTTGATAATAGGTAACTTTTTTCTTCCATTTCCTATTTCCACTATGACTACCCTGATTTAGGTTTTAATCTCTATTTTATACAACTTCAAACTCACATTTTTTGTCAAGTTAATTGTCTCCAATGCTACACTAATTTTCCTAAGAGACTCCTTTTGTCTACTTTGATGAAGATGGCCATATTTTTCTCTATGCCTTCTTAGAAAATTATGGCAACCAAAATTCACATCCAATCTGAAGTCCGGATCCACAATTTTCATGATTGGGATGAGGTAAGGTCAGCTTCAGTGACTGAGCAAAGGGAGACATAAGAGGGGAAACAGGTTCCATATGGGAAAAAGACAAGTTTGACTTCTGATCACAGCAATCAGACTTTCAGAAGAAGGATAGACAGGACATTAGCTTGCCTAAGATTTCCCAGAGTGCTCCAAGGAATTCTAGAGGCACAGAACAATAGTGCTAGTGATATTATGGCCAGGTAGATTTAGGAAGCTATTATACAAATTTAAATGGATCTCTTTCCTGTAAAATTCTCAGAACCTTGTAATTGTTAACAAGCCTAGTAACAAACCAAGGCAGGAAAATTTTAGGTAGTATATCCCAAACTAACTTGATCAAGAAACCCTTTTACAGAGATTCCCATAGAATGACTGCTGTTTTTGAGGAATATCAGTTGGAGAAATGCTTATCTAGACCAATCTGACAAATTGTAACCTAGTGGCAGAGTCAGAACAAGCACCAAATCTCTTTCTTTTCAATCTGATGTTTGTTGACAGGACTATTTCTGTTTGTCTTGGGCTTTTTTGGCAATAAAACTCTGCCAAGCTATATCAAATAAGAAGAAAATGGTGAGGGGGCAGAAACAACAGGGAGCTTCATCCGGGTGAGCTGATCACAGGCCTGAAGAGAAGCATGGAGAATGCCATCTCTGCACAAGACTCAAATTGAAAGCCATAATTCTTGGTTGAATAATAATAATGAGTAAAAAAAAAAACAACAGTGTGTGTAAAGACAAAGCACTAAAATTATTTAAACTAAACTTGAAATAAACAGAAACTCTCAGGACATATATTAAGGGAACTTTTTAAAAATTACATTTAAAATTTCTTAACTCCCACTAGCCAAAAACAAAACATTTTAAGCAATAACACAAATAGTAACTGCAATTGATTCAAAACTTCATATTATGTATAAGTCAATTGTTTATATGTATATATAAATATGTCATACACAAATATATATATACAGGACATTTAGATAATTCTAGGTAAAAGAATCACATATATAATATGTTTCCTATACAAACTATACTTTAGGTAACCAAATAGTTGATATGGGGAAGCTTTTCTTATAAAAATTTTCCAAGTAATAAGTGAAGAAGAAATGAAAGAATTACAGAAATAATGGATCTGGGCAATGATCATCTAGTCCCTTAAATCACAAAAAGACAGATTTATAGAAAAGTTTTCTTCCTCCTGGTGGATCTCCTATGAGATATGCTTGTCCTAAAATTGAACATGATTTTGATCAATCCTCCATTTGCAAATGCCTTTTGTAGTAAATACAGGACACAGAAGAGCATATTAAAAGACACCAGTATGGTGCAATAAGCAAAAATTAACAATGTGGGGAAATCTATAGAGCAAACACCCTGGTTTCTTCAACAAATATTGCATGAGGAGAAAGGAGGACAAGAAAATTATAAATTTGAGACATAGCAGTTAATTTCAAATGCATGTCCTTTATTTGGATCATTATCACAAAAAATAGCCTCATTTATGTGATAATGTGGTATTTTTTAATTAATTACCTTTCAGAGATATTATAGGCACTTGATTCAAAATATTTCATTGTTGGGTGAGATCTTTTTAAAAATGAAACAAGATTGGCTCTGAGATTATAATTGTTGATAATGGGTAATGACTATATAAAGGGATTATTATACTATTCTCTCTAGATTTGTACGTGTTTGAAGTACAAAATTAGTATTCATTGCTGAATCGCAGTACAATTTTTCATACTACATCATATTAAGTCAAGAGGAGATAATCAATGCTTGATTATAAGATGGTCAAAGTTGATAACATTAGTCAGTCATTTACTCCAATATTTTTTCCTACCTATAGAATTGTCAATCCATCACTTTTTCTACTGAAAAACATCATATAGTAATAACTATCATTTATTAAATGTCATTTATTCAGAAATTAGTATAAAAGGCAAGATGATTAGTTTATATAATAGTTTCCATTTTATATTATTTTGTCATTTATATCTTATTGTAAATCTTTTGATAAAAGTTAAATCACATATCACAAAATTTAGAAGAAAAAAAACTCTTTAATTCTTTCCCAGATTAAACCACATTTAATGATACTTTCCTTTTTGCTGTATTCACTGCACATGTGTGTACAAAATCTGTAGCTCAATATCACAAACTTAATCTTTATTTCACCAACTACTTTATGAATTTACTTATTCCCTAATCTATTATATTGTAAATAATCCAATCATTAGGTCCTTATTAATTACTGGGAAAAATCTCTGGTCCTCAATAAATCCAATTAAAAACATTAAAAAGGGGGAGATCCAAGATGGCTGCTCGGGTAGACATCTAGCCGAGGCAGCACACAACAATTTCAATGAAATACAACTAAGATGTAGAGTGGACATTGCCCAGAGCTACAGGTAGTCGACTGACTGAAAATTCTACAATAAGAAGGAAAGAGAATACCAGAAGGAAAATCAGAGGAGCCAAAAAAAAACAAAAAAACAAAAAACCTAAGGTATGGAGACATGCTGCGCGACCGCCCACACGCGCGCGCCCAGAGAGGTCTCAGCCAGAGAGGAGGAGAGGGCAGGGTGCTGCCTTTCCTTCCCTAGTAGGAAGGAAATAAAACCCCCAGCCTGGGTTGAACCCCCGAACCTGCAGCGCTGAGCCCCAGTTATGGGCCAGACCCTGGGGACCCAGGCTCCGGCAGGGGGAGATGGGGCTGTGAGGCGGAAAAGCAGTGAAAAGCAGGGCCCCCGGAGTCACGCGCAATGCGCGTGCACAGGACTGAATGTTGACTCTGATGCTGGGTTACCCTAGCCGGAAGAAACAAGGCCTCCGGCGGCGCTGGGCCTCAGTCCGGACTGCTCTGAACCCCAGTTCTGGGCCAATCCCTGGGGACCCAGACTCAGGCAGAGGGAGACGGGGCTGTGAGGTGGAGTCTGGGGAGAGCAGCGAAAGGCCTGACCCCCGGACTTGGGCACACTGCGCGCAGAGGACAGTCCGTTGACTCTGATGCTGGACTCCCCTAGTGAGAAGGAGAAAAAAAGCTCCGGGCTGGGGGAATGCGGCGGGGAGCAGGAGCCCCTGCTGGACGCCTGCCAACCGGGAACCAGCCAGGAGCTGGGCGAGGGCCCCTGGGGGGAGGGATGCCCCTCAGCCTTCCACCACCGAGCCCTCGAAGAACAAAGAGGTGCCACAGGCCAACCTGCTGAGCTCCCAGGACAAGGAGGAAGAAACCAAAGAAATTCTCAATGTGAAGAAATCAAGTGAGAGAAAAAGATAGTAAAATTACTTAAGAAAGAATACAAAGAAGATCTTGAAAAATCAAAGACTAAGTCAGAACTCAACTCAACAGCCAACATTGCAACATAAATGCGTTTTAAAAAGAAAAAGAAAAAAAAAGGACAGAATGTTGGAACAGCGGCGGCCAGGCCTAGAGTGGCCGGGCACAAGGCAGTGGCAGCCAGGCCCGGAGCAGCAACGGCCAGGCCCCAGAGCAGCAGCAGCCAGAACCAGAGCATCAACAGCCAGCACTGGAGCAGCCAGACCTGGGGCAGTGGCAGCCAGGTCTGAGGCGGAGGCAGCCAAGCCCAGGGTGGCCAGTCCAGGAACACCAGACCCGGAGTGGCCAGACCCAGAGAAGCCAGGCCCAGAGCAGCCGGGGTGGGAGCAGCCAGACCCAGAACAGCAGTAGCCAAGCCCAGAGCATCCAGGCCGGGAGCGGCCAGGCTCGGAGCAGCCGGGCCCGGGGCAGCCGGGCCAAGAGCAGCCGGGTCAGGTGCGGCCAGGCCCGGAGCAGCGGCTGCCAGGCTGGGAGCGGCCAGGCCCGGAGCAGCCGGGTCGGGTGTGGCCAGGCCCAGAGCAGCAGCTGCCAGGCTGGGAGCGCCCAGGCCCAGGGGAGCAGCCGGGTCGGGTGCGGCCAGGCCCGGAGCAGCGGCTGCCAGGCTGGGAGCGGCCAGGCCCGGGGGAGCAGCCGGGTCGGGTGCGGCCAGGCCCGGAGCAGCGGCTGCCAGGCTGGGATGGCCAGGCCCGGGGGAGCAGCCGGGTCGGGTGTGGCCAGGCCCGGAGCAGCGGCTGCCAGGCTGGGAGCGGCCAGGCCCAGAGCAGCAGCAGCCAAGTCCAGAGCAACTAGGTTGGGAGCGGCAGTGACCAGACCCGGAGCAGCTGGTTGTGGAACGAACCAGAGCAACAGAGGCCAGGCCCTGAGCAGCCAGGCCCGGAACAGCTCGCTCCTCGCCTGCCCCTGCCCCACGGCTGCCTCTCAGACATGGCTGAAAATTTTCGCGGGAACTTGAGGGTTGCTGAATCAAGTGATGAAGGCTTAGATCCGGTTGTGTTGAGTTAGTATAGGGCTGGAGTGTTGATCTGTGAGTGCCTTGGGTGGGGCCTGGATGAGGCTGGTGGACCTATTGGGAAATGTCTTTTGTGTGAAGTGTATCATTGGGCATGTGGAGGTATTATTGATATGAGAAAATGCTAAATAACTGATTTACTATCTGAAAAGGGATTTACTATTGGGGAAAGGGAGGGAAGAAGAGACTGAACATAAACTGTGCACCTATGGATGAGGACAATGGGGGATGGGGAGGGGGTGGAGGGTGGGGTGGGAACCTGGTGGAGAGGGGAAGAAATGAGGAACCTTTGTAATAATATGAACAATAAAGATTGATTTAAAAATAAAATAAAATAAAATAAAAACATTAAAAAGGATTGTGTGCTTTAAAATAACAGGTGTTTTGTTTTGTTTTTTCAAACAAACAACACATAGATACAGACAACAGAATGGTGACTACCAAAGTGGAAGAGGATGAGGAGGACAAGAGGGTAAAGGGGGTTAAGTATTATATATGGTAACAGGAGAAGATTAGACCTCAGAGGCTAAGCATACAGTAGAAGAGACAGGTGTACATCTGAAAGTTATATAATGCTATTCACCAATGTACTTCAATCAATTTACTAAAAAAATAAACATTAAAAATACAGGTTTTTCTTCCAACATGAAATTCTTTTTTTTTTTTTCATTAAGTTTTGTAGAGAGCACTGGGAAGGCACATGAGCATTTCCTTAATCATTGTTAGCTGAATGCAGTGGCATTGGCAGAGCCACGTCCTGGAGACAAACTGTGCCAGAGGCAGGTATGTTGTCAGCCTGACGCTTA
This sequence comes from Pipistrellus nathusii, assembly GCA_963693515.1. Taxonomy (NCBI): domain Eukaryota; kingdom Metazoa; phylum Chordata; class Mammalia; order Chiroptera; family Vespertilionidae; genus Pipistrellus; species Pipistrellus nathusii. Next base: position 108,038,350 of record OY882858.1, read on the forward strand.
GCTCAGGTGCCAGGGGATGGGTTTCATTACTTAAGTTCAGCCAGGCACAAGGAACAGACTCAATTATCCGTGCTTAGTCAGGAATGAGGATTACAAAGAAGCCACAAAGAATGAAAAATTACAGTTTGATCTTTAATTATGATTTCACATATTTTTCTTTGTTTTAAACTCTAGTAAAACTTCCTGGAATTATACTGAATATAATAAACACACTGCACCAGCTCTGGGTCACTGTCTCTCCATCAGAGGACAACTGTCCTACCTGATCCCAGCTTTTCCCCTCTGTCTCCGTATCTGTCTCTTTCTTTCATTTTCTCAATCCCCAGCCACCCCTACACAGGATTTGTGGATCACTTTTTAGCGACAATGGTTGTGGTAAAGAGAGAAATACTTAATAAAGTTTAAAATGTTTGTCTTGTTTAGAAAATATGTGAAACCCAACCTCTGCTACTTATATGATCTTAAACAAACTATTAACAACATGGAAGGAGCTTAAATGCTTAGAAAAATCTATTCTATCTAATAAAAGGGGTAATATGCAAATTGACCATATCCAACACACAAGATGGCTGCCCTCATGTGGTCAAAAATGGCTGCTCCTATGTGAACACAAGATGATGCCACAAGATGGCCATCAGGGGAGAGCCATTGTGGGCAATCAATCCTACAGGGGAGGGCAGTTGTGGGTGATCAGGTCAGCAGAAGAGGGCATTTGGGGGTGATCAGACCTATAGAAGAGGGCAGTTGAGGGGACCAGAACTGCAGGGAAGGGCAGTTAAGAGGGACCAGGCCTGCAAGGGAGGGCAATTGAGGGCAATCAGGCCTTCAGAGGAGCGCAGTTGGGAGGGACAAGGCCTGCAGAGGAGGGCAGTTGGGGGGACCAGGCCTACAGGGGAAGGAAGTTGTGGGGGAAACATGCCTGCAGGAGAGAGCAGTGTGGGTTATCAGGCCTGCAGGGGAAGGCAGTTGGGGGCAACAAGGCTTACAAGGGAGGGCAGTTGGGGGGACCAGGCCTACAGGGGAGGGTAGTTGGGGGGGACCAGGCCTGCAGGGGAGAGCAGTTAGAAGTGATGAGGCTGGCAAAGTAGGGCAGTTAGGAGTGATTGGGCCAGCAGAGGAGGGCAGTTGGGGGCAACCATGCCTGCAGGGGAGGGCAGTTAGGAGCAATCAGGCTGGCAGTGGAGGGTAATTAGGGGCAATTGGGCCTGCGGGAGAGCAGTAAGGCATCTATCAGGCTGGCAGGGGAGTAGTTAGGGGGTGATCAGGCTGCAGGCAGAAGCAGTTAAGGGCAATCAGGCAGGCAGGCAGGCAGGCAAGCAGTTGGGAGCCAGCAGTCCTAGATTGTGAAAAGGATGCCCAGATTAGAGATGGTACAGGCTGGGTTGAGGAACAGTTCCCCTCCCCCATGCACAAATTTTGTGCACTGGGCCTCTAGTATATATAAAAGCCTAAGTAATCAGCCGATTGGCTGACAGGCCAACTGGTAGGTATGGTGTGCACTGACCACCAAAGGACAGATGCTCAACGCAGGAATGGGAACCACAGACATGGAAACATGGAACAGACTGATGAATTTCAGAAGGAAGAGGGGCAGGAGGAGGGTGGGAAGAGATTCACCAAACATCTTATATGTGTACTAGAGGTCTGGTGCACAGATTCATGCACTGGTGGGGTCCCTTGGCCTGGCCTATGCCCTCTTGTAATCTGGGACCCCTTGAGGAGTGTTGGAGAGCTAGTTTCAGCCCAATCCCCATGGGCTAGGCCGAGGGACCCCACCACGTGCCAGGTCTCTAGTATATTATAAATGATAACACAGACAAATGGCATTCCCTACATAAAAGGCTTCAGACCAGAGTTCAGCAAGCTCTTTTTGTAAAGGGATGGATAGTAAATATTTTATTCTTTGAGGACAATGCAATCTGTGTGCAACTACTCAACTCTGCTGATGCAGCATGAGAGCAACCATGTGAATAAGTGAGAGTGGCTGTGTTCCAATAAAACTCTATGACACTGAAATTTTAATCGTATATAATTTTCACATATTAAGAAATGTTATTTTTCTTTTGGTTCTCTTCAACCATTTAAAAATTTAAAAACTGTTCTTAGTGGCAAGCCCTCAGAAACAGACCATGAGCCACATTTGGCCAATAAGCTATAGTTTTCCAACCCTTTATGCATACTCTTTCCCAAGTCAGTCAATAACCAGAATTGTTTTTCTTATTAATAGTATTCTATTTCTTAGACCACTGCAGAAACAGGCACCTTTATGTATAAACTTCACACTTAGTGGAAGCATGTTATGTAATTGCAACATCAGATGCAAATGACTACCATGTAAAGGATCTTCAGTATATTTCTGTTTGAAATTTTTGTATAATGCATTTTAAATATTTAGATGAAAAGAACCCTGACACCCTTAAAAGTCTCTGGCAAGAACCAAGTTATAAAACAGTTGGAAGAATGAAAGGTTATTTAAAAGGTAATCTTAGGTAACCTTGTATATTTACTATTTATACCTTTGCAGATGATGACAGCCAGGAGAGAGTAAGTTTAACTTAGGGACTCTAATTTCAAAGGAGGGCTTGGTTAGAAAGAGACTATGAAGAAGAAAAGTTGACAGTCTAGTGCAGGGGTCGGCAACCTGCGGCTCCGGAGCCGCATGCGGCTCTTTTGAAGCTATGCTGTGGCTCCCAGCCGGTCGATAGCAGGTGGGGGGAAGAGGGGGGGCGGGGAGCTGTATCACTGATCTCCGCCGCCTCCAGCACTCCTGGCGCTCTGTATGGCAGGATGCTGGCGACTTAGCGTCACTAGGCAACCACAGTGTCCCTGTCCTGGCCCAGCCTCCTCCCTCACATCACAGCCTGTGCACCTCTGAGCTGGGTTGGAGGAGAATGCTGCGAGGGGAAAGAGAGGTGCTGACAGAGGGGACACTGAAAAATAATAATAATAATAAAGCAATAAAGAGAAAAAAGGGAGAAGGAAAAAGAAGAGGACAGAGAAAACTGGAGAAAGAGAAAGAGAGGGCTTGCAGTGTGACTGTCACTGGGAGTCGGGCCTGTACAGTGAGTGGAAAGCATATATTCTGACCTCCTGTCCCCAACAAGGTCCGGTGGCTGTCCAGAGGCGAGGTGCTAAAACTCTTTGTCGCATGTTTGGAAGAAGTAAAAACTTTCCTGGCCAGCAAAGAGCTCACCTTTCCTGAGCTGGAACAACCAGAGTGGCTGGGAAAATTACATTTTATGGTAGACATGACAGCACATCTAAACACACTGAATACAACCCTTCAGGGGAAAGGAGGCACAGCCCTGCACATGCTGGAGGAGGTTTTGGCATTCGAGCACAAGTTGACAGTGTTTGTCAAAGATTTACAGAGAGGTACACTGTCTCACTTTCCCTCTTTGAGAAAGTTCAAACAAAGTCATGATACGATAAATTTGGAATATTTGAAGTCTGCAATCACCACAATGCAAAGTTCGTTTGGGAAACGATTCTGTGAGTTCAGAGAGGAAAAAAACATATTTTCCTTCCCTGTCACTCCCCTGGCGATCGATCCATCCCTATTGAATATGACTGCATTTGCAGGTGTAAGTCTACCTGATCTTGAGATGGAACTGGCCGATATAGCCGACAAAGATATATGGGTGTCCAAGTTCAAATGCTTGGCCACTACTCTTGAGGATGTTGCCCGTCAGAAGGCCATTCTGGCTCAGAATCATAAATGGAGTGATATTGAAAACCTTCCCAAACAGGAAAAACTTTTATTCGAAACATGGAATGCCATCTCCAACACTTATATAAACATGAAAAAGTATGCATTTGGAGTCCTGTCGATCTTCGGCTCCACATCTCCAACATGAACTATATTAAAAACAAACATTGATTACGCCTCACAGATGATAACTTGCAAGCCTGTGTGAAAATGAAGGTAAAGTCTTACAGCCCTGATGTGCAGACACTGTGCACTGAGGTTCAGGAGCAAAAATCCCATTAACCAGGTAAATTAAATATTTTAATTTAGCTATTAATTTGCAAAAATATATTTTACATTGTTAAGTGAAAAAGTCCTTTTTTTCTTCAGATTGACAGCTAACTGCACGATCCAGTATATAGCATTAAGGTAAGAAACAATATATGCAGTGTTATATTTGTTTTAAATGTCGCAATGGTTTTGTGGCTCCCAGGTTTTTTTTTTCCTTCGAAAACAGGTCCAAGTGGCTCTTTATGTCTTAAAGGTTGCTGACCCCTGGTCTAGTTTGTCAGTGGGATGGGGGTGGTGTATATAGTTTTATATTGGGTTCTAGGGTTCGGGATGAAGAAAAGTCAGTAAATTTTCTTGCAATATCTGCAACAGTGCAGAGAAAATCGAAGTGCAACAAAATGCAGCTCTTCCTTCTAAAAAGTGGACAAAAGGATTAGGAAGGTAGAATAAGGAGCTCTAAAAATGCAACATAACGTCTTCTCCCTAAAATCCTGCATGCAAATAATTTGAAGACAGCAAAACTGCCTCTCCCAAATTCTTGAATCCTCAAATACCTGAATCAAGAATGAAGATCTGCCAAAACCGGTTTTGGCTCAGTGGATAGAGCATAGGCCTGTGGACTGAAAGGTCCCGGGTTTTATTCCTGTCAAGGGCATGTACCTTGTTGCGGGCACACTCCCAGTGGAGGGTAGTGCAGAAGGCAGCTGATCGATGTTTCTAACTCTCTATCCCTCTCCCTTCCTCTCTGTAAAATAATCAAAAATATATATATTTTTTAAAAGAATGAAGATCTGTGTGAACATTAGGTGACTTCAATTCTAAGAAAGAATTCAAAGTGTCAATATTGTATGACACTGCTGGATAATAAAATAGTTATTATTTATCAATGGCCTGACAACTTCTCAGATGACACTTGATCAGTGCACAATTCTCATCTTCATAATGAGGATTATAGTAACCTTCCTAGGCTCACAGGACTAGAAAGAGGCCACGCAGAAAATTAAACTCAAGCTCTTTTTCTTTTCATAGTGAGCGCTATAAGGCTTGCTTTGGCATCCCAGAGCTGCCCTTCCATGCTCCTGAATGATCAAAGTGGCAATGTACTATAAACAAGCCAGCAGCTCTACAGGGACACACAGACTGGAGGGGAGCTAGCACCAGTCTTGAGTCCCAGCTGCCTGCAGATGCCATTGCAAGCCCCTGAGTTTACAGCTGATAATGAGAGATTACTCAAATGGTAGTAAAAATCCAGTTAAAAGTTGGGCTTCAGTTCATGATGCATATCAGCACTTTGAATCTTCAAAACATTTCCCTAGAGCAATTAAAAGAGTAGAAGGATAGATAGTCCAAATCTACATTTTGAGATCTGTGATTTTTATTTATATTAAGAGATTTGATTGCCAAGATTTAATTTTCCTTAATGAAAAGAGTGCAAATTCTAATTCACAAAGGAAAAGCTTGAATTGGAGCCTTGACTTCCAAAGACATGGAAAGGAAAACTGTTTTCACTGGAGAGCTGCAAACAATTCTCCAACCACCTTTCAACTCTTCATTTAATTAACAGGGATGATTTCTTCCCTTAAAGAAACAGACTGCATTTCTCCTCTCTGTGTTTCCTTACACAACTGGATACCCTGGGACTCAGGACTTTGAAGTAGGACAGTGTTAATAACCTCCAAGGCCGCTGGCTAGATGAGCAGGAGAAATGCTGTCACAAGAACATCTCTAAGGGGCCAAGCCAGATGAGAGGAACCATCAATGTTCAGAAAACGTGGAATTGAAAGTCTGAATATTTTCTGTGCTAAGGGTTCTAACCTCCCAGGAAAGTTTTTCTGTCAGAAAATGACTTAGCGTATTAATGAATTGTGAAAAATGGCCATGGAAGCTTTACTTAATGTGAGGATGAGTCGGATATTTGTTCATCTACCTATTCTATTTCTTTTTCAGTATATCTCTCTATTTCCCTTTCTTTAATCCTATTCCTGCATCCTCTTACTAGTTCTCTACAGAAATATTATAATTTCCTTTTTTTTAAGAATTTGCCATTCCTGGGAGAACAAAATGGCTGCGGAATAGACGGGTGTCCAGAGCCTTGTCCTTGAGCAGATAAAATGAGCAGCTAAAGCGAATAACATCCACCCCAAACTGGTGTAGGAGACAGCTTGTGAGACAATTTGCAGCCGGGAAGGGCAGAGGACACCTGGGGAAAAGTACAATCAAGGATCTGGGCTGGAGAAAACTGTCAGACCTCTGAGCCCTGAGGGTCAGAGAGAAACTGCACAACACCGAGACCGGGTCCCTTGGGACAGCCACAGCGTCGGACTGTGGAAAGGAGGTCCACTGGACTGCTGGTGGCAGGGGATTCTGGACCTGGGTCCACAGACACGACAGACTGAGGCCAGAGGGGCAGCCTGAAGGTGACCAAACCGCGCAGTGCGGGCAGGAGAGGAGCTCGCAGGGGTTCAGCTCTTTCCCCTCTCTGTGGCCTGTGCTTTTCTACGGACACCCCGTGGCTGGGGTGCAGGAGGCGGTCTGGGGAGAGGCTGAGGAGCGGGCACAGGAGAAGGGGCAGTGAGTCTGGCTCTGAGTCATGCCTGATGCCTGGGACCTGGGCAGCCATTTTCTCCGGAAGAGATGGCCCCTCCCTCCAGTCTCCAGGCAGCCGATGCAGCCACACCCAGACTACATCCTGAGTGGTACCAAGGATTTTAAAAAAATCTGAATAGTCCTGAGAGTCCACAGGGACTGGACTAAAGAGAGGCCTTCAGTCCCAGCAACAGGAAACTGAGAAGCCACAGACAGTACAGAAGACTGGGATCTTAAGCCAGCCAAAGGAACAACACTTTACTTTTTCATATTTATTTTTAGTTTATTTTATTATTATTTTATCTCTTTTTTCTTTTTTTCTTTTCCTTTTTTCATTTGTTTCTTTATTTTCTATTTCTTTTCACATTATTTTTCCATTATTCTAATTTATTTTATTTGTTATTTTTATACCATTTATAAATCATTTTTGTAACTTTATTACTATTATTATTATTTTCTTCTTGTTCTTTTTTGTATCCACTCATCTCCTTTCTACTTCCTCTAAACTGAATTGAGGTCCTCCCCATATTCATCCAATTCTTAACCTATTTTCTGTAAATAAAATTCTTCCCCACCCTCTTTATTACTAGATATTTGGTGTTTGTTTTGGTCTGCCTGTTTTGATTTACCTGATTGTTCCCTGGTGTTTTCTTTCCATATATTTTTTTTATTTTTCCTTTCTCTCCTTTTTTTTTCTTTTTCTTATCTCTCATACCTTTTTTTTTCCTCTCCCTCTTTAATATCATTTGTGCTCTTTTCTCTCTCCCCTCTCTTTTCTCTGGTGGTCACTTATATTGGGGGAATCAGTGTTGTGAGTACATTCATGTTTTTTTCCCTTTGTGTTATGACTTGGGGAGGTGAATTTTATCCTGTCCAGCCAATGTACTAGAGAGTGAGCCACATAACCAGACACCTGGAGAGGAAGCTCCATCCACAAATGGGTCAATAACACTCCAGACCCAACTACAGGGGCAGGAAGAAGGTGGCAGTGAGGGAGAGAGCATGAGTAAGTGAGGGAGAAAAGGAGGAATGTGTGGTCATGTGGTGGTGAGGGGGGGGGGGTTATGAATAAGGCACAGTTAGATCCTATAAGACCTTTGGGGACAGGTTAACTGGGCTCACCTAACTAGGCAGCCTCTACTACTATTGCAAACAGTACCAAGAGGCTGGCTCTTCCTCAGAGGCCTAGCCTTTTTGAAGGAGAGAGCTTCTGTAATTGGGAGACCAGTCTCACCTCCAACCAGGGTGCCCTCAGATAACACCTGGGACTCTACAGCCATCCCTTCCAGGGACCTGCTACCTCGGCTGTGGTCCCACCGTCACTGAGACTCCAGCTATCTTGGGCACAGACTCTTGTGAGTTCCATAGTGCACTCCCCTCTGACCAGCCCAACACTTTAGCCCAGGGCACTGTGACCACATGAGCAGCAGACATGTGAGCAGCCCACTTCGGTCTGAGAAACAGCCCTGTGAGCAGCCTGCCCCAGCCCAAAGAACAGCAGCCCACGTGGCCTGCCCCTGTTCAAGGAGCAGCAGCTGTGTGAGCAGAAGCCCGCCCCCCCTCATCCAAGAAGCAGCAACGGTGCTAGCAGGCTGCCCCTATCCAAGGAGCAGCAGCTGCACAAGCAGCCCGCACCTGTCCGAGGAGCACAGCAGTGTCAGCAGCCCATCCCCATCTGAGAAACAGCAGCAGCTCTGTGAGCAGCCCGCCCCCATTTGAGAAACAGCAGCTACCCAAGCATCCCGCCCCACTCCGAGGACCAGCAGCCACATGAGCAGACGGCCATGTCTGAGGAGTGGCAGCCCTGCACAGCCTGCCCCAGTTCAAGGATCAACAGCCACATGCAGCCCACACTTGTGCGACAAGCAGCAACCAGTGAGCAGCCCACCTTCATCCAAGGAGCAGCAGGCACACTTGCAGCTCATTCCTGTCTGAGGAGCAGCAGCCACACAAGCAACCTTCCTCCATTCCCCCACAAGTGCAGCTCACTCAGGTCCAAAGAGCAGCGGCTGCACAAGCAGCAAGTTCCCTATCTGAGGAGGAACAGCCACATGAGCAGCCCGCCCCCATCTAAGGAGCAGCAGCTATGCGAGCAGACCACCACCATACGAGGAGCAGCAGCCCTGTGACCAACCTGCACAATACAAGGAGCAGCCCGCCCCATCCAAGGCGCAGCAGCCATATGCAGCCAGCACCCACGTAAGGAGCAACAGCTACATGAGCAGTCTGCCCCCATCCGAGGAGCAGCAGTTGCGTTAACAGCCCACCCCCATCTGAGGACCAGCAGGTATGCAAGCAGCCTCCCCTCACCAGCCAGAGGAGCCAACACTGTTGCAAATAGCACTCACCATAGGATTTGTTGCCAACTGAGAAGCAGCCACTGCCATGACCACTCAAGGAGCAACCACAGCCCGAGGAGCCACTGCCACCCAAGGAGCAGACCCTGCACAACTCAATGTCTAGATGTGTCGGTGAGGAAAAAATGACTAGACAAATAAAACCCCAAAGGAAAGAAAAGAAGAAATCGCCAGAAAAGCAACTAAGTGAAATGAAGACATGCAATATCTCAGAAAAAGAATCAGAATAAGGGTCATGCAGTTCATAAACCAGATAGGTCAAAAAATCAACAACTTATGTAAGAATCAAGAAGAAATGAAGAGGGATATAGCTGCAGTACAAAACACCATGGAAAGTTTCAACAGTAGACTAGGAGAAGCAGAGGATCAAATTAGTGAATTAGAAGACAGGGAAGGAAAACACACCCAAACTGAACTGCAATTGGAGAAAAAAATAAAGACAGGAGGAGAACCTAAGGAAGCTATGGAACAACACGAAACAAAGAAACATATAAATATGTGCTGGGGGTGCCAGCACAACAGGAAGAGATCAAGGGTTAGAAAACCTATTTGAAGGAATAATGTCAGAAAACTTCCCTGATGTGGGGAAGGAAAAAGTCACATAAGCACAGAGAGTCCCAAAAAAGATGAACTCTAAAAGACCCACACCAAGACACATCATAATTATGATGGCAAATGTTTAAGAGAGAATCTTAAAGGCTTCAAGAGAGAGAGAGATTCAAGTTATGTACAAGGAATCTCCCATTATCAAATGATTTCTTTAACAGAAACACATCAGGCCAGAAAAGAATGGAAGGAAATTTACAAATGGATGCAAAGCAAGGGACTGAATTCAAGAATACTCTATCCAGCAAGGCTATCATTCAAAATTGAAGGGGAAATAAGGAGCTATACAAACAAACAAGCAAATAAACAAACAAAAACTAGCTAAGGAAGTTTATCACTACCAAGCAGCAATGCCAGAAATGCTAAATGGCTACAAACAAGTATCTTTCAATAATAAATTTAAACGTAAATGGACTATATGCTCCAATTAAAAGACATCAAGTGGTAGAATGGATAAAAACAAACATGACCCAAATATATGCTGTCTACAAGGGACTTGGACAGACTGAAAGTTAAGAGATGGAAAATATCTTTCAGGCAAATGGAAATGAAAAAAAGCTAGAGTAGCAATACTTAGATCTGACAAAATAGGCCTCAAAGTGAAGGCCATAACAAGAGATAAGGAATACCACTCCATAATACTAAAGGGATCTATACAACAAGAGAATATAAACCTGGTAAACATATATGCACCCAATATAGAAGCGCCCAAATACATTAAAAAAAAAAACTCCTGGAAGATATCAAGGGAGAGATTGACAACAGTACAATCATTGTAGGGGACTTTAATACACCACTGACATCCCAGGATAAATCCTCAGGACAAAAAAATTAGCAAAAAAAAAAAAAATCATCTTAAATGACTCACTAGATCAGATGGACTTAATTAACATCTTCACAACATTTCACCTCAAAGCCAGGGAATATACAGTCTTCTCAAGTGCACAGGGACATTTTCAAAAATATACCAAATATTAGGTACAAGCAAAGTCTTGCCAAATTCAAAAAAATTGTAATCATATTAAGCATCTTCTCAGACCACAATGGAATAATATTAGAAATAAACTACAATAAGAACAATCAAAAACACTCAAACACTTGGAACCTAAATAGCAAGCTATTAAACAATGATTGGGTTACTAAAGAGATTAAAGAAAAATTAAAAACATCCTGGAAACTAATGACAAACAAAAACACAACAATTCAAAATCTATTTGACTCAATGAAAGTAGTCCTAAGAGGGAAGTTTATAGCTCTACAGGCCTACTAAAAACAAAACAAAACAAAACAAAAAACTACAAAATTTTAAAAATGGTAGTAAGTTATCTAACTGTATAACTTAAAAAGTTAGAAAGAGAGAAATAAGAAAAGCCCAGAGTGAGCATTAGGAAGGAGATAATAAAAATCAGAGCAGAAATAAATGACATAGAGATAAAAAAAAATACAAAAGTTCAATAAAACCAAGAGCTGGCTCTTTAAAAGGATAAACAAAATTGATGAACCTTTAGCCAGGCTCACTAAGAAGCAAAAGGGGTAAGCCAAATAAACAAAATCATAAGTGAAAGAGGAGAAATAACAACAGAGCCCACAGAAATACAAAGGATTGTTAAAAAAAAATACTATGAACAGTTCTATTCCAACAAATTAGAGAACATGGAGGAATGGACATATTCCTAGAAAAACACAATTTTCCAAAACTCACTCAGGAAGATTCTAAAAATCTCAGTAGGCTGATAACTATGGAAGAAATTGAAGCAGTCATCAAAAATCTTCCAGCAAACAAAGACCCGAGGCCAGACAGCTTCAGATGAGCATTTTACCAAACATTCAAGGAAGAACTAAAACCTACCCTCCTCAGACTATTCCAAAAATTTCAAGAGGAAGGAACACTTCCAAGCTCATTATCTGAAGTCAGCATAACCCTAATCCCCAAACCAGATAAAGACAACAAAATAAAAGAGAATACAGGCCAATATCCCTCATGAACATAGATGCCAAACTCCTCAACAAAATTCTAGGAAATTGGATCCAGCATTACACCAGAAAGATCATACACCATGACCAAGTAGGATTTATCTCAGGAGTGCAAGAATGGTACAATATTCACAAATCAATAAACTTGATATATCACATAAACATATTGAAAGGTAAAAATCACATAGTAACATCAATTGATGCAGAAAAAGCATTTGACAAAATCCAACACTCTTTCTTGATAAAAACTCTCAGCAAAATGGGAATAGAGGGATCATACTCAACATAATAAAAGCCATATATGACAAACCCACAGCCAACATCATATTCAATGGGCAAAAACTAAAATCATTACCCCTAAGAACAGGAACAAGACAGGGATGCCCACTCTCATCACTCCTGTTCAACATAGTGCTGAAAGTACTAGCCATTGTGATGACACAAGAAGAAGAAACAAAAGGCATCCAAATTGGAAAAGAAGAAGTAAAACTGTCCTTATTTGCAGATGACATGATACTGTATATAGAAAACCCTAAAGACTCCATCAATAAATTATTTGATTTAATAAATGAATTCGGCAATGTAGCAGGATACAAAATTAACACCAAGAAATCTGTGACATTTCTTTATACCAATAGTGAACTTACAGAAAGAGAGACTAAAAAGCAATCCCACTTAACATCGCATCAAAAAAATAATAATAATAAGATACCTAGGTATAAACTTAATAATGAGGTAAAAGACCTGTGTGTGGAAATCTACAGGACACTAAAAAAAGAAATAAAGGAAGACATAAACATATGGAGGAACATACTGTGTTCATGGATTGGTAGAATCACCATCATTAAAATGTCCATACTACCCAAAGCAATCTATAAATTCAATGCACTTCCCATTAAAATACCAATGGCATATTTCACAGACCTAGAAAGAACTCTCCAAAAATTCATCTGGAATTAAAAAAAAAAAGACCCCAAATAGCTGCAACAATCCTGAGAAAGAAGAACAAAGTAGGAGGGGTATCAACAACAGATTTCAAGCTATATTACAAAGCCACTGTTCTCAAAACAGCTTGGTATTGGCACAAGAACAGACAATGGAATAGAATAGAGAACCCAGAAATCAACCAAACCATTATGATCAATTAATATTTGACAAAGGAGACATGAACATAAAATGGAGTCAAAACAGTCTCTTCAATAAATAGTGTTGGGAAAATTGGACAGATATATGTAAAAATATAAAAATAGACCACCAACTGACACCATACACAAAAATAAACAACAAAAGATGGAAAACCATAAATATATTAGAGGAATCCTAAGGGAGCAAAATCTCAGAGACATGCCAAAGCAATTTCTTCACTGATACTGCTTCTAGGGCATTGGAAACTAAAGAGAAAATAAACAAATGGGACTACATCAAAATAAAAAGTTTTTGCATAGCAAAAGAAACTATCAACAAAACAACAAGAAAGACCACTGCATGGGAGAACATATTTGCCGATGTTATCACCAATAAGAGTTTAATCTCCAACATTTACAGGGAACCTAAACAACTTAACAAAAGGAAGTAAACAACCCAATCAAAAATGGGTAATGGACCTAAATAGATACTTTTTGAAAGAAGACAGAAGGAAAAGCAAGAGACATGAAAACATGCTCAAAGTCATTAATCATCCCAGAGATGAAAATTAAAATGACAATGCTGTACCATCTCACACCTGTCAGAATGGCTATCATCAACAAATCAACAAATGACAAATGCTGGCAAAGATGTGGAGGAAAAGGAACCCTCTTGCACTACTGGTAGGATTGCAGACTGGTGCAGCCACTGTGGAGAACAGTATGTAGTTTCCTCAAAAAACTAAAAATAGAATTCCCATTTATCCTAGTAATCCCACTTCTAGGAATTTATCCCAAGAAACTAGAAACACCAATCAGAAAGGATATATGCATCCCTATGTTCAGAGCGGCACAATTTACCATAGCTAAGATTTGGAAACAGCCTAAATGCCCATCAGCAGATGAGTGGATTAAAAAACTGTGGTACATTTACACAATGGAATACTATGCTGTGGTGTAAAAAAAAAAAAAAAAAAAAAAAAAAAAAAAAAAAAAAAAAAAAAAAAAAAGGAATTCTTACCATTTACAACAGCATGGATGGAACTGGAGAGTGTTATGCTAAATGAAATTAGCCAGTCACCGAAAGATATATATCACAGGATCTCACTCATTTATGGAATATAATGAACATCATAAACTGATTAACAAAAACAGATCCAGAGACAGAGAAACATTGATCAAACTGTCAAACCTCAGAGGGAAAGTAGAGGAGGATTGAGGTTAGGGGGAGAGATTAACCAAATCACTTGTATGCATGCATATAAGCCTAACTAATGGACACAGACATCAGGGGTGAGAGGGCATGAGTGGGGGGTGGGAGAGCATTGGAGGGCTAAGGACACATATGTAATATCTTAATCAATAAAGAAAAGAAATATATAAAAAATGTTTTTAAGTAGGAAAAAAAAAAGGAATTTGCTGTTCCTTGTTTCCACAGATCCTGACTTGTACTGCCTCTTTACTAGAATACTTATTTGAACTTTGAGACCAGAACAAAGTGCCTAGATTAGGACATATCACAAGGATTAAAACACATCACAACAAAAGCATTTAAGCGAGCTAAATTTCCTGGGGATATTTTAATAGCTGGTAAACAAGGATCTGGAATTCCGGAGACCCCTGCATGCAGCTGACCAGGTAGCTGGGCCACTTCCAAGTATACTGAACACAGGCTTTGTTCCCTCTGCCCAAATTCACTGCCCTGTTATTTATTCAAACATTATTACTCGAAGTAGAAGGGCTAAGTAATATTGTACAAATTATTCTTATTTATTTAATATTAAGTTCTTTGTGTGAGAATATGGTACACACACATGCACAGAGTCATACACATCACATGCACATGCGCACGCGTGTGCACACACACACACACACACACACATACACCACAGAATGCTAGAAAAGAACTGTGAGTGAGATGGGATTTTATCTAACTTGGAGATAAATGGAACACTAATTCATCAATATTTTTTAATCTAGTTTTATATTTAATATCATCTGAAACTCAAATAAGATCTGGGTAACATGAAAACATTAGAGCATACATGAGAATTTAACAGAAAAGAAATGTTCCAGTTTTTTTGCAAAACACCAAGTATCCAAAGCTAAATAACTTACATCTAATATATGATAAGCATAGGGAAAGGCATCTTTTTAAACTACTTTCTGAGGAACTTTTATTCTGGTTCATCTTTTCTCTCCTTTACTGGTGTGATTGCTTTAAGAATACAGGGAAACTCACTCCATCACCACCTTCTTGCACTGAGTGTAAGATTTGGGGAAAGTAGAAACATTAGTGTGGACTAAAATCCATGCTTCTATTGGATTCTAGTGCACTTCAAATTTCTCTGGTGCAGTTTCATATAATTGAAGCTTGTGTTGTTATTTTAACATTGTTGAAACTGAATTTGTATTTATCAATTTGAGTGGTGGGTTTAAATGTTAGTCATGTAACATCCTCAGTTATTAAAAAGTTATTTAAGCCTAGCGGCTGTGGCTCAGTGTTTGAATGTCGACCTGTGAACCAGGAGATCTTGGTTTGATTCAGGCCCATGTTATAGGATTAATCCCCATGCAGGAGGCATCAGCAATGATTTTAATCATTGATGTTTCTATCTTTCCCTCTTCTTTCTCTCTGAAATCAATAATATATTATCTTAAAGATGTTGATGCCTGGGTTCCATGCTCAGAGGTTGTAATATATAGGGCCGGAGTGTAGCCTGGCATTTTAGCTCTTTAGAGATAGACTCCATTCAGTTTCACAGTTTCAGTATTGAACTTCTGAAATTCATATAAAAAATGGAATGGGCCACAGACTATAAAGTAAATGATGTCACTATATCAACTTTGATTGAATAAAATATAGCCCAATTAATATTCTCATATCAATGAGTTTCTCATATAATTTCTAACATTCTTTGATTTTAATTCTAAATATGTCCATTATTTTAAAATAGCTACTTTATTTTTAAAACTCAGTTAAAATGCCAGATGAATTGTGCCCTATGGATTTATATTACTTTTAGAATTTCCATTGAATTGCAAAAAAGTTATGTAAATTACACATTAATTCATTCTATAAAATGATAAAAATCTCATCTCTTTTTTAAAAGTTCTTTCCATACAGAAAACAATAATATACTTATGTGTTTCTATTTTTGTTCTCTCTGTCAGGATTTTACTATGAATTATTAAAGGGTAATTTAAATTACAAATATAGTCTACATATTCAGACACAAACTGATTTTAAAAAAAACAAAAGTGAAAAGACTGAGCCATTGAAATAGTTTAATTTGCAAATTGGGTTAATTTATTATGAAAAACCACTACTATTTTCCAAGGAATTTTTAAAATGTGAATCTTTTTCATTTTCAGAAATTTGATAAGGTATTTTGATTTTTCCAAGAATTATCATTTCTTTTCACCTAAATATATCCCCTACCTTTAAAGGCAAACAGGTTAACCCACTACAGCATGTCAAGTTCTGTTGCAACAGTGAAAATAATTTTATTTAGGGAATGTCATGTTCCCATCTTCTAAAGAATGAATTTATTTTCCATGAAATTAAATAGAGGAGGGGGACTTAACCCATTATGCTATTACACAATAGTTCACTCTCCATCTCATTTAAAATAAAACACAAAATCCTTACCATGGTATGCAAGGCCTTATGTGATCTGCCCTCACTCCCATCTCAGTACCCAACCTTGTCTCTAACAATCTCCCCCTTTGCTTCTCTTTTCCTGACAATGATCCTCTGTGTAATTCCTTTTATTCCAAGGAACATCCTTATATAATATTAGGGCCTTTGTACTTACTATACCCTATGTCTGAAATATTCTTGTCCCAGTGAACCACACTGTTCAATTCATCAGTTCATTCAGCTCTCTGTTCAACATTACTTCAGAGAAATCAGTCACCCTACCTAAAATCTTTCACCTTTTACCCCATCACTCTCTATTCTCCTGCACATAGTAAGTGCTAACATATTTTAAATGTCTGAATGAGTGCTGCAATAAAACACTGGTGACAAAGATTACACAACTCTTCCCAAGTATCATGGATGTCTGCATGGCAGCCCTTAATCTGGTTCTGGGATGTAAAAAGAAACCCACTAGGCATGAAAGAGCATACACTTGTGCAAAATGGCTAATGGTTAAAGAAACTGAAATATGGAGTAAAAAGGGGTGAGTAATTCAAAAGGTGACTTTGTCTGACTTGCAAAGGAACTTAGTCACTGGGGAATAATTGAGCTTTTTTAACCCTGCAGAAAAGCAGAACATTTGGAAAGATCTTGCAGATAAAAGTATGGAGGTCAGATTTTGGCCAGGTAAGAATAGAGTTTAGGAGACAATTTAGTAGCCTAATAGTCTAAGTGAGAGAAGATGGAAGTTTGAGCTTGGGCTATGTAACATGAGAGTTAAGAAGAGAATAACTTTTGCTCATAAAAAAAAAATCAGCAGTGATGGCTACACTATATAAATAGCACACTCAAAATATAATTTTAGAATTATCTTTCTTTACATTGTGTAATTTGTTGAGGAGCTGCAACATGAAAACAGAAATAAATACAGAAAAAATATCTAGATCATTAGATAATTTACTACATTCCCTAGCAGATGAATGATGATTTTCTCAACAGATGCTGCTGCACCTTGAAATGGCAACCACTAAAATACCCACCAATGTTTCCAGAGCTTGTGGTTCCTATGAGACAAATGCATTTGAAAAGGCTTGTGAGTTAATCACCGAAAATAATTATAAGTAGTGTATAGGGAATCTGATGAGTTGGAAAGATTGTACACAACAATATTAATACATAGTATTAAATTAAATCAATAAATTTCTCTCTCTACTCCAGCACTATCTGGTCTTCTCACTTAGGTGGTAAAACTGAGTGACAAAACAAACCATTCCATCACTTTCTTTGATAATGATACAGAATTATAGTCCAAAGATGGAATTTTTTAAATAACATTAGTAACTTCGATGCTCAAAATAGCTTCAGATAAAAAAAGTATTTTACCCAAATACACTATTTTGTATAGAAAAAAGAAGGATCCTTTTTGCCTTATTTTCTAACTAGAGACCTGGTGCACCAATTCGTGCATTGGTGGGTCCCTTGCCTGGCCTGTGGGATCGAGTCAAAACTAGCTCACTGACATCCCATGAGGGGTCCTGGATTTTGAGAGGGCCAGGCCAAGGGACCAGACCGGTATACAATGGGGTCTGGGGAAGGACTGCAGGAGGGCTCCAGGGCACGTCTGGCCCGTCTGGCCCAGTCCCAATTAGCTGGACCCCAGGAGCAAGCTAATCTACCAGTCAGAGTGTCTGTCCCTGGGTGGTCAGAGTGCTTCATGCACTGGTCAAGCAGTCAAACAAATGGCCAGACACTTAGCAGATTAGGCTTCTATTATATAGGATACATTAAAGCTATAGATGGTCTCAAACTTATAATGGTCTCACTTAAGATTTTTTTACTTTACAATGGTGGGAAAGCAATGCATATTCAGTAGAAACAGATCTTCTGGTGATATGCTGCATGATGCTCTATGCTCAGCTCCCAGCCATGCAGGCCAACACAGGGTAAACAATCAATACTTTACAGAGCACTCATTGTTGATGATTCTGTCCAATTCTAGGCAAATGGAAGTGTTCTGAACACATTTAAGGTAGGCTAGGCTAGCTAAGCTGTGATGTTCAGTAGGTTGTGTATTAAATGCATTTTAAATTTACTATGTTTGTCAGGACATAACTGCATCATAAATTGAGGTCATCTGTATTCTGTTCATGGGTTTAAAGAATACACTGACCACATTTTCAAGTATTAATATATTGCCGCCCAAGTCTAAACCTACCTTATTTTCTCTGAATAGACTACATAATGTAAACACAGATATTTACATAATTATTCATAACAGTAGCAAAATTACAGTTATGAAGTAGCCACAAAAATAATTTTCTGATTGGGGGTCACCACCATATGAGGAACTGTATTAAAGGGTTGCGACATTAGGAAGGTTGAGAACCACTGATCTAGAAGGTCATCCGGAAGTATGTCTGGAAGGTCATTCAGCTATCCAGTCTAATTAGCATATCATGTTCTTATTATTATAGATACCCCTGAAATCTATATAATTTTGTTAACCAATGTCACCCTAATAAACTCAATAAATGAATAAGTAATAAAATTACCCATTAATTGTATAACTAAAAAAAAAAATCACCTAAACAGGATCAGAATAGACTTAGCCAGTATCCAGACCCAAGTTTCCAAAATATTATGACACAGATGAAGCCTTTAGAGAAAGAGAAGAGGGTCCCTTTCAGTCTAGCATGTGCTACATGTAGGTATGTTTAACCAACCCTTTCCAGCTTTCCCAGACATGAGAGAATTTGAAAGGCATCTTTGCGAATGATATAAACTGAAAGGAAAAATTGTGTTAAACACATAACACTATAGCTAGTCTATAATGACTCAGAGGCTCTTTGATATGTAGCAATAACTAAAACTCATCATTATAATCAATTATCACTGCATTTGTGACTTACAGAAATGCTATTTGAAACTCTAATAAGGAGTACTCTGACAAAACACATGTACACTGAAAACACTTCAGTAGATTTCCTTTATTCATCTTTCCTATCTTTTTTCAGACAAAATTAAAATATTTACTGAGAAAATGTCTTCCAAAGCCAGTAAAATGATACTTAAAAAGCTTAATAACATTTTCAAAATCTAGGACATATGCTGTTTATAAAATATATTTGGTCATAAATAAATATATTGAGCACATTAATAAATACCCCCTTTGAAAGCTCTTTACTCACAAGGACTTTAAGTCATGTTTTTTAAAATAAAGGACTACTGGGAATTTAGAATAAGCATAATTCAGCTTTCTCCAAGTTATTTTCACCTGCTTCAAGGTTAGTTGTTCTTATAAAACCTATAAATATGCATATCTTATCTCTGAGTCAGGTTCATTTCAATGTCCTGAAGCAAGAGGAAATAGGAAAGTCATAAGAGACTTTCAGCTATGTGTCCAAATGAAATAAATACCTTCTATAAACGTGTGCCATTAAGTGTTTTAATATTTTTCAATGCACGGACTGCATTTCTATCTGGCTACCAGGTATCTATATTGACTGCAAGGCTTGACAGCAGTCTGTGCAAACAGTTTTCAAGAGCCATTGTGTTTAATCCATCCACGTGCAAAAACTGAATCCTATTGGCTCCACAGTGTTTGCAAAAACAAACTATATTTGTGGAAGTCCAAACAAATATAATTCTATTTTATACACCTTAATAATAGGGCAGAATTCAACTGGCTGACTATTACGTGGGACAATTTTTTATTTTTTTTTACATATTGAGTTCATGCCAATATTCAGTCTCCCCATCAAAGCATAATATGGAAATAAAGAAGTAGGAAGTAACTTTTAAAAATTAAAAAGAAAAAAATCTTACAAACAATTACCATATTTAGAGGACTCATCCTATTCAGGAGAGAAGTGAGTTCATTAATTTAAATTTATCCTCTAATTTCAGTGTATTTTTAGTATTGATTTACTAGCCACTGAGATTAAAATAGAAAAGTTCCCTTTTCTCATATCTTAATAACCTAAATAATTTTATTATTTTAAGCCACATTTCCTAAACTACTGAGAGGAACAAAAAGGAAAGAGGGAGGGGGAAAGAAAGTGAAACAGAGAGAAAACCATGAAAACCTTTCTTACAGTGACATGGAAAATACATCAAATACAACAACCTTATCAAATAGGATAAAACAAAAATATTATTTGCCACAGTGAATATCATAAGTGCTCATATACCAAGTCCAATCTTTGTTTAAAGTACTGTTGTTTAGCTTTCTCACATTCCACATTTGAAAAAAGCTATAATATCCAAGAGATGTATGCTGCACACAGGCTGATAAACAGGATAGTAACAGGATAATTATCCAACTGCATATAAGTCATTTCAGCTGCAATTTCTGAGCCAGTGAGTACAATAAAAATAGGCTTCTGGTGATTTGATATATTATCAGACTACTCTCAGGACTTGCCCCTACACTAATGTGGCAGAAAGACCGGTGCAGCCTAGAACATTATACATCCAAAACACCTATTGCTTCCTTTTTTCACAAAACACCAGGTGATCTCCCACATTGTAGCCAATACGTAATACAGGATGAAGTGCCTTTCAGCTGTTCACTTCAAATAAGAAGCTGAATGGCTAGTCTGAAATAGCCAAGTATGATGATCCAAGTTGAGCCCATTGTTGTTCATTATATAAAATGTAACAATAATTTTAGCTGAACATAATTTGTTCACACTAATTCAATTCAACAATATTTATTCTATATGCTATATCCTGTTCTGGTCACAATAAGATATTAAAAATAAAACACAATCTTTAAAAGCTAGAATATACTCATCCAGAAGGCAAATGATAAAGGATCAGGCTTAAATTATTTTCACTGAACAATGACATAGCAAATTAAAGAATCCATAACCTCATAAATTCTAAAATCTCATCACTTGTTTATTATATTTTCTACTTATAAATAAAGAAGTGTTCTCTGAATGAAAAGTGAAAAAAGTAATTATCATATGTACTAGAATAAATGTTTTTTAAAATATTATTAATTAGAAGTACAATGCAGATTCACTTCCTGGAATGTATAAACCAGTTGGTAAGTCATTAGGTCAATTCAATAGAGATTTTTAAGTCTGAACAAAATAACTCCAGAAATTTTATTTTAAGATTCAATAATACAAGGTGGGGCACTGTATGGTTGAAATTCTGAGAAGGCCAATCGTCCCATAAGCACATCATTAAAATAGCCTCCAGGGAATTGAATCGCCTAAGTCTTGGAAGAATTTTCTTATCCCAATAATACTCTTAGGTTATTCCATAGCTGTGGACTTGGTATCTGCCTAAATCTCTAATCACTGTTACTTATGCTTAATTCACCCTTAAGCATGCTTAATTTTTAAATGTCAATAATTCTTATCAATTTTAAGCACTCCACTTTCAGGAAAGGAACAAAAAAGAAGCTACCAACAGCTTTGAGTACATCATTTAGCAACTACACTAAACCTGAGCATTTCTTCCTCCTTAGAAACAAACCTAAATGACTGACTAGAAAAGAAAATGCAATCTAGAAAAAAATCATAATAAATTGCTTCCATTCTTTAAGCAAGAGTATTAATCTTGAAAAATTAATTTGACTAATTTTATCTTGCAGAGGAACTTTTATGTTTGTCAGAGAGAAGATCATTTCATCTGAAGGGACAAAACAGTTATCTTTTTTAATGTTAAAGAGACATCCAACTGACCTCCCCCAGGATAGATAGTGTAAACTGGTGAGTCTATTTCCTAATGTAGACAAGTACATTAGCCATTAAATTATTTTTTGTATGAATTCAAGGTATATGTACACTTGTTCAGTCCTGCATTGGAGACAGTCTGAGTGCACTTAATGTCATTTACATCAGTAACAGGCATTGGTGCAGAAGCATCCTTTTGTAAAGACAATATCAGGTTTAACAATTATAACAAACAATCATGAAAAAGTTTCTGTTTCAACATGATGCTGAAGTAGCATTTCAATAATTAAGTTTTCTTCACTGAACCAAAGAAAAGGTAATTGTGGATTACTAGTCAGGGCTATTCAGGGCTATACCAGTCCATGCAGCTGATCCACCTGATCAGCCATAGCGTCGCTCCACCTGATTTTGCTGCTTTTCTGGTTCTGGAGCTCAATGAAACACAGTTCAGGCTTAGATGCTGTCTCCTTAATGTTTAAGAGTGTGCTGTTGGGAGGATTTCTAGTTTTGCCCATGGATAAGCACCTGGGATTCTTGCCCTGGTAACCTTCTGTACCTGGCTCATCTTTACTGCTCTGCTCATGCCTGTTTAGCTGCCTGCTACAAGATTGTTGATTTTGGAAACTGAAAATTAGAAACCCACTGACAATGTCTTTTCATTAAAAATTGTTTAAAAAACTGATTCTAGCTGAAACTGGTTTGGCTCAGTGGATAGAGCGTCAGACTGCGGACTGAAAGGTCCCGGATTCAATTCCTGTCAAGGGCATGTACCTTGGTTGAGGGCACATCTCCAGTAGGGGTTGTGCAAGAGGCAGCTGATTGATGGTTCTCTCTCATCGATGTTTCTAACTCTCTATCTCTCTCTCTTCCTCTCTGTAAAAAATCAATAAAATATTTTTTTTTAAAAAAGAACAGATTCGATGGTACAAAAAAATTCATCTAATTTGATATTTCTATAATTATTTTTAAATAAAGAAATCAAACTCATATAAAATAAATATTTGAATAGAAAATGGGTTTACTATTAATCACAAAAGTAACCACCAAACTGACATTCCAATCATCTGTGGCTTTTTATAATTATAATTAGCAAATATTTGAACATAACTAATGTGTGATAGAATAATAACTACATTGTCTAAGTAAATAACTACATTTGCTTTTAAAAATTAACAAAACAAAAAAAACACTAACGTGATCCTATTGAAGGTGATCAAAAACAAACTTTCATACCTCTGACTTTGTGAATGTACATGGTTGGAAATTACTCTGATAAAAATCAAATTTGCCCAAAGGCATGCTTAATCTGAACACGAAATGTCTCAAAGCTGAAAATAAAGTAACTCAAGTAGAGAGTAACCTACTTCTTTTTTAAAGAAACTTAGGAAAATCTAATTACTGATCTGTTTCAACTCTAAGGTTTTATCTTTAATCCACTGAAAGTTAAAAGGCTATGCATCAAAACGGTAAGCCTGTGGGGGAAATGTTGCTATGAAAAACCACCTGGTTCCACATCCATATATTTAAAGCTTTGCTTTTATTCTTATTTTTCTATTTTTATCCTCTAAGACTTGCTACCCTAGAGACTTATGAGTATTATTTTATTTCAGTGACTTTTGAAAATCACATATAATAGACACTTGGATAAAACACATTTACTGACCTTACTACTAAAGAATGTGATCGTATGGAAGACAGATTTTTCCCTGCACATATGGGGGACAGGGTGAGGATAAGATAAGAAAAAATAATAATAATAACAAGATAAATAAAAATAAGAGAAAAGAAAGACATAAATAAGAAAGATCTGTAATCTTTTGCTGTACAATCTTTCTAGCTTTATCAGCCATTTCTCCTCAAAATATGCCCTGCATTCTCTGATACAGGTATAGGTCACTTCCTCAAGCTTTCCCACCTCTGCAGTCTCTGCTGATTTAAATGTCATCCATCTTAGACTCAGCAGAAATCCCATTTCACTAATCTCAATTGTGCCCTAAAGCCCCAAACACATATTCAACCAGATGTTCTCTCTTTTCCTGAGCCTTTTGGCCTTTTCTTTCTATCATTGTCACAGAAACCTTTAACCTATTAACGGTGTGTACTACAGATATATACTAGCCACACTCCCACACCCAAAGACTACCACCTCCTAAGGCAGGAATCAACAGTCATGGTCATTTTTGTATCCCCGCAGTGATTAAAACAGTGCCTTTCCCAAAGTGATTAAAGAACAAATAGTTGTAAGCGTCGGCCTGGGGACTGAAGGGTCCCAGGTTCGATTCCGGTCAGGGGCATGTACATTGGTTGCGGGCACATCCCCAGTGGGGGGTGTGCAGGAGGCAGCTGGTCGATGTTTCTCTCTCATCGACGTTTCTTACTCTCTATCCCTCTCAATTCCTCTCTGTGTAAAATCAATAAAATATATTTTTTTTAAAAAAGAACAAATAGTTGTTAATTAATAAACTTCAGATTTGTTTACACTCTCTCTTTACTTTTATTTTTACAATCTATAAAAATTGTTTGTTGTATGTATTTTGTGCTTTCTTTATAGCTTTCTCCACTTAGACCCATTACAAAGAACTGGCAAAATCTTACTTAATGTTCTTTATAATTTGAAACTCTTTTTCCTTCTCAGTTTCCAGGAATCACCAGCACCATGACAATAGCCCACCATTGATGTAAATGTAATTCTACATTTTTAGAGATAATTCTGTGAAAGCTTTTTTTCAAAAATTTTCTCCAAAATAATAGTAGTTTTGTTGTTGAGCAGGGGTAATGGGAAGGATGTCTAGCATACTATTCCCACCACTGCTCCCACTACACTATGAAACTGTTCTTATGTTACAGTAAATGATGTAAATGAATATGAAGAATTGGTGAGAATATGTAAACTTAAAGAACTCATGTTAAAACCTACTTTTCCTCTAGTGAAAGCACACTAGAAATGTTTAAACTTTACCATGGTTGTATTTGTACACTAGTGCATTGTACATTAGCACACTGGCTAGCAAAGGCCTGCTGAGAAGGTATGTGTGCAACAAATTTAAAGCCAAGAGCTGGCAATCCCAATACCACATAAGTAGCCTTTTTTGTTGTGTACACAAAAACCTCAAGGAAGAACATCACTGTTCACCTAAAGCACAAGGTCCTTGAGAACTAGGACTATGTCTTTAATCTGCTTGTATCTTCCAGGGCCCAGTAGAATATCTGGTACTTCTAAAGACCAGTGAATAATTAATGAAATCTATATATATAAAACCCTAAGCAACTGGTTGACCATTCAACCTACCGACTGTCTGACTGGTTGCTATGATGTGCACTGACCACCAGGGGGCAGACACTCAATCCTGGTGATCAGTGCACTCCCACAAGACTGTGGGGATCAGGCTGAAACCGGCAGGCTGATATCCTCCAAGGGATCCCAGATTGTGAGAGGGTGCAGGCCCGGCTGAGGGACCCCACCCATGCATGAATCCTCTAATAAGTGAATTAGAGGGCAACTGGCCCTCTAATAAGTGAATGAATGAATGAATGATTAGTGTTATTTTACTACGTCATATGTTTCATAATACCTTTGCACTGTTAACAAATACGTAGGGTCAGCTTTTCATTTTGTCCATGCCTCAATCCAACATGCTTCTACAACAAAATACAATAAACTGGGCAGCTTATGACAACAAACTTTTATGTCTCACAGTTCTACAGGCTGGAAAGTCTGAGATCAGAGCACTGGCAGGGTGGCATTTTGGTGAGGGTTTCTTCCTGGTTTAGCTGGTGACTTCAACTGCGTCCTCTAAAACTGGAAGGGCTAGGGATTTCTCTGGTGACTCTTTCATAAGGCACTAAATCTCATTTGTGAGGTCTCTGCCAAAGACCCCACCTCATCTTTGGGGGTTAAGATGTCAAAATATGAATTTGGTGTTGAGGGCACAAGCATTCAGATGGTAACACCGGGGATACTTTCAGATACTGGTTTTTGTAGAGATTTCAGGGTTTTAGCTGACATATGGAAGTGGAAAAGTTGATAATTAGTGAAAACTCTTGGGCCAGATGATAATATTTCACTAAGACAGTAACTTCACCTACAAAGCTTGGCTGGCCTCTAAATAACCTGGGCTAGAGTATATCCAACAGGGAAACTAAATTGTTGTCGGGTTTCCATATTTCCAACTTAGACATGGGCCTAACAAGCTTGAGTCACTAGAATTAGCCTAGACATGAAAGATTCAGACAGAGCAATCCTTTTTCCAGTCCTACTCCCATTGTGACCCTAGTAAGCACCACCTGGAATTACACCTGGCTTCCCAGCTCCTCTGTTCAATGCTGCACCATCTGGTATTTCTCTCAGGCTGCTCATTTTACTTCCCCCTCTGAAATATATATGTAATAGGAAGGTTTTTTTAACTGAAGGACATTTCTATAGAATGAGTTTTTCAGCATAACATCTAATTTAATAGCTTACTTCTAAGGAAATTAAAAGTCATATTAATCATTGTCATACTAACTAGATTAATAAAGCATCAACAAAATTAAATTTTTATAAAGAACAATATGAAAATGTGTCACTTATTATCTGGTAAAAGGTCTATATAATCTATAATACTTTTACTTAACAATTTATTTTAATGACCTTATTTCTAAATGGACCACTTTATAATGTATATGGAAAATATTTCCAAAAGCATCCCAGTAGTTATTAAGTTAATTCACTTGTTCTTATTTTCAATTATTGATATGACTATCTTCAACCAATCTAAAGTTTCACTATAAAATTAGATGGTTAGCATTAGTAGTAGACATAAGATATATGGCTCAAAAACAAAATACAGGTAATCTATTTTTCTGATTATATATTTGAAAGTAAAATGTTGAAAAGTTGAACATGCATGACTTTAAAGTGGTTTTATCCCCATAAGAATATATATATAATAGTTCTGGTACTGCCCTTTCAAGTCCATGCAACATGGTAAAAAAAAAAAAAAAAAAAATACCTGCAGGCAACTGGGAATGTCAGGAATTAATTACAGATGAAAGAAAAGCCATATATCCCAAGAAACTATAGAAGTTTAGACTTGTCCCCTTTCTATCCCCCACCTATGGGTGTTGAAACTTTCTCTAGCCCTTAAACTTCTGCCTGAAGGGCTCAATATGCACTTGGCACAAGATAAAAGGAGGCTGTCCTATTCTGCATCAGCACTTATGAGGCCTCCACAACCCTGAGCCTCCAGTTCAGAGTGAGTAGAGGAAGAAGTGGGATGCAGAGAGTAGTGCATGAAAAAATAAGTAAGTTTGGGTAAAAACTCACTATGTGAGTGTACAAGGTCCAAGCCCTTTCTGGCACATGAGACCCGTAGTACAAAGAGTAAGAAGATTTGGGTACACTGAGGAAGATTTGGAACTGGCTAAAAAAAATCCCCCTCTACTGCCACACTAAAATCAGATCCTTTTCCCAAGGGTCAGAATCAGACCACATTGCAGCTGAAATTCTACTTCATCACAACCATATGAAAGACCCAATTCAGTGAATAAGAAACTGTCTATATAGGAATTGTATGTTGTAAAAATGTGGGGGTTGTGTAAAAGATAAAAGTTAAAGACAAGCAGTACAAACCATGCACAACTCCAACCATCATTTGCTGATTGTGTTTTTATAAGTTTTTAACATGGGCAAGTTTTGTTTTTTTAAAGAATTGAAGGTTGAACAGTGATTAAAACACACGAGAAAAATGCCTATATGGTTTCCATTAAAGAGTATCTTTAATGTTTACTTTTAAAATCAGAGATAACATAAAGAGTGATAGAACTCATTGTTTTCCCCCTTTGCTAAGAATAATCTTCTTTCTCCATTTTATCCATGAATCCTTCCTGACCACAGCTAGTCAGAAATCTCCAAGCTTTTCTAGGGTCCAATAAACACATACTCTGTTCTTCTTATTTCACTCTTAGCATATACTTCTCCATTTTTGTTTTTCACGTTCTTATGCCTGGGTCTTATAAGCACTGTAAGGTCAAGACTTCTAATTTGTTGTTTAATCCACACCCCCAAGTCCAGGTTGGCACAGAGTCAGACATTCATGAATGTTGATTAGTGAGAACAAATTAAAAGTAAAATCCTATCTAATAAAAGAGTAATATGCAAATTGCCCATACCTCCACTATACCCACAAGCCATGCCCACAAGCCATGCCCACAAGCCAATCAGGAGTGAATATGCAAATAAAACCAAACAAGATGACTGGGGCCACATAGAGCAAGAGGGAGGTTTGAGTTTCCCCGGCAATAGAGGAAGCCAAGCTTTCCACCTGCCCTTGCTGGCCTACACCTCCACTTAAGGCTACAAAGTTTCAATTATAGAAGGTAAATAAATCCCAACAGAAATGGCTGCTGCCACAAACGAGCAGAAAGTTTGGCTCTGCTCCAGGCTATAAAGTTTCAATTGTAGAAGATAAATTAATCCCAGATACTAGGGCCTCTGCTTGGGTCATTGCAGGGGCATGGCCAGCCTGCAAACCACCTCAGGCCCCTCACCCAGGCCTCCACACACCCCAAGGGAACCCCCACCCTGATCCAGGACACCCTTCAGGGCAAACCAGCTGGCCCCCACCCATGCACCAGGCCTCTATCCTATCTAATAAAAGAATAATATGCAGATTGACCATCACTCCAACACACAAGATGGCTGCCCCATGTGGTCAAAGATCCTGCCCCCATGTGGACACATTTGGTAACTAGTTACATGAAGTAATTTGGAAAGCAAACAACTGAGTAATGAATGGGATCTCTAAGAGAAGAGGTTGGGGGAAAATTGTGTGGGTGTGTTGGTTATTTTTTATTGAGTCTGGCATGTAAATACCAGGAGGGGAAAAAGATAATAATCTCAGGAAAGAATTTACTGATTATAAGAAGATATGAAAGAGAAAAGAGATTGTCCCAAAATTCAGGGCCCTGTGTATAATAATAAAAGTATAATCTGCTAATTAGACCAGATGTCCTCCCAGATGAATCTGGGCTTCCAGAGAAGCCCAGGTTCTGGGTGCCAGAGGGAAGCCCGTGCTAACAGCCAGAGAGAAGGAAGGCTTATTCTTGCATGAATTTCATGCATCGAGCCTCTATTTGGTTCTATAAGCCAATTGCTTTTAAAACCTAAACTGTAAAAGATCAAAAATTGAGAAGATAAAGCTCAATTAAAACCTATTGATGGATTGAAATGCTTCAGGGGAATAGCAGGTTAAAAGTATAAAAGTATTTATTGTTTTAGATATATTCAATGTACCATATTTACTATCATTAGTTCAAGTAAAAGAGAGGTTGAGATGATTATGTGAGGGAAGAAAACAAAGAAATAAAGTATAAAAGTCCCAAAGATAACTGTCCAATTGTCAGATTATATCACTGACTTCATTTAATACAAGTTTATTAAGTATTCAAGAGAGTTTTACCAAGCAGCTTTTTGTCTCCTCAAATCTCTACCTGTTTTGGCTCCCTTGCCTCCATTCCAACCTCCACAAAGGAGATGCAGAAAACCTACGGGTGTCTATCCCTGGCCCCCAGGGCTTCAGCAGCGACTCCTACTCAAGTGGGCCTGCACTGCATCGGATCCTTGGCCTTTTTCTGGGCACAACATGAATATAAGCCTGTGGAAAATGAGCTGTGCAGAGGAGCAGTGAGCACAGGAGACCTGCCTGAGGATCAGCCCTGGTCTTCAACTCACCCTTGGGGTGGGAGTGGGGAAGTTATTGCCTGGAGACTGCCTCTTACCCATGCCCCCAACTAAAAGCCATATCAAGTATTTTTTCCAAAATAAAGAATTAATTGACTCTATCAGCCCTAGAGAGAAAGAATTGTACCAGGAAAACTGCAAACTTGTGACTATTTGTGATATAATCTGATTCAGGCTTCCAATCTTCAAGGGATAGATATTAGTCTTCAAAAGTCACACACTTTCTAAAAAGTTAATATTATTCAATCTCTACTTCAGAATTGGACAAGAAGATAAAGAAAAAGATGAACCTCACAAGGGGCACAGTCAGGATCAGTGAGAACAATGAACAAAAAAGCAAAGAAGCTCTGCAGAGGAACTGAGACTAGTCACTGCACCTTCTTCTGCTCTAGGGCCTTCACAGTGTCTGCCAGTGGCGGTTTCAGAATCACTACAGACCAGTGCCTGCCATGTCTTCCATTTTCCTATATCTGAATAGTTATCCTGTCCATTTCACACTACTTCAAATTATGTTTATCTTTTAGTTCATAGGATTCTATGCTACGAGGAATGCATTCAGACCTAATGGAGACCAACAGAGACCAATGTGTATTATTTTGAGCTTAATGTAATACCTGGATGAAACTTTGTGTCCTTTGAAAAAATATTATACATATGTAAAGAGAGAAGAAACTATTTTCTAAAAATATATTTTATTGTTTTTTTTACAGAGAGGAAAAGATAGAGATAGAGAGCTAGAAACATCAATGAGAGAGAATCATTCATCAGCTGCCCTACTTGGGATGTGCCGGCAACCAAGCTACATGCCCTTGACCTGAATCGAACCTGGGACCTTTCAGTCCGCAAGCCTAGACTCTATCCATGGAGCCAAACCAGTTTCAGCAAGAAGAAACTATTAATGACTGAAAGGGAGCATTGGAGACATTTATTGTTCACAAAATATCTGTATGCCCCTCCATATGTACAGCCCCTGATAGTTACATATGAAGGTTGATGGGACTATTTCTGACCAATGGGCAGTAAGTAGAAGAATGTGTGTCACTTCTAATTCAAACCATTAAAAGCCAACACACAACCCTCCAGCTTGTTCATCCCTTGCTGGAACAGTCATGCAACCAACCAAATTTTGAAATGGAAGTATTACAAGGTGATGGTGTCTCAGCCAGAGTAGGTCTCTGAGCAACGATGTGGATCAGAACCACACACCGTTACCATTGACCTTGTGAGGAAAAAAATTTTTTTCTTTATTTTATTAAACTACTGATGTTAGGGGCTTAATTTGTTACTTCAGCTTACCCTAATATTTCCTAAGTAATATATTCTCCCATGGGGTAGAGGGATCAGTAAGAATGAGTGGTCACAAACAAGGAGTGTAGGGATGAACATATTTGTCACCATGTAAGGAACAGATCCAGAGAACCAACCCTGTTAATTTGGTCCCAGTGGCATAGAAAGCTGAGCAATTAGCCAAAGGAAACCATTAACATTGCATCCATCATAAAACACATAATTCACCTAAAGGAGGAAATACTGAGAGGGTGAGAGTAATACCACAAATCCACAGTGGTAGGAAAGAGAAGGAACATCATTTCCTTCTTTATTGACCTCACCCAGAAAATAAGACTATTTTTTTAGTGTTTGTTTTTAAAATGCCATCAGTTGTGAGGATAGATCAGCTAGGATTTGACAAAACTAGTCCAAAAGCTTGTCTTCAGGCTAAGTCCCAAAGGAACAATTTGAAGCTCATATTTAATAGGTAATTTAAAAAAGTATTTTAGCAAAGAAAGAAAGTTCATAGGCAAAAATAAATTCCCAAAATAGTATTCATGTCTTTTGGTATCTAAATACTTCCTTTGGTAGAGATAGAGAAATGTCATTAGAGAAAATAATTCTAAAAAGTATGATAAAAGGTGTTTGTTCATAATTAAACTAAACTAAATCAATGTATTTAAAATAAAGTTGAAAATTTTAATGCCTTTTTTGTTATTATTAAAATAGAAAAGCTTATTATTCTTTTTGATTAATTAGTGCAATTTTCCCATATTTGGCCTTTTGTATAACTCATTCAAGAAAACCATATGTTATGGACAATTGTCAGGGAAGGCTGAACAGAGACTGCTAAAATTACATCTTTCTTATGTTTTCTAAACATTGTTTTATATATTATCCTAAAGCTGTAAAATCAGTTACTAATGAACCAACTCTCCCTCATAAAAAAAAGAAAGAAAAATCTATTAAACTAGTTTCTTAGATCTGGCAACTTGAGCGAGATGGTAATTCTCCAAGAAAACTCCTGTTTAGATTAGGCTATGAATTTGTGGGAGAAACAACAAAAACTTGTCCATGAGAAAATCAGGCTGCATATCAATTAGATAATTAATAATATTACATATAGATCAAAGCATTCTTAAAAAGTGGGCAGGCTCACATGGTAATTCTATTTACTCAAAGTCATTTGCTATTAAAACAGTGAGCTTTTTAGCCTTTTTCAATGCCAATCTCAGTCTTTATAAATTTTAGGGAGAAGTAGATTTTTTTCTCTTTTATTCTCTTTTCTGTAACAATATAAATATGTATCTTTTAATTTTTTACATTTATTTGTTATTGAATTTATTAGGGTGACATTGGTTGATGAAGATATACAGGTTTCAGGTATATAATACTCTAATATATTGTAGCATGTGTTTAACACCCCAAGTCAAGTCTCATTCCATCACCAGTTATTCCCCTTTTACTGCCATCTACCTCCCATACACCCCTTCCCTTTGATAACCATACTGTTGTCTGTGTCCATTTCTTTATTCCTTTATTCCTTCCTTTCTTTGTCTTTTTTGGGGGGGAGAGGGGGAAACAAAGGGGACTTAATTTCTTTACCCTTCTTACCCAGATCCCAACACCCTTCTCTCTGACAGCTACTGTGTTTCCCCGAAAATAAGACATCCTCCGAAAATAAGACCTACTTACAGGTTTCCTTCTGAGTGAAATATAAGGCATCCCCCAGAAAATAAGCCCCCCCCCCTAGGCTAAACATGATAGATTTGGTCCACTGATTCTGAAAGAAATGGAGTCACAAGAAATTCACCAGGAAATTCAGGAATTGGATTGTTATGATGATGTTCCAGAAGTTGATGACATGATTGTCATTGAATAAATGAGTAAATTCTTGATACTGTAGGATTCACAGTTTGTCTGGTTTGTGTTGACAATACCGTACTACCGTACCATATACAGGTAATAAATTTCCTTTTTTTCCATTTAACCATAAATGTGTACGGTATTCTTCTTCATGGAAAAATAAGACATCCCCTGAAAATAAGACCTAGTACATCTTTGGGAGCAAAAATTAATATAAGACACTGTCTTATTTTCGGGGAAACAGGGTATCAGTTTGTTCTCTGTACCCATGAGTCTATCTTCATTTTGTTCATTTGTTTTGTTCATTAGATTCCACATATAAGTGAAATCATATAGTACTTATTTTTTTCTGTCTTAATCTCCATAATTAACCACATGCTTGCAAAGTTAAAAAAAAAAAAAAAAAAAAGCGTCTTGAGTGATTTCTGATTGGGTGACCTCTAAAGTACTGGGTGGACAAGAACATTAAGTGGTAACTTTCTGACTCTATTCATATTTTGCTATGCAACACGATTGTCCTTTGTGCTCACTTTACATTCAGAGAAGTAGCATTCTGCTGTGGGAGTATGAGAGTCTTGGTATTTACTGTTCTATTTTAACCACTTTTAAGTGGTCTGAATCTCATCAGATTCTTTGTTGGAATTGGCAACATCTGACCAGTTCGAAACACTTGGACAATACCCCTTGAATTTTTTTAAAAATATATTTTATTGATTTTTCACAGAGAGGAAGGGAGAGAGATAGAGAGCCAGAAACATCGATGAGAGAGAAACATCGACCAGCCGCCTACTGCACATCCCAGACAGGGGATGTGCCCGCAGCCAACGTACATCCCCCTGACCGGAATCGAACCCAGGACCTTTCAGTCCGCAGATCGACTCTCTACCACTGAGCCAAACCGGCTTCAGCAATACCCCTTAAATTTAATGGAGGAGCCATGAAAGCAGTTTTTTATTCTGGTATCATTATAAGTTCAATGCATAAATATCAGTGCTACTTCTACCAAAGCAAATATATTGCTAAAATTTGAGGTTAATGTTTGCCTTTTTCTCATTATTATTTTATGTCCACTTGCATCTCTATAAAAGGATTTAGCACTATTTTTGTAAGTTTTTTCCCCTTACAATTCTGAGTATGTTAGTATTATCCACATTTAAATAGACAAATGAAAATCATTATTTTTTAAGCCAAGTACTATAGAAATGTGTCCTTATAATTATGTAAAAAAATTTTACTAAGTCCACATAACTGTATTAAAAAGTCATATCCCTTCCAGGAACCATCTACTGTAGTAAAATGAATAAAATCATCAGGCTCTTATTAGAATGAAGATAATTGTTTCCTAGGTAGGAAAGGAAACCATTATTTCTAAGGCTTTGGGACTGGCATTTTAAGTGTCTGTCCGTAAATCTTGCCATATAAGAACTATGACCCTCAGAGAGTTATGGGTTCAGTAAAATGTGTTCGAAGTCATGTCTAGGATAAGAATGATTGAAGAACTGTCTCAGTGCTTTTATTTTGTTACAGACCAGAACTAGATCAAAGTCTGGGCTCAAGGTCTTCACGATTATGATTTTTTTCTATGTCAAAGGTTGCCCCAGAAAATCAGCTAACTGGTTTTCTATGTTCTTGGACTTAAAGTGATAAAGAAAATGAATATGTGTGCTTTAATGCAAATAACTAATTGATCCTTAAAAAGAAATTTAAATGGCAAATCCCACTGATAATAGAGTATACAAAGAATGAATATGTTTACATGTTTAATAAATTATTTTAAAATAAACCTAGATTTTCTTTTATTTTTTTAATACATTTTTATTGATTTCAGAGAAGAAAGGAGGGGGAGGGAGAGAGATAGAAACATCAATGATGAAAGAGAATCATCAATTGGATACCTCCTGCATGCCCCCCTATTGGGGATCAAGCCCACAACCTGGGCATGAGCCCTTGACCGGAGTCAAACCTGGACCCTTCTGTCCACAGCCAAACACTCTATCCACCGAGCCAACTGGCTAGGGCTAAACCTAGTTTTCCTTAAAATATATAGTATTTGACAATCAAGTTTGGTTCCACCCTGTTCCCATATTTTCTAAGAGAGATAAGCAACATTTTCAGCTAAGATTCCTGGGTCAAAATTGAAAGAACTAAAGTTCTCCTCCATTTGTAAAATTAAGTAAGCTACTATAAGAGTATTCTCTTTGTGACATTATCTTTCTGGTGCCATCGAAGGGGGGTGCTAGAACTTATTTTGTGGTGAATATACAAACCTAAGGAACAGCAGAATCCACTTTAATTATATCTTTACTGTTTCTTCAGTGTGTCCAAACATTTTCCATTTTGTTGCCTCCTTTTTGCTTCTTCTTTTTTTTTTTTTTTTTTTTTGAGGGGTGGGGTGGGAACCTTGTCCCTTTTGTATGTGGAATTCTCCACCCCAAACTAAATTGTATGGGATCCCCCACGGTGTTCTTAGCTAGACACTTACTCCCATCAGATAAACTCATCTTGTGATTGCTTTACATAATCCTTCTTCCTGATTAAAATTCACCATTTGTGGGTCTCATTCCTTAAGTATCCTACTAAAGGCAAATTGATATTAATACATGGGCTTCCTACATTGTATATTACCATTTTTGTAAATTTACTTCTAAAATACTGTCTCTAAGGTTGAGTACTTAATATTGTAGTAGGCAAAGAGATATTTGGATCAAGCTTACCCTTTGATTCTGTCAAAGAAAAATTGCCCTAAGTGCAGTTAATTGAAACAAGCAAGGAAGAATTTATTCAGGACTATTGCAATAGGGAAGAGAGACTATTGCAACTGGAGAGAAATCCTGACCTCAACTCTGAATACAATGGGTGCAGCTGGGATTTATAGCCAATGAGCAGGGTCAGGAAGTCATTGAATAGAAAAATACTGAGAGGAGCTTGATTAGATTAAGGGTGGGGGGATTCCTTCTAAAATGGCTTAGTGGGATTTTCACTGAAACTGAGCTCAACCTGATTCTTTCATAAAATTTGCTCATCCAGCCAAAACAGGGCCTAATCAAGAAGAGGGCTCAAAGGAGCCTAGCTACAGTTTGGTCAAGGGGGAAGTCCTATGAGGTCACAGTATTAAAGTGCCTTCTCAGATATATGAGGGCACATCTCATCAGACAATTGTGTGATTATCCCAATTGCTCATCTAAGAAAATTTTAGTTAGAACCTCCTATTTTTTAAATATTATTTTTATTATTTTAATTTTGTAGTTTTTGTATTCTTGCCTGTTGCCTATACCTTGAGGTAAAAAAAAAAAAAATCTAAGAATACTCTCTGAAATAAGTTATCCAGATGAGTAACATCTTTTTTTTAATGTATGCGTAGTCTCCTCCCTAACTATAGGAAAAATAGTACTGATAGGGATTTAATTTTACTTTCTTGTTACAATTGAAATTCAAGTTGAAACTGGCTACTAATAATAGTCTTGACTTAAATTTTGAGAGATAAGAGAATATTAGGGAGGCTGGTGCATTGTTGATGTTGCTGATTGCAAAAATATATCTGAAGTTGGCATTAGATGACTGAACTCAGAACAGGAAATGAGAAGAGCAGATGTAAAAGTTAGGCTTGAGTCTAGGTGTGCAGTGAGCCCTTTGAGCTTTAACATATGCTTTGGTTTGGTAACATATAAGTAATAATTATTGCATCTAACATTTCTAAGTATCTGTCTTACAATGAGTGCACAATAAGTATTTATTGAATGAATAATGCTTTGTATTTTTCAAAGTTATCAATGTTTCAAAGAGAATTAGTTTAGAATATCTGATACTGATTATTATGCATTATATAGTCATTAATAAAATGCTAAAATTCATTATACATATTCAATTTTTAGAGGAGGCACAAGATAGGGAAAGGGAAAAAATGAAGCACTAGTACAAAGAGGACTGGAAGGAAGACTAAGAAACTATGGTATGAATATGTTTCTCTGAAATTTAGAGATATTAATGGAGGTATGAAAGGCTAGAAGTATGAAGGGAATAGAGGATAATACTGTGATTAGTTTTCTCCCCTTGCCTCTTCTGAATATTAGATTTAAGAAAAATTCTTGTTATTTTTGTTTCCCTCAACTTTAAAATCATAAGTGACTTGAGAACCACAACAAAATCCTTTTTTTCATATATTTCTCAGATCAAGGAAGAGGTTTGATATATGTGTAAGTGAAGTATGCTGTGCTTTCCATGTAAAGTGCTTGATGTTTCAACTACATCATGTCATACTACATGGAATGAATACCAACAGCATGAATATGTTTTCTTATGCAGGTGACATGCACAATTTTTTAAAGAATTATAAAACTCTTATTAAAGAATTAAATTTCACCATTGCTTGTGGGAGTGAGGTGGAGGTTTTGGTGTGCTGGTAAAATAAGCATTTTCAGAAGCCCCCAAGGGAGAATTAGACATGGGATAAGGCTTTGTGTTGTTACATTTCTCTGGTTCCAAAGTCCCCTGGCCCATAAGCGAGTCCTGGAAAAGATGCCACTGGGTTCCAGCAGAGCCAGAAACAGGCCAGTGTCCAGAACTTCCAGGCCTGGTACAGCCAAGCACAGTGCAGCATCCAAGCTCATAAGCCCATTCATTAGTCCATGTGTGGAGCTCCACCTGGGCTCCAAGGAGCATGCCCCTGCAACAGGAGTCACAGGATCCTAGGGCCCTGGAGACAAGAAAAAGTGGTTCCTTTGTCTAGAAGTTTATCTACTTAGATTTTGCATGATTTCAGTGGCCATGCCCATCCTGGCCACTAATTTGTTCCCAGGCATGACTGGCAGACAGGTAGGCACCTTCCCATATCTACATCACTCAGACCTTACTTGGCATGCGTCTAAGCTGCCTTAGTCCAGTCTCTCCCTCCATCCATCAATGGAGAATAGACTCAGAGAATGTTAAATGCAGATTTTTGGCAAAACTATGTAAGTGCCATGTCTACATTATTTGGTCTTTTCTTCTCTCCTTTTTTGTTAAATAATGACCAGGTCATTATAATGCCATCAAAACCAGGCTATTTTTTAAAACCAGAGGGATATTTAGTACATCAACCTCTAGGTTTGTAAGATACCACAATGAAAAATCCAAAAGGAATTCTAAAATCTGTGAGAGTTTCAGTAATCAGATGTGTTTATTACTACAATACTTTAATATAGTGCCATTCATTTCAAATCACTTATTATATTTATACCAAAAATGCTTTCCTGCGTTACTTCATCCAATCAGGTAAAGGGAGAAGATGTGTGGGGGTGGAGAGGGGAGGGGGGAGGACCAGGCAGGTGACCAGCAGGTGACCAGCATTTTAAAGTAGAACTGAGAACAATGTATGTCAAAAAGAGACTATTTAGAATTCAAACTGTTGGTGAAATTGGAGTTGGCAGTTACAATTGTAGGTGGAATTTCTGTGAAAATAATGTAATTATCCAAACTGCATTTTAACCAGCACATCTGAACACTTCAAAAATATATTCTAATAGCATAAATAAATACCTCCTTTGTCCCACTACTCAGTGGAAAGGTACCTGTTCTGAGGTGGGTTGAATTCCTGTGATTTTGCTTTATTTAGTTCTGGCTCAGTGGGAAAAGTGCCACCTACTGAATTGCCAGTCCCCTGCCTATAGAGATCTTTGATCAAGCAAAGGAAATTATTATTAGGTATTTGATGGTTATTAGTGTTTGATGTCTTAGAAATCTGCATTTCAAATGCTTTTCATTTTCATTAGGTAAGTCAAAATTTTTAAATTCAAACTCTATCAGGGACACAATGAAGCAGCACTGATGTCAGCTGGCCTGGGCTGGGGGATCCTGAGAATCAGTTTTCCTTTTGGATCTCAATCAAGAAAATATTCTAGTCCTAATCGATTTGACTCAGTGGATAGAGCATTGGCCTACAGATTCAAGGGTCCCAATTCCAGTCAAGGGCATGAACCTTGGTTTTGGGCACATCCCAGTGGCGGGTAGGGGAGTGTAAGAGGCCGCTGATTGATGTTTCTCTCCCTCTCTTTTCCTCTCTGTAAAAAAATCAATAAAGTATTAAAAAAAAAAAAAAAAAAAAAAAAAAAAAAAAAAAGAAAAGAAAATATTCCACCAGTTACAAGTAACAGTGTAAGAGTCCTTTCCAGCCCAGCATATCTGGGATAAATCTCAGTTGGTAATTGTTGGGGTCACCAAAGGAGGAACACATGAGGCCAAAAGGGGTAAAGAATTATGAGTTTATTATGTCATCTGAAAACCCAGATGGGTTGATCCCCAAAATGGCTCCAGCACATTGTGACATTCAGAGGTTTTAAAGGACTCTAGGCGGGCTTTTTCTGGGAGAATTCTCTGGGAGGGTCCTAAAGGAAAGATAATGGTCTTAGCAAGTAGAATGTGGTTTTAGCAAGTGCTAAACAAAAGGGAATATCTGTTGTGCAGTGGTCCGAGTCAATTCCCAGGAGAGAGGGTATCCATTCAATTATTTGATCAGACCTAACAGTCATGTTATATGATTTATTTGATACATTGTTGAATTTGATTTACTAATATATTATTGAAGATTTTCTGTCTACATTCATGAGAGATATTGATTTGTACTTTGCAATATTTTACAAATAAACTTCAAGACTTTTCTTTGAGTAAATTATTCAATTAATTATCTTATACAAAGCTTAAGCTATGATCTTTCAAGAGAGAATTGAATGGGCTATGTATAGAATGGAAGGCAGAGCAATTTGATTTGTGTTACTTAGGAAATAGTCAAACCCATATATTTTATTCTTTGAACTAGAGGCCCGGTGCATGAAAATTCATGCACTGAATGGGCTCTCACAGTCCGGGAGCTCTCAGGGGCAGGAGACAACACGTCCATCACACTCCTGCTGCTGCCACTGCCTGCAGCACAAGCCTCAGCAGGCCCAGGTTATTTGAGCCTAAGGAGCTCCTGGGCAGCCCTGGATGGCTGGGCAGCTGCCATCCAAGGCTTGCCTGCACCTTGGGTATCAGCTAGGAAGCTGACATCTGAGGCCTGCCTGCACCTCACGCTGGCCCTGGGTGGCTGGGGGCTGAGAGGACTGGGGGACTCTGGAAGCAGCAATGCAGAGCAGCCATGCCTGCTTCCCTGGCTGGGCTGAAGGAATTGGGCACTGCCATCTTGTGGCTGTTGGTGTCACCATTTTTTAGGGCATGGCAGACAATTAGCATATTTCTTCCTTATTGGCTATGGGCACTGCCATCTTTGTGAGGATATAATGGTCAATTTGCATATCCTGTCTTTATTAGATAGTATTAGCATTATGGTTAAAAATCAAAGATAATACTGAAAGATTCTTCCTTATATAAAAGTCTGCTTTCATTTCAGTTTAATTATCTGAACAATAAAAAATAAAACTTAGCCCTAGCTGGTTTAGCTCAGTAGATAGAGCATCAGCCTGTGGACTGAAGAGTCCTGGGTTTGATTCCAGTCAAGGGCACATGCCATGGTTGCAAGCTCAATCCCCAGTAGGGAGTATGCAAGAGGCAGCCAATAAATTATTCTCTTTCATCATTGATGTTTTTAACTCTCTCTCCCTTTTCTTTTCTCTCTGAAATCAATAAAAATATTTTTAAATAAAATAAAATTTATTGATCCAATAGTGAAGAAATTTTAAAACCTCTTTTATTCAGAAAAAAATGTGTTTAGCTCTTTGAATATTTTTATATGGGAATAGTGATAATTTTCAACACGCATTTTAAATTGTGTATATTTTCCCTTTGAGATAATATTTGGA
This sequence comes from Pipistrellus nathusii, assembly GCA_963693515.1. NCBI lineage: Eukaryota > Metazoa > Chordata > Mammalia > Chiroptera > Vespertilionidae > Pipistrellus > Pipistrellus nathusii. The sequence continues at coordinate 108,078,933 of OY882858.1, forward strand.
ATATTTGAATAAGGGAAGGAAGTACAAATCAAATAAAATCTTCAAATTGAAATTTGAAGAGACATTTAATTTTAATGCTAAATTTTGATTGCTTAATGTATGTATATATATATATATGTAGTTAATATATAGATAAAAATATAGATTATATCAATATAGATGTTAGATATATTACATAATATATTAGTAGTAATAATATAAAATAAAGTAATATATTAAATATAAATATTTCAAGGTTTACTTATATTTTATTTTCTAAATATATTATAAACCAATAGATAAGTTTTATTAAGTTTTTGTGTGATATTAGTTTTAATATGATACAATTTGATGTATTTTACTGTGTTTCAAAACTGATGAGCGCATGACTAATATTCTTAGAAAAAATATTTGAGAGATGATTGCTACTTTGGTAAATTTCATCATATTTAGAAGAATCATACATTTTAAAAGACTATAAATAAATTAAAAGCGTTGGTTGGAAAGTCATTCATTTACAAGGTAACAATAATAAAAATTCTCATTTTTATTATATATATTGCTATTTTAGAGACTTGAACTGGACTTGGAAAGAAATGTTTTAGAGCTATCTAATTCCATATTAATATATTTTCCTATCTGGGAGAGAAAAGTATGTAAAAACTAGATAAATATGATGATTCTTAGCACATACTGCATATTTCTTACTATAGCATTTCTAGTTGTCAATTAATGTAATAATGCCCGATTCAAGGAAAGGTGAGAAACAAACTTTGCAATGGAGTCTCTTGGCGATTTTTGAGTGTGTGTTTACAACTTATTTATCCATAGTGCATCTTGAAGCAAAAATTTGTTCTAATTATTAGTGAGGAACTCAAAGGTCTGCTTAAATCTCTTTCTATCTATTATTAAATCAAGTTCAATTGTGCTGATTATGTATTTGAGAGGGAATAAATCTTAGACAAGTACATTACATCAATCTTTCTGCAAAGCACCTTCTGAGGAAAAGGTGAAATTCATGTCTCCATTCTATTGGAGTGGAAGTGTGCAGTTGAGAGATGCCATTGGTACCAAACTAAGGAAATAGAAGCTTACCTGCACTGTTCAACATTTTATAATTATTGAGTTTTAGGTTTGTTTGTTTTTTTGTTTTTTTATTTTGTTTTGTTTTGTTTTGCTTAGAGGAATGTTTTAGTAGTTAAAAAACTTAAACTTTTGTTGTCACCACTGTAAATGAATTTTACAACTCCTATGGAGGAAAATTCACTTTTACAATCCTCAGTCCATTTTGTCAGGCAGCTTTTTCAAACATATAAGATTATATTGAAACATAAAGTGTGCAAGACATTTGATTTCAAATCATTATTTGGCAACAATACTGTCAACACTACATACAACTCACAGCATCCTATCTAATAAAATACTAATATGCAAAATGACCATACCTCCCGCTAAACCCACAAGCCATGCCCACCAACCAATCAGGGGAGAGTATGCAAATTAACCCAACCAAGATGTCTGCAGCCATGAAGCGAGCAGGAGGCTTAGGTTTCCCCGGCATGGAGGAAGCCAAGCTTCCTGCACACCCTGGTTGGCCTAGGCCTCCACTTGAAGGCTACAAAGTTTCAATTATAGAAGATAAATAAATCCCAACAAAAATGGCTACGGCCATAGGGAACAGGAGGCTTGGGTTTTCCTGGCAATAGAGGAAGCCAAGTTCCTGGCCTGCCCTGGCCTTCGCTGAAGGCTACATAGTTTCAATTATAGAAGATAAATAAATCCCAGATACCAGGACCTCTGCTTGGGTTGTTGGTGGGAGTGGCCAGCTTGCAAACCTCAGGTTTCTCATTCAGGCTGCCCCATGCCCCAAGGGAACCCCCACCCTGATCCAGCACACTCTTTAGGGCAAACCAGCTGGCCCCTACCCATGCACCAAGCCTCTATTCTATCTAATAAAAGAATAATATGCAAATTGACCATCACTCCAACACATATGATGGCTGCCCCCATGTGATCAAAGATCCTGCCTCCATGTGGACACAAGATGACCACCACAAGATGGCCATCAGGAGAGGGCAGTTAGGAGGGATTAGGCCATCAGGGGAGGGCAGTTGTGAGCGATCAGGCCAGCAGGGGAGAGCAGTTAGGGTTGACCAAGCCGGCAGAGGAGGGAAGTTTGGGGTGACTGGGCCTGTAGGAAAGGGCATTGGAGTGCACCCAGGCCTGCAATGGAGAGCAGTTGGGGTGGACCAGGCCTGGAGGGGAGGGCAGTTAGGGGTTACCAGGCTTGCAGGCGAGGGCAGTTAGGCATCAATCAGACTGGCAGGGGAGCGCTTAGGGGGTGATCAGGCTAGCAGGCAAAAGTGGTTAAGGCAATCAGGAAAAAAGGTGAGCATTTGGGAGCCAGCAGTCTTGGATTGTGAGAGGGCTGTCCCAGATTGGAGAAGGTGCAGGCTGGGCTGAGGGACATACCTCCATGCACAAATTTCATGCACCGGGCCTCTACTGGATAAATAAGCACCTAGGAAATTAGTAATATTCCTAAAATGCTTTTTCCAATAATGTCAATGTTTTATTCCATTTCTAAAAATTACCTTCTATCCTCTTTTTTAGCCTTATGGTTTCCTTTTATATTTATGCAGAAAGACTGAATGCCAAGAGTTGAATTGACACCAAAGCTCAAGTTTTTCATAACATATGAGAATATCCTACTATTAAAAAGAAATGACTGCACTCTCAAATACATTTTTAGAGTTGTATTGCCTGACACTTCAGATATGTTCAGTTTTGGAATGATCCTGTCTGCAATCTGTTCACTTTTCTTTTATATTTTTCCCTTCTGTACTGTTTCTCTATCTTTTCAACATTCCCTCTGATTTCAATTTAGCATTTTCCTTTGAGTTCTCACCTTTATCTCCTTTTCCATTGTCAGTTTTAGTTTAATAGTTTGTTTTTTGTCTTGCTTTGCTGGGATTCTACCAAGTCATTCTGGCTTTATGTATGCAATGGGCAACTAAATCTGACAAAAACCTGTGAACTATTCATCCAGTCACCTTTTCAGCACATACATGGGAGCTAAGGAACAGAGGTTTTACTTGCATGTTAGTAGGGAGGATTGGGGATGTTTTATTTGGGGGTTAATAAAAAGGTTCTTCCTTTTCATTTTAGCACTTGTCTCTGATATATACTTAAGGCAAATTCTGTAAACATCAAATGAAATCTCTAGATATTCTGTGGTAAAGGCAGCCGCTCACACTCCACCGCTCCACTGTTGCCACTCCCACCCACTGATGGCGTGGAGCGATTGGGGCCGGTGCCAGCAGCGGGTGTGAGTGGCGGCTGCTGCCCTGATCACCTCTCAGGATGGGGGTAGGTGGAGAAGCCATTAGGAGAAGCACTGAGAGTTTGGGACCAGCATCAGGTGCCGGCAGCAGGTGCAAGCGCTGGGTGGGACTGCGGCCCATGGGAGTAAAGAATTTTCAGTAACCACCAGAGGCTCACCCAGATGACAGCGACCAGCATCCTGCCTTGGTCTGGCGCCCACACTCACCTGCTCCACCATCCCACCGCAGCCTATGCCCACCACATTGCATGCTGTGCTGCCTGTTGCCAACAAGCACCATGTTCCATGTGCACCCCCTGGTAGTCAGTGCACGACTTAGCAACTGATAGTTTGGTTTTTCTGCCATTCGGTCTATTTGCATATTATAATTTCATTATATAAGATTGATAGACATAAGCATATACCACATATACAGTGATGGATAATGAATTATAAGAATTTGTACTAATGAAAATAGTATATGAAATATTAGGAATATAAGTATAGTTATCCAAGCTAGATCGAATATAGCAGAAAATAACTAGCTAGATTCATATATCCTGGAGAAAATAGTGAATTGAGATATAATTTGAATGGTATTGTTAAACATACATATCAATACTAAGTTAAAACTGGTATTTGAGCTAGTTAAAACAATAGAAAATTTCTTCTTGTGATTCTGTAACTAAAACCTCTTAGTCTTTAAAATAAATCTATAAGACCTCAGGCTGCGCCCCCACCCAGTGGGGTTTGACGGGGATCTCGGGCCATGCCCCTTGCCCAGCAGGACTTGACAGGGGACCTCAGACTGCACTCCCACCCTGGAGCCAGGCTGGGAGACCTCAGGCCACACCTCTCGTCCCAAGTCTTTGTCTGTTACCTGGGTCCTGATCTGAACTGGGCCAAGTCTCTGTCACCTGTGCCCTATCTGAGCTTGGTGTGGGAAGCAAAGCAGCCATGGTGGCAGGAGACGTCCCTCAGAAGGGGTGAGGGTTCAGGCCCCTGCAAGGTTGGGGGGCGTACGAGTCTGTGCCCCACCTCTGTTGACCCCCAAGTTCTCTCCTGATGGCCCCTCTGCGACTGTGCCTGTCTTAGGTTGTTCCTTCCCTGAGGAATCTTACCCATCTTACAATTATCTTTAAATACATAATTTAGAGTAAAAAGTACAATTTTCTCACTTTTGTATCTTAAAGAACCACTTTTCAAGTGAATTTATTTATTGAGAATTTTTTTACAATATACATTATTTGCAATAAATGATAATATGAGCATATTAATACATCCATCTGGCTTAATGATTTCACTGATTTAAAAAAAAAAGGGGGGGGAAGAAATGCAGGCATTTGTCACATAACTAGTAATTGTGCTTTTAGTATGAATTGACTTTCTGCACATGTAGTTCTAGGACATCCTAGTGTCTAATATAGAGACTCTTCTTTGATGTATACTTTATAACCTATAGAAAAATAGATTACAATATGCCTTTTGTTTCAGATAAAATCAGGACATATAAAGCAGAGATTCTGGCTTCCACATGATGCTAACAAATTTATACGGATTTTTAATTTATCACCCACTCTGAAAATCCTGAATAAGATAGTCATTGTGCCATACTAGGTTTGTTTGAATCCTGTGTGGACATCAATCTTAAATAACTGTGAAAGCAGTGCTTTTACAGATGTATGTGAGCTGGTCTTTTCTTCATTTAAATGTCAATGAGGAGAAAAATGTATTGAAAATCATGCAGTTAGCTAGCTTTACGTAACTTTGTCCTTTCAGGATGCATTCCTAAATTAAATCATAGTTTAATTTAATTATATGCACATGACTGTATGCAGTTATCATAGAAAAATTTTATTTTATTTTGTTCCTGCCCAGTCATAACTTGAAGCCAATCTTCATCTAATACTAATTACTATACCTCACTAATGCTAGCAAAAGAAATTCTGAAAACACCACCGCTTTCCTCTTTCTACATGATAGACTACTTTTTCCTATTGTTTAAAATATTTCTTTGGATTCCCACTGCATATACATAAAATTGAAATTCCCATGACAAACAAGTAGACTTCCCTTTACTGTCCACTCTTCTAAGAGTCAGAACTCAGACTGTTAGACCTGAAGAATTTAAGTCCTGCCTCTACCACTTTCTGCCTATGTAAATTTGAGATATTTTTTGTTTTAATTTTACTTTAAGTGGGCTTAAATATATTTTGTTTTATTTTTACTTTAAGTGGGCTTATATTTCTTTTGGGCAGTATTAGACTAATAATACTTGACTCATCATTTTTGTGAGGAGTAAATATTAGAGAACATATAAAACATTGAGAACAGTGACTGGTCATTGTTGCCTACACAATATTCCATCCAACACTTTCCCACTTCCAGTTCTTCCCAAAATTCCCCTCTACTCACCCTGTTCTTTAACCACTGAACAATTTTCCTTTCCTCAAGTAATAACTGCTTGTCTGCTCCCTACCTTGGCACATGGCAGGCACATGCCTTTACTCCCTTCTTCCCACTGCACTTCCCCTTTGGTCATCTGGGTTGCATTTCCTTTATAATGCCTTACTCCACAAGAGTCTTTACTTTTTTCTGAACTCATGAAGAATCTTTAATACCTCTGTTATGTAACTCAGGATATAATGGCATGCTTACCTCTATTAACCTGAGCCCTTTCTAGGCAGAGTTGCCACCTAAAGCATGTTTGTGTTCCTAGTACGTAGTGTTCTACACTTGTTGAATAAATGTACTTTTGTCTAATGCATTTAGTAAACATTAGGCAAATATCTGTCCAATTAAATATAATGTGAACAATAGGAATTGGTGTTGTTGAAGTAGGAGATTGATAATGGAGGGAAGGAGAAAAATTAAGAGGACTTGAAAGAGAAGGGAACATGAGAACACTACCTTCATTTATCACCTCTATTTTAATTTCACTTTTGAAAACTTGACAAGTATGTAGCAGCAACTGTGTGTTGTGTTATACAGAAGATAGATTTCTTTTTCCCCTTTTAACTTTTGAAAAATCATGTTCTAGGAAGAATGCAATCGGGAAGTGTGTTTCATTTTAAAAATTATGAGATAGATAGCCTTTAAAAGTCCTGATGATGAAAAACAGCATAGTAGAAGGTAGATAGTTTCCCTGAGATAAGAACATCAAACTTCCTTCTTAAAAACAATAAAAGGAGTCCAGGGTTAAAATTAGTATGTATTCTGGAAGAAGAGATATATCATGAAGTGTACCCACATATGAAAAATCTCCTTTAGTCTGCTGACCTGGGTAGATTCTCAGGTTGATTGACTCTATCTCTATCACCAGTAGAGGAAAAGGCAGTGGTGACTGATGACTTTCTCGATATCCATTTTTTACTTAAAGAAGTCAGAAAGATGTCTTGAAATAGATGCTGAACTAGGTGTCATCTGTCTTTTTGATGTGATATGGTTTCTTTAAGAACCTGAAGATTCATAGTTTCTTAAGAATCTGAAATCAAGGGAATTGAAAAAGGCAGAACATTTATCTTAATGAACAGATTAAATTTTTTACTAACTCCTAATAATTTTTATATCTTGACATTTCCTTAAGCATATGTAAAAGATAGCAATAGCTAAAATGGTAAAATTATACAGTCACATTGATGTGTTAAGTGTGCTCAAAGGTAGGTCTACCACTCAACACCAGTAGTATATTTGTAAGTTGATTTTATGAGATGTAACAGAATACTATAATTTCTTCTTGAAATTGTCACATACATATAAAAGCCTTAATGCTTTTGTCTCTATCCAATCCATCTGAACAACAGATACTAGTAAAATTGTAAAATGCAGGTCCAATAATCTTACACTTTTGTTTAAAACTTAATCTACAGGATGTAATCCAATCTTAAAACCATACACAAACACATCCTGTTTATTTTTTATGTTTTCTTCTCACTTCTTCAACATATGATCTGCAGTCAGATAAACTCTGCTAAACACTATTCCCTTATATGTTGGAGAACTCAGTTCTCATAATATTCTAAGGTGCCAGTTTTCTTTTCTATTTAATGACTTTTTAAATTTTCTGCAACTGTCTTTATTTCAGACAACTTTAATTATACATTTATTAAATTAATTCATCTTTGCATAGAATTTCAAATAATTTCAGTGATTATAAAGTTCCCCTAGATTTTTTATCAATCACTTTCTCTTCCCAGAGGAGCCATGACTATTATTAAGACACTAGAGGCCCAGTGCATGAAATTAGTGCACAGATAGGGTCCCTATGCCTGGCAGGTGAATAGGACCAATCTGTGGGGACTGATGAGATGATCAGGGGTTCTCTGCTGTCACCCACCTTGGTTGGCTTGGCGCTGCCTGCTCAATGGGCTGGGGGCAGTTCCTGCTTTGAGCGTCTTCCCCCTGGTGGCCAGTGCACATCATAGTGTCCAGTCTTTTTGCTGATCATTCGATTTACATAGTAGGCTCTTATTATATAGTATTTTCTTATATTTCCTCTCTACTTCTATGCTACTTTTTCCTACTTTATTTATTTTTACACAATTTAATCCACTTTCTTTGCTTATATTTAGTCTGATTAAACAGTAACTATCTTAAACATACATTCATTTATTGATTACATGTAATATCATAGGATGAATCTTTCTAGAAAATCACATACAAACACATTGAAATTTTGTTTTATTACTGAAGGACTTAAAATGCAATGTGGCTGCTTCTTCTCATGGGCTATTACCCTTGTGAAACACATTGAAGCATGGATGGAACAAAGGTTATGTTTCTATACTGATGTCCTTTGGTAGTCACAGCAATCTCAAGAAAAGGGCTCTAGAAAGTATGTTTTGAAATAAAGCACACCATTTCCATTCATATTCAATTTATTATTTAAAATTAAATTACACAGTACATTGGGCTCTGGATAAAATATTCTAAATAAGAAAGAGAATGTGAATACCACTATTTCTTTGCATGTGTGCTAAGCAAAATTCACAGAAGCAAAACCATAGGATACAATGTTAAGCAAGGCCATCAGAAAGCTAGAAATAGCATATGTTTGGAAAATAAAAGGTAATATGTGTACACCACAAGAACTAAAACAGAAAAGCCTCCTGTGAACATCCCTTATCATAGAAATATTCTCTGGAAAGGATAGACAGTTATATCTGTCATTTTCAACCACGTTCCCACTCCTGAATAGTAGCACTGTCAACATATAATATTAAAGCCATCAATACATGATGACAGGTGGTGAGAAACCCTGTCATCTGGAGAAGGAAAAACAAATATTGGTAGTAATATCTTGGACTGAGATTAGAACTATAGAAAACCACAGAAGAACAATAATGGAAATAGAAAGTGGTATAAATAAGAGATAAAAAAGAACTGATCATTAAAGGAACAGAGGTAATATATCTGTTTATTTAAATAAGAGTAAAAACATCTGTTTTATTATTTATTATTGGACATCTCATGCAAAGATGGTTGTTGGGAATTATACAGGGTAGAAAAAAGTAGGCTTGTAGTTGTGAGTACACAAAACAGAGTTTCTTGCATTACTATTTATTAATTATTGTGTTATTTTCCATGTGAATGACTGTAAATCTACTTTTGCTCCATCCTGTATTACCCATGTCCCACACCAGCAGAGCCAAGGATTCAGTGAGCCTGAGGGAGACCACTGAAGGATGAAGAAAAGACAGACAAAGAGAATAAGTTGGGTCTAGGTGGATCTTCTGTGCCTGGCTGAGACCACAGAAAAGATTCAGACTGCAAACTGAGCCTTTATTTTACAGTCAGAGGTAAACAAGGGAATTTACAATGTTCTTGTAAGTTTCACTTGTTTTGGCAACATTTGTTGCATCTCCCACAGCCCATTAGGTACCAAGGAAGGATCTATGGAGTGTCACAAGATCAAGCTTAATTATGCTTAGAGGGCTGTGCCCTCCAAGCTGGGACTTGTTTTTGGCTTTGCCAACATGTCAATCTGAGGCTTAACCTTATAACCATTCCCTACATATAGCCATCCACTGAAAAGACTTTTTCCCTAATTGAATAATTATCTATATAATATTTTTCTTCTGTGAGCAGAAAATATAACCTGTTTAATTCTGAGCTATAATTGTGGAAAAGCAGTTAGTGAATGTGGGAATTAAGTCACTTCACAGAGAGCTAACTGAAACACAGGAATGTAAAATGACTTCTCTAAAAAGACACTCTACCCATGAATAGAACAAAAGTCTACTTGTTTAATTTAAAAAGGCTATTTTGTTAAGCCTTTATGAAGCATGGTTCTGGTAAGCTTGTGATATAAATTCAAAAATTGAAACAGCCCTGGCTGGGTGGCTCAGTTGGTTGGAGCATCATTCCATACACAAAAAAATTGCAGGTTCCATTCCCGGTAAGGGCACATACTAGGTTGTAGGTTTGATCCCAGGTTTGGATGCATACAGGAAGGGAGGTAATTGATGTTTCTCTCTCACAATAATATTTCTCTCTCTCTCTCTTTCTCTTTTTCTCTCTCTATCTCTCTCTCAAATAAATATATCCTCTGGTGAGGATTAAAAAAACAAAATTCCAACAAGCATTCTTCCCTCGAGAGATTTAACACTGGTTATCGATCAATGATACATACACAGAGTTCAGATCTACACATCAAGTCAAACAAATACAGACAATGTGTACTTAAGAGAGTGATTTTAGCCAGTAATATATAATTTCCACCAGTTTTAAAATCAAATCTTTCTCTAATTCAGCTTTATAAATTAAAAGTATGTAAATTGGAATAATTTCCAATTGCTATTAAAACTCTTTTTAAACATGGAAATATTATTTTGGAAAATAAATAAATTAAATTCAACAACTATTTATTGGGCAACTTCTGAATATTAGGAGCGAGAAATAAAAAAAGGTAACTGGGAAATGATTCTTGTTCTTAAGAAATTTTCAGTCTCATGAAGTCTATTTTGAGAGGCTTCTACAGAGCTGAAGCGATAAGAAAGACACTGAATTCTACTTGAACAGAAAAGGATTCAAATAAAGAATTTTCAATAGAGGGCGCATCATATACGTAGTCACTGAATATAACTAGTAGACAGGTAAAAGGTAGGAGTGGTACTGGGTCACATGTGGAGAAGCAGGAGAGTTACATATGAGAATCAGAGAGTATTTGATAGCCCTTGGTTACTCTATTTTTCTCTGAGAAGCAAAAAGAAGGAGCTCCTTCAACTTTCCAGCCTCTCTCACAAACTTATACCCACATCACTCTTCTCTCTAATCTTCATTGCACAGGATAAAAATTCCTTTTAGCTCCTAACCAGAGTCTCAATTATCACCTCCCTGGCCTTCTCTTTCTCTGGCTTCAGCTTTATTGGCATCTTTTCAAAGACTATAAATACGCCCCCATCCTTAAAAGCAAAACAAAACAAACACCATCTCCAAGGGCTGCCTCACTTCTCCCCTCTTCATAACCACATGGCCTCAAAGCTCTTCAAAAGAAACTTCTTCATACAACTTCAGTTGTCATTTCTCCATTGACATCTTATTTAATTCTTTTCTGCTCTTGATATTACTGATCACTCCTCTGATGTTTTCTTGGTTATTGTGTTTATGCCCATCCAAAATAATGCCATTACTTTTTCCTTTCCTTCTTCAGTTGTTTCTTTTTAGCCTCCTTCATTACTGTAGTCCATGAACTACTACCATGATCCCTTCTCTATACTAATACTAAAAGAAACCCTACAGTGATAATACTTACTCCATAGTTATAGTACTTCCCTCTAAAATTACAATGATGCTTCTGTTATTTTAAAACTTTGTTCTTGTTAGACAATCTATACTCGTCCCCATTTATATTTCTCAATCTGCCTTTACCCATCAATTTGAAATTTCAACATTGGACTGAATCTGTTCTCTCAACCATCAAATATTTCTTCTGAGCCTTTCCTTTGCTCAATCACTCTGTAGCAGTCAAAACTTTGTTCTTTCTTGGAACTTTCCCATTATTTAAATCCATGACACTCAGAATATCTCCTGGTTCTCCCCTAACCACTCACATTAACCTTGTTCCTCAACCTCCATCTAAAAGTAATTCTCCCATGTTCAGATTTCTAGCCTATCTCCTGGATGGTCCAGCTTAATATCTTAAGAATATTCCCCTAGCCAAAGACACCAACCTATGAAGGAATGGTTGGCAGAACATTTAATATTTAAAAAACATTTTCTTCAACCACATCTACTAATTGATTTTACAGATTATCTTTCATTCTGTGCCAAGAGAAACAGGCAATGTCCTTGATAGGCCTTAAATTATTTCCCATTGTACAACAATGTTTAAACTCTTAACTAAGCATTAAAAGCCTTCCATTCTGGGCCCTTATTTTCTTTAAATCTTACTATAGCTACTAGTCACCCAATTACCCAAACTAATTACAACCAACTTAATTATAAAGATATAAATGGTCAAGCAGGAAAAATACGAAGTTTGGCTTGGGTTCAAATATAGCCTGTATCAATGGATAAGTTAATTAACTTATTACAGTGATTCTTTCAAAAGTATATGCATATCAAATCATTAAGTTCTACATTTTAAATATATGCAATTTTTAGCTGTCAATTATACTTCAGCTTTACGAGTGTAGCCTGTATTATTTTCAGAAAGTTAATTAACTTTCCTAAGCATAAATATGTAGAGCTTTGAAGATACCTAATTCATAGTCTCTTGATAGAATTAAATTTCTCCATATGGAATGATTGGCACAAAATATAAATATGCATAATGACAACTAAAACTTGTTTTTATAATTACAGTAATATCTATTACTTTGACCAGGTGCTATACTTAGGTTAGCTCCTGAAATGCCTTCAGAAACCCTTTGAGGTAATGGGTTCCTTCACCCATTTTACTGATGAAGGAAAAAGAACACAGAGAGGCTAAATATCTCAAAAACATAGAATTAAAAATTTTCTATGGACTAAAATTTTGTCTTCCCAAAACATTCATATAGTAGCCCTCTTAACCTTGGTTTAAATTTCCATAGTTTCAATTACCTACATCCAACCACAGTCCAAAAATATTAAATCGGAAATTACAGAAATAACTCACATTTTTAATAGTGCACTGTTCTGCCGAGACTGGTTTGGCTCAGTGGATAGAGTGTCAGCCTGTGGACTGAAGGGTCCCGGGTTCGATTTCGGTCAAGGGCATGTAAGTTGGTTGCGGGCACATCCCCAGTGGGGGGTGTGCAGGAGGCAGCTGATTGGTGTCTCTCTCTCATTGATGTTTCTGACTCTCTATCCCTCTCTTCCTCTCTGTAAAAATTCAATAAAATATATTTTAAAACAAATTAAAAAAAAATAATAGTGCACTGTTCTGAGTTGTGTAATGAAGTTTTGAGCTGCCCTGCTCTGTCCCTCCTGAGATGTGAATCATCCCTTTATCCAAATGGCCCATTAATTACTTAGTAGCTGTTTTAGTTATAAGACCCACAGTTGTAGTATCACAGTGCTTGTGTTCAACCCTTATTTTACTGTTATAAATGTTCTATTTTATTATTAGTTGTTGTTAATCTCAAATGTACCTAATTTATAAGTTAAACTTTATCATAGGTATGTCTGAATAGAGGAAAACATAGTATGTATAGGTCTCAGGTAACCACTGAGGTCTTGGGACATATCCCCCATGGATAAGGAGAGACTACTGTGCGTTGAGGCTTAATCCCTAATGTAATGGCATTAGGAGGTAGGCCTTCGGGAGGTAATTCGGTCATGAGGATAAGTCCTCGTAAATGGGACCCTAAAGCCCTTATAAGAAGATATATGAGAGGGCTTGCTTGCTTTCTATTGTCTCCTCCATGTGGCAGGTACAATGAGAAGACAGCCATCTGCAAACCAGGGAGCAGGTTTTCACCAGATACTGGTTCTGCAGACACCTTGATCTTGGACTCCACAGCTTCCAAAACTGTGAGAAATAAATGTGTGTAAGCTACACAAGCTATTTGTTATATAAGCTCAAGACAGAAGTGGCTTACAGTTAGCATCTATCAATCCTTGAATGAATCATTAAATCTAAAATAAAGCATCACTCTCTAGATGCTGCTTTGCTCACATATCATAGTTCCCTTACAGGGAATTCTCTTTTGTCTCTTCTTCACTTCATATTCAGCTGAAGGCAGGCTCTCTTTTCATTGTCCATCTCAAACCCACCTCAACACTAGTCCCTTACCTAATAACTTCCTACTGTTAATTTGTTCATCACTTATGAAAATAACTTATATGAGTTCAGGGATCCCTGGCCCCATTCAGCCATATGAAGATACAATTAAAAATCTGTGACCTGTCCTAACCTGTGTTTCTAAGTAGTTAGAGTGTTGGCCTGAACACCGAAGGGTCTAGGGTCCAATCCTGGTCAAGGGCATATATTGGGTTACAGGTTCAATCCCGGCCCCTGTTGGAGCATGTGTGGGAGGCAACCATTCAACGTGTCTCTTTCACATCTCTCCATTTCCCTGTCTCTCTTTCTCTCTCCCTCTCTTCTCTCTCTCTCTCTCTCTCTCTCTCTCTCTCTCTCTCTCTCTCTCTCTCTCTCTCTCTCTCTCTCCCCAAAAATAAATGGAAAAAATAAAAAATATCCTCAGGTTAAGAAAAGTCTGTGCCCTAGAAGAGAGACCTCATTTGTCCTGGCACCATGATTTTAAATGTCCAGTCTCCAAAATTGTGAGAAATAAATTTCTGTTGTTTAAAAGCAACCCAGTGGTATTTTGTTATAACAGCCTGAATGGACTTACATATTTCATGGAGATACGTATTTATGCATATATCTACTTTTTCAATTAGCTTGAGAAATTTGAGAAGATGGGGATTATGTTTGTTTTGTTTTTAATTTTTGAACCCTCCACAACAATCTTGTACAATGCATTGCCTCAAATAAGTGTGTTTAATAAGTAGTTGTTAAATTCAGTTTTAAGATTATCAGCATAAATCTCCTATGATTTTTTACTTTTAAAAAAAATCACAAAACCTCCCTCCAAACTTCTATGACATTTATGCATTTTCAGACTAAGCTGGATGTTTCATGCAGACACAACTGAGAGAATGGGCCTTGAGCTTTGAGAAGTGATTTTGGTAGTAGGCCTCTCCCTTGGTCAAAAGAGTTCTCCATCAGATTTTACTGTCCATGTGAATGCATTAATTGAAAAACAGACCTCCAAAATGACTGGTTGAACCGTGCTGTGTTTTAGTCATGCACAGATAAGTAACTACTTACTGTATGACATCTACATAGTTTCCTAGTATGTATGAGCCTTTCCAATGCACACAAAGGACTAAGCTGTTACATACAGGCATGTTCTTTATCTAAGTAACACCAGTGCCACCTGCAGGAAAAGTTCAAGCAGCAGTTGTGATTTTTTGTTTTGTTTTCCATGTATTTATTTTTAGTTTCATCAGAAGACTTTGTCATGCTTTTACCTAATGAAAAACAATACGGGGCTCACCTCCTATCAAAGGTTTCCATCCATCCTCATTAGTGGATGAAGTAAATGCTGTTAAAATATTAGAAACCATAGTACAGCTGAACTAGAGAAATCCTAGTGTTCAAAAGATCACTGGAATATTACAAAGAAACAAACAGAAGCTGAGATGTACACAGAAACCTTTCCTATGCCAGCCTGCAGAATAAAGTTTCAGAGTAGCTTTCTTAGACTGAAATATCCAAAAGCATGAATGTGAGAAAATGTCATTTATTTTATATTTATATATTTTTAAAAGAACTTTTTATTATGTGAGTTTTTTCTAACAAAGTTTAACTTGTATTCTAGTATGCACAACCAAGTATTTTAGCTTTTTTTTGTCTATGTTTTCCTTTTCTTTTTTTCTAAGCTTCGGGTACCAAATTCTGGGTTCTATATAACATTTACTCCCAAAATTCATGAACACTTACTTGGGTAGAACTACTACTAATCTTAAGTAGTTTGTATAACAGATCACCTCTTGACGTGCCTATAATCCTGTAGAAATCCAATAGTTTTTCCTTAATTGCAAGAGCATATTCCAAGACACCCCCCACACACAATGATACATGTAAAAGCAGACATTACAAGCCCTATATTACTATGTTTTTTTTCCTATACATACATACTGTAAACTTTAATTTATAAATTAGGCTCAGTAAAAGTAAACAACAATACCAATGGTAATTAAAGATAAAATAGAACAATATATTATGATAAACGTTATGAGCATATCATCTCCTCAAAATGTCTTATTGTACTATACGCACCCTTCTTGTGATTCATTAGTGGAACCATTCCATAAAAAAAAGACTCTCACCCAAGTTTTCTGACCATGTTGCCCAAAGACAAACAGATGGTTTTTGTTTTTTAGAGAAAATGGGTTCTTCACTCTGTATTCTAAGCTCGGCTTTATCACATGCCCAGAAGCACTGCCATGTAGTATGAGAACTCATCTGTCCTTCCATGTTTTATGCCCTGATGCTTCTTTACACTTTTATGAATAGGGAATCTTCTTCCATTACAACTGAAGGTTTGCTCTCAATAGTATTTTTGTATTGTTCAGTCTAAACTATTCCTGAATCCATGTAACCATCTCTTACTTGCAGTAAATGGTTTGGTGTCGCTTGTTTCAGGGGGTCCCTTGCTGAAGTCATTATATAGGCTCAGTGATTTCTGGCACAACATAGCCATCAATCAAAACACGTTTTCTATTCTTGTCTTCTACCCAGAAATGCAGTGCTTTTTCCATCCTCACTAAGCACTTGTCATGCACTGTGGTTATAACTTCTTCAGTTTGAGGTGTGACAGCAAAACTAGCATGAATTTCTTTTTCCTTTATCACAATTTCACAGAGAGAAGATTCATTCTTACTATATATCTTAGTAACTTCAGCATACAATTTTTTCTTTCCTAAGTCAAGAACTTTTACCTTTCCATTTAAAGTACTTTACAACTTCTCTTTGATATATTCAAATTGCAAGAATCAGTATTCTTGTATTATTTACTAAAATAAGGATTATTTGAACACAAGCACTGCAATCCCACAACAGAACAGGATAACTGAGATGTTACCAAATGATTAACAGGTGAAATATTGTACACAGCATGGATATGTTGGAGGACAGGATGATTCACATCCCAGGTAGGACAGAATAAACAATTTAAAAATGTATGAATTATTTCTGAAATGTTCCATTTAATATTTTCAGACCCTAGTTGACTGAGGATAACTGAACCTGCAAAAAGCAAAACCATGGATAAGGGGTAACTAGTGTACATACTATAATTTCCACATCAAAAATAGTCATGTTTCAATTTCATCTCCAATAATGTAACAACATTATCTTATCCCTCCCAAAAATAAAAGGAAGTCAATATCTCAACTCTGTAATTATAATTACCAAGGAAACATTTTTAAATAAGAAAAGCATAGTTACAGCATGGATAAAAGTGTTCAGGGAAACACTTAACAACTAAATGTTTTGTCACAATACATTGTAGGATTACAAACCCTCTTTTTCATTCAGTTCTCAAAATAACACTGGGAATGAAACACCAATATTCTCAAACAACAATAATCAAAAAGACTAAAATCACTGTGTAATACAAAATTGATAACATCCATAATAATAAAAGTGTAATATGGTAGTTAACCAGACAACCTTCCACACCAAGCAGGGATGGGGACATGGGGAGGGGAGCAAGGGCAGCGAGGCAGAGGCAGCCTCTGGGTGGTGACCTGGCAATCAGGGGAAGGCGATGCCCTATCACACCTCTGCTGCTGCCACTGCTGCCAAGCCCCTTGCATGAATTTCGTACATCGGGCCTCTAGTCAAAATAATGATAGCAAACATTCTATTCATATGAGAACTAATATTTGAATCATCACAACAAGATGGAAAATAGATCCACAGAGAAGAAAAATATATTAAGATAAAACCTATTTCACAGGAAACTTGTCATGATCTTTAAAGGCATAAATTAGGATATTAAACTAGCATGAATAATTCACCTCACTTGCTTAAATAAATTAGGTTTGCATGCTCAATAAAATAACAACAGTCGCCTTTAGTTACAGAGCACTATAATAGAACTGATCTACGATAGCAAAAATAAATTGTGTACTATCCAGAAATAATCACATAATACTACCTTTCACTCTTTTTATTTTGCAGTTCTCCCAAAATACATTCATTATGGTCTTTGTTTTGTTTTACAATGGATGAGTACAATTATGGTCTCAGTCTGATGATGTCCTTAAACTGTGATTTATGAGAAGAAAAATTAATCAATTTTAATGTATGCAAAAGCTTGCCAAGTCCCCAACAAGGTTAACACACTTTCCCACATTTTATTCCTCATATTTTCTGCCACTCTTCTTAAAAGAGGGTTCTTAACTGGGCTCATACATCATAAATGGTTACCCCTGAATGTAGAATAGTAAATTATTTCTGAGTATTATTAAGAAATGCTAAAAGTTCTATTCTGCCCAACAGGCCTCTCACATCAGCCTGCCAGAAAATCTAACTAGAGAGCAGGTGTCCAACAATTATCATGAGAAAACTATTTTAAAGATCAGAAATACTATTTACAATTACAGATGTAAACATAGCCATGTAGCTATGCACAAAGCCCTGAAAACCAACAAGGTTGAATTGAAATTAACATCAAGCTAACATGAATAATATAGGATAATAACTATGATAATGTAGGTATTAAAGATTCTAATTCTGAAAAATTTTTTAAAGTATGTAGTTGTGTAGAACTGATGCTAGAAACTACTAAAATAAAGTCAATCCACCAAATGCTAAACCAATTCTTTTTCATAATGTCTAAACTGCTGAGCATATATGTCCTAGTAAGAAAGAAAACTATGCAAAACTGTGTTATTCTGTCATGAGATGAAGTCTGTAATAAGTCAGACTAGTAATAGGTGAATAAACATTAAGCTGTGTGAAAGTTAAAAAGAAGCAGTCTCTTAAAGTGTAAAAACTTCATCTTACCTCTGTCTATCTAAGGTGTATATAGTAAAGTGACCAAAACTATATAGGAAAGATAACCTAACTGTTAACTAAGAGAAAATAATGTAAGAAATAAAATGTTTCAATAAACAGAGAAGTGAAAAAAACAAAGGTTGGAAATCTGTAAATATAATGTAGTAATTTGTAGTCAATTAAAAATCCTTATTACATTACTAAAGGCCAGGTCCATGAAAATTCATGCACTGAGGGGAGTGTCCCTCAGCCCAGTCTGCCCCATCTCACAGTCCAGGAGCCCTCAGGGGTGAGAAGTTAACTGGAAATCAAGAGAAGGTGATGCCCCATCACACTTCTGCTGCTGCCACGGCTGGCAGTGCAAGCCTTGGCCAGCCCTGGTTACCTGAGCCTAGGATGGCCATAGGCAGCTGGGTACCACCATCCAAGGCTTGCCTGTGCCTTGGGCTGGCCCTGGGCAACTGGGGGGCTGAGAGGTTTGGGGGACTTCTGAGGCAGGCACATGGAACAGCTGGGCTCGCCTAGGAGAGGACCCAGCTTTGCACACGCCTACCATTCTGGTGGGGCTGAGGGGACTGGGAGCCACCATCTTGTGGCTATGGGCACCACCATCTTTGAGGGTGAGGCAGCAATTAGCATATTCTCTCCTTACTGGGTCTTGGCATCACCATCTTTGAGGGTGAAGCAGCAATTAGCATATCCCTTCCTTATTGACTGTGGGTGTCACCATCTTTGCGATGGTGTGAGGGTCAATTAGCATATTTCCTCTTTATTAGATAGGATGATTTTATTTATATAAAACAAGGGTAACATTTTGATGTGCATAAATTGATTTGCTCTAAAAATATGGTATCAACTATGGCATACATAAAGAATGATTAGAGGGAGGAGAAAAGATGGCAGCCGAACAGACGAACTTGTTCTGACCCTGGACCCAGAACAGATAAAAGAGGCATCTGAGTCGCTCAGGGAATATTGATTGGCAGCTAAGGGGCAGCAGAACTCTAAAGGAAGATAAGGAAGGGTCCACTGGACAGGATTTTCTGACCAAGCAGCCAGCACTGCGGCGGTGGAGACCTCTCCCAGAGCTACAGGCTCAGAGGGAAGACTGCACCATCCTACCAGGAAAGGAGGATCTATTCTGAGGCCTGGAAAACCCACAGCAGAAGAGACCATCGAGCAGCTGTGATGCCCCAATTGGCTCAAACACGTGGATTCAAGAGAGTTCTTCAATCACCCACGGAAAGAAGGAATACCACATAACCAGGCTTCCTGAAAAGAGAGACCATGGGGAGACAAAGAAATAGCCCACACATGAAAGAAAAGCAGGAATCACCAGAAAAGGAAGTAAATGAGTTAAGCAACTACCAGAGCAAGAATTCAGAGTAATGATAATAGGATGGCTAAAAAGAATGGAAGAGAAATTTGATGATATGAACAAGAAACAAGAGGAATTGAAGAAATACCAAGAGGAAATGAAGATGAACCAAGAAGAAATGAAAAAGGACATCACTACTATGAAGAACTCAATAGAAAGCATCAAGAGTAAACAAAAAAGAAGCAGAGGACTGCATCAGTGAGCTAGAAGAAAAGATGGGAAAAAATACCCAATTAGAGCAGCTTCTGAAAAAAAAAAATTAAAAAGCAGGAGGAGAGCCTAAGGGAACTTAGGGACAATACAAAACAAAACAATATTCGAATAATAGGGATTCCAGAAGGAAAAGAAACTGCAGAAGAGATGGAAAAAGTATTTCAAGAAATAATGACAGAAAACTTTCCTGAGATAGAGAAAAAAAAACCCAAACAAATCCAAGATGCTCGCAGAGTCCCAAGCAAAATGAATCCCAGAAGACCGACGCCAAGGCATATTATAATTAAACTGACAAACACCAACGACAAAGAAAGAATCTTAAAAGCAGCCAGAGAGAGACAGAAAGATACATACAAAGGAACCACCATCAGACTAGCAACTGATTTCTCAACAGAAACTCATCAGGCGAGAAGGGAATGGGATGAAATATACAAAGTCATGCAAAGGAAGGGTCTGAATCCAAGAATACTGTACCCAGCAAGGCTATCAATCAAAATTGAAGGTGTAATCAGGAGTTTCACAGACAAAAAAAGACTAAAGGAATTTATCTCCAACAAACCAGCAATGCAAGAAATGCTAAAGGGTCTATTGTAAAAATAAAAAAATAGGAAGCGAAAAAGAAATACAGGGGTATAGAATAAAAATGGCATTAAATGAGTACCTATCAATAATATCTTTAAATGTAAATGGATTAAATGCTCCAATAAAAATTCATAGGGTAACAGATTGGATAAGAAAACAAGACCCATATATCTGTTGTCTATAAGAAACCCACCTCAGAAAAAAAGATGCACACAGACTGAGGGTGAAGGGATGGAAAAA
The DNA here is from genome assembly GCA_963693515.1 of Pipistrellus nathusii. Classification (NCBI taxonomy): domain Eukaryota; kingdom Metazoa; phylum Chordata; class Mammalia; order Chiroptera; family Vespertilionidae; genus Pipistrellus; species Pipistrellus nathusii. The sequence continues at coordinate 108,099,648 of OY882858.1, forward strand.
AGTTTTCCAGGCGAATGGAAATGAAAATAAAGCTGGGGTAGCAATACTTATATATCACAAATTAGATCTCAGAGTGAAGGACATAACAAGAGATAATGAAGGCCAATTCATAATACTAAAGGGAGCAATCTAACAAGAAGAAATAACCCTGGTAAATATATATGCACCCAATATGGGGTCACCCAAATACATTAAAAAAAAACTGCTGGAGGACATTAAGGGAGAGATTAATAGCAATACAATCATAGTAGAGAATTTTATAACACACTGTCACCCTTGGACAAATTATCTAAACAAAAAAAATCACCAAAGAAATATCAATCTTAAATAACTCACTAGACCAGATGGAATTAATCGACATCCTACGAACATTCCACCCCAAAGCCACAGAATATACATTCTTCTCAAGTGCACATTGGACATTCTCAAAGATAGACCACATTGTGGGACATAGGCAAAGTCTCTTCAAGTTCAAGAAGATAGAAATCATATCAAGCATCTTCTCAGATCATAGTGGCATAAAACTGGAAATTAACTACAATAAAAATAATACAAAGAAATCATACACATGGAGACTAAACAGCATGTTATTAAACAAGGACTGAATTACCAGAGAAATCAAGGACGAAATTAAAAACATCCTGGGAACAAATGACAATGAAAACACGACTATCCAAAATCTATGGGACACAGCAAAAGCAGTTTTGAGAGGGAAGTTCATACCCCTACAAGCCTATTGCAAAAAACAAGAAAAAATGGTAACAAATTATCTAACTCTACAACTCAAAGAGTTAGAAAAAGAGCAACAAGAAAAGCTCAGTGTAAGCAGAAGAAAGGAAATAACAAAAATCAGAGTGGAGATAAACGACATAGAGACCAAAGAAACAATACATAAGATCAACAAAACCAAGAGCTGGTTCTTTGAAAGAATAAACAAGATAGATGAACCTCTAGCCAGGCTAACCATGAAACAAAGGGAGAGGACTCAAATAAACAAAGTCAGAAACGAAAGAGTTGAAAAAACAACAGACCCCAACTAAATACAAAGGATTGTTACAAACTACTACGAACAACTCTATTCCAACAAACTGAACAACTTGGAAGAAATGGACATATTCATAGAAAAATACAAACTTCAAAAACTCAATCAGAAAGAATCTAAAAATCTCAATAGAGCCGGGACCGGTTTGGCTCAGTGGATAGAGCATAGGCCTGCAGCCTGAAAGGTCCCGGGTTCGATTCCAGTCAAGGGCAGGTACGTTGGTTGCGGGCACATCCCCAGTAGGGGGTGTGCAAGAGGCAGCTGATCGATGTTTCTCTCTCATCGATGTTTCTAACTCTCTATTCCTCTCTCTTCCTCTCTGTGAAAAATCAATAAAATATATTTTTTTAAAAAATAAAAATTAAAATAAAAAAAATAAAAATCTCAATAGACCAGTGACTTGGGAAGAAATTGAAACAGTCATCAAAAAGCTTCCAGCAAACAAAAGCCCAGGACCAGATGGCTTCACAGGGGAGTTTTACCAAACATTCAAGGAAGAACTAAAACCTATCCTCCTCAGACTATTCCAAAAAATTCAAGAGGAAGGAACACTTCCAAACTCCTTCTATGAAGCCAGCATCACCCTAATACCAAAACCAGATAAAGACAACTCAATGAAAGAGAATTACAGGCCAATATCCCTCATGAACATAGATGCCAAAATCCTCAACAAAATTCTAGCAAATCGGCTCCAGCAGAACATACACCATAACCAAGTAGGATTTATTCCAGAAATGCAAGGATGGTACAATATCCACAAATCAATAAACATGATACATCACATAAACAAAAAGAAAGATAAAAATCATATAGTCATATCAATTGATGCAGAAAAAGCATTTGATAAAATCCAACACCCTTTCCTGATAAAAACTCTCAACAAGGTGGAGTACAAGGATCATACCTCAACATAATAAAAGCTATATGTGATAAACCCATAGCCAACATCATACTCAATGTACAAAAAAATAAAAGCATTCCCTCCAAGAACAGGAGGAAGACAGGGATGCCCAGTATCGCCATTCCTGTTTGACATAGTACTGGAAGTACTAGCCATTGCAATTAGACAAGAGGAAATAAAAGGCATCCGAATTGGAAAAGAAGAAGTTATCCTTATTTGCAGATGACATGATATTGTACATAAAAAACCCAAAAGACTCCATTAAAAAACTAATTGACTTAATAAATGAATTTGGCAATATAGCAGGATAGAAAATTAATGCCAAGAAATCCATGGCATTTCTATACACCAACAGTGAAATTACAGACACAGAGACTAAAAAAGCAATTCCATTTACCATCGCACCAAAAAAATTAAGATATCTAGGAATAAATTTATCTAAGGAAGTAAAGGACCTATTTGTGGAAAACTACACAACACTGAAAAAAGAGATAGAAGAAGATGTAAAGAGATGGAAGAACCTACCATGTTCATGGATTGGTAGAATCAACATCATCAAAATGTCCATACTTTCTAAAGCAATCTATAGGTTCAAAGCACTCCCCATTAAAATACCAACGGCATACTTCACCGACCTACAAAGAACTCTCCAAAAGTTCATTTGGAACAATAAAAGACCCCAAATAGCCACAGCAATCCTGAGAAAGAAGAGTAAATTAGGACGGATCTCAATACCAGACTTCAAGCTATATTACAAAGCCACTGTCCTCAAAACAGCCTGATACTGGCACAGGAACAGACATATAGATCAATGGAATTGAATCAAGAACCCAGATATCAACCCAAATCACTATGCTCAATTAATATTTGACAAAGGAGGCATGGATATACAATGGAGTCAAGACAGTCTCTTCAATATATGGTGTTGGGAAAATTGGACAGATACATGCAAAAGAATGAAACTAGATCACCAACTTACACCATACACAAAAATAAACTCAAAATGGATACAAGACTTAAACATAAGATGGGAAACCATAAAAATACTAGAAGCACATACAGGCAGCAAAATCTCAGACATATGCCAAAAGAACTTCTTCACTGATACTGCCTCTAGGGCAATGGAAGCTAAAGAGAAAATAAACAAATGGGACTACATCAAAATAAAAAGCTTTTTGACAGCAAAAGAAACCATCAACAAAACAACAAGAAAGCCCACTGTGCGGAAGAACATATTTGCAAATGTTACCACTGATAAAGGTTTAATCTCCAACATCTACAGACAGCTTATACAACTAAATAAAAGGAAGATGAATGATCCAATTAAGACATGGGCAATGGACCTAAATAGAATATTTTCAAAAGAAGACAGAAGGAAGGCCAAGAGGCACATGAAAACATGCTCAAAGTCACTAATTATCCAAGAGATGCAAATCAAACCAATTATGCGGTACCATCTCACACCTGTCAGAATGGCCAACATCAACAAATCAACAAACAACAAGTGTTGGTGAGGTTGCGGAGAAAAAGGAACCCTCGTGCACTGTTGGTGGGAATGTAGACTGGTGCAACCACTGTGGAGGACAGTATGGAGTTTCCTCAAAAAACTGAAAATGGAACTCCCATTTGACCCAGTAATCCCACTCCTAGGAATATATCCCAAGAAGCTAGAAACACCAATCAGAAAGGATATATGCACCTCTATGTTCATAGCAGCACAATTTACAATAGCTAGGATTTGGAAATAGCCTAGGTGCCCGTCGCAGATGATTGGATCCAAAAACCATGGTATATCTACACAATGGAATACTATGCTGCCATAAAAAAGAAGGAATTCTCATCATTTGCAGCAACCTGGATGGAATTGGAGAACATCATGCTGAGTGAAATAAGCCAGTCAGTGAAAGAGAAACACCACATAACCTCACTCATTTATGGATAATAAAGAACATTATAAATTGATGAACCAAAAGATAGAAATAGAGACAGTAAAGCAACAAGCAGACTGTCAAATTACAGCAGGGAGGGTAGGGAGATCTGGGAGAGATAATAGATCAACCGAAGGACTTGTATACATGCATATAAGTACAACAAATGGACACAAAACTCTGGGGAGGGACGGTATGTTTGGGAGAGGGGAGGCAAGGTTAAAATATGTACACAGATAATAATTTAATAAAAAAATAAAAATAAAAATAAATTTTTTAAAAAAAGAATGATTAATCCAATTGATTCTAAGTATAAATGAGTGGATAGCCTGCTTGATCTATTCCCACCACTTAATTAAGCACTTTTCATGCACTATGTTTAACCTCCCAACTCCAACATGTCTACTCTCACTCACTCTACACCCATAATTTCATGCATCATAGTCATAGCACTCTGGGTTCATAGGAAGCCCATGATATAGAGCACATCTATGTGCTAAGGGAAATGATTTTCGAAGTGTGGTTCATCTGCAGCATTTACTCAGGGACTGGTTGAAAATTAAAGCTCTCAGATATCATCTTAGACCACCCATTTTCATTATTTTCCATCTCATGGCTTACATAAGCTAATTTCTAAAATTCCCCAGTTGAATTTGGCTGCCCTAGACCCATTGAATCAGAAACTCTAGATGTTGGTCTAAAACCTTTAGGAAATTCTGATATAGCCCAAAGTTTGAGGAACATTATTACAGAGTAACTGATTTTGGCCACACACACTGTACAAAAACCAACCCCCTTTCACAGACCTTTAGCCCTTTATGTTAGATCTGCCTGACCAGCCTCTATCTTTCCTCAAGGTTATTTTATTTCTTTATTTTAAATAAATCTTTATTGTTCAGATTATTACAGGTATTCCTCTTTCCCCCCCTCCCACAGCTCCCTCCACATGATTCCTCACTCCACCCCATGTCCTTACCCCCTCCACTGTCTTCATCTATAGGTGTAAGATTTTTGTCCAATCTCTTCCCTCACCCCAACACCTCTTTCCCCCTGATAATTGTCAGTCCACTTCCTTTCTATGTCCCTGATTCTATTATATTCATCAGTCCATTCTTTTAATCAAATTTTTTACTCACTTGATTTTTAGATTCACTTGTTGGTAGGTTTGTATTTGATGTCATTTTGTTGTTCATAATTTTTATCTTTACATTTTTCTTCTTCCTCCTCTTCTTAAAGAATACCCTTCAGCATTTCATGTAATCCTGTTTTGGTGGTGATGAACTCCTTTAGCTTTTTCTTGTCTGTGAAGCTCTTTATCTGCCCTTCAATTCTGAATGATAAGTTTTCTGGGTAGAGTAATCTTGGTTGTAGCTTCTTGCTGTTCATCACTTTGAATATTTCCTACCACTCCCTTCTGGCCTGCATAGCTTCTGTTGAGAAATCATCTGACAGTCATATGGTACTCCCTTGTAGATAACTGTTTTTCTCTTGTTGCTTTTAATATTCTCTCTTTTTCTTTTGCTCTTGGCATTTTAATTATGATATATCTTGGTGTGGTTCTCCTTGGATTCCTTTTGTTTGGGGTTCCGTGCACTTCCTGGACTTGTAAGTCTAATTCTTTCACCAGGTAGGGAAAGTTTTATGTCATTATTTCTTTTAATAGGTTTTCAATATTTTCCTCTCTCTTCTTCTGGCACCCCAAAAATTCAGATGATGGCACACCTAAAGTTGTCCCAGAGGATCCTTACACTATCCTCATATTTTTGGATTCTTTTATCTTTTTGTTTTTCTGGTTGGGTGTTTTGTTTTGTTTTGTTTTCTCATATTTCAGATCTTTGGTTTGATTCTTGGGGTACGTTGATCTATTGTTGAGTTTCTGTAAATTCTTTATTTCAGACAGTGTATGCTTACTTTCTTACTGGTCCTTTTCCATTTTTTTGGCATTCTCATTGAGGTCCTTGAAGGACTCACTAAGCTCCTCAGAAGTCTCACTAACTTTCTGAGCGATTTTTAGAAAATTCTTGAGTAACTTCATAAATGTGGTTTTGAACCCTGTGTCCAGTAGTTTGCTTTCCTCCATTTCTTTCATTCATGAAATGTTTCTTTGTCTCTGCATTTTGGCTGCTTTTCTTTGTTGATGGAGTGGCTTTGTGTGGTAGGTGGCCTATAGGGTCAATAGCTCAGCCTCCCCAATTACCTGAGGTGGACACTCTTGGTACACCCCTTTGTGGGCTGAGTGCAAAGTCTTGGTGTAGTTAAACCTTGATTGCTATTGGTGTCACTGGGTGAATTGGCGTACAGGCCAATTAGCTGTGAGGACCCACTGTGTCTATAATAGAAGAACTACTGTGCTGGAGACATGCTTATGGTACAGGACTTGTTTCAGTGGGGCTTTGGTGCTCACTGAGTCTTCCTCTTGGATGTGTCACTTATGTATGAGAGTAATTGAAATCTGGTGTCATCTCACACTGATAACTAGGCACACTGGCTTCTGGCTCTCCAATGGGGTGCAGGTCAGCTACTGACTAAGGCCACCCTGCAAGAGCTACAGTGAGAACCACAGTTTTCTCCTTTTTGCTTGGGGTTTGGAGGTTTTGGAGCTGTATGACCAGGGCTGCAGTTTGCTAGGTTAAGCTGCAATAGAGCAGGCAATTCATAATCAAAAGCTGCTGCTTGGAGCTTGGGTGTTTTTGTAGGTTGTGAGGGGTGGAGTCTCAGGTAGTCACTAGGCTAGGGAGTGGCAAACAGAAATGGCTGTCAGTCAGCTGTCTCTGCATCCTGCATCCCGCACCCCAGCACAGTAAACAATTATTCCTGTGCAGCTCTGCAAGCAAGCCACCCTCACTTTCTGACCCGATGGCAGATAGTCCAGCTTCTCCCCATAGGAGTTTGGGTCCTCAGCATCTCCCCAGAAACTGGATTTCAGAATAATCAGGAGCTTGTCACCCTTCGGGTTGAAAAAAGCAACTCCCACTGCAAGCCCAGTTCACACACCTCCGTACCTCAGCTTTTCAGTGCTTGTGCATGTCTCAATGCTCTTTTCTCTTTCCTTCTAGTTATATAACTTCTACCCAGCCAGCTTTACCATGGTTCTGGGTGATAGCCATTTTGTCTTTTAGTTGTAGTTTTGAAATTGTTGTGCAAGGCAGCAGTTCAGGTGTTTATTTATGCTGCCATCCTGGTTCCTCTCCAAGGTTATTTTATTTCTTGAACTGCTTCCTGTTCTTGCCACTAGATTGACTGAGGCTACCTTGAGAGTCTCCAGTTCCAAGTCTTGGGAAGAAGGGATGAGGAAAGCTCCTAGGGCAAAGTGACGTATATTCTCCTCTGGGACCCTGGGACTGTTCTTTCCCAAACCTGTAATTACAAGGAAAGGCATCTTGATGAATCGAAACTCCAAATATGTTTCAACCTAATCCTATAACAATAGCTTCAAATGTCCTCTAAACTTGAATGACTAAGAAGGTCAGGCAGGTAATACCTTCTCAAACAAAGAAAATCCAGGCAAAATTAAGCCTTCAAACAAACTCTCCTTTTTCAATGGAAGTGCATGATTCCTGCTTATCCCCTAAGTCAAGGATAGCTAATGAACAGGCTGAACACAGACAAGCCTGGAATCTGAGTCTGTAGATAAACTCTTCTTTTCCTACACTTTCACCCACAGATTCCATAGCAACAAGTTAGTGATAATAAGATTACTTAACCTTGTCAAACACTTTGTAAATGCTTAGGTATTTTCCCTTTTTTGTATATGTTTTCAAAGAAACAAATGTACTACATATATTGAATAATCAATTTATTACATAATTTTCTAATAGTCAGTATTAATTTATAGTCAATATCCAATCCATAACAGAAATTTAAAAATACTTAACTTGAATGTAAAGAGAGAAAAATCAAGAATATGATTATTACTCTCTCCCAAACTCATTAGCTTAAAAGATATACAGAATGGAAATTAAATAACAATATTGATTTGTGGTTCAAAATTTTCATAGAGGATGGCCAAGGGTATATATGTTATAGCTACACAATAGTCAATGTTGCTTTGCCTTCATGTAAAATTTATCAAGTGATAAATTTCCTTTAAGCAGAAACTTTACAGCATGCTACATGATGTTAGGTATTTCTAATAGTAATAAAATCTTCTGGCTACTGCTAAGGATTTTAAGCATCAGCCTAGCCAGGTCATCCATCAAATGAACTAACACACCTCAACTGAGACTCCACAACAGCAGCTTGCCCAGAACTGTGGCTACTATTTTGTGGCTCTTGGCTCTCCTCAGAGTAACACATGAAGCCAGTTGCTTTAAGGGTTTACTTTATTTCCTTATGAAACCATTAGGGCAGTTATGGACCATTATAAGCAAATATAACTTAGTGTTTTTTTATTTTTAAAAGCAATACTGTATTCCCTTGCTATATGAGACCAATTTAGATATTAAGAAAATTAAATTCAATTCAAGAAATCATTGAAATAAAGTTTGGTAATGTACCATTAAATGAAGTTGGAAAATAATAAAGTTCATTCTAATCAGTAATTTCCATTTCCATTTTCATCAAAACTTTTGCCGAGGCAGTTAATGATGAACAAAATTAATTAAACTGCATTATTTATTCTAGCATACATGAAATAGCCAAAGGTTTGCAGCAAGAAAAGAGAAAAATATGGAATCTGGAAACTTCAAACCAGATGATGCTCAAAGATTCAATGTTGTTTATAAATGGCACTTGAGTTTTCAATATTGCTGATGTTTTATAAAGCATACCTGTTTAAAATATCCTTTAGCACTGAGCACTTTTTGCCATAGCATAATAAAACTGAAATGGCATGCACTTTGGAGACAGATAGATCTATAGTACATATAAGTTTCCACTGTGTGACCTTAGGCAACTCACTCAATTGTATTTACAAACCGCACTCTACTTCATAAGGGCTCGTCAAGAATTGCATTAAATGAGAGCTGTAAAGTACCTCCTGTGGCATCCACATTTAGTATATGCTAAGTATTCATATAACTTTAAATAAAATGTTTAAATGATCCTTTCAATTTATTCTGTCATACTTCACCCTAAATCACACATACAAATAAATAGATACAAAGCTCTTTCATCTCTGTAATCTAAATTAATTGTAAAACAAAAATATCCACATAAATTAATGCATGCTGCTGTGTCTTCTGTAGGAATGGTTGAGATGACTTTAGTAGTATTACCTTCTTATTTTCCTTACAGTTTTGCTACTAGAATCATAATGGTTTTTGAAATTTTGAAAAGACAGATATTTTAAATGAACCACTTTCTGTTGAAATAGGCCTATCTGTATAGAATAATTAATTCTTTGTAGCATCCTAGTAACAGCAGGAAGGCTCTGCCGAGCTACTTAAAAACCAGCCAGAATGCTAGCAGGTAGGTGCTCCTTTTAGGTCACCAGTTAATACAGGCGGTTCAGGTTTCTGGGAGCTTTGTCCTCAAAGGAAAAACATTTCAGTGAATCTGAGAAAGCATTAGGGCAACCATAATGAGTCTGAGACCAGATGCCAGTCGTAATTTTAGGCCAGCTGCTATTTCCTTTCAATTTTGAACAAAGACCTACCCTCTGAGAGCACAGTGCTGCCCACCCCAGGATAGAGAAATTCATGAAGCAGATTCTGGCAAGACTTAAACCTCACACTGGGCTATAGCATAGCTACAGTGGAATAAGGCCTTATGTGGTGTGGGGATTTGTCAAAACTGTGCATGAAAGAAGTCAAGCCAAAAAGTACAGTTGGTCAATAATAAAGTATGAAGTTAGAGAAACAGTAGTTTCAAACAAGACCCTAAGATCCTCAGTTAAGTTTTATCCCCATCTGACAGCACGCTAGAGTAGCTAATACTCAAGCTTTAAGTTCAAACAAATAAATATAAAGCTACACACTATCAAAGTGATTTGGGGCAACTTATGGACCTTTCTAAAAATCATGTTCCTCGCCTATTAAATTGGTGGAAATAATAGTACCTATGTCATGGGATTACTGTGATGATTAATTAAGCTAATAATATAAATTTCTTAGGCATCATGCCTGAAATAGGACTCAATAAATGGTAACTGCATTCGTATATAGCAGTTGTATGAACATAAATAGAAATTAAATTAGCCACAGGTTAAATAAGAAAAAAAAATGTATTTTTCTTTCACATAAGTCTAGAGGTGGGAATCCCAAGACTGTTCCTATTATTTGTTTCTTCATCCTAACAATTACTGTGCACCCATAATGGCATTTAATGGTCAAAAATGACTGTTGTATCTCCAGCCATCATAGTATTTCCAATGTTCTGAAGACAGAAAAAAGGGAAAGGGAAACACGAAAAGAACTCATCTCAGCTATCTGCTCACTTTTAAGGCTCCTTCTCATTCTGTAAACAACTTCTATCTCACTCCTTCTACTTATATCTCATTGGCCAGAACTTAGTCAAGTCTTGCTATAGAGGGAAGATAGAAAAGATACCAACTTCCATACACAATAAAAACTTGAGTTCTGTAAATAGGAACTAGATATATTGATTGGGTGGGAGACCAGATTGTACCACAACATGCACCATTGGTTTCTATCTATCACTTTGATCTTTCATTGCCTTTAATAATCTATCATCTTTTTTTAATCTGAAATAATTATTAACTCACAGGTATTTTTTTCCTCTGGCATTTTCCTTCAAGATTTTCTTAGTACTCACCATCTCTACAAGTGGTAGCTCAACAATTTAAACTTCTAGCCTTGCCTGAATCAGAAATCAGAAGGAGAATTCAAACCTCTTTCTACTAGGTAAGATTTATTCAAATACCACTTTAAGATCCAAAGCCTTCTCCAAGACTTCTGCCAACTCCTATGGCCTTCATTCTCCTCATTTTATTCACTTTCAAGCTCCTGCTACCTTGAGCATCTTCTGTTCTATATGCCAATCTAGTTGTAACACCAGACCCTTTCTTGATTTTTAAAAAAAAAAAAATAGATACACATACACATACTCTCCCACAACACATTTGTGAGTGAATAGGCTTGAATGGATACCAGTATCTGAAGCAGAAACAGAAACATGACAACAATTTCAAAAGTATTCTTTGATATTTACCTTCTTAAAATGTTCCTTATCCACTATATAATAAGAAACCTTCATTGGCCAATTTCCATATGGACTTTCCTTATATGTCTCTTTTTATTCTCCTTTCATCTCAGACTAAAAATAAATTAATCTCATTTTCTCACCTAGATTATTGCAATAGCCTCCAAACTGGTCTCTCTACTTCCACCTGTGCCCTCCTGCTGTACATTTTCAACATAGAGCCAAAGGACTCTGAAACTGTGTCAGTTCATGCCACTCCTCAGTTCAAAATATTTCAATAGCTTTCCATCACACTCAGCAGAAAAGCCAAGGTCCTTATAATGTTTTCTACATGGCCTGAACCTCCTAGTAGCTGTGAGACCTTTCTCCTACCAACTCCTGCCTTGTTTACCAACTCCCAATACAAAAGCTTCCTTGCTATTCTGGAACATTCCTGCCTCAAAACTTTTCCCCCCTCTGCTTAGAACACTCTTCCCTACTTACCTATGTGGCTTGCCCCCTCTGCCTCTTTACACTTCTGCTCAATTGTCAGCTCAGGGAAACTTTCCCAGACATCATTTTTATAAGAGCTACCTTTCATCTCCTAATTTCCCATCCGCTGTCCCTGCTTCATTTCTCTCTATACATATCACCTCTGACAAACTATATAAATTATTCATTTATTTGTTTACTATCTTTACCTTCTAAGATGTAAACCTCCTGAGGGCAAGGATGCGTGTCTGTTTGATGGTTGCTCCATCTTCACAATATCTGGTATCCTGCATGTTTAGTAAATATTTGCTTAAATAAATCAAAAAGGATTTTTCTACTCAGGGCATCTTATCTCTCATTTGTATTGCCTTGCCTTCTACAGACATCCTTTTTATATCAATTGGGTTTTTTAAGTATTCTTTCAAATAAAAATGTTTCCTCCCTAAATGGAATGCTTTGCTAACTATTAAGAAACAGCCTCTCCACATCTTTAAGCCAAGCTCCATTGCCTTTGTGTCTGTCAGGGAGAAGTGTGGCTCAGAATCCCTTTCAAGAAATGTAATAGTTGGCTGACCTCCAACTTTAGGATTCACCAGAGCATTCACACCCACACTAAGGCCTCATCTTACCTCCCTGCCAATAGCCAAATGCAAAGGGCATATTGGTGCTGGGCCTTCACCCCACCCCTGCTCAACACAGGACTCTGGGGGACAGTCTCTATGGTGGGGCCCCATCGTCATGGCCAAGACTTGCTCAAACTTCACTGAGGTCTGAGGCTCTTCCTACCCAACCTTCTCTCTTTTCACAGGTGTCATCACCTACATCTATCTGTAGGTTCTCTATTAATTCCTGATCCCGCCTCTCTTATCTTTCACAAGTATTTCCCTAATAATTCTCTTGTACCTCAAATTCTGCTGCTAGGAGGGCCCATCCTGACACTTTCTTCTAGGCACTTTCATTTAGGTATTATTGTGGTCAGTGCAAATCCAATGTGTCCAAAACCAGGCTCGAGAGGCCCTTGTGAAACTTGGCTCAGGGCATTGTGGATTAAGTCGGATCCACTTGGGGACTAGACCAGTTGTGGGAAGAAAATATGGCACTGAAAACCATCTTCTGGGACTGAGGACAGCAGCACCCATGCCAAGGTTCTTCAGTAGGAATGAATTACTCATATAATTGCAATAGTCATGTTGAAGAAGATCTAGATTTTGCATAAAAGACCCCAAATATTTGAGGTAGCCATTTTTAAGATATAATGGTTTTGAATAATTTTGACCCTAAAGTTTATTAGAATAATAGTGGAAATGAATTTTTAAAGACCAAATTTTAAGTAATTTTAATGAAATTTATTAAAATAAAATAAAATAATAGCAAAGTTTTAATTTTTTAAAATCTGAACATTTCTTTCAGATTTAAAGGTTCAAAACAAGTTAGATAATGATAAAGTATTTAATCTGGTGGAATTTTTACCTTCTTTCCTATTGTTAGTATTCTTCAGCCAGAGCTGTTAAAATATTTGTGATCTGTGTGTCAAGTAATTTAAACAGCTTCAAAATACTGTTTAAGTGTTGCTAAAGTTTCATAATAGACATTTTTACCTTTATTAAAGTTACCAAATTTCTAATGTTAGCTTGTTTCATGTCACAATAGGACAATTTTTTTAAGTGAATACTTGAAAGGATGCATTTATTTAAGATGTTTTATTCCCCAGGAAAATTGCAGTACAAGGATGGCCATGTGTCTTCATGATGATTTGGAGAGTTCTTTCTTTCAGATGTGAAATTTCTTTGGATTTTTGCTTTTTAGCCCCTGAAATATGTTTCAACTGGACAGGATATATCAACTCTGCTAGAACATTGACTGATATAAAAACAGACTTCAGAAGACATAATTTCAGGAACTTGGCCAATTAGGGAGATGGCCACATAAGAATTTTTAACAGATGTACAGGTAGCTGACTTGAAATAACTGTGTCAAATAGCTTTATGTTAAGCATCTTGAAAAACAATCTGGACATTATTTCAAAGGAAACAATTTTAAAACAACTGGAAAACACAAAAATGTGCAAAAAATTAAAATTTAAAGTTATCAAGACTACATTACAAAATTTACAAAAGCCTCCATTAATTAAAAAAAAGGGAGGGATAACAGGGTAATATCATGTAAGGAAAAATATCCTGTAAGTAAATTATATCTAGAAAAATTTTACTATAGAAAATTAATTTTCATTTATAATGCTAACAGCAAGACACCCATGAAAATCACACATGGCATCAAAATAAGCCAAAGGAAAATAATTTGGGCAAAAAATAAAAAGGATCCCAAGTCAATTTTATAGAAAAGATTTCCTTATTAACTTTTAGTCGAGAATATGTTTGTATATTTTCCAAAAACTATTCCAAGACCATGTGGATTCCTGCAACAAAGAGGAATTGTCAGGTCTGCTCCAACCACGAAGACAAGAGGATAAACAGTCCAGATATGGAAAATGCTGACTACGCCTTGCCACTCTAGCAGTCAGCAGTTGTGCACCGATGCAGGTTGCCCAGACCAAACCAGAGAGGGTTGGACCTGTCCATCATCCAGATATCATTGCTGACATGTACATTTAAGGAACTATTTGACATTGAAACTGGGTCTCAGAACTGTCGGATATTGAAATTGGGACTCAAACATTTTTTGTTATTATATGTTTATTTCTAGTATGCAGTTGCAAGATTTTTTTAAGAAAAGAAATGGAAAATAAAATAGATATAGAGATAAAGAACCATTGAACAGACTACCAAACTACAGCGGGAAGGCAAGGGAGGTTGCGGGGGAGGGAGTGCTGTAAGAGATCAACCGAAGGACTTGTATGCATGCATATAAACATAACCAATGGATACAAGACACAGGGGCGGGGGGGCTAAGGTGAAGTCATATGCAGGGGGGGAAGGGAAGGCTGGGGGGAGATTAAGGAGGGGAAAGGAGACATATGTACTACTATTTGTAATACTTCAAACAACAAAACAATTCATATTTTTAAAAAATGTTTTCGGAGAAAAAATATCTAACACCTTTTTGTGCAGTCATATTGAATTTTGGATTTGCCATGAGGTGTTAAAGTCTGTTTTCAGTGAGTCAGAGAGACATCACCTAAAATAGCATGACTTAACGTTGCTCTAGCCTAGGTTAATTATTCTTCCCTACCAAAAAAATCATCACTGAATTTTGAGAAACATTGTGAATACTTTTCATGAGCAGAAATTGTTATAATATGAATCATAGATAACAAAATTTTTCTTTTATAAAAAAACCTTTATTGCTGAAAATATTACATATGTCTCCTTTTTCCCCATTAGCATCTCCCAGCCTGTCCCTGCCCCCCACCACCACAGACCTTCATCACCCTATTGTCTGTGTCCATAAATGCATACAAGTTCTTCAGATGATCTCTTCCTACCTATCCCCTCAACCCTGCCTTCTCTCTGGCTACAACTTCTATCTAGCTTCTACTTACATCTCATTAGAAATTGAACTGTGTCCTCCTGGTTCATAGGTGGATGCTCAACCAGAGCCACAGGGTTAGGGGCACTAACTCCCATGCAGTTGAAAATCTACACATAACTTTGACTTAAAAAAAAAAAAACTGCTAAGCCTATTATTGACCAGAAGCTTTATCAATAACATAGTTAATTAAAGTACTTTGTATGTTATATATCCTATATTATTATATATATACTATGTAATAAAATGATAGTATGTAAATTGTCCCCTTGACCATCAGGCAGGTCAGGCAATCACCCATATCCCCTCTCCCTGGCCAGGCTGGCTAGACCCACTCATGCATGAATCCATGCACCGGGACTCTAACATACATACATATATGTATGTTGGAGACCAGCTGCACAAAATTCATGCACAGGCAGGGGTGTGTTTCCCTCAGCCCAGTCTGCACCCTCTCCAATCTGGGACCCCTTAAAGGATGTCTCACTGCCCGTTTAGGCCCGAACCCACATTCTGCTTTAAGTTGGACATCCCTCTCACAATCTAGGATTGCTGGCTCCCAACCACTCGCCTGTCTCAGCCAGATTGCCCCCAACCACTTCTGCCTGCCAGCCTGATCACTCCTAATCACTCCCCTGCCAACCTGATCAGTGCCTAGCTGCTCTTCAGCTGGCCTAATTGCCCCTAACTTCCCTTCCCTGCTGACCTGGTCTCCCCCAGCTGCCCTCTTCTGCTGGCCCGGTCACCACTAACTGCCCACCCTGCTTGCCTGATCACCCACAACTGCCCTCCCTTGCTGGCCTGGTCATCCCTAACTGCCCACAACTGCCCTCCCCTGCTGGCCATCTTGTGGTGGTCATCTTGTGTCCACATGGGAGCAGCCATCTTTTGTCTTGGAGTGAAAGTCAATTTGTATATTACTCTTTTATTAGATAGGAGATCATAATAATAATAGTATATATTATTCTATATTCTTATAATAAAGCTAGAGAAAATAAATTGTTAAGAAAAACATAAGAGAAAATACATTTACAGTATATATTGAAAAAAAATCCATGTATAAGTAGAATGCAGTTCAACTTCATGTTGCTGAAGGGTCAACTATATCATCACATTAGGAATTAGGGTTTTAACATAAGAGTTGGAGGGACACAAACATTCAGTCCAAAAAATATACTGTAAGTTCCTATTCTTATTGGCAGCACTTTCCATTCTGGGGAGAGAAAAAAAAAGGACTATATAGAAATAATGTCCTAGTGAAGGGTGGGGGGAGGTAAGAATATAAACTTATCTGAAATAAATGTAAGTTTATTTTATAATTATTTATTTTATATTCATTTAATTTTATTTACTTATTTAAATTTTATTTATTTATTAATTTAATATATTAATAAATTTAATATATTTATTTATATTCTTATATTTATTTCAGATAAGTTAAATATAAATATAAACTTATCTGAAATAAATATAAGAATATAAACTTATCTGAATATAAACTTTATTTGAGGTTGAAAACTTTGTATGTTTAATTCCTGAACATGAGAAGTAACTAAATCAGAATCAGTCTTTAGCTATAGGTATATGCCACCAAAGTGCCCAAACACAGAAATATCCAAACAAAACGTCTCCTAAGCTTCTTCTTGGAATAGCCTCCAAAAACCTATAACAAGAGAAGTAAGAAGCTTGATCATGAGGAAGATAATATAAAAGACTGGCATAAATCTGGATTTCAAGGAGTAAACATTTTTAGTCACATAGCCAGTTAAGAGCAAGACTGGTCCCAGTAGCACAAAGGCTTAGTCCCCAAATGTGATTCTCCTTCTATAAAAGCTCACCGTGAAAACAACAAACTAAAGAAACTAAAGTTGGAACTTTTATTCATGAGTCTCCCTATGATATAGGCAATATCAATACTTTTAAATCAACTGCAAAAAAAATGGTAAAAGAGTATAATTGCTCAAATTCGGCTTCATTTGTAAGCAAAATTAATCAACCACCTCATCTACCCAAACTAATTTGAATGGCACTGATAAAAAAAAAAATATGTTATTCAAAAAGAGACCTAATGGAAGAGAAATGTGAAGATTAAAGTCAAGTTGTTTCTGATTTAGCATGATAGCAAAAATATTCTTTGGAAAAGGATGTGAACCAAAACTTAGATGAAAATTACATTCCTCAGGACAATGGCAAGGCTGCCATGGTTTCCCAACAAATTATTTAGTCTTTAAACTTTCCATAAACTGATGTTAATATGTAGAGAGCATTTGGAACAGTATCTGGTACACAACAAACACTTGACAATGTTAAATATTAGAAAATGTTGAAGAAAATATGTCTGCTGTCAGCTCAGTATTTGGGCATGTTTGGCTAGTTACTCAGAGGTACTGGTTAAGAACTAGACTCTGGAACATATAATATGGTAATAAAACATAAGATGAGTGTTCAACATTATATGGGCATGCCAAATAATAAAAAAATTAAATTGTATGGTACAAATCAATTCCTCATAAAATTTGAGAAAGGGAGGAGATCAGAGAAGCCTGGAATTTAGGATTTCTTGGAAAATGTAGAAATGACTTCAAAGGAAGAACTATTTTTTTAATTTTTTAAAAAATATGTTTTAATTTATTTTAGAGAAAGAGGTAAAAACATCAATGGAAGAGAAACATCAATTGGCTGTCTCCTGCAAGCCCCCTACTGGGAAGGGAGCCCACAAACCAGGCATGTGCCCTGAACAGAATCAAACCAGTAACCTCTTGGTGCACGGGACACTCAATCAACTGAGCCACACCAGCTGGACCAAAAGAAGAATTCTTTTTTGTGCAGATATAATATGTATGGGAACAGACATTTAATTTGAAATAATGTAAGTAATATGCTCAGTGTTTTTATAAAATGGTCTTTTATCACCTGCATGCTGTCTATTTTTTCACCCCTTTTAAGCAATAAATCAGAGTAAGGCAAATGCTCAGCGATACAAAAATTTAAACTGTTTCTTTTAATCAAGAATTAATTTCAAAAATAAAAAATGTCAATATCTTCCTATTATTCTGAATTTCTATAAGTAATTCAATATGAATTAGATTCAGTAGAATATTCCAAATCTTAGAAAAGCCTGGAAAGATGGACAGATTTCTTAAATCATTCAGGCAAATTACTGCCATGTGTCATACCTCGCAGCAAATTTATCCACATGTTATTTTATTCTCTCTTTGGTCTGCCCCCCAACAGAACTAGTCTACAAAATAGGTTCACTTAAAATCCAAAAACCCAAACATGCATCATGGCCCTGTTCCCTTTTCTGTAATGGGACAGGTGCATCCTTGTTTGTTTCACAGGAGGCCAGACAACGGAGACAGTAGACAGAGCCAGCATGCCTTCCCTGAGCTTCTGCAAGAGTGTTCATCACTGGCTGAACCCCAGGGATCTGGAAATGGGAAGAGAGTGAGCAAAAGAAAAGTAATATAAATGGAAGCTTAGAAGCCTTTTTTTCTGAAAAGTTAAGGAAACTTCTTAAAAATAGCTTATTAACAAAAATCACTTTATATTGAGGAAATTAAACATGATGCTGATAAAATATACAGCTTTGTTAAATCTATGAACAATATTAAGATATGTATCATCTCCTAGTTAAGAGATGAAATGGTTATATAAACAAAAACAGTGCGTCAAGAGAAACTGTGACATCAATCTCATTGGAATTATGTTTTGGCTGGTATTCTACTTTCCATTCTGCTGGCCATGTGATTTCTAACTCTACTTACCCATGTGTAAAATGAAAATAATGTTTTCACCCACTTCACAAACTATTGGAAGATGTTAAAAGGTTGACTATGGATCCCAAAAATATATGTCCAAGTGTTAATTTGTGAGGATCGCTCCATTTCTCTGGGGATGTGGGTTTCTTGCAATGTCATGAGAAAATAAGACTTTTCTGAGACTTGCACAGGAGAATGGGATATTGTAGAAAGCTTTATTTCTGTGAAACTACACCCCTGAGTTTCCAAGGTCCCATTTCCCTTTGTCCTGGCTAGGAAGAAATCCTATTTTTCTTTCTTCAGAGCTCGGATTACAGCTGTTGCCCAGAGTTTCTGTTACACGTTGGGGTACAGTCAATCCAGCAACAGGCTAGCTTCACTTTCATTTCCAGCTGCAATCAATCCATCAATCTATTGCATGTGAGGTCCACGTGGCCATGTGCCATGCAGCCTCTAGGAACACAGGTGAATGTAAGAGAGCCACAGAGCCAAGAGCTCCAAGTGCCAAGAGAGTAAACTCCTTTGTTTTGGGGATTATGTGTTCCCAGATTTGCACATGCTTGCAGTAGCTCTGCCTGCTCTGGCCAATGATCTTTGTTTTTAGGTATACTGACAAGCACCTTCCCTATGTCACCCAAACTTCACTGCGCATGAGTCCATCTCCCCTTTGTTGGGTCCCTTCCCCCAGTGATCTGCAGAGAATGGACCAGTGGTTCCCTGGAGAGTGAAATTGCAGCTTCCTGGTGAAGCTGCCCAAATGTCCATGCTGAAAATGTCTAGCCTCTCCCTTTGCTTCTTTCCCATTGTTAATAACTAGCTATTTACAATAGTATCACAACTCCTAGTCCCCAATACTTCTCAGTGTGACCTTATTTGAAAATAATGTCTTTGCAGGTAGAATTAAGTTAAGAATCTCAAGTTGAGATAATTCTGGCTTGTAAAACAGAAATGGAAAAGATACAAAGGGGAAGAGCATGTAAAGCCTAAGAGAATGGAGTTGCTACTCAAGAAGTGCGAAGAATTGCCACCAGTCACCAGAAATTAGAAAAGAGCCACTTATTTAACTGATTTTCCCTCGCAGCCTTCAAAAGGAACCAACCTTGTCCACACCTTTAGAAATTTTGGCCTCCAAGGCTATGAGAGAATAAATGTTTGTTGTTTTAAGTCACCTACCTTATGCTAATTTCTTTAAAGTAGCCCTTTCACAGACTCAAATGAAATATTATAAATGAAAGTAGGCATAACAACTGAACTTTATTTTCATCTCTTTGGAAAGAATTATAAATATTTTTAAAGTACAACAATGAAATTTATGCTTTTGCTTGACATCTTCCATTACCTCTTGTCATAAAGAGATAGTGCAACCATGTCAAGTATATTGTTAAGTTATTTTAGTTACAAACAGAATCAATTCAGACCAATACAAGCAAACAAAAAGTAAAAAAAAAAAAAAAAAAAAACCTAAATAAGAGATAGGAGCATTGAAGGGAAGACACAAGAGTATCTCTGAGACTTAGAGGAAGAATTGAACAATCAGTATTTACACTCATTAGAAGTCATTTCTGGATTTTAACCATCAAATCCAAAAGTATGTGGTTCTTCATCCTGGACTCAAACATATTATTTCTGCATTATTTCCCTTCTAGAAAAAAAAATGACAATTGAAATCTAAAGAAGCAACCTATAGAAAAAAGAATCTCAATTGTCAGTGTTATTTGAAAGAATTGAAAGCTTCTCTGAAAAATAACTTGAATTTTACAAGGAGAGATTTGTAACTTTAGCTTTTAAATAGATCAGGAAGCAATCCCTTTATTACAAATCCTTAAAAATAAAGACTAGGGGGTTGTTGTTGTTGTTGTTGTTGTTGTTGTTATTGATGTTGTTTTGGGTGGCTTGTTGTTTTTTATTACTGTTGTTGTTTGTTTTTTGTTTTCCTTTCTATTTTCTTTGGTAAGCGAAGCATGGTTTGAATGTTCATACTTATTTGGATGAAAATACAATCAAAAGTTTTAAATTCTATGACTCAGGCTAACCAGTCTGATGACTTAGGAAATATTTAAACTACTTACTTAAAACTCCTGTTGAGGGAATTATCACATATAAATTATTTTGAGTTGCACACAGAAATAGGATATTTTGCAGCAGTATAGTCTATTTGCCTTTGGGAATTTTCTTTCTGCTCCATTCATAATTTTCAATAAGGGAAGACTAAGTGCAACTGGTAGGTTTCCTGCTCTAGATATTTAAGTGAAAATAAAACTTAGATTCCAAGTGATGGATTTAAATCAATGTGATGGATTTATTCAAACTAAAACTAAACTCAGCCATCTTTATTTGGAAAACATTGGCTTATGAAGTAAAAAAAAAAAACTAAGTTTACAAATATTTTTCAGATATAGAAATAAGGCATTTACTGGAAACCCAAAATATGTAAGAAGAGGGGTAGAAAATTTTATTCTACAAGATTTTGAAGAAAATTTAAATACATGAGCTACTTAATAATGCAAAAAAAATGAATTTTATAATCACCTAGAGATAGAACCATTAGTGTTTCAACAACCACAAGTTAAATAGTAATATAGACCTATACAAAAACAAAATTACCTCTGTTCTCTAGTTGCTTTTGTCATAAATTAGCACAACACACCCCTCAAATATAGTCATCATTTTTTAAGTGTATGAAACCTCTTTTATTTACTTAAAGTAGCCTAGATCTTTAAATATGTGTCACACAAGGATTGAAAGAGAGAAATAAGCAAATTAAGTAGCATTGGAAAGCCTTACACTTCACTGTAATGTAGCATTAAACTCTATAACATAGGTGAGGGACAATGTTCCCAAGCTTCTTCTGTTCATAACAGTGTGTAGGAAGTTTTTTGTTTTTGTTTTTGTTTTGTTTTTGTGTGTTTTTTTCAAAGATTATTTTATTTGATCCTAAAATATCCATAAATTATTGATGTGGAATACATTATTCTATCTTTTTTTAAAATATATTTTACTGATTTTTTTGCCCCCCTCCTTCCCATACATACTCTCCCTCCCCAGAGTTTTGTGTCCATTGGTTATACTTATATGCATGTATACAAGTCCTTCGGTTGATCTATTATCTCCCCCAGATCTCCCTACCCTCCCCACTGTAATTTGACAGTCTGCTTGTTGCTTTACTGTCTCTATATCTATCTTTTGGTTCATCAGTTTATAATGTTCTTTATTATCCATAAATGAGTGAGGTCATGTGGTGTTTCTATTTCGTTGATTGGCTTATTTCACTCAGCATGATGCTCTCCAATTCCATCCAGGTTGCTGCAAATGATGAGAATTCCTTATTTCTTATGGCAGCATAGTATTCCATTGTTTAGATGTATCATAGTTTTTGGATACAATTATCTGCTGACGGGCACCTAAGCTGTTTCCAAATTCTGACTATTGTAGATTGTGCTGCTATGAACATAGGGGTGTATATATTCTTTCTGATTGGTGTTTCTAGCTTCTTGGTATATATTCCTAGGAGTGGGATTACTGGGTCAAATGGGAGTTCCATTTTCAGTTTTTTGAGGAAACTCCATACTGTTCTCCACAGTGGTTGCACCAGTCTGCATTCCCACCAGCAGTGCACAAGGGTTCCTTTTTCTCCGCAACCTCGCCATCACTAGTCATTTGTTGATCTGTTGATGTTGGCCATTCTGACAGGTGTGAGATGGTACCGCATTGTTGTTTTGATTTGCATCTCTTGGATAATTAGTGACTTTGAGCATGTTTTCATGTGCCTCTTGGCCTTCCTTCTGTCTTCTTTTGAAAATAAATATTTAGGTCCATTGCCCATTTCTTAATTGGATCATTCATCTTCCTTTTATTTAGTTGTATAAGCTGTCTGTAGATGTTGGAGATTAAACCATTATCAGTGGTAACATTTGCAAATATGTTCACCCACACAGTGGGCTTTCTTGTTGCTTTGTTGATGGTTTCTTTTGCTGTCAAAAAGCTTTTTATTTTGATGTAGTCCCATTTGTTTATTTTCTCTTTAGCTTCCATGGCCTTAGGGGCAGTATCAGTGAAGAAGTTCTTTTGGCATACGTCTCAGGTTTTGCTGCCTGTGGGTGCTTCTAGTAGTTTTATGGATTCCCATCTGATATTTAAGTCCTATATCCATTTTGAGTTTATTTTTGTGTATGGTGTAAGTTGGTGATCTTTTGCATGTATCTGTCCAATTTTCCCAACACCATATATTGAAGAGACTGTCTTGACTCCATTGTATATCCATGCCTCCTTTGTCAAATATTAATTGAGCATAGTGATTTGGGTTGAATATAGATTCTCGATTCAATTCCATTGATCTATATGTCTGTTCTTGTGCCAGTACCAGGCTGTTTTGAGGATAGTGGCTTTGTAATACAGTTTGAAGTCTGGTATTGAGATCCCTCCTACTTTACTCTTCTTTGTCAGGATTGCTGTGGCTATTCGGGGTCTTTTATTGTTCCAAATGAACTTTTGGAGAGTTCTTTCTAGGTCGGTGAAATATGCCGTTGGTATTTTAATGGGGAGTGCATTGAACCTATAGATTGCTTTAGGAAGTATGGACATTTTGATGATGTTGATTCTACCAATCCATCAACATGGTATGTTCTTCCTCCTCTTTACATCTTCCTCTATCTCTTTTTTCAGAGTCATGTAGTTTTCCGCATATAGGTCCTTTACTTCCTTAGTTAAATTTATTTCTAGGATTCTTAATTTTTTTGGTGCGATGGTAAATGGAATTGCTTTTTTAGTCTCTGTTTCTGTAATTTCACTGTTGGTGTATAGAAATGCCATGGATTCTTGGCGTTAATTTTCTATCCTGCTATATTGCCAAATTCATTTATTAAGTCAATTAGTTTTTTAATGGAGTCTTTTGGGATTTTTATGTACAATATTATGTCATCTGCAAATAAGGATAACTTCTTCTTTTCCAATTTAGATGCCTTTTATTTTCTCCTCTTGTCTAATTGCAATGGCTAGTACTTCCAGTACTATGTCAAACAGAAGTGGCGATAGTGGGCATCCTGTCTTGTTCCTGTTCTTAGAGGGAGTGGTTTTAGTTTTTGCCCACTGAGTATAATGTTGGCTGTGGGTTTATCATATATAGCTTTTATTATGTTGAGGTATGATCCTTGTACTTCCACCTTGTTGAGAGTTTTTATCAGGAAAGGGTGTTGGATTTTATCGAATGCTTTTTCTGCATCAATTGATATGACTATATGATTTTTATCTTTCTTTTTGTTTATGTGATGTATCACATTTATTGATTTGTGGATATTGCACCGTCCTTGCATTCCGGGAATAAATCCTACTTGGTCTTGGTGTATGATCTTTGTGATGCTCTGCTGGAGCCGATTTGCTAGAATTTTGTTGAGGATTTTGGCATCTATGTTCATGAGGCCTGTAATTCTCTTTCATTGAGTTGTCTTTATCTAGTTTTGGTATTAGGGTTATGCTGATTTCATAGAAGGAGTTTGGAAGTGTACCTTCCTCTTGAATTTTTTGGAATAGTATGAGGAGGATAGGTTTTATTTCTTCCTTGAATGTTTGATAAAACTCTCATGTGAAGCCATCTGGTCCTGGGCTTTTGTTTGCTGGAAGCTTTTTAATGACTGTTTCAATTTCTTCCCAAGTCACTGCTCTATTGAAATTTTTAGATTCTTCCTGGTTGAGTTTTGGAAGTTTGTATTTTTCTAGGAATATGTCCATTTCCTCCAGGTTGTTCAGTTTGTTGGACTAGAGTTGTTCATAGTATTTTATAACAATCCTTTGTATTTCTGTGGGGTCTGCTGTTATTTCACCTCTTTCATTTCTTATTTTGTTTATTTGAGTCCTCTCTCTTTATTTCTTGGTTAGCCTGGCTAGGGGTCCATCTATCTTGTTTATCCATTCATAGAACCAGCTCTTGATTTTGTTGATCTTATGTATTGTTTCTTTGGTCTCTATGTAGTTTATCTCCACTCTGATTTTTGTTATTTCCTTCCTTCTGCTTACACTGGGCTTTTCTTGTTACTCTTTTTCTAACTCTTTGAGTTGTAGAGTTAGATAATTTGTTGCCATTTTTTCTTGTTTTTTGCAATAGGCTTATTTGGATATAAACTTCCCTCTCAAAACTGCTTTTGTTGTGTCCCATAGATTTTGGATTGTTGTGTTTTCATTATCATTTGTTTCCAGGATGTTTTTAATTTCTTCCTTGATTTCTCTGGTAACCCAGTCCTTGTTTAATAACATGCTGTTTAGTCTGCATGTGTTTGATTTCTTTGTATTATTTTTATTGTACTTAATTTCCACTTTTATGCCACTATAATCTGAGAAGATGCTTGATATGATTTCTATCTTCTTGAACTTAAAGAGACTTTGGCAATGTCCCAAAATGTGGTCTATCTTTGAGAATGTCCCATGTGCACTAGAGAAGAATGTATATTCTGTGGTTTTGGGGTGGAATGTTCTGAAGATGTCGATAATTCCATCTGGTCTAGTGAGTCATTTAGGATTGATATTTCTTTGCTAATTTTTTGTTTAGATGATTTGTCGAAGGGTGACAGTGGGGTATTAAAATCCCCTACTATGATTGTATTGCTATTAATCTCTCCATTAATATCCTCCAGCAGTTTTTTTATGTATTTGGGTGACCTCATATTGGGTGCATATATGTTTACCAGGGTTATTTCTTCTTGTTAGATTGCTCCCTTTAGCATTATAAAGTGGTCTTCATTATCTCTTGTTATGTCCTTCACTCTGAGATCTAATTTGTCATATATAAGTATTGCTACTCCAGCTTTTTTTTCATTTCCATTTGCCTGGAAAACCTTTTTCCATCCCTTCACCCTCAATCTGTGTGCGTCTTTTTTTTCTGAGGTGGGTTTCTTGTAGACAACAGATGTATGGGTCTTGTTTTCTTATCCAATCTGACACCCTATGTCTTTTGATTGGAGCATTTAATCCATTTACATTTAAAGATATTATTGATAGGTACTCATTTGACACCATTTTTATTCTATACCTGTATTCCTTCTTCACGTTCTATTTCTTTATTTTTAAAGTAGACCCTTTAGCATTTCTTGCATTGCTGGTTTGGTGGAGATAAATTCTCTTAGTCTGTTTTTGTCTGTGAAGCTCCTGATTTCCCCTTCAATTTTGATTGATAGCCTTGCTAGGTACAGTATTCTTGGATTCAGACCCTTCCTTTGCATGGCTTTGTATATTTCATCCCATTCCCTTCTGGCCTGATAAGTTTCTGTTGAGAAATCAGTTGCTAGTCTGATGAGGGTTCCTTTGTATGTAACTTTCTGTCTCTCTCTGGCTGCTTTTAAGATTCTTACTTTGTCATTGTTGTATGCCAATTTAATTATAATGTGCCTAGGTGTCTGTCTTCTGGGATTCATTTTGCTTGGGACTCTGTGAGTATCTTGGATTTGTTTGGGTTTTTTCTTCTCTATCCCAGGAAAGTTTTCTGTCATTATTTCTTGAAATACTTTTTCCATGTCCACCTCAGTTTCCTTTCCTTCTGGATCCCCTATTATTCTAATATTATTTTGTTTTGTATTGTCCCAAAGCTCCAGTAGGCTCTCCTTCTGCTTTTTAATTTTTTTTTCTAGAAGCTTCTCTAATTGGGTATTTTTTTCCATCTTGTCTTCTAGCTCACTGATGTGGTCCTCTGCTTCATCTAGTCTACTCTTGATGCTTTCTATTGAGTTCTTCATGGTAGCGCTGTTATTTTTCATTTCTTCTTGATTCTTCAATTCCTCTTGGTTCTTCTTCAATTCCTCATGGTTCTTCCTCATTTCTTCTGGGTTATTGTCAAATTTCTCTTCTATTCTTTTTAGCCATCCTATGATCATTACTCAGAATTCTTGCTCTGGTAAGTTGCTTGCCTCTAACTCGTTTACTTTCTTTTCTGGTGAAGCCTGCTTTTCTTTCATGTGCGGGCTATTTCTTTATTTCCCCATGGTCTCTCTTTTCAAGATGTCTGGTTATGTGGTGTTCCTTTTCCTGCATTGATTTAAAGCCACAAAATACCACCCTACCAGGTAAAACACAAGAGGTACTTAACAGGAATGTATTTATGATATTAATAACCTCTAATAAAGGTTACCACTAGAGAAAGGCAAATTAGGGGATAGGAGAGAAGGAAGAAAGGTAAAAATAAAATAAAGAAAAATAAAAAATAGGGATAAAGATAGAAAAAGAAGAAAAAAAGTAATGACAAAATGAAGTTGGAAAACACGGAAAAAAAGAAAAGAGAGAGAGAGAGAGAAAGAGAGAGAGAGAGAGAATAAGCAGACTAAGAGAGAAATGTGAAACAAACTATATATATATATATATATATATATATATATATATGGAGAAAATTCCCATAGATCAACCACTAATCCCAGCCAATGCCAGCAACAAACTACAATATCCACTATTATTAAGTAAGGCTATGATATACAGAAGTAAAAAACAAACAAAAACAAAGGATTTTTTAAAAATACAAAGCAACAATAACAACACAAGAATATGCATAACAATTTCACTAAAAAGCATAAAAATTCACAATAATCAACATTCATGCAAACAATGACAAAAGGATAGAGAGGAGAGCAGTTTTTTTTTTTTGTTTGTTTGTTTTTAACTAGTTAATATAGTGCTGAGATTGGTATTTATACACTTGGATCAGGGGTTGGAGCTTAGGTCTATAAGTATAGTGAGAGCTTTAGCAGGGGGTATACAGAAAGTATAGAGGAAAAACTAAAGCTGGAAAGAGATAGGATAAACAGGAGACTAAGAGGTTAAAGTTTAGTAAGAGAGTGATGGTGTAAAGGTTAAATTGAGATAGGGTTGAACGATGCTATAGTAGAGATTAAAATAGAATGAAGATTACTCCCAATGTAAAATAAAGAAAAAATAAAATGGTACTGGAGGGAAAAAAAGAAAAAGAAAAAGGATACAAAAATTGTAAAAGAGCAGTTGTAATAGTGATGATTGAGATAGAAATATGTAATAATTGAAAAGGTAAAATCAAGTTAGGAAAAAAGAAAAAAATTCGTTTCTTGAGTAAAAGATGTAAAAAATGAAAATTAAATAAAAGATGTAAAAAATGAAAATAAAATAAAAAATAGAAAAATTAGCATAAAAATGTCCAGTAATGGTCATTCACTTCCTCTGATATTGTATTTGGCACGCCTGATTCTCAGAGCAGACAGTCTTACAGTTCCCAGCATTCCACTGCACCTCAGTTTTGTAAGGTAGTCCTTTTAAGTAGGCTATATCTTAGTTATTTGTGTCCATCTATTTTTGATTAATTATAAGTAAAGAAAAAAAATGGCAGTTTGTAATTCAGCCCCTAGGTGGCAGTGTTTCTAGTTTGACCTCCCAGTCTTTTTGGTTGCTCTGGCCTTCTTTCTCTATTGCTCAGCTGGCAGAATGCCAGCGGGCTCCCAGACTGTCTCTTCTGGCTCCGATCCCTCGTTTCCAGGAAGGCAATTTCCCCCTGCAGTCCCCAGGATATGCCCAACTGGGCAGTCCTTCCCTAGTATTCAGAAGCAAGGGGGTGAAGGAGATCAGGCGCCGAGGTTTCCAGATGTTCCGCCCTTGGCAGGACAGCCCCAATTCTTAACAATCTGTCCTGTGTTTCTTGGCATTTTAAAAAAAAAAAAAGTCCTGCTTCTGGGGAAGATTATGCCAAACCCAGCACTGGGTGTCGCCGGGCAGGATTCTCGCTGCAGCCGCATCCTTCTTTCAGAGCAGCTCGGTGCGGGGGGCTGCTCAGGTGCTCCGCGGCTACCATGGAGGCCTGGGCCCCCTCGGGAGCTCCGCGGCTACTGTCGCTGCTGGGGCAGTGGTGACCCAGAACCCTCACGCTATCCCCGCAAACTCTGACCTTTCCGTGAGTGATTGAAGAACTCCCTTGAATCCACGTGTTTGCGCCGATTGGGGCATCACAGCTGCTCCTTGGTCTCCTCTGCTGTGAGTTTTCCAGGCCTCAGAGAAGCTCCTCCTTTCCTGATAAGATGGCGCAGCCTTCCCTCCGGGAGAGGTTGCTGCCGCCACTGCCGCAGTGCTGGCCGCATGGTCAGGAAATCCTGTCCAGCGGTCCCTTCCTTACCTTCCTTTAGAGTTCCGCTGCCCCTTAGCTGCCAATCAACATTCCCTGAGAGACTCAGACGCTGCTTTTTTCTGTTCTGGGGCCAGGGTCAGAACAAGTCCATCTGTTCAGTCGCCATCTTGTCCCTGGTAGCTATAGTCAACATTTTTTGTCCAGTTCCTAACATATAGCTATAGTCTGTGGATGGTAAAGATACAATATATAAACTGATTTTTTTTTTCAGTTCTAAGTGACCAACACTCAGCTCAAACTGGCCTACCTTTTTCCTGTTCCAGAATTACTTTATATTGGCTTCGTTTTTATAAAGACTCTCCACATACAGGCAAAGATTGCTCCCATATATCCCATAATTTCAGGAGAAAGTGCCTCCTTCCTGGTAGTGGTAAAAAAAGACAGCAAGAGGAGAAATAATTCTGGTGCTGAGTCCCTGCTTAAACTAATAATGCAAGCTATAGGAATGGATTCTGTATCAGGTGCCAATCCATGGAGCAGTGTTTGGAATTAGCCCTGTGAGGAAGGGTGTTCTTAAAAGGAATTTTCAGCCAAGGAAAAAGGAGAGGTAATATAGTAATTTACAAGAGTTTTCCAAAAGGATAAGGGAAGGGAGCAGTTACTAAAAGCAGGAAATAGAGTCTGAAGAGAAATCACCTTGAAAGGAGCAAAGATCTTCAGTGAGGCAAACAATTAACCCAAAGTGACCTCACAGAAGAGAGCCTTGGAAATAAACCCTTCTTCCAATCTCCTTCCAAGACTTCCCACTGACTAAACTCAACCAGGAGGCAGAGGACATGAGCTCCAAGGCAGACAGCAGGGTAGGTAAGAGCAGAAAATTAATCTGACAGTTGCCATAGGTGAGATATAATACTAATTGCTAAAATTTATAGAACCTCACTGTATGCCAGGCACAATTGTAAGAATTTACATGTATTAACATTTTTAGTCACTGTTTCCCTGAAAATAAGACAGTGTCTTATATTAATTTTTTCTCCCAAAGTTGCACTAGGTCTTATTTTCAGGGGATGTCTTATTTTTGGGGAAACACGGCTAGATCATAAAAAGCACAAGTAATTACACAGAGGGTTTAAGATACAGCTCATAAGTACATAAAAAGAGAGATGGGAAAGCAGAATCCAAGGAGTTAGAAAGAGCATTATACTTTGGTGTTAGTTTATAGCAATTGTTAAATATTTTAATTGTTAAATATTATACTGTTCCTGTGAAAGGGTGTTTCTTGCAATGCTAATGAAAGTGAACCACACAATGGCATTACGTATACATTATATCATTGTTTTTCAAACTATGGTGTCTATCAGAAACACCTGGACAGCTTGGCAAAATGCAGAGGTTTGAGCCCCATCCTACTTAACAAGCCTGGTCCTCCCTAGTCTTTATTAGCTTCCCCACTGGTTCTGAATCACACAGAAGTTTGAGAGTCACTGAGCTATGTAACATTTGCTGTTGTTACCCACATGACTTGCCAGTTATCCCAGATTATCATGGGAAGTTCTGGTAAACTTTGCTGACCCTCTGCTGTCCAAAAAATAAAGCTTAGGCTCTTTGCGGGACACAGGACCTCTAAAAGTCTAGCCTGGCCCAAAAATCCAGTCTTACTGCCCACAATTCCCACAGTTTTCACTGTCCTCCCAACCCATACAAACACAACCCACAGCCTCAATTATTGCACTTCTTCAAACTGAGCCAGTGCAATTGGATCTTTGCTTTGCAAATTTGATTCCCTTGTTCTAGAAAATCCTTTCCCTACTTCACTGCCTAGAAAATCATATCATCTTTCAAGACCCACCTGAGAAGTCCTTTCCTCCTTCTTAAATTTTTTGTAGTGTACTCCTTTACTATCATATCTCATTGGGAAACACAAATCACTTTCATATCTGTTATGACACAGCATTTTGCATTATGTATCTATTTTTAGCTTAGATATCTACTCTCACCCTTCACTCCACATACTCAAAATTGAAAGCTGAAATTATACAATACTCACCTCTATAGCATAGTATCTAGGCATAGATGGTGTTCAGAAATGCTTATTTAATGAAAGAAGCAAGTACTATAAACTTTATCATATATTCTAACCAAATTCTTATGTACACAATGAGCCATAGGGTTATGATTTTTTATAGTCAATTTCTCCATAAGTGTTACTTATAAGTTTAAAATGTTGAAATTGATCCAAAAAATTGATTCATATACCCAAGAATAAGGATATGGCTAAACATCATACATACACATACAAACTATGGAGTTATTAAAATAAACATTTTAGGTGATGAATAGGTAAACACAGGATGTTTAGGGCAGTAAAATTGTTTTCTAAGATGATACAAAGATGGATACATGTCATTAAATAGTTGTAAAAACCCATAAGATATACAACACTAAGAGTGAACCCTAACGTAAACTATGACAGTTGGGTGATAATAGTATGTCAATGTTGGTTCATCAATTGTAACAAATAAATATACTATTACAGTGTGTGAGGTTGTGACTGTGTGGGAACAGAGAGGACAAGGGAAATCTCTATACTTTCTGCTCAATTTTGCTGTTAACTAAAAACTACTCTAAAAAATAAAGTCTATTTTAAAATAAATAACTAAACATTTCAAATATATCAATATGTTGGAAGTATATGTTTAAATAACACCATTAGATATTACAGAATGCAAAATGGTGCATACAATGGAATCATATACTGTAAATGTATAGTTTCTTAGATACTAAATTAATGGAAAATAAGAAAAATAGAGCTAACTTCGCTTTTTAAATTTTTCTTTATGGTTATTGAAATTCATAGGAGGAAGGAAAAATAAAAGGAAGATAGGGCAAAAGAAGGGGAGAAAGATGGAAAATCAATTATGCCAATTTTCTGTATGTGAGATATTCACATCAAAATTTAAGAACTACTTTTTCAGGGAGCAGTTCTCAGCCTCATTCCATTGTCATTCTTATTATAGGCTTGAAATACACTTTTTGAAAATATGATATTATTTTTGTTCATAAAGACTGCTGTGGTTTGGGCCTAACTAAAAACAGCTTTCTCAAGGAAAGAAATACAAACTTCAATATTCATTTCAATCTGCTCATCTCATAGAAAGCATCCATTATCCATTATATGAATACAAAAAAAGAAAATAGTTATAGGCTAGATTGAGTTGGCTCTAAAAATGCAATTGCAAAATTCACAATCTGCTCTGCAGGCCTTCAATCCTACTTATATAACAATTCCACACACACAGCACTTTTCAGTATGTTCAGAGGCAATTAACAGAAATGCTGCTAACTTATGTGTTTGATAAATGTGTTTTAAAGATGCAAAAAGCTAACAGTTTAACATTGTAAAGGTGAATCTTCTACAAGTTCATTCTCCAGGTAAAATGAATATTAGAAGCTGGGCAAATGGATATTTTAGATCTTCATTTTCATTAACATATAATATTGGTATAAGTCATTTTTTCATTTTTGAGTTATTTTTTCTCAAAATAATTCTTATAAGTAGCATTTTAAAATCAGCTATGTGTTTCAAAAACCTATG
Organism: Pipistrellus nathusii; assembly: GCA_963693515.1. Classification (NCBI taxonomy): domain Eukaryota; kingdom Metazoa; phylum Chordata; class Mammalia; order Chiroptera; family Vespertilionidae; genus Pipistrellus; species Pipistrellus nathusii. Next base: position 108,131,990 of record OY882858.1, read on the forward strand.
CAATATATGGTAGAAAGAGAATCCATAAATAGGTTTATTTCTGTTTTCCTTTCCTACTTGGAAAGAACAGGAGAAACCATAATATTTCACAGAGGCACAGTAACATAAATGTGCACACATTTTAGAATGTATAATACATAAGAAGTGACTACATACTTTTTACCATGGAGAGTCACAAGGCTGTAAAATCATTTCTGTGCAATATATAATTGAGGTAAAGCAACAGGGGTTAGCATTTGCACTGACTTTCACTCTCGGGGTTTCTAAACTAGCTATTTGCTTCAAAACACAGACTGACAAACAGATTGGCAAGCTTTCATTTTTCCCTCTACAAGATTCTGGCCAACTGTCTTGCTGACACACCTGTACCACCTGGGGCAAGGGGACAGAGCAATGACCTCCTACATGAACCTTCTTCATTCATAACTCTGCAAGCAGGTAAAGTAATGATGGAAAATAAGGGAAAGTCAACATTGCAAATTAATAAAAATGTATTAGCTCTCCGAAACCGGTTTGGCTCAGTAGATAGAGCATCGGTCTGCGGACTGAAAGGTCCCAGGTTTGATTCCAGTCAAGGGCATGTACATTGGTTGCAGGCACATCCCTGGAGGGGGGTATGCAGGAGGCAGCTGGTCGATGTTTCTCTCTCATTAATGTTTCTAGCTCTCTATCCCTCTCCCTTCCTCTCTGTGGAAAATCAATAAAATATGTTTTTTTAAATGTATTAGCTCATAAAAATGGGATGAAAAACTATCTAACTCAAAATTGATATTTTAAAGATGACATTTTTAAAATATATTTTATTGATTTTGTACAGAGAGGAAGGGAAAGAGATAGTTAGAAACATCAATGAGAGAAAGTCATCGATCAGCTGCCTCTTGCACACCCCCTAGGGATTTGCCCGCAACCAAGGTATATGCCCTTGACCGGAATCGAACCTGGTCCCCAAGCCGACGCTCTATCCATTGAGCAAAACCGGTTTTGGCTAAAGATGAAATTTTTAAAATTAGATATAGATAATATTGAAGTGCTTATTCACAGAAAATCGACATTGGTTCTTATACTACCCATATTAAAAAAAAACACAGTCATCCAAGTTATCTCTTTAGGGACATGTACAAAATAGCACCTACAAAGGAAAATTATCTTAGGAAAGGACTTTGGAAGTAGCTGCCTTAAATGATGCCACCTGGGGATACTATCACGTGATTCATAGATAGCTCTTTGGCACTTCTGAGTATCCATATCTCTTGGCCCCAAATTTACCCTATTAGACTTTCCAACATGGATAACATGTTCATGTAGCATGTTGATATTGCATTAATTACTTATAATGTGCTAAGAATGTACAAAGTGCCAGTACATTGTAGGATGTGGTAACCCAGGACACTGCTTACAGTATGGTGGTACAGATAAGGAAATACTAGATCAGTGTGCAAAAAACTTTATTTGAATGTACAAAGACCCTTGATAGAGGATTGTACATGGTTCTCTGCAACAAAAATCATATCTAACTGACCAAGCACAGTGTCAGAAAAGACCTGTAAGTTGGGAACTGACAATTATCCCAGAACAAGAAAGGCATTCCCAGCAGAAGGAGCAGAAATCAAACATAGAATGGCAGGAGAGAGTTGGTGTTCAGAGAGCTATCTGTCTGACTGGACTGCAGGCCAAGTCATGGCAACTTTATGAACTGCTCTTCTCTAGAGACAGTAATGGGAGCTAAAGCCCCCAGAGGCAACTGCTCGAACATAGAGCACCAAGCAGGGGAAGGAAAGCCAGGTGGCCTTTAGTTTTAGTCCTCTGTCTGAAATTTTCAGAGGATGAGTCTTAGCACAAGAAGATTCAGTGAAGGAGGTGGGAACCTACAGTTTTAAAGGGAACTAAACATTGGGTCACAGCAACATGAGATGAAGACTCAATGGCTAGTTGGGATGGAGTGTCACAGCACAGAGCTTGGACAGTCAGATGGCAAGTCAGTACAAAAAGCAACTGACCCTGTGACGGAGCCTAGTTGGCCACTGGGAGCACAGAAACAATCAAACAAGAGAAAAATAAATATTACATTATAAAATAAACACCAGAAGGACAGTAGTTCTCTGGGTAAATTTATCTTCCTTTTCCTCTTTCTGCCTCCTTCTCTAAGAGGAAGACAGCAAGAGAGAATATATAGCACATTTGGAAATAGTGAATAATTATACATTTATCACTCAAAGAGAAGATAAACATTTTTATGTCTGGGAAATTCTTAGCTAAATGAGGGTAAACAAACTCAAAGAATGAAGTCAAATGTATTCATTGTTTGTGTCTTTTAGCACAATCTGTATCATTTTGCTACATATTTCTCTTTTCTTCTCTCCCCCTACTTGTGGCCCAAACCAACCTTTCCGTTTTCTCTCCCAAGACAAAGAAAAGGTGGGCAAGATTCAGAGAAAGGATAACAGAGATAAATTTTACCATTAATGGCCACATGAAAGAATCATTCTGAGCGAAATAATAGAAAAGGACAAGCACCATATGGTTTCACTCATATGTGGGATATAAAACAAAAAGCAACAAACTCAAAGACACAGGCAATAGTAAGGTGATTACCAGGGGAATTGGGGGGTGGGAAGAGGATGAAGGAGGTAAAGGGGGTCAAATATATGATCACAGAAGGAGACTAGACAGATAATGTATTATAAAGCTGTACACCTGAAACCTATATAATGCAGCCAAGGTTATGCCAATAAATATTTTTTAAAGACATAGAGAAAGTATAGAGATCCATGAAGACAGATTGGGTGGCCAGGGGAGAGGACAAGAGGACAGGTTGAGAGAGGGAGAAAAAGGATGGGCTACAAAGAGGGGGAAGATGATTAGTACATCACAGTTTGGTTTGTTTTTAAAGAATTTAAGATTTTTTTTTAAGAAAGCGAAAAATAATGAGGAATTAAATCAGGTCAGGATGCAATGGTCAATCTCTATTCATTATCTCTAAGTCTAAATTCAAAGAAATCATAACCTCTTGTGGAATCAACATTCATATCCTTCCATCCTAAATTAAGACTGAAATTGAGAATGGGATGTAAGTCTACTTTATAGAGGGTTTCCCAAAAAATATATACACGCATTTTGAAATAATTATAAAGGCAGAGTTTTTAAAATACATTTCATTTTCAAAATTGAAATATCATCGGTTAAAGTGTATATGCATTTTGGGAAGATACCCTATATATTAATCTTGAACAAAGAATTGCATTCCCCAAATTACTAAATTTAAATCTTTGAAGTTAGAAAGGAATGATCTGAAGTGTTTTCATTTCTTATAATGTTCTAAGAGGCCCCTTACCTACAGTTTCCACAGGAAAGGAAGCATTAGCAGCACAATCAACATCTCGCCGGATCACTGTTAAGGTTTTGTCACTTGTCCAGGCTACAAGAGGAATCCCTTTCTTCTCCCTGGCTTATCATACTGGTAGAATAGGCAATTAGACAAGCATGAACAGAGCAGGAACAATAAACCAGGTATGGAATGTCACCAGGATGGAAAGTCACAGGTGCCTTGCAATGGGCAAAACTAAGGAAAACAGGTATTACAGGCTAGGACCTTACCCTCAGGGTGACTTTCCCTCCCCTAGTAGTCACTAGTCATGGTGTTTAGACCTCCAGACCTTTTCTCATTAGAATGTCACTAGTCATGCAATTCAGACCCCTTAGAATAGGAACAAGGGGCTGGAGAAGAGCCTCATATGACTCTCATATAAGACCATTCCCTTAAATATTAAACCCTTAAGACAATGAGGTTCTGACCTACATCAAATAAACTTAGGAACAAAGTCTCTGGTCTGTTGACCACAAAGACAATTTTGGTCAAACTAGAGATAACTTCCAAGCCTCAGTTGTATTTTAGCTCCAGATCCAGAAAAACAGTACAACCAGATGAAGCGACGCAATTGCTGGCATCAAGACTAGATACAATGACCCCCTCCCCTACTGACCAAACAATAGAGACCATGACCCTCAAAGGACACATCTGGAAAGCTGATGAATATTTTATTGAAATACTCCCCTGAGACCTCTCTTAAAACTCCTGTCTTTAGAAAACAAGTAAAAACCCTTAAGACAAGGAACCCAGTGCTCATGCTGTGGCTAAAACCAGATCATTCCAAGACGGAGGAAAAATTGATCCCAAAGCTCATTATAATGAAAACTGACACAACAAGTAGAAGGAGGTGAAGGGGGGAAATGCCATGACACTTCCAGAACCAGACCATGTTAGGAACAAGTCCCCATCCACCCCAACCAGAAGGCAGAATCAGAATTTGGCTCCACAAAGCTTGGAGATAACCCCCCACCCTTGGTAAAGATCCCAAGAACTAACTGGCCACGTGCACAACTCACTCCAGGTTTGGCTGCATCCACTCATATGTACACTTTTCGCTTCTTTCACAGCAGCACTCATGCTGCATTAGATGGTTATCAGTAGCATGGCTATGCCTTCCTTTCCTGTTACAATGAGATGCAACTTTGAGTGTAAAGACCATACATAAAAAAAAACAAAAAAAAAAAAAAAAACAAAAACAGATTTCATCAGAAATAGGGAATTAGAATTGCCTTTGGGTTCAAAGAGACCAACAATCTGAACTGCTAAATCCACAATCCAAAGAGACCCAATACCCCTTCTTTGAAGAGCTGCCACTGTCATTTCATATTCAGCCCTCTTATTAATAAACTTTTTCTCTACCTCAGTAAGTGTCTACACACTTTCATCAACTTCATGGTGATATTTAAATGGTTGCACCAAATTAGTTAAAGCTCAGTTAAGACCAAAATATAAAAAACTGCCCATGTGAGGATTCAGAAGGCCTCTGGGTGTTGACAAAGGGTTGCCCATGAATACTGAATTTAAGTACTTACCCTAGCCATTGTCAAACTTAAGTCTGATGGGATCTATACCTAAAAGTGGCAAGATTATTTTTTAATTTTATTTTATTTTTTCCATCACTTTTTATCCCTCTATGCCCTCTACCATCTTCACCATCCCTCTCCACCCCCCACAATCACCACAATGTTGTCCATGTCCATGAATTATCTTATTTTTTGTTCAGTACTTCCATTCCCCAACCCTACCCCCACGAAGTTGTCTGTCTGCTCTTTATCTATGAAAAAGTGGCAAGAGTTTTAAATCCAGGTTAATATATTGTAAAAGTTATTCACTGGCTTCAGGGGTTTTTTTTAATTAAATAATTCCCACCACCACCTCATACCATGTGTAATTATTTCTATTTTCATTTTTTATTAGAAATATTTTTATATTTCATTCTTGTGCAACAACCCCATTGAAATTTCAGCTCTTCATAATTCTTTGGAAACAAGCAAATTTGTGTGATCTTCCATTTTTGGCAAAAGAAAAGAGTAGGCAGTAAAAATGATAATTTCTCAGTTATTTTTCTCAATCTTTATAAAGGCAAGGCCCATAAAAAAGTCTAGTCAACATGTTTAATACAGCAGAATGTCTTCAGATACACTGGTAGAGATGTAGTATATTACTTTTGGTGGATCTCCCATTTACTGCCCTACCCTGGCAATTATTATTTATTATCAAAAATTATAATTAATAGTAATCTTTTTATGTTCTTAAATTTATGTCAGCTCCCTTCACTGCTAGGTCTTTCCTCAATGGCTCTTGCTGAACCCAACCTTCATTTGTAATCACCTTCAGCTTTCTGTTTAAATGCCATTTACTCAGCAGAAAGTTTTCTTGGGTGCCCTCACTTTTTCAGGACTACTCAAAATAAGTCTAGCTCCCTATCATATGCTCTCATAAGCTTGTCATAACTATATGTTTAAAAAGCTAACTTGAAATGTCTATCTCTCCACCTAAACTACAACTTCCATAAGCGTAAATATAATACTTGTTTTAGTAAGCTTCTGACTGAGTCTAGCACCCAGCACAAATCCTGGCCTTCAATCAATGCTTAATACAAAGTCCATCTGCACATATGTGCCTATTTGAGGCATGAAGCCATCATGGGAGAGGTTGGAAGCATATATAATGAATTCCTAATAATGAAATATAAAAAATAGCAAATATTTTATTTAATTCATACATTGTTATATGGGAAATTTTACCACATCACTATCATTGTTGAAAAATCCAGTGAAAGATAATCATATAACCACTGGTTAAAGCAGAGCAGTATAGGTATTTTTATTTATTATTAAGTTCGCAAATAAAATGTATTCATATTTGAAATTATAGCTGGACTATAATGTCATTATAAATATGGCCAGCCTGGATAAGTTTTCATCAAGAAATTGGGTTTAAGTTCCAGTTTTATTTTTATAGTTGCTTGATCACCTCCAAGTACATGAACTCAGCCCTGCTATTTCCTAGCCATGTATCCCTCAGTCACTGCAAATGGCAAACTGGTTCAAGGAATGAACCAACCAATTAACTGTTAAATAACTTTAATTATTTTCAAATTCAAAAACTGCAATCTTTCAGAATATAATCAACCAAGAGGAATAAAAATGTGAATGAATAAAACAAAGCTAATTAAATCATAATTGTTGGGGACACAGTTCCTCCTTTATCCTCTGATCTCTGTGCTATTATTGGAATATTTAATCCTTGAACTACAGGTCCTTTATTCTGCCCGACTATAACAATTGTTAGGAACTCTGTTCCTTTATCCTGCTCCACTAGACCAAATGTTGGGTCTGACTTCTCTGCCAAGGGTTTAGCCTTCTTGGATGCCACATGTAGATGGAGAAGACATGAGAAGTTGGAATTGTATAAGAGAATCTTCATTGTAGGAGCTAGTGGCCATGTAGCCATTGCTAATAAGAACAAGCATGTAAAACTCGTGGCCCACAGGCCAAATGCGGCCCACAATTAATATTTTTGTGGCCCAGCCAATGTAGTATGTAAGAAATGTTTTAATAAAAATTTCGTAACTTAATTTTTACAATATCCTGTTATTGTAAAACTAGAGGCCCAATACATGAAATTTGTGCAAAAGTGGGCCTTCCTTCCCCTGGTTGCTGGCACTGGCTTCCCTCCGATACCTGGGACCCAGGCTTCCCTCCGGCCACCAGCAGGAACCCAGCACCTGGACTTGCCTTGCAGACCCAGTTTCATCCGGAAGGTCAGGTTGCTGATATAATTAGCATATTATGCTTTTATTATTATAGACTATTAATAACAAATGGCAGCATTCTCTAATGATTGATTACTATAATCGTGTTGCAGATGCACCATTTCTCTCCACTAATACTAGCAGCAAATATTTTAGCAGCTGATTGCCACGTCATTAGTCTTGGAATGACTTGTTTGGTGTGCACAATAGGAAATATTTCACTTTCGGAGAACAAAAAATATAGGTTTATTTGCAATACACTTATTAATTTGTATAGTTATTCAGTGTCTGGTAAATTAATATTCAAGAAAAAATAGTAATGTTCATTAAAATGTTTTATTATTTTACTAGAGGCCAGATACACAAAATCCATGGATGGGGGAGTGAGTGTCCCTCAGCCCAGCCTGCACCCTCTCCAATCTGGGACCCCTCGAGGGATGTCTGACTGCCTGGGATAGGGTTTAATAGAAAGTTGGACATCCCTCTCAATCCAGAACTGCTGGCTTCCAGCCTGATTGCCCCTAACCATTTCTACCTGCCAGCCTGATCACCCCCTAATCACTTCCCTGCCAGCCTGATCCATACCTAACTGCTTCCCTGCAGGCCCAATAGCCCCTAACTGCCCTCCCTTTCCAGCCTTGTCACCCCCAACTGCCCTCCCCTGCAGGTCTGGGTCCCCCACAACTGTCCTTCCCTGCAGGCCTGGTCCCCCCCCCAACTTCTCTCCCCTGCAGGCCTGGTTCCCCCCAACACCCCCCCCTGCAGACCTGGTTCCCACAACTTCCCTCCCCTGCAGGCCTGGTCCTCCCCCCAACTTCCCTCCCCTGCAGGCTGGTCCCTCCAAACTGCCCTCCCATGCTGGCTCGATTGCTCCTTACTGCCCTTCCCTGCAGGCCTGGTGGCCCTAACTGCTCTCCCCTGCAGGCCTGGTTGCCCCCACCTGCTGGCCAATTGCTCCTTATGCCCTCCCCTGCAGGCCTGATGGCTCCTAACTGCTCTCCCCTGCTGGCCTGGTTCCCCACAACTGCCCTCCTCTGCAGGCCTGGTCACCCCCAAACTGACCTCCCTTGCAGGCCTGATCCCTCCCAACTGTCCTCTTCTACCCGCCATCTTGTGGTGGCCATCTTTTATCCACATGGGAGCAGCCATCTTTGACCACATGGGGGTGGCCATCATTTGTGTTAGAGTGATGGTCATTTTGCATATTACTCTTTTATTAGATAGGAAGTTAATGATTACTCATTTATTTCACCCTTTGCTTTCAACGTATTTTTATTGAAATAAACCTATGTTTCTTTTAAAATTGAAGCTTTTGTTTTTTTGTGGTCCACATAAATTTAAACCTTGTTTATTTGGTCCATGTTAACCTTTGAGTTTGACATGCTTGCAGTAGACAAAGCAGTTCTTCAAAGTAAAGTCCCATACAGTAGGTAGCCACACACCGGCTAGGTAAGAGTAAATCTTTCCTACAAAGCAGTAGCCTTCTACATAGGAGCAGGTTATACAGAAACCATCCCTGAAATCACAGCCTCACCAAGCAGCTATTCACTGCCAGCTGGTCAATAACATATCTTCCCCGTAATACAGCCTCCGTACCTGTAGCCTCACCAAGCATTCCTGCCTTACATAGGAGCAGCTCTCCTCCCTGCCCCCAAGCAGAAGTCTGGTCAGTAAAACTTTATACTACTTAGACAAAAGAGGCTTCTTTCAAAATAGTAACATCAATCATTGGGTTATAGAAGGGCACGCTTGCACAGTGCATAGATTGCTGTATCCTTGCACATGCTTGAATGCTCTGATTAAGATTCTTACACCCAGAGTAGCCTTGAACATCTACTATATTCTGAATAGGGCTTCTACACTTTAGTTGGCCTTGAACATCTGGCATACTCTGAATAGAGTCCCCACAATAATGAATGCTTGGAAAAGAAAACAAGTTAGAAAAATAGTTAGAAAAATGATGGCGGTAACTAAAATGAATTGATTTCATTATTTATCATATTCCATTATAAGTTAGATATATGTTATTTACTTTTAAATAGAATAATTGAGCTTTCTTGAATTTGAAATATGGTCACACATAAAAATCCTAGCTAATTTAGTTTATTAAGCTTGTTATTAACTTCACACATTAATATATTCTTTCTTAAAATTCCATCACTTACTATCTTTCTCTAGTAAAAATACTTAGAATGATAAGTTATTTTATTTAAAATGTCATCCCACTTTTCTTTATTCTTTAAAAAATTAAGCTGCATCAAATATATATGTATTTAAAGATTATCAATATGAATAACAATTATTAAAAAGCCTCTGATCACCTTCTTCTTGAGTCTTTTTTAAGGCCAATTTCATTCTGCTCTCTGTTCCCAGCTACAATAACTTTTACTCAGTTCTTAAATATGCCATATTCCTTCCTACTCTGGGGTCTTTGCCCTTCACTAGAAAGTTTTTCCTCTATTCTACGTTCATGATTTTCTACTTCTTCTATCCCAATTTAGTTCATGTCACTTTAGAAAGGAAGCCATTGCGTGCTCTTCAACCAAGTCATTGACCTGAATTTTACCCTGTCAAGACTCAGTAGCCTTCTCCTACAAAGTTTGCATAACTGTAACTTTTAAAATGATTAATAGTTGCTTAGACTCTATCTTATAAGAATGAATAATTAAATTCACTAAGAATCCCCAGAATAAACCTAATTTGGTCATGGTGTACAATCTTTTTATAGAAATAAGACAGGGATATCTGCTTTTACCATTCTCATTCATCATAGTAATGTAAGTCCTAGCCACAATGATCAGAAAAGAATAAAAAAATCAAAGGCATCCAAATTGGAAAGGAGGGTATAAAGGTGTCATTATTTGCAGATGACTTGATATTATACATAGAAATCCCTAAAGACTCCACCCAAAAAAACCTGATGGATTTAATAAATGAATTCAACAACATAGCAGGATACAAAATTAACACCCAGCCAAAATCGGTTTGGCTCAGTGGTAGAGTGTCGGTCTGTGGCCTGAAAGGTCCCAGGTTCGATTCCAGTCAAGGTCATGTATCTACATCAGTTCCGGGCATATTCCTGGTAGGGGGTGTGCAAGAGGCAGCTGGTAGATGTTTCTTTCTCATCAACATCTCTAGCTCTCTATCTCTCTCCCTTCCTCTCTGTAAGAAATCAATAAAATATATTTTTTTTTAAAAATTAACACCCAGAAATATATGTCATTTTTATATAACAACTAGAGGTCCAGTGCCCAAAATTCATGCACGGGACAGGGTCTGCAGCTCAGCCTGCACCTTCTCCAATCCAGGTCCCCTAGGGGGATAACTGGCAGTAGGACATCCCTCTTACAATCCGGACCGCTGGCTCCTAACTGCTCGCCTGCCTGCCTAATCACCCCTAACCACCTTTACCTGCTAGCCTGATACCCCTAACTGCTCCCCTGCCAGCCTGATTGCCCCTAACCGCCTCTGCCTGTCAGTCTGATCACCCCCTAACTGTTCCCCCCTGCCAGCCTGATCACCCCTAACAATCTCTGCCTCGGCTCCTGCCACTGTGCCTTTGTCTGGAAGGTCATCCAGAAGATGTCTAGTCTAATTAGCATATTACCCTTTTATTAGAATAGATAATGAATTCTGAGAAAAAGAAACTAAAATAACAATCCCATTAACCTTTGCAACAAAAAATTTAAGATATTTAGGAAGAAACTTAACCAAGGAGATAAAAGACTTATATTCTGAAAACTAGAGGACATTGGAAAAAGAGATAGAGGAAGATATAAACAAATGAAAGAATATATAGCGGTTATAGATTGGTAGAATTAACATAATCAAAATGTTCATAATAGCCAAAGAAGTCTATAGATCCAATGCAATTCTTATTAAAACACCAAAGTTATACTTCATAGATATAGAACAAATACTCCAAAAATGTATATGGAACCAAAAAGGACCTTGAATAGCCACCACTAGCTTGGAAAAGAAGAACAAGGTTGGAGGGCTCACAATACTAGATATCAAGTTATACTACAAAGCCACTGAACCCAAAACAGTCTGGTACTGGCATAAGAACAGCAATATAGACCAATGGAACAGAACAAAGACCCCAGAAATTAACTCAAGCCATTTCGCTCAATTAATATTTGACAAAGGAGGCAAGAGCATACAATGTAGTCAAGAGAGGCTCTTCAATAAATGGTGTTGGGAAAATTAGACAAATACTTGGAAAAAAAAACTGGGCCACCAACTTACATACATAAGAATAAACTGAAAGTGGATAAAAGGCTTAAATGTAAGTCATGAAACCATAAAAATCCTATTAAAAAACCATAGGCAGCAAAATCTCACACATCTCTCATGGCAATATGTTTACAGACACATCTCCCAGCAGTGATCAGCAAACCTCAGCTCGTGAGCCACATGCGGCTCTTTGGACCCTTGAGTGTTCTAATGCCACTGCAAAATAGACTTTCCCAGGCCAAAACTGACTTCAGCGCATGGGCCACAAAGTTTCAATCGCACTGTATGTGCGCATCCGCACGTGGTATTTTGTGGAAGAACCATACTCAAGGGGCCAAAGAGCCGCATGTGGCTCTCGAGCCTCAGTTTGCCAACCACTCTACTAGGGCAATGGTAACTAAGGAGAAAATAAACAAATAGGACTACATCAAAATAAAAAGCTTTCGCACAGCAAAAGAAACCATCAACAAAATGAAAAGGGAGCCCCACTGCATGGGAGAACATATTTGCCAATAATACATCTGATAATTGATTAATATCCAAAATATGTAAGTGACTCATACAACTTAACAAAAGGAAGACAAACAATCCAATAAAAAAAAAAATGGGCAAAGGACCTAAATAGACACTTCTCCAAAAGGGACATACAGATGGCCAAGACATATATGAAAAAATGTTCAGACCACTACAGTTTCTGGTGACTGAGATTAGACCCTCAGGGACACCCAAATTGCCCCAGGGCCTGAATATGGAATTCTGGGGGCACTGGCAGAAGTGAGCAAATGTAGGAAATCTTACCAAAGTCAGCTGTCCCAGATCCCCACCTGTGGAGCCTGGTCAAGACCAGAAGTTATTGTTGGAAGTGGCTCTGCATCTTGGTAGAGAAGTATCTTCTGCACATTCATTGGAAATGCCTCTTGCATCCATGGGGCTGTTCAGTACGGCTCCTCTACCCATTGAGATTCTGAGCTTAGCTGGTCATGTGCAAACCCAGAACAATCCTTGATCAACAGGGGAAAGGAACTGGGAAGCACCCACGCGGGCTACGTCCCTGCCCAGAGCTACAAACTGGCTTGGATAGGGAAACCTCGCCATCTTGAGAGGAAGATAGGATCATGTCAGAGGCCTGAATATCAACAGCCGCAGTTACCAACAAGCAACTGTGACCCCCAGAATGCGGATCCCAGGCAGCACAAACACCTGGCCTCACAGGAGTGCCCCACTGCTCAGTGAAAAGGAGAAAGAGTACTACACAACCAGACATCCTAGATCATGGGGAGACCAAAAAACAGCCCGCATATGAAAGAAAAGCAGGCCTCGCCAGAAAAGGAAGTAAACGAGATAGAGGCAAGCAACCTATCAGAGCAAGAATTCAGAGTAATGATCATAAGATGGATAAAAAGAATGGAAGACAAATTTGACGATATGAGTAAAAACCAAGAGGAAATGAAGAAGAACCAAGAAGAAATGAAAAATGACATCGCTACTGTAAAGAACTTAATAGAAAGCATCAAGAGTAGATTAGAAGAAGCAGAGGACTGGATCAGCGAGCTAGAAGACAAGATGGGAAAAAATACCCAATTAGAACAACTTCTGGGGGAAAAAATTAAAAAACAGGAGGAAAGTCTAAGGGAACTTTGGGACAATACAAAACAAAACAATATTAGAGTAATAGGGGTTCCAGAAGGAAAGGGAATTGAGGAAGACATGGAATACGTATTTCAAGAAATAATGATAGAAAACTTTCCTGAGATAGAGAAGAAAAAAACCCACACATATCCAAGATGCTCTCAGAGTCCCAAGCAAAATGAACTCCAGAAAACCGACCCCTAGACACATTATAATTAAGCTGGCAAACACCAACGACAAAAAAAGAATTTTAAAAGCAGCCAGAGAGAGACAGAAAGTTACATATAAAGAAACCCCCATCAGACTAGCAACTGATTTCTCAACAGAAACTTATCAGGTCAGAAGGGAATGGGATGAAATATACAAAGTCATGCAAAGGAAGGGTCTGAATCCAAGAATGCTATACCCAGCAAGGCTATCAATCAAAATTGAAGGGGAAATCAGGAGCCTCACAGACAAAAACAAACTAAGGGAATTTATCTCCACCAAACCAGCAATGCAAGAAATGCTAAAGGATCTACTGTAAAATTAGAGAAATAGAAAGCAAAGAAGGAACACTGGGGTATAGAATAAAAATGGCGTCAAATAAGTATCTATCAATAATAACTTTAAATGTAAATGGACTAAATGCTCCAATCAAAAGACATAGGGTAACTGATTGGATAAGAAAACAAGACCCATATATCTATTGTCTACAAGAAACCCACCTCAGAAAAAAAGATGCACACAGACTGAGGGTGAAAGGATGGAAAAAGGTTTTCCAGGCAAATGGAAATGAAAAAAAAGCTGGAGTAGCAATACTTATATCTGACAAATTAGATCTCAGAGTGAAGGACATAACAAGAGATAATGAAGGCCACTTCATAATACTAAAGGGAGCAATCTAACAAGAAGAAATAACCCTGGTAAATATATATGCACCCAATATGGGAGTACCCCAATATATAAAAAAAACTGCTGGAGGACATTAAGGGAGAGATTAATAGCAATACAATCATAGTAGGAGATCTTAATACCACACTGTCACCCTTTGACAAGTCATCTAAACAAAAAATCAGCAAAGAAATATCAATCCTAAATGACTCGCTAGACCACATGGGATTTATCGACATCTTCAGAACATTCCACCCCAAAGCCACAGAATATATATTCTTCTCTAGTGCACATGGGACATTCTCAAAGATAGACCACATTTTGGGACATAGGCAAAGTCTCTTCAAATTCAAGAAGATAGAAATCATATCAAGCATCTTCTCAGATCATAGTGGCATAAAACTGGAAATTAACTACAATGAAAAAAATCCAAAGAAATCAAACACATGGAGACTAAACATCATGCTATTATACAAGGACTGGGTTACCAGAGAAATCAAGGAAGAAATTAAAAACATCCTGGAAACAAATGACAATGAAAACACAACTATCCAAAATCTATGGGACACAGCAAAAGCAGTTTTAAGAGGGAAGTTCATATCCCTACAAGCCTATTGCAAAAAACTAGAAAAAAGGGTAACAAATGATCTAACTCTACAACTCAAAGAGTTAGAAAAAGAGTAACAAGAAAAGCCCAGTGTAAGCAGAAGGAAGGAAATAACAAAAATCAGAGCACAGATAAATGACATAGAGACCAAAGAAACAATACATAAGATCAACAAAATCAAGAGCTGGTACTTTGAAAGAATAAACAAGATAGATGGACCCCTAGCCAGGCTAACCAAGAAACAAAGAGAGAGGACCCAAATAAACAAAATCAGAAACGAAAGAGGTGAAATAACAACAGATCCCACCAAAATACAAAGGATTGTTACAAAATACTATGAATAGCTCTATTCCAACAAACTGAACAACCTGGAGGAAATGGACATATTCCTAGAAAAATACAACCTTCCAAAACTCAACCAGGAAGAATCTAAAAATCTCAATAGACCAGTGACTTGGGAAGAAATTGAAACAGTCATTAAAAAGCTTCCAGCAAACAAAAGCCCAGGGCCAGATGGCTCCACAGGAGAGTTTTACCAAACATTCAAGGAAGAACTAAAACCTATCCCCCTCAGAGTATTCCAAAAAATCCAAGAGTAAGGAACACTTCCAAACTCCTTCTATGAAGCCAGTATCACCCTAATACCAAAACCAGATAAAGACAACTCAATGAAAGAGAATTACAGGCCAATATCCCTCATGAATATAGATGCCAAAATCCTCAACAAAATTCTAGCAAATCAGCTCCAGCAGAGCATCACAAAGATCATACACCATGACCAAGTAGGATTTATTCCAGAAATGCAAGGATGGTACAATATCCACAAATCAATAAACGTGATACATCACATAAACAAAAAGAAAGATAAAAATCATATAGTCATATCAATTGATGCAGAAAAAGCATTTGATAAAATCCACCACTCTTTCCTGATAAAAACTCTCAACAAGGTGGGAGAACAAGGATCATACCTCAACATAATAAAAGCTATATATGATAAACCCACAGCCAACATCATACTCAATGGGAAAAACTAAAACCATTCCCTCTAAGAACAGGAACAAGACAGGGATGCTCACTTTCACCACTCTTCTTTGACATAGTACTGGAAGTACTAGCCATTGCAATTAGACAAGAGGAGGAAATAAAAGGCATCCAAATTGGAAAAGAAGTAAAGCTATCCTTATTTGCAGATGACATGATATTGTACATAAAAAATCCAAAAGACTCCATTAAAAAACTAATTGGCTTAATAAATGAATTTGGCAATATACCAGGATACAAAATTAATGCCAAGAAATCTATGGCATTTCTATACACCAACAGCGAATTTATAGAAACAGAGACTAAAAAAGCAATTCCATTTACCATCACACCAAAAAAATTAAGAATCCTAGAAATAAATTTAACTAAGGAAGTAAAGGACCTATATGCAGAAAACTACACGACACTGAAATAAGAGATAGAGGAAGATGTAAAGAGATGGAAGAACATACCATGTTGATGGATTGATAGAATCAATATCATCAAAATGTCCATACTTCCTAAAGCAATCTATAGGTTCAATGCACTCCCCATTAAAATACCAATGGCATATTTCACTGACCTAGAAAGAACTCTCCAAAAGTTCATTTGGAACAATAAAAGACCCCAAATAGCCACAGCAATCCTGAGAAAGAAGAGTAAAGTAGGACAGATCTCAATACCAGACTTCAAACTGTATTACAAAGCCACTGTTCTTAAAACAGCCTGGTACTGGCACAAGAACAGACATATAGATCAATGGAATCAAATCAAGAACCCAGATATCAACCCAAATCAGTATACTCAATTAATAATTGACAAAGGAGGCACGAAGATACAATGGAGTCAAGACAGTCTCTTCAATAAATGGTGTTGGGAAAATTGGACAGATACATGCAAAAGAATGAAACTAGATCACCAACTGACACCATACACAAAAATAAACTCAAAATGGATACAGGACTTAAACATCAGACGGGAAACCATAAAAATACTAGAAGCATCCTCGGGCAGCAAAATCTCAGACATATGCCAAAAGAACTTCTTCACTGATACTGCCCCTAGGGCCATGGAAGCTAAAGAGAAAATAAACAAATGGGACTACATCAAAATAAAAAGCTTTTTGACAGCAAAAGAAACCATCAACAAAACAACAAGAAAGCCACTGTGTGGGAGAACATATTTGCAAATGTTAGCACTGATAAAGGTTTAATCTCCAACATCTACAAACAGCTTATACAACTAAATAAAAGGAAGATGAATGATCCAATTAAAAACTGGGCAATGGACCTAAATAGAATATTTCCAAAAGAAGACAGAAGGAAGGCCAAAAGGCACATGAAAACATGCTCAAAGTCACTAATTATCCGAGAGATGAAAATCAAAACAACAATGCGGTACCATCTCACACCTGTCAGAATGGCCAACATCAACAGATCAACAAATGACTAGTGATGGCGAGGTTGCGGAGAAAAAGGAACCCTCGTGCACTGCTGGTGGGAATGCAGACTGGTGCAACCACTGTGGAGAACAGTGTGGAGTTTCCTCAAAAAACTGAGAATGGAACTCCCATTTGACCCAGTAATCCCACTCCTAGGAATATATCCCAAGAAACTAGAAACACGAATCAGGAAGGATATATGCACCCCTATGTTCATAGCAGCACAATCTACAATAGCTAGAATCTGGAAACTACCTAGGTGCCCGTCAGCAGATGATTGGATTCAAAAACTGTGGTACATCTACACAATGGAATACTATGCTGCCATAAAAAAAGAAGGAATTCTCATCATTTGCAGCAACCTGGATGGAATTGGAGAACATCATGCTGAGTGAAATAAGCCAGTCAATGAAAGAAAAACACCACATGACCTCACTCATTTGTGGATAATAACGAACATTATAAACTGATGAACCAAAAGATAGATATAGAGACAGTAAAGCAACAAGCAGACTGTCAAATTACAGTGGGGAAGGGAGGAAGATCTGGGGGAGATAATAGATCAACCGAAGGACTTTTATACATGCATATATGTACAACCAATGGACATAAAACTCTGGGGAGGGAGAGGATGTGTGGGAGGGAGGAAGGGGGGCAAAAAAAATCAATAAAATATATATTTTTTTTTTAAAAAAGACTGAAGAAAGGACCTCTCTTACACTATTTCGAATACTTAATAGCTAATTTCATAACATCACATGTACCATTTTAAGGAAGTGATGATTTAGTGGGAAATTAGTGCTTTGCATTTGTATATTGTAAATATAAATGATGATTTGTTTGAAATGTGTAACTTTGATATGAAAAAAATAAAGTTATTAATAAAAAAAAGAAAAAATGTTCAAAGTTACTGGTGATCAGAGAGATGCAAATTAAAATGACAATAAGGGTATTACTTCACACCTGTCAGAATGGCTACCATCAATAAATCAACAAATGACAAGTGCTGGCAAGGATATGGAGAAAGGCCACCCTAGTATACCTCTGGTAGGAATGTAGACTGGTGCAGCCATTATAGAAAACTATGAAGTTTCCTCAAAAAAATAAATATGGACTCCTTTTTGACCCAATGATCCCACTTCTAGAAGTATATTATACAAAACCTGAAACACAAATCAGAAAGAATGTATGCACCCCTACATTCATAGAAGCAAACTTACAACGGTTAATATCTGAAAAGTGCCCAAATGCCCATCAGTAGATTAGTGGATAAAAAAGCTGCAGTATGTTTACATCAGGAATGCATTTATGCATTCCTGATGTAAACATACATCAGGAATGCTTTACATCAGGAATGCTTGTATGCATTTATGCATTGTCCATGGACCCAGGCAATGGTGAAGACCTGGGAGTTGTGGATGCAGGGTGGGGAAAGGTCAGTGGGAATAAAAATGGGGGCATATCTGTAATACTTTCAACAATACAGTTAAATTTTTTAAAATTACAATATAAAAATAAATAAATAACTTCACTAAGAATAATTAAATTAAGATGCTATCCATTTTCCTAGAGTTGCTTATTTGCCCTTAATTTTATGGAAAAGAGATGTGAAGAATGAAGCATAAATAGAAATCCTGAAAGTTTCCAGATGAAATGTTTAACTTATATGTATAATGCCCTATAAAATGAAATCTAACATTTTAAATTCTTTAACTCTTTCAGTGTAAAGTTGATCTAGGACCACCATGCAGGCCACCCTAAATTCCTACAATTAGTCAAGTGTCTAGGAAAGTAGGCCGCTGCTGCCCTAACAAATCCTCTGCCCCAATCTTTCTTGATCTCTACTCTGCAATGGAAATAAGGGAACATCTACCAGACAGTCACCTAATTACCCTCTGAGAAGAAGAATATTGTATCTTGCTTCAGAGAGCATTTTCTTTTTTCACCAAAATCTTCTTACTTTTATGCAGTCTTCTACTGCTCATTTGAGTTCATTAACACTACAACACATTTAAGAACAGCCTTAGATTGTGATCAAGATCTCATAATGGCCCTGGCCAGATAGCTTAGCTGGTTAGAGCATCATCTGATACACCAAGGTTATGGGTTCAATCCTAAACCAGGACATATTCAAGAATCAACCAAAGAATATATAAACAAGTGAAAAAAATAAATTGTGTTCTGTGTGTCTCTCTCTTCTCTCTCTCTCTCTCTCTCTCTCTCTCTCTCTCTCTCTCTCTCTCTCTCTTTTTCTCTCTCTCTTCTCTCTCTCTCTTTTTCTCGCTCTCTTCTCTCTCTCTCTCTCTCTCTCTCTCTCTCTCTCTCTCTCTCTCTCTCTCTCTCTCTCTCTCTCTCTCTCTTCCTAAAATCAATAAATATTTTTTTTAAAAAGATCTCATAATTGGACAAGGAACAATACCTCAAGCAAATGAAGGGAAAAGTGTACTTAAGACAGATATTGTTCATCTGAAGTTACTTTGTCATTAGTAGTAAAAGAAATCCTGACCAGAAATCAGGCCTTTAAGTCTAGTTTTGCCATTAGCCTTAAAACCACAAATAAATTGTTAATCTCCCTTTGCCTCTTCTCAAAAGTAACACAGATGAACTAACTTACTACGTATACCTTTTCCATGTTTGTGATTCTACCTGAATTCTTTTTTTTAATAATTCTAAACGCTTTGTTTTCACTCAACATTATTTCTTAAATCGAAAATACTAAGTTATTTCCTCTGCCCCTTACCCATTTAGCTAAAAAGGGAGACACTGTCTCTAGCACCTCTTCTTCAGCTGGCTTGTTACATCTGCATTCTAACATTTAGCTTGTGTTTGGCAGTTTCAGTTAACAGTGTAACTTGTCAACGGTACTTGCATATTTAAACTGCAACTGAAATTCATAGCAAATGTGATATCAATAGAACTACTATGGTTTCAATACCCCCATAGGCATAGATAGCACTAAGGATAAAATGTTTATGAGACATTCTCAAGCTGGTGCACAAATAAGCAGTATTTTCAAATAAAAACAGTTGAGGCTTTAAAAAAACATTTTGTTTTTAAAAGACTAAGGAATGTTGACTCACCAGCCTGCGGTGTCAGTGTGGAAAGAAGGTATCTACTTAAACGTGTTTTTCTAAACGTGCTTAGAGAAAAACATGACAAACATATATCATAGTCTACTTGTTGGCTCTACAACTGCAAAACATGCTTTTTGGGGACAAAATTATGAAACTCTAAAGCAAAAAATAAGTGAAACTATCATATTCAACTCACATTAATATTAAGTGATTAAAATAATATGACATTTTAGATTGGTGAATATATTGTCTTAAACCTATGATGAGCACTATAAACTGATTAATAAAAATAGATCCAAAGAGAGAGAGAAGCATTGATCAGACAGGTGAACCTCAGAGGGAAGGAAGGGGAGAGTGGGGGTAATGAAGAGAGATCAATCAAGGACTTGTATGCATGGATATAAGCCTAACAAATGGACACAGACAACAGGGGGGTGAGAGCATGAATGAGGACTTGGGGTAGCAATGGGAAGATAAGACACATATGTAATACTTTAATCAATAAAGAAATTTTAAAAAATAAAAGATAAATAAATAAGAGATATCCTAAAAATCAAAATCAAATACGCTTTCATAAGTTTTAAATCATGGGGGGGGGGGGGGAGTGTCTTTGTGTGTGTCAATGTGTGTGTGTGTTGTGTGTGTTATCTGTGTATCTGTGTCTGTGTGTGTGTTGTCTCCATGACATGGGCTTTTTTTTTTTTTTTATTGATTTTTCACAGAGAGGAAGAAAGAGATCGGATAGAGAGTTAGAAACATTGATGAGAGAGAATCATCCATCAGCTGCCTCTTGCACACCCCTCACTGGGGATGTGCCCGCAACCAACATACATGCCCTTGACCGGAATCGAACCTGGGACCTTTCAGTCTGCAAGCCGACGCTCTATCCACTGAGCCAAACCGGTTTCGGCGACATGGGTTTTGTTATATCAAGTCAAGGAAGTGAGTGAAAGGAGAATTGAGTGGCTCTGAAAGCAGAGTTACTGAGGAAGAAATTATGAAGTTTTGGAAGGAGAAATCTAGAGCTGGAGAGAATTTAGGGAAATTACAGAGCACAAATTCAGAGATTTAGGGAACAGAGTCACTTCCTGAGAAATGGTGGGATTTGGGAAACTTAGCTGAGCTTTAGTATTGCAATCTCACTTTGGTTTGCTTTATGAGACTTGAGGAATATTTTCAATTGACTTTCAGAATATTTACCCATTGGTCTGGTTTTATTATTTGTGGCTAATAAAGAGTAGGCTGTAGATATCTATTCAGGGGAAACCAAGATGGCAGCATAGGTAAACATCTAAACTGTTGCTTTGCACAACAATTTCAAAACTAGAACTAAAAGAAAAAAAGTCTATCACCCAGAACCATTGGAAAGCTGGCTGAGTGGAAGTTCTACAACTAGAAGGAAAGAGGAAAAAGCATTGAGAAGTGCACAAACACTGAAAAGCTGAGGTACAGAAGCACATGAATTGGGCTGGCGACAGGCGACTGGGTGCCCTGCTTTTTTCAAGCCAAAGGGAGACGAGCTCATGATTACTCTGAACTCCAGTTTCTGGAGATGCTGGGGACCCAAACTTCTATAGGGAGAAGGTGGACTTTCTACCATTGGGTTGGAAAGTGAGGGTGACTTTCTTGCAGAGGTATGCCCAGCAATTGTTTACTGCGCTGGGGCGCAAGATGCAGGGACACGGTCAGAGACACAGAGACAGCTGACTGGCCACCATCGCTGTTTGCCATACCCTAGCCTAGTGACTCCCTGAGACACCACCCCACACAATCTACAAACCCACCCAAGCTCCACCTAGTAGCTTTGACATATAAATAGCCTTCCTATTCATGCTTAACCTAACAAACTGCAGTCCTGGTCAGACAGCTCCAAACTCAAGCAAAGAGAAGAACACTGTAGTTCTCGCTGTAGCTCCTGCTGGGTGGTCTCAGACAGTAGCTGACCTGCACCCCACTGGAGATCCAGAAGCCAGTGTATCTAGTGGTTATTGTGAGACAACACCAGATTTCACTCCTCACATCCATAAGTGACACATTCAAGAGGCAGACTCAGTGAACACCAAAGCCCTACTGAAGCAAGTCCTGCCCCATAAGCATGTCTCCAGCACAGCAGTTCTTCCATTATAGACACAGTGGGTCCTCAAAGCCAGTTGGCCTGGAGTTCTATTGCTCCCAGTGACACCAATAATCAAGGCTTAACTACCACAAGGCAGTACACACAATACACAAAGGGGTGCACCAAGAGTGTCCATCTTAGGTAACTGGGAGGTTGACCTACTGGGTCATATAGGACACCTCGCACACAAAGCCACCCTACCAAGTCAGGGAAGCAGTGAAAATGCAGAGACAAAGAAACAGATCACAAACAAAAGAAATTGAGAAAAATAAATGAGTGGATAATAGAATTCAAAACCACAGTTATGTTTTGAATTCTATTATTCAAGAATTTCCTAGAAAAGGCTGATAAATTTAGCGATATCCTCGAGGATATGAAAAAGGACCAACTAGAAATTAAACATACCCTGAAATAAAAAATAATATACAGAGATCCAACAGCAGACTAGAGGAATGCAAGAATCAAGTCAAAGATTTGAAATACAAGGAAACAAAAAACACTCAACTGGGAAAGAAAAAAATAAATTAAAAATTTTAAGATAGTATAAGAATCCTCTGGGTCAACTTTAAGCATACTGACATAAGAATTATGGGAGTGCCAAAAGAAGAGAGAGAGCAAGATACTGATAACCTATTTGAACAAATAATGATAGAAAACTTCCCCACCTGGTGAAAGAAATAAACTTACAAGTCCAGGAAGCACACAGAACCCCAAACAAGAGGAATCCAAAAAGGACCACACCAAGACACATCATAATTAAAATGCTAAGATCAAAAGACAGTGAGAATATTAAATGCAGCGAGAGAAAAACAGTTAGTTACATACAAGGGGGCACCCATATGACTGTCAGCTGATTTCTCAACAGAAACTATGCAGGTCAGACGGGAGTGGCAAGAAATATTCAAAGTGATGAATAGCAAGAACCTACAGCCAAGAATAACCATTCTATTATTCAAGATTACTCAACCAAGCAAAGCTATCATTCAGAATTGAAGGTCACATAAAGAGCTTCACAGATAAGAAAAAGCTAAAGGAGTTCATCACCAACAAACCAGTATTATATTAAATGCTGAAAGGTATTCTTTAAGAACAGATAGAAGAAGAAAA
Source organism: Pipistrellus nathusii (assembly GCA_963693515.1). Taxonomy (NCBI): domain Eukaryota; kingdom Metazoa; phylum Chordata; class Mammalia; order Chiroptera; family Vespertilionidae; genus Pipistrellus; species Pipistrellus nathusii. The sequence continues at coordinate 108,155,220 of OY882858.1, forward strand.
AGGTAAAGATAAAAATTATGAACAACAAATACATATCTATCAACAAGTGAATCTAAAAATCAAGTGAATTAAAAATCTGAGGAACAGAATAAACTGGTGAATATAATAGAATCAGGGGCATAGAAAGAGAGTGGATTGATAATTCTCAGGGGGAAAGGGATGTGGGGGGTGCGGGAAGAGACTGGACAAAATCATACACCAAAATCATACACAGTGCAGGGAGGTAAGGGCAGAGGGTGGGGTGGGAACCAGGTGGAGGGGAATTATGGGGGGGTGGGGTAAGGAGGAACAATTGTAATAATCTGAACAATAAAGATTTATTAAATTAAAAAAGAGTAGGCTTTAAAGCTGTTTAGATTTACATGTATATGAATCATGTTTATATTTTACAAAGTAATAAAAACCAGTTTTAAAACGCTAAGAGTTCCAAATACAGTAAGTTTTTGGAAGGATGGTATAGTTCATCTCATCTCACATTCCCATTTCTAGCCAGAGTAGGTGCTGAACAAACATTTGAGTAATAGAAGATGAATGAATGAGTGGTTTCTAGATTCACACAATAGAAAAGACAATTTACATATAATCTAAGAAAAATAAAGACCTCCAAATAATTGTTTTCTCTTTTATCCCAAAGTTTTGAATTATTGTAAATAGTTTTTGTTAATTCATTATTTTACTAGCTGTGACTAAGTCAATGTTTAATTTTATTAAATAATATCTCTGTATGCAAAAGTTTAATTAGAAAACAGAATTCGTTCACAAATAATGACTTGTCTGTCATCTGGCTCTATCTAAATTTTTATACTTTTTCAGTATGTTTTAAACAGAAATAGTGGGTTTGGTTCAAGTCAAGCAGTGATCTGACAAAATAAGAAGGAAAATACACACTTTCTTTTACATCTGATTCTGATTTGCCCTTGACCCACAGTAACTTTCTGCCAAGGGCAGAGGATGTTTTGCATATTTATCATTTCCAGAAACTAATTTATAACTTAAAGTTCATATTAAGCAGGGAAAATATTCTCCATGGCAACAATCTAACATAGCATAGGTTTGAAAGGTATAATAGCATAATGTTATCTCACCTTCTACCACTTTACCCATATAATCAATATACACACACTCAGACAAATTGTGAAGTAAGCAAATACCTGTGATGTCCACACAGGGTCAAACTTACCTTCACCTGTTTGTGGCCTCCACTTCTTCTCTAGGGATTTAGTGCCATTATCTGAATACCTCCCCAGCGTAAATGGCAATTTGAAGGTGAATAGATATACTTATTGATACATTCATTCTAGATAAGGCCATTAGTGAAAAGTAGTTTAACACACTTGAAATTCTCAGAGGTCTTCTGTGTTTTAACAAAAGTAGCCATTAATTATGGCGGTATTGTGTTGGCATCAGTGTTGCATTTTGACAATTTTAGATTACATCATCTTGCCTTTACTTATGTCTAGAATATTTCTATATATACCCTATCAATCTCTGCTGCCCAAGAGATTGCAAAAGGTTATCTGTTCCTTTGAAATACCCAAAATTGCCGAGATCGGTTTGGCTCAATGGATAGAGCATTGGCTTGGGAACTGAAGGGTCCCGGGTTCGATTCCGGTCAAGGGCATGTATCTTGGTTGCGGGCATATCCCCAGTAGGAGGTGTGCAAGGGGCAGCTGATCAATGACTCTCTCTCATTGATGTTTCTAACTCTCTATTTCTCTCCCTTCCTCTCTGTACAAAATCAATAAAATATATATTTTTAAAAAATAAAAAAGTAAAATAAAATAAAATACCCAAAATAGTGTAAATGTACCACAGCTTTTTTTATCCACTCATCTACCAATGGAATGCTATGCAGCTATAAAAAACAATCTCTTGCCCTAACTGGTTTGACTCAATGGATAGAGCATCAGTGTGCAGACTGATGGGTCCCAAGTTTGGTCAAAGGGGTGTACCTTGGTTGAGGGCACATCCCCAGTAGGGGGTGTTCAGGAGGCAGCTGATTGATGTTTCTCTCTCATCGATGTTCCTGGCTCTCTATCCCTTTCCCTTCCTCTCAGTAAAAAATCAATAAAATATATTAAACACACAAACACACACACACAGACACACTCACACAAATTATATATATATATATATATATATATATATATATATATATATATATATATATCCTTTGAAACAGCATGGAGGAACCTAGAGAGTATTATGCTAAGCAAAATAAGCCAGTCAAAGAAAGATAAATATCACATAATCTCATTCATATGTGGAATCTAATGAACAAAATAAGCTGATGGACAAAATAAATCCAGAGACATAGAATCATGGAACAGACTGATGAATCTCAGAGAGAAGATGGGGATGGGGAAGTTTGGGTAACTGAGGAACGTTTATGCATATATGCATAACCCATGGGCACAGACAACGGGGTAGTGAAGGCCTGGGGAGTACTGGGTGTGGGGTGGAGGAGGTCAATGGGGAAAAATGGTTGGACATCTATAATACTGTCAACAATAAAATAATTAAATATAATAAAATATCCAAAATATCTCAGGAGTAATTATCACATACCTTACCATAACTTCATAATTCAGAATGAGGGGGAGAAAAATAAAAGTGAGTAAACTTGATCTTTTATTTTATGTTAAGGAATTAAAAGGTTACTAATTTCTGAGATTAATATAAATTTTGCTTCATTAGGATGTGCGCTAACAAAAAGTTGAAAATTATTTTCTATCCATAAATTATTTACATATTAATATATGCCAAAATATTTGGAAATAATCTTGTCATTTTACTGTGTTCATTTACTTTCTTAAATTTTTATTTATATAATTTATTTATAGAATTTTTACAGATAGTTAAAAACTAAATTTCATCCTGGTTTAACCCAAAATTTTTCATCTTATTAGTGACTAATGTGCATTTTTCCCCAGAGGAAAATTAAAAAAAAAAAAAAAAAGGATATATTTTGCCCTGGCTGGTTTGGCTCAGTGGATAGAATATTGGCCTGCAGACTGAAGGATCCTGGGTTCAATTCCAGTTGGGGACACATGCCTGGGTGCGGGCTCAATCCAGTGGTAGGTATGCAGGAGGTAGCCTATCAATAATTCTCATCATTGATTTTCCTATCTTACTCTCCCTCTTCCTTCCTCTCTGAAATCAATAAAAATATTTTAAATGCATATATTTTGAAACCAAAGCAAAATATCATTTGTCCTTTTAGGTTTTACTGGAACTGTCTAACTTTAGTACCATCTTAACAAGAATTTAAACATTAATTTTTTTTTTCATTCAAACCGAACTACAGTTACCCCAACTGTCTACTCAGAAAAGAAAGCCAAGTGATAATGCAGTTTCTAAAGAAAGGTCATACTTTAAAATAACCTTGCTAAAGTTTCTTTAATTTTCTCCTTGCTCCCCTTACAGCTGCCAGGTAGAAGTAGTCCTGTGTTTATAAGATGATTGCCAAATTATTTGAGATATTCTGATAATTACATAGTTTGACCTGACTTTAAATTTTTCATCTTGAGAAAATAATTTTTATTCTGTTTTTCTTCCAGAACCACAATTCTTTTAACTAAGGATGGGAATGAGAATTTTCTTGCCAGACAAGTATATACAGATATCAGACTGATCATGTCTTAACATAGATAGGATTTCTAAAACCTTGTCCCAACAGACTTCTTCTGAGAGAATGGTTGATGATAGACAGCAAACCAAATATCTCATCAAATTCCCTTAGAATCTACTGTCCCCACTATCTTAAATCCAAGCTTATTGCTTTATCCCACAACCATTAAGTAACATTTTACTCAACTTAAAATAAGTTTCCACTTTGAAAAAACAAGGTAGGGCCGGGTCGGGTGCGGCCAGGCCTGGAGCAGCGGCTGCCAGGCTGGGAGCGGCCAGCAAACCAAATATCTCATCAAATTCCCTTAGAATCTACTGTCCCCACTATCTTAAATCCAAGCTTATTGCTTTATCCCACAACCATTAAGTAACATTTTACTCAACTTAAAATAAGTTTCCACTTTGAAAAAACAAGGTAGGGCCGGGTCGGGTGCGGCCAGGCCTGGAGCAGCGGCTGCCAGGCTGGGAGCGGCCAGGCCCGGGGGAGCAGCCGGGTCGGGTGTGGCCAGGCCCGGAGCAGCGGCTGCCAGGCTGGGAGCAGCCAGGCCTGGGGGAGCAGCCGGGGCGGGTGCGGCCAGGCCCGGAGCAGCGGCTGCCAGGCTGGGAGCGGCCAGGCCCGGAGCAGCAGCAGCCAAGTCCAGAGCAACTAGGTCGGGAGCGGCAGTGACCAGACCCGGAGCAGCTGGTTGTGGAACGAACCAGAGCAACAGAGGCCAGGCCCTGAGCAGCCAGGCCCAGAACAGCTCGCTCCTCGCCTGCCCCTGCCCCACGGCTGCCTCTCAGACATGGCTGGAAACTTTCACGGGAACTTGAGGGTCTGCTGAATCAAGTGATGAAGGCTTAGATCTGGATGTGTTGAGTTAGTATAGGGCTGGAGTGTTGATCTGTGAGTGCCTTGGGTGGGGCCTGGACGAGGCTAGTTGACCTATTGGGAAATGTCTTTTGTGTGAAGTGTATCATTGGGCATGTGGAGGTATTATTGATATGAGAAAATGCTAAGTAACTGATTTACTATCTGAAAAGGGGTTTACTATCGGGGAAAGGGAGGGAAGAAGAGACTGAACATGAACTATGCACCTATGGATGAGGACAATGGGGGATGGGGAAGGGGCGGAGGGTGGGGTGGGAACCTGGTGGAGGGGGGAAGAAATGAGGAACCTTTGTGATAACATGAACAATAAAGATTGATTTAAAAAAAAAAAAAAAAAAACAAGGTAGGTAGGCAAGGGCAACTTTTGGATCTTCTGGCCAGATCCCAGGCTTATCACATCTTAAGGTTAAAAATTATTGGGGCAAGCTTTGGACCAGTAGTTCAATTGATTGGAGCATCATCTCAATACACCAAGATTGCAGATTCAATCCCCAGTTGGAGCACATACAGGAATCAAGCAATGAATGCATTCTTATTTATATTTATACTAGAAGCCAGATGCACAAAGATTTGTGCAAGAATGGGCCTTCCTTCCCCTGGCTGCCTGCACTGCCTTAGCTCCAGCCAGAGCTGCCTTCCTGCCTTCCCATGTTGCCCAGAGGCCTGGAGCTGATGGGGAGGTGCAAAACACCTGCGTCATCACCATTGTGATGATGCAAGCATCCCGCCTCTAGTAGCTCTGCTCTTGTATATGAAAATTAAGCTACTATCTTTGTTGGGTTAATTTGCATACTCATTCCTGATTGGCTGATGGTCATCATAAAGGTATGGTCAATTTGCATCTTACTCTCTTATTAATGTAGATTGTGAACTCCAATGCCATTTCTGAAAGCTTTGTAATATTCGGTTCCATAGCAATTTTCAGAATAGAATCATATTGAGTCACTAACTTCCTCTTGCTATTTATACTACCCTTTGCTAACCTAGTAAATATCCTTAATAAGAAAATAAGTGAACTCGTAATGGCCTTCAAAGACAGGGAAGACAGGTATAGAGAGATTTAACTTAATGAAATAATCTCAAAAGTAAAATATTTATTTGAAGAAATAAAGAGATCATTTTCACTGAAGTAAATTACTAAAAATTTGGTATAATTTCAAAACATTGTTCTTATTTTAATAGCTGAAATGATTAGAATATATCACTGAAAAGATCTTCAGTTTTTAGTTATGTGGTTATGGATTCTACACCCATATTACAAGAGATTTAAAGTAATAGTTAAGTTTTTAACTTGTACATATGTATGCCTTCTAAATATGTATTCTTTATAAAAGGTAGTAGAGAACTTTTAATATCACAACCATCAAATCCCCAAAGTTAGTCACATTTCTATCAGCCTGATAGTCATTTCCATGATTGGCCTGATGCATGGCTCAGTACAATTAACATGTCACTCAACCTTAATTTCATTTCCACTATAAAAAAGTAAGATAACCACTTAACATATGCATATGGTATTTCTTAGAAGTTGAATAATACATAAAACATAACAAAAATTAAAAAAAAAAAAAACAGGATATTTTAGCCTGGCTGGCGTGGTTCAGCAGTTGAGTGTCCACTTATAAAACAGGAGGTCATGCCGAAACCGTTTTGGTTCAGTCGTGGAGCGTCAGTCTGCGGACTGAAAGATCCCAGGTTCAATTCCGGTCAAGGGCATGTACATTGGTTGCAGGCACATCCCCGGTAGGGGATGTGCAAGAAGCAGCTGGTTGATGTTTCTCTCTCATCGACGTTTCTATCTCTCTATATTTCTCCCTTCCTCTCTGTAAAAAATCAATAAAATATATTTTTAAAAATAAATAAAATTTAAAAAAAAAACAGAAGGTCATGTTTCAATTCCCAGTCAGGGCACATGCACAGGTTGCAGGCTTGATCCCTAGGGTGGGGCCTACAGGCCTACAGATTCCCTCTCATCATTAATATTTCTCTCTCTCTTTCCCTCTCCCTTCCTCTCTGAAATCAATAAAAATATATTTTAAAAAATAATAAGATATTTTATCCTCTTTGTTGCAATTGTAAATGGGGTTGTTTTCTCCATTTTCTCCAGTATTTTATTGTTAGTATATAAGGAACACAATAGTTTTCTGTGCATTGATTTTATAGCCTGGAAATTTACCATATTTGCTTATTGTTTCCAATAGTCTTTTGGTGGAGTCATTAGGGATATATATATATATATATATATATATATATATATATATCCATGTCATATGCAAATAATAACAGTTTTACTTCTTTATTTTCATTTTGGATACTTTTTATTTCTCTTGCTTGATTGCTCTAGCTAAGACTTTCAGTACTATGTTGAATAACTGTGGCAAAAGTGGGCATCCATGTCTTGTTCCTGATCCAAGAAGAAAAGCTTTCTGTTTTTCCACATTGAATAAGATATTAGCTGTGGGTTTGTCATATATGGCCTTTATTAACTTCAGGTACTTTCCTTCTATGCCCATTTTATTGAATATTTTAATTATAAGTAGATGTACCTTGTCAAAAGCTTTTTCTGCATCTATTGATGTGATCATATGATTTTTATGATGAAGGAAGAATGAAAAGAATAAAGAGGGTCAAATATATGTTGACAGAAGAAGCCTAGATTCTGGGTGGTGAGCACACAATGCAATATACAGATGATATATTATAAAATTGTACACCTGAAGCACATACTGTTTTATAAACTTAATTAAATAAAAAAGAAAAATAGGATAGAATATGTCCTGTTTCAGTGTTTGTGCATTTCTAAATAAGTAATGTCCTTACGTAGGTTTTTTTTAATTAGCAAAGTACATGGTGATGAGAAAAATCATGGGTTTTTTTTCCTCTCATACCTTTCAGCTGCCTTATGTATATCCTTTACTTTATATCTTTTATATTTATTTAGATCAGTGCTCCAGATTAATGTTTTAGTTCTTCCAGAAATTTTATAAAGTGAAAAAAATGCTTATTCCCAACCTCCTCAAAAAGAAAGGCTTTCTAGCATAATTATTTTTATGCATCTTGCTTAATCATTTTGAAGTCAAAATAACTATGTTTGTACATTCAAAGCCATTCTCTTCTCAAAATGAAATAGGGACTGCTTTTAATTCTAGTTGCAAACTGCTGAGGAATTTAACTTTGTTTCATTAATAGTCTCTCTTAACAGAAATTCTAATTCATAGCAGAGGCCAAGCTAAGGTCAGCAATTATGATGGCAGAGTAACAGAGACTATTAATGACAGGCAATATTCCAACTGCCTTAATGTCCACTGACAGCAGTTCATGTCAGAGTGTTAAAGAGATCTCAAGGCACATAGTTTGCATAAAGCATCTTTTTTAAATCATTTGCTTAAGAATTCTATTTCACAGTGTAAATAGCTTACAATGAAGTTATGTATAGTCTGTCATTAATAGTCTCTGCTACTCTGCCAATAAATAAAACCCTCAAATTGCTATGCAGTTCACTGGGACAGTATCTTTTTGAAGTGAAGAGGACATTTGAGTGTAAAATCAAGGGAAAGAAGGTTAGAAGACTAAGAAGAGTTGAGTAGATCCTGGATTCTGTGTCCACAGAAACAGTCTATAAAAGCATTACAGGAATAGACGAATGCATATTCAACTTAATACACTAGTACTGGGGAATCTATATATATAAAAAGCTAAGTGACTGCTGTACATGCCTCTAACCATCCAAATGAACAACCAGTCAGTATATATGACACACACTGGCAATTTAAAAATAAACGTTGACTCACACGTGTGCAATACATATAAAACACTTGCTGGCACCAATCACATGCACGTTTTAATTTTATAATACTACTAATAGTCCAGTACATGGATTCGTGCACATTAAAAGGAAATTAATTAGAAGATGGCAGGTGGGGCAGGAATGGGCAAGACAGTCAGGATCCAACCTCTCACAGTACCTCTTTGGCAGGCCCACCTGGGGCAACACCACAGCTTAAAGGGCGTCTGCGGTCACCGCAGCTTGGCAGATTCTGGCCGACAGTGCTTCAGCAACAACATAACTCATGGCCAAAAGTGGAATTGTGCAGCCCCATCAGGCTTTCTCCTCTCTGTTTCTGGGGTGCATCACCCAAGAACCGCCGCTGCCAAGTCACCATAGCTCAGCAGCTCCTGTGTTGAGCATCTTCCCCTGGTGGTCAGTGGGCATCATATCTATTGGCCTGTTGGATAGTTGGAGGGGCAGACAGTTGCTTAGCCTTTTTATATATAGATATTTTATGTACTATTTTGACATGTAATTTTTTGCAGTAATATAATTACTGCACAAAATCTTCTAATTAATTTCCTTTCATTGTATTCAAATCTGAGCACCAGGCCATTAGTCTGTTTAATAAAAAAGAGACTGCTACATTTCTTAAGTTCATAAAAGATGAAGTAGATTCATGATATTTTCTTGAACCTCAGTTTCCTCATCTGCCAATGAAACACTCCCTACCTTCTCAAAGTAAAAGTGAAAGCATTAAGCAAACACCTGATGTAGTAACATCCCACTTTCCCCAAGCATTCTAAACCAAGTGAACAAACCATGAGCTGAGTAATATTTCCCAGACCCCAAGAAAAAGAAGCAACAAAAATAAATGGGACCAACTAAAAATGAAACAAGTTAAGTGGTGTTGCATCTATCAATTTCACTAATCAGGAAAAAGAGTGATTGTTCCCTGGCAGCTGGTAATCATTTCATTTAAAACTAAGTTCACAAATGAAGCCCCAAAAATAGAAGGAGAAGGAGGAAGATGAGAAAGAAGAACTGGGAAAAGGAGAAGAAAAGGAAGAAAAGGAAATAAAATGTGTAATAAAATCCCAGGCTGAATGAAAGTAAAAGCATAAAGCTAATGAGGTTAAAGTGTGGATTACTGTCCTGCTTATGGACCTGGGCTACGTGTATGTCCTAGATCAGAGTGGCATGACTGCAACAAAGTGGTCTAACACAGTGACTTGCAAACCATTTCAACACAAACCAGTATTTTTTGTTATTTTTTGTTTGTTATTTGTTTTGCTTTTAAATGCCAGATGAAATAAGAGTTTTCAATACAAAACAATATTGACAAATGTGATAGTATATAATATAATATCTATAAGGTTTAACTGTATGAAATTGCCTCTTATTTGGTCAAAAATAGTAAAATATTGGTATTTTCATGTGATTCAAATAAGCTAATATTTTAAACTACTATGATTTTCCCTTCACCTTATTCCTTATTCAATTATTTTCTGAAAAACACTCCAACCTTACATCAATCATTCCAATTACATATCTCCATAATCATACTGACCCAGTTGAAATTGCTGAGGAAAAAAAAATTTCATAGACATGTATATTAATACAATTTAAATGTGTACACTTAAAAAATAATCCTCAGCCTTTTTGGCAGCCATTAAAATGTGCCACTCACGTGTCCTGCCCTGAGAAGCAGAATTGACTAGTATCCCTAGCTCCCAGCCTCCGAATCCACCACTACATTTATACCTAGGCCACACTTAAAACAGAGCAAAGCATCAGAACAAAGACATGGCAACGATGTTGGATTTATCAGACCAGTGATGTAGAAGAACTATGATTAATTGCTAATAAACCTAAAGGATAAAGTAAACAGCATGCAAGAATAGAAAAGCAATATGCACAGAGAGATTGGGACCCTAAGGAAAACCTCAAAAGAAATGCTAGAATGCTAGAGATTTAGAAATAAAAATTGTAACACAGTTATATGATATGATTCTCATCTGGTTACTCTACTATGGAAGATGTAGATTCAGGTAACAAAAACAGAAATGAGAAGAGAGAAGACTATTATGGTCTAGGCACAAGAAAAAGCATAAGATTGGGTTAGATAAATTTGTTACACAGGAATAATTTTTTAAATTATGAAATTCAGAAAATATTTTTGAAGAAAAGCCAATATAACTTGCTGATGAATTGGAAATAACTCTCAAATTTTTTACTTAAATAAATGAAGAGGGGATATTTTTATTTAAATGGGGAAGACCGGAGAACAGATTTTGTGCATATTTTGAATAACATGATAATTTTGAGATAACAGTTGGACATCTTGGTTTAAGTGTTCTGGAGCACTGAGTGTGGATTTCAGTGAAAAAGTTGAGACTAAAGATGCACATGTAGACAGCACTAAAGATGGCATTTAAAGCCAAGGCCCAGGATCTACACTAAATTTAAAGATCAGGAAGAAAAAGAAGCCATAAAAAAAATATAAAGTGTAGAAACCAATGAGTTAGGAGGAAAACTTGGAGAATGAGGTATTGAGAAAGCAAAGAGAATGTTTTAGGAAAGTATGTCAAATATTGTTAGGACTTTCACTTTAAATGACGATAAAGCTTTCTGTATTTAACATGGCAAAGTGGGAGTCATTTAAAACCATAATAGTCATTTCAATAGAATGGTGGGGATGAAAAACCAATTGTGCAATTCTAACAAAATGTGTTATCAAAAAGAATTCAGTGATAAAGGGAACTAGTTGAAAAGAACAAGAATTCAGGGACTTTTATTTTTTTATTTTATATTGGTGATATTAAGGCTCGGGCTTTTGACAAGAGATAGGAATTCATAATTCAAAATAGAGAGACAATTGCAGAAAAAGTCCTTAAATAGCAAGAGATCTACAGCCTAAGTGGCAATGATGGTAGAATTTTTCTCTGCCCTCTTGCTCATTATCTTTTTTATAATTTAAATTTTATATTGCAGACACCATTGCAGATGTTACCCATTCTTTCCCCCCTTGCCCACCTCTACTAGTCCCTGCACACCCAGCCACCCTGTCCTCACCACACAGTTCTTTAGCTAATCTCTTCACCTTCCTTTATCCAGCTAATATCTATTCACCTTCCTTCACTTCCACATCCATCTTCTCTAAAATTTGTCAATCTACTCCATGTTCCCATGCCTCTGGTTTTATTTTGTTCATCATTTTTTTTTTGTTCATTAGATTCCACATATTAGTGAGATCATATATTATTTGTCTTTCTCTAACTGGCTTATTTTACATAAGAATTGGTAATTGTTGTGAGATGTTATCATCAAATTCTTTAAGCTCATATACTTCATCTGAACCTGGACACATGCATTAACTGAAAGAAAATGAATGTTTCCCATCTTCTCACTTCCCTAAGACTTCAATTTCTCCTTAACACTGCATGTTCTGCCCTTTCCAATGTTGATATTTCTCCTCTTGATGTAAAATAAAAGTTCTATTGAAATTGTGTTACTCTGTCTTAAACTCATTTGTGAACATTACATAATCTTCTTCAGTTCTGTTGTCTTTCTTCTGTTCTCTTCAGAGTTCAGAAGTTTAACATGTCTTTAGCACTGGTGCGAACTTCATTATATCCTTAGCTTTAGCTACCTTAAAAAAAAAAAAAAACTCTTTTGTATTTTTCTTATTCATAAGCCTTCCTTAAGGTACTTATTCCATTACAAATATGCATCTCTTTCGTTATATATCTCCCACTATATATGCATATTTTCTATTATATATGTATTCTAATATACATATGTTTTCTACATATTCAGACATATATACATGATAGACAGAAAGATGATAGATAATATAGATAGATAGATAGATAGATGATAGATAGATAGATAGATAGATAGATAGATAGATGATAGATAGATAGATAGATAGATAGATAGATAGATAGATAGATAGATAATAGATGAGAAATCTGCCCATTATCTTCCCTCCTCTATGGATGAATAAAATCTAAACACTTTTACTTTACTTTAAAATTTGTAAAATTTATCAATGGTAGCACTTCTAGGATTCACCTCTTAACCTTACTCTAAGTGTCCCTTCATACTAGTGTTTACTCCACATGTGAACAACTTAATTTAGAAGTTATAAATTTCCTGGCATACCAGCGGCCTCCATTCTCTCTTAACAGGACATATTCTAATTTCTTCCAAGCAAAGTTCATGTCTTACATTTCCTATAGTCCAAAATTGCTTGCTCTTCTCTGTATCTTGTGTTCCTAGAAATATTTCTGTACCAAAGATGAAGGTGTAGAATTCCTTGAGCATATTAGTCTTAACAAAAGCAGAACTTTATTCTTTGTCCCCATGTTTGTCTCCACTAACCAATCACTTCAGAGTCCCATGTTTTGGAATCTTGTGACCCTGTAACACTGTGTCTGTCATCTGGCATGTGTTTGTCCCCAAAGTTTTTCATTACCTTACTTTTTAAATTTCTTTATCTGATATAACCTGTACCAATTCCTTAGCAGAAGAAACTCTTCTTTCTGCAGCCTTGTTTCTCTTAACAATCGAACACATCTCTGGCCATCCACACCTATTCTGGTTCTTCTATTCCTCTTAAGTAGGATCAAGAGAGTTTTGATTGTTTCAACATGACTCTTAGGTTGTTGCCATTCCCTTTCTACCACAAAAGTAATAACAAGAATGCTCTTAACTAGTTCAATATGTTTTCTTTTTATTTATTTATTTGTTTGTTTATTTGTTTTTTATTTGTTTGCTTCCACCCTTAAATTTGTTTCTGTGACTAGATTTTGTCTTATAGAATTCTCCATGATGAGATATAGTAAGGCACTAACTCAAATAAATTCTGCCTTCCTTCAACTCTCTGGTTAGAGATAAGGGTTATACCACACAGAAAATCACCTTCTATCCTTCCAACCTATAATCCATGGTTTTTATTTGTCTGTATTGGTTCTTCATTTTTAATGTGCCTTATAAGCAAAGGACATTCTCATAGAATCAAATTTTCATAAATTTCTGGTCCTATTTCCCCAAGAGAATTATCAAATGTGGTTTTCCCCACCTACAATAACTGCATTTTCCTTGAAATTAATCTAATAACATCCAAGATGATCAGTAGTAAAATGCCCAGCTTAGTTATCTCAAGCCTGTCCAAATGGTCTATAATCATTAGTGTAGCCTTTATTGTTATCCAGGGAAGACTCACTAAATACTCTTGATATTGACTCCCTATCTGCAACTTTCAGAAGGCATTCTCAACTGTTTCATGGTCCCAGACAAACTCTGGGTCAGTCTGTTCAATTTTATCCCTGAGATCTCACCACTTCTCATTTTTCTTAACTCCCACTCACTAGGAACAACTAAAATAACCCTCTCTTTATAAGAGGATAAAAGTTAATGTGTTTTCTTCACCCTTTTCACATCTATGTTCCCAGACATCTAATGCCTTCATCTTTCTTCTGAAAGTAATTGCTCCTTTTCTCCAGATGAAAGCTATCGCATTCTTTCCTTTCCTTCTGCCTTTCCATTGTTCTTCTTATGATGCCAGATTTATAACTACTTTGTAGTTGATTCTAAGTTTCCAAGAAAATCTAATTCCTGGAGTCAGTGTGTCCCATACATGCTTCACATATCCTTTTGATTATCTGCCTATAAAAATTTTACAGAATTTGTTCTCTCTACCTCAACATGAAAAATTAACCTACACTGTATATAATTAATGCTAGTATTCTTTATATATTCTTTGGCTCCATGAAATGCTCATTGATTAAGTCCAATGGAGCAGCCCAAATCTAACAACTCCTTTTTAAAGAAAAACAGGGGGGGGGAAACATGAATTTTATTATTTTTTATAAAAATATTTGACATTGAGATTTAAATTTTGTCCTAAGATAAAATCAAACAAAGTATCAAGGGCAATTTCTCTCTTTAAGGTTGGAATTAAAAAAAAAAAAAAAAAAAAAAAAACTTTTTCAGCCAAAACTGGTTTGGCTCAGTGGATAGAGCGTCAGCCTGCGGACTGAAAGGTCCCAGGTTCGATTCCGGTCAAGGGCATGTACCTTGGTTGCGGACACATCTCCAGTAGAGGGTGTGCAAGAGGCAGGTGATCGGTGATTCTCTCTCATCGATGTTTCTAACTCTCTATCCCTCTCTCTTCCTCTCTGAAAAATCAATAAATATTTTTAAATAAATAAATAAAATAAAAAGCTTTTTCATTCATCTGGCAAATATTTATTTGCATGCACCCTAAGCACAGCATTAAATAATTAGAATAGAGAGATAGGCAAGACATTGGCCCATTCTTTGAAACATGACACAGAGATATAAATAGGCAACAATAATTTATTATGGTAAATATTATAAGAATAAAATGCAAGATTTCATAGGAGCACAAAAGAGGCATGTCTCACTTGGATGAACTGGTGTTGTTGGGGTCAAAATGAGTACTGACTGGGAAAATGGTCTGAGAGAAGTTGGAATCTCTAGCCTAAGACCTAACAGGATGACCAAATATCAGATGAAGTAGCAACAAGAAGGCAGACAGACAAAATGTGCCATGGAGACAGAAGTACACAGTACTTTTTCATCATCTTTACATTTCTCTACAATTCCATGCATTTCCTCCATATTCAATTATCTATTTTAGTACCAAATCTTCCCTTGAAATTTTATGCCACTCCATGGATATGAAATGAAGAACTTAGAAATTTTACCACACTCTTCTACTACAGATTTAAGCATGAAATAAGGCCCAACAAAAGGGGCTAAGATAGTATTATTGCCAGCCCAGACACTGTGGGAGTGTCACATTAGATCAGGATTGCCCTATCTTCACAGCCTGGAACTGAAAACCCTCCTAGGCAATTAACCACAAGGTGCTCTCCACGTCTCCTTAACATCTTTCTAATTCTTTGAGAATCTCCGTTTATCCGTTGTGAAGAAACTCCCTTAAAGTTTTCCTTATTGGAGCACAATCATTGATTTAGGGAAATAAAAGCATCAAATAATTTTTAGAAAAGATTTCAGACTTTGCTTCTCTCCTAAGAAGATGTATTATCCTGTTAAACATAATCAGAAGCTTTAAAAGAACCTAAATCCACCTAATAATAACAGATTTTGTATTGGCACATTTTGGGAGCCTTGTTTATCCCACAAATAAAGCCATTCATTATGTGTTTTTGTTTCCCAGCATCACATTAACTCATCTTGAAGCACAGCACACATAAAATATTCTTTCCTGCTCTTTCTTTACAGTTCAGAATTATCCTTTATAATGGTTTTCAAATACATTAGGGCTCCATTTCAAGATTAATAGGAAATACTGAAATGTAAATATGATTCCAAGGAATGACGAGAATAGATAATTTCTCCCCTTTGATCATTACTGTACTGTGCTATATCCTATATAATAAAGAGGTAATATGCAAATTGGCCATCACACCCTCACCAGGCCAACAGGGGGGTTAGGGAGGGATGATCAAACAATTGAACCAGGCCGGCACAGGGGCTGTGAGGGGCAACTAGGCTGGCAGGAGGGCAGTTACAGGTGACCAGGCCAGTGGGGGGACAGTTGGGGACAAGCAGGCAAACAGGCAGGTGAGTGATTAGGAAGCAGCTATCCAGGATCATGAGAGGTATGTCCAACTGCCGGTTTAGGCCCGATCCCTGGGATCAGGCCTAACCGAGCAGTAGGATATCCCCTGAGGGGTCCCAGATTGGAGAAGTTGCAGGCTGGGCTGAGAGGACCCCCCACATGCATGAATTTCATGCACTAGGCCTCTGCAACAAGATAAAATCATAGTATGTCCCCTCATATTAAGCAGATTTATATTACTACCTATCTGAGGAGACAAAGCACCTATAGAACAATAGTGAGAAGTATAAAAAGTGTATAGTAAATCCCTAAGGTTGATATTATAGTGTGTAATGTGATTTATCATTTAGAATACAGAAGAGTCCAAAAAGCAGGTTTTAAGAAAATAAGTGTCCCCTAAGGCAACTGTTTTGTGAATAGAGTGACTCAAGACATAGGGGCCCACTCAGAGAAGAACAGTGTCGAAGAGTGAGGTAGCTCTGCTTGGAGCCAAGGGTACTAGGAAAAGTCCTAGAACACCTAAAACAGGTGAATGCAAAAAATTGAAAACTGCATTCTCATTGTTGTATAACAAATTACCCTAAAAGTCAGTGATTTAAAACAACCATTTTATTATGATCATGCATTGGGTGGGTCAGAAGTTTTAAAGAGATAAAACAAGAAATGGCTCATCTCTTCCTAGCTGAGACCATGATGGCGAAGGCCTCAGCTGGGATGACTTAAAGGCTCCAAGTTGGGGTCATCTTAAGGCTCATTTACTCACAGTCATCTGGGATGGGGTGACATGAAGACTAGGACTACTGCCCAGATACCTACATGTGGCCTCCCCATGTGGTATTGTTACCTCCTAACATGGTGGCCTACGGTGCTAGTTTGCGGCTCCCAACAGGAGTGTCCCAGCAAACCAGCTGTATCATCTATTGCCCCAAGCTTGGGAATCACAGCAGCATTCCTTTCATACTCTGTTGATAAAGCAGTGACCAGCACACCCATATTCACGGTGTGGTATCATAGACCCCCACCTCTCAATGGGAAATGTGTTGAAGAAATCTGAGACCCTGTTTTACATCAACAAACAAGGGTTTCTGAGTATTTCTCGCACAACACATAAAATACTTCACAATTTCACAAATCCTTTCATACTATCCATGAAAGGAAAAAGAATAGAAAGGAAGTACTCAAAGCTAGAATGACCACATGTCTTAGTTCTCCCAGTTTATACATATTATACCAATGTAATGTTAACTATTCCTTTTCATTTCAAAAGTGCCCAGTTGAGTAAGTTATATAATCATCCTATTTGATGTTAAGTTGCCCTAATTCAAAGATCCTTTCTATATAGAGTGAAATTAGCATACACACCTCTCTTCCAAATAACTCGCGTTAAAATATCCAATTATTTGAAAACTCCAAGTGCACTTACTTTTTGAGCAACATGCCTCTTATTTACCAGTATGTGAAAGTGCCAACTAGCGGTTAATGGTAAGAAAGAGGCAGAACCAGGATCAAATGATTCTAAGGCTCCCTCCCTAATTCAGGTCCCGTAACAGGTTAACAAGGCAGAGTATCAATCAGTTTTCTTTGTTCATGTAAGGAATCAATATCTTCTATGCTCATCTTTGTAAAATTCTCAATGTTGCAAAGTTGTGGCCTCTTCATACTTTTTAAAGCTGAAAGTGACAAAACACCAAAAAGCCCTATAACTAAGCTGCACATTGTCAGTTTCAAATGGATATTTTCCTTACTCTAGAGAATGGTAAGTCAAGAAATACAGTCTCACCAAGACTGGTTTGGCTCAGTGGATAGAGCGTCAATCTGCGGACTGAATGTTCCCAGGTTTGATTCCGGTCTAGGGCATGTACCTTGGTTGTGGGCACATCCCCAGTGTGGGGTTTGCAGGAGGCAGCTGGTCGATGTTTCTCTCTCATTGATGTTTCTAGCTCTCTATCCTTCTCCCTTCCTCTCTGTAATAAAATCAATAAAATATATTTTTAAAAAAAAAAAAGAAATATAGTCTCTTAAAGACTAAAACTTGCTTATTGTGATTTTTGTAACTAACTGGACTTATTTCTCTAAGTAGAAGTCTTGTCCCTACTAGACACTGACTGTACAAGCCAAACTATATGCAAACACTAAATTACAGGTATTTACAATCTCACTTAGCTCTCTCCCTTAGATGTAAGGCCATGTTGCTTTGGCTTCTAACAGAGATAGTTACAATGAAATAACCTTCTTTAACATAGAAGTAACATTCAGCAAAAAGGAAAGGTGAAAGGAACTTTGTTTATACTTATGTAGGGCAAATGTATTATATTAACTTGACTGCTTAATGCCAAGCCTGAAAATTATTGCCATGCCAACAATAATTTTAAAATAGGGGTGGCCAGCAATGGGGCCTTCTCCCCTTATCTGTGCCTACAGTGCTAGAACAAGAAGTTTTCCACCAAAATGTCTATTTAGGGATTTCCCATTCTCGCTTTGAATACCTATTTTATTTTATTTTTCCTTTCATGAAAATTATGAAAGGATTTGTGAAATTGTGAAGTATTTTAGATGTTGTGAAAGAAATACTCAGAAAATCCTGTGTTTGTTTATATAAAACATGGTCTCCTTTGACACTTTTCCCATTGAGATGCCATCCAATACTCCTTTAGCAGATGAATTTCACCAGATTCAGATCATATTGAGAATGGAGGAGGAACAGATGGGTTCTAGCTGCCTTAATCTAATTTTTTATATATAACATTCAATACATATTGATTTCAGAGGGGAAGGGAGAGGGGAAGAGAGAGATAGAAAATCAATGATGAGAGAGAATCATCAATGCTGCCTCCTCCATGCTTTCTACTGGGGATGGAACCTGCAACTCAGTTTTATTGAACTGTGACCTCCTGGTTCATAGTTTGATGCTCAACCACTGACACACTGATCAGGCTTAATCTGATTTTTTACACTAAAAGTAATGGTCTTACATTAGAAAGACCACAGTTCATTCAAATTTTGGGACCAGGTTTTCAAGAGATTCAATACTAGTTTGGGACCAGGTTTTCAAGAGATTCAATACTAGTAGAGAGTTATTCCAAATTCATCCCTGGTTTAAGTTCCAGAGTGTACTGTTCTCCACATTATAATTCTCACTTCATCTATTTCAGTTGGCTCTGTGTTGGAGATCCCCAAGTCCATCTCCAGGTTCGGTGATTTGCTAGAATTCACTAAATTCTAGCTAGGACTCATAGCTCTGATTTATTACAGTGAATGAACCCAAAGCAATACCAGGGGATGAAAAAGGCGCATAGGGCGAAGTCTGGAGGAATCCAGGCACAGGAGTCTTCCCCCTACATAGTCAGAAAAGACAATTCCTAAAGCTTCACACTGTGTGATATGTGTGAAATGTTGTCTACCGGGGAATCTCATTAGAGACTCAGTGCCCAATGTTTTACTGGGGGGTGATCATGGAGGCACTTCTGCCTAGCACATACCAGCATTTCAGACTCTTAGGATGAAAGCAGGTGGGAAAACATATGCCATATTGTTTACATAAACATTTTAGGCGCAGTAAACCACCCTTATCAGTTATGGAATGGGGGGAACAGTCTCAAATCTGAGACCCAGAAACCAGACAAGGCAAGCAGACTTTTCTAAATATAGCAGTCCCAGGCCAGCTATGTTAACTTCTTCATATGGGTTCACTAACCCTGAATTTTATATCTTGATCCCCCTTCCCTATCCCTTTCCCTCTATAAGATCAAGCCTCCCAACTTTTTGCAAACTGCCGAGGGCATTTTCTTAAGCCAAGGCTGACACCAATAGTCAAGGTGTGATAAAGGCAGAGAGCTGGTACAAAGAGCCTGCACACATTTGTGACAGTCATGCTCATTCCCCTGAGCTCTTTGCCAGAGCTGTCCCTCTCACCGCTTTCTTATCTCGCTTCAAGCAGCACTTTTCTTATTAAAATAGGGGTGGCAAGCAAGACAGGATTATTTTAAGAATCAATCATGCCCAGGCAATTCCCATGAGAGAATATACCATATATAATAGCATACTTATGAAATTCTCCACAGACTGGTCTTTAAAACAAAGCGGCTGCTTTGGTACCTGTGTCAGGTTTCTTACCAGGCTTTTATATAATCACCTTCCCTGTGAGTTCTGCTCAGCCACCTGGAAGGTGGACAAAGACTGCAACATTTTAATATACTCTACATAAAATTATCCTTCAGGGAATTTCCCAGATGCTCCTAAATTTGAAAGCAAAAAAAAAAAAAAAAAAAAAAAAAAAGAACCTTTTATAGAGCTCTGTGGCCTCAAGAAAGAAACCTTAGGCAGAACTTTTCCTCCCTCTGGGGCACCATTTGACATTGTAATTTTGTAACAACCTAATATTTAAGAATTAGAGGCCCATTGCGCAAAGAGATTCATGCAATAGGCCTTACTTCCCTTGGCTTCCAGCACCGGTTTTCTTCTGGCGCCCGGGACCCAGGCCTTCACTCAGGCTGGAGTCTGCCATCTTCGTCTTCGCTAAAGACTCCAGTCTGCAGTCTTATCTTTCCTGCGGCACTCCACTCCTGTAGATCCCTTCACACCATCCCTGCCACACCCTCTCATAGCAGGCTTTCTGCTCCACCTGGCCACTCCTTGTCTGGAGCAGCTGGGTGGCTGCCAGCTTTGGCCTTCTAATTTGCATACTCACTCTGATTGTCTGTGGGCATAGTGAAGGTACGGTCAATTTACATGTTTCTTCTTTATTAGGTAAGATATATCTACATTAGCATGGTTCAAAATCCCATCCTGGCTATCTCAGATCCTCATAACACTGACACCTCATTTTTTCTATTTCCATGGAACTCAAGTTGCACTTTATAAACTGTTTTTCCCCAAGATTATTTTTAATTCAATTTAAATTAAGCAAATGCTCACTTGAGCAGTAAAGCTCTCTTAAGGACTCTTAAATTAAAGATAATTATTTAAACATTCATATACTCATATGCAGTTCTACTGATTAATCCTCCAATCAACATAATTCAAAATTATATCTATGGAGAGAGAGTTAGTTCATATCCTTTATTAAAAAAATATTTATTTTGAGGATTATTTTAAAGTAAATGAAATGATTGAAATTGACTATTACATTTTTTTATCTCCACATCACACAGTTATAAGGTAGTAATATATCAGCCGTGGGTAAAGTTTTAAAATTTTATAATTCTTGTTAAAACTAAAAAATAAGAATGTTAAACTTGTTTGTTTTTTTTAATCCTCACCCAATTATGTTTTTATTGATTTTGAGAGAGAGAAGAAGGGAGAGAGAGAGAAACTTCAATGTGGATTGGTTGCCTCCCATACCCACCTTACTAGGGATCAAACCTGCAACCAAGGCAAGTGCCCTAACTGAGAACTGAACTCGCCACAATTTTTGGTGTACAGAACAATGTTCCAACCACCTGAGCCACCTGGACAGGGCATAAAGCTTCTTAATAAAACCTCATGAATACTGTACTCAAAACACTGTACTTATCATTAAACTCTGTCTCCACCTCTCTGAGTTTCATTATCTTAATCTATAGACAAGAGCAGTTGAGATAAAAAAGAATATAAATAAAAAATATGAATGCATTATATGTAGGGTGACAGAGACATCATATTAAAATTATGAAATAAATAGGATCAACAGATCTTATTATCCTCTTGAGTTTCCATTAGCTCTATCAGCATTTTGCATTAGAATGATAGAATGTCTTATCTTTGCTGTTAGGACATGTTCTTTAAAGCCAATTCATCTTCATGGTCAATGTAACACCTAGCATGATGGTATACATAATATAAATGTTCAATAAGTACTAATTGAACTAATGTAGAAATTGAAATGTTGCTCAGTCTCCTCTTCATAGTAACCTAGACTAGTAGATTAAAAGAAAAAGTGCATATGCCTCACTCAAATATATCATAGCACTACACAAATTTCCATTTAAAACCTGAATGCATAGAGCATACATATCAATGGGCTTTTGATGCAGTGGGTAAAAAATAAGAAAATGGAGAATTGAAGCCAAACATAAAGATGTAGGTATATCTCAAATTAGAATTGTTAGGGTAGGTGGAAATCACTGAGCAACCTGAGCACCTAGAATCAAAAATATAAGAAGACCAGTGGACAAAACCTGAAAAGCAAGTTGAGGCCAAGCAATAAGAAGTATATATATATATATATATATATATATATATATATATATATATATATAACCTTCAATCATTTGCATCAAAGTTTTAAGCTTCCTGGGTTAGTAGGAAGAGCAATCTACAAATTTGGCCCACCTAGGGTTTATAGAAGATGATAAGTAGAGATACCTGGTTAGAATGGGAAGTAACCAGCCAAAAGCAAAACCATTTGAGATTTACCCATAAGGAAACTCTAAAATACAGACATAATATTTCCCATTTCTGTTTTCCCCTCTTTGGGAAAAATGGACCATGCTTATTTATATAGCAACCCTTTTTCCCTTCTTATAAAGTTGAGATGATGTACAGAGAATGGAAAACTTTTCGCTTCTGAAAAAGAAAAAAAAGAAAAAAGAAAAAACCTATATCTTATCCAATTACAGAAAGTACCCTGGCAACATCATTTAAAAAACTGTCAGGAGATCAAGTATAAAATAGAAAAGTAAATTTCCTACTACCATATACATACATGGTATAACCAAGGAGTAACTCAAGATCATGACATCCCAAAATGCCTTTAATTTACAACAACTGATGTTCCCAAAGTTAAAATCCCTGCATTTAATTAAGACATTGTCTTCAAGTAGCCCTTATTAGTGTTCACATTTTTTCTAGGAACAGTAAAATAATAACCTATTAAATGGTTAGTCAATCTGTGGCACATCAAGATCATAGAATACTACCCAGAAGTCAAAAACAATGAAGTATTGATTCACCCAAATTGGATAAATTCTAGAAAATTAATTGAGTAGGAAAAACACTCCAGAGATTATGCACATATGATTCCATTTATATAATATTTTTGAAATGATAAAATTATAGAAATCCCAGTATTATACTCTAGTTTTGTACAATCTTTAAAATTTGCCTGAATTCTCCTTTCCCCTACTATACTATAAACAGGGCTGCAAGATGTTATCATTGGTGAGATGAGTAAAATATAAACAAGATTTTTCTGTATTTTTTCTTAAAACTGCATGTAAATCTATAATTACCTCAAAATAAACATTTAACTTTTTTATTATTACTAGAGGCCCAGTGCATGAAATTCATGCATGGGGGAGGTGTCCCTCAGCCCAGCCTGCACCCTCTCCAATCTGGTACTTCTCTATTGCCAGGGAAACCCACACCACCTGCTCACTCTTGGCCACAGCCATCTTGGTTGGGTTAATTTGCATAGTCACTGCTAAATGGCTGGTGGGCGTGGCTTGTGGGTGTGGTAGAGGTACAGTCAATTTGTATATTACTCTTTTATTATATAGGATTCCATGGCTGCTTAAGCCAGTGCAACATCTCACCAGCCTTATCATTCTGGGAAGTCATCCAATACCCAGAATTTTTCTAAATTCTATGTCTCCATGAATTTTTACACCCTTCAAATTATAAGAAGGAAGTCATATATTTCCCCTTTTTGCATAAAGCTATAACTCTCACCCGATATTTTTCACCTAAGCTTATCTAAGTACAGCACAGTATTCTGACTAAAGGTAATATAAGTCACTTAGAATACTCTAAAACAAGGATGTATGAAATTACAATACCAATTACAATTTCCAATTAGATTAACTTCCATTCTAGTGATTTGCAACAACCACTATATTGCTTTAATAGGACATATTAATTTTAATATCTTTCACTATAACTTTAATACATCAATCTATTCTGAAAAAGCCCAAATTTCAAATAAAACTTTCAATTCCAGTGAAACATTATATAATCATCTCTGGAAAATTATGCATGATTCCATTTCAAAAAGCAAAGAGCTTCAGATGTAACATCAGGTTATAAATTATCTATATCAAGCCCATAGAAGCAATTCTCTATGCAATTAATCTTGTTAATACAAATTTTCAATGCTAGCTAAATTTCTTAATAAGATCAGGCAGCTTCTACTAAAACAAAACCCTGAGCTGGTTAAAATGGGAAATTAATATAGACTTGTTGCAGGAGGAGACTGCTGTGCCCTAACATTTATTTTTAAACATGTCTAAAAAACAAAAGCTCATACAAACTTACTAAGAAGGGGGTTTGGGAGACTCTAAGGTTTTTTGTTTGTGGTTGGTCTTTTTTGTGTTTGTGTTTGTTTGTTTGTTTGTTTTGTGTGTGTGTGTGTGTGTGTGTGTGTGTGTGTGTGTGTGTGTGTGCGCGCGCACATTGCAGATTAAAGTCTGGCATACTGAGGAAACAATAAATACTAAAGTGAATGATAATAGGGAAAAAAGTTATCAGGCTATGCTCTGGTTTTAAAACTCATTTCTTACTGAACTCTATTATTTTATTTTAGAGAAGAAGAAGGGAGAGAGAGAGAGAGAGAGAGAGAGAGAGAGAGAGAGAGAGAGAGAGAGAGAGAGAGAGAGAGAGATCTACCCGTTGCCTCTTACACTAGCCAAATCATGAATTGAACCCAAAACCTGGATATATGCCCTGACCGGAAATCAAACCTGAGACCTCCTGGTATAAAGGACAGCACTCCAACTAGCCAAGTCCAGCAGTATGTTTTTAAAAGCATTTTTTAAAAAGTCTAAATCAGGGGTCAAGATAGCAGCATAGGTAAATGTGGTACTTGCCTCCTCCAGCAACCACATCAAAATTACAGCTAAAATACAGAGCAATCATTATTCAGAAGCTCCTAAAATCTAGCTGAATGGAAGCCCTGCAACTACAGAATTAAAGAGGAAGCCACCTTAAAATTGTTAGGAGAGGCAGAGGGACAGAATGTGCTAGTTTGCCATCCATCATCCATGTGTGGCGTCTTTTTAACTGGAGGGATATCTTGGCTGTCGAGGTCCCCTGTGAGGAACTAGGGGTCCCAGCCCACACCAGACTCATAATCCCGGGTTTCCAGTGCAAGGAAGAGGCGTCCCGCTAACTTTGGGCTGTAAAATCCAGTGAGGATTGAAACTGATGAAGAGAGAGGGCTGCTAAGATTCCCAGGCAGTTCCTCTTACAAGGCCCACACACTGACTTATTCAGAATCACTCCCTCTGAGCTCCAGCTCTGAAGCAACAGCTTGAAATATTGCAAGACTTACAGGAAGAAACAAACTTCTTCCTATTGACAAGTATTTATAAGCCTGAAATGTATTTCTGCATAATGTTTATCTTTCTGGGACTATCATTTTATTTTTCCCTGCCCCTTTTTCTTTTCTTTTTTATTTTTTTGTACACCCCAGTGACCAGACATTAATACATGATCATCCAATAAATCCCGCACCCATCCAGCACCACACCTAGTTATTACAATATTATTGCCTATATACCCTATTTTGTACTTTATATCCCCATTATTATTCTGTAACAACAAATTTGTACATCACAATACCTTCACCTTTTCTGCCAACCCCTTAAATCTCTTTCCTAGCTACCAATCAACAAAAAGTTTTCTGTATCTATTAATCTGTTTCTGTTCTGCTTTTTCATTTTGTTTGTAGATTCAAACAAAATGATAGATATGTATTTGTTGCAATTTTATTGTTCATATTTTCAATCTTCTTCTCTTCTTTTTAAATAAAACCATTTAATATTTCATTTAATACTGGGTTTGTGGTGTGAACTCCTTTAGCTTTTTCTTGTCTAGGAAGCTCTTTATCTGTCTTTGTATTCTAAAGGATAGCTTTTCTGTGTAGAGTAATCTGGATTGTAGGTCCTTGTTTTTTATCACTTTGAATATCTCTTGCCACTTCCTTCTGATCTGCAAAGTTTCTGTTGAGAAGTCAGCTGACAGATAATCTTATGGGTATTCCCTAGTAGATAACTGCTTTTCTTTTAATGCTTTTAAGAGTCTCTCTTTGTCTTTAACATTTTTAATTTAAATATGATGTGTCTTGCTGTGGGCCTCACTAGGTTCATCTTGTTTGGGACTCTCTTCCTGGACTTGTAAGTCTATTTTTTTCACCAAGGAAAGTATTCTGTCATTATTTTTTCAAATAGGTTTTCAATTCTTACTCCCTCTCCTCTCCTTCCAGCACTCCCATGATGCAAATGTTAGTGTGATTGAAGTTGTCCCAGAGGCTCCTTACACTATCCTCTTTTTTTATTTTTATTGTTCTGATTGGGTGTTTTTTGCTTCCTTAAGTTCCAAATTGCTGATTTGATTCATCTTCATCTACTCTACTGTTGATTCCCTATAAATTATTATTTATTTCAGTTAGTGCAGCCTTTATTTCTAACTGGTTCTTTTTTATGCTATTGAAGTCCTCACTAAGTTCCTTGAGCATCCTTATAACCAGTGTTTTGAACTCTGCATATACCAGATTGCTTATCTTTATTTTGTTTGGTTCTTTTTCTTGAGTTTTGTTCTATTGCTTTATTTGGGCCATGTTTCTGTCTCCTCATTTTGGCCACCTCCTAGTGTTTGTTTGGTAGAGCTGCTATGTCTCCCAGGCTTGGTAGCATGGCCTAAGGTAATAGGTTTACTAGAGCTGGCATAGCCTCCCCAATTATCCCAGTTGAATATTCAAGATGTAGCCTCCATGTGTGCTGTACACCCTCCTGTTGTAGTTGAGTCTTGATTGCTATTGGCACATCAATAGGAGGGTTTTACCCAGGCCAATCATCTGCAAGGACTGGCTGTGACCACTTATCACTGACTTCAAAGCTACCTTTTGGAGGATCATCTGTGCAGGGACCTACCACACAGAGCAGACTTACTTCAGCAGGGCTCTGATACCCATTGAATTCAACCTTGAGGTCAATTATGGAGTTGTTTAGGTGATGGTACTTTGACATGGTCTGAAGCTATCCACTGGGTGTGCTAGCTCTGGGGCCTCCTGGTAGATGCAGGCCAAGGTCAGCCACCACCCGTATTCTGCTCATAACACTAAGCATAAACTACAATGCAATCTGCATATGGCTGTTTCATGTGCTGGGCTTGTAAGTGCTCAGTTGAAACCATTCTGTAAACCAAGGCTGGCTGCTGCTAGTGCCAGGCCTAGAGCCACTTAGCTAGAAGTTCAGAGCTCATGAAAGCCAAATGCTGATTGTTTGAAAGGTCTGAGGAAAATCTGAAGCATGAGCCAAGACAGACCACTGGAAATGGCTTGCGTGGGCCTAAAAGTTGAGTGGGGTAGGGTCTCAGGGGATCACCAGGGTGGGGCAAACAGTGTGAGCCAGGTTGATGGAGACTCAGATATGGTGCCTGTTTGTCGGCTCTATGGGAAAAGGGCTCATCAAAGGAACAAAGGCCTCTGGCAGAACTATCCGAAAGAAAGCTGCTCTGCATTTCTTGCCCAGATGCCAAACAATTCAGGTGCCTTTCAAGCTACTACCCAGTGCTAAAGCTCCAAGATAGTGAGTGTGAGTAAGTTCATGCACAGGCCCTTTAAATGGAACTGCTTGAGACTTCAACAGCCTTGGCCTCCCTCAACCTCCATTCTGGCTAGCTTTTTCAACCCTAAAGTTAAGGGCACTTATCTTACTGTAACTGGAACCTTGAACTGGAAGGGCCTGTTCTGGGACTGGTACTCCTTCCTCTTCATGGAGGACCTCCACATCTAAAATGTCCCTTCTGATTTTTATCTACCACATGTGGGTGTGGGAAAGCCCTTTCAGCACCTCCGTCTCTCCTAACAGTCTCCATGTGGCTTCTTCTTTTGTTTCATAATTGTTAGACTTCCATTCAGCTCGACTTCAGTGGTTCTGAATGATGGGTGTCCTGTAGTTCAGTTGTAATTTTGATGTGGTTGTGGGAGGAGGTGAGCGTTGTGTTTACCTATGCCACTATCTTGGCTGGAAGTCCTAGAACCATCATTTTTAAATTAACTTGTCTCTTACCACAGTACTATAAATGCTAAACATTATTTATAAATCTGTATATGAAAAGATAGTCTTTTAACACAACTGCAAAATATGGTCACCTAGTGCACTGCGGACCTTCAATAAGGAGAATCATTACTATATATAGCAGAAGAAAGAAAGGGGGCTTAGAAGTGGGATGCTTATGAATGTCATTTCTGGGGTTGCCTTTTATTCACCTAAGTATGCTATATTCAATTCAGTATTAAACTGTTTCAACATTCCCATTTAAGAGGTGAGTTCCTGTAATTATTTTTACTTGCTAATCAAGCTGCCATGTTGAAATTGCTCTTAAAATTACGATATGGATGATGAGGTTCATTCTCAACCCAATAACAACAAGACTGAAGCAATACATTTAAACAAGTGGCAGACCTACCACTATAAAAATAGAAGTAAATATAATTTTTATATTAAATAGAGGTAAATATAAAAATTTTATTTAATTCAAATTACTTTCCAAATTATCTATATAAAGTGCCTAAGAATGGGTAAATAATAGCAATAAAACTATATGATGTGTCCATAAGCATATTAAAACTTAATACAAAAGTATCTAATTCTAATAGTTATAAATGCTAAGTGACAAATATTATATCACTTATCCCAGGTTTAAATCTCTATGAATACCCTTTTTAATTTCCCCATTTTGAGCCATTGCCAAGTTTCTGTCAGGATACTGACTTTCATACCAAAATGAGTTCTAATAAACATAGTTTTGCTATATTAACAGGTTGTCTGATGAAATATTTGGCATTCAACAACAGTAAGTATATTATAATTCCATATAGGAACAGTATTGACTATCAGAAAGTATAAATAAGAATTGTATTAGGTGCTGATGTTATACGTGAGAAAGTTTTTGTTTTTTTTACTGTTATCTATATTTTCAAATAGTCTACATATTCTTGATTCATATTCTTACTTTTAAAAGAAATCATTTATTTTAATAATTTAAGGGCCTATACAAACTCACTTTCTTAATTGATTATTTTAAGTCTTAGGCAAGTTATTGTCATTGATATTGAACCAAATAAATTACTGAAACAATACTCCTGGTTAATATTTATTAGAATATTAGAAATATTTATTAGAATATTAGTTTTAGAAATTTGTCTGTTATTATAACACAAGAGTTTCTCTCATTCTCAAAATTAAATAACATGAAATTTAAAGTCTCCCTCACTTTCTTTCAAAATTTAAATTACTAATATAAATTAACCATGGCAATATAGTTTTATCAAAACTAACTGTACAAAGAGATAAGCAAAAAATAGAAAGTAATGCCCTAAATTGGGTTGCTACTATACCAATAATTTACAACCATTTCTACTTAAAAGATCACTCAAAGTAATATATTACCAAAAGGGAGTATCTGTCACATGCTTAATTCATGTTAAGCCATGCTGAATATGTTTAGCCTTATGTATTTCAAGCTTATGTATTTTAGTTATATGAGCTATATATTACTTTTAAAGAAAAGTGTGAAAATGCAATAAAGCTACTTTTACAAAAGCATTGTTCTAAACTAAGGCTTTATTATCCCACTAAGTAGATTATTCTTAAAATCAAAGTTTATTATTATGCTTTTTATGACACCAATTTGTCCCATAGTATTCTGTTCAATATCTTCCATTTAAATTTTCCTCTGCTTTCAAATCAAAGAAAATATCAAGGTACATGATATGGCTCTGAAGATCTAAGATTCCAAATGCTTTGGGCCTTTAGAAGTGTAACTATAGAGAAGCCACAAAGGGTTACAAAGCAGCATGAAATATTATCTGTAGCCCTTATCTAGAATATAGCCAAAGGACAATATTTGGCTTGAGGGATTCAATGATTTATTACTGCTCAACTAACCACCCAAGAAAATATTACAATGTCTCTGGAATAGACTTTAGAAATACCTCTAGGTATCAACCACAAGAGAAGGAAAGAAAATGACTTAGCATATACACTGAGTCTCTCACAGTCAATAATACTATAAAATCATAATATAAAATATTTCTAAGTCCCCTTTGGCTAGTAAGAGAGACCAGGATCTAAGCTCATAAGCTCTTAAGACCCTGATTTACCATCACTGTTTTCAACACATTGGTTCACTTGCTCATAATAATGTTGAGATCATGATACTCCTTTTATAAGAAATAATCATTCTACTTTCATGCTTCCTGGTTCAGAAACCAAAAAATAGCTGGAGAAACATAGTGTTGAGTGTATGACTGTGTGGTAGGAATACAAATGTAGAGAGTGTGGCAGTGATAAATTGCTGATATACCAAACTCTGCTACTGACAGAACAGTTAACTGCTTTTATACTAGTTATTATCTTAGTAATGAGAATCCCAACCACTCGGCCATGAAAAAGAAGGAAATTCTGTCACTTGAAATAACATGGATGGACCTTGAGGACATTATGCTAAATGACATAAATCAAGCAGAAAAAGACAACTACTGCATGATATCACATATATGGATTCTACATTCCGGTGTATAAGACGACCTTTGATACGTAAAAAAGTCAACCGAAAATCAGGGGCAAAAGACCAAAATTGCACAAAAATTACCTGCAGATCTTGACGGCAAAGTAAGTCTTTTCTTTGAAGTGGGGGGTAGTCTTATACAGCGAAATATAGGCCTAAATCTGTGTTTTAACTGTAAAATTAGGGGGTCGTCTTATAGGCCAGAAATTATGGTAAGCCAAACACAAACCCTGGATTGGTAGATCAGTTAGTTAGAGCCTCATCCTGATGCACCAAAGTTGTTGTTTCAATCCTGTCCCAGGTCAGGGCACATATAAGAATCAACCAATGCACCTCCTTGGAGATCCAGGAACCAGTGTACCTAGAGGTCAGTGTGAGACGACACCAGATTTCAACTCCTCACATACATAAATGACACACTCAAGAAGCAGACTCAGTGAGCACCAAAGTGCCACTGAAGCAAGTCCTTCCCAATAAGGGTGTCTCCAGCACAACAATTCTTCCATTATAGATACAGCTAATCCTCACAGCCAATAGGCCTGGAGGTCAATTCCTTACAGTGTGCCAAAGGCAATCAAGCTTAACTACAACAAGACTGTGTACCCAGCCCACAAAGAGGTGCACCTAGAGTGTCCACCTCAGGTGATTGGGGAGGCTGAGCCACTAAGCTCTATAGGTCACCTACCACACAAAGCCACTCCATCAACACAGAGAAGCAGCCAAAATGTGGATACAAAGAAATATGTCACGAATGAAAGAAATGGAGTAAAGCAAACTACTGGGTTTAGAGTTCAAAACCACAGTTAAAAGGTTACTCAAGAATCTTCTAAAAACCACTGAGAAACTTAATGAGACCTCTGAGGAACTCAGTGAGACCTTCAAGGATCTTAATGAGAATTCCAAGAAAATGGAAAAGGACCAGTCAAAAACTAAGCATATACTGTCTGAAATAAAGAATAATATATAGAAATCCTACAGTAAAAAGAGGACCCCAAGAATCAAGCCAAAGATTTGAAATATGAGGAAGAAAGCAACACCCAACCAGAAAAATAAAAAATAAAAAAAAGAATCCAAAAATATGAGGATAGTATAAGGAGCCTCTGAGGCAACTTCAAGTGAACCAACATCAGAATTATGGGGGTGCCAGAAGTAGAAAGAGAGCAAGATACTGAAAACCTATTAGAAGAAATAATGACAGAAAACTTTCCCTACCTGGTGAAAGAAATAGACTTACAAGTCAAGGAAGTGCACAGAACCCCAAACAAACAAAAGAAATTCAAGGAGAACCACACCAAGACACATCATAATTAAAATGCCAAGAGCAAAAGAAAAAGAGACAATATTAAAAGCAGCAAGGGAAAAACAGTTACCTACAAAGGAGCATCCATACGACTGTCAGCTGATTTCTCAACAGAAACTATGCAGGTCAGGCAGGAGTGGCAAGAAATATTCAAACTGATGAATAGCAAGAACCTACAACCAAGATTACTTTACCCAGCAAAGCTATCATTCAGAATTGAAGATCAGATAAAGATCTTTCCAGACAAGAAAAGTTAAAGGAGTTCATCACCACCAAACCAGGATTACATGAAATGCTGAAGGGTATTCTTTAAGAAGAGGAAAAAGAAAAAGTAAAGATGAAAATTATGAACAACAAATACATATATATCAGCAAGTGAATCTAAAAATCAAGTGAATAAAAAATCTGATAAAACTAAATAAACTGGTGAATATAATAGAATCAGGGGCATAGAAAGGAAATGGACTGAGAATTCTCAGAGGGAAGGGAGCATGAGGGATTCGGGAAGAGATTGGACAAAAAATCATACACCTATGGATGAGGATAGTGGCAGGGGGTAAGTGGGGTGGGGTGGGGGAAATCAGGTGGAGGGAAACTATGGGGGGGAGGGGGAAGAGGAACATCTCTAATAATCTCAACAATAAAGATTTTTTTTAAAAAGAATCAAACAATGAATACATAAATTAGTGCATTTTGATGTTTTTCACCTGTCTGGTGTGGCTCAGCAGTTGAGTATGGACTCAAGAACCAAGAAGTCATAGACAACTTCAAGTGAACCAACATCAGAATTATGGGGGTGCCAGAGGAAGAGAAAGAGCAAGATACTGAAAATCTATTAGAAGAAATAATGACAGAGATAATCCATTAGCAGTCAGGGCACATACCCGAGTTGTATGCTTCATCTCCAGGAGGGGACAAATAGGAGGCAGCCAATATGTGATGATTCTCTCTTGTCTATGTTTCTATCTCTCTCCTTCTCTTTTCTCTCTCTCTAAACAAAAATCAATAAAAACATTTTTAAATCAATGTCTCTCTCTTTCTCTCTCTCTCTCTCTCCCTCTTTCTCCCTTCCTCTCTTCCTAAAAAATCAAAAAATCAATTTAAAAAATATCCTTGAGTTAGAATTCAAATTATTTTTTAAGAATATAAGGATTGATTTTTATTTTACTGTGACAATTCTATTAAAGTGCATATTACCAACACAACTGTACTTAATTATTAAATACTCTTCATTCAGCCACATCTATTCATCATATATTTATGGAACATCAGTTATCAATGTTTGCTCTTGAGATGCAAAAATAAAGGATAAAGAAAGAAGGTTCTGGTAGAAAAAAATAATTTTTAACTATACCTTAAAATTGTAAGATAATTATAATTAAAACAACTACTCAGATTGTGTAATAATACCATTAAAGCAATCAAGATTTTTTTAATTCTAAAATGAAAAAAAAAGTCTGTCAGTTAATACTGAGAAAATGCTTTATTTCATATGTTAAATACAAAGAGAACTAAAATAAGTAAATAAACAAACAAATGTTTTGAAATTGCTCTGCATTTAGAGAAAAAGTTCTTCTCCTGCTAGGTAACCATAAAAATAGTGTAAGTGATGTTGTTTTAAGTGAAAGCTGCCTGCAAAAACATCATGATTATTTTTGC
The DNA here is from genome assembly GCA_963693515.1 of Pipistrellus nathusii. Lineage (NCBI taxonomy): Eukaryota > Metazoa > Chordata > Mammalia > Chiroptera > Vespertilionidae > Pipistrellus > Pipistrellus nathusii. The sequence goes on from OY882858.1 coordinate 108,188,554, forward strand.
CACTTCATAAAAACTATTATCTACACCCTAATGCATTAAACAATGGACTATAGAAGTAATTTATTACCAAATCAATACCTTCATTTCTATCCCCAGAATTAAAAAATAATTGCTAAATTCATAGGAATGAAAACAAACATTAATTTTCAAAAAAAAAACAAAAACTATTTATTACATTCACAGCTGGAAAGCTATTAAACTTTGGAAAGATATTTTCCATCCTAGTCCAACTCGAATGATAGTGTCTACATCTCCATTTAACATAAACTAAGTCTACAGGAAAGAAATTAATCTCTAAATCCTTGTCATTCATCATCAAGGACAAATTAGGTAAACTGCTTGCTTCTTGTTTCACCATTTCAATAATTCATAAGATTCTCCTGCAAAGATTTTATCAGCTAAATCTCTAACTCTAAGAGCAAAGTGTCTTTGCAGCTGAATACATGTGAGGTGGTTTAAATAACTGACTTTTTACATTTCATGAACTAAATTATAGCCAATCTGAATGGGTTAAAACAACATTCAGCTACCAAATTCAGTCCTTTCTAAAACGGGAAAGAGAAGAGGGGTTTTGTCTTTGAGGTCTCTCGGGTCCATGTCTTTCTCTTCACTCACCTCTTTACTTCCCCTCACTCCAGTTGCCTGGCCTGGCCATCCTCTGGACGTGGGGGAGCTTACTCCAGAGTTAGCTCCTGTTTCCGCCAGTCTATTGAGGGCTTATATTATTTAAAAAGAAGTTTTAATTAATTTCCACTAAAATGTGACTGTGTTAACTCTCCCAGGTGTATTTGACTTTTAAGAACAATTGGCAGATATGGTGAAGAGAGAATGAATGGTTCTAAATAACCAGTCTTTTATTGTGATAACTCAGGATGCATAACATAAAAAAAATTAAATTCAAGCAGTTTGTGTAGGGCAGAAAATATTGGACTGAAAGACTTCTTAGGTAATCCTTCACTCCAACAGGGTTTGTCTTGTTTATGGTTAATAAGCAAGTTAATCACTCCTATTTCTTTGGTATACTATAAATATATGTCTATTTTTTCAGTGTGCATCATAATGACCAGTTGGATGGAAGGATGAACACTTATATACACACACACAGACAATAGTATGGTGAACGCCTGGGAGGGGCAGACACAGGGTGAAGGGGGTCAATGGGGAAAAATAAAGGATACCTGTGATACTTTCAACAATAAAGATAAATTTTAAAAATATTTTTCATTAAAACTGTAACTTTAATAAAATTTAAAAGTGTATTGGTCTATCTTGCACTTTGAATTTGATATTGTAACATCACTGAGTTATACAGATCTTCTAAATGTTAATTGCTATACTTTATTATACAATATCACACCTGTTAATTATACAATACCAAAAACTCACACCATCAGTATTATCATAAAAGTATTTATATACTGAAAACTTGTCAACCTCATGATGGTATAAAAGTTTTCCAAAATTATAAATTTTCTTGGGATTTCAAATTTTATCCTTGGCAACAAATCCTGTCAGTTATTCTCCTTGATGAAGAGACAGATTGATTTGGCCTTGATATGAAACAATATCAAAAAATCACAACAATATAAATAGCCATAGTTTCTCTACCAGCTGTCTTTCAAGTAAAATTGGGGAGTGGGGGGAATGACTAGTTCAGCTCACAATTTAAACAATGCACAAGTATTTTTCTCAAGGCAACCATCAGACTATGGTACTCAGCAAAACTTCTTTATGGGTATTTTCTATTTAGTCATATAAAATATTTTTAAAGTCTATACTCAAGGGTTAATATTTCATAAAATGAATATTAATAAATCATATTATTTGTCAGTGAAGTGAAACTGGTTTGTTTGTTTTATTTGCTAGTGCCCAGTCGTGAAAAACCCACTGACTTACTAAAAGTTTGCCAAAACCAGTTTGGTTCAGTGGATAGCGCATCGGCCTGCAGACTGAAAGATCCCAGGTTTGATTCCAGTCAAGGGCATGTACCTTGGTTGTGGGCACATCCCCAGTAGGAGATGTGCAAGAGGCAGCTGATCACTGATTCTCTCTCATCGATGTTTCTAACTCTCTGTCCCTCTCTCTTTCTCTCTGTAAAAAATCAATAAAATATATTTTTTTTAAAGTTTGACACCATTGCCTTGATTTGTGTTAAGGCACAGTAGTTTTTCACCATCATTTCTAATGCAACACCATCATTGAAAATATCAACAGGGTAAAAATAGTTTTAGTCTCAAAAACTTCATAATAGTTTTCAGAAATTTCCAAGGATCCACAGATTATACTTTAGAACCATTACAGTAAATTATAAGAGACTAGAGAGACAGTTTTGACAGACATTCTATAAAATTACATTCTTAAGACAATGAGGAAAAATTTAATATAGTTTGGATATTATATGCTATCATTAATTATTTTAGGTCTGATTAAGGTATTTTGGTCATATAAACACTTGTTTTCAGTAGATAAATGTTATTAAAGTATGTAGAGGAAAGGTGTCATGACATCTAACTTAACTTTCAGATGGAACAGAAAAAAAATTTTAGACATATCTGTGTGTGTGTGTGTGTGTGTGTGTGTGTGTGTGTGTGTGTGTGTGGAGAGAGAGGGGAGGGTGAGGTAGGAAGAAGGACAGAAGAAAATGGAAGAGTTAAGGACATGCAGCCCCAAAACACTTTGCTTTGGCATAATGATTATGATTAAAGCAGTTGAAAATTAGCAGGTGCAAAATGAACTTCTCACCTCCTGTTTTCTTTGTTCCAGATGGAACTCCCAGGTGAAAGATGCCTTCCATATCCTAGGAGAAAAGAAACAAGAAAATTCTTACCTCCAGAAAAGGGAAGTTGGACAGAGAAATCTGTACAAACAGATGTTGAGTAACTTTTCTCTTCCTTAGCTACTTTTCTATGATTGACCCTCTTTGTTCAACTTAATGTATAATAAGCACTTAAACCTAACTACTTTTTGGGTTTTAATTTTCCTGTGAGGATTCCCATACACATGTAAAATTTTATTAAATAAAATCTATATGCTTTTCTCCTGTTAATCTTTTTTTATCTCCGTTTAATTCTTAGAGCTGCCACAGAACCCAGAGGATAACAGGAAGTGTTTTTCCTTACTCCCCTATGGAAGGAAAGAAGGAAAGGAGGGAGGAAATAGAGAAAATTCCTATGAACTATAACTTCTCAATGACAGTAGAGCATTAAAATCATGGTAAATATCCCTGACCTTTTTATTGGCCTTTATATTTGTTCATAGCATTAAAGAGAAGAGGGGGGGAAGGGGAATCGCCAAAATCCTAACAATCCATTGAAGAATCCTCAGTAGCTCCAAGTGAATCTGTTGCTTTACTTCACACTTCTATTAATACAGCTATACTTCAGTAATGCCAATTGAGTACATACTATATTAGATGTCATGGTAATTTCAACCATGCATATGCCATGATTGCTGCTATGATGCCATTTTCTCAAATGATTGCAATTCAAGAAAGGGTAGGAAAATGCCCTATAAGAATTTACATACTACGGAAGTTCTGAACAGATCACTTGCAATCCCATTGAGAAAAGGCATTTAAAGGACGTAGCGGAATCTGAGCCAGAGGGAGAAGGATCAGAAGAATTCCAAGCCACTCCTGATGAATGCACAGAGGAAAGACTGTCCAGCAGAGCAGAATGAAACGCAGCTCACATATTCAGATGTATAAGAAATAGATACCAATTTTCACATCAACTTCCTGGTATGAACTAGCAGAAAATACTTCAAGCAAATCCTATCCTTTCCTGAAGTCACATGAGTGTCGAGGCACTGAGGGCTGTGAATATGATGGCTAATATGGAGTCCACACAAGTGGACTGCCACTGGGATATCCATTATCTCTGATGACATGGCCCCTTCAGTGCTTTTGCAGTCACATTTCCATACCACACTTAAAGGAAGATAAATCCTCTGTAATGCTGGCGGACCGCCGTCTGCCTGGGTGCGCCCAACAGCCACTTCCTCTCTAGAGTCTTGCAGCTGCCCTGATGGCATTGGCAGCCAGCGGGCCCTGCGTCCCTCCTTTCCCGGGTCCCCCGAGCCTTTCCTCTTCCCTCGCTTCCTACCTGATGAACCTCCTTTCTGTCTGTTATAGATTATGACTTTGCTTGCTTCCCGGCTTCTGGTGTTCTATTCCCATAAATTTCCTTCCCCAAAAGATCTCAGATTTTGAAACATAACGTTCAGAGACATTCACAGCTCATGTCTATTTTTTGTCCAGCTATATTCCTCCTCTGAAGTAATGAGCCCCAAATTGATTGCTTGCTTGAATAGGGAGATGAGAAAGAGAAAGATACTGTGAGAAAACACATGGGAGAATGTTTCAAATATAATGCAGGCTATAATATTGTTAAAGGCTTTCAGATATCAAGAAAACCTTCCCCTGAGTGATTGACCTGAGAGATTCTCTTCTCCTGTGGCGATAGGGCGAGCAAGGAAAGGTCTCATTTACCTGAAAACAAACACACACTAAATAACCTGCTGCGTACCAGTTATGGCTTTGTTATATTGTTATTTTTACAGTTATAGGGGAAATGAGCCCAATATGTCATTAAGTCACATTCTCTAAAAGATTCAGAATAAAAGCAATTTGCTCTAAGAACATGAACTATATCAGTATTAAATCACGTATTCAAGGTATAGCCAGGAGGCTCTAAAACTAGGATCCCCTTCCGTGGCCAGGAAGCAAATATAGCAACAGAACAGAGGTCAAAAAGAAAAGCTTTATGTAGAAAATGCACCATCAGTGCCACCTAGTGGTAGAGTAGAGCAAAATCCTGAGGTTTGGATCTGTCCCTGAAATCTGAGCAGAGGTCTCCAGAGTACAGACCACATCTTCACATGATCCAAACAAAGCTGTTTCAACAAAATCCCGCAACTTGGAAACCTGCAAATAGCACCAAGTCTTATTTTCATAGTGTTCAGATCTTAGAAGCTACCTCGACATAAAATCCCTCTGACTTCTATTAACTTTATACAATTTCTATTCTTTAACTTCATTTCATTCCTGAAATTACTAAAATTACTCTGTTTTCCCTCCAATGTCCAAATTTACCGATCAGAATCTCCTAACCAACACTAACACTATTGAAGATAAAGAAGGCAACAGACTAGGTACATGTTCATAGACTTAGACCCTCTGAGGCAAAATCTCCATCTGAGGCCTCAGATTCACTCCCTCTCTCCTTGCCAGAGTGATTTGAGAAACTGCAGGCAGTCCTGGTAGAATATTATGGCTGGAAAGATACTTATCATTTTACTGATGAGAAACGAAAGCCCGAAAATATTTTTAATATGTCCATTATGATACTTAATTAGTGATACAGTTAAAACCAGAAGTCACAACTTTAAATTTCCAGTCCAGTGTCCTTTCTATATAATGCCACAGTACCTAACTTCCCCCTGGGATACTTTTAGAATAGAAAGCAGATTGGCCTAGTGGAGTGAGAACCAATTCAAAGGAAATTGCTGTGAGTCTTGGCCCAGGTCCTAAACTTAAGTTTGCAGAATGGGGTAACATTTAGTATGTGATCAACAAAGCTTGCCTCCTAATGAAGTTTTCATCATTAAGCGATGTCTCACACTGCTATTCAGGACTAGGCACCACTAAATTGTGTTTGATGGTGTTTTATAAAATACTAAAGGCCCGATGCACAAAATTCATGCAAGAGTGGGCCTTCGCAGCCTCGGGAGGCAGCCTGTACCCCTCCCTCGCAGCCACTGCGGCTGCCTCGGTCCCGTGGCTGCAGCCCTGGCTTAGTCTGGAAGGATGTTCAGAAGGACATCCAGTCTAATGAGCATACTATGCTTTTATTATTATAGATTCAGCCCCCAGGCCTGTTCACACATGTATTGCCCTTCCTATCCTGTTCCTATCCTGGATTGGTGCATACTGTTATTTTGTGGTCAGAAGCTTACGATTATCATCTTACAGGTGTTTTTATGTCATGCTTCTTGCTCTAGAAAGAAATTTTTTTTCAAATGTAATTATTGATTTGCATCTTACAGAGGACATAATTATAAATTCTCTCCTAAATGGATAAGGTATCAAAAGAACAAAATTTTGCTAATACATTTATAAGCCAAAAAAAATGATATTTTTTTATTATATTTTTTTAAGTAAGGCATATTCTTTTTAAAAATTTATTTTATTGATTTTTGTACAGAGAGGAAGGGTAAGAGATAGATAGTTAGAAACATCAATAAGAGGGAAACATTGATCAGCTGCCTCCTGCGCATCCCTTCCTGGGATGTGCCCACAACCAAGGTATATGACCTTGTCCGGAATCGAACCTGGTATCCTTTGGTCACAGGCTGATGCCCTATTCACCAAACCAAACCAGCTAGGGCTATTTTCTTATATTTTTTGTTCATCCTCCTCTGAGACACTTCACACCAAAGGAAACTAATATTTTACATATTTTTAAACCAACCTTCCATAAATGTAGATGACTTTCTCATGTATGAGCAAGTTGATTCTTGTTATATTTAAATTAAAAATAATAAAAGAGCTCTACCTGGCTTGGCTCAGGAAATAGTGTCAGCCTGCAGACTGAAGAGACTCCAGTTCAATTCCAGTCAAGCTCAGGGGCACATACCTTGGCTGCAGGCTCAATCCCAGCTCTGGTCAAGGCATATGTAGGAGGCAACCAATTGATATATCTCTCTCACACCAATGTTTCTTTCTCTGTGTCTCTCCCACTCCCTTCCACTTACTTTAAAAATCAATAAAAAATATTCTCAGCTGAGGATTAAGTAATAATAATCTATACTAATAAAAGGGTAATATGCTAATTAGGGTGGGTGTCTTCTGGACAAAACCACAGTGGCTGCCCACGGCTCAGGCAAACTGCAGATGGTGGCTGTCGCTGCCAGGGCCGGCCCAAGGCTCAGGCAGGCCACATCGGCTGGCAGTGGCAGCAGCAGAGGCATGATGGGGGCATCGCCTTCCCGTGATTGGCTGGTTGCTTCCCACAGAGGTTTCTAATAATAAGTAGAACATTCCCTGATGTCCCCCCCCCCCCAGACTGTGAGAAGGGGCAGGCCAGGCTGAGGGACCATGCTCAGTGCACAAATTTTTATGCACCAGGCCTCTATTCTATCTAATAAAAGGGTAATATACAAATTGACCATCACTCCAACACACAAGAAGGTTGCCCCCATGTGGTCAAAGATTGCTGCCCCTGTGTGGACACAAGATGGCCAGCAAAGGAGGGAAGTTGTGGGCAAACAGACCAGCAGAGGAGGGCAGTTGAGGGGGACCAGGCCTGAAGGGGAGGGCAGTTTGAGGGGACCAGTCCTCTAGGGGAGGGCAGTAGGGGGGACCAGGCCTGCAGGGAAGGGCAGTTGCAGGGGGACCAGCCTCCAGAGAAGGTCAGTTGGGGGCAACCATGACTGCAGGGGAGGGCTGTTAGGGATGACCAGGATGGCAGGGGAGGGCAGTTAGGAGCAATCAGGCCATCAGGGGAGCAGTCAGGCATCAATCAGGCTGGCAGGAAGTGGTTAGGGTGTGATCAGGTCAGCAGGCTGAAGCAGTTAGGGGCAATCAGGCAGGCAAGCAGTCAGGCGAGTGGTTGGGACTAGCATTCCTGGATTGTGAGAGGGGACTCAGATTGGAGATGATGCAGGCTGGGCTGAGAAACACACACACTTCCTGCATGAATTTTGTGCACTGGGCCTCTAGTCCTATATAATAAAAGGCTAATATGCAAATTGACTAAATGACCAGTCATTGTGATGAGCACTGACCACCAGGGGGCAGACACTCAATGCAGAAGCTGCACCCTGGTGGTCAGCGGGCTCCCACAAGGGGAGCACCATTCAGCCAAAAGCTGGGCTGAAGGCTAGCGAGTGCAGCAGTGGTGGCAGGAGCCTCTCCCGCGTCCACAGCAGTGCCAAGGGGTCCTGGACTGCAAAAGGGTACAGGCTAGGCTGAGCCCCCCCCAACCTCCAGTGCCTGACGGTTGTGCACTGGGCCTCTAATAATAATAATAATAATAATTAATAATTAATAATAATAATAATAATAATAAAATATTTAAAACCAGTCTTCCCTTTGCTCTTGCTCTTTTTTTTTTTTTCAGTTTCTAACTATTATTTTTCTAGTCTAATTAATGCTTAATTTTACATTTTTACCTCAGGTAAATTTCATTCTAGTCTTTTATTATTATTATTATTATTATTTAGTCACACATTCATAAGAACAAACATAGTTGAAAAGAAAAATATAGAACCCAATATTTCAATCACTTAAACCTCCTAAAAAATAAATGCTTTCTTATGTGCTCTGCCATGAGTACAGAGCTTTTACAACAGGGTGAAGGGTGAAAATTTACAAGTCATGATCTTGACAGCCCAGAAGCTAATGAGGGCAGGAACTGAGCTGATGTAAGCTAGTCAGTGTGGTACTTTCCTGTAGGAAATAGCCAAGGGTCATAATTAAATCTCAAGTGGTATAGCTGGAGACTTAATAGCCTCTCCCCAAGCCATTTTTATATCTTTTCCTAAATATACTTTGCTGAAATCCCTCTGCTGTGAAGAGAAATTGCTGATTAGTCAAATGGGACTTGCAGCTTCCTTCGCTGGCCGAGTAAATAGGGCTCCCTGGCCATGTGCCATCACCCCCTCAAGTGTTTCTGGGCACGGTTTTTCAAACACACACATCCTCTGCACCACGTTTCTACCGCTCCCCCCAATGAAGATGATGATGATAGGCCATGCTATTCATTTATAATTCTTCATTAAATGAGGTCATATTCAAGAATGATAAAAAATCTAAGAAAAAGAAGCCAGCTTTCTATGTATCTTGTTCTTTAGAGTACACACTATCTGTTCTCAAACTAAGCTAAATAAATGCCATTTTCACAAGGATCAGACAAAGTCTACGGTAGCTTGAAAAGCACTTATTGGCCTTCTTTCCCTCAGCATCCCCTTGCCCTCACCACCACGTAAAGTTCTGAAAGACTCCAATTCAGGCCCTTACAGAAAAATATTTTACATGATGAAATTTTTACTAATCTTTAATTCCTGTCAAGTTTCCACATGGATAAAAATAACTTCCAGAAGAACTACAAATTTAGAAGTAAATGGTTAGGAATTTCTTAGAGACAGAGGAAGATCAAGAAAGAAATTAAAAATATTGCTAGCATTTCATATCTGTCTCCATAGCAAAATGAGTAGTTTCTGAATCTGTGGTGGAGGAGGAAGAAGCTGGATATCAAATCTCCTGGGCATTGAATTCACGTATGGAGTCAAAACATGAATATAGGAGGTAACAAGAAGCAAGAGAAGGGACAAGTGAGTCCAAACGAAAAATGCTACCTCTGGTTTCTGGTAATAAGGGGCTTGCAAGATATATTTTTCACAGTGGCAGAACCCAATTAAATACAAAGTAGAGATGTTCCAAAGAGAGGTGCTTTGGGCTATATGTAGGAAACTTCACAGGTAGAATGTGTGTAGTTGATGTAATCTATCCAAATAGGAGAGCCCTGTTTCATCCTACAAATATTTTCTCTGATGACTGAGGTACTAAACAAGCAGGGAACATCTTCACTAAAAAAGGATAGAGTTTTGCCTGCTCAAAAAAGATATTCCCCTGTGGCTAGAGAGGAAAAGGGCACGAGAGGAAAAGTGTCCTGAAAGGAGAAGTGTCCTTACTGAACCAGTTTCCCCCTACTCGCTAGCTCCACAAAGGATCTCTTCCCCTCTTTGCCTCTCCTTGCTTCTCAGTTCCCTGGGCCCTGCCTCACTTTGAACTTTTGATGAGTTTTCACATCTCTGTAGTGATTTGGCTGTATCATGGTTAAGAACAGACTGAAGTACTTCTGTGAAAGGAAGCAGTTGGAAAGCAAATCAGGCATGTCAATGAGAGATTTTTTAATCCTAACAGTCGATTTCTAGACCTACAGAGAATCCAAATGCCTATCTCAACTGAAGCATCCTTCCTTAAGGGTATTGGGGAGACACAGCCAAGTAACAATTCTAAGATGAGACTCACCTATTTGTTAGCTAATGAGTTTCAGTTATAGATCAAATATTTATTGAGCTGGACTTTGTATTAGGCACAAGATAAAACAGAGGGAAAGGCAGGCCTGAACCTTCCTTTTGGAATTTAAGAATCCAGGGCAAGATTTTTCTACAACTACGTAGTGTGGAGGCCTGGCCTCTCTTCACAGGCCTCCATTATAACAGGCCGCTTGGGCTCTGTCTGGTTGAGATGAGTCAGGGCTGAAATCCAGCTTGCAATCTGCTCTCCCAAACTCTGCTCTGCCCAGAAGGGACATCTTTAAAAAGTCACGGAGAGGCAGCGCCAGGGGCCTTGCCCTGTATTAAAGCAGTTTCTCCTTCCATGGGAGTTGCTGAACCTTTCCTTACCCTGGGCCTTCCCAGGACAGCAGAAGCCACACCCACTTGGTAGACCCTGTCCAGGCCCAGCAGGCTACAGTGAGGTGAATTAATAGGAGTCGATTAGGAGTATTCAACTTACAGAAAAATGTAAAAATGTATACACTAGTGGGACAATAATAGTGCAGCTAGTCTATTTCTTAGACACATGGTCGGCAAACTGTGGCTCGAGAGCCACATGCGGCTCTTTGGCCCCTTGAGTGTGGCTCTTCCACAAAATACCATGGCCTGGGCAAGTGTATTTTGAAGAAGTAACCTTAGAAGTTTAAGTTTAAAAAATTTGGCTCTCAAAAGAAATTTCAATTGTTGTGCTGTTAATATTTGGCTCTGTTAACTAATGAGTTTGCCAACTACTGTTTTAGACCTTCTGACCTAAGCCACTGTTTCTTAGTTGTCATTTCATTTTAAAGTCTTAGTGTCCAGCTTTTCTCTTTGAGCTCAATAGCACTCTGAAGTCCAGAGTTTTTTGTCCAGAATCCAGTCACTCTAATATGTATTTTTTTCCTCCAAATGAGGACTTTTTCTCTAACTGACTCACGACATCCCTGGGTTTATAAACAGTAAAGATGCAAAACAGCAAAACATGACTAAGAAGGAAGCCAAGAAGGAACGATTTGAACATAAAGATAAGAAATTCCTTTTATATAGTTAATCTGCTGCTAGCCAGCTCCGCAGTTCATAGAAGAGGGAAATGACACACTTTTATTGCTGGTCTGCTGCCTCTGTTGCAAAAATAAACACTTAATTGGCAAGCCTTGAACATCTACTGGCATTTTATGTTATGGTCCGATAGAAATAATCTGCCAGGCTTCGTAACAAAGTTGTTCTATAAATCCTTACTAATAGTGAAGGGAAAGACCTGGTAATGTATATGTTCTTATTTTGGTATTAAATTTTTACACTAGCTTTAGTTAAGACAAATTCTAACCCTGTCACTTGGAAATGTAATTCTAGCATCCTTTCAATCATAATGTTAGTGGTAAAAGTTCCTAAAGGTTAGTTTTACACATTGTTCTCTGGCAGTTTATTTATGGTTCTTCTGGGAATCATTTGAGATCTGTCTGCCCAGTGGTTCTCAACATGGGGCACACGCCCCACAGGGAAGCAATTTGATTTTGAAGGAGGGCAATTTGAGAACGAGTTAACAACAATGATTTTTTTGCATTTCTTATTGTTCTAGGGGCCTCACATACAGTACCTAAATATATATTCTGACATTTATGGATTTCGGTTTTCTATTATATGTTTTGAAATTTTATTTGCTATTTTTATATCATTTTGTTTGTTTGTTTTTTAACAATTTCTTAATGGTGTCTTCCTTAGTACTTCAACAGTCCTTTCGTCCTTTTATTTTTCTCTTTCAGATGCTATATTCTTTGGAAGCTTGTTTAGACCAAGAAGTGGCCTTTTAGGCTTCTTCCATATGAATAGGAGTTCACTTTTTGAAAAGTAAGAATTATATGACACAGGGAGGGCATCAGAATTTTAAAGATGCTTAGATGTGGCCTGGTCAAAAAAAGGTTGGGAACCACTGGTTTAGCCTATAAAGATATTCTATAAAAAAAAAAAAAAATCCAAAGTACTTTGTATTTTAACCCAAATTGTGGATTGCCTCCCACTGCCCTGTGACTGAAAAGCAATTAAAACCTGAGCCTGAATCCAGTTTTTATCTATTATTAAATGCAAGTTTAATTTACACAAGCAATCAGAAGTCAATACATGGTTAAATAGTACCTATAATCATTATCTTTCTAATTAGTTCATCAAATAAATTACACTTGTCATTCTTTCAACATAATGTGCCTTGCTGCCACAATGGGTTTTATATGATATCATATGGAACTGTCTTTTTAAAAACCAACCAACAAACAAAAAGACTTAGTCTTTAATACAAGGAAGAGTACTGAGAAGATTAACCTGATAGTATAGGTTATGCCTAATTGCATTTCTTTTATCTGGAGCAGCTCTCTCAAGATCAAGACCTGTCACCCATAAAACCAATAAAAACCCTTCTCATGACTCTTCTTCAGCCCCTACACAAGTTCCAAGCAGCCATGAAGCAAAGAAAAGTCTGAACCCAAATTCTTCGAATGCCTCCTCTCTTGTCCTCAGCAGACTGTGTGTCTCTGGGCCTTCAAGATTTTCCTGACACATCCTCTCTCAAACCCTTTATCTAACCCAACTTGGGTTGGTGTGGCTCCATCTTAGCACTTTCTACATATTTACAGATATCTGCTTAGCTGCTTTCCCTCCACTAGAATGTGAGTTCCTTGAGGCCAATGAGTGTGCATTTGAGTCTCTGTATTCCTAGTGTCAGCCATGCTACCTAGAACATAATAAATGCTCAATAAGTGCCCTATTCATTAACTTCCTAAAGAACTAGATACATTAACACAAAATCTGGGATTCCCTTCAAAGTTCCAATCACTTTCAACTCCCATAGCATAGTTACCTTACTTTCAACAATGATCAGATAGAAATGTGACAAGTGCCTTTAGTTCATTAAACAGTTATACCTCCCACTCATCAGATCAGTCCAGAAGAGCCAAGATAACATAGAATGCTACCCACAGCTTTTCTTATGGAAGAAGCTAGCAACAGGAATATTTACCAATCCACCATTTACCTGTGGATTTCTAAAATCCTCTGAGTCATTTTCTCATTATTGTGGCTTCTAAATTCTGAAAGTACTGAGTTGCTTATTTTGGCATGCAGGTAAAATTGTCATTTGGGCTCCTTAGCCAATCATGTAAACTGAAAGAATATGTTTCAAAAATGATATTTTCTGACTATTTGCTTTCATTTAACCACATGTGCCCTTCGTTAAGCTCTTGAATGACTTTGCAATTCAACCTCTGTGCACAAACCTACCCTCATGACAATCTTGATGGTCCTGAAAATTGCATTCTGTTAGTTCTTTCATGAAAAAGGAAGCACATATTTCCTTTGACTACATTATCTTCATGTAGATTTATGAAAATTTGGCAACTTTAAAAAGTTGGATCTTTCCCTAACTGGTTAGACTCAGTGGATAGAGCATTGGCCTGCAGACTGAAGGGTCCCAGGTTCAATTGCAGTCAAAGGCATGTACCCTGGTTGCCGGCACATCCCCAGTAGGTGGTTGCAGGAGGCAGCTTGCCAGAAACCAATTATTGTCTCACTAATAGAAAGTTGTAAAAGGCTGGTCAACCTTGAAGCTCTGAAAGGTCAGAGCCAAACATTCCCTACCTAATTGAGACAATGGAACTGAGGCAACTTCCCCATCAAATAATCATGTAAATCCTTACTGATATGATAATCTGCCAAGGGCTATGGGTGTATCCCAAGCCCGCTTAAGGATAGTGGGTGTATCTCACAATCTCAATAAAAGGGATAGCATGGCCAGAGTCTAGGGCAGTCCTTCCACTAGACTTGGGCTCCTGCCTGGCCCCCTATATTGCCAAATTAAATTTCTTCTAGTGTCTTTCATTTCTGTGTGGCCCTTCTCCAGAACCTGAACCCTAAACAGGAACCTTGAACCACAAGGGACATGAAAGAGGTTCCCAGGGCAGCTGATCAATGTTTCTCATTGATGTTTCTAACTCTCTATCCCTCTCCCTTCCTCTCTGTAAAAAAAAAAAATCAATAAAATATATTTTTTAAAAGTTGGACCTTGGTGTGTCTGTCCTAAAAGCCCATGCAGTTCTTTGGTCTCCGCATTAAATCACTAAGGTAAGCTGCTCACAGCTGATACAGCCGCGGTCATCTCTCTGCCTGCTGCACAGCACTGCAGAGAAGTCATGGGCCCAAGAAAAGTAAAGGACAGGAAGGGAAAGAATGTCTTACTGTTTGTTTGTTTTTACTTAAATGCCTCGAACAAATCCATCCCAAGAGTTTATCTGCTAAAGGAAAAGGAAGAATCATCAGCATTTCCATGGATGCTATGTGAGGGGGCAGTGGGTGGAGTAAAATCAACATAAAGCAATTCTAAATCAGTGTAATCTTAAAACCATAAAACAGCAAGTTGATCATTAAGAAGACCCTTTTTAAGAGTCCTCTCTCCTTCTTTAGCTGTAAAATTATTTTTCCTGAGAGTCTCTAAAAGTGGATCAAGAAAATGTGTGTCAAGAAATCAAGATGGCCATATAGGTAAACACCTAGACTGCTGCTTGCACAACAATTTCAAAATTGCAACTGAAAGACAAAACGTCTATCACCAAGAACCATGGGAAAGCTGGCTGAGTGGAAGTTCTACAACTAGAAGGAAAGAGAAAAGAGCATTGAGATGTGCACAGATGTGAAAAGCTGAGGTACGGAGGTGCGAGAATCAGGCTGGTGGTGGGAGTTGGATGTGCTGCTTTTTTCCAACTCACAAGGAGACAATTTCCCAGTTACTCTGAAAATCAGTTTCTGGGGAGACACAGGAGACTGCTACGGGGAGAAGCTGGACTGTCAGCCATCAGGTAGAAAAGTAAGGGTGACTACAGAGAGCAGTTTGGCTCAGTGGATAAAGCATTGGCCTGTGGACTGAAAGGTCCCAGGTTTGATTCCAGACAAGGGCATGTACATTGGTTGCAGACACATCCCCAGTAGGTGGTGTGCAAGAGGCAGCTGATTGATGTTTCTCTTTCATTGATGTTTCTAACTCTCTATCCCTCTCTCTTCCTCTCTGTAATAAATCAATAAAATATATATATTTTTTTAAAGAAAAAGAAAAGAAAGAAAAAAAAGAAAAGAAAAGTGAGGATGACTTTCTTGCAGAGGTGTGCCCAGAAATCATTGTTTACTGTGCTGGGACGCAAGGCCTTAGAAATGCAGAAAAGGCTGACTGGCATCCAATGTTGTTTGCCACATGTGATGCCCTGAGACTCTGCCCTTCACAATCTACACACCCACCCAAGCTCTGAGCAGCAGCTTTTGCATATAAATGGCCTGCCCTATCTCAGCTTAATCAAAAAAACTGTAGCTCTGGTCAGACAGCTCTAAAATACCCAAACCCTGAGCAAAGTGTAGTTCTCACTGTAGCTCCTGCTGGGTGCCCTCAGACAGTAGCTGACCTGCACCCCATTGGAGACCCAGAAACTAGTGTATCTAGTGGTCAGTGTGAGATGACACCATATTTCAACTACTTTCATAAGGGATATATTCAAGAGGCAGACTCAATGAACACCAAAGCCCCACTGAAACAAGTCCTGCCCCGTAAGTGTGTCTCCAGCACAGCAATTCTTCCATTATAGATACAGCGGGTCCTCACAACCAATTGGCCTGGGGGTCAATTCTTCCCAGTGACACCAACAACAATCAAGACTTAACTACAACAAGGCTGTACACACAGTCCACAAAGGAGAGTACCAAGGTGTCCACTTCAGATAACTGGGAGGCTGACCCATTGGACTGTATAGGACACCCAGCATACAAAGCCACCCTACAAACTCAGGGAACCAGTGAAAATGAGGAGACAAGGAAACAGATCACAAATGAAAGTAATGGAGGAAAGCAAACAACTGGATATAAAGTTCAAAACCATGGTTATAAGGTTTCTCAAGAATTTCCTAGAAAAGGCTGATAAATTTAATGAGACTCTCAAGGATATAAAAAAGGACCAACTAGACATTAAATATACACTGACTGAAATAAAAAATATTATAGAGACCCAACAGCAGACTAGAGGAACACAAGAATCAAGTCAAAGATTTGAAATACAAAGAAGCTAAAAACACTCAACTGGAAAAGAAAAAAGAATTCAAAAAGTTGAAGATATTATAAAAAGCCTCTGGGACGACTTCAAGCATACCAACATCAGAATTATGGGAGTGCCAGAAGAAGAGAGAGAGCAAGATACTGAAAACCTATTTGAAGAAATAATGACTGAAAACTTTCCCCCACCTGATGAAAGAAACAGACTTACAAGTCCGGGAATCACACAGAACCCCAACAAAAGGAACTCAAAGAGGACCACACCAAGACACATCATAATTAAAATTCTAAGAGCAAAAGACAAAGAGAATATTCAAAGCAGCAAGAGAAAAACAGTTAGTTACCTACAAGGGAACGCCCAAATGATTGTTAGTTGATTTCTCAACAGAAACTATGCAGGCCAGATGGGAGTAGCAAGAAATATTCAAAGTGATGAATAGCAAGAACCTACAGCCAAGATTACTCTACCCAGCAAAGCTATCATTCAGAATTGAAGGTCAGATAAAGAGCTTCACAGATAAGAAAAAGCTAAAGGAATTCATCACCTCCAAACCAAAATTATATGAAATGCTAAAAGGTATTCTTTAAAAAGAGGAAGAAGAAAAAAAAAAAAGTAAAGATAAAATTATGAAAAACAAATACATATCTATCAACAAGTGAATATAAAAATCAAGTGAATTAAAAATCTGATGTACAGAATAAACTGGGGGCATAGAAAGGGAGTGGATTGACAACTCTCAGGGGAAAAGGTGTGTGGGAGGTGCGGGAAGAGAGGACAAAAATCATATACCTATGGATGAGGACAGTGAAGGGGGGGGGGGGAAACCAGGTGGAGGGGAACTATAGGGGGGAGAGGAACAACTGTAATAATCTGAACAATAAAGATTTATTAAATTAAATAAATAAATAAATATCTGAGAAACAGAATAAACTGGTGAATATAATAGAATCAGGTGCAAAGAATGGGAGGGGATTGATAATTCTCAGGGGGGAAAGGGGTGTTGGGGGTATAGAAAGAGAGTGGACAAAAATTGTACACCTATGGATGAAGACAGTAAAGGAGGCAGGTCAGGGCAGAGGGTGGAGTGGGAACCGGGTGGAGGGGAGCTATAGGGGCAAAAAAGGAGAAACAATTGTAATAATCTGAACAATAAATATTTATTAAATGAAAAAAATGTGTGTTAAACAGTGAGAAGACATATTCAATTACAGGGGATATGAACACACCATTTGACATGTGGTTCTTCATCCAGCTCACTACACCATACAAAGTTATAAGTAAAATCCTAGGTGTGTGTCCAATTGAAAAGAAACCAGCCTGCTGACTCCGTAACCAAGGTTGACAAACTCTCCAGACTAAAGTCTGTGGCCAAGAGAGCTGCAATTATCTACTATTATCCCTTCTCTTTGTTATTATTCTATTCTTAGCTGGCAGAATTTCTCTGTCAGCATAAAAGCATCAACCTTCAGACTGACCCAAAAAAGCATTGACTATTATAGACACAAGAAGAGTTCTGTTAAAACTTCCTCCAAACAGCACAAGAACACAAAGCCAAATTTGCTACTGCGGTAACCAGCTTACACAGCTTGTTATTTTTAATTACATCTTTTCTGTAGTGAGGTCTCTCCTTTGGAACAGTGGATTATTGTTCAGCAACTTCTGAACAAGAGGGGTGTGCACACAGCCCAGCAGGGAGCCAAGAGGGCTCTCAGTGCCTCTCTTGTTAGACTCCCTAATCAGTCACCAAGGCTAAAATGAAAGCCAAGGTTCAAAGTGGGCATTAGAATCTTAATTTCAGGCAAACAGCATTACCTATAAACATAACACATCACAAATTTAAATGCAGAGACACTGATAATTTTCATCGCAAAGCCCATGAACAATTAACAGGCTGTAAAACTTAAAGTGAATTCTAAATGTTTTTAATATGTTGTTGATCAACATTGGGAAAGCTTATATACCTCTATCTTTGTTTGTTTATGTTAGTGTTGTGTAAATTTAGGGACGCAGCTCTCAACAGGGAGTGATGTCATCTCCCAGGGGATATCTGACAGTGTGGAGGCATGTTTGGTTGTCATGACTGGGGAGGAGAGTGAAGGAGTTTATTGGTGTCCGGTAATATTGGTGTTGTGTAAGTTTAAGGAAGCAGCTCTCAGCAGGAAGTGATATCTTCTCTCAGGGATGCACAGGATAATCTCACAACAAAGAATTATGTGGCTTAAGGTGTCAATAGTACCCTATTTCCCTGAAAATAAGACAGTGTCTTATATTAATTTTTAATATTAATTTTTGCTCCCAAAGATGCGCTAGGTCTTATTTTCAAGGGATATCTTATTTTTTCATGAAGAAGAATACTGTACACATTATTGTTAAATGAAAATAAAGGAAATTTAATACCTGTATTTGGTATGGTAGTACGGTAGTTGTCAACACAAAACAGACAAACTGTGAATCCTACAGTATCAAGAATTTACTCATTTATTCAATGACAATCATGTCGTCATCTTCTGGAACATCATCATAACAATACAATTCCTGAATTTCCTGGTGAATTTCTTGTGACCATTTCTTTCAGAATCAGAGGACCAAATCTCTCATGTTTAGCAATAGCACTGACTTTAAATGAGTACTTCTTGTCAAGGTAGCATGCTCGCAGTGCATTTGCAATGCAACTGTCAGTGATTTTCTCCCATGAATTCTTCACTCAAGTCATAACTTCTTGCAGTTTAGGTTTCACAAAGTTTCCACGCTGATTTCTCTCCATTCTATTAATATTTTCAATGTAGTCATTAATTTCCATGCACAAATTGTCTTTGAATGGCTTGTTTATTGCAATATCAAGAGTGTGGAGATAGGCCGTCATTCCTGCGGGAATCATTATCTAATCTATTTTTCTTTCGTGAAGAAATGTCTTCATGTCTTTAGCTCAGTGAGTGCTGGCTGCATCCCAGACTAGCAGATCTCTTTGGCTCCCTCCCATAACAAGCAGCAGCATTAAATCAACCCACTTCCTCATAACTGCTTGTGTGGCCCAGGATTTTTCAGTTTCAAGAATAAAAATGCCCAAAACACATTCAATCTTTTCCTTCTTGCCCTTAGAAATGAGTAAAGGTGTGATTTTAGTGCCATCCAGATGAATTGCCAAAATACAGGAAACACGTGCACTTTCGTAAGCAGTGGAGGGAATGTACACTAAGGAGGCACCCCGCTGTTCAATTGTTGTTTGAGATGATTAGCCCATAAACACTGCAGTTTCATCCATAGCAATCATCTTGGAAAGATTGTATTTAGAGAAGTCAGCATCATCAATAAAGGACTTGAATGCAAGTGCTTGCTTAATAACTTGAGTATCTTCCAACCTAAACAATGTTGTAGATCTTCTTAAAGACAGTTCACTTCACTGAAGGAAATTATTCAGCCAGTGTTGTGATGCTTTCAAGTCTTCAGGGGCTATGTCAAACTGTGGTGCCACTGCAAGGGCAAATTTTTGAATCTGAGCCCTATTCACAACCAAAGCCTTTGCTCTCCTATCAACAACCCTTTCACAGATCACAGATTCCCTTGTTCACTTGTTCAATGAGGTTACCATACTCTGCTCGCCATTTTCAGACCAATTGGATACTCAATATCTTTTCTTTGCAGAAAGCAGTAAGATTTTGGCCCAAAGAGTCTTCCATGATTCCTTTCTTGTACTCCTCGGAGTAGCTTTTTCTTTTTGCGCTCATTTCTAGGGGTAAAAAAAAGGAATTGGGGTATCAAGGTGGAGGGAGGGGGATCACTTAAAATGACATGGGGGGGATCAAAGGGGGAAATTAAAATGGCATAGGAGAATCAGAGGGGGAATTACCATTTTAGTAACCCCTTTTGATCCTCCTGTGTCATTTTGATTGCCCCCTCTGATCCTCCTGTGTCATTTTAAGTGATCCCCCTCCCCCCACCCCTGTGCCACTGAACACCTTCACCAGACATCCCCCTTACCCCTTTATCAGACATTTACCCCATGGGGCCGGCCTGGGGACTGTCACTGGGCTTGCTGGGGCCTGGATCTGGGCTGGAGCAGGGTCTGCCACTGACTGAGAACCTTCAGTCATCATGAAGGCGGCCGCAAGCATCAGGTAGTGTCACCAGAGACAGGCCAGCACTCAGCACCTTCGCAGTGTCCTGTCCGCTCTAATCCTCCTGTTCCTCTACACGCATCTGCGAAAGTCTCCTCCTCTCTCCAGCCCCATGCTCACCGCTCACTCCGATCTCCGCTCCACCTCCACACAGCAGTGACATTAGGACTCCGTGTAAAGTCATTGGTGGCTAGGCGCCAGTCAGGGTGGCCCTAGCGACCAGTTTATGGTAAATTAATTTTCATTCTGAGACAGAGACTAGGGGGGCCTTATTTTCGGGGGGATACCTTATATTTCACTCAGAAGGAAACTTGTAAGTAGGTCTTATTTTCGGAGGATGTTTTATTTTCGGGGAAACACGGTACCATGGCTTTAAAAAAAAATGTAAAAAGAGAAATAAGTTTTTTATTTTCTTATTAATCTAATGCAAGGTCAAAGTTTTAAATGTTGAATAGCACTAATAAAAATTCCCAGGAAAATTAGTGGCACTCTGCACTGTTTCTTCCCCTCTTCAGTTTCTCTTCACTTACATTTCATTATTTTAGCTGGCTACACTCATTTCTAAATATATCAATAGTTATTATTTAAGCAAGTTTAGATAGGATTAGTGACACTTATTTTTGAAATTGGAGGATTTAGCATTCTTTCATTACCTCACTCCTTCAATTCATTCTTTAATTTTCTTTTTTTTCCCTGTTTATATTTCTTTCTGAAAGGTTTGCCTAACTTTATTTCCAACTCTTTTATTGAACTTTAATGTCAGCTGTTTCACTTTAATGTTTATTCCAAAGGCTTTTTCTTAATGTCTTTTTCTTTTTAAATAACAGACTGTTTTATTTCATGGACAAACTGTCTCCTCACATTCTGCTAGGGCTATAAACTACATTATCTTAAAATTTTACTTTTGTTCACTGCTTTGTTTCTGTTTTCTCTAGGATCTACATTTTGTTTGTTTGTTTGTTATGTTCCATCTCTTTAATTCAGAAACGTTTACTTAAATATCTGGTTATCTTTTGCTCTCCATTTATGCATAAAAGTCATCTAAGCATGCATGGATAGGGCTTGTCCCCTGTGGACTTTACAAAGCACAATCCGATGGCAATCAGCAGAACTGAAGGTGGTTCCAACTGCCGGCATCTGTATTAGTCAGGATAGGCTATAGAAGCAAGCGGCCCCTAGGTTTCCTTGGTTTGGAACACTAGGGCTCTGTGTCTACTGCAGGTCATGTGGTCTGTAGGCATCTGGATCTTTAGGCATCTAGGCTGCTTCCAGGTTGCAATTTCTTCATGCCAACATACAGTTTCCATGGTCACCACTGATGAGTGACCCATATCAATTACCTTCATGGCTCATTGGCCAGAAACAGTCACCCGAGTGCATCCAACTACAAGGGAGTAGGAAGCATATAAACATTTCATGAGTGGCCATTCAACTTCTCCTTTGACCTGACTCTTATGTACAGATCTATCTTTAAAATGAGAAAAGCATGCAGAAATGAGGTTTTGAGTATTAGAAAAGTTTAAAACATTCGCCAGGAATATTCCTGCCTTTATTCTAATCCAATTGATATAGTCTTTGCTCCCTTTGCTTTTTTAATTTTTAGTTTCAGCTGTACAACTTGATGATTAGACATTTATATAACTCATGAAGTGATCACCCCAATAAATCTAGTACCCACATGACACATACAGTTATAATATCATTGGCTATATTTCCTATGCTGTATTTTCCATCCCCGTGACTATTCTGTAACTACCAACTTATAGTTCTAAATCCCGTTACCTTTTCACCCATTCCCACCAAGCCCTCTCCCATCCTCAAACTGACAAAATGTTCTCTGTATCTATGAATGTGTTTCTGTTCTGCTTGTTTGTTTTTTAGATTCCATAAATAAAATCATATGGAATTTGTCCTTCTCTGTCTGACATTTCACCCAGTATAATACCCTCTAGGTCAGATAGCAAGAATTTATAATTTTTTGTGACTGAATCATATTGTATATGTGCACCACTTCTTCATCCATTCATCTATTGATGGACACTTAGTTTTCTTGCATATATTGGCTACTGCAAAGAATGCTGCAATAAGTACAGGGTCGTCTTTTCAATTTAGTGTTTTGGGTTTCTTCAGGTAAATACCCAGAAGTGAAGTTGCTCTTGGTACAGCCTTTGTTTTAAAGTCTGTTTTGTCTGATATAAGTATTGCTGCCCCAACATTTTGTTTCATTTTGTTTCAATTTTCATGAAATATCTTTTCCATCCTCTACTTTTAGCCTGTGTGTGTCTTTTGATCTGAAGTGAGTCTTTTGTAGACAGCATTGATTTGGACTTTGATTGGAATTCTCTCTCTCTTTTTTTTTCTTTTTTTTTTTTTTCTTCTTTAAGAATGGAATTGTTCAGAAGAGGGGAGAAAGAAGAATAAATCTATTCCTGTTTTTTTTTAATCTTTGTTTGTATCTCTATACAAAGAATTGCTTAGAATTACAAATCAATACAGAGATGTGATTAACATGACTGTGACCATCAAATAGATTATTAAGGAAAGTAAAGTGATGTTTTTAAGTTTTCAAACGTAATTTTTTATATTTTAATCACTACACTTACAAAATCTGCTGCCTTTAACACAGAGGAATAGGAACTCCAGTTACCTATTTCTTCTAAATAAATCAACACAAACTCAGTGTCTGTAATGGTTAATTTTATGTGTCTACTTGCCTGAGCCATAGATTAACCAGGTATTTGGTAAAACATTATTCTGTGTATGTCTGTGAGGATGTTTCTAGATGAGATTAAAATTTGAATTGGTAGACTAAGTAAAGATGATTGCCTTCCAGTGTGGGTGGGCCTCATCCAATCCATTGAAGACCTGAATAGAACACAAAAATAGAAAAGGAGAAAATGCTTTCTCCACCCCACATTTTTAACTGGAACATCTGTCTTTTCCTACCTTCAGAGTCAAACTTAGACTGGATTTTCTACATGTGGCCTCTCCACTCACCTGTATGGACTTCCTTACAGTCTGGTTGTGAGAGAAAACATTCCAAGAGAACAAGACAAAGGTATGTTGTATATGTATGACCTAACTTCAGAGTCATGTAACCTCATTTCTGCCAGACTCAATTGGCCAAGGCAGTCGTCACAAAGGCTAACCCGGCTTCAAAGGCAAAAAACATAAATTACAACCCTTAGGGGAGCAACGAGGTTCTAGGAAAGCATGTGAGATCATAGATATTGTTGCTAAGACTTAGAAATAAGGATTTACTATTATAGTCCCTAACAAATGATCAAACTCAATTATCATTTTTGCAGCCTTACCATGTCCTGCTGAATAAAATAGTCTCCAAGGATCAAAACAGCAATTCAGGGGAAATTAAAAACCAAAACTCACAAAAAGTGATCTTTAGTGTATAATATTCAAAAGGCAGCAATGTTAGCCATCATATTTTCACTCTCGCAGTCCCCAAGGGAGTAATAAAGGAAGCAATAAGTCTGTTTGTATCCCAAGTATAGATGATGACCTATTTCACAAAAAGAAGCTCTACCTTTTAATTTTCTTCAATAGTTAAGTGTCACCAGGAGACCAGGATAAGAATTAGGACTTCACAAATAGGTCCTTATGGTGAAATTTCATTGATAAATCCATTCATTAAATTAATTCAAAAACATTTTTACTTCTACAATGTAGACATCCACTGACCATCCACTGACTCCCACACCCACCAAAACTTTGTCTCCATACTAAATCTCATACACTAGTATATCCTTAACAAATCATATATTCTCTCTAATGTTTATACTAATTTACTTTTGCCACTGTTTACATAGCCATATCCATCTTATTAAGCCAAAATATCTCTCTGGGAAAAGGTCATTTCTAAACTTACTCTATATCTCTATGATTTAGCACAATGCCTGGCTCAGTAAATGTTGAACAAACATATGACTGAATGAACAAATTCAGAACAACAAGCAGTTTCTGCAATGCATTATCTTTGCAGCAGAGTAGACATTAAGACCATGGACTTTAAAGTCATATGAATATAGGACTAAGTCCTCATTTTAACAATGTGTAAGTAGTTTGTCCTTGAAAAGTTGTTAGCCTTGCAAATTTTTGGTTTCTTCATCTATAAAAAATTAAATGGGAAAATGTATGGAAAAGAAACTTGGGGGCAATTAGCATCTAGCAAGGACCTAATACATGGTAGTCATTATTTTGCCTATATTGTTCCCTCTGCCTGATGATTCCCCCTCCACAAGCTATCCATACTTTATTTATTTAATCTACCTAACACCTTGTCTTCTTTTAAAACTCAAAGAGACTGTTGTCTCCTCTAGAATCTACCCTGACTTCCCCCGGTGATTTGGGTGGTAATCTTCTTTTTACTTTTCTCGTAGTACCTTATACCTTCTCTCCCATAGTACATACCATACACAGCAAGTGTATTTTTGCTTTCCCAACTCTTATATTAGTTCAGGAGCTCAATACAAACAGGAGCTATGCCCCAGAACCTAGCAAGACAGGTACTTTGTACTCAATAAATGATCACTGAAAGGAGAAATACTGTCTATTAAAATATATGAATATGGTGGCCTCACAAATATGTCTTAATGATTTGATGGGATCAAATGGGTGATTTGTTATTTGAACCAGATTAGATCAATTCTTGAGTGAATTAAATGATGCCACCAAGAATAGAGAGAAATTAAGAGGCCAGCTATGAAATTTCATTTCTGACTATGTTATAGGAATTGTGTGTAGCAATTTATGAACAAGATGTTGTTTGGCAATATTTACAGCTCTATATATAGCTAAGTTCATTGAATTAGAATAAAGATAGATAGTAAACTCATTTAGTCCCAAAAGCTAGTTCTTTCCAGCCATTCTATTATTATTATCATTATTTAAAATGTTTATTGTTTTATTCTCCATTCTGCTTAACTTAAGTGATTTAAGACTCTGAACCCTTGTCTCAATTTCCACACACATCACTACAATGACAACTGCAGAAAATAGCAAATTTGGTTCATTAATTTAAGGCTTGATTTATATTTGGCAAAGATAAATTCTTCCCTGAAAATAGCATGGAATCCTAAGATAATAGCTTAAAAAATGTATTTATAGTTGAGAAGGCAGACAGACTCTTAATCATGGTATGGCTTAATTATAACAGCATAATCATAATTATAATTAGCACTGTTGTAATATGTTACTAATTTATAAATTATCTTGCTTTGTTTTTTAAAATAGATAGTATTCATACAATGTATTTCACATAGTTCTCAATACTATTATCTTTGTCATTGATACATGGATGGAAATCAGCAATATGAATTTATGACTACAATATGGTGATGTGTAGTGAGAAGGGCAAAAAAAAAAATGCCTTGGGGATTATACAAGTCAATGGCTTCAAAAGTCCTCTATATATATAGATTCCTAATTCTTCAGAAGCAGTATAATTTAGTATTGTTATAAAAATGCCTTGCTTTTATTTTCAGCTTCATGTTCAGAATTCATTTTTAAAGTGACATAATTTTCTTTTAGCCATCATTTTGCCATTTAGAAAAGAGTCCACAAAAGCAAAATTTTACTATTTTTAATGTCACCTGCTTCCAATAATATTTTCCCTTTATTATTTTTGTCATTTACTATAGAGTATATTCCAGTAATATGCCCTAGGCTAGACATATATTACCGGAGAAAGATGGCTCTTTTAAATTCTCTTTTTAACAGGATTTTGCCACAAATCGTAAACACTATTTTTTTCCTTATAAAGAAGAGCTTGGGCCGAAACTGGTTTGGCTCAGTGGTAGAGCGTCAGTCTGCAGACTGAAAGGTCCCAGGTTCGATTCCGGTCAGGGGCATGTACGTTGGTTGTGGGCGCATCCCCGGTGGGGGGTGTGCAAGAGGCAGCTGGTCGATGTTTCTCTCTCATCGACGTTTCTAGCTCTCTCTCTCTCTCTCTCTCCCTTCCTCTCTGTAAAAAATCAATAAAATATATTTTAAAAAAAAAAAAAAAAAAAAAAAAGAGTAGGCCTTCCTTACCCCAGCTGCTGGCACCAGCTTCCTCTGGCAATTGGGACTCAGACTTCCCTCCTGCTACCAGCAGGCACCCAGGACCTGGGCTTCCCTTGCTGCCCCAGCTTCGTCCAGAAAGTCATCTGGAAGGACATCCGGAAGGATGTTTGGTCTAATTAACATATTATGCTTTTATTATTATAATCTCCATTTATTGTTTAGATTTTTTAAATTTAATTTCATTGCATCATGAGGTACAAATTATTCAATTAAATATTTTTATTTAAAGACAAATTAAAACGTGCAACATTATTAGTTTTTTATATACTTAATCTCCTCCTACACACTGATGGCTTCTTCTTGACACTACTATTCTCAACATTAGTCAGAACAATGGAAGTCTAGGTTAGATGTGTGGGGAAGAACATCACTTAAAGCTGACATCATCATATCATTGACCTTAAGCTGCTCCTGAAGAATATGAACTTGTTTACTGAAACAGTCAAGTGGAAAGCAGAAACCATCATTTTGTAAAAGTTTTCAAGGCAGAAATCCTCAGGGACAATCTTTGGTCAATGTCTAAGTCCCAAGTAAGTAACTTAATTCACTATGATTAATGATTTTTAAAACTCTGGGGTACCAAGTTTCTTTATATGTTGTATTACATGAACCTTATAATAATAAGTGGAATGTTTTTCAAATGAATGTCATAACATACACACAAAACACATAAAAAAACTTTAACATAATTTTGCATTAGAGACACTTGAAAGGTGAGGGCTCCTCATGAAAGATTTTCGGGTGAGGTCTCCTCATTCATAAATGTCAATTTCTCACCCAAAATACATATCTATCACACAGGGAATTTTTTCTTTATCATTAAATGACCTCCCATTTTTCCTGTTTTCACAAGTGCTAGGACTTTTCAAAAGGCCACTAATGATTCATTTTTGTCAAACTCAGATTTGTCATATCATTTAAAAATCTATTTCTTAACTGCTGGTGACTATAATACATAAAATAGAATAAATAAATACGAATGCATATGTAATGTCAAAGCTCTGCATATTTTTAAAAATAAAGTTCAAGTTTCAACATTAATGCAGATTATATAAAACTTGGTGAACTGCTATTATCTAAAGTGAATAGGACAAAAGCTTCCATCTTTAATCAAAAGTAGGATCAATCATAAACTTTCGCCAATACAATTGTGAAACTGGTAAAAAAAAAAAAATTGCTTTTAAGTGTTAATCTTTATCTATGGGATGAAGAGAATGAGACCCTAAAACTTTCTTCAAACCCCAGTATAGTCTTCAAACAGTTGCTAAAGATGACTGCACTGAGGTAGTAATCATCTTTGTGGTAGACTACTCAGACTTTCATTTTATTCTCATTCACCCTCACAAAGTCAATTTCAGGTCCTCGCCCATTCAGAAAAGTAGACAAGCCTGATTCTTCCAGAGTCTCCCTAAGTGTATCGACAATATACAATTCAAACTCTTGGATTTACTTATTTCTCCCAGGCTTTAGGAAAAAGATATAAATAACATCATGACAAGCAACCAAAATTACTCAGGCTCCAAAGCACTACCTCACTAACACTACTGCTTTAAAGGATTTGTCCCAGAAGCATACAGTAACTTTAGAAAGGGGTATGTCACATTTAGTATGAAATTGGCATGATGTGTGAATCATATAATAATATGAAGTCTTTAGAAGTTACCAAGATTAAAGAACAAAAACAGGAAAATTTTACAAGGAAATAAAACCCTTATTCTGCTAACCTTTTTCCCTTAGTAAACATGAATAACTCTAGCTAGTGAAGCAATTATAAATTATTATTTTGATCAGCCAAGCTATTTAAATAGAAATTACTTCTTCTCTAAAGTTAGTGTATTTTAATCTTGGTAGAGAATTCATCATTTGAATTATTTTTTTCTTCCAGAAGGAAATAATGAGATTAATTTTGCATGGCTGATATGTATTTAAGATAGTTTTAAAATTAATACCACAGCCCTGGCAGGTGTTTTTTTTTGTTTGTTTGTTTTGTGTGTGTGTGTGTGTTTTGTGTGTGTGTGTGTGTGTGTGTGTGTGTGTGTGGTTAAAGCATTTGCCTGCATACTATAGCTAATATTTGGAAACAACCTAAGTGCCAATTAGCAGATGAGTGGGTTAAAAAACTGTGGTACATCTGCACAGTGGAATATTACACTACTGTAAAAAAGAAGGAACTTTTACCATTTGCAACAGCATGGATGGACCTGGAGAGCATTATGCTAAGCGAAATAAGCCAGTCAGAAACAGATAAATATAAGGCCCGGAGCAGCCGGGGTCGGGTGCGGCCAGGCCCAGAGCAGCGGCTTCCAGGCTGGGAGCGGCCAGGCCAGGAGCAGCAGCAGCCAAGTCCAGAGCAACTAGGTGGGGAGCGGCAGTGACCAGACCCGGAGCAGCTGGTTGTGGAACGAACCAGAGCAACAGAGGCCAGGCCCTGAGAAGCCAGGCCCGGAACAGCTCGCTCCTCGCCTGCCCCTGCCCCACGGCTGCCTCTCAGACATGGCTGGAAACTTTCGTGGGAACTTGAGGGTCTGCTGAATCAAGTGATGAAGGCTTAGATCTGGATGTGTTGAGTTAGTATAGGGCTGGGGTGTTGATCTGTGAGTGCCTTGGGTGGGGCCTGGATGAGGCTGGTGGACCTATTGGGAAATGTCTTTTGTGTGAAGTGTATCATTGGGCATGTGGAGGTATTATTGATTTGAGAAAATGCTAAGTAACTGATTTACTATCTGAAAAGGGATTTACTATCGGGGAAAGGGAGGGAAGAAGAGACTGAACATAAACTGCACCTATGGATGAGGACAATGGGGGATGGGGAGGGGGCGGAGGGTGGGATGGGAACCTGGTGGAGGGGGGAAGAAATGAGGAACCTTTGTAATAATATGAACAATAAAGATTGATTTAAAAATAAATAAATAAAAATAAAAATAAAAATAAATAAATAAATAAATAAATAAATAAGAAACAGATAAATATAATCTCACTCATATATGGAATATAATTATCAACATAATTTGATGAACAAAACTAGATTTAGAGACAAATGCAGAAGAGGTGGGGGGAAGGGTTAGAGAGCAACCAAATTACTTGTATGCATGCATATTAGCATAACCAATGGACACAGACACTGGGGTGGTGGGGGCTTGACCTCCTGGACTATGGGGAGGGGCCAATCATGGTAAAAGAAGATATATGTAAAACTTCTGACAATAAAAAAATAAAAATAAAAACAAAAATAAAAAATATCCTATATATTAAAAGCGCAGATACCATAACAGCCGAACGACCAGAACGACCGCTGGAGCAGCCCTATCCACCTCTCAGACCCTTTCCCTGGCCAGCAAAATCTGATCACCTGATAGCAAACAGGGACCCGGGGATGGGGAAAGGTAAGGTGACCAGACATCCCACTTTTGGCGGGACAGTCCCGATTTTTAATTTGTCCCGTGTCCCACAGCATTTTTAAAAAGACCCAATTTTTGGAAAGAATGCACGACAAGCTAGGTAACGGCGGGAGGACAGGAAGGGAATGTATGGTTTTCGGCGGCCATGTAGTTATTTAGCTAGGATATGAGTTTTATATTATTTTTGTTAATGTTATAAAGTTAAACTTTAATAATAATAAATAATTGTTGAGAACTAGTTATCAAGAACTGCTCATCAAAGTCCGCATTGTTGATCAGTTGTTAGAATTCGACCTCCATTGTTCGGACTTAATGAACAATGGTATTTTTGGGGATTGGCAACGACGAAAACAATTTGTAACTGTCTCTCAGACGATACACATCATACTGCTTGCTAGTGAGCTAGTTAAACAAGTGATGTCATTACAAATCACCTATTCAGATAATTTAGGTAAGTAATTTATTTATTTATTTCATAAATATATAAATTTTCTTGAATTTAGCAAACAGTACTCATATTATTTATATTTTATAGTGGTGGCATAAAGTCTAGCTCCAGCCTCGAAAGTGACACAACTACTGTATACATAATTTTTTTAATTTATTATATTTGTAAATTGTACTTATGTTGAAATTTAAAAAATATATATATATATATTACAATACTATTTTTGGGTTCTATGAAAATTTTTGTTGCTCCATATAGACCAAATTTTTCATCAAGAACCCCCACCCCCTCTACTCACACCCCCACTCCCTACTCCACCCCCACCTGCCTCCCACCCCCCATCTCACCCCCACCCCCGGTCAATGGTGTCCGGCTTTACCAATGTTAAAATCTGGTCACCTTAGGTAAAGGGGATGCGGGCAGCCCCAGGCAAGGTCCCCGCTTCCTGCCGGTCACACCACGCACAGCCCGTGATGCAGTGCAGGTGGGCTGGCAAGCAGATGGAATAGCAGCCATTGCCTGATGGGGAATGGGGAGCCAGGGTGGTGGCCGCAGGCGGAACAGCCAACCTCTGGTCCCTCCCCACAGCAGGAGGCTCAGATCGCCTGATGGTGAACCGGGGCCGGGGGTGAGTGCAGGGGATACGGCGGCACCAGGCCAAGGCCCCTGGCCCTGTCCTTCTCACACACAGAGGGCAGCTCACGGCCGGGGAGAGCCGGTGAGCAGGTGGTATGGCTGACCTCTCCGTCCCTCTCCTTGGCCATCAGGCTCCCATCACCCCATGGTGAACAGGGAACCGAAGTGGGTGGCAGCAGGCGGAACCGCCAACCCAAAGGCTCCAATCGCCTGATGGTGAATGGGGAACCGGGTTAGGCGGCGGCGGGGGGCAGGGCCAGCTGCTGGCCGCCAGGGAAGATGGCCCTGATCACAGACTAGGCCTAGGAATCATACCCACGCACAGATTTCGGGCTCTGGGCCTCTGGTATATATATAAATGCTTTAATATTGCTTATCAAGGTACAATTTACCAAACCACTCTAAGAAAACAAACAAGTATTTTAGATCAGCAATATTTTGAACAAAGTCATACGAATAATAATTATCTTAGATTTAGTTAGTCCCATAATCAATCCTTGTTTATTCTGATTATTTTCCAGTATTTTATGAATCTAATTGTTGCCTAGAGTTTTATAAATATCTATTTAAAAGGTATGATCCAAAAATTTATTTTCAGAAATTTATATTTTAGAATAAGTCAGAATCCTTTCCCTTGATCTTTCTAAAGATGCAATATTTTTGCAAATACATCACAGTAAAACAAAGATGTTTCTAAATGACACACACACACACACACACACAAAAAAAACACAAAACTTAAAATGGCATGGTTATAGATCTGATTATAATGTAATTGACAAAGGAATTTGCTTTTTTGTAACAACATTTTAAGATAACACTGAGAATTACAAGTGAAAGTATATTAGACTAAGAAATCAATTAATTTGTCCCCCACTGTCAATTGTACCTATAGGGAAATTACAATTGGTTTTGGAAAATCAAAGGGAGCTTTATGGCCTTTTCATTTGTCATTAAAATTATTACTCCACTTTACTATCTACATATGTGCCTTCCTTTTTCTTTTGTATTTCTTTTTCCCATTTCCATGTCCCTTCTTTAGTATTCCTCCTCCAATGTTCTTCTTTTTTTTTTGCCCCTTTCTTTTGTCCTTTCTCACCTTTTTTACTTCCTAAATTCTTTCTCTTCTTGCTTTTCCCCTCCATACAATCCCTTATCAATGTGCACAGATTCTCTGCAATACGCATGAACCCTCTGTGACTTACAGTCATTCTGTGACTTTCCTAATAACCAACTTTAGAACAACCTACTTTCAATTCTATATTACCAAAACCATACACTTTTTCCAACTTAATTACAATTCTCATTCTTAGAAACCCTAATTTTTGTAAAAACTAATACCAGTAGTAACAGCATTGTTCAAATTGGCAAATTTATTTATACATTTCATAACTTTCAGAAACAGGCTATTTCATTGGCAGATATGCTCATCGTAAGAGGCATAACAGAGGTAACAGGAAGCATTCCTTTAGTGTGCTTAAAAGTGAGTTGTTTAATTATCTAGCTTCTTAACTACTTTTAGAAGGCTGGAGAAGAGGCAGAGAGAGTTATCAGGCCCTGCTGCTTACATTTAAAGTGCCACATTTTTTCTTCACATTCAGGTGGGGCAGTGGTCCCTGCTGCCTCACAGCCAGTACAAGGTTTGGTGTGGCATTCATTTCCCCATTGTTCCCAGGCCCGAAGCAACTCCTAGACCTTCAGAAGAAGGTTGTAGAGTGTATAAAGAGACTTATTTCTTCACATTTCTTTTTGAGTTTTTTTTTAAATATATTTTATTGATTTTTGTACAGAGAAGAAGGGAGAGAGATAGAGAGTTAGAAACATCAATGAGAGAGAGTCATCGATCAGCTGCCTCTTGCACACCCCCTACTGGGGATATGCCCGCAACCAAGGTACATGCCCTTGACGGGAATAGAACCCGGGACCCTTCAGTCCCCAAGCAGACGCTCTATCCATTGAGCCAAACCGGTCTTGGCTTCTTTTTGAGTTTTACTGTGAGATCTTTTTACCCATTTTGAACCATAAATTTAGATCTTTTGAGTAGAACTCTTATGATGTAACAACATGAAAGCTTTCATATAAGAGATCCTATCCTATTTACTAGATCTTGGGCAAAACAGCTAACTGTAGAATGGAATAATACTTTAGAGAACCACTTAGGGGCCATCATTCTTCAGGCCCCAGGACACACATTGTGTTACAATAGGAAAAACAAACAATACCCAAAAATACATGTACCCCAAAGAGCACTCCAACCAATCCCACTCTGGGGGACTGGGATTTTTCTTGTCACTGAGCTGTGCCTACTGCCAAGAAGCACCTATTGATTCCTCCGAAATCCCAAGTGGTCCAGAAACACAAATTGTGAAGCAGAGGGCTCCTAGCTATGCACACCAGAGACTTTACCCAGTTTGGGCTTGTCAGTCCACCAACAACCTGTTTCTACCCCCAGCCAAGCATAACATGCAACCAGCACCAAGAGAGAGCAAAAGGTAGTCCCCAAATGAAATCACTCAGGAGCTGGTAACAACTCCAAAGTTCTCTAACTGGATCAGTCAGTTACAGGCAATCTGGGGAACCCCCTCCAAAGATAAGGGACTAACCTGGGGGCTCCCACTTTCTCCTGGCTTGATTGTCAAAACTGTAACCAAAACCAAGGTTCAGCTACCTGCCACCACAAAAGCCAGTCTCTTAAGATAGGTGCTGATGAGAAAAGAAAGAGGTTTATTCAAGTGTCAGCCACCTGAGAAGATGAGGGACTCTTGTCCAAAACCCATCTCTATATCTCAGTGTAGGGAGAGGTTTCTATAAAGAGGGAGAGAAAAGCAGAACAAATAGGTCAAGGGGAGGGGGTTGAAAGTTCTCTATGTGAAGACCAGCATAGTCCATTCCAATAAGGCCCTCAAAACTGGTCAAGTGATGGTTCGGTGTGCATCATCCTGGTTTTATGGATGAAGATCAACAATTCTCCTAGAGCTGCCATGACTGAATATTATAGTCTGTACATTCTGAATTTAGTTCCTAGAGTTCTTATACAAATATGCTGTTTATCTAAAAGCTACATATTAGAGTCAGCATTTACAGAAACAGGGTCAAATGGTGGGGTAGGTTACAATTCCCCACTGTTATAGTACTGGTTTAAATGGTGATATTTAAGTTGTTTGACATAAAATCCTCTGAGTATATATTCCTCATTAAGTTATTTCAGAAAGTAACCAACAATCTCTGCAAAATAAATTCTGATTATTAGCTATAGAACAAAATTAACTTAAACCTATGATGTACTTCATAGTGTTTATATTGAAATATTTTAAAGTAAATTACAGGCAATATAATCACCATATAAAACAAAACATATGGGGCAATCTTTAAAATAAATTCTGGAGCCCTGGCCAGCTTGGCCCAGAGGATAAAGCATCAGCGTGTGCACCGAAGGGTCCCAGATTCAATTCCAGTCAAAGGCACATACATTGCTTGCAGGCCCTGGTCGGGGCACATGCAAGAGGCAACCAATGGATGTGTTTCTCTCTGCTTTTCCTCTCTCTTCCATTCTCTCTAAAAATCAATAAGAAAATATCCTCTGATGAGGATTAAAAACTAAAATAAATTCTGGTGTTATAATTGTATGACATTCAACAAAAATCTCCTAATACAGCTCTTTTTTATTTCCCAACACTCAGAATCTCAAGTTTTAAAACTGGCTCTTTGGAATGTTGTTCTGTTCTTTCATTTGGCACATGTTTGTTTGTTTCCTCATTTTGGCAGCCTCCCTGAGCTTGTGTCTATGTATCAGGGAGAGCTATTGCATCAGACTTGGTAGAGGGACCTGATGTAGTAGATGTCCTGTAGGTCCAGTGGCATAGCCTCTCCATTCACCCCAGGTGTGTTCCTCCCACCTCCCTCCTGCAAGCCATGTGCACCCTCCTGTAGTAGTTGAGCCTTTATTGCTGTTGGTACATCCATGGAAGGGATTTACTCCCAGGCCGATCACTGCAAGGACCGGCTGCAATGGATCAGCTGTGCAGGAGCTCATCCACAGAACAGGACTTACTTCAACAGGGTTCTGGTGCTTGCTGAGTTAGCCTCTTGAGTGTGACTCCTGTGGAGGTGGTTGGGTAGTGTTTCAACATGGTCTGAAGCTACCCACTAGGTGCACTGACTCGGGCACCTCCCAGGAAGTGCGTGCCAAGGTAAGCAACCACCTGCATGAGTTAAAAGTGATCTGCAGAGGGCTTCTACTTGTGCTGGGCTTGGAGATGCCCATGAAAGGCCAAGCTGTGAACCAAGACCATCTGCTACTAGGTGTGGGTCCACTTAGCAAGAGATATGGGGCACATTGAGGCCGTATTCTGCTTTTTTGAGAGATTTTAGGAACTTCTGTTTCATGATCCAAGAAAAGGCATTTGTATAGAAAAGTTACTGAAAAGGGCTTGGGCTGGCCCACAATTTGGGTCGGGGTAGGATCTCAGGGAATCACCAAGGCGGGACAAATAGTGATAGCCAGGTTGATGGAGACTCAGATATGGTGCCCACTTGCTGTCTCTGTGGAGGAAGGGCTCAGAAAAGGAACAGTGGCCTCAGCCAGCACATCTGTCTGGGAGAAAGCTGCCCCTCCAGTTCTCACTCTGAAGCTAGAGAGTTCAGTTCTCCCTCATATGTCTCTGGTGCCTTTCAAGCTGCTGCCCCCGCACTGGATCTCAGAGGGAGTGAATCCAAGTAAGCCTGTGCATGTGCTCTTGAAAAGGAACTGCCTAGGACTCAGATGCCCTCATCTCACTTAACCACAATCCCCATGGTTTTTACAGTCAGAATTATGGTGACTTTTCTTCCTGGCACTGGAACCCTGGGCTGGGGGCCTCATGTGGCTGGACAATTTGCTTCTCATGGGAGACATCTGCAGCCAAGATATCCCTCCTGATTTTATCTGTCATGTGTGGGTGAAGGATAACTATTTTTTTTCTTTTTTGACTTAATAGTATAGAAAATATTTGAGTAAATTTCTAATAATTGAACTATGTTTGCTTTGTGATGATATTTACTATTTCTAGATATTTTGAATTTAAAAAGTCCTGGGAGGGAAAGTCCTGGATTTATAGTAAAAAAAAAAAATAACATGAACTAATTCTTGTGCTCTTTCTAACTGTGACTCTATTTTCATTCATCTCACAAACCCTTCAAATTGCTGATTATAAGTGCCATCTTTCTTTTTTTAATAATTTTTATTTTTCAACAACTTACTATATTATATGGTGTATTTGTTTCAAGTATACAATATAGCAATTAGATACCCATATGACTTATTAAGTGATCACTCTGATAAAACTAATACCCAACAGACTGTACATATTTACTAAAATATAATTGACTTTATTCCCTATGTTGTACTGTACATCCCCATGACTATTTGTAAGTACCAATTTGTATTTATTAAACCCTTCAACTTTTTGCCCATTCCCTTAAGCCCCTTCCTATTTGGCAACCATCAAAATGTTCTGTAGCCCAGACCACTGTTGCTCAGTTGGTTGGAGCATCTTCTTATGCACCATAGGGTCACAGATTTGATTCCTGATCAGAACACATACCCAAATTGTGGGGAGACAACTGATGGATGTTTCTCTTGTATTGACACTCCTCCCTCCCCCTTCCTCTCTCCTAAAATCAATAAAAGCATATGCTCGGGTAAGGATTAAGAATATTTATTTGTTTCTTACCGAAACCTGTTTGGCTCAGTGAATAGAGCATCGGCCTGCAGACTGAAAGGTCCCGGGTTCGATTCCAGTCAAGGGTATGTACCTTGGTTGCGGACACATCCCCAGTGGGGGGCGTGCAAAAGGCAGCTGATCGATGATTCTCTCTCATTGATGTTTCTAGCTCTCTATCCCTCTCTCTTCATCTCTATAAAAAATCAATAAAATATCTTTTTAAATATGTATTTGTTTCTTTATTAAAACGTTCTTTGTTATCTATGTCTGTTTCTGTTGTGCTTGTTCATTTATTTTGTTTTTTAGATTCCACATAAGATAAAATCATCTAGCATTTGTTCCCCTATCTGACTTAGTTCACTCAGCACAATATCCCCTTGAGTGTGGCTCTCCCACAAAATACCACATGTGGGTGCACACGTACAGTGCGATTGAAACTCCATGGCCCATGAGCAGAAATGAGTTTGCAGCGTGGGCAAGTCTATTTGAAGAAGTATTGTTAGAACACTCAAAGGGTCAGAGTGCCGCTTGTGGCTCGCGAACTGCGGCTTTTTGCCGACCACTGATCTACGTCCATCCATGCTGTAACAGATGGCAATATTTAATTCTTTCTTATGGCTAAGTCGTATTCCATTGTATATCTGTATCACTTTTTCTTTATCTTTTCATCTATTGATAGACATTTAAGGTGATTTCATATTTTAGCTATTATAAATAATGCTACAATGAACATATAGATGCATACCATATGTCTTTTCTATTTAGTGTTTTTTAGTTTCTTCAGGTAAATACCCAGAAATATAATTGCTGGGTCTTTCTTTGTCTCTTGTTACAGCTTTTGTCTTAAAGTCTATTTTATCTGGTTTTGCTACCAAGTTTCTTGTTTGTTTCCATTTTCATATATTTTCCATTCCCTTACTTGCTGTCTGTGTATGTCTTTAATCTGAAGTGGGCCTCTGATAGACAGTATATGTAAAGGTCATGTTTTCTTACCATTTAGTCACCCTTTGTCTTTTGATTACAGCATTTAATCCATTTGAATTTGAAGTAATTGCTGATAGATATGCATTTATTGCCATTTTATTATTCATAATTTTATCTTTTTATTATTTTTCTGTATTTTTATTGTTTTTAGAGAGAAAGGAAAAAGAGAAACACCAATGTGAAAGTAAAACATCAATTGGCTGCCTCCTGCCGACACCCAGCCAGGACTGAGTGCGCAACTCAAACATTGAGAATATCATTGGAAAGGAAGAATATATTTGTGCATAAATAGAACAAAGGAAAAATATCCACTTAATTTCTGATTGCAAAAATAATAGGTAACTCATATTGACTACTTACATGTGCCAATAATCATTGTAAAACCTTTATACATTTTTAATCCTCAAAAAAAAAAAAAAACCCTATCAAGAGGTACTGTTATTATCCCCATTTTTTAAATGATAAAACTGAGGCAGAGAAAAGTTAACTCTTCAAGACCAGTATTATGTTAGGGTTAGAATTCAAATCCAAGCAAATTTTATTCAAAAATCAAATATTCTTATCTACTATGATACACTGTTTCTCATTATTCTGAGTCTACAGATTTAAACATCTGACACTGTCAAATGTTTCTGTCCTGATAACCTTTGTGTCTGCATATTAATGTCATAGTAAAAAGCTTCAACTAGCACTAGAAGAGAAAATTCCTAATAAGTTCATGAATTGGAGTTCTGTTAACATATCAACTTTATATAGATTATTTTATATTTTTTATCCAAATCAAGACACTTTGGGGGGTAACAGGAGTACTGTAATTATTATATATTACTGCATAGCAAATTATCCCAAAATTTAGCAACTTAAAACAACAAATATTCATTATCTCACACACTTTCTCAGGGCATAAATCAAGGAGAGGCTTAGCTCAGTGGTTCTGTCTCAGAGTCTGTAATGTGGTTACAGTCAAGATATAAATCCAACCTGTAGACATCTGAAGGTTTGACGGGGCTGCACAATATGCTTCTAAGCTATAAATGGCTGTTGGCAGAAAACTTCAGTTCCTCACAAGAACCTTTCCACGAAAACTGGCAAGACAACAGGCTTCCATGAGGGTAAATTTGAGAGAGAGAGAGAGAGAGAGAGAGAGAGAGAGAGAGAGAGAGAAAGAGAGAGAGAGAGAGAGAGAAAACGAGCGCAAAGGAATGAATCTCAGAAGTAACAATCACTTTTGCCTTATACTATTGGTCAGACTGGCCAAACGGTGCAATGTTGGAGAGAACATAAATACTGGGAGGCAAGGATCATTGGGCATATCTTGAAGGATTGCTACTTCAGGTGCAATTAATAACAACAGGTATAAATGAGGACAGTTCCAGACAAATGAAGATTTATGGTCACCCTCCCTTGCCTGAGGCAAAGACCAACAGTAGTTAGCATATTAATGCCAAAAGTCCCACTGGAAGTCCAATGGATTTTGCATAATACTGCCTTGCTGATGGCCAAATGGCTCAAGGCAGTCTCCTAACCTGATAATCCTTTTACTGTTTACCAAACTTTACCTTTGATACCAGTATGTCTCTTGCATTCCTAAAGGGCAAGTGTGTATTCAAGTAAATGGGACTAAGCAGATGGGACTAAGTTTTCAGGGAGCTTCTCCACTCCAGGGAGGTTTCCACCTGGCTCTCCTATGCCTTCTAAATTTACATTTCTTGTCTAGTGTTTTCATTTGTGCATGGCCCCTTCTTCAGATCATGAGCCCTAGCTGCAAATAGATGCAGCTTCACACTACCCTTACTCATGTCTTGATTTATATTTATCACATCAGGGAGTAATTTTCTATCTATAAAATTATTTATTTCTACGACTAAGTCCCTAAAATTCCATAATAATTGCCACAATCCTGCCCTCCTCACTCCCACCAAATTCATCTCATGACATTGCTGTGGAAGCCACTAGCAGTGAACAACTAGTGGCTTTCCAACAGTTCCCTTCTCTTCTATTACAAATAGAAACTTTCTTTCCCTTGCCATTTCACCCAGGGCCCCCAAAATTCATATGTATGTCTTCAGAAGTCTTGGAGGTTCATGAATAATAAGAACTTCAGGCTCCTTGCAAAACATTAATAATATTAAAAATAAAGTACTCTGCAATTTAAATAGTCTTGATAATACTAACCCTGAAATTATTACCATAATATTTTCTATGACAGATCAATCTACCAGGGAGGGAAACACTAAAATCTAAACAGGATTTACTAATAATTGTTGGAGTTTCCTACGCTGGGCATTTTTGTTCAACAGTTAATTTGACTATCTTAATAACTTCCAAGTGAATTAATAACTCACCTTCTAAGTCTTTATAGAAAAGTATTAAAGCAGAGGCAACATGTCTAGGTTAAGGGTTTAGTTCTTAAGGTTTATTAATTCTACTTTGTTCTGGGATATATCACTAAATATTAAGCAGACCTATCTATACTCTGATACATGACAAAAAGAAAAATAATAGTGAATGGTACCATATTATTATTTATGAAAACTGAGTTAGTAAACCAAGTGAGAAAAACAATAGTTTGCTCCAATAACCATTAAAGTAAAGGCAACAAAAATAGAGAATTGTAGACATTAGAATTTTCAAGAGAAACTCAAACTATTTTTTTTATCCTGTGCATATTACTATCTGTTCAGAGGTGAGCTCATTAAGCTGAAGGATGTGATGGCTGTCTCACATACAACATTAACCTTCAACATACCATAGTAAGATAGTAGTTTAGGAGTCAAGCTTAAGTCCAGAGAGTCCATTCATGATTCAGTGCCATTGATATGTTGTTATGCTGAGGAGAGAAAAAGAAATTGAGATTGAGTAAAGAGAAAAAAAACAAGCAGAGATTATACCTCCTTCCTCTTGTTTGTTCAACTTCATGACTAGGGAAGTCAGGCATTAACTAGATGAAAAATGAAAATGACTATAAACTTCCCATGAAAGTCAAGCAAGAAACAATAGGGTGGTGTGCTGGAAAACAAATCAGTTTCACTAAAAAAGAGATGTTGACAGGAAGCCAGGAAGGCTGCTCAACAACCTTAATTGCTCTAACCTTTAGTTGAAATATTGTTAGCTGAAGCAGCCTCCACCTTGTTTGTCCCATGTAAGTTTCTGTTATTTCCTGCCTAAGGGCTACATGTAAATTTCTGTGTATGTTGCTTAAGATGTTTTCCCCAAAGCCTCAATAAAAGGGGATGGCAGGGCCAGAGCAGTGAGTAATTCTCCCACTAGAGTTGGGCTACTGCCTGGCCCCCCATATCGCCAAGTTGAATTTCTTCAAGTCTCAAGTCTCTTTTCATTTGTGTGCGGCCCTTCTCCAGAACCCGAACCCTGAATTGGAACTCTTTCCACGCGGTCCATGAGAGAGATTTATATAGTGGTGAAGGCCTAGGGCTGTGACTGGGGTAAGCTAGAAGGGGTCAATGGGGGTGAGGGGAATGGAACACTTGTAATATTTACAATAATAAAGATTTTTAAAAAAGAAAAGAAACAATGAGCTGGGAGAAACAGAAATAAAGCAGTTCACTGATGTCTATCATCATTCATAGCTTACATACATAAAATTTCCAGAACATCTCGACATGCCCTATTAGTAAGGATAAATAAAATTGTTTGACCAGAATACATTAAATTGCTTTCCTTCTTTCTTCTTTCAGTTGTGCTGGGAAAACAAGTTGGTTGCTATTTTTTAATTATTTTCCCCTGTTGATAATATATCTTTCCATAATCTGTAAGTACAGGTCCTTTTTCTCCTTTCAGTTTTAAAACAAACCTCCTGGTATTCGAAGCTTACTTCGCCTTGCTGAAGGCTGAGTAATTCCTCAGGCAATAGGCTGTCTCATTAGTTACTTGAGTATTGTTTTCCTTAGTGGATCATGTCAACAAATGATTTGTTCTTGCTCATTTATTCCCCTTTAGTTCAGACACCACTATTGATTTACCCTAACTTAAGTCAATTTACTCCAAAATTTTTCTAGCTGTAATTTGGGAATATTCTTTTTGGTGCACAGAACACCCACCATAAATCACATTTACATGTGTCTTTAATCTTAGACCTTTAAGCACCCATTCTTGTTTCTCTCCTGTTTTTGCTACACACATACACACACACAACTTATTTAATGGAGAAGCAAATTGTAAACTTTCCCTTAGTCTAAAAATAGGTCATAGAATAGACATTGCCATGCAAAGA
Organism: Pipistrellus nathusii; assembly: GCA_963693515.1. Classification (NCBI taxonomy): domain Eukaryota; kingdom Metazoa; phylum Chordata; class Mammalia; order Chiroptera; family Vespertilionidae; genus Pipistrellus; species Pipistrellus nathusii. The sequence continues at coordinate 108,230,263 of OY882858.1, forward strand.
AAATGTTTAGGACTTAATAAACTGCATAATGGAAAGGTGTGTTCACTATTTGAAAGAAACTGAAAACTAACCTTATTTTTTAGGTTGTGCTTCCTAATCAAACTAAGTTACTTTTCAACTCTGTTCAAAATATCCCAGTTTGTTTGTTTAAATTTTTTGGACTTTATAATAATACTAGAGGCCCGGTGCATGAAATTTGAGCACTGGCGGTGGGGGTAGGGAGGGTGTTCCTCAGCCCAGCCTGCACACTCTCCAATCTGGGACATCTCAAGGGATGTCTGACTCCCCTAAATGGGCAGTCGGACATCCCTCTCACAATCCAGGACTGCTGACTCCCAACTGCACACCTGCCTGCCTTCCTGATTACCCCTAACTGCTTCTGCCTGCCAGCCTGATCACCCCCTAACCACTCCCATGCCAGCCTGTTTGGTGTCTAACTGCTCCCCTGCCAGCCTGTTTGCCCCCAATTTTCCTCCTCTGCGGGCCTGATCACCCCTAACTGCCCTCCCCTGCAGGCCTTATTGCCTCCAATTGCCCAGACTTGCAGGCCTACTTCCTCCCAACTCCCCTCCCCTGCTGGCCTGATGGCCCACAACTGGCCTCCCTTGCAGGTCTGGTGCCTCCCAACTGCCCTCCCCTGCTGGCCATCTTGTGTCCGCATGGGGCAGGATCTTTGACCACATGGGGGCAGCCATCTTGTGTGTTGGATAAGGTGACCATACGTCTCGCTTTTGGCTGGACAGTCCCAATTTTTAACAAATTGTCCCATGTCCCGTGGCATTTTTAAAAAGTCCAAAAGATTTAAAAGATTCTTTCCAAAAATCAGGACTTTTTTAAAATGCTGCGGGATGTGGGACAAATTGTTAAAAACCAGGACTGTCCGGCCAAAAGCAGGACATCTGGTCACCTTAGTGTTGGAATGATGGTCAATCTGCATGTTACTCTTTTATTAGATGGGATACCTTGTTCTTAGACTGATGTTCTGATTATATACACAAATTCAATAAAAGTAGCTGTTGCCTATCAAACACAGTCCATATTGTTCTTCACTACTGGTTGTCACCATCTATATAGAGTGGAAACTGGTGCCAACACAAATATGGTGCCTTGCATTTTCATATTTCCTTCCCATGTGCACATTACAATTATTGCATTCATATAACAATTATGGGTGGAGTACCTGGTATGTGCTAGATAGTAAAAAGACAAAGAGACAACATCCTTTCTCTCCAGACAAATACAATTTCTGGAATTTTCAGTTTATTTTATTTTATTTTATATCTTAACTTAGTAGTTTTCAAACATTCTTAGCTGGATTACTTTTTTTTTTCAAATCTATATGACTTAATATATATGACATCTATAAACTGAAAATCTGGGTTAACAACTGGCTCAGTGGAGGACAGACCTGATACAGAGCCTCCAAAGCAGATAATGACGAAGCACCTCTGAGGATCATGGGAGCTCATAAGCTCCTTTAAATCCAGGGACATAGCCAATCTGCTTATTTTTCAGGTTAAAAAAAAAAAAAAAAGTGAATTTGAGGTCCTGTATAACTTATGGAGAGTCACCAGCCAGCCAACAGCATACCCAGAACTGTCATGTCTCCCGACCCTCAGATTTCCAGGGAGCCATACCACACTTATTTTGAGTAATGTTGATACTTTATCAGAAATATTTCTGTTTGTAAATATTTGCCTTGTAAGGCTTGATGAATTCTTAAGATAGATTTGATTACATCCTAGAAGAAGAAAAAAATTTTCAAAATTGCTCATCTCTAATGTTAGATCTTAAGTTGGCTTTTAAAAGCCTGGTCTCTTCCATAAAGTAAAAGAATGAGAAGAGGGTGGTTCATCAGCCCCTCCCAGAGGAAATAAAAGGTTTATTCACCTTCAAATCACTGAAAGGAATTCCTATTACTAAAACCTAGAAAGCAGCAATCCTGCATACTTTCAGGAAAATAAATAATGAAATGACAGTGTTGTGCGTCTAAGGCTGCTCTCCTTCCCAAACTATTTTTCTTCTTTTGCTTTGCCCTTTGTATTATTTCCCTATGAGTCTAGGGCCTAGACCTTCTCACATCCTCTTTCAATACCTACACTGAAGTTGTTATGTCACAACTTCTCTCACCCTTTTGCCCTGTCATATGCCTCACAGCTAATAATACATTATTCCCATTGTTAAGAATACAAAGGCAGCTGGGACACAGTGGTGAAAACAGGAATAATGCCTCCCTCTATATCATTGCTCATTATTGATCATAGCTATGCACGTACCTGAACTACTATAAAATTAATTTGAGCTGTCTTTCATCTCTAGTTCTTACTAAAAATAAAGCATTCTTTCTCACTTCATTAATTAGTATATATTCATAGCCAGGAGTCTAACACAATTTTAAAAAGTCAATTCTGATTCTTTATTTAAAATAAAAACATTATTCAATTTTAAAATAAAAGAAAAACAATAACTGTTACCCCATGCTATGTTGGTAAAACCTTAAACCCATCTTCCTGAGGTACATTGCTTTTATATTGCAGATATCAAAATGTTACCCTTGCCATTACAGACTGATTAAAAGTGTGATTTTATGGCATCCCAGCATGCAGTCTGCTTTTAGAGATTTTTTTTAATGAATAGTGGAGAATAATGAATTACAAAGGCAATTGGAACTATCAAAAAGTGCTTAATTTAAAAGCATTCTCCATAGTTGTTCAAGCTGTTAATGCTCATACCCAGCTTAGATTTCAACTCACCTATATTAAATTTCCTAATCAGTGCTACGTACTAGTATACTGTTTAAAGAGGCCAAATGAGTTTCAGGATAATTGCTTTCTTTTTTGTTTTTAATATACATTTAATTCCTTGAAACAGCCAATCAAATATATAACAAATTGCTTCAAAATCTGTTGTGTTAGCCCGGTCACTGTGGCTCAATGGTTGAGCCATGACTCCTGAACCAGAAGGTCAGGGTTCAATTCCCAGACAGGGCACATGCCTGGGTTATGGGCTCAATCCCCAATAGGAGGTGCGCAGAAGGCAACCTATCAATGATGATTCTCTCTCATCATTGGTGTTTCCATCCTCTTTCAGTCTCCCTTCCTTACTCTGAATAATAAAACATATTTTTTAAAGAATCTGTGGTGTTAGGTAGCTAATTTATTTTGAAAATTTTCCCAACAATATTCAGAAACCATGGACCTTAAAATCCTTGATGTATTATCCTTATTGTGCAATTATATAATGTAAGGGATAGCTTCTTATTTTTATATTTGCATAAAATAAATCATAACATCATTTTATCATAGATGTGTTCACTATGTTAATGATTTTGTTTTATAACTGCACACTTAACTTTTCATAATTTTGCTATCCCTACTGATTTAACTTCATATATGTACAAATTAGGCCTCTCTAAATGTTTTGAATATGGGAAAAGAAGATATGTTTACAATAAAACAGATCCAACCTATGTTATGTAAAGTAGTCTTATAATAAAGAAAAAAGAATATCGAGTCATCCAAATGCTTTGAAAATGCCATAGGACTTTGTTACACATAAGGATATGTCCTAAGACCTTTATCAATCTCAACTCTGTGAATACACTAAAGCAAACCATTTCTTCCATAAAATTCAATGAGGTATTTAGGTGATTACTTCAGACTTCTAATGATTCCATAAATATAAGACTGGAGTCATTTGTAAAACTATTAAAATGAATTCTGCCTCTAAAATAAACTCACCACTACATTACATCCTGTCATTACTGTAATAATGTAACACAAAATTAACTAAGTGTCTACATTCTGATAGCTTAAATTGAGCTCTGCCCAGGCATGCATGGACAAGAGCATGTGTGGGAGCTGAAATCTACTTACCAGGCTGGGTACTGCACACAGCTGTATCAGGCCCACATCAGCCTAACCTTTTTCTAACTCTCAAAAAGGCTCTATAGATCCTACCGATGATCCTATTCTCCTACTAACTCTGGACAAGCCAAAATTGCTAATAAAATCATGTACCTGGAATCCTGCCCAGGGGCAAGATGGCTGCTGACTATCTTACTCCTGTGTTAGGGTTCTGAACAAACTAGGCAGACAGATTCTCAGATTGTTCAGCCTCTCCTTCCATCTCCCAAGGGAAGGTGAGCAGTCGGTCACTTTCTGTGGTACCAGATAACTCACAGGCCTGCACTGAAGAGGATATGAGAACTAGAATAGTGCCTGGTGTATTCTCTGGGATGGAGTCTTCTCCCTAAAAAAAGATGATGCTAAATACAGGCCAGTTTATATCTGATCTATTTGAAAAATCAGTGGGGGTGAAGTGTTGGAGACATGAGGACAAGAGTCTTCTCAGGTGCCCAGGGTGCTGACCAAAAAGATAAAGGCATGGAAAGCAGGGAACAAGGAGTCTATCTTAGGATATTATAAGATCCTGAAGAGCTGGAGAAGTATAATAAGCATAGAAAATCTGGAATGCAGTGAAGCTGGAACAGATCATTTTTGTGCCTTCTTGGCCCCAGGATAATATGTTCTAATTTCTCTAGCTTGTTCTTTCCTCATCTATTCAACAAGAGGCATAAACTTGAAGAATTTTCTTTCTTGCATTTACTCATCCCTTTCTTTCCCAGCCATCATGTTCTATAGTTTTCTTAGGAAAGCTCAGAATCAAGGTAATATAAAAACAAATTAAATACCTGCAAACCAAAGGAGGCCTATTGATCTTGTGACATCTTAAAATCTCTTACTGGCAGTTGATAGTCTATTTCAAGCCCCTAGATGGGGTTGTGAATCTAAAAGGAATGTCAGGTGACAAAGAGAGAAACCAGGGCCCACAGGTTAGACAAAGAATGAGGTTCAAAGAGAAGAGATCACAAGTGTGACTGGAGATTAATGGTCTAATTTATCTCCGCTTTCACTAGGTTCAAGAACTTGTTATTTAATTATTTGCTTTTACTAACTACTGTTTGTTTTTTTTAAAAAAAAATATTTTATTGATTTTTTACAGAGAGGAAGGGAGAGGGATAGAGAGTTAGAAACATCCATGAGAGAGAAACATCGATCAGCCATCTCCTGCACACCCCCTACTGGGGATGTGCCCTCAACCAAGGTACATGCCCTTGACTGGAATCAAACCTGGGACAATCCAGTCCTCAGGCCAAAGCTCTATCCACTGAGTCAAACCGATTAGGGCTAACTACTGCTTATAACCCAAGTTACCAAGAACACTGCAAGTGGTGGCATACAGGAAGCTTAGCCAATGAGCAGTCAGAAAAGGTGTTTATGCTCAAACTGGTTTGGCTCAGTGGATAGAGCGCCAGCCTGCAGACTGAAGGGTCCCCGGTTTGATTCCTGTTAAGGGCATGTACCTTGGTGGGAGGCACATCCCCAGTAGGGAGTGTGCAGGAGTCAGCTGATCGATGTTCTCTCTCACTGATGTTTCCATCTGTCTATCCCTCTCCCCTCTTCTCTGTAAAAATCAACAAAGTTTATTTAAAAAAAAAAAAATAGGTGTTTCCTCTGAAGCTCATGAGCAGAGAACCCCCTGTGTTGTGTCCATTGGACTAAGGGTGTGTCCCCATGACCAGAGGTGGGGCATGCCCCTGAGGTGAACAGCCAGCCCCATATTGTGGGCACTGGGCTTGGGGAGGGGGGGTGCTGACCTTGGGGGAGCATGGACCTGGGCCACCGCATTGCACCAGCACAAGTGCAAGCAGCCGCCTCATCCCCAGCCACTTGGTACCTGCGCCCATAGGCCCAGAGTGGCCAGAGGCATTCTGGGACTTCAGCCACTCTGGGCCTACGTATGGGCCTACAGGCTAGGAGCAGCTTGGGTCCCAAGAATGTTCCTCAGACCCAGACTGCTCAGTGCTTGTGTATGCAAATTAACCTTCCATCTTTGTTGGGTTGATTTGCATACTCATTCCTGATTGGCTGGTGATCGTAGCATAGGTACAGTCAATTTTCATGTTTCTGTTTTATTATATGAAATATTTATTATATTTATTACATGTCTATATTTTATTATAGGATATGCATAATCCATGGGCACAAACAATAGTGTAGTGAAGGCCTAGGAAGGGAAAGTGTGGGGTAAATGGGGCTAATGGGAAAAAAGGGGGAGGGGACATCTGTAATACTTTCAACAATAAAGATTTAAAAAAAAAAAAAAAAAGAAAAGAAAGAAAGAAAGAAAGTCATCACTTCTGTTGTCTTTATTTGACAGTATCATTGAATTATTTTTGGTAGATATTCCTGTATTTCTAATATGGTCTTCAGATTAAAATTGCTTAACTTTGCACTATAGAAAACTACATTTAAGATGTTTGAGACTTGAACATTTTTAAAAGATTTTTTGTTTATAGTATTATTTATTCTAATAATAAAAATTATAAAATGTTATATTTTAAATAGTTTTTTTAACTGAGCTAAAAACTGTGAGAAATTTTAAAAAGATGCCATGCAGTGAAGAAGGATCAGAGTTTTAAAACAAACAGCCCCACATTTGTTCCCATTTTCCAATCTCCCAAATATAGACAACTTTAGGTGTTTTTTAGGTCTCTTCTGGTCTATAGTTTTCAGCAATATCTATTAATGTTCTTCAGGGTCAATTTATTTTTCTATTCTCCATTATACGTCCAACATCACAAAATAAGCCTAACACTCATGTAGTAATTTGCAGGACTGATACTCGACACTCATGATTGCCACTACTGCTTGGTCAAATGTCTCTCCTAGCCTCTTTTTCTTTTATTCTTTTTCTATAACTACCTTTTGCTTGGTGCTTTGGACTAAATCTACCAACTATACAACCTTAGCTCAAAACCCAACCCATCTGACTGTTTATACTTCAGTGGTACCTCCATTTTAACTTACTGAATCAGTCTTCCAGGCTTCAGAGCAAACAGTACTAGGGACTTAAGACAGGAAGACACCGTGGCAGTCTAACTCTTTATCTTCTCAGAGGTCATTTTGAAGAAACTTCACTTGAAAAAAGTAGGTGTCCTCTTACAATTTCTTCCCTTTCTTAGGGTTTTAGATTCCTCCTTCAAATATTTGTTTTATCCATGCCAACTATACTAATAAGATCATTTTCCTCACAGAGAAGATGAAAGCCAGATTTGATTTGTGAATTCTTACTCATTTTTACCCTTTGGCTTTTTCCATTAGTCCTGAGCAGGATATGTCACTTCTTTGACTTTGTTAAGCCCTAAATTTTTAAAAAGCCTTTTTAGCTTCACCATATTTTTCATAATTCAACTCATGTGAAGATACAGATTTTCTGATTTTATTCTTAAAAGTCTATGATAGTCATCCGTAGTCATGTGCTCTTCCTTCTACTTTTTGTTCATGGTTTTAAAAACCTGAGCTCCTCTGAAAATCCTCAGTGTATCTGTGCTGATTTTTAGTCTTCTTTTCCTTCTTCATTATTTGTTTGTAATCATGTGACAAAACTGCTTTTTTGATAATATTCTAAACTTTTAGCTCATTTCTATTTTAGGGATTCATACCATAATTATGTCCATTTATTTTCCTGTCAACTTTGTAAAATCTAAGTTCCTAAAATCTAGGTTGTTTATCATGCCCAGTATTCCTCTCACTTATTATCATTCAGCCTGCATGCGTGCAGTCACAGACAGTAGGCATACAGTCAGAAAGACCTAGATTTTAATCCTATGTTTTATTCACAACGTGTCTGTGGAAACCATTATGTAACTTCTCTGAGCAGCAATTTTGTCATTTACTTTAATAACTACCTCATAAAATTAGTGGGAGAATTAGTGAAAAAAATATAGTGTATGTAAAATGACTACCATGTTGTTTTTAAATATCCTCCTTTATTCATCACTAGAAATGTCTCTTCTTGATCAGAGTTAAGTGCCAAGTAACAAATCTCTTCATTAGTTAGATGAAGTTATTATTAGTTAGATGAAGTATAACCAGTCAAGAACATGTCAAATGTTTTGGGTTTATAAGAGGTTTAGAATGTTATAACGGAATTTTTTGTGATCTGATCATACAAATTAAACATCCATTCATGTGGCAAAATAATCAGTAGTAAAATTCCACTATAATATTATTTCTCTCTTTTCCTTCAATCCATGGATTTTCTCATGGGCTTATTTGTAATAGCTAACACCAATATTCTCCATCCTTATCTTAATATGACTAATCTTTGGAATAACATATTCTGTCAACTGGCTATATTTCAGTCCTGAATTTTAAGACACCCATGTCTCCCTTTCACAAGTTAATTTTGTTGATATTCATATCTATACAATGCTAACAAGAAATCTGAGGACACAAATAGCAGTCTTGATCTCTTTTAAGTATTTTATCATCTGCCTGAAGCACCTTCTTCACTCTTTGCTTCAAATCATTTATGGTATCATCATTGTCCACTGTTTTCATCAATCTATCTGATTATTTTTCTCTTTCTTCCTTTATATTAAAGTTAGCACCCTGTCCTTAAATTAATTTGGCACTATCCACACATATCTTCTTCTATTTTTATGAAATGCCTTAACCAAGAATTCAATAGACTAGTATTTTAATCCACAGGACATAAATATAACTCCCATTAATGATATACATATGCACTGCTCATTACCCAGGTCAGCTCTCTTCTTATGAATCAATATTAAGCAGGATTAAGTCAATAAATTAAAAGCTGAGCATTTAATTCTTTCTGCTTCTATAATACTTACATATTTTACAATGGGCATATTTTTCAAACAGTCTCTGGCTTCCAATGTTTCAACTTACGGTTGTTGGTGATGTTTTGTGTTGTTTTTTATTGTTATTGTTGTTGTTGTTTTACTTTACAATGGTGCAAAAGCAATATACATTCAGTAGAAACCATACTTCAAATTTTGAATTTTGATCTGTCCCTGGGTTAGCAGTATGTGGTACAATATTCTCTAAAATGCAGGGCAGCAGCAGCATACCGCAGCTCTCAGCCGGACACACGGTCTCAAAAGTAAACCCCTGACACTCCACAGGGTACTCACAGTTAGATGATTTTGCTCAACTGTAGACTAATGTAAGTGTTCTGAGCACATTTATGATAAACTATGTTTGGGTGTAAATTACAAAAAGCCATATATATCAATATGTAGAAAACTATTCTTAAAGGTACAAATACAAGCAAATATAGTGAATGACATCACTATCTAACCAATGGCTTAGTCTGTAACTCAGGAGTCATTCTTTTTTTTTTTCCCCAGGTTTGTGGGGTTTTTTCAAGAAAAAACGATTTTTAAAATAATAATGTTACACGCAATGAACCTTAATATTTCAAGAAAAACTACCTTAAATATAATAATGTTACAAGCAATAAACATTAATATCTCAAGAAAAATTATTTTAAATATGATAATGTTACATGCAATAGACACCAATTACTCAGGAAAAATGATCTTACATATAATAATATTACATTCAATAAACATCAATATTTCAAGAATAAAAGGATTTTAACTATAATATTACCAAGACTGTACTAAGATAGTATGATATCACAAAAGTTATAGGAAATATTAAAAATCTGCAAATAATAGCATTATTTCTATTATGTTCTAGAATATTTTCCCCTCTGGCTCTATTTTTGTTCACCAGTTTATGTTGTTCATTAGATCCCACAAATGAGTGAGATCATATGATATTCATCTTTCTCCGACTTGCTTATTTCACTTAGCATGATGCTTTTAAAGTCTATTTTGTTGGATATGGATATTGCTGCTCATTTTTTTTTATTTGCATTGAAAAATTTTTTTCCATCCCATCACTTTCATCCTGTGTGTGTCTTTTGATTTGCAATGAGTCTGTTGTGGACAACATATAATTGAGTCATGTTTTTTTACCCATTCAGCTACCCTACACATTTGATTGGAGCATTTAAACCATTTACATTTAGGCTTCTTATTGAGAGGTACTTATTTACTAGTATAGTCATTTTAATTCTGTATGGCTAGGTTTCTCTTTCTGTTTCTTCTTCTCAGCAATCCCTTACAGCAATTCCTTTAGCATTTCTTGTAATGCTGGCTTGGTGGTGATTAGTTCCTTTAGTTGTTTTTGTCTGGGAAGTTTTTTATTTGACCATCTATTTTGAATATAGTAATCTTGGTCTCAGGTCCTTGCTTTCCTTTATCTTGAGTACTTCATGCCATTCCCTTTTGGCCTGAAGAGTTTCTGATGAAAAATCAGGTGTCAGCCTTATTGGAACACCTTTGTAGGTAACAGTTTTCTCTTACTGCCTTTAAGATTCTCTCTTTGTCTTTAATTTTTGGCATTTTAATTATAATGTGAGAGAGCATGGGTGTTTGGGTTCTTCTTGTTTGCGGTTCTCTGTGCCTCCTGAACTTGGGTGACTTTTTACTTTACCAGGTTAGGGAAGTTTTCTACCATTATTTCTTCAACACCTTCTCTATCCATTTCTCCCTTTCCGCTTCCTTTCTGCAATTCTAATATTGTTGCATTTCACATTGTCCCACAGCTTCCTTAAGCTGTCCTCCTGTTTTTTACTTGTATTTTCTTTTTTCTTCTCTAATTGAGTGATATTTTCAACTCTGTCTTCTAATTTACTGATTCGATCCTCAGCTTCCCCTAATCTGCTGTGTATTCTTTCCAATGTGTTCTTTATTTGTGATATGTCATTCTTTATCTCACACTCTTCTTTTTTTATAATTACTATATATTTTTTCATACTGTTGAACATTTTTAACATCATTACTCTGAACTTTATTTCAGATAAATTTCTTATCTCTGATTCATTTATCTCTTGAAGAATTCTGTAGTTCTTTCATTTGGGGGTTCTTTGTTTCTTCATTCTGGTTATCTATTTGAGTTTGTGACTATGTTTTAGGTAGATCCTCCATACTTTTCAATCTCTAGTGCAGGACAGTTTTAAAAGCTGTTTTCTGACCACTGGTGATTGGCTCAGGCAAAGACTCAAAGATTCAAAGCCTCCAGAGATCATCTCTTACAGATTTATAGGATTCGGCAATCATCCTCAGGTATAGGGAGAGTTTTTCAATAGGGTGGGGCTAATTGTTAGCTGGAGGCTAATTGGTACTTTTAATTTCTTAAGTGGCCTCAGGGGAAGGTGTTTTCCAATAGCTTGTGTCTTCCCCTCGGCCAAGGCAGACATCTATGTGGAAAAGATGCCCTCTGCTGTGAGGGAACGACTTAGCCCAGGAAGCTTGGGGTGTCTTCCTTCTGGGCTCTCTCCTCCAAATCTCCAGTCCTGAGTCCTACTCTCACAGCTCCAGTCCACTTCACCCTCCCTCTGCCAGTGCACAAGGTCAGGGGAATTTTTGTGCATTGGCCCTTTAAGAGGTTGCCCAAACTTTCAGCTTCCACACCCTGGTAGACAGAACTCCACTACTTTTCACAGCTAGATATTATGTGGGTACCCTCCTCAGTTTTGTGCTCTCTGCTGTGGTCCCAGCTTTGGGATTAGATCCCAGAGTTCTAAGTGGCGCACAAACACACACACACACACACACACACACACACACACACACACACACACACACACGCAGCTGAGATAGCTCTCCTGTGGGTGCCAGCCATCCTTTTTTGGGCCTCTGCCCCTCCTACCAGTCTCTATGTGGTCTCCGCTTTGGTCCTTGGGTATCAGGCTTCTCTCCTGTGAGTTTTCCATTGATTATTCAGGAAGCTTTCGGTATTTCAGTTGTAATTCCAGCTTGTTCCTGGGAGTGTGTCCATGCAGCATCCTCCTACTCTGTCATCATTTTTAATCTCTCAGAAGTCATTCTTTTTTTTTTTTTTTGCATCTTACTCTTTTACTAGTGTAGATGTTGTTATTAGTATAATACATTAAAATATATTAATCTTAGGGAAACAAATAAAAGCAGAAGGAGGAAAAGCCTTTCCCTAATTCACACCTTTCTTAGGCAGCACAGAGATGCTATGGAACTAGGCTACCTGGATTCATTATCCTGGCTCTCCTTTCTTGCTGTGATCATGGACAAGTTACTTAATTTCTTTTTTTTTAATTTGTTTATTGATTAAGGTATCACATATCTGTCCTCATCCCCCCATTCCCATCCCAAATCCCTCCCCACGTATAGTTCCCCCCCCCCCATTGTCTGTGACCACTAGTTAGGCTCATATGCATGCACACAAGTCTTTTGGTTGATATCTCCCTCTTATCCCCACCCTCCCCTACCTTCCCTCTGAGGTCCGACAGTCTGATCAATGCTTCCTTGTCTCCAGGTCTGTTCTTGTTCATCAGTCTATATTGTTCATCAGTCTATATTGTTTATTGTTCATCAGTCTATATTGTTTATTGTTTATATTGTTTCCCCTAGATGAGGAGATCATGTGCTAATAGAAATATACAATAAGAACAGAAAATGAGATAAACAATAATGGTTATGCGGAGAGGCAAATGAATTAGTCTGTAGTGAGTTTCTTTCTGGGCCAACAGTTCTTTTGCGTGCCAATTTCAATGTCAAACAGTTCTTTATATATACATGTCAGCAATGATATTTCAGTTCTGGTTGGTAGTCAAATGGTGATAATGCAGGTCCGACCCTCTCTGGTTTGGTCCTGGGAAACCTGCAGTGATGCACAGCTGCTGACTGCTATTATGGCAAGGAGCCGTCAGCATCTTCCATCTCTGGACTGTTTCTCTTCTGTCTTCATGGCTGGAGTAGTCCTGTCAATTCCTCTCTGTTGCAGGAATCCACATGGTCTCAGAGTTTTTTTCTGAAAATATACAAACATATTCTCTACCAAAAGTTAATAAAGGAATCTTTTCTATAAATTTTATTTGAGATCCTTTTTTTATTTTTTGCCCAAACAATTTTCCTTTGGCTTGTTTTGACACCATGAAGTCATTCTTAACAGTCTTCCCTGTCTCTTAATCTACATTTCTCATCTATCACCAATTGGCACCCTGAGTCAAAAAAGCAAGATGAGCTGGCAACTTTTGTGAAATGCATTATCTACACAACTACATGGAGCAGTCTTATCCTAATTAGTCCAAATTCCTACCATCTCCTTCCTGTACTTACTAGTCTCTAGGCATAAGTCCTTCCTTTCTATTCTCCACTGGCAGTCAGAATGATCTTATCAAAATTCAAATCCTACATATTAATCCACTTATTTAGAATAATATTTTAGTGCTTTTTCATTTCTCTTAAGATGAAAACCAATGTCTGTAACATAGTCTTCAAAACTCAGATTCAGGGCTGAGCATCACCTCCATGATGTCCCTCCATAACATAGGGACAGCCATGATGGCCTCCTCTAGTAATTTTAACTTGCATATGCCTTCCACTAATGGTCCTTTGCACATAATGCTCCATCATCCTTAACACTCTCTTCCAGTACCTCCAACCACTCCCATTACCATTTTCACATTTGCTTACTAAATTTCCTCTCATCCTTCAGATGGGCACCTGCGGAACAAATGGGTATATCCTTTGAGGCACTGATCAGGACTGTAATTTTAAATTCATTTGTAAAATTATCTAACTAAAGTTTGTCTTCTCTTCTAAATAAAAGTTGAATGTAAGCAGAAACTATACTTACATTAATACATATTTCTTTAATTCATAAATGAATAAACAGCAGACTTACTGAAATCTACAAGAATATTATAATGGCCCTAGGGAACAACATAATTTTTTCTTCACAGTAACATTTCCTGAAAAAATAGTTCCCCAATGCCATGAATACAATCTAAATGGATAAGTTGTCCTGAAATAATGTCAATACATAAAACACATGGAAATACACAAATAATCATAAGATATAATGGAAGTAAACGCTGACCTGGAACATTAGGATTTTATGTAACCTAAGAAATACAGCAGATTTTTATTGTATTTTATATGACCCACCCCTAATCTTCTTTGACTCTTATTTTCATCATTTTAAATAACAGCACCATGCTAAGAATAGGTTCTGAGGAGGTTGATAAAAATTCAAAATCTATTCAGTAAGTCTCCTCTTCCATTTCCTTCTGAGTAAAATGAAGTGTCATCCTCACAAAGCTTCTAGTCATCAGCAGCCAGATAATCCATCTGTTTTGTTTTGTGTTTTGTTTTGTTTTAATTAAACAGACTGAACATTGCTTCACTGAATTGGACACTTTCCAGTTTTACTAAAGTTTTTCTATCCACAGAGCAGCTTATCTATTTTTTTTTTAATTCAGAAATGATACCTCATTTTTCACTCTTTTACTAAAAGTGGAGATACTGATTTGCTAATGTATTTACTTCCTTATCCCATTTTTTAAACCATATGCCACCTCCAGAAAAACAATGATTAATGTTTTAATTTAACTAACTATGGGTGTTTAAGTGCTATTAAGTATTTTCTTTTTAGATGAGTACCAAGAACAAAGTTACAAAGTTACCAGTAAATACTTAGCAGAAAAACTATTTTATTCTATTAATATAATTCAGTAAGTCACTCCACAGCTGTTATGTTCATAAAGGAATTAATTTCCCACCTCCATTTATTCATTTGTACAACAAAGATGTATATTAAATACTTGTCAGGCACTTGACTTAACTAGGGGGAAAGATGGAAATTATAGAACCTGCCTTCAAAGAGCTCAGAGTCTAGTCCAAGAGAAAGAAAATTGATAGACGCCAATAAAGAATTCAGACTTGTCAGGTGAAAGACAAGAAAGAGTTGCCTTAACAAAGAAGGAGACTAGGACAATTAGGCTAAGGTATAAATGTTTGAAAATTAAAGAGCTGTAGAAACTATAAGAGATGAAAGCAAAGGCTAGAAACATGAGTAGGAGTTATGACAAAGAAAAGACATTGAAGAATTCGAATTTTATCCAGAAATTGAAGAGAAAAGATCACCAAATTTCTCATTTTGAAAAATTATCTTGGCAGTGATATGGAAGACAAACTTAAAGGCAGAAAAAGTTTCTATAAAGTCTAAAAACCATAATCCCTAAAAGAGAAGACAGCTTCACATTACCATAAAATAAAAAGGGGAATATTACACCTAAGCTGACTATCTAGAGAAGTTTGAAATATTGTTCTTTTGCAACACATATAATTTGTTATAAAATTCACCAACCCCAGTTATTTAAAGACTTAAAAATTAGACTCTAAATTATCAACTGTTAATATCTAACTTAATTTTTAATGTGGCCAAGACAGACTTAACATTCCCCTCAACTTCACTAAAGCTCAGACGGTTTCTTTCTGAATTTAGGCCCACCTGTGACCTCCCTTTTACTTGGAGCATTTACCTTGGAGACCTTGCAATTGTAAATTCTTTCTTTGCTCTTTTGAGATATAAATCTCTCAGGGTCTTTGCCAGTTTTATAACCAAGGAGTGTCTTTCTGGAGGATCTAAAAGCTATCCTTTTGAAATGTAATCATCAAGAAAGATAATGTCCTTATATCCCAGTCTCTCTGGGAGGGTAGGAGCCAATTAGCAAACACAGATGACCTAATCACACTGATCACCTTCTGCCCTAACGATCTCCAGAACTTGCCCACCAGCTTACCCCAGAGCTCTCCCTTTTGTTTCAGTGGAATTGAGTTCAGTCACTCACACTGTGGCTTTCCTGTCCATCTTTCACATCTCAGCTTAAATATCACTTTCTCTAAGCACTCAACCCTCCAAGTCTAGGTGTGGTAGCTTCTTCCATCTGATCTTGTATAACCTTTATTAGGGACTGAATGTTTGTGTCCCTCCAGCTCCCAGAATTCATATGTGAAGACCCTGTTCCTCAATGTGATGATGTTAGAAGTTGGGAACGTTGGAAGATGGTTAGGGTTAGGTGAGGTCATACAAGTGGAATCCTCATGAATGGGATTAATGTCTGATAAGAGTTTTGGAAGAGCTTGATTCCCCTCTGCTCTCCGCCATGCAAGGTTACAATGATAAGCCAGCAGTCTACAACCTGAAAGAAGACCCTCAGTAAAACTGTATTTGTTACATTTTAGTAATTTCCAGTACAGTTGTCTCTATTCCCTACTAAATTAATAACTCCATCAAGATAAGGAGCACATTAGTTGCATTCTTCATGCTATCTATAGTATTAATGAATAAATATGCTTTGAATGAAGTAGTAAATGATTAGGAAAATGGTCCAGCCTTCCATTCACGCCTGAGAACTGATTAGGTTCCAAACTTTTAAAATAAGTTGATAACTATGTCACATCCTTGTTTGTTTTCATGCTCTGTGGTCTCACTTTCAGTCTTTAATAGAAAGCACCAGCATGCTATGCTCTTATCAAAAACTACAACCTCAAGTTATCTCTTCTTTTTCTTTAAAAGCTTAGCAAAGAGAATTCAAGACAAATTGCCCTCAGAGTAAGCAATCTACCTTTCCCTTTACATGCTCTAAACTATCTATAAAATCTAAGAGGAAAACAGTTTCATAATGAGGAGGAAACTGGTCTTAAAAACTGGTCTTGAAAGGTGTGTCATGCCATAAAAACTGTGAACAATGCACTGCCCTGAGGGTCCTTATCCCTGGAGGCCTTCCTGTAAGCCCACAAAAGGGGGTGAAACCATATCTACAAGACAAAGGCTCCAGAAAGTTATAAAAAGTGAAGCCCTCTGCATGTTTCTTCACTCTAATTTGGAAATTATTCCTGGAGTCCACTAGTGTTAATAAACAGGGTCCCTCCCTTTCTCTAGGAAGGGTGCTTGGTATGTCTTCAACAATAATTCTATCTAATAAAAGAGTAATATGCAAATTGACTATGCTTTTGCTACAATCAAAAGCCACACCCACCAACCAACTAGGAGCAAGTATGCAAATTAACCCAAACAAGATGGCTGCAGCCACGGAGAGAGCAGGAGACTTAGATTTCCCCAACAATGGAAGAATCCAAGCTTTCTGCACAACCTCCACTCAAGGATACAAAGTTTCAATTATAGAAAATAAATAAATACCAGCAAAAATGATGACAGCCATGGAGCTGGAGGGAACAAGAGGCTTGAGTTGCTCCCGGCAATGGAGGAAGACAAGCTTCCACAGCTCTGGCTTCCACTCAAGGCTACAAAGTTTCAATTATAGAAGGTTTGGCTCAATGGATAGAACATCAGCCTGCGGACTAAAGGGTCCCAGGTTTGATTTCGGTCAGGAGCATGTACCTTGGTTGCAGGCACATCCCCCATGGGGGGTGTGCAGGATCAATGTTTCTCTCTCATCAATGTTTCTAGCTCTCTATCTCTCTCCCTTCCTCTCCGTAAAAAATCAATAAAATATTTTTTTAATTAATGAAATTTTAAATATTAAAACATATTATCCTATATGCAAATTGCAAATTGTAAATTGACTGAATGGCAAAATGACAAATTGCTATGACACTCACTGATCACTAGGGGGCAGATGCTCAATGCAGGAGCACCACTCAGCCAGAAGCCAGGCTAAGAGCTGGCAAGTGCAGCAATGGTGGTGGGAGCTTCTCCCATTTCTGGCAGCAGCCCTAAGGATGTCTGAGTGCCAGCTTAGGCTCCTGAGGGCTCCCAGACTGCAAGAGGATCCAGGCTGGGCTGAGGGGACTCCCCCCCACCCCAAGTGCATGAATTTCATGCTCCGGTCCTCTAGTAAAGCTATAATTATTAAAATGAGGCACTTTCATACAGATAAATTGAACAGAATAGTTTTAAGCAAGGGAGTGACATAATCACATTTGCATTTTGAAAGACAATGTGGAGAATGGATTAGAAGAGGGTAAGAATGGACACTGAGATAACACTTTTTAAGTTTTTCTGATAATTCAGGGGTTTCAATAACAAAATGGCAGAGGGAATGGACATATTATACAGATCCAAGAATATTTTAAAAATTAGCCCTGGCTAGTTTTGCTCAGTAGTTAGAGTGTCAGCCAAAGCCGGTTTGGCTCAGTGGATAGAGTGTCAAACTGCGGACTGAAGGGTCCCAGGTTCAATTCCGGTCAAGGACATGTACATTGGTTGTGGGCATATCCCCAGTAAAGGGTGTGCAGGAGGCAGTTGATTGATATTTCTCTCTCATCGATGTTTCTAGCTCTCTATCCCTCCCCCTTCCTCTCTGTAAAAAATCAATAATATATATATATATATATATATATATATATATATATATATATTTTTTTTTTTTTTTTTTTAAGTAGTTAAGAGTGTCAGCCCTCAGACCAAAGGGCCATGGGTTGGATTTTCAGTTAAGGGCATGTACATCCATTGCAGGTTTGATTCTTGCCCCAGTTGGGGCACATGCGGGAGGCAACCAGTCAATGTGTCTCTCTCACGTTGATGTCTCTTACACTCTCACACTCTCTCTCTCTCTCTTTCTCTCTCTCTTTCTCTCTCTCTCTTTCTATCTCTACCCTCCTCACCCTTCCCTATCACTCTTTCTAAAAATCAATGGAAAAAATATGCTTCAGAGAGGATTTTTTAAAAGTTATAATATAACTTACTAGTTAATGAAATGATGGAGGTAAGAGAGAAAAAAAAGATTAGTTCTAAGCTTCCTAAATTTACCATTTGGTGGATAATAGTGCCAATCACAGATATTGGAAACACAATAGGATTAGAAAGAAAAGAAGAAAAGTATTGAATAGGGCTTTGTGATATTATTGGTACATTACTGCATGATAAACAAAGATAAGGTGATTGTTGTTAAGTTAAGAGAAAATTGTGGCATGAAAATGTAGTTTTGGTTAGCATGTATATAGGTAATTCTTAAAGCCATGGTAGTGCTGAATAGTACATAAGAGACTGTGTACAATGAGAAAAGATGTATAACAAAACTTTGACCATTGCCTGAAGAATGGTAAAGATTAGTCAAAGGAGACTCCAAAGGCACAAGATGGATAAATTAGATCAAAAATTGGGAGAGTTACATATCAGAGCAATTAAGGAAGAGGGTTTTTTTTGTTTTTGTTTTTTTTTGGAAAGAAGTGTGTGTGACATTGGATGAACAGTGTCAAATGCTACTGGTAGAGATAAAGTAAAAATTTTTTTAAAAAACTGAAAATTCCATTGGATTTAGCAACAAGAAAGTCAGGACCTTGACAAGAGTAGTTTAATAAAATAAAACAATGCTATATGGCAAAAGATTGAGAAATGAATGAAAGTGAGAGTCCAGTAACAGAAAATATAGACAACAGTTTTAAGAGTTTCAAATATAGAGGAAAATGAAGGGCAAGATTAAAAGTTGTATATTTCGGAGGGAGCGTAATTGATGTAACTGTTACCTTGTTTAGTTGTTTGATTCATTGTTTTTATTGTTTTATTTGTTTTTAAGACAAGATAAAATTAAATATGTTTAAATATTTATGGGAAGATTTGATAACCAGCCACCAAGATGACACCAATGATCCCTGACTCCTGATATTTTTGTAGTACTCATCCCAACACACACATTGAATAGCATAAATCTGTGTAAATAAAACAAGTGTGTGGAAATAATGATTCCTGAAGCTAACTGATAAAAGACATTGTGACTTGTACCTTGTTCTCTTGAATCAGTAGCTCTGAAGGAGGCCAGCTGCCATGTTGTGAGACACTCAAGGTCCATTTTGCAAGGAATATTCACACTTCTCATAGCTAGCAAGGAACTGAGGCCTCCTGCCAATAGTCAAGTGAGCCACCTTGGACTAGATTTTCCATCCTCAATCAAGCTTTCAGATGATTGTCAACTGAGGCTGACTTCTTGACCACACCTCAGGAGAGATTCTGAGCCAGCATTGCTAGGTTTAGCCACTCCCAGATTCCTAACCCACAAAAACTATGTGAAATAATAAATGTGTATTGTTTTAAGCTTTAAATTGTTATGCAGCAATAGATAACTAATACAGAGTTATGAAAGGAGAGGTTAAAAGTACTAAAAAAAAAAAAAAAAAAAAGGAGATCATTGATTTATTTTTTATTTTTTTAATATATTTTATTGACCTTTTTACAGAGAGGAAGGAGAAGAATACAGAACTAGAAACATCGATGAGAGAGAAACATCAATAGTCTGCCTCCTGCACACCCCCTACTGGGAATGTGCCCATAACCAAGGTACATGCCCTTGACCGGAATCAAACCCGTGATTTTTCAGTCCACAGGCTGATGCTCTATCCACTGAGCCAAAACAGTTTTGGCTGATTTATAATGTAGTATGTATATCAATGGAAAGTAGAAGAAGAAATGTTCCCTAAGTGAAATAATTACCTTCATATAAAAGAAAGAATATCTCTTTCATTTCATAGGAGGGAAATAAAAGAATGGCTATATGAGGTCAAGCTATTGTTGAGTGGCAGTGAACGAGGAAGCATGCAGCTGATGTTCTTCAGTTTTCACTGATAAGAGAAAGTGAATAGGTGGATGATTAAAGTTTGAAGAGAATAAAGAAATTTTACATAGCTTCTATAGAGACAGAGGTGACTAAGCAAACATGGAAAAATTTCTCAATAGCTTTGAAAGACCAGAAAAATGTCAGAGATTGTGACCAACCTATTAATTTTCTCCAAAATATAGATGAGCTACAGGAGTACCTGTTGGCAAAGCTTCACAAAGTAGCTTTGGATAACACTTCAAATTAAAACAAGGTTGCCTGTACTGCGGTCTAATCAGAGCTTGATGGTTAAAAATGATAGGTGTGATTGAAGAGATGCAGTGGGCTGTACATTCAAAAGAAATGGGAAACACCTAAGGAAATTCAGACTAATCCCCCAACTGTTATATAGAGCTATAGCTATGTAACTAGTTTTTCAATCAGTGAATCTAATTGTATAGTTTATTATTAGAAATATTTTCTGAGGACTATTAACAATGTTTATTTTTCTTACTTCTTCATCTAAATACCTCTTCTGGTGTCTCCTACCCTTGAATGGGAAATTTTATACAGTCAGGTGGAACTCTTTCAAAAATAAGCAAAAATTATCTCCCTTCATGCTTACGCTATATAATAAAAGCCTGGGTGGAATTGTGCAACATCATCACAATATGGCCACCACAATGTCATTACAAGATGGACGCAGATACATCATCACAAGATGGCTGTTGTGATGTCATCACAAGATGGCCTCCATAAGATGGCTACCCCTACATCATCACAAGATGGCCACCACAAGATGGTCATCACCAGCAGGGGAAGGTAGTTGTGGGCAACTAGGCCTGCAGGGGAGGGCTGTGGGAGGTGACCAGGCCTGCAGGGCAGGACATTTGGGGGCAATCACGCTGGTAGGAGAGGGCAGTTGGGGGTGATTGGGCTGGCAGGGGAAGGCAGTTGGGAGCGATTGGGCAGGCTGCACAGGGTAGTTGGGGACAAGGATTGGGCCTAAACTGGAAGTTGGACATCCCTCAAGGGGTCCCAGATTGGAGAGGGTGCAGGCCGGGCTGAGGGACACCCCTCCCAAGAACAAATTTATGCACCTAGTATGTAATAAACTGCATTCTTCAGAATTGGCCCATCAGATATGTTTTACCCACTCGAACACAATCTACATAGAAACTTAATCTAACAAATAATAAAAAATAATTGCTATGATCTAATTTACAAAATAAACTTTTCTCTCTAAAATAAATATTCACCATTGGAATTCAAATAGCAGAGCAGCAATACACAAACCAACTTCAATCTAATCGTTCTAGTTTGCCTCTTCAGATACTTTAATTCTAAGATAAACAGGCTTAGATTTCTACAATCCCACCATGCATTAGCTGAACAATAAACAATGATATCCTAAATATGAATACAAATCCCTTGTATTTAATAATATTTATTAAAGGATGAACTATTTCATACAAATAAAAATGTATAGAGCCCCAAGATATAAAATGCAATATTTTTCAGCCATGACTATTTTAAAGAGGCATCTTTCTAAAAATACCTTGGGCTTTATTTTAGAAAACAATAGCACACACTAATGCAAACAGATACACTGTCAAGTCATTATTCCCTTCCTTATTAAGGCAAATAGCTCCACAGACTAACCTGAAGCACTATGAATAATGAGAGTACTAAACTGAATCCAATAAATAATTCATGAAGCCGAATTCTTCCACTTTCGTTGGCAGTTCTCTCACAGCTGGCTGAAATAATGCAGAATGATTACAAAGATGTATCATTTATATTGTTGGGGTGTATGCCTTATCTATTAACCTAGCTCATTTATTAAAAAATAATAATCATCATCTCATGGCTACTTTGCATTCTAAATGTTTATTTTTATAGAATAATGTGAGGCAAATGAGTTTTTAAAATGAGATAATGTCCAGGATATGTCTGCTTCACTCTTGAGACCTGATTTAGGTGTGAAGGGAAGCTGCAAATGTAAAATGGCACAGACGTGACTGAGAGGCATTGTATGCCCAGTGCAGCCCTTCACCAACATGAAGAAATATAGTATCCTCAGGAAGGGTCCAGGGAGTTAAGTGAGCTGAGACACCAGTTCTATTTCTTGATCTGCCATTGACTTAATTTGATCTCAGCTACATAGGCAAACTTGTCTAGACTCTCTTCTCTTACGTTATCACATTAGAATGTTGTCTGTAATAACTATTAATTTCCCTCCATTCTTCATATTCAGCCAGCAACACCACCAACAAATTGATCTCCCAGCTTCCAACCATATTCTACTAGATTATGAGATTCATGAAGGCAGAAATAGGTCTATTATGCTCACCAGCATTTCCTCAGTGCCAAGCACAGTGCCTGAGCCATTTTAGTATTTCAATAAACACTTATTGAATAAACAAAATAAACCTATTTAAGTTGAGAAACATAATAGCAATCCCAAATATATTATTCTTTCATACAATATTTAATACAACAAAAGTTCATTAACAGTCAAAACCCAAAATTACTGATAGCAGCTAAACATAAGAGAATTATTAAATTTAGCAACAAATATCTTAGTATTTGTTTTTCTTACCAAGCAATCAGAGCAATACATTTTCCAGAGTTTATTGTGAAGCAAATATTGGAATGTGTTTTTCTGTTACTCAATGTAGCTAAGTTTAGGACTAGCATTCTGAATAATCAACTAACTATCCTTTTTTACAGTAATCCTAACACACACATATGTACACATATACACACAAGTCTATCTCTCCTCAAAACACTCAAAACTATACTCACTGAAAAAAAAAAGTTTAAATTAGATACCATGTTCCTAGTCAGGGCATATACAAGAATCAACCAATAAAGGCAAATAAGTGGAATAAAAAAAATCTCTCTCTCTCTCTCTCTCTCTCTCTCTCTCTCTCTCTCTCTCTCTCTCTCTCTCTCTCTCATCAATTTTTAAAAAATATTAGCCTGGCCAATGTGGCTCAGCAAATGAACATTGGCCTATGAATCAAGAGATCAAGGTTCGATTCTTGGTTGGGGCACATGTCTGGGTTGTGGGCTAGAACCCCAGTAAGGGGTATTTAAGAAGCAGCTGATCAATGATTCTTTCTCATCATTGATGTTTCTCTCTCTCTCTCTCTCTCTCCCTCTCTCTCTCTCTCTCTCTCCCTCCCTCCCTCTCCCTTCCTCTCTTAAATCAATGAAAATATTTTTTTAATTTTTTAGTAAAATTAAAAGTAAAAAATAAAATTGTTTGTAAAGTTGATACCATGAAAGATTCTAGAAGAGAATACTCTGTAACTTCTGCCAACTTCATGCCTAGCTCTTTTGCATTTTATCCCGTTGTTTCATTCCACCTCTGTTCTATAGAAATATGGCATTGTATCCAAGAGGTGAGAATTAACACTGTGTTTCCTTCCTCAGGAATCCTTCCTTACATTGGACAGCAGTATATGAGAGAAGCATTTCAAATTTTGGATTCCAGCATATCTGAAATTTATCAAAGCAGATTATTGAAATCACTCAAAATATGAAAGACATTTTATAGCTAATAAAACCCTTCTATATTGTGCTTTGTATAATAATGATACAGTATAAAAGATTTTAACATAAGCCATAAAGTATAGCAGATAAACTCAGAACAACTTAATAAAATTGTGGTGACCCTTATAACAAATATCTAATACTTATTTTTCTATTTTCCCATTGAGTAATAGAAATATGAGCTCAAATTTGTCAATACTCAGGAATGAATATGTGGCATAATTGTTACCAATTATACATATGAAGAAAAATGCTAGAAGTTTCTACAAATATTATTCTTTTTTAAAAATATATTTTATTGATTTTTTTACAGAGAGGAAGAGAGAGGGATAGAGAGTCAGAAACATCAATGAGAGAAAAACATCAATCAGCTGCCTCTTGCACACCCCCTACTGGAGATGTGCCCGCAACCAAGGTACATGCCCTTGATCGGAATCGAACCTGGGACCTTTCAGTCTGCAGACTGACGCTCTATCCACTGAGCCAAACTGGTTTCAGCTCTTTTTAAGACAAAGGCAAAAAACAAAAACAAAAACTGGTGTCTCTATATTTAGATATGAATAAAAAAACATGTAGCCTAGCTTGCAGTAAGTTAAAATAAAAAAGGAACCAGCCTTAGTTTGAAGTCCAATATTACTGATAGCATAATGGAAAAACAGAAAGAGCCTAGGTCCATGATGACATTAATGAGGTACTAAAGCAATTGGGGAGAAACCAAGATGGCGGCATAGGTAAACACTTAAACTGCTGCCTTGCACAACAATTTCAAAATTACAACTGAAAGACAAAACGGATGTCATCCAGAACCACAGGAAAGCTGGCTGAGTAGAAATTCTACAACTAGAAGAAAAGAGAAAAGCTCACGGAGAATCAAAGGAGCTGCAAAAGGCTGAGGTACAGAGACAAGCACGCAAAGAGGAAGGGCAGGTATGGGAAGAGACTGGACAAAAACCATACACCTATGAATGAGAACAGTGGGGGGAGGTAAGGGCAGAGTGTGGGGTGGGAACCATGTGAAGGGGAGCTATGGAGGGGAAAAAAGAGGAACAATTGTAATAATCTGAACAATAAAGACTTATTAATTTGAAAAAAATAAACACACACACACACAAAAAAAAATAAATAAATGAGTTACTAAACCAGTTAAATGTGTAGCCTGCTCTACTTCTGGGTTTTCTTTCATTTGAAACTAGAGGCCTGGTGCACAGATTCATGCACCGATGGGGTCTCTTGGTCTGGCCTGTGGGGATCAAGCTGAAACTGGCTCTCTGACATTCCCACAATGGATCCTGGATTGTTAGAGGGTGCAGGCCAGGCCAAGTGCACAATCAGGGCTGGGAAGGGATGGAAGAGGTAGGGACTGCAGGAGGGTTCTAGGGCATGTCCAGGCCATCTCACCCAGTCCTGATCAGCCAGACCCCAGCAGCAACCTAACCTACTGGCCAAAGCATCTGCCCCCTCGTGGTCAGTGCGTATCATAGCAGACAAATGAATGGTCGGACACTTAACAAATTAGTCTTTATTATATAGGACTAGAGGCCTGGTGCACGAAATTCGTGCATGGGGGCAGGGAGTGTCCCTTAGCCCAGTCTGCACCCTCTTCAATCTGGGACCCCTAAACAGGCAGTTGGACATCCCTCTCACAATCTAGAATTACTGGCTCCCAACTGCTCACCTGCCTTTCTTCCTGATTGCCCATAACCACTTCTTCTGACCAGCCTGATCACCCCCCTTACCACTCCCATGCCAGCCTGATTGATGTCTAACTGCTCCCCTAATAGCCAGTTTTCCCCCAACTTCCCTCCTCTGCCGGCCTGGTCACCCCTAACTGCCCTCCTCTGAAGGGTTGATCACTTCCAATTGTCCTCCCTTGCAGGCCTGGTCCCTCCCAACTTCCCTCTCCTGCTACCCTCCCTGTGGTTGCCATCTTGTGTCCACATGGGGGCAGGATCATTGATCACATGAAGGTAGCCATCTTGTGTGTTGGAGTGATGATCAATCTGCATATTACTTTTTTATTAGATAGGATAGAGGCCTGGTGCATGGTTGAGGGCCAGCTGGTATTCCCTGAAAGGTGTCTCAGTTCAGGGTGGGGATTCCCTTGGGGCATGTGGAGGCCTGAGTGAGGGGCCTGTGGTGGTTTGCAGGCCATCCACTCCCCGTAGCAATCTAAGTGGAGGCCCTGGTATCTGGAATTTATTTACCTTCTATAACTGAAACTTTGAATCCTAGAGTGGAACCAAGCCTCCTGCTCACTCCATGGATGCTGCAGTTTCTGTTTGGATTTGTTTACTTTCTATAAATGAAACTTTGTAGCCTTGAGTGGAGGCCTAACCTAGCTAGGGCAGGCGGAAAGCTTGGCTTCCTCTGTTGCCTGGGAAACCCAAGCCTCCCTCCTGCTCTCTTTGGCTGTAGCCATCTTGGTTAGGTTTATTTGCATACTTGCCCTGATTGGCTTGTGGGTATGTCTTGTGGGCGTGGCTTGTGGGTGTAGTGCAGTTATGGTTAATTTGCATATTACTCTTTTTTATGTAGGATTATAAATTTTCTCATTATTTAAGTCAGTTGTTAATTGCTTTGTTACTTTCAACCCAAAGAATTATATCTGATACAGTTAGTTATCTATTTGTAGATAGATAATTTTAAAATGAGCATATAATTAAGGTGATTTAAGATGACTTACAAAACTATCTTTAATAATAAAAGCATAATATGCTAATTAGATCAGACAGCCACATGACCTTCCAGACGACCTTCTGGACAAGCTAGGGCTGCAAGGGCCAAGGCAGACATTGCAGCTTTGAGGGCTGAGGCAAGCCGTCACAGCTGCAAGGCCTATCTCTTTGTACGAATTTCATGCATCAGGCCACTAGTTTTAAAAATAATAGCAAAAAAATAAAAATAATAGCAAACCAGTAAAGAGTTCAGCCCTATGTAACATTTTTAAAAATTATACACAATAGCTCACTCTGAGCACATAGTATTCTGAACAAGTATTTCCTATTTTATTAATCAAATTTGTATTTGATTTTTCACAAATGATTTTTTAGAAAAGTTCATATAAAAGGCACCCTATATAATAAAGAATTAATATGCAAGTTGACCATCATTCCAACACACAAGATGGCCTCCCCCAAGTGGTCAAAGATGGCTGCCCCCATGTGGACATAAGATGGCCACCACAAGATGGCCTACAGGGGAGGACAGTTGGGGTGATCAGGCCTGCAGGGGAGGGCAGTTGGAAACGACAAGATCTGCAGGGGAAGGTAGTTGGGGGAGACCAGCCTTGCAGGGAAGGGCAGTTGGGGGGGGGGGGGGGACGACCAGGCCTGCATGGGAGGGCAGTTGGTGGGAACCAGGCCTGAAGGGTAGGACAGTTAGGGGCGATCAGACCATTAGGGGAGTGTAATTAGGGGTGACCAGGCCTGCAGGGGAGGACAGTTGGGGGTAACCAGGCCTCCAGGGGAGAGCAGTTGGGGGGTGACTAGGCCTGCAAGGGAAGGCAGTTGGGGGGACCAGGCCTGCAGGGGAGGGGAGTTGGGGACAACCAAACTGGTATGTGGGGGAGCAATTAGGGGTGATCAGGCCAGCAAGGAAGGGCAGTTAGGGGCAGCCAGGTCTGCAGGGGAGGACAGTTCAGGGTGACCAGGCCAGCAGGGAAGGCAATTAGGGGGGACTAGCCCTGTAGGGGAGAGCGGTGATAGGAACCAGGCCTGCAAGGGAGGGAATTTAGGAGTTACCGGGCCAGCAGGGAAAGGCAGTTAAAGGTGACCAAGCCTGCATGAGAGGACAGTTAGGGGCAACCAGGTCTGTAGAGGAGGATGGTTCACGGTGACCAGACATCCAGGGGAGGGCAGTTAGGGGTGACTAGGCTGGCAGAGGAGGGCAGTTAGGGGCAATTGGGCTAGCAATCAGGCAAGCAGTTGGGAGCAAGCAGTCCTGGATTGTGAGAGTAATGTGAGAGGGATGCCCAACTGCCCATTTAGGCCCAATGAGAGGTCACAGATTGGAGAGGGTGCAGGCTGGGCTGTGGGACACACCAATCCCCCCATTCATGAATTTCGTGCACCGGGCCTCTACTCCTAAGAATAAAACTTTGTGTTAGTCTCTCATTGTAAAAAGAACTCTATGGATATGAGACAGAAAAGGCCTGTCTGGTTTGTCCCTTTGCCATGGTATGAGGTACCTACCATATATTTCTTCATTAAAATTATACAAAGGGGCACAATCTTGAGGCATTAATGAATAATCTTACTTCTAGCTGGAATTAAAGTAAGATATACTTTTCCTCTAAGAAATAGTACTATAAATGTGATCAATCAAATTACTGAGCAATTTCACCCTACTCTATAAGACTCCTGGTATATTACAAGATGATCATTTCTAAATACAGAGACTAAGCAAAGGGCAAATGTTATGAGTATTTAAAAGTAAAATGGAAACTCAAAAGAGAAATTAAATTCAACAGAAACTATTGCAAAATGCTCTCATTTCCACCTCAGCCACAGACAAATATAGATTCTGTGTGCAACTAAACTTTCTAAAAGATCGTTGCTATTGTAAGGGCCATAAAACAACCTCAGTAGTCTAACGTGGCCTCGCTACCTAACACACATCAATCCACTCTCAGTTTCTTACAATACACTTCTTTTTCCTTGTTTTCATTTGTGCTGACTCCTTTGTTTAGGATGGGCTCTTTTCCCACCCACCCCTTCTCTTCCGCACTCTACTCCTCTCCTTCCTCATCTCAGTTCTTCTCTCACCAATCCTATCTTCCACTCCTCGTTCCCTCCAATCCCCACTCATCACTTCAGGTCTAATTCAAGTCTGGCCATCTACTGGAAGCTCTCCCTGAGCACTCCTCTCCTTTGAATTCCTATGAAAGAAAGTCCTTGTCACAAAATTATAACACATCCTGATTTAATGAGGCAAAATGGTGTAATGAGCATAGTGTTTAAGAGGAAACAGGAATTCAAAGGCCAGTTCTGACACTCAATAACAGACCCTCACTAAAATAGCACTGGTTATTATTATTATTAATGGCAATAACAATTAACAATTATTAAAAACTAATTCTGCTATTTAGTAATTTTATGATCATGAGCAACACATTTAGCCTACCAAGACCTCTGTTTTCCTATCTATAAAATGAGTAACATCTATCCCATTAACTTTATAAGGTTGTGAGACTTGAAATGAGATAATGTATGTGATAATGCTTGTAACGATTTTACAAATATCTACATGATAGATTAAATATATTCATTAAAAGATTATAAATGCCCTGGTTGATGACTCAGGTGGTTGGAGCGTTGTCCCATACACCAAAAAGATTGGGGATTCAGTCCTGGCCAATGTGGCTTGGTTGTTTGAGCATCATCCCATGCATTGAGAGAGTTCACTGGTTCCATTCCCAGCCAGGGCGAATGCCTAGCTTTCTCTCTCTCTCATCAATTAAAATATGTAGTGTATTTTTAAAGTTTGTGGGTTCAATTCCTGGTCAGGGCACATACTAAGGTTTTGGGTTTGATCCCAGTGGGGTTGCATATGAAAGGCAATCATATGGATGTTTCTCTTTCTCATTCTCTCTCCTGCCTCCTTCCTCTCTCTCTAAAAGCAATAAAAACCTATCTTCAGGTGAGGATTTAAAAATTAAAAGATGTAAAATATTATATCCCAGCTGGTGTGGCTCAGTGGTTGAGTGTGGACCCATGAAATAGAAGTTTCAATTCCCAGTAGGGGGGTGTGCAGCAGGCAGCCAATCAATGATTCTCTCTCATCATTGTTTCTACCTCTCCCTCTTCCTCTCTGAAATCAATAAAATCATATTAAAAAAAAAAAAAAGCTAATACTTCTTGGATTTTTTAAAAAAAGTAAAAGATTATTAATAAAATGGGGAATGCTTATATTGTCACTTCCAATTAACAGAGAATAATAGGCAAGTGTTCAACAATATAAGTAAAAACCACATAAAAAGTTACATAAAACTCTAACAAAACATACCAAATCCATAAGAGTAGCTTTCCGGGAAGAGACTAGAGTGACACTAATGAGGTGCTTAGAGCACAGAATTTAAGGAGGCACTCCCTTATCCCTTGCAAATGCAAGGTCAGCCTCCTTACATTTGGTGTCCAAGATAATATTCCAGGCAATGCTGGGGCAATGCTGATGGGAACAACAAACAGGAAGGGAACAATCCCTTCTCCTTACCTCGTGCCTTGATCTCCCTGTAGTGCCCCCTCTAGCACATTCTAACAACAGAGAGCAATTGATGAATCTGGGTCTCCAGCATAACCAAGTATAAAGTCATTTGCCCCTGAAAAACGATGGCTAAATAATTGGCACACCAATTAACTAAAACCCCCAATAGGAAGACTATGTCTTAACTGTTTTTCTCCTAATCAAATTGTTTCTAAAACTTGAATTCTAAGAAAGGACAAAGCTCCAGCTCCTGGCTAGAATAGAACTTAGAGCATAGACAGGAGCCTATTTAATGGCAGCTTGCCTGGAATTTTGTTAATGGCGATGCAGGTAGAATAATGTGGTTGGCAGCATGAGGACTCAAGTCAAATGATCCATTTTCAACTCCCAGCTCTATTTATGTGCCTAGTGATTTAAAGCATGTTACTTAATTTCTTTGTGCTTCAGTTTTCTCATTTATAAGACAAATATAATAATAGCACCTACCTGATAGTGCTACTGTGACTAAATGAGTCAATCTATATGCAGTGATTAGAATAATGCATGGAACATAGTAAATGCTTAATAAATCTTGGCCATTATTGGTTGCTGATTATTTAAATTATTCCTCTAGTTTAAAAAAGAATAAATGCCTCTCGGGATAAAACTTTGACTTATGATCAGTTATTTACACAATAATGTAAATAAAGATCTGAGAGCAGACTTGGAAGAAAATACATAAGCAAGCAGGGGTGGAGATTTAGGAAGGTATGATAGTATTAGGTTTATAAAAAAATAAATAGTAGGGAAAAAATACACTGTAAGATCCACAATACTTTTGCTCATGGTTATATCCCTTGCATAGTGTCTGCTTTACAACAAATCTCACTAATCTTATATAATAAGAGAGGAATATGCTAGTTAGCCAGGATGCCCTCACAGGTAAAGTCTGCCAAGACTGGGTGGGCGTCCAGAGGCTGCCACACGAGGCTGGGCACATGGCTGCGTCAAATAAAGTAAAATGTGTCCACATGCTCAAAGATGACGGTTCAAGGACTAAGGGTTCCAGTTTCGTTTCTCACAGGCAGTAGGAGGCCTCCCTGGGCGGCTCTCCCCTCTGAGCCTTGAGCAGGAGCAGGACGGGTGCTCAGCTCCAGGCAGGGAGCCCCGCAGGGAGGCAGAGCGAAGTACTTTCCCTCTGGGACCCCCTCTCCCTGGGACCCAGAAATCCGCCTCCTGGGGCGACTGAGCAGCAGCCAGGCCTGGCGAGGGTGGAGCGGGCGACCTACCCATGCGGATGTGTAGCTGCCATAGGTGAAGTGTCCCCGATGGAGGATTGGGGAATGGGGATCAGAGTCGGCCAAGTCGGCAATGGAACCCCAGCTCCCCCCAATGACTAGAGCACAGGGATCAACGGTTCTCGGTCACTTCCTGAGCAGCAGGCAGCCCTGACCGGTGATCAAACCCGAAACCTAAGTAGGAGCCCTGACCCGTGGAACCCAAACCTTTGCTGTGGCAGAGGCGCTCGGCCCACAGGGGCCAGGGCACCCAGAGGGTTTGCTGAGGGGCCCTGACAGGCAGCCCCCAGCGCAGGGGGTTAGAACCTCCTCCCGACACAGCAGGTTGTGGGCTGGATCCCTGGTCAGGGCACAGGCAAGAAGCAACCGAAGAGAGCACAGTAAGTGGACAACACACTGGTGTTTCTCTCACTCCCTTCCTCTCTAAAATAATCAATAAAAATTAAAATAAAAAATAAACCCTCTGGCCCTAACCAGTTTGGCTCAGTGGATAGAGCGTCAGCCTGCAGACGGAAGGGTCCCAGGTTCGATTCCGGTCAAGGGCATGTACCTTGGTTGCGGACACATCTCCAGTAGAGGGTGTGCAAGAGGCAGCTGATCGATGTTTCTAACTTTTCTAACTTTCTATCCATCTCCCTTCCTCTCTCTAAAAAATCAATAAAATATATGTTAAAAAAATAAAAATAAACCCTCTAGCTTGCAGAGTTGCTAAAACAGAAAGCAAAATCCCATCCCTTCCAGTTCATTCAACAAATACTTCATATACTCCTTCAATAATCATACTGGGGATGGGTTTGTTTGTTTGTTTGTTTGTTTTGGTTAATTCTCACCTGAGGACATTTTTACATTGACTTTTTTTTTTTTTTTTTACAGAGAATGGAAGGGAGGGAGAAAGACAGAAACTAATGTGAGAGACATCAAGTGGTTGTGTCTTGACCAGGGCCCTGGATTGAGCCTGAAACCCAGGCATGTGCCCTCAATCAGGATCCAACTCAGATTTCAATCAACCTGCAGGAGGACTATCTACTGAACCAAACCAGCATTTCTTTTTTCTTTTGAAATCCTTCTATAAGGATATGATCTTTTCATTGATTCTAGAAAGAGAAGAAGGGAGAGGGAAAGAGCAAGAGAAACATTGATCAGTTGCCCAAACAATCCAATACGGATGGAACCCACAACCTATGCTTGTGCCCTCACCTGGAATCAAACCCATGATCCTTTGGTGTGTAGAAGGACACTCTAATGACCAGAGCCTGAAGGTACATTTAAAAAAAAATTTTTTTTCAGATCTGCCCTGGCCAGGTGGCTCAATTGGTTGGAGTCTCAACCTATGCACCAAAGGATTTCCTGTTGGATTATAGGTTAGGGCACATACTTAGGTTTAGGTTAGATCCTGGTGGGTCAGCAGGTGCAGAGGCAGCCTACTGGTATTTCTCTGTCACATGGATGTTTCCCTCTCTAAAAGTCAGTTTTAAAAACATCCTCAGATGTATATATATAGATATATAGATATATATATATATATGTAACATTTTTCAGATCTAAAATTTTATTTGGTTCTTTTTTAAATTTTACTTTTTATTTACAGTTCATATTCATTATCCCATCCTATATAATAAAACCCTAATCTATAATAATAAAAGCATAATATGCTAATTAGATCAGACATCCTCCTGGTCAACTTTTTGGAAGAAGCCAGGGCTACAGAAAGCCCAAGTCCGGGTGCCAGAGGGAAGCCGGAACCAGCAGCTGAGGGAAGGGAGGCCTACACTTTCACAAATTTCGTGCATAGGCCCTCTAGTATGTAAATAAACCAAACGGTGGAATGACTGGTCACTATGAACTGACCACTAGAGGGCAGATGCTCAAAGTAGGAGCTGCCCCTGGTGGTCAGTGTGCTCCCACAGGGGAAGCGCCACTCAGCTAGAAACCAGGGTCATGGCTGGCGAGTGCATCAGATGTGGCGGGAACCTCCGCAGTAGCACTAAGGAGCAGCGAGTCAAGTGGTAAGGAGTGAGGGGTCCTGGACTGTGAGAGGGCACAGGCTGGGCTGAGGGACCCCACTCCCACCCCTAGTGCATGAACTTTGTGCACAGGGCCTCTAGCTATGTAGCAAATTATTTGAATGAATTATCGTTTTGATTTGCATCTCTCATGTAATTATTGACTTTGACCATGTTTCCATATGTCTCTTGGCCTTCCTTATGTCTTCTTTCAAAAAGTTTCTATTTAGGTCTGCTGCCCTTTTTTTTTTTTTTTTTTTTTTTTTTTTTTTTATACTGTATTATTTATTTTCCTTTTGTTAAGTTGTATGAGTTCCCTGTAAATGTTGGTGATAATATTGGCAAATATGTTCTGCCATAAAGTGGGCTTTCTTCTTTTGTTGATAGTTTTTTTTGCCGTGCAAAAGCTTTTTATTTTGATGTACATTTGTTTATTTTCTCTTTAGTTTCCATTGCTAGGAGCAGTATCAGTAAAGAAATTGCTTCAGCATATGTCTGAGATTTCACTGCTTGTATATTCCTCTGGTATTTTTATGGTTTCCCATCTTATGTTTAAGTCCTTGATCCATTTTGAGTTTATTTTTGTGTATGGTATAAGTTGGTGATCTAGTTTCATTTTTCTGCATGTATATGTCCAGTTTTCCCAACACCATTTATTGAAGAGACTGTCTTGACTCCATTGTATGTTCGTGCCTCCTTTGTCAAATATTAATTGAGCATAGTGGTTTGTGTCAATTTCTGAATTCTCTATTCTACTCCATTGATCTATATGTCTGTTCTTGTGCCAGTACAGGCTGTTTTAAGAACACTTAAAATAATACAGCTTGAAATCTGGTATGAGATCCCAACTACTTTGTTCTTCTTTCTCATGATTGCTGCAGCTATTTAGGGTCTTTTTTATTCTAGATGAATTTTTGGAGAGTTCTTTCTAGATCTGAAATATGTCATTGGTATTTTAATGGGGATTGCACTGAATCTATATAGATTGTTTTGGGTAGTATGGACATTTTGATGATATTGATTCTACCAATCCATGAACATGGTATTTTCTTCCATCTCCTTACATCTTCCTCTATCTCTTTTGTCAGTGTCGTGTAGTTTTCTGCATATAGGTCCTTTACTTCCTTAGTTAAGTATATTCCTAGGTATCTTAATTTATTTTATTTTTTTTCGATGGTAAATGGAATTGCTTTTTTAGCCTCTTTTTCTATCATGTTGCATGCTTCAATTTCACTAATTTTCTTTCTTGGTGACTCCTCCTTTTCTTTCCTCTGCGGATTTTGTAATCTCCCCATTCTGACTATCATCAGAAGGTTCAAACATGAGTTGTGTGGGCCTGGGCCATGTGCAGTGGGAGCTTCACACCACCCAAGTGTCACTGAAGAGTTCCAACACCAAGATGTGTAGCTGCCATGGGTTAGTGGGAACCAGGCTCCCCAAGGGTAAGTGTTACCAGTGCTCACTGCGGCCTCATATGTGCACGTAGAATCAGGGACCCTATCTGCACCAAGCTAAAACAGAGACGCAGCTGGTGTGTGCTGAAAATTAGAGCCCCTTAGCCAGTGCCAAGAGTCAGAGTTCCCCTGTGCCTGCACTAAGAATCGAGTATCAGAGTCTCTGTTGCTTCATGCGGCTTCACACTGAGAATCAGGTTCCCAGTGTGTGCATGCAGCAAGAATTGGAGTCACTGACTCTTAGTGTGAATGCACTAGGAGTCAGGGATCCCAGGTGCACGCAATAAGAAACAGAGTCAAGTCACTGGCGCTCAGTGCTGCCTCCCACCTGGAGAATTAGGGTCCTGGTCAGCTTGAGGGACTCAGTTACACAGTAGCACTGTGTCAGCAGGAGGTCCGCTCCTACACTGCAGAAAACAGACTCCCACGTGCGCTTGCCAGAACCCAAGTCAGGTGG
Source organism: Pipistrellus nathusii (assembly GCA_963693515.1). Taxonomy (NCBI): domain Eukaryota; kingdom Metazoa; phylum Chordata; class Mammalia; order Chiroptera; family Vespertilionidae; genus Pipistrellus; species Pipistrellus nathusii. Next base: position 108,265,475 of record OY882858.1, read on the forward strand.
CACTGCCGCCCTGCGTGGGCTTCGAGTTTGGTTGCCCGTTTGCTTTGCAGGAGAACAGATTCCCAGTGTAGGCGTGCTCCCAGGCTCAAATTTCTGTAACAGCGCTGCAGCCTGTGGAGGGGCGGGTCTATCAGTTACTATGGCACTGGCCACTGGCCACGGGGATAGGCTCTGTGACTCACAGAAATCTGCGGCGGGATGTCTGGATTCTTGGTGTCTGTGGCTCTGCAGCTGTGGTCGCAGGTCTCTGTCCCCAGTGGCCGCAGGGTCCTGGTTTGCATCTGAGATCAGACTGCATGGTGCTGAGGCCAAAATCCTAGTCTCAAGCAACTCTGTTCCTTAAATTAGCATGCTCTCTGTGCCCCTACTGGCCGCCCCGGAGTGTCTGCGGGGCTCTGCTGTCTAAGACTGCCTGGTTTGGCAGCCCCTTGGAAGACCTGCAGAATCTAACTGTCCCTAGCTCATACACACACCCTCCACACACGACCACACACTCCTCTATCATTCCCTCACCCTCTCACACTCTCTCCCTCCCTACCTTCCTGCCGATTGCCATCTTCCACATCCTCTAAAAATATTTTTTTTAAAACTCAATGGAGGAGACATAATTCATAATCATGAAATAGAGACTATCATCAAAGAGCATACAAAAAAGAATTAAATTGTCTGAAATAAACAATTAAGTACCATAGAAATTAATGGTAGAAGAAACAAATCATCTACCTTTTTGAGATTACAAGGACCCATGTCCCCTGCCCAAACATTTGGCTTGCAGAATATGAGATTTTATTGGCACCTTCACACCATGGAGATCAAAGATATGGTCTTACAATGAGATAGAGAGAAGCTTTCATGATGATCTTCCAAGTCCTCACACTACAACTTTATAAGTGTCCCAATGTTCCCCCTTATCAGTATAACACCTATATCTATGTAGCACGAGAAGGGAGAAGAAACCGGAGAGGAAGTTTTGTCAGGAAAAAAATCTTGCTATCTTTTTCATAAGATATTTCCAAACCTGTCTTAATAGTTTTATCTTATTCTTTGATCTTTCAAATAGGTCATGACAAGACTCCTTGATCCCACAAGACAAGCCTCACAAATCTTAAATTATAGATAATGAAGATAATCAGCCTTTACCGTTTCACCTTAGCTTTGTTTTCAGACAAAGTAACTGATGATAAGAAAATGGGTCTTTGGATCTCAACTAACTAATTTTCAATTAATAAAGTGTTTTTCAAACAGTACTTTGCAATTGTTTAGTGAATCATGAAAACCATTTTTTTAAATTGTTATATGCTCTGCCAGAGTTGAGCATCATCCTGTGCACCAAAAGGTTGCCAATTCAATTCCCAGACAGGGCACATACCCAAAATGTGGGTTCAAACCCCAGTTGGGGTACATATGGAAGATGTTTCTCTCACACATCAGTTTCTATCTAACTATCTATCTATCATATATATATCTTTCTTCGTCTCTTGAAGCATTCCCTCAGGTGAGGATTAAAACATTTTTTAATAAACATAAAAATAGTTATATATTTGTATTTTATATGTATTTATATCATGATATAAAATGTGTTCTTAATATGGGCCACAAGCCAAAATGTTTAAAAAACAGTAGTCTAATCTATCAACAGGGAATGAAATAAAAAGAGGAAATATATCATATTTTTTTAATATATTTTATTGATTTTACACAGAGAGGAATTGAGAGGGACAGAGAGTTAGAAATGTCGATGAGAGAGAAACACCGACCAGTTGCCTCCTGCACACCCCCCACTGGGGACGTGTCCGCAACCAAAGTACATGCCCTTGACCGGAATCGAACCTGGGACCTTTCAGTCCTCAGGCTGACGCTCTACCACTGAGCCAAACCGGTCCCAGTGGAAATATATCATATTGATACCTAGCCATACAAAACCATATTGATATAATTTTCAGAAAATGAGAGCAGGGGATAGGTCATCTGATTTGCCAAATCTTCTTAAAATATCAGAGTATTATCAATTATTAATGATAGTTGATATTATCACAGAAGGATCTGGAGAGAACTCCAGATTTATATGTTGGTTTCATTCTCCCTCACTATTTACTATAACATGGTTGTCATTTTCCCAGGTGTGTAAATAAAGACATATGCTTATGGATGCTAAAGAGTTCATATGTCCATATACAAAATATGTGAATGTTAAGGTTTTGTGTCTACGTATAGAATATATAAGTGTACGTGGTACTTTTTTATTATATAGAAAGCTGGATCTGTTCATAATAAAGTTTGTTAAGGAGACTTTATCTGGTAGAAGATGGGCAGCACAGGCAATTACTCAGAGGTTGTGGTGGAGAATGCCCTAAAGAAACAAGCTGCAAGTCATGATAAGCTGTCTCCAGTTATGTGGCTAACAAGACAGCTGACAAGTAACACAGATCAATGTATGTCTGAAAGAGATTCCTCCTTCCTTCCTATTCTGCTGCTCAGCCCCACTACTGCCAAAACTGTCCTGAATATTAATCAAACAATAGACAGAGCAGTTGCGTTGCCTTCATCCCCACTACTGTTGATTATCTTATCATTCCTCTTCATCCCTTTTTAGATGCTGCATATTATATGTCTACTAGAAACCTGGTGCACAAAATTCGTGCACAGGGGTGGGGTGTACCTCAGCCCGGCCTTCACCCTCTACAATCTGGAGGATGTCCTACTGCTGGTTTACAGGGATCGGCCTAAACCGGCAGTCAGACATCCCTCTCACAATCTGAGACTGCTGGCTCCTAACTGCTCACCTGCCTACCTGCCTAATGGTCCCTAACCACTCTGCCTGCTGGCCTGCTCACTCCAAACTGCCCCTCCTCCTGCTATCCTGATCACCCCCAACTTACCCCACTGACAGCCTGCTCACCACCAACTGGCCCTCCTGCTGGTATTCTCACCCCCAACTGCCCTCCCCCCACCATCCTGATCACCCACAGCTGCCATCCTATCCTGACCTGATCACCCACAACTGCCCTCCCCTCTTGACCTCTAACCACCTCTTCCTCAGCCCTATGGCTTTGTCCAGAAGAACATTTGGAAGGTCTTCTGGAAGGTCTCCCAGTCTAATTAGTATATTACCCTTTTTATTTGTATAGATAGAGGCCTGATGCATGGGTAGAGGCCAGCTGGTTTGCCCTGAAGGATGTCCCAGATCAGAGTGGAGGTTCCCTTGGGGCATGGGGTGTTCTGGAAGAGGGGCTTGTGGTAGTTTGCAAACCAGCCATGCACCCATGGGGTAAGAGTCCCCGATGGGTGGCAGGAGTGTGAGTGGCCAGCCTGGGTGAAGGGCTGAAGGCTATTTTCAGGCTAGCCACACCCCCTTCAGGGTGGAGGTCCCCACTGGGGTGCCTGGCCAGCCTGTGTGAGGGGCTGATGACCAGCAGGGACGCTCACCCCATGGGAGTATGGCCAGCCTGGGTAAGGGGTTTTTTTTTGTTTGTTTGTTTTTTCCAGCACCACCTTGAGCAGAGGCCAGGGCTGGCTGGAATTAATTATCTGGGATTTATTCATCTTCTATAATTGAAACTTTGTAGCCTTGAGCAGAGGCCAGGGCCAGCCAAGGCAGGCAGAAAGCTTGGCTTTCTCCATCACCCAGGGGCAACCCAAGCCTCCTGCTTGCACCAGCTCCGTGGCTGCCATCATCTTTGTTGGGTTAATTTGCATACTCACTCCTGATTGGCTGGTGGGTGTAGCAGAGTGATGGTTAATTTGCATGTTTCTCTTTTATTAGTGTCGATGTTATACATGCTAAACTGACAAAGTCATAAGATTGATTGTTTGCCCCACTTCCAGACTGTGTGTATTGTTATTTTATAATAAAAGCATTTTCTCATCCATACATTTCTTATCTACACAAATACTAAATCTAAAATAAATGGAAAAGTGAAGGGAAGCCTATAGAAATTCCCACAGAGCAGAATAAATCAATTTCACTTTTGTCTCTCCTCTTTATCCCCAAGTACAATCATTACACTACCTAGAACTGACATAAATAGGAGAAAGAAATGCATGAGAGAGGAAAGGCTGGGTGGAAATACTATTATATGCCTTTTTTTTTTTAGCTTTTAGCAATTTTAAAACAGTGCTTACATATACATTATAACATCTAATCCAGACTACATTTTGGTGTTGTATATAATATTATTTATCTTCATTTTTCTAATAAGAAATGGAGGCTCAGAAAGGAAAAAAACAAAGCCAAAAAACACAATCCATCTGACCCTTCCTTCTACTACACTGCTCCCCTACTAACTCAGACACTATGGACTTGTTCAAACAGGATGAGTTGAAATTATATATATTTTTAAAATAGTGTAGGATGGTATATCATCTCAATCCCTTTACACCTTACCTGCAATCCTACATAGTGTAGTGAAGTCCTCATTAATATTTGCTTTAGTCATAGGTCCTTGTTACCACTAATTATTATGTTTTATAGCCATTCAAAGCATAGTGATAACTATGTAGAACTGAGAAGATGCTCTTCTTGCCTCATTGTCTCAGAACAAACCTAATTTCCATACCTGAACAAAAAAAATTAAATAGTTGTGATATTCAAAATTCAGGATCAAAATCAGGACATTTTGTCATGTTTAATATATCTGTAAAATATAAATACAGGATAACCAATGAGCCCACGTTGGTCCTAGGATGTTCACCCACTTGCGTGGGTGTATTTTCTGAGAAAATCGGGGTAGATGTAAAAAAAAAAAAACTTCTCTAGCAATTCAATCTCTCTGAATTTCTTATGTCCTAGAAAATATGTTAAATTATTAAAAGAAGATAACTTTGATGGATGTAGCTTTTTATTTTTTTAAATTATTGAACATCTCTATAATGCATGCCAAGATAATGATAGTGATAGAGCTTCAGAGACCCTATGACTCAGGCCAATGGTAAATGAACAATAATTGGTCTTTCATATCATGCCTTAATGCTCCCTTTTTCTCTATGTCTTGCTTTCTTGCCCATACTTACAGGCTGTAAATTTGACTCGGAACTTAAAGTTCCTAACTGAAACCACTTATCTCTACATAAATGTCACAGAAAGAAAGACTCTAAATCTACTCTTGCCCTGATTTAATAGGTAAGTCCCTAAAGGATTTTTAAATTATGTTCAGTTATACTTTGTTGGGGGCAGTTTTTCTGTTTGTTTATTTGGGTTTTTTTCCTTTGATTTTTGTTTTATTTTGTTGTTGTTATTGTTTAGTTTCTTTTTACAATTAAAATTCTATTTAATAGAGTTTAGTAATGGGACAAAAATTCCCAAGAATGACATAAAGAGATTTCACACAATACACAAATACACATAGAAACTATATAATTTAAATCTAAATTCAAAATAGTCAGGACCCAAGAGGAAAAATATAAGAGACATTAGATAATAAACTAGACTTGCCATTGAATTAACAAAGATTTTAGCTTTTCTTTCCTACCATATTGATATTTTTATATATTAGTGATTATTCATCCTATAATACTATTTATTCTTTAACAGATAGAAGCACTACTGTTGTTTAAAGTTTTTATTGTACATTACAAACAAATCTTCTATTTTAACCAATATTTAGTTATCCAGTGGTAATCTTTTTGTTAAGTGAATATTTGCAACAATAAATAAATTTGAAATTGAATACATTGGGCTTCATGTTGGCTATGTTTATAACTTACATGGGTCATTTTGAAGTTCCATATTCACAACTAATGCTATACTGACTGCAAATAGGGTTGAGTGTGTAGCCATCAACAATTAGTTTTAAATGGTTGAAACACCATATAACTATCTTGACCTAACTCATTACTGCTCATTTCAAGTGGCCCACTAATGCATTACAGATACAACAATGTTATCAAAACACTACAGTCTATTGTTCTTGTAGATAATATTTCTCACAAGAAAATTAAAACTGACAACTTAAGTTTGTGTGAAAAGGCACAACCTAGCAGTCTGAGATATCACTCTTTCTTTCTGAGCTCAATCTATCATCCAATAACATTGTGTTACCATAAGTGAACTGAGAATAAGGTTTATGGATACAGAAACTTGTTTAGCATTTCTAGAACAGCACATGTCATAATGATGTGCCTGGAAACTTCTCTGATTTAGAAAGATCAACTTCAAGAGTCACTCTCACCCTGCTTAGGTAAAGTAAGATTCTAACCTAGCGACACCTTAACTGAAAGTCTCAGAAAAACAGCCATTCATTTTCTTTCTTGGTTCTTTCCAGAAAGATAATGAGACAGACAATATAAAAAAAAGGAAATTACTATGGATCTCTACCTTGGGGAAGGTTCTAGAGAAAGGCTGAATTTTTTTTCCTTTAAATTCTGTTTTCCCAGTGGCTTAGGGGAAAGTAGAGAAAAACTCTAAGACAAAGTAAGAGAGAGCATTTCAGGAGAAGATGGAAAATATCAGAATCTCACAAAAGATTTTCTAGGTCAAGTTCAGATTAATATAGTCATCTTAAATTAGATAGAAAGGAAAGAGAACTCGTGCTGGAGAAAAGAGAGAAATGGCAGCCTTAATTCAAAGGGGAATACTCCACTTGTCCAGTTCTTCTCTAGGCTGTGGCACATACAAGTCCACTGAGCCAGCAGTGAATCAACAACTCAGAGCCTTATGTGCATGGGGAGTTCAGGCCCTGGCTTGTGCCTGACTTAGCCACCACTGCTGTTTGTCTCCCAAACTGAACTGAACTGGGCTGATATGTTTTACTAAGTAGCAGTCCCATTCCTCAAATAAGGAAAATCTGGCATTTGGTGCCTAAATCACAGACACCAGATAAATGATGAATGTCTTCTTTTCTCTCTGCCCTACAGGTATGGCATATACTTACAATAATTTCTTAAGAGCTTTCAACCTCTCTCTTAAATTAAGGCATGATCATGATTTTAACAAATAGATTAGACTCAAACTTTGTTCAGATAAGTAATCCAATGGCTTTAGTTTTTCCCTGTCCATATATGAGAGGTGAAGGACTTAACCTTTTTAAGCTTTTTAACTTCTTAGTATTTTTATCTTTCATAAAACATAAATGATGTTTTATATATTATTTTCAGAACAACAAATCATTATGTAAGATGAGCAATAGAATTGACAATTTTTGAAGCTTCAGGTTACTTTCCCAATGCAGAAAACCAAGGCATCTTACAAGACTCCTTTGTTAAAAATAAACTTTGTAAGAATGGTTTTATGACAAAAATAAAATTATGTGTATGTTTCTGCAGCTATAGAGGAAGATGAAATAGTTTATCCTTCTTATCTTGCTAAGATTATCATCAGCAGTTAAAAATCCGAACAGTTTTATTGTTAGAATTTCATCAAGACAAAATAAAGACTAGTTGAGAAGCTCAAAATTTACAAAATGAAAACAGAGAAAGGGCCAACTAAGATTATTAATAAGTGAAAATGGGAGCCTGAATTGTTTTTGCACCTTTATTGGACAACTCAGTAATATTTGAAGTTAGAAAAATAATATTTGCCTGTATAAAAAAGTCTTCATTGCATGGGAGAATTTTAATAATTTGCATAGATAAAGCTTCAAAAGTCTTACTTAACCACAAACTTTGAAGCTAACATATTAATTATAGACATTTCTTTCATTTAAAAGTTGGTATCGATATAAAAGCCTAAGTTACCATTTGACTGTTCAACCATTCGACCTATAGCTGTGACGCTCACTGATCACCAGGGGGCAGATGCTCAATGCACAAGATGGAAACATGGAACAGACTGATGAATCTCAGGGGGAAATGGGGAGGGGAGAGGACAAAAAGAGATTAACCAAAGATCTTACATGCATACTAGAGGCCTGTGCACAGATTCATGTACCAGTGGGGTTCCTCAGTCTGGCCTGCAGGGATCGGGTGGAGACTGGCAATACAACATCCCCTGAGGGTCCCAGATTGTGAGAGAGTGCAGGCCAGGCCGAGGGACTCCACTAGTGCACAAATCCATGCACCAGGCCTCTAGTAAATATATAATGACTTCACCTAAAATATAAATGAAATTTTAATTTTATAAAGATATTCTGCATTATATAAAAGGAATTAGGAATTAGTATGCAGTTCTGAGAATCACAGCCCTTTCTAGACACAGAATATTCAATTAACTATCCTGCAGAATTTTTAATGTGACATTGAAATGCTAAGCAGAGCATTAACATCAATTATTTTTTATTAATTAATATTTTCCAGGACTGCACACACTGTCAGTTTTAAAATAACACTTTAGGGCAGTATTTATGGTTTGGGTTTTATTTCTCAACCCATATTAAAGGATAGTGTTTAATTCTGACTAAGCTACCTTTCATAACCAATGAAGCATAGTTTCAGACAAAGGAAACATATTTGCTTAATATAAAAAGGGGAGTATTTTTACAATATTATGAGAACTTATTACATAATTTCAAAATCAATAAGATGTTGCCAATTCCCAATGTTGTACTATAAGGAATTATTACTTTAATGTGCTTTCTGGCTCATTTCTTTCCTATAAAAAAAAAAAAAAAAACCAAACAGGTCTTCCACCCCACTTACAGAGATCAAGCCAGCTCTGCACAAAAGTGCAATCAGCACAGTATTGAGGTACACTGAAATAGAATGTTGTTGGAATCCTCAAAAATAAAAACAAACATAAATAGGTGGTGCCAAATACTAGTGAAGAGCCAGGGTCTGAAGTCAGAAAATCAGACAGTACTTATCTGAATACTGGTACTTCAACTTACTAGCTCTGTGATTTGGAGCAAGTTTACTTAACCCCTTACACTTCAGCTTCTTCATCTATAAAATGGAAATGATGATAATAACCTATATCACAAGGTTTCTGTGAGAATTATGAGATAATGCAAATATAACTTTGAACTCAGTGCCTAATTCCCAGGGAGTGATCAACAGATGTTTTATTTGTATTACATTAAAACCTGATCAATCATATAATCACTTCTAAGCTCATTGTAACTATAGGATAATAAACAGATTTGAACTTGTTTGTAGCTCTAATCAATTGGCAGCAGCTGTGTGGAGCATTTTAATAAGAATAACCAATGAGGATTTTTGGTTAAGATGATGGAGTAGGTAAACTCTGTACTCATCACCTCCCACAATCACATCAAAATTACAACTAAATTCTAGAACAACCATCACTGATAACCACCTGAAAACTAGTTGAATAGAACTCCTATAACCAATGATATAAAGAAGCCACACCGACACTAGTAGGTGGGCCAGACAGATGCCACAATCACAGTGTGGTGATTAAGAGATGGGAGGGAAATCTCTATTGCACATGTCCCCATCTCTGAGGAATGAGGGGTCCCAGCCTCACATCAGGCTCCCCATCCCTGAGCATCAGTGTCAGGAAGGAAAATCTCCATATCATTTGGCTGTGAAAACCAGAGGATTTTGCCAGAGAAAAACAAAAATCTGCTAGAGGTCAAGATATTCTTCTTAAAGGGTCTGCACATAAACTCATTTGCTCACCAACTCACTCACTCTAAGTTCCGGTACAGGGCAGGAGCTCAAAAAGCACCAGAGACATATGGAGAGAAAGAAAATTGATTACCGTATTTTCCGGCGTATAAGACAACCCCCTAATTTTACAGTTAAAACGTAGGTTTAGGCCTATATTCGCTGTATAATACGACCCCCCACTTCCAAGGCCACACCAGTTCTTTTTTTAATAGACTGCCTCTCTGACTCTGGCCAATCTGAGCAGGCTTTTTACTAGAACACAGTGTACTTCAGGTACAGAACATATATAATTTGCATGCATAAAAAGCCTGCTTGGATTGGCTGAGTCAAAGAGGCGGTCTATTAAAAAAAGAACTGGTGTTGCCTCGGAAGGGGGGGGGGTAGTCTTATACAGCAAATATAGGCCTAAACCTATGTTTTAACTGTAAAATTAGGGGGTCATCTTATACGCCGGAAAATATGGTAACTCCATGGGAAGTCTGAAGGAACAGGGTTGTGGGAGCTCTGGATATCTGAGCGTTGGCAGGTACCATTGTTCTTTGTTGAGCTCTTCTTCCTATCCAGACAACTGGGTGTGGGATGGGTACCAAATCTGTGCTCTCCATTAACCTGGCTAACACTATTCACCTTGCCCAGGTGATTCCGAGACCCCACCCAACCCAAGTCACTAACCTGGCCCAAGACTCTTCTAATAATTGTTCCACACATGTGGCCTCTCTCAGCTCACTGTGGATTTTCCAAAAAATCTACAAAAACCTGCATGAGTGGTAGCTTCCCAAGGCTTTCACTAAAATCTTTAAAAAAGATCCTCAAATCCCACACCGCTGGTGGCCACTGTCAGCTCACACTATAGACTCTCTCAAGATCCACAAACCTCAAACAAGCAGCGTCCACCTCAGTATGCATTATACCTCCTGCCAAATAGGCCTAAGCTCAGCATAAGCAACAACCAGTCACAACTCCCATCTTATGGCCCCAAGCCTGATGTAAATGACAGATAGTCCTGACCTATAACATAGGTCCAACTGAGTCAGGGATGGGGAACATCCAGATTGAGGGTCATATAAGGCCCACAAAATTATTTGGTCTGTCCCTGCCAAGGCATTATAGGTGATTTAATTAAATGTTTGACCAAATATTTAAGTTGATAATTTTGTATGGCCCACAAATGATGTTATAAATATTCAACTAGCCTTTGGCGGAAAAACGGTTCCCCATCTCTGAATTAAATGGTCATGAGCACAGCACAAGTGGCACTGATCTCAGCTCACATCACAAAACAAGCAGCAGCTAGCCCAGTCACAGCATAGCCTTTTCTAAGCTTCTCTAAGCCCAGCATAAGCAGCAACCAACCACATTTCACATTGTAGCTCCTACCAAATGGTCTCAAGCCAGCACAAACAGTAGCAGATATTGGCCTGTACTAGAGCCTTGCCCAAGAGACTCCAGCTCCAACACACCCAGTGGACAGTTTTAGCCAACACGAGAGCCCTACCCAACTAACTTCACAACACACACATCTGAAGTGCAACCTTAACTGGAACCAGAGCCCTGCTAAAGACACTCCTGCTCCTTGGGGTCAGCCATTTCCCAACAGTTTGTCTGCTACAGACATAGCCAGCCATCACAGCCAGAGGGTCAACCACACTAACTGATGTTACAGCATCAATCAAGACATAATTATAATGGGAGGGCACACACATCACATACAGTGAACACCAATGGAGCACCTTGCTAAGGTGCCCAGGAAGCCTGCAACATTGTACCCTACAGGACACCTTATACATAAGGCCACTCTGTCAAGACCAGATATACCAGATCTGCTTAATATATCAAAACAAATACAAGAAGTCAGTAAAAAATGAGCACTCAAAAATCACATCCCAAATGAAAGGATAGGACAAAGAACTAATAAAATGGAGATAAGTAGTCTACAAAGTTCAAAATACTATCTATAAAGATGCTCAATGAGGAGAAACCAAGATGGCAGCTTAGGTAAGCACTTAAGCTGCCACCTTGCACAACAATTTCAAAAGAACAACTAAAAGACAAAAAGGACATCATCCAAAACCACAGGAAAGATGGCTGAGTGGGAAATCTACAACTAGAAAAAAGGAGAGAGGCTCACCGATCAGGAGAGCCGCAAAGCATTGAGGTAGGGAGATGGCACGCACAGAGAGGAAGGGCAGCCGAATGCCTGGATGGCGGGAGGAAAAAGGAAGTCCCTGACTGCACTGAACCCCAGTTCAGACTGCAATGAACCCTAGTCCTGGCCATAACCCCATGAACCCAGGCTCATATGGGTGGAACCTGGACTGTAGAGAAAGGCACCTGGAGACTCAGAGACTGGGAGACTGGGGGAGCTGGGAGCCACAGCGGGCAGGGTCTAGGTCACACACCAGTGACTGCACACAGAGAGGTCAGACTGCAGAGGTTGCCGCGGCCTCTCCATAACAGAGGGAGTCAGAAGCTCCAGATTGCGCTGAATCCGTTACAACTGCACTGGGATTAAAACTATAATATTATACAGAGACCCAACCCAATTCCAGGCGAGCCCCTGGGGTACCCACACTCTGCACAGGGAATCTGGACTGTCAGGTGGAAACTCAGGGGAGCCTCAGAAGGCAGAGATCTGAGGTGCACGCACAAAAGCAGGACTGACTGGAAGTCAAGACTGTTGGCTCAAACCTGAGACTCTGCCCCATCCAAGCTGAACACAGAAGGCTTTTGCAATTTTGCAAGTCTGATCTTATAAGACTGTCTCCAATACAGAAGGTATCCCAGCACAGACACAGGTGATACTCACATCCAATTGGCCTGGAGGTCAGTTCCTCCCTGTGATACCAACAACAATCAAAATTTAACTATACCAAGGCTGCACATGCAGTCCACAAAGGGGAGCCCCAAGAGTATCTACCTCAGGTAACTGGGGGCTGACCCACCGGGCCATATAGGACACCAAATACACAAAGCCACCCTACCAACTCAGGGAACCAGTGAAAATGCCGAGACAAGGAAACAGATCTCAAACAAAAGAAATTGAGGAGAACAAAAGAATGGATATAGAGTTCAAAACCACAGTTATAAGGTTTTTCAAGAATTTCCTAGAAAAGGCTGATAAATTTAATGAGACCCTAGAGGACATGAAAAAAGACAAACTAAAAATTAAACATATATTAACTGAAATAAAAAAAAAATTATACAAAGACCCAACAGAAAACTAGAAGATCGCAAGAATCAAGTCAAAGATTTGGGATACAAAGAGGCAAAGGACACTCCTCCAGAGAAGCAAGAAGAGAAGAGAATCCAGAAAGTTGAAGATAGTGTAAGGAACCTCTGGGACAACTTCAAGCGAACCAACATCAGAATTATGGGGGTGCCAGAAAAGAGAGAGAGAAAGATACTGAAAACCTATTTGAAGAAATAATGACAGAAAACTTCCCTCACCTGGTGAAAGAAATAGATTTACAAGTCCAGGAAGTGCACAGAACCCCAAACTAAAGGAACCCAAAGAGTACTTCACCAAGACACATCATAATTAAAATGCTAAGGGCAAAAGACAAAAAGAGAATCTTACAAGCAGCAAGAGAAAGACAGTTAGTTACCTATAAGGGAGCACCCATACGATTATCAGCTGATTTCTCATCAGAAACTATTCAGGCCAAATGGGAGTGGCAAGAAATATTCAAAGTGATGAATAGCAAGAACCTTCAACCAAGATTATTCTACCCAGCAAAGCTATCATTCAGAATTGAAGGTCATATAAAGAGCTTCACAGATAAGAAAAAGCTAAAGGAGTTCACCACCACCAAACCAGTATTATATTAAATGCTGAAAGGTATTCTTTAAGAACAGGGAGAAGGAGAAAAAGGTAAAGATCAAAATTATGAACAACAAATACTTATCTATCAACAAGTGAATCTAAAAATCAAGTGAATAGCAGAAACCAGTTTGGCTCAGTGGTAGAGTGTCAGACTGTGGACTGAAAGGTCCCAGGTTCGATTCCAGTCAAGGGCATGTACGAGGGTTGCGGGCGCATCCCCAGTGGGGGGGGTGCAGGAGGCAGCTGGTCAATGTTTCTCTCTCATCGACGTTTCTAGCTCTCTATCTCTCTCTCCTTTCCTCTCTGTAAAAAATCAATAAAAAATATATATTAAAAATAAAATAAAATAAACACCAAGTTAATAGAAAAAATCTGATGAACAGAATAAACTGGTGAACATAATAGAGTCAGGGGCATAGAAAGGGAGTGGACTGACAATTCTCAGGGGGAAAGAGGTGTGGGAGGTGTGAGAAGAGACTGGACAATAACTGTACACCTATCAATGAGGACAGTGGGGGTGAGAGGATAAGGGCAGAGTATGGGGTGGGAACCCAATGAAGGGGAGCTGTGGAGGAGGAAAAGAGGAAAATTATAATAATCTGAACAATAAAGATTTATCAAAGTTGGGAAAAAAAGAAAATATAAAAAAAAGAAAAAATTTCTTCCTGACAAAGGCACTTAGTGAAAACAATGGATCAACCAAAAGTAAAGGTTAAAAGTCAAAAGAAGAAAAATCATGAGTATTTACAAAATAAATTAAGGAATACACACAAAATAATTTTAAAAGAATTACAGAAAGATAAATATGGAAGAGTGAGTAGAAATTGTACTGTTCAAACATAAGCAACTATCGCCTTAAAATAGGCTGCTGTTAACATAGCTCGGTATATCTGAAGAACATGTCAACCGCAAACCAAAAATCTGCAAGAAATAAAAAGAAATGAATTTAAACATAATACTATAGAAAGTCATTAAGCCAAAACCAGTTTGGCTCAGTGGATAGAGCATCGGCCTATGGACTGAAAGGTCCCAGGTTCGATTCCAGTCAAGGGCATGTACCTTGGTTGTGGGCACATCCCCAATAGGGTATGTGCAGAAGGCAGCTGATCGATGTTCTCTCTCTTCGATGTTTCTCTCTATCCCTTTTCCTTCCTCTCTGTAAAAACTCAATAAAATATATTTTAAAAAAGAAAAGAAAGTCATTAACATACTAGAGAAAGTAGCAAAAAAATGAGAAAGGAAAGGAGAACTATTAAACAAATAAAAATAAATAAATAAAATGGCAACAACTACAAATCAATTGGGAATCATAAAACTCCCAACAAACTAAAGTCCTGGACTGGACGGATTCACAGGTGAATTTTAATAAACATTCAAATAAGAATTCATTTATCTATTCTTCTAAGACTATTCAAAAAACAGTTGAAGGGGAAGGAAGGATCCCAAACTCAGGGCATAATGCCAACATTACCTGATACTAAAACTAAATAAAGACATTACCAAAAAAAGTATAGGCCAATATTCCTGAAGAGCATAAATACAAAAATCCTCAACAAAATATTAACAAACTGAGTTCACCAATTCATTAAAAACATCATACATACAATCAATGGGGTTTATTCCAGAGATTCTAAGTTGGTTCAACATGCACAAATCAATTAACATGATACACCACATAAACAAAATGAAAGATAAAATTCATATGACCATAGATAAAATTAGACTGCTATTTGTTCCATACACAAAAATTAACTCAAAAAAGATCAAAGACCTAAACATAAGACCTGAAACAATAAATTATGTACAAGAAAACAAAGGCACTATAACCTATGAGCCTTGGTCTTTGAGAGGATTTTATTAATTTGATCCCAAAGGCAAGGGAAGTAAAAGCAAAAATAAATAAAGGGGAATATATAAAAGTAAAAGCTTCTGCACAGCAAAAGAAGCCATCAATAAAACAAAAAAGTAAGTAATCAAATGGGAAAAGCTATTTTTAAACAACAGCTCCAACAAAGAACTAATATCTAAAATATATAAAGGACTCATACAATTAACAACAATAAATGAACAACAAAAAACAAACAATCTAATTTAAAAATGGGCAAAGGACCTAAATAAACATTTCTCCAAAGAGGACATACAGATAGACTTATGAGATGTTCAACATCACTAATCATCAGAGAAATGCAAATTAAAACCACACTGAGATATCACTTCACATTGTCAACATGGTTATCACCAATAAATCAACAAATAAAAAGTATTGATAAGGGCGTGGAGTAAAGGGAACCTTCATGCATTGTATGTGGGTTGTAAATTGGTATAGCCTCTATGGAAAGCATTAAGGAGGTTCCTCAAAATTTTAAAAATATTAGATAGATAGAACTACCATATGGCTTAACAATTCTACTTCTTGGTATTTATCCAAAGAAATTCAAAACACTAAATTGAAAAGATATATGCATTCTTAAGTTCACTGCAGTATTATCTTATATAATAAAAGAGAAACATGTAAATTGACCATACCTCTGCAAAACCCACCAGCCAATCAGGAGTGAGTATGGAAATTAACCCAACAAAGATGATGGGTTAGTTTGCATACACAGGAGCGGGGCGGAGAGCAGAGTGGGAGAGCTGGTGGTTTGGAGAACTTGGCAGAGCAGGAGGCCATGGGATGGAGACAGAGCAGGAAGGGGAAACCAAGAGCAAGGGGAGCACCAGGAAAGCTGGGAATCATAGTTCTGGTGGCAGAGGGATCTCCTAGACACTAGAGCAAAGTGAGCCTGGAGCAAGTTACTGTTGCAGTGGGGGATGGAGGGAAAGCAAAGTTGAGAAACATAAGTAAAATCAGAGTATGCAAGAAAAATTAAAGGGAAGCTATCCTAAAACTTCCAGGAAATCTCCACCAATGAAACAAAGAAAAAAATGCCTCTATTATTCTGAGCAACAAACCAAATCACTCATATGATTGTAAAGACAGAAGGAACTCCCAGATTGGAGAGGTCTCCCTTGAGGGCTCCCAGATTGGAGAAGGTGCAGGTTTGACTGAGGGATCCACCTCCCGTGTATGAATTTTCATGCACCGGACCCCTAGTTTACAATAATCAAGATAGTGAAGCAACTTAAGTATCCATTGATTGATGGATAAAGAGGATTTGGTACACAGTATACAAAATTAAATACTACTTAACCATAAAAAGAATGGACCTACAGGGTATTATGCTATGTGAACTCAGTCAAACAGAAAGACAAATATCATATGATTTCATTTACATGTAGAATCTAAAAAACAAAATAAATGAACAAATAAAAATAAACTCATACATTCAAGAATATGAACTAATGGTTGCCAGAGGGGAGGGGATTTGGGAGATGAGTGATAAAGGTGAAAGGAATTAAATACAAATTGGTAGTTATAAAAATAGTCACAGGAAGTAAAGTACAGCATAGAGAATATAGTCAATAATATTATAGTAACTATGTATGGTGTCAGATGTGTACTAGACTCACCAAGGTGATCGCTTTGTGAGGTATATAAACATCTAATCACTATGTATACACCTGAAACTAATATAATATTTTATTCAGCTGTAACTGTAAAATGTATCTTTTAAAAAGAATAACCAAAGAAGCATCATTTGAAACCAAAAAAAGATTACATGTGCTTAATAAAAGAGAGGGTATTTTTAATATAACATCGTACAAAATTTCAAAATCAGTGAGATTTTTCCAAATGTGAGAGAGGACTCAGGAGGAAAAAGTTCAATTATTATTTTCTACTATAGGTCTACAATGGTGTAATAGGTGTTTTTCTATCCTTGGTATAGGTATGTATTTGTTGTCAAATAAGTAATATTTCCCATTGATGAAATTTTTGCTTTTCACTTAGTTTACCTTCTTGTAAGTAGTAAAATCCATCCACAGGTGTGAAGGAATGACTGTGAACAGTTCCAGAAAAAATTATTAAATTAGCTTTGGTCCAGAATATCCCAATTCAAACTGCCAAAGCAATACCACCGAGAATGTTTGAATAACTGACAATAAGAAATTCTTAGACTTTAAAATGAATATATCTGTCTGAACAATGGGTGAAATAGTTTTACATACTGAAAAATAATGTATATGTTCCTTGTTGCAATGTGTGAGGGAACATTTTCATTAAGGTATTTTGAAACAGTGGTGACTTTTTTTCAAGAAATGAAATAAATATTGAAAAGCAATAAGCCACAAGCTCCATTCTACAACCCTGATGTCAACTTCCTTAGTGTAAAAGGGGTATGATTTTAGAAAAGTAAGCAATGCAAAAATATATATAATTTTAGACCAATTTTATAAACAGCTTGTTTGCTAAACTCATATTACATAAATTCATTAGATTTGCAAAAGATGTTTTTCAACAGTTCAAATTGAATCCTATTCAATATTTATGTTCTGCAGCAGAGAATGTATCAAAATATGGATTTTGTTACCATTAAAGTAGCATAGTTAATATAGTATCTAGTAAGATATGAAAGATTAAGCCAAGTTCTCCAAAATATCTACATAACCAAATACTCATATAATATGTTTACTGACTGAAAGTTATTGCTAATTCTATCTCCACATATAGCATAATAAAGAAGTTTTATTAGAATACAATGCTACCATAATTTGGCTTCTAGGAACTTCCTTTTAAATTTTCTCTTATGTTGTAACATTTCTTTTTTGGTGAGTGAGCAGAACACTTCTACTATCACCTACAAATTAATATTTTCTTCATGAATGATCCTATGAAGTACTTATTATAAAGCCAATAGTCTAAGGAAGTTTTATGCAATTCTTTTCATTATTTTATTATTTTAAAGAAAAGAAGACCCTTGCATATTAGCATTAGAATAATTCTACCTAAGAATCATGTAACCTAAAGTTGGAAGACTTCTTAAAGCAGTAGTTGCCAACATTTTTACCACTAAAGAGCCCTTTTTTTAATTTTACCTAATAAAACTCATGTTTTGTAAGTTTTTCTGTATATAAAAAAAAAGTGTTTAGAAAAGTGATTAATTTTCCCACTCTTTTTTTTTTTTTTTTAGATATGTTTTTATTGATTTGAGAGAGAGGGAGGAAGGGAGAGGGAAAGAGAGACAGAAACATTGATGAGAGAGAATCATCAATTAGCTACCTCCTGCATGTCCCATGCTGGGAATCAAGCCCACAACCCGGGCATGTGCCCTGACCCCTTGGTGCATGGGTCAACACTCAACCACTAAGGCACACCAGCCAGCCAATTTTCCCACTCTTAGTAAATATATGGAGATATAAATGCCCACTTCCCAATGGGCTTAGGAATACCAAACAGTTTGTGAGCCAATGTGAGCATAGTGTGCTGATAAAAGTGTAGTTTCTGGAACCAGAGGCTTAGGTTCAATCCTAGATCCACCACTTAGTTTTGCGATCTGTGCTTGTTTTCTCAATAGTATAAGAATAATGAGAGTAACTACCTCCTAGGAACAAATACTAATACACGTAAAACCTTAAAATAATGCCTGGCAGATAGTACTGTTCATAAGTGTTAATCATTATATAAGACAGTATTACCCTTATAGTCTCTATGGAGGGAACTATCTTTGGAACTTACCTAGTCTGTGTCCACACAGTATCCTTTCCTATAATAATCTTGACTGATGGCCATCCATCCCTTTCTTGAATATGCTCAACCAATAGGTAATGTAAACTATCTATTGCCACAATAGTAGTGTAAAACAAACCACCTATAAGTATTTATTTAGCTTATAGTAAATAAATGGGTCAGCAATTTAGACTGGGATTGCCTGGACAGTTCTGGACTCAGTTGTATCCAACTCAAATGAGTAAAGGTTAGTTGGCTCTCAGCTGAGTTAGAAAGGCCTCAACTGGAATGACTAGAATGACTCACCCTACCCATGTACATGTAATTCTCCAATAGTCTAACAAGAATGCTTTCATGGTGCTGGTAAAGGTGTAGCAGAAAATAAACCCCGATGTGCAAGTCTACTTCACATCTGTTGACATCCCATGGGCAAAGCAAGTCACATGGTTCAGCCCAGAGTTAAGAAGCAGCACAGATCAACCTTCCCATCATGGGAGGCACTCCCTAAGTTACACGGCAAAGGATGTGCATACAAGCATGTTGGAAAGTTGGATCATCACTGCCATCACACATAGGGAGCTCATTAGATCTAAAGACAGTCCTTTGCAATTATCAGGCAGATATACTTGGAGCGGAGCCTAAACTTCCCTCCAAATTCTCTAAAGTCTCTGATTTGTTCCAGTTAATTATCTGGAGCCACAACTGTGTAAATCTAATCTTTCTTCCACATGACATTAAGTGCCACTAAAATATTTGATGGGGTTCCTCATAAATCATATCTTTTGCAAGCCAAAAAAAAAAGTACTCAGTTCCTTTTATTGTATTTCATCTTATTTGAAAAATGATCTTGCTTTATGTCAATATTCCCTTTAAATTATTATATTTTATATGTGCCAGATACAGTCTGATATTGCTTCCATTATTCTCATTATTCAGGGTACTATACATCTATTAACTCATTTTTAAAATAGCATAGGCTTTTTTGGCTGTCATATCACTCTGTAAACTCACACTAAGCTTGAGTTCAAATAAAATCTCCAGGTGTTTGGCATGAACTAGTGTTCAGGAAAGTTTTTCTTATTATAAATCTCCTACTGACCCAATAACAGACTTTCTTGAACATATGATTTAGTTGACAACAAATCAATACAGCATCATCATGGTTTTCTTGTTGCCAATTTGAAGTGGCATGTTTGTAAACTCACTGATCAGCCTATCCCAAATGTTGGTCCCTAGTCAGTTGCCAACCATCTACTGCCAAAGCACTTACCATGCTGTGTTATGAATTATTTGTCTTTACATCTATCTTCTCTATGAGCTCCAATGGGCAGCAATTACATCCAATTCATCTTTATATTTCCAGTACCTCGCATAGATTTGATATGTGGCATTTTGTTGAACAAGTGAATGCATGGAAGACATTCTTCACCACCCTGCATCATCCGTCTCTCCTTCTCCTCACTCCCACCTGTCCAGCAGACTGACTCTGCGATGATTGCACAGGCAAAAAGTTTGACTTGGTGCCATGTCTTATTATGATTATTTCTCCTTCTGGCACTATTTCTTTCTCACTTCAAGCACCTACTTTATGTCACACTGTTGACTGTACCTCTGTCTCCTTTAAGATGTCCATGAACATCAGCAGAAAGCATTAAACACAGAGTAACTTCCACTAGGTCCCTAACAAGTAGTTGACAAGTCCCTGCATGAATATTTAAGCTTTTAGTGATGGTGAACTTCCTCCTAAAGCTGCATCTCCACTTTCAGATAACTCTTCATCCAAGGTATCCCACTCTTTCCAACACTCTCTTGGGCTTCTAGTTCTGCCTCTGAGGCTTTCTGGAATAAATGTAAGTCTTCTATGTGGCAATTTTTCAGCTATTTAAAGAGAGCTCAAGTCAATATAAGTTTGTCTCCTCCATTATACCCATTTTTCCATTATTTCAACTAGACCTTGTATGATCTGGCTTCAGCTCACTTTTCTCTGGATACACTCCAGTTGGTAAAAGTCATTTTTTTAAAAAGTGATGCATAGGACTAAACACTACCAGATTGTTTTACAGGGAAGGGAGACCCTTATTTCCTTGTGATAAGACCAGTGATTGCATTACCACTTTATTTTTTAACTGCATCATACTATTGACTTAACTTCCAATAACAACCAATAATAACTATAAGATGTTTTCAATGTAACATATTGCCCAAGGGATTTTGTTATAGTTTTTAAACCTAACTACAGCATTTTATTTTTAGTGTTGGGAAATTTCACTTTTTTAATTTAATCTTACATTTCCCATTCAAGATAATCAGGATCATTAAAATTTTAACTCTATCATTTGACCCATTAAACTGCGATGTCTCGCCGAAACCGGTCTGCGGACTGAAAGGTCCCAGGTTCGATTCTGGTCAGGGGCATGTATGTTGGTTGCAGGCACATCCCCGGTAGGGGGTGTGCAAGAGGCAGCTGGTCGGTGTTTCTCTCTCATCGACATTTCTAGCTCTCTATCTTTCTCCCTTCCTCTCTGTAAAAAGTCAATAAAAATATATTTTTAAAAAATAAATAAATAAATAAACTGCGATGTCTCCCAGTTTAATAAGTATTTATTTTAATAATGTGCTAAATGTTTAATCTAATGTTTCAAACAACATTACCAGAGATATACCTTCGGCACTATTTAACCATATGGAACTGCCATTTGACTCAGTGATCCCACTTCTAGGAATATATCTTAAGAAGCCCAAAGCACCAATCGAAAGAATGTATGCACCCCTACGTTCATAGCAGCACAATTTCCAGTAGCTAAGATCAGCAAATAGCCCAAGTGCCCATCAGTAGATAAGTGGATAAAAAAGCTTTGGTACATTTACACCATGGAATACTATTCAGCAGTAAAAAAAAAAAAAAAAAAAAAAGCATTTCTTACCCTTTGAGACAGCATGGAGGGACCTGGAGTGTATCATGCTAAGTGAAATAAGTCAATCAGAGAAAGATAAGTATCACATGATTGCATTCATATGCAGAATCTAAGTAACAAACTGATGAACAGAGTGGATCCAGAGACAGGGAAGCATGGAACAGAGTTCAGAATTTCAGAAGGAAGGGTAGGGTGGGTGGGTGGAGATAATCAAAGATCTTGTATACATATAAGCATAACCCATGGACACAGGGGTGGGGGGAAGGGGTGAACTGAAAGGGGCTGGTGGGGGGAGGAGATCAAGGGGAAACATATGCAATACTTTCAACAATAAAGAATTATTTTTAAAAAAAGAAAGAAATTGTATCACAGGAGGTTTCACCAATGGGGAGTTGCCATCCCCGTTGGTGAACAGAGATCCTTGGAATCTAATTTTCCTGAGCAAGTTTAAGAAAGGTCCACCTAGGACTCCTTTATGATTTCAGCAGTACTTGTGACAAGTGCTGTTTCAGATGCTGGCTGACTTAGAAATCATGATCATATTACATTTGGGGATATCATAATATAACATGTGAATTGTCTTCTTTTTATGACTACCTGGTCTTTGATAGGAATTTTTCTGAGATTAAAAATTATTTTAATGCTGAAACCAGTTTGGCTCAGTGGATAGAGCATAGGCCTGCGGACTGAAAGGTCCCAGGTTTGATTCCGGTCCAGGGCATGTGCCTTGGTTGCGGGCACATCCCCAGTGGGGGGTGTGCAGGAGGCAGCTGGTCGATGAGTCTCTCTCATCAATGTTTCTGACTCTCTGTCCCTCTCTCTTCCACTCTGTAAAAAATTAATAAAATATAAAAAATTATTTTAAAATTTAAAAGATGCAGTAAAATTAATATAACCAGTTGTAGGGAATTTTGACATTTACTAAAATTAAAAATAAGAACTTTCCAACTTGGGCTTGGCAATAATGACCCTCACAAATAAGGGTAATTAGAAGAAGGGACATTCTGCCATCAACAAGGCATTATCCTTCACAGGCACATCCATAAAGTGGGTTTCAAAAAGTATGCTCACACCAAAACCAGTTTAGCTCAGTGGATAGAGCATTGGTCTGCGGACTGAAAGGTCCTAAGTTCGATTCTGGTCAAGAGCATGTACACTGGTTGCAGGCACATCCCCAGTAGCGTTTCTCTCTCATCAATGTATCTAGCTCTCTATCCTCCTTTCCTCTCTGGAAAAAATAAAATAAAATAATAAAATATATTAAAATAAAAAACTAAAACAAAATGTGTGCCCCTCAGGCACTCAAAGAGATCTGGAAATTTGCCAGGAAGGAGATGAGAGCTCCAGATGTGTGCTTTGACACCAGGCTCAACTAAGCTGTCTGGGTCAAAGGAACAAGGAATGTCCCATACTGTAAAGGTGTGCTTGTCCAGAACACATACTGAAGATGAAGATTCACCAAACAAGCTCTGTATGTTGGTCACCTACATACCTGTCACCACTTTCAAAAATCTACAGTTAAATGTGGATGAGAACTAACTGCTGTCAAAGTTATAAAACTGCTTTTAAAAAAAGTCTCATTTCCCTTAGTCCAGCCATAAAAGTGTAGCTGTGGTTTCAATAAAGCTAGAAGCAAAGTCCGTGTCCAGTTTCCTTTCCATGTTGGAGCTGTGTCTAGCTCAGCATCAAGCTAGTTGCAATCCATTAGTCCCTTGTGTGTGGGGGTCCATGTGGTGAATGCAGGGAAATGGGAGCAAAAGAGTCCCAGAGTCACACGAATCCCAAGAGAGCCAAGTGCACAAGAGAGCCAACTCCTTTGTTTAGGGATTTATGTATCTCAAATCTTCCCACCCTTGCAGTGGCCAGGCCTATTCTGGCCAACCATCTCTGTTCCCAGGGATGTGATTGACAGGTGAGTATCTTTCCTATGGCACACCAGCATTGTGGGGCATGAGTCTATTTTCCCTTTGTCCAGTCCCCTCCCCCCACTGTTTTGCAGGGAATGTACCTATAATGTCCGGCCTTCACTTTGCTCCTTTCCTTCATAATTAGCTAATTACAGTGGTATCATTTCCACCTTTGTCTTTCTCTGAGGCACATTTGCAGAATTTCATGTCATTTGTTTCTTACATAGTAAATAGGAAACATTGTCCAGACATTATTTGCTCTAACACAGTGCTTTGCAATCTTTTGTATTTCTTTTTTTATTTTTTTTATTTTTATTTTTTTTAATATATTTTATTGATTTTGTACAGAGAAGAAGGGAGAGAGATAGAGAGTTAGAAACATCAATGAGAGAGAGTCATTGATCAGCTGCCTCTTGCACACCCCCTACTGGGGATATGCCCGCAACCAAGGTACATGCCCTTGACCGGAATCGAACCAGGGACCTTTCAGTCCCCAAGCCGACGCTCTATCCATTGAGCCAAACCGGTCTCGGCTGTATTTCTTTTTTTTTTTTTTTTTTTTTTTTTTATTTTTATTTTTTTATTTTGAAGTAATATTTAATATTAACATTGTGAGTTATTATCTTTTGCATATCCTAGTTACACATTTCAAACAAATCATCATTTATATTTACAGTATACAGATGCAAAGCATTAATTTCCCACTAAATCATCACTTTCTTAAAATGGTACATGTGATGTTATGAAATTAGCTATTAAGCATTCGAAATAGTAGAAAAGAGGTCCTTTCTTCAGTCTTTTTTTTTTTTTTTTTTAAATATATATATATATTTTTGATTTTTTTTTTTTTTGCACCCCCTCCCTCCCTCCCTCACATCCCCTCCCTCCCCAGAGTTTTATGTCCATTGGTTGTACTTATGTGTATGTATAAAAGTCTTTCGGTTGATCTATTATCTCCCCCAGATCTTCCTCCCCTCCCTGCTGTAATTTGACAGTCTGCTTGTTGATATACTATCTTTATATCTATCTTTTGGTTCATCAGTTTATAATGTTCTTTATTATCCACAAATGAGTGAAGTCATGTGGTGTTTTTCTTTCAATGACTGGCTTATTTCACTCAGCATGATGTTCTCCATTTCCATCCAGGTTGCTACAAATGATGAGAATTCCTTCTTTTTTATGGCAGCATAGTATTCCATTGTGTAGATGTACCAAAGTTTTTTGATCCAATCATCTGCTGATGGGCACCTAGGCTGTTTCCAAATTCTAGCTATTGTAGATTGTGCTGCTATGAACATAGGGGTGCATATATCCTTTCTGATTGGTGTTTCTAGTTTCTTGGGATATATTCCTAGGAGTGGGATTACTGGGTCAAATGGGAGTTCCATTTTCAGTTTTTTGAGGAAACTCCACACTGTTCTCCACAGTGGTTGCACCAGTCTGCATTCCCACCAGCAGTGCACGAGGGTTCCCTTTTCTCCACAACCTCGCCAACACCTGTCGTTTGTTGATCTGTTGATGTTGGCCATTCTGACAGGTGTGAGATGGTACCGCATTGTTGTTTTGATTTGCATCTCTCGGATAATTAGTGACTTTGAGCATGTTTTCATGTGCCTTTTGGCCTTCCTTCTGTCTTCTTTTGGAAATATTCTATTTAGGTCCATTGCCCATTTTTTAATTGGATCATTCATCTTCCTTTTATTTAGTTGTATAAGCTGTTTGTAGATGTTGGAGATTAAACCTTTATCAGTGGTAACATTTGCAAATATGTTCTCCCACATCGTGGGCTTTCTTGTTGTTTTGTTGATGGTTTCTTTTGCTGTAAGAAAGCTTTTTATTTTGATGTAGTCCCATTTGTTTATTTTCTCTTTAGCTTCCATTGCCCTAGGGGCAGTATCAGTGAAGAAGTTCTTTTGGCATATGTCTGAGATTTTGCTGCCCGTGGATGCTTCTAGTATTTTTATGGTTTCCCGTCTGATGTTTAAGTCCTGTATCCATTTTGAGTTTACTTTTGTGTATGGTGTAAGTTGGTGATCCAGTTTCATTCTCTTGCATGTATCTGTCCAATTTTCCCAACACCATTTATTGAAGAGACTGTCTTGACTCCATTGTATATTCGTGCCTCCTTTGTCAAATATTAATTGAGCATAGTGATTTGGGTTGATATCTGGGTTCTCGATTCGATTCCATTGATCTATATGTCTGTTTTTGTGCCAGTACCAGGCTGTTTTGAGAACAGTGGCTTTGTAATACAGTTTGAAGTCTGGTATTGAGATCCCTCCTACTTTACTCTTCTTTCTCAGGATTGCTGT
This sequence comes from Pipistrellus nathusii, assembly GCA_963693515.1. Taxonomy (NCBI): domain Eukaryota; kingdom Metazoa; phylum Chordata; class Mammalia; order Chiroptera; family Vespertilionidae; genus Pipistrellus; species Pipistrellus nathusii. The sequence goes on from OY882858.1 coordinate 108,291,541, forward strand.
GGCTATTCGGGGTCTTTTATTGTTCCAAATGAACTTTTGGAGAGTTCTTTCTAGGTCAGTGAAGTATGCCGTTGGTATTTTAATGGGGAGTGCATTGAATCTATAGATTGCTTTAGGAAGTATGGACATTTTGATGATGTTGATTCTACCAATCCATGAACATGGTATGTTCTTCCATCTGTTTACATCTTCCTCTATCTCTTTTTTCAGTGTCGTGTAGTTTTCCGCATATAGGTCCTTTACTTCCTTAGTTAAATTTATTCCTAGATATCTTAATTTTTTTGGTGCGATGGTAAATGGAATTGCTTTTTTAGTCTCTGTTTCTATAAATTCGCTGTTGGTGTATAGAAATGCCATAGATTTCTTGGCGTTAATTTTGTATCCTGCTACATTGCCAAATTCATTTATTAAGCCAATTAGTTTTTTAATGGAGTCTTTTGGGTTTTTTATGTACAATATCATGTCGTCTGCAAATAAGGATAGCTTTACTTCTTCTTTTCCAATTTGGATGCCTTTTATTTCCTCCTCTTGTCTAATTGCAATGGCTAGTACTTCCAGTACTATGTCAAAGAGGAGTGGCGAAAGTGGGCATCCCTGTCTTGTTCCTGTTCTTAGAGGGAATGGTTTTAGTTTTTGCCCATTGAGTATGATGTTGGCTGTGGGTTTATCATATATAGCTTTTATTATGTTGAGGTATGATCCTTGTACTCCCACCTTGTTGAGAGTTTTTATCAGGAAAGGGTGTTGGATTTTATCAAATGCTTTTTCTGCATCAATTGATATGACTATATGATTTTTATCTTTCAACTTGTTTATGTGATGTATCACGTTTATTGATTTGCGGATATTGTACCATCCTTGCATTCCTGGAATAAATCCTACTTGGTCATGGTGTATGATCTTTGTGATGCTCTGCTGGAGCCGATTTGCTAGAATTTTGTTGAGGATTTTGGCATCTATGTTCATGAGGGATATTGGCCTATAATTCTCTTTCATTGAGTTGTCTTTATCTGGTTTTGGTATTAGGGTGATGCTGGCTTCATAGAAGGAGTTTGGAAGTGTTCCTTCCTCTTGGATTTTTTGGAATAATCTGAGGAGGATAGGTTTTAGTTCTTCCTTGAATGTTTGGTAAAACTCTCCTGTGAAGCCATCTGGCCCTGGGCTTTTGTTTGCTGGAAGTTTTTTGATGACTGTTTCAATTTCTTCCCAAGTCACTGGTCTATTTAGATTTTTAGATTCTTCCTGATTGAGTTTTGGAAGGTTGTATTTTTCTAGGAATATGTCCATTTCCTCCAGTTTGTTCAGTTTATTGGAATAGAGCTGTTCGTAGTATTTTGTAACAATTCTTTGTATTTCGGTGGGATCTGTTGTTATTTCACCTCTTTCATTTCTGATTTTGTTTATTTGGGTCCTCTCTCTTTGTTTCTTGGTTAGCCTGGCTAGGGGTCCATCTATCTTGTTTATTCTTTCAAAGAACCAGCTCTTGGTTTTGTTGATCTTATGTATTGTTTCTTTGGTCTCTATGTCATTTATCTGTGCTCTGATTTTTGTTATTTCCTTCCTTCTGCTTACACTGGGCTTTTCTTGTTGCTCTTTTTCTAACTCTTTGAGTTGTAGAGTTAGCTCATTTGTTACCCTTTTTTCTAGTTTTTTGCAATAGGCTTGTAGGGATATGAACTTCCCTCTCAAAACTGCTTTTGCTGTGTCCCATAGATTTTGGATAGTTGTGATTTCATTGTCATTTGTTTCCAGGATGTTTTTAATTTCTTCCTTGATTTCTCTGGTAACCCAGTCCTTGTTTAATAGCATGCTGTTTAGTCTCCATGTGTTTGATTTCTTTGGATTTTTTTCGTTGTAGTTAATTTCCAGTTTTATGCCACTATGATCTGAGAAGATGCTTGATATGATTTCTATCTTCTTGAATTTGAAGAGACTTTGCCTATGTCCCAAAATGTGGTCTATCTTTGAGAATGTCCCATGTGCGCTTGAGAAGAATGTATATTCTGTGGCTTTGGGGTGGAATGTTCTGAAGATGTCGATTAATTCCATCTGGTCTAGCGAGTCATTTAGGATTGATATTTCTTTGCTGATTTTTTGTTTAGATGACTTGTCAAAGGGTGACAGTGGGGTATTAAGATCTCCTACTATGATTGTATTGCTATTAATCTCTCCCTTAATGTCCTCCAGCAGTTTTTTTATATATTGGGGTGCTCCCGTATTAGGTGCATATATATTTACCAGGGTTATTTCTTCTTGTTGGATTGCTCCCTTTAGTGTTATAAAGTGGCCTTCATTATCTCTTGTTATGTCCTTCACTCTGAGATCTAATTTGTCAGATATAAGTATTGCTACCCCAGCTTTTTTTCCATTTCCATTCGCCTGGAAAACCTTTTTCCATCCCTTCACCCTCAGTCTGTGTGCATCTTTTTTTCTGAGGTGAGTTTCTTGTAGACAACAGATATATGGGTCTTGTTTTCTTATCCAATCTGTTACCCTATGTCTTTTGATTGGAGCATTTAGTCCATTTACATTTAAAGTTATAATTGATAGATACTTATTTGACGCCATTTTTATTCTATACCCCTGTGTTCCTTCTTTGCTTTCTATTTCTTTAACTTTACAGTAGACCCGTTAGCATTTCTTGCATTGCTGGTTTGGTGGAGATAAATTCCCGTAGTCTGTTTTTGTCTGTGAAGCTCCTGATTTCCCCTTCAATTTTGATTGATAGCCTTGCTGGGTACAGTATTCTTGGATTCAGACCCTTCCTTTGCATGACCTTGTATATTTCATCCCATTCCCTTCTGGCCTGATAAGTTTCTGTGGAGAAATCAGTTGCTAGTCTGATGGGGGTTCCTTTATATGTAACTTTCTGTCTCTCTCTGGCTGCTTTTAAAATTCTTTTTTTGTCGTAGGTGTTTGCCAGCTTAATTATAATGTGTCTAGGGGTTGATTTTCTGGGGTTCATTTTGCTTGGGACTCTGCGAGCATCTTGGATTTGTGTGGGTTTTTTCTTCTCTATCTCAGGAAAGTTTTCTGTCATTATTTCTTGAAATACGTTTTCCATGTCTTCCTCAATTCCCTGTCCTTCTGGAACCCCTATTACTCTAATATTGTTTTGTTTTGTATTGTCCCAGAGTTCCCTTAGACTTTCCTCCTGTTTTTTAATTTTTTTTTCCAGAAGCTGTTCTATTTGGGTATGTTTTTCCATCTTGTCTTCTAGCTCGCTGATGCGATCCTCTGCTTCTTCTAATCTACTCTTGATGCTTTCTATTGAGTTCTTTACAGTAGCGATGTCATTTTTCATTTCTTCTTGGTTCTTCTTCATTTCCTCTTGGTTCTTCTTCATTTCCTCTTGGTTCTTACTCATATTGTCAAATTTGTCTTCCATTCTTTTTAGCCATCTTATGATCATTACTCTGAATTCTTGCTCTGGTAGGTTGCTTCCCTCTATCTCGTTTACTTCCTTTTCTGGTGAGGCCTGCTTTTCTTTCATATGCGGGCTATGTTTTGGTCTCCCCATGATCTAGGATGTCTGGTTGTGTAGTTCTCTCTCTCCTGCTTTGATTTAAAGGCACCAAATACAACACAACCAGGTACAACACACAGGGGACTGAATCGGGATGTGTTTGAAATATTAATAACCACAAATAAGGGTGACTAGAACCCAGCTAGCAAAAACATACAATCAAACAAAAAGCATATCAAATCAATCTTATAAACAAAAGCATACAACTTCAGTATAGTTAACATTCAACATACAACTTCAAAGTGTTAGAGAGAAAGACTTTTGTTTTGTTTTGTTTTTAGGACAACTGCAAGGGAGGTGTGAATGGGCTCGGAGCAAGTAGTTGGAAATTAGATATATAGAAGTAGGGTGAAATTTTAGGAGGGGGTAGACAGAAGGAATGGGGAAAATCTAGAGCAGGAAAGGGTTAAGATAAACGGGGTACCAAAGGAAAATATCGGAAAGAGGGTGAAGGCATAAAGGATAGGTTGAGATAGAATAAAGCGTTGGAGAAGGAAAGATAGATAAAGCCTGTAGAACAGTAATCCTGAAAAAAAAAAAAAAATATATATATATATATATATATATATAATCAAATGAAATAAAAATAATAAAAATAAACAAAAAAAATAAGATGAAAAAGGTAACTTAGTAGTAGTACAATGTAGTAATTATAAAGATAAAATCAAGTGAGGAAAAAGAAAAAAAATAGTTTCTTGAGTAAACGTTGCAAATAATGAAAACAAAAATAAAAAACAAAAATTTAAAAATTTAAAAATTAATAAAATTTAAAAAATTTAAATAAAATTTGCGGTAATGAAGGTCATTCGCTTCCTCTATTGTTATGATCCAGTCCTGATTTTTAGGCAGGTTTTGCTTTGTTTTTATTACACTAGAGTCAATTTGTGAATTAGCCTCTGGGGGCAGTGTTTCTAGGTTGACTTCCCAGACTCTAGAGCCTCTCCAGCTTTTTTTTTTTTTTTTTAGTCCTCTCTGAAGCAGGAACTACGGAGGGGGGAGGGGGCAGGTCCGAGCAACCTCAATCTCCCGCAACTCTCCTATACCCCTCCGCGCCAGATCCAAATGCGTTGCTCTTTAGATATCTCCCCTGTTAGGAGCCCCGTCCACTTTCACGGGTGACACCCGCCCAACAGCGGGGCTTCTACTTGTAATCGCCGCCCTTGTCCTCCAGCTTCCGCGCGCTCTGTTCGCGCAGGCTTTGTTTTCGCCGCGAGTGCGCTCCACCCTCTCCCCGCGAAATCTGACCTTTTCGCCGAGCAGTGGGGCACTCCTGTGAGGCCAGGTGTTCGCGCCGCCTGGGATCCGCGTTCTGGGGGTCACAGTTGCTTGTTGGTCGCTGCGGCTGTTGATATTCAGGCCTCTGACACGATCCTATCTTCCTCTCAAGATGGCGAGGTTTCCCTATCCAAGCCGGCAGGTAGCTCCGGGCAGGGACGCAGCCCGCGTGGGTGCTTCCCTGTGAGGGGTACCTCTGTCAGCAGCCCCCCAGCAGTTTCTTCTGGTGTTCGCTGTCTCCCAGCTTGCTAATAAACACTCACAGCTCAAGACCATCAGTTGCTCTCTCTTTCTGCTTCAGGAGAGGGCTCAGAAACCGCCCATCTATTCTTCCGCCATCTTCCCTCCCCTCGGCTGTATTTCTTTATACATAGTCTTTCCTTAAGATTATACCAGAAGGTTTAACTCTTGAAGGGGACAAAAGTTTGGCCACCCTGAAACTGCCTTCTGGAATATTGATTTTAAGCTATATATTTGGGGGGAGGTGGGGAGGCTCAGAAAAAAAACTTTAACCCTCCCCTGCCTAAAAGATTTAGATGGAAAGGTTTACTCTAGGAAGGAGAGCTTGGGATGTTGCCTTAAACTAATTTGGATTAAGTATGGTAAATAGGAGGGCTTCAGGCTGAGACCTGTTAGCTCAATATCACAGTCCAGTTGTTTCTGAGTTGTCTAACAGGAATTTGCCTGCCAGATGTGTTCCACCCTTCTTCAACTACCTGCAAATCTCCCATTTTCACTTCTGAAATCTAATATCCCACTCCCACCTCTATCCTTTGTCCAAAATGCCATATACTTAATGTTGCCTCACTATCTGTGGCCTTTCCATGCATCTGTGAATTCCCTATGGGCATGTATTAAAATTTGATTTTTCTCCTGTTAATTTGTCTCTGTTAATTTATTAGCCCACCCAGAAGAACTTTGAAGGTGGGAATAAAAGTATTTTTCTTAGCCCCCAAAGTCTGTTAATGTCTACCACAGAGAATAAAATGATGCTATATAATAAAAAAACAATATACAAATCAACTGAACAGTGGAATGATCAGAACACCTGCGGCCCCTCATCCCAGACAGCCCCACCCCCAATCAGTCCCCAGCCCCAGCCAGCCAGCCCCCAAGAGCCCCCATTGGGGTGGGCCAGCTGGACCCCATCAGTGCACGAGTTTGTGCTCCAAGCCTCTAGTAACTAATACTTTTGAATGCTACATGTCAAACACTGTGCTAAATGCTTTAAGTTAATTTATTATAATTTATTTAAGAAAAATACTAAGATGTAGTGATTATGAGAATAAGTTCTGAATCAAACTATCTTAGTTTAAAACTAGACAGTTTATTTGGGGATAATAAATTATTTCATCTCTCTAAACTTGTTTCCCAATCTCTAAAATGAGACTAATAAAAATACCTACTGTCATTGTTGGAGAGGGGAGTAAATAAAACAAAGTATTAAAAATACCTATGATGCCAAAACTGGTTTGGCTCAGTGGATAGAGCGTTGGTCTGCGGACTGAAGGGTCTCAACTTCGGTTCCAGTCAAGGGCATGTACATTGATTGTGGACACATCCCCAATAGGGGGTGTACAGGAGATGGCTGGTTGATGTTTCTCTCTCATCGATGTTTCTAACTCTCTATCCATCTCCCTTCCTCTCTGTAAAAATCAATTAAATATATTTAAAAAACAAAAAAAGACACCTATGAGGCTCTTGATGTTTGTCAATGAATGAATGTATATTCTTCAAATAAAACTTTTAACTGAAATTTAAATAACTTGATTCTAAATTTGTGAACACTGTTTTATCATTTTTTTATACTAAGTGCAGCTGTCTCATGCAAAGATGTACGGTAGGTTTGATATAGTAACCACTTTTTAGCTTGATGCCTCTGAGAAATTGAAAGAGGAAGCTTGCCATCTAGTGGAAAGCTGTTGGATTCCAGAGCTACTTCTGAGTTCTGGCAAATTCTTGAATTCCAGTAAATTGTTAATTTTATATATTTTATGAGAAACTTTCTTCATGTAGTTTTTTTGTACACATTTATGAAGGAAATGTTCTGTGGTAGAGCAAAATAACAGTAATAATCTGGCTCGAATTATCTCTGCTCAAACAAAATATGCTCTACAAGAAAACATATATCACAGTATTTTCAAGTCAGACTTGAAAGAAAATTCCAGAAAATAATTAACAACAGAGAAGATACATATATGTTTAAGGAGAATTTCTTCCACATTGCCCATGTAGAAGTGCTGAGAATATAAGTAGTTTCATGCTCCAGGTTTCTATCTGATCTTTTTTTAAAAAATATATTTTATTAATTTTTTTTACAGAGAGGAGGGAGAAGAATAGAGAGCTAAAAACATCCATCAGCCATCTCGTGCACACCCCCCACTGGGGGTGTGCCCATAACCAAGGGACATGCCCCCAACCGGAATCAAACCTGAAACCCTTCAGTCCGCAGGCCGATGCTCTATCCACTGAGCAAACGGTCCAGGGCTCTATCTGATCTTAGGCCTAGTTTCTCTATAAATAGTCTCCTTTCTTTCTCTCTGCACTTATCTTTTGTCTATGAAAGTCTAATCATGAAGTTCCAACTGTTTTGTCTTTCAAAAAATCATTTCCTTTTACCATAAAAACACAACCTAAACAATTTCCTTTTCTCTTAATAGATTATCATGTCTAATAAAACTTCTTGGTTTGAGCTGAAACCGGTTTGGCTCAGTGGATAGAGCGTCGGTCTGTGGACTGAAAGGTCCCAGATTTGATTCCGGTCAAGGGCATGTACCTTGATTGCGGGCACATCCCCAGTAGTTGGGTGTGCAAGAGGCAACTGATCGATGTTTCTAACTCTCTTTCCCTCTCTCTTCCTCTCTGTAAAAAATCAATAAAATAGATTAAAAAATAAACTTCTTGGTTTGAATTTAATATTATTTTTAATCACTATTGGGATAAAACCCTGAAGTAGCCAAGTCTTATTAAACTGACTTATATCTCAAGAAGCAAATTATAGTATTAGGATCATGAGCTGTGGCAATGATCTTGGGTAAAAAAGTAACTAATCCACGTGTTGAATAAGGTTCTTTCTCTCTAAAAATGAGGAAACTTGACAAAGTTATGGGTAATCATTCTTAAAAGAGATAAGTACATGTATTCCATAAAATTATTTTTTAAATTAATGGTTATAAAATATAATGAGGCATGAGGATGGTTAGGATTAAAAAATGCAGCAGTGAGATAGGAAGAAATGCATTTGTGCAAAGAATAAGATAGACAGGGCTCCCAGGACCTTGTATTTCAAGGCCTCCTTTGAGTGAGGCCATTTTTTAGTTTCTTTTACATACTGAGCTGACCCATCCATAAACCAAGTTTGCAGATTTTTACTTACCCTTCAGGTAATCATAGAATCCCCCATGGAATCACAGGCATGAACTGAGGGAAGGGCACTGATACAACTATGCTACAGTCATCTGCGATACCTGCTCATGAAGTTTGTTGTGCCATCCAGTCAAGCTTGATCTTGCTCCCAAATGTACCATTTCCATCTTGGAATGGGCTGTTGCTGAGCCTGTCTGATCTTTTATGATTTGGGGAATCTGACAGAATCCAGGTCCTTACAGGAATAAATAGATAAGATAGTCCCTTGATGCTCCATGGCCAAGCAGGACCAGGAACACATTAAAAAATATATAATTCTCCACTGAAAATGGTATGGCCTTGCTTTAGAACTCAAGGGGTTAATATGATTTCCCCCAGTGGTGTTTGCCACAAGTTCCATGCAGCATCCATGGCATTGAATTTGCTCACCAACACCTTTAATGCCATCGGTGCTGCCAAATTGTAGGGCCCAAGTGGCAGCGGTGCATGCATCACAGCCTGGACCTGTTGGTGAGCTATTTTCTAATGTAGATCCCATATAAAGTAGCAGCCAGAGAAGTATCCTGAGGTACAGAATTATGCTGCTCCCAAAAGTCAGGGCCATCCGATCTTGTGCTTCCATTGTAATGTAGGAGATATAAGATGAAATAATTTTTCTTTTACTTTGGAGGACTTACCCATGCACAACACTGACCCCTAAAATACTTATAGATGTTGCAAGGCACTTCACTTTTTGTAGGATTTGTCTCCCATACTCAAGGTCATATGTTGTACCAGTACTTCCACTGTGCTAACTGTCTCTTAAAAATCCAACCCATCATAATGTCATCAAAGTAATTGGGTAAAGTAATGTAGTGCAGAATGTCAAGATTGTCCATATCTCTCAGAATATATTGTGACAGAAAGCCAAAGTCTAAATGAGCCCTATAACAAGTCTATAAATGAATATTATTATCCATTTCATATGAATCTGAATTGCTTCTTATTCTCTTTTTTGGATTAGAAAATAATGCATTTTCCAACTTTATGGCCACTGAACACATATCTGTAGCCAAATTAATGTACCCTAGAAAAAGCTCAGTAAGCACACTGAGTGCAATTATTTATCTGAGCTGTGGTAGTCTACAGTTATTCTTCAAAATCCATTGTTGTTCTTTTCAGGGGCCAGGTAAATTAAAAAGACTCTAATAGGGGCTACCACTCCAGCAACCAACTAGGAGTTGCCAAACTTTTTTTGTAAAAGGCAAGATTGTAAATATTCTTGTATATGACTTTGTGGGTCACACAGTTTCTGTGGAAACTACTCAACTCTGCCATTATAGTGTCAAAGTAGCCATAAACAATATATAAATAAATGGCCATTTGCTGTATTCCAATAAAATGTTATTTACAAAGAGTTATCAGGCCAAGAACCTAGTAATGGCCATGCAATCTTGTTATCTGTATATAGGTATATTAGGTCTTTAATCTGTAAATCTCAAATACCTAATATATTTTATCCCCTAGTACATTTACCTCCCAGCTCACTAAGTGTGAAAGCTTAACAATGAGCCATCACTTTGCCAGGGTCTGTCTGTCTGCCAGGCAATGAATGATCCACTATAAAAAACATCTTACCCACTGTTTTTCCAGCCTATGCTCAGCACTAACTGTCAGCAACTTGAGTTTTTCAGCAGCAAATGGACCAGAGTTGGAGGTATAAATTATTGATTAAAGCTGAAACCGGCTTGGCTCAATGGATAGAGAGTTGTTCCAGGTTCAATTCTGGTCAAGGGCAAGTGCCTTGGTTGCGGGCACATCCCCAGTAGAGGGTGTGCAAGAGGCAGCTGATCGATGATTCTCATCGATGTTTCTAACTCTCCTCTCTCTTCTTCTCTGTAAAAAATCAGCAAAATATATTTAAAAAATAAGATGTTGATTAAAGATCAACATCTATGAAAGACAAGAGAAAAAAATAAGATTGGGGAGAGGAAGAAATTAAACTAGGACACAGATCTAGCAAAGCCTCAGCCAATTTGGCAGGAAGCCCAGGAGCAAGTATTTCCATTCAGAATAGCCTGGGTAAGCCAAAATGGCCAGGCATTTTTGTGAGAAAATGCTCACCTGTCTGAATTCAAACAATGGACTCGAAGACAGAAGTTTGGGGAAAAATGAGACTTTTTATATGTTCTCAAGAGCAGGTGTCCATCCTATTGTACAGGCACACCTGGTGCAGGGAGCACAGGCTATTTATTTAGTCCCTCCTCCGGTTCCTCGTTGGCTGAGCTCTATGGGGTCACCTGTTTCCTCATAGGTCGCCTAGGTCTTGCTGTCTCCCATTGGGCCTTTTACAATATTGGGCTGAAGCCTTTCTAGCTGTCTCCACCTCCCCCTGTCTCACTGAGGCAGATACCTCAGGGCTTTTCACCATGATACTTGCCCAGGTGCACAGTTCTTTGTTCCTCTTCCCTCCTTACTATTTTCTGTTTGTCCTGGGAAATTCAGTAAATCTCTTCCATGTTGGAGTTAGATCATAAAGATCCATTTCCTACCTGTTCCATTCAGCCACCAGAGACAAGTGCCCAGAGAGGGTGTGACTTGAGATAAAGTGGTTCCATGCAGCAAAGGCCAACACTGAAAATAGACAAGAATTGTAGATTGAATAATAGCCTTCAAATGTGTCCATGTCCTAATGGAACTTGTGAATGTTAACCAGTATGGTAAAAAAAAAAAAAAAAAAGACTTTGCATATGTGATTAAGTTAAGAATTGAGAGGAGATAGTATATCTCGGATTGTTGGGAGAAGGAGCAGGAGGCAGGGGTTTGGTGTAATCACTGTAGTTCTTAGAAGAGGAGGAGTTAGAGTCAGAGGAGAAAGACATGATAATGAAAGCAAAGATTAACATCGGATGCTTCAAAGATGGAGAAAGTGGGCATAAGCCAGGGATACAGGTGACCATTAAAAGCTTAAAAAGGTAAGAAAAGAGATTTTCCCCCTGTGTCTTGTCTTTAGCCTAGTGAAACTGGTTTTGAATTTCGAATCTCTAGAACTACCAAAAAAAAAAAAAAAGATAAATAAATTTGTGTAGCTTTAAACAACTAAGTTTGTGGTCATTTGTTGCAGCAGCCATAGGAATCTAATATAGCCAAAAATCTAGTTGGTGCAGGTCCCTGTCCATCACACTGTGATAAAATCATGAGTCTCAGTTTCTGGATCTTAGAGGACATGTGTAAGCTCCACTATAACACCTTCATCCAGAAAACACTTTATAGGAATAAAGAAAAGGAAGCAGAAAGAAAATATGATGCCATGCTATTACATACATTCTGTAAATCAGTTTTCCACTGATGAGTAGGGGCCCTTGTGATCAGCCAAAGATAAAAGGCAAGGTTGGTCGGGGATAGCAGGAGCAAGACTTAGATGTCAGGAACTCCAAATGAGACCAGCTCAGACACTACTTGATTCTAAAATACAAATACCAGTTGACATCCAGAAATATCTCCGAATCATGTGCCTGATGGGAGAATGTGTGCATTGTACATCAAGGATTTCATGTGTTGTAGGGGAGAGTCCAGCACTCTCTGACCACAGTGAACCTCCCCAGGACAGGGCAGAGGGGACCTGTGGGGAGGGTTTCCTGACAGGGTTGAAGTTTTCTTTCCTGTGAGAAATTTTCCAATTTCCCTCACTCTGAACCCCAACATCACTGATAACACTAGACTGAGAAATCTTTTCACTTAACAGGCTGCCATATCATTTCAACACATTAAAGATTCACAGTGGGCCCTAACTGGTTTGGCTCAGAGGATAGAGCGTCGGCCTGTGGACTGAAGGGTCCCAGGTTCAATTCTGGTCAAGGGCATGTACATTGGTTGTGGGCACATCCCCGGTAGGGGGTGTGCAGGAAGCAGTGGATCGATGTTTCTCTCTCATTGATGTTTCTAATTTCTATCCCTTTCCCTTTCTCTCTGTAAAAAATCAATAAAACCATATTTTTTAAAAGGATTCACAGTGGTACACATGCATAATCACTGTTTTTATTTCTATCATTTTCTCCCTCTTAAAACATGATAATTTCTCTTGTGATTAGTTTGAGATCCCTGCAATGTGCTGTGGGTTTTTGGAATTTAGTTCAGTTTAAAAAATATGACAGAGGTACAGGAGGTGCCTAGGGAAAGAATTCAGATCAGGGACTGAGCCCTTTCTGTGACTGATTTCCTCTTAATGGATGGGAGAGCTGGTTGTTGGTGAGCTGTGGTTGTGCTCCTTCTGCGGACAGCTCTGTGACCAGGAACCAGGATGGGTGATGTATGTGAGAAGAGCTGTGTGCACACCAGACAGACGTTGAGGAGCTAGCTCCATGGAGGCATAGAAGGAAGCATGGTAATGGGAATGGGGGTTCTTCTGCTGACCCAGACAGGGACAGGACTTGACAATAGGGTAGGAGGTAAGGGGGACGTGAAAGAGGAGCACAGTGTGGTCTGGGAGAAGGGAGGCTGGAGCAGGCAGCTCTTGGCTGTAGCAGGCGTCCATGCCCCCTAACGACTCACTGAGAGGGAGTGTTTATGGGATGCTACAGAAATGGCTAATCCGAGGCCTGGCAGGTACAAGGAAGCCCAAAACATACTCTTTTAAGCTTGTCTCTGTGGTAATGGTATGGAGATCAGCTTTGGATATTTGAGGACCCACCACAGTATACGTGATAGCTGAGGCTTCTCAGGCTAAAGAACTAAATAGCTCTCAGAGGAAACTGCCACAAGAGTGATGTGGGTTTATATTTTCTTGGTTGTTCACATACCTAAGGGGGAAGACATGGGGAAGACCCCACAGACACACACACTTCAGCCTCCTACACACAATGTGCACACCCAGATGCCAGTCTCGTTGGGTAAAAATGACCATCAGAGATTGGGCAAGTACCAATTAAAAGATTAGAGGCGAGGGGGAGGCAGGGACAGTCCCTTCCTACATATGAAAAGGCTCTGCACTCACCGACTCCATGTCACCGACTCTTATGCTCACTGACTCTTCACACACCGACAGTTCACATGACTCCATGTCCACTGACTCTGCCCCCCACATCCCACTATCTACATGCCCCCTCCTTACAAACAGCTCTATGTCCTGCATTCTAAATGGCTCTGCCAGCAACTCAAGCTTTAGAATACACAAAAATTAGGATACTCTCCCTATGAAACTTAAGATATACCAGGGCATAGAAAATATAAAGAAACATAAAGATTATATAAATATACATATCATTATAAATGGAAATTAACTACTTAATTCTACTTTTGCCTATCCACATTTCTAAAAATTATTTTTTTCCCATCAGTGGAATTACAGAAATTTGATCTGTCCCTTTTAGGTAACTCATACATTTTATTTGGTGGAGTCTTATCTAGAGAGCTCAACTCAGAAATTCTTCTCACCACCGACTGTGAATAGTTCATACATTAAAACACCTGAATCCCACCAGTCAACTGCCTAAAAAACAATTTGACAGACCATTCACTAATGTGTAATTTATAATAAAAAATGAACAAAGTTAGGAAGTATATTTGGACAATATTTTTTTTTAATTTCTTTATTTAGTTCAGAGAGGAAAGGGGAGGGAGTAAGAGATAGGAACCTCAATGAGGCAGAGTTGCTTGAAGTACTGTCTGTGCACAGGTAAATGCCAAGCAAGGTAAGGGGGTCCCCCTGGTAATTCGAGTCCCAGGGAACTTCCCCAGGAGAGCATTCGTAGGTGGATTTCAAAGGTTAAGCCACCAGCATTAAGGTCTAGTTTTTGTAGACACTTCAGATTAGGTTGAAGTATACCCCACTAAGACAGAAACTGCCTCTATTGTAGTCAAGAGGGTTTAACTAAATGTGTTCTAGAATCGGTGAAAATTGGACCAACCCCCTGTCCTTTGCCCTCTTAAGGGCCAGGTGCACCCCTTACTGGGACAAGTTTCCCCTTTTTTGGAGGGGATCATGTATGATAACCAAGTCCTTACAGGCTCTGCAGTTTGCTTGTTCCAGATGCACTGCCAGTGCCCACCACAGACCCTGTAGCCCAGGAACTCAATGTGGGTAAAGAAATTCACTGCCCAAGGACTCAAAGAGATGCTACACTGTTATCCTGAGCATGCCCACTGCTGTTGAAGTAGATGGCACCCATACCTGACTACATGACTCCCAGCTCCTGCATGGCCTGGATCCTGGCAACTAGCAGCCTCACCTGTGAGATCCCCAGCCTGGGCTCCACACAGGCCAGGAGGAGAACTGATGCCTGCAGGAGGGGAACTGGACTTCAGTGAGGACAGTACCGATGGGAACTGTGGTACTAAGGGTCTTGGTAACTGTATTTGTTGTTTATGCTGAAAGGAAGTAGGTTGAGTCAATGATTTGACTCAGGCACATTAGACAAGGGGGGAATGAGAGGGCAGGGCGGGGAAGGACAGACTCCTGACTCCACTGTGGGGCGGGGAGGAGTTATCCTCCATTTTGTAACTGAACCCTAGCCCTTACCCAACCAATCATGGTTAGCCGAGGCAGTGACATCACCGCCGACCGGAGTAAAACCCCAGGGCTTGGCAAAGTTCGTTCTCTTCTGCCATGCTGCCGGCGTGAGTGGAATAGAGCCCATGCTAGCATGGAAAAGGCTCTTTTGTTTATTGCATCAGACTCGGCTCCCTGGTTGTCCTTGGGGATCACGAAGTCTGGGCATAACAATGAGAGAGAGTCATCAATCAGCTGCCTCCTGCATGCCCCATAATGGGATCAAAGCCCCCATGTGCCCTGACCGGCATCAAATGGTGATCTCCTGGATCATAGTATGAAGCTCAATCACTAGCTAGACTGGAAAATATTTTAACAAAAAGATTTTGTACATAGCTTTCTGTGCAAGGAGTATTAAATTAGCACATGCAAGAAAGACATTTAGAGAACAAATATATAGGTACCCTCAGAACAGAATTTAAATATTTAGGCTGTCAATGAACCACAAGTGTTTTGATTATTTCTAAACTAGTAATGGTTTTACTTGGGTTAATTAAAAAACTCATTCTTAATTTAAAGTAAATTTAAATTGTTTTAAATAGATGAAATCTCTGGATTTATGATAGAGGGGGGAGATGTACTGATTAGCATTTATATTAGTTATCCAGCTCCAATAACTGTTATAAAATTACTTAAAGTGAAACCAGACAGACAATGGATCCAGACTGCTGGTCACCACTTGAGCCAATGAAACAGAGACAGGGTTGACTCACATGTGAGCATTTATTCCAATAATGCGGGTGAAATGGGAGAGTAGCAGGTCATTCACAAATGTCAATTTGGTCCCAGAGGCACCCCTCCCCATAAGCCAGCTGCTTATCTTGGGTAGAAGAACAAAGATTCCATGGGAAAGTAGAAATTACAGGCATGGGAGAGTAGGCAAGGTACAGTGGTTAGAGTTACATGCAATGAGGGCAAGGTGCCTCTGGGACCAGATTACAGGTTACAAAGTTGTTAATCTAGGCCGTTCTCCGAAAGGATGACCTGCATTCCCATGTTAGCTCTCATGTCCCAGGGCATACAGCTCTCAGCCAGATTATAATGTACTTTCCCTAATCAGTACTGAACAATCATGGTTAACAGAGCACACTACTATTTTTTTTTTTTATAAAGAATGACTATTCTTGTTTGTCTTTTTTTTTTTTAATATTTTATTGATTTTTTACAGGGAGGAAGAGATAGAGAGCCTGAAACATCAATGAGAGAGAAACATTGACCGGCCGCCTCCTGCACACCCCTCACCGGGGATGTGCCCGCAACCAAGGTACATGCCCTTGACCGGAATCGAACCCGGGACCTTTCAGTCCGCAGACTGACGCTCTACCACTGAGCCAAACCGGTTTCGGCCACACTATTATTTCTTATAATTATAGCTCATCCCCAACATTCTATTCCTGCCCCTAACAAAAATGAAGAAAAAAAAAAATCCGACCTAAAGGTGTTATTTTTTCATAACTATCTCAATCAGTTCCTCAGATAGAACCTATCCCATAAATCCAACATTCTTCATTTGTGGGAAGTATGATGAGATTTAAAATAATGTCAAACAAAATGTTATCTAAACTGGAAATAAAGTTATAGATGACCTGAACTGAGAACAGAGCAAATGACATATTGATATATTGAATCTTGATATATTGAAAATTACTTATTTTATCATTATGCAAATCAGGATTTCAATAACAGTTGAATTTATGAGCTTATGCCAATGAGATATTAGCTGGATGCTAAAATTTTAAACACTCTGCTCCCAATTTCCAGGGCCAGCATTTCAGAGAAATGATGCACAATTTATGAACCTAGAATTATTTTAAAGAAAACATAACAATGACACCGAAACAGAATGAGGCTGACTGAACCCACAAAAGAGTGAGTGCAAGCCTGGCACAGTGGTGAGCATACATTACGTCTCATTTAATCAGCTAAAAGTCCTCAAGGTGTTTCATGAACTCACCTTGACTTAGCTGTGTTTTATACAGATATGAAGAAATGCAGAAATCTTAGGATTAATATAAGATTTTCTTTCCTACAAGTTGGTTCCATGACCTGGCTGGTATGGCTCAGTTGGTTGGAGCATCATTTTGTACATGGATAGGCTGTGGGTTCAATTCCCAGTCATAACATATACCTAGGCATTCAGTCCCCAGGAGAGGTGCGTATGAGAAGCAACCAATTTATGTTTTTCTCTCACATTGACGGTTCTTTCTCTCAAATCAATAATCATATCCCAAGATAGGTTTTGAAGAAAAAAATGGGCTCCATTAGGTCTTACAAGGTAATTTTCAAATTTTAAGTTATAAATTCTTATCAAATTTCCCAACAGTTTCAAAGAACACCTTGAAGTGCACTAAACTAGCAATATTATTCTTTTATTTATACAAGCAGTTTTACCAGCACCTGATCCTGGCTCAGTGGTTGAGTGTTGGTCTTAGCCTATGAACCAGGCAGTCACAGTTCGATTCCAGGTCAGGGCACATGCCCAATTGTGGCCTTAATCTCTAGTGGGGGGTGTGCAGGAGGCAGCCAATCAATGATTCTCATCTCTCTTTCTCTCTCTCTCTTCGTCTCTCCCTTCCTCTATGAAATCAATTAAAATATATATAATAAATATATAAAATAAGCATTCTCTTTTAAAAAATAAAAAAAGAAGGATAGAGGAGAAAGCAATGGGTCTCAGCTGTGGCCCCATGTAAAAACAACCTGAGGACGTTCAACAGACAAGCCCCCTCTCCTCTTGCCTCTGGTCTTGGTGGGGCACTCTTCAAAAGGGATCAGAATGAGGAGGCTCAAAGGGGTAATTCCAATGTAACCCTCATATTTGGAGGCCAGTGACCTGAATCCAGGCCAGCAAGCTCAGTGTACATTCCTGATAACCTATAATTATTAATAAGTCCCTCTCTCCTTCCCAGATACTGGTCTTGCAGAACCTGTTACCATGAACAGTGCACTTCCCCAGAGGGAGGGCTATTAACACTGGTGCCAGGCCAGACCATCAGATATGGCCTGGAGACCCCCAACACCTGGGGGCCCTCTTGCAAGCCCGCAAAAAGGACCAGAAGCATAATCCATGTTTGTGGGACAAATATCACAGGGAGAGGGATAGAAGGGAGGGTCCCATGCGTGTGCCTTCAGATTTGGAAGGCTGTTCCCTGAGTCCGCTGGTGTATGAAACAGTGTTCTTCCTACTTCCTCAGAAGCGTCCTTGTCTTCTTGGTCTTCGCCAACAAGGCTTTATGGGCATTCTGCTGCACAGCCAAGTCCAGCCCACTGGCTAAGTGTGGGGGATGCTTAACTCACAAGGACTGCCCTGCACACGGCCACTCACAGGGTCTCACCACAGAAACACAGTTGCCATTCGGTCCCTCAGAACTCTTGCTAACCATGTGGGGCACCGGACTCAGCTCTAACTATCTCCCAGACTTCCATGATGGGTTCACATCCACAGGGAACTCAAAGCAGTTAGGAATAAAAGTGACTCGCCAAAACTCTGCAATTTCCTCAGTTTCTCTATAGTCTCAGGGTCTGCTGTAGTAACATATAGAAATATTTTTAAATGTCTAAAAATATTTAAAAGGTTTTAAAATGTTTGATTTAACTTTTCTGAAACCTAAAGCATATTGAGAACACATACCCTACTGCCCTAAACGTGTGTATCCCATAGATAAGGATTTGAACTTCGATTACTGACTTAGAGTGACTTGCTATGATAGCCGTAAGTGTGAGTGACGTACTTTCCCCCAGATATGCACCCACGAGTGCACACCCTGATTGATAACATGTAATTCATGGATAGCCACTTGAACTGCCTCGGGTATGAACAGACTTTAAAAACGGGTCCTGACCAGTCAACTGTCATCACCTATCAAGACATCCACAAAGGCACATCCTTCTGCCAGTCTGACAGACGACAATACACTGTGCGGCTCCCCGCTCCACTCCCAGACAGAAGACAGAACAGCTAATACCTCCTGCTGGGGATGCGACTGAGCTCTTGGGTGAGGAACACCAGTCCCCTGCATCCGGACCGGACCAGCCCAACTGCTAGACCCCTCCACCAGGATTCCGTTAAGCCTGTAAGCACAGCGTCAGGAACTTTTGTGCGTAATAAAATGCTGTGTGATTTGCAATTGCATATGTTCTATGTGGTGTAATTCCTCCAGCAATTAATTGTTTTGTGTATGCTTAAAACTGAAATTAAGGTTTTTGGTCTTTTCAGTCCTAAGCCTGCCCTTGGTCCTGCTTGCGTAGAGCAGTCCCTTCGTTAGCAACTACTTAAATGTCCCAACACTGCATGGTTAAGCTTATCTAAGCTTATGCCTTGGATAACACCCCAGACCCTTTTCCAGGATCTACTTAGGAGAGGGTCATAGCCAGGAATCCTCTGCATTTCACTGTTCTTCAGTACCAACATCTTTTCCAATATAAAGCAAATCTTAAAAACATAAACAGAATAAAGAGAAAGCCAAAATTTCAAATTGTCTAAACTGACCTTCAATTTGGGAAGAAGTAAACTAACTCTGCACAAGGTCATTATTGCAGATAAACCAGATGGTCCCAAGCAGCTCATCCCACTCCCCCTCTGCAGCCTTTGCACATATATCTGGCACCAGACTTCCACTGGGCCTGACCACTACCCACAGGTCTCCAGCTCCCTCTCCGTCTCTCCTCTACTCCTCCCACTGATCCCCCATCTGGGCTCCTCCCTCCTGGCCCTATGCTCTGAGTCACCCCTCCTCTCCACGACAGTTGCCATTCCTCCCCCACTCCTGGCCTGTTCAGTTTTTTAACTTTTAAACTGGAAATAATGTCATATCAAGAGAAAAGTTGTAAGAACAGTACAGACACCTTGCTGAAATTAATCTAAATATTCATTTTTTATTGATATAATTCAAACCATCAAACTCAGCCTTCAAATTGTACATTGAGTATATTAACGGTTGTGCATTCATCTCCATAATTTTAGAACATTTTCATAGCTCACCAAAAATAAGCTTCAAACACAATTTAACAGCCACCACCCCAATTATCCACCACCCACCTGCCCTAGACAACCAAGAAAGTGCTTCCTGTCTCGGCTGACTTCTGTGGGATTTTAAAATTTATTATTTTTTAAAAATATATATGTTTTTATTGATTTCCGAGAGGAAAGAAGAAGAAAGAGGGAAACATCAGTGATGAAAGAGAGTCATTTATTGGCTGCCTCCTGCATGCCCCACACTGTGGATGGAGGCCACAACCCGGGCATGTGCCCTGACTGGGAATCCAACCATGTCTTGCAGGTTCATAGGTTGATACTCAGTCACTGAGCCATATAGGCCAGGCTGACGACTGTGTTTTTAACTAAACCACTGGGCATTCAATGAGGGAAACACTCAGGCCTTCCTCCTGTGATCTTCCTCCCAAATGTCTGAATGTCAGTGCTTCTAACCCTGAGGCCTCCCACATCAGGGCCTCAGGACCTCCTCAGAGGGCTTAGACCACAACTCCTCTCGGTGAACATTTTGGGATTTCAGAAATGAGCCCACCATCCCTTTTGAGCTGTGTGTCCTGCATGTACTGCTGTGCACTGAAGGCCCAAGCTGAGAACATGGGCTGACCCGGCTTTTCCTCCCACCCATACCCCATCTGGTCGGTCCTACCTCCCACATCCACATCCACTGCAACTGAGCTAATCCTCCCACCATCGGCCTTGACCCCTGAAGGGGAATCTCCCTGCCTGACTGCCTCCGTCTTCTATGTTGTAGCCAAAGTGACCATTCGCATGAACACTGCCCAGGCCATTTTCCCACTCAGAACCCTTCAGGTGCCTCCAGAATAAAAGCCCAAGTCCTTGCAACCGAAACAGGAATTTTGTGGGGTGAAAAAGAACAGGCTTTAGGAAATTATAGAAATTAAGGGACCACGGAGGAAACACAGGCCTGCAGAGCAGCAGAAGGTATATTTCCATAGAATGAGGGAGCTGGGAACAGCAAAAGGTCTATATTTAGAAAATAAAGGGAAGGAAGCCCTTCCTTCAGAAGGAGAGGAAGAAAGCCCAAAGGGAATAGGGAAACAATAAGGGGTGGGAGAGAACCTCACATGTCCCAGTGAGGTTCGATCTTTGAGCCCAGAAGTTACTATAGCAACAGAATAGTGACCAATCAGAGGGGATATCAGGCACCAGAATCTGTAGTCTTTATAAGCCAAAGGGAAAGGAGCCCAGTGGGCCTCTTCCTCTTCCCTACATGGGAGTCAGTACTTATTCTTCAATAAATCTCCATCTTTGCTATACCATTTTGTCCTTGGATTCATTTTTCGATTCTGGCAGACAAAGAATCCTGGTTCCAGCCCAAAAATTTGGTATAAAAAAACTCAGTGGGACCCTTCCTCCCTTCGCACGTGGAAGTCTGTATTTGTTTTTCAAAAAAATCTCCATCTTTGCTATACTACCCTCTGTCCATGGATTCATGCTTCAACTCCGGCAAAGAATCTGGGTTCCAGTCCAAAAATTCTGCATCAGAACGGCCTCGGCCCTTCTCCCCTGGGGGCTCCACATGAACCATTTTCCTGTTCCTCACATCCCTAGGGTTTATTCTTATTTCACAGAATGGAGGTTAGATTTCTTCTGAAGGGTGGTTTGTGTGTTTGTATTTTCAGGGAAGAGTTGGTTTCTGAGAGGGCAGGGCAGGGCTAACTCCTGACTCCATTTTGTACTGTGGGGCAGGGCGGAGCTATCCTCCATTTTGTAACTGGATCCTAGCCCTCACCCAACCAAATCAGGGTCAGCCAAAGCAATGATATCACCATCCCTATAAAACCTTTTGATTTGTTGAAGCTCGCACTCTTCCGCTTCACCAATGTCGGTGTAAGTGGGACAGAGCCCATGCTAGCATGGAACAGGCTTTCTGCTATTGCATCGGACTCAGCTCCCTGGTGGTCCTTGGGGATCACAAAATCTGGGCGTAACAGTTTCCACTGAGCAGTTTACTCTCCACGAGTAGGGGCAAGGGAATGAGAGAGTGGGCAACGGGTCCTAGCTCTGGCAGTTTCTAGCTGTATCAGGATTTTTGGACCAGAACACACAGTGTTCCCTTGGGTACAATGGTTCCTGGGCTCTTAGTCCATCTGAGTTGAAGAATGAATCCATGGACAGAAGATGGTATAGCAAAAGGTGTAAATTTTTTGAAGAACAAGTACAGACGCCAATGTGGGAAGGGAAAAAGGTCCCACTGAGTTCCTTTTCCCTTCTGTTTATAAAGGCTGATCTTTGTACTTTGATATCCCCTGATTGGTCACTATTCCCTTAGCCTGGTGACCTTATAAACTCCTGAACTCAAAGGTCACACCTCACATGGGACACAGTTTTTGCTCCCCTCCTTATTGTTTTCCTTTTCTATTTCCTTTGGGCTTTTTCCTTCTTCCTTTGAATGAGGAGCTTCCTTCCCTTTATTTTGTAAATATAGACCTTTTGCTGTTCCCAGCTCCCTCATTCTATGGAAATGTACCTGTTGCAGCTTTTTCAGCTTCCCTATTCTATGGAAATATATCTTCTGCTGCTCTGCAGCCCTGTTCTTCTTACATGGTCCTCTTATTTTCTAAAATTCCATAAAATCTGGGTTTTTTCACCTGTTTAACCATGTTCATGGATTAGTAGAATCAACATCATTAAAATGTCCATACTACCCAAGTCAATCTTCAGATTCAATGCAATCCCTATTAAAAAACCAATGGCATATTTCACAGAGCTAGAACAAATACTCCAAAAATTAATATGGAATCAAAGACCCCGAATAGCTGTAGCTATTTTGAGAAATAAAAACAAGTTGGAGGAGAGTCACTACATGGGAGAACATATTTTCCAATGTTACATCTGATAAAGGTTTAATCTCCAAAATTTATAGGGAACTTATGCATCTTAACAAAAGGAAGATAAACAATCCAATAAAAAAATGGGCAAAGGATCTAAATAGACACTTCTCAAAAGTGGACATACAGAAGGCCAAGAAGCATATGAAAAAATGCTCAAAGTCACTGATCATCAGAGAGATGCAGATCAAAACAACAATGAGGTACCACCTCACTGTCAGAATGGGTATCATCAACAAATCAACAAATGACAATGATGTGTTGAAAAGGGAAGCCTCGTAAATTGTTTGTGGGAAAGCAGACTGGTGCAGCCATTATGGAAAACAGTATGGAGTTTCCACAAAAAATTAAAAATGGAACTCCCTTTTGACCCAGTAATCCTACTTCTAGGAATACTTCCTAATCAAAAAGAATATATGTACCCCTGTGTTCGTAGTAGCCCAATTTACAGTTTAATAGTTTAAGATTAGAAAACAGCCTAAGTACCCATTAGCAGGTAAGTGGATTAAAAACTGTGGTACATCTACACAATGAAATACTACGTTGCTGTAAAAGAGAAAGAACTCTTATCATTTGCAGCAGCATGGGTGGACCTGGAGAGCATTAAGCTAATCAAAGTTGTTACAGAAAACCAGAGAAGAACCAAGCAATACTTAGAGAGATGGAGTTACATTTATTACGCGCGGGTCCAGAGGAAATTTTCTCTCAAATTCTGGGCCTCAACATGGAGGAATTTTCCCCATTTATATGTTTTTACCTTATTTGTCTCCCAAATATGGGGTGCTTCCAGCCCCCTTTGCAAGTTCTTAAAAAGCCCCTATGTGCTGGGGCCTTGAAACCTCAACCAAAGGCCTGGCCTGGTGCCAGCACTGATAACTTCATCCAGGAAAGGTTTAATGGCCGCTCTGAAGTGGGAGAGGTATTATTTTCCTTATTATTTAATCAAACAAGCATTTACAGAAGCCAAATAGCAGGATTAAAATTTCAAACAGCAGTTTTTATATAAGATGGATGTTTCAAAATAAACCAGTCAGAGCAAGACAAGTATCACATGATCTCACTCATATGTGGAATCTAAGTAACAGAATAACGTGATGAACAAAGTAGATCTCGAGACATGGAAGCATGGAACAGAATTCAGAATCTCTGGGAGGGAAGGAGGGGAAAGGTGGATGTGTGGGAGGTAATTAACTAAGAACCTTGTATGCATAATGCATGGCCCATAGACACAGACAATGGGGCGGTGAGAGCCTGGGATGGGAGGCTAGGCAGACTGGAGGGGATCAAATGGGGGAAAAAGGGGGACATATGTAATACTTTCAATAATAAATAATTACTAAAAAACAAAAAAGAGTTAATGTCCTTACCCTGGCCAGTGTGGCTCAGTTATTAGAGGGTCAGCCCACAAACTAAAGCGTCACAGGCGTGACTCCTGGTGAAGGTTTGATCCCCTACCTGGTTGGGGTGTATGTGGGAGGAAATCAATTGGTGTGTCTCTGTCACATTGATGTTTCTCCCTCCCTCCCTTCTTTAATCCTTCCCTCCTGCCTTTCCTTCTTTCCACTCTTTTAGAATTCAATGGTAAATATATCTTCGGGTGAGGATTAACAAAAAACAAAAAGGACATAATGTCTAACACACATCAAGAACTCACACAATTCAATAGCAAAAAATAAATAAAACTGATTTTAAAATGGGCAGAGGAACTGAACAGATATTTTTGCACAAAGGACACAATGGCCAACATGCACATGAAAAGATGCTCAACATCGCAAGTCCTCTGGGAAAGAGAATTTATGGAAGAATGGATGAAAAAAATATGGTGTATAGTTACAATGGAATATTACTCAGCCATAAAAGAAAAGGAAATCCTGCCATTTGTGACAACACGGATATTCCTTGACACATTATAATAAGTGAAATAAGTTAGAGAAAAATAAACACTATGTGGTCTCACATATATGTAAAATCTAAAAAATAAAACACCTGAACTCACAGGCACAGAGAAAAGATTGGTGGTTTGATGGGGGTATGGGTGTAGCTTCTCAAAAGGTATAAGCTTTCAGTTATAAAATAAACAAATCCTGGGGATATAATGCATGGTGACCATATAATAATTATTATATTTAATAATTATAGTTAATAACATTAATTGCAGTTATTAAGTTAATGTATTGCATATTTAAAAGGTGCTAAGAGAGTAGACTTTATGAGTTCTCATCACACAAAAAAAATAATTGGGGGTGGGGGTAAGAGATCAGCCAAAGAACTTGCACACATGCGTATGAGCATAGCCAATGGACACAGCAGGGGGTGAGGACATGTGCTGGGGGGCAGGAGCAGGCAGGGAGAGGTCAAGGGGGAAAAAGGAGACATAGGTAACACTTTCAACAATAAAACATTATTTTAAAAAGAATTGTAACTTTGTGATGATGACTGTTAACTAGAAATATTGTGGTGATCATTTCACAATATATAAATAAATCATTATATACGCCTGAAGCTAATGTAATGTTATATGTCAGTTATACCCATTGATTTAAAAATATTTTAATTAAAGACAATTTTTTAAAGCCTCTGAGTCAAGGCCATGTTTTCCCAGGCAGCCCCCACAAGATAAATTTCAGGAATTGCTCATTTCTGCCCATGGAAGGACACCTCTGATGAGAAACCCCCAAATCTCCCTATTGGGTTAGCCCAGTGTTTCCCAAACTTCTCTCATGATGAGAATCACCTGGTGGAGTTGTTAAAATACAGATTCCTGAATCCCAACTAAGAAGTGCTAAACTAGAATTTTTTGGAACATAAAGGTAAAATTGTATACTTAACTTAGGGGCTGAGAGGACTGGGGGACTCCAGAGGCAGGCACACAGAGCAGCTGGACCCTCCTGCCAACCCGGTAAAGCTAAGGGGACTGGGAGCCACCACCTTTGAGGGCGTGGCAGTCAATTAGCCTATCACCTCTTTATTAGGTAGGATTTCCCTAGATATTGCTAAATATCCCCCAAGGGGTGGAATAGGGTGCAAAATCAGCTCTGGTAGAGACCCACTAGCCTTGAAGAAAAAGAACATCTTTTTTTCCTAATTCTCCCCCAAATGCCATATGGTGTATCTCTGATGGAATTTACTATGGTCCTAGGAAAATGCCTCCAGGCTGAGCAGACCGATGCCTGGGCAGCAACTCCCACAGTGCGAGGCTTTTAGTCCCTTCCTCCTATGTCTATCCTTTGAACCCTAAGTGGGTCTGCATGTGTCCTCACGAGTTACACTGACCACAGGACAGAAAATTCCAGGTGGCTGACTATGACTAAGAGAAGCTCTCTCCTGGCAGACAGACTTTTATGAGGGCCCATCCAGGACATCACCATTTGGTGTTCCAATGGACAAATGAACATTGTCTTTTGGCCTTTATGCCTTCTTATCACACTTGGTGATCCACCAACTGTTTTATCCAGTTTTGCTTAGAAAATCATTAGTCCTGTAAATTCCTGTTGCTTTTCACCCTGAAACATGCTACATAGCTACTTACTTCTCCCGTGAGAAGTGGCTAATTAAAAAGAAAATCTCGAGTTCTGAGTGTCTGCCCTTAACATGTCAAGCTTCCTATTTTGGCTTAAATGTGTGAGCCATGGCTCGTTCCATCTGAGGCATAGAAACCTCTCAAACCTCTATTTCGGATGCGTTGGAGTATGAACTCCATGTCTTCAAAGTCCCTTTATTCCATTTCATACATGTCTCATAGCATATAGTTTAACTGTGGCTTTCCCCAGATTTGGTGCAAATCCATGTCCTAGCATTTCCTCATGATGCTGCACAGGCAGAAACTTCATTTTCTCTCTGTAGATTTGCTTCCCTCCCCTCAAGCCCAACTGGTTTCATTTCCTTACTTGCCTTCATTTGCTTATATTTTGGATTCTGTATACTCGGATACAGTTTAGAAAAGAGGATTGTGAAAGTCACTTAAAAAAAAAAAAAAAAAAAAAAAAAAAAAAAAAAGCTATTACCACCATTTCAGACCGGGCTTATTTGGAGAAATGCGATATATGACTGAGTGCTGTGGGATTTTCATGGAGACACAGATTCACTCTTGTCCCAAATGCAGGGGCTGGGGTGGGTAAATTCCTGGAGAGAAGACATTCAATGGGAGCTGGGAGGGGTTAGAGCTGAAGACCCTTGTTACTCTGGCTCCTCGCCAAGACTGAAGTCAGGAGCCGCACGACGCTGCCGCCGCCGGCAGGAGCCGGGAGCCGGGAGCCGGGAGCCGGGAGCCGGTCCGCTGGGCGGCGGGCCGGCGGAGCTCAGCACCTCTGGGCGCGGTCCCGGCTCCGCTCCGCCGCATCGCAACCCCGACTTCTCGAGATTCAGCCTTTGGGATTCGAGATAAGGTTAAAAAAAGTCACAGTTCCTGCGGGAACAGCTCAAACTACATTGCAAGTATAACTCTGCGTTGAGTCTATTCCCTCAAATACAAAACGTTTTTCCTCGGTCTCACAGAGCTGACGGCCTGAGAAAACGAAAAGCGCTGCGCGGAGGGAGGGACGGAGGAGGCCGAGAGAAGGGGGCACGGGGTCATCTGTAATATTTTCAGCAATAAAAGTAAATTTAAAAAATTCTCTCAGACACATTCAGCAGGCGTTTCCCTCAGACACGGAAGAGACGGAAAACCACCGCCCACCAGCGAGCGTACCGGCGGGCAGGTGGTAGCCTGGAAGGACCAAACTTCAGAGTCTTCAGCGGCGCCGCCGCGCGCCGGCGACGTCCGGCGTCGATCGGTATGACGTAGTCTCTGCCGCAGAGCATGATGGGAGGAGGGGCGGGGCGTCAGAGGGCGCGCGCTGTGTGAACACCAAACGGATTCCGCGACTGCAGAGCGTGGGGCGCGATCAATATCCGTGGCAACTCGGGGTTCCCTGCATTTCATGGAAACAGCGTTGCCCCCGTGGCGAGGGAGTCGCCCCAATCTTCGTGAGTCCGCGTGAAACGCACGGTGACGCCATTCCTGAGCGCTCCAATGCCGGCCTGGCTGGGGGGCGGGCTCTTCAAATTTGAATTGTTGTGGGTGGCAGGGAACCCGGGCTGCTGACTGGGGCCGACGGGGCCGAGGCCTGGCTCGGGGGCTCCGGGCACCCATCTACAGGAAGTCCAGCGGGAACTGCGGCCGGCTGGCCCCGACGGCCCCTCACTCCAGGTACCGCCTGCCTTCCCTTTCCCTTCCCCTCCCCCTGGCGCTGCGAGTCCCAGCCCCAAAGCCATCTAGGCTCTCGGGCTTTTGCACTTTTCTGGCTTTGGCAATGATTTCACAACTACTTATTCATTCGGTGGGTGTATTTGTTGCGTGTGAAATGTAGTTATCAAGAAAGGAGGCCACTTTCAGATTCCTTTCGATAATGAGCACTGTAGACCTTTGTTCTAAAATCACTTCTAGGACAAAACCTTTATTTTAGAATGATTATCAAGTAGGAAGATTGTGTGCCAGATCCACCAGGCTATCAGGACAATTGCTCCATCCAACTTGTTTTCTTCTGATTAAGTAATATATTGGCTGCAAGCATTTTCAGACGTTAAAATTATTTTGAAAATGGAAGGCCCTTTATCCTTTTCAAAGATAAACACTATTTACAGTTTGGTACACTTTCACACTTTTTCCCTGTTCTTATGCTTGTGTGTGTGTGTTGTGGGGGGGGGGTGCAGCGGTTGTTATTACAGATATGCAATTGTATGGTCTGTTTTGCTGCCTTCTGTGTGTGTGTGTGTGTGTAAATTTCTTTATTAATTAAGGTAACACATATTTGTCCTCATCCCCCCATTCCCATCCCAAACCCCTCCACTCATGCCCCAACCCTCCTGTTGTCCTTGACCACTGGTTAGGCTCATATGGATGCACACAAGTCCTTTGGTTGATCTCTCCCCTTTATCCTCCCCCCCCCCCCCCCTTGACCCCCATATGAGATCCAATAGTCTTATCCATGCCTTCTGTCTCGGGGTCTATTCTTGTTCATCAGTCTATGTTGTTCTTCATTTCCCCTAGATGAGTGAGATCATGTGCTACTAGAAATACACTTAAAAGAACCGAGAATGAGATAGGCAATAATGGTTACGCTGAAAGGCAAATGAATCAGTTTGTAGTGAGTTTCTTTCTGGGCCAACAGTTCTTCTGAGTATCAATTTCAATGTCAGACAGATCCTTATGTGTATTTGTCAGCAATGATATTTAGTTCTGGATGGTGAACAAATGATGGTAAGACAGGTCCCACCCTCTCTGATTTGGTCCTGGGGAATCTATAGTGACAGCTACTGACTGCTAGTATGGCAAGGCAACATCAGCGTCTTCCATCTCTTGACTGCTTCTCTTCTGTCTTCATGGCTGGAGTAGTCCTGTCAATTCCTCTCTGTTGAAGGAATCCACATGGTCTCAGAGTTGTTTTCTGAAAATATAAAAACATATCCAAAGGAATATTTTCTATAAATTTGACTTGGGATGCTTTTTCATTTTCTGCCCAAATGATTTTCCTTTGGCTTGTTTTGACACTATGTGTGTTTTTCATGGGTGTCTTGCTATTAGCATTACAATTAACTTTTTAAAGTAAAATTTTTCTAGATGTACTTTACTTATAGGATATTTTTCCTTACATGATATTCTTCTACTATCCCCCCCTTTTTTTTACTTAAACGTTAGGAGGCTTTTGAAAATTTTATAATGTAATGTTGATAGCTTTTAAATTTTAATTTTTTGCACTCTAATATGACTGCTTTAGGTTCATTACATGTTATGCAATTTTACCATGAGATGAACTACCAATAAAAATTTTAGTTAACACTTTAAGAACAGCTTTTTGTCCAGTACAATTAATTTTTCTAGGATATTCGCTTATTTCAATTAGCCATTTTAAATTAGCCTGAAAATTTGACTACTATTTTACTGTCAAATTTAATACAACAATTTTATTTTACCCTGTAAATATTAGTGGAAAGGATTATTTGCCTTCTTGAGTAGGCCCTGAACATTCCTGGTGATAGGCTGGATTTAGATATCAAAAACCCACTTCTCCACGCTATGGGTACAAGACAACTCACACAAGTCTTGTTGCAGTGAGAGGGCAGCTGCTGTTGGCCAAGCCTCTGTTACCTGGGTCCTGATTTGAGCTGGGCATGGGAAGTGAAGCAGCCATGAAGGCAGGAGACCTCCCTCAGCAGGGGTGAGGGTTCAGGCTCCTGGGGGGGTGAGGGTCTGGGTCTGTGCCCCACCTCTGTTGACCCCCAAGTTCTCTCCTGATAGCCCCTCTGCAATTGTGTTTGTCCGGGGCCAAGCAGGGTGATGTGAGGTTCAGTTCTGTCTCCTTGGTAGCCTATACACCACTCTCCCCTCCGCGCATAGCACTTGCCTTGGGATTCCCTCACTTGCTGGCAGGGCCCCAGCACTGATCACATACCTTGGGGACAGTTTGCCTCATGGGTAAGAGACAGATCCATGGTACCAGTCATCCCAAGGCTTCAACCTCAACATGATCAGAAAGCTCAGGCAATAGCTGTGGGCAATTGGATTGTGAGAAGAGGGACCAATATAGCATGCTCATGTTCCTTTCCAGGGGACTCTCTACACAATGGAAGGATTAAATGCTTTCATGTCCTTTTTAAATTGCTGTCAGACATTCAAAAAATTAGTTTGTAAGTTTGCTTGGGATAATTGTATATTATGCTGTTGTAATTTTAAAATATCAAGAGACTAGTGACCCAGTGCATGGATTCGTGCACATTGAAAGGGAATTTAATTAGAAGGTGGCCAGCAGGGCAAGACTGGGCAAGATGGGCCAGACACGCCCTGGAGCCAACCTCCCATGATCCATCCCCAGCTGGCCACACCTGGGACAGCTCTGTGGTTCGAAGGTTGTCTGCAGAGTGAGCGGGGTTCCTCTGGCAGGTGCTGTCCCTCGCCTAGCCTAGGAGGACCAAAACCAGCTCTACGACATCCCCTGAGGGGTCCTGATTGCAAGAGGGCAGTTCTCAGGTGACACCCCCCCCCCCCCTGCTCCCAAGAATGGGGCTCTCTCTTCTCTAGTTCCAGGTGTGTCACCCAAGAACTGCTTCTACCAAGTCATGGCAGCTCAGCAATTCCTGCATTGAACATCTGCCCCCTGGTGGTCAGTGTGCACAATAGCCGTCAGTTGGACAGTCAGACACTTAGCCTTTTATATATATAGATGTGTTAACTTTGTCTCCAAGCACCAAAATGATGATTTTTTTATTGATTCCCAAGTGTGCGAGGTACTAGGTATTATAGGTGATGGAGGTAACACAAGTCTGGGAAAAATTATAATGATATTGTAGAATAATATTATGTAAGGATATTCTTTGCTCTAGGCCATGGCAATTCCATTTCAAACTGGCTGTCAATTTCTTTTTTGCATAGACAAGGTCTTATAATAGTTACATTTTTTGCGCCTCTCCCAGGGGCAAGTAGTGATAGTAGTGACACCCTTTCTTTGGTGTCCACACAAGGCAGAAACCTCTTTAATTTTACACACAGAGGGGCAGTGGTTTGATTTTGTGTCATACAAAAGGGAAGCTGGGTGGAGACCCCTGTGTAATTATACTTCCTTGTCCCACCCGTGGTCCTCCTGGATGACCAAGGTGTTTGGTATTATTGGTGACTATATTAGACGGAGGATCAGCCCATGTAAGGAGTCTTACCCGTGAAGGGTCAGGAGCATAAGTCCAAAATACTTCCCCATTTTCCCCAGATAATATTACCATACTATTGATTATTGCTAGCATTGCTAGAAAAACGTTATCAGGCATTCTTGGGTTTCTGGTTACCTCACAATTTCTTCCCTGAGGTTTGAAGTTCTGATTGATGTTTCTCTATCTTTGGATCTATTTTTTCCCCCCATCAGCTTATGTTGTTCATTATATTCCACAAATGAGTGAGATCATGTGATATTTATCTTTCTCTGCCTGGTTTATTTCACTAAGCATAATGTTCTTCATCTCCATTCATGTTGTTGCAAATGGAAAGAGCTTTTTTACCGCAGCGTAGTATTCCATTGTGTAGATGTACCACAGTTTTTTAATCCACTCATCTGCTGATGGGCACTTAGGCTGCTTGCAAATCTTAGCTATGGTGAACTGTGCTGCTATGAACAAATTGGTGCATATATCCTTACTGATTGATGTTTCTAGTTTAGTAGGATATATTCCTAGAAGTGGGATCATGGGGTCAAATGGGAGTTCCATTTTTAGTTTTTTGAGGAAACTTCAAACTGTTCTCCACAGTGGCTGCACCAGTCATAATTCTCACTAGCAGTGCATGAGGGTTCCTTTTTCTCCGGATCCTCTCCAGCACTTGTCATTTGTTGACTTGTTAATAGCCATTCTGACAGGTGTGAGATGGTACCGCATTGTTGTTTTGATTTGCATCTCTGATGATTAGTGACTTTGAACATGCTTTCATACATCTTTTGACCTTCTGTCTTCTTTCGAAAAGTGTTTACTTAGATCAGTTGCCCATTTTTTGATTGGGTGGTTTATTTTCTTTTTGTTAAGCTGCATGCATTCCCTGTAAATGTTGGAGATTAAGTCCTTATTGTTGATAACATTGGCAAATATGTTCTGTCATGCAGTGGGCTTTCTGGTTTTATTGATGGTTTCCTTTGCTGTGTAAAAGCTTTTTATTTTGATGTAGTCCCACTTGTTTATTTTCTCTTTAGTTTCCATTGCCCTTGGAGCAGTATCAGCGAAGAAATTGCTTTGGCATATGTCAGAGATTATTCTGCCTATAGATTTCTGCCCTAAGAGGCCCCTGGGTCTCAATGTCCCAGGGTAATCTCTGCAAGCACCTCTGAGAGAAAGTCTTCCTCGAGTTCCGCCCACTGGTAGACAGTCCAGTTTCTCCCCATATTAATCTGGGTCACCAGAGTCTAGCCCAGAACTGGAGTTCAGAGCAGTCGGAAGCTTGTGTCTCCCTCCCAATTGAAAAAGCCAACTACATACATACATACTCAGTTGCAAGCGCGTGCCTCCCTACCTCTGCAGTTCTGCAGCTCCTCTGAGTCTCAGTGTGCTTTTCTCTTTCCTTCTAGTTGTAGAGTTTCCACTCAGCCAGCCTTCCTGTGGTTCTGGATGATGTCCATTTTGTCTGTTAGTTGTAGTTTTGAAGTGTTTGTGTGAGGCAGCAAATTTGGGTGTTTACCTATGCCTCTATCTTGGTCTAATCATTTCTTATTTGTGACCTCAGTTGGGTCAAGTATGCTTGGCCTTTAGGACACACTGTTCCTTCCTTAATTTGAGGAATGCCAGTTATTAAATCCCCATTATCTAAGGTTTCTTTGTTTCATTGGAGTCTGATCAACTTCGTTTTGCTCTTCTTTTAAGTAGACGAGAACGGAGATTCAAGTGTTTCCTGATTGCCTCTATCTAGTGGTGTTTTTTATTCTGTATCTGTTCTGCAAAGCTTCTATAGTAAGAGAAAATCCTGGATGACTTTCCTCTATTGTCCTTTTCTGTTCCACCAACCACACTAAAGCTGAAACCAGACAACCAACAACCAATTAATCAGTCCTGGCAGCCTGTCATTAATTGAGCCAATACAGCAGAGACAGGATTGAATCATAAATGACCATTTATTCCAATAAAGCCTACAGTATGGAAGAGCAGCAAGTCAGCCACGAAAATCAGCTCTGTACCTTCCCCCTCAATTCTTAGTACTATTAAGTAGATGTTTTGGTGAATGCCCTTCCCCCACCTGAGGATATGTTTTGAGAGAGAGAGAGAGAGAGAGAGAGAGAGAGAGAGAAGTAAGTTAGTTCTTGGACCTGAAATTTTTTGGTTTATGGGACAACACTGAGTTGTGAGCTACAAGTTATCCAGTGTTATTATGAACCAATTAAACCTTTTAACTAGAATGTTATTATGGAAAGCAAACTTAAGTTTTTCTGCACCAAAGCCTGATAAAGTTTGATTTCACATTGAATTATAGGTTCTTCTGGGCTCCTGCTGAAGATCTGTCCTGAAAACTGTGATTAAGTAAATTTTTTGATAGAAGAAATTTGTTGCTTCTGTTTATCAAGATGATTACACCTTCAAAACATCCAGAAATTCATTTGTCCTCAGAGACATCTTCTCAAAGGAGAAATATGCCCATTCATGCAGTCTTTTTTGACAGCATTCCTTCAGGGACACTTACTCCTGTGAAAGATTTGCTGAAATATCAGAACTCCTTTCTAAAACTGAATGACCAGAAAAAGAATCAACTCTCAGAAATGAAATTTTTTCAAGATAAAAATGTATTTCATTCTACCATGCTAGCAGAGCCTAGCACTTCTAACAGTCTTCTTAATATTGATATCAGTGCTATAAAACCCAATAAGGATGGATCAAAAAATAAAGCAAACTATGAATCACCAGGAAAAGTATATCAAAGAATGAAAGAGAAGTTAATGTATACTAAACAAGAACAAGCATCACCAAAAAGTGAAAGTAACAAAATTTTTATGCATAATGGAGCTGAGAAAAGAGTATTGCAGCATACCTACCTCTATGAGGAAAAGGAAAACAACAAATCATTTAAATCAGAAAACAGCTTATTAAGAGGTTAGTTATATTATGTGTTGGTTAAAAAGCTATAATGTGTTATTTATTTACACCCTAAACAAAAGACAAAAATCCCTGCCCTTTGTAGCTAACTCACACTCAGGTGGTGGGGATTAGATACAGTAGATAATTTTTATGTACAGTAGAAGTGCTATGGAAAGAAATATGTAGCAGAGTAAGGATAATAGGGAGAGTTAGAGTAGGTTGTAATTTTCAGTGGGATAGTCAGGATATGCTTCCAAGAGAATGTGACATTTCTGCTGAAAAAACTGAAGAATGTGATAGATACAGATAGGTATCTTGGAGAATGGGGAAGGATGATCCAGACAGGTAATAGCTGGTACAAATGCCCTGAAATTCTGTTATTTCAGGAGTGTGCCTCACAAGTTCAAGGACTAGCATGAGATTAATATATCTTGGAATGAAAGTACAGAGCTGGGGAAGTGCGGATAAATAAGAGGGTCAGATTATGTAGAACCTTAATAGGTGAAGGTAAGATTTTTCTGCTTTTATTGTGAGCAAAATAGGGAACCATTGGGAGGTTTTAAATAGAGGGATGATAAGATCTGACTTTTGTATTTATTTATTTAAGAAATATATTTTATTTATTTATTTATTTATTTATTTATTTTTACAGAGAGAAAGGGAGAGAGATAATTGGAAACATCGTTGAAAGAGAAATATCCATCAGCTGCCTCCTGCACACCCCTTTCTGGGAATATGCCTGCAACCAAGGCACATACCTCTGACCAGAATTGAACCTGGGACCTTTTAGTCCGAAGGCCGATGCTGTATCCACTTAGCCAAACTGGTTTTGGCCTGACTTATGTTTTTAAAATATCATTCTGGCTGTTAATTTGAAATAGTTATTTACAGTAATCCAGGTGAGAGATTGTGTTGGCTTGATCCAAGTGATAGCAGTGAAGATAAGAAGTGGTTGGATTCCGGATATATTTTAAAGGAAAAACCAATCACGTTAGCACATGTGGGGTGTGGAATGTCAGAGAGGTTATAAAGGATGACTCCATAGAGTGTTTATTTTCCTGTTGTTGTTTGGCTTTGTTTTTATTACCCAAGCAACTGGAAAGATATGGTGCTTTATCTGAAATGAAGCAGATTAAAGGAGAAGTTGGATCAGGATCTCATTTTTTTCATGTGAATTTCCATGTCTTTTAAAAATGTGTGTGTACTGTGAAAAAAAATTAGTTGTAATTAAAGGGCATAGTCCAGGTGAGAAAAATATATTTGGGAACTACTAGTACCTAAATGGTTTTTAAAACTATGAGATGAGATCATCAAGGATTAAGTGTAGAAAGAGGAAATATTCAATAATGAGCCCCCAAATTTAGAAGTTAGAATAAGTGATAGAAAGCAGTAAAGGCCACTTAGAAGAAAAGGAAGAAGAAAAATTAAGATTGGTACTTTGGCAGCCAAGACAACAAAACTAATGCTGCAAAATCAGTCGGGTAAAATGAAGGCTGAGATTTGACCATTGGGTTTAAGAATGTGGAGGTCATTGGAGACATTGATTAGAGCAGTTTTGGTGGAATAATGGAAGCAAAAACATGATACAAAAGGGTTTAAGAGAGAGTAGAGACAGAAGTTGATAATGGTGAATGTAGACAACTCTTTTTGTGAGGAGCTAAGAAATGACATTAAAATATTTTATTGTTTTTAATGATTGTGAAATAACATTTTTGTATGCTGTTGGAAATAATCCAGTAAGGAAGGAAAGACTGAGATAAGAAGTCTGATACCCTTCAGAGGCTGAGAAAGAATAAAATCTAAAAGTGGAGATTTGGCAGATCTAGCTGGTTTGGCTCAATGGCTAGAGCATCAGCCTGTGGACTAAAGGGTCCCAGGTTCAGTTCTGGTCAAGGGTGCATTCCTCAGTTGCAGGCTCAATCCCTGATCCCTGTCAGGATGTCTACTGGAGACAATCAATTGATGTGTCTCTCATGTACATGTTTCTCTATCTCTTCCCTTCCCTTCCACTCTCTAAAAGACCAATGAAAAAAATACCCTTGGGTGAGGATTAACACACACAATAATAATAATAATAATAATAATAATAATAATAATAATTGTGGAGATTTAGGAACATAAACAGATCATCAATCAAACAGGAAGGTAGGCAGTATTGTATTATTTTGAGGTATGGAAATTTGAATAGTGTAAGAGACTGGAAGAGTGAATGGTCTAGGCTTAAATTTAATTTTCTGGGCAACATTAAGAACCTAGCTGAGATATATGGACATGGATTTAAATAAGACCAATCAGTATGATTGTGAGTATTCCTCTTGCCCTATTAGCTGTATAGGTACTGGTGGGGAATAGTCAAGGAGTTGGATTTTAACAGATTATTATTTTGCTAAATAGGATGAAGTGAGAGGAATACAAAGTAGTTGGGGTAGCCCTTTCAGCAAACGATATGGTAGATGCTTATTTAATAGACATGGAATGGAACTTACAAAGAAGTTTTATCTATCCTATGTCTACAGATAATATAATAAGTGATGGGCTGAGAATTAAATACAAATATCTGTTTGAAAGCCCACAGTCTTAACTACTACTTAATAGATTATGGGTGCATTTTTGTGTTTCAAAGACAGTGATATATTTTGACACAGAAAGAGTTCTCTATGTAAGTTTAGGCTGGAGGTGGGGGAGTACACAAAATAGTCTGTTTCTCATACCCTAAGAGAAAAGGTAGAAGCAAGTGAAATACACACATTAAAGCACATTTTATATGTAATTTGGAATTAGAGGAAGAGATAAGTAACTTGCTTTGAGAATCTGATCACTCTTTTCCCAGAAAAGACACATATATACAAACACAAATTTTGTATGTAGTTTCAGAGACCCTCTGCATGGATGTTGGACGCTCAAATAAATCACCCAGGTTATAAACAGCATGTTATATTTGATCAAATTATCTGCTTTTCTTTACTGCATTGTCCTGCCATTTCTGTAGAACAAGTAAAATAGAAATTTGTCCTTTTATACCATGTCTTTATAATAAAATCTATAGCTCACCTGGCGTGGCTCAGTGGTTGAGCATTGACCTATGAACCAGGAGGTCATGATTCATTTCCCGGTCAGGGCACATGCCCAGGTTGCAAGCTCAATCCCCAGTGTGGCGTGTACAAGAGGCAGTCAATCAGTGATTCTCTCTCAACATTGATGCTTCTTTTTTATTTTATTTTGTTAGAGAGAGGGAAAGACAGAAACATCATTGTGAGAGAAACACATCGAACATCAATGTGAGAGAAACACATCGATTGGTTTCCTCCTGCACATACCCCACCAAGGGCCCCGGCCAGGGAAGAGCCTGCAACCAAAATGGGTGCCCTTGACCAGAATCGAACCCTGGACCCTTTGGTCCACAGGCTGATGTTCTATCCACTGAGCCAAACCAGCTAGGGCTCATTGATGTTTCTATCTCTCTCTCTCCCTCTACTTTCCTTTCTGAAATAATTTAAAAATTGTAAGAGAAATAAAATCTTCATATTATGATTCTTAGGCCAAAGTCGCACATTTATTTATTTATTTTTAACATATATTTTATTGAATTTTTTACAGAGAGGAAGAGAGAGGGATAGAGAGTTAGAAACATCGATGAGAGAATCATCGATTAGCTGCCTCTTGCACACCCCCACTGAGGATGTGCCCGCAACTAAGGTATGTGCCCTTGACCGGAATCAAACCTGGGACCCTTCAGTTCGCAAGCCAATGCTCTATCCATTGAGCCAAACCGGTTTCGGCCAAAGTCGCACATTTAAAGCACATTCACTCCTGATTTTTTTCAAGTATAATATTTGAAATTAAACATAAAATAATTTAGTTAAATGCTAGGAGGTACAGCAGAATAAAATGTAAGCAGTGCTCAAAGATCTTATTGTTTAGTTGATAAGCCTACCAGATTTGTGCATTTGAAGATTGCTAAAAGAGCTGTCAAAGGGGTATAAATTATTATTGAGCTTGCTTTTGAGTCTCAACATTTTGATTTTTAAAACATAAGTTACAACACTTCAACTATTCTTTCATAATTTAGAAATTTACAGCAGCCAGAAGCAGACTTTTCAAAACTGGATGGTACTTCATATATTATATATATACTTGATTTTATTCCAGATTTCTAGGCTTCTAAGTTCAGTAGTATATTTTTGTCTAAAACTGGCAAGATGTAACATGAAATTTTAAAAAATGCTTTCTCAGCCTGCCAGTGTGATTCATTGGTTGAGTGTAGACCCATGTGGCCTGGTCAGAGCATATGCCCAGGTTATGGGCTCTACACCGGTAGGTGGAGTGCAGGAGGCAGCCAATCAATGTTTCTCTGTCATCATCTATGTTTCTATCTTCCTTTCTCCCTAAAAATCAACTTAGAAAGCATGTATTTTAAAAAATATATATTTTATTGGTTTGTTTTTTTTTTTACAGAGAGGAAGGGAGAGGGATAGAGTCAGAAGAAACATTGGTCAACTGCCTCCTGGACACCTCCCACTGAGGATGTGCCCACAACCAAAGTACATGCCCTTGACTGGAATCGAACTTGGGACCTTTCAGTCTACAGGCTGACACTATAACCACTGAGCCAACCTGTTAGGGCTAAAAAGCATATATTTTTTTAAGGATTGAAAGGAGGTTTTAAAAAAAAAAGTCAGCATAATATATGTATAGAAAATGGGTTGAAGGCATGAGAAAATAATGAAGGAAGAAACTTTTGTAACCAATATGTTATAAAAAGTCTATGTGCCTATATTTGGTCATTATTAAACCTAAATCTTTATTTAAATATTTTTAAAAAGGCATTTTTTCTTCTCAGTGACTAACACATCTCAACTTCTTTCTTCAAAAAAAAAAATCTCAACCTCAGCCCAAGAAGTTCCTCTAGAACTATCAAATATTTTACTCCCAGTCAAGCCAAAGATACAATGTCAACAAGCAAAGAAAACGCCTCTGCAAAGAAAACGCCTTTTGCAACAAGCAAATTTAACTTATGGTAAAGTGCTATTGGTTTTTATTTTTTGGTTTGTTATTTGAGTGCATTGTTAAATGTTCTAGATAATTATTTTCCCGGTGTAGACATAAGCTTTAACTGTGGATGAAAGATCTATACTAATAAAAGCCTATGTGTCCATCATGCCGTCACACCATAACAATCCATCACCAGGAAGCTATGTGCACAATGGGCATGCGTGCATGTGTATAGAGCCACAGAGGTGAGTTTTGGGGTCCTGGCGGCTCCACATGGCAAGGCTGAGGATCCCAGCACTCCACCTCCATGCAATGGAGCCGTGGAGGCTAGACCCCTGACATGGGGTCCCCTGGCTCACGCCTATTCTTTGGGGCAATCCATTGAGAAGCTAGTTGGATGGGCAGTGCCTACCTCTTTGGGGAGATCGATCATGGGTTTCTGCATTGTATGCGGGCATAGGTCAGGATGGGGACAGCCTTTCCCACCTCCCTGAGTGCATGAATTTCATTCACCAGGCCTCTGGTTAAATCATAAAAGGCAGAAGTAATCAGAAACACTGTGCTGGAGGGTGGAGTATTCTTAACCTGAAGACGACTTCTTTTTTTTTATTTTAATCTTTAATCTTTATTGTTCACATTATTACAGTTGTTCCTCTTTTTTACCCCCATAGTTCTCCTCCACCTGGTTTCCCCCCAACCTTCTACCCTTATCCCCACACTGACCTCATCCATAGGTGTACATTTTTTTCCCCTCCCCTTCACACCTCTTTCCCCCTGAGAATTGTTAGTCTACTCCCTTTCTACATTTTTCTTCTTCTTCTTTTTTTTTTTTTTTTTTTTAAATTTCCCTAGCATGTTTTTTTTTTTTTTTTTTTAATATATATATATTTTATTGATTTTTTTACAGAGAGGAAGGGATAGAGATAGAGAGTTAGAAACATCGATGAGAGAGAGTCATCGATCAGCTGCCTCTTGCACACCCCCTACTGGGGATATGCCCACAACCAAGGTACATGCCCTTGACCGGAATTGAACCGGGGACCTTTCAGTCCCCAAGCCAACGCTCTATCCACTGAGCCAAACCGGTTTCGGCTTCTTCTTCTTCTTAAAGAATACCTTTTAGTATTTCATATAATACTGGCTTAGCTTTTTCTTGTCTATGAAGATCTATATCTGACCTTCAATTCTGAATGATACCTTGGCTGGGTAGAGTAATCTTGGTTGTAGGTTCTTGCTATTCTTCACTTTGAACATTTCTTGCCACTCCTGTCTGGCCTGCATAGTTTCTGTTGAGAAATCAGTGGACAATCATGGGTGCTCCCTTGTAGGTAACTGCTTTCTCTTGCTGCTTTCAATATTCTCTCTTTGTCTTTTGCTCTTGGCATTTTAATTACGATGTGTCTTATTGTGGTCCTCTATGGGTTCCTTTTGTTTGGGATTTTCTGCGCTTCCTGGACTTGTAAGTCTATTTCTTTCACCAGGTGGGGGAAGTTTTCTGTTATTATTTCTTCAAATAGATTTTCAATATCTTGGTATCTCTCTTCTTCTGGCACCTCCATAATTCTGATGTTGGCACGCTTGAAGTTGTCCCAGAGGCTCCTTACACTATCTTCATATTTTTGGATTTCTTTTTCTTTTTGCTTTTTTCAAGTTGGGTGCTTTTTGCTTCTTTGTATTTCAAATCTTTGACTTACTCTTGCGATCCTCTCTTCTGCTGTTGGATCTCTGTATATTATTTTTTATTTCAATCAGTGTATGCTTAATTTCTAGTTGGTCCTTTTTCCTATCCTCGAGGGTCTCACTAAATTTATCAGTGGTTTCTAGAAGACTCATGATTAACCTTATAACCACGGTTCTGAACTCTATATATCCAGTAGTTTGCTTTCTTCCATTACTTTCATTTGTGACCCGTTTGTCTCTGCATTTTTGCTGCTTCCCTGAGTTGATAGATTTGTGTGCTAGGTGTGCTATATGGCCCAGTGGCTCAGCCTCCCCAGTTACCTGAGGTGGACACTCTTGGTGCTCCCCTTTGTGGGCTGTGTGCATAGCCTTGTAGGTAAGCCTTGATTGTTGTTGGTATCACTGGGAGGAATTGACCTCCAGGCCAACTGGCTGTGAGGATCAACTGTGTCTACAATAGGAGAACTTTTGTGCTGGAGAGATCCTTATGGGGCAAGACTTGCTTCAGTGGGGCTTTGGTGCTCACTGAGTCTGCCCCCAAGTATCTCCTTTATGGATCTGAGGAGTTGTAATCTGGATGATCCCACTCTGATCCCTGGGTACACTGGCTCTTGGATCTCTAAGGAACTGCTAATTTAGCCTCTGCCTGAGTTCACCCATCAGGAGCTACAGAGACAGAGAGATCTGCAGATTCTTCTTCTTTGGGGTTTGGAGGTGCCCAGATGAGGCCCAGCTGTGAAGCATTGCAAGCTGCTATAGGGCCTTAGGCCTTCTTTTGGTGGCTCTGGGGCTCTCTGACCAAGATGCAGTTTGTTAGGTAAGTTTAGATTGCAAAGGGCCAGGCCATTCATATGCAAAAGCCTCTGTACACAGCTTAGATGGGGCATGGTCTCGGAATCAACAATATGGAGCAAACAGCTATGGTTGATCCTCAGCCCTACCTTAAGAGGCCTCTGGGTCTCAGTTTCCCTCTGTAATCTCTGCAAGCACCATTGAGAGGAAGCTGCCCTCAAGTTCCGCCCACTGCCAGACAGTCCAATTTTTCCCCATATGAGTCTGGGTCCCCAGAGTCTCGCCCAGAACTGGGGTTCAGAGCAGTCAGGAGCTTGTTTTCCTCCCGATTGAAAAAGACAGCCATACACTCAGTTGTGAGCCCTTTCCAAGCACGTGCCTCCCTACCTCTGCACTTAACTTCCGCAGCTCCTCTGAGTCTCAATGTGCTTTTCTCTTTCCTTCTAGTTGTAGAGTTTCCACTCAGCCAGCCTTCCTGAGGTTCTGGATGATGTCTGTTTTGTCTTTTAGTTGTAGTTTTGAAGTGGTTTTGTGAGGCAGCAAGTTCAGATGTTTACCTGTGCTGCAATCTTGGTTTCTCCTGAAGACATCTTTTTAATATTAAGGTTTAAATTTTCCTGTTTTTCTTTTTATTTCATATGAATCTTCTGAAAGTTTCGTTTGACTTTTTTTGTTGTTGTTGTTTTGCAGAGCTTCCAATTCTGAACCAAGAACATGAAAATGTTTCAGCTGCAGGAGTCTCCAACAAGGCATTAACTAGAGCTCAGTTGGCAAAACAAATTTTTTCAAAGGAGAATACAGTTTCAACCACTAAGTTCAAAAAGAACACATTTGTTTTAGAAAACATTAACGCTACCTATGAAAAATTCCCAAATACTACTGTTGAAACTCTCAATACTAACTGTGTTTCTCTTAAAAATGACAGTCAATTAATTTCTGTTAATGAGGTCAGAATAAAAGGGGCTTCACAACAAGAAATTAAGGGAAGAAATGAGAAAACAGTGTCCAGAGAAACTGTTCTTCCAGGTTCTATAAATGACACATGTAAAATTGTGCTTGCAACTCCAGGGTTTAATGTAACAATACCTCAGGAATCAAAAAGATACACTTCAAAGCTTCTTCCAAGTATATGCCAAACTACTACAAATGGAGTTAAAAATAATAAGGTAGGAAAACTTTTAAGACAGATATGTATTTTTGTTTTTATCCCCATTCTTTAAGAACTTATGCTCTTATGGTCTCTCTTTACTACTATTTTTTTTTAATTGATTTTTTACAAAGAGGAAGAGAGAGGGACAGAGAGTCAGAAACACTGATCAGCCGCCTCCTGCACACCCCCACCGGAGATGTGCCCGCAACCAAGGCATATGCCCCTGACCGGAATCGAACCTGGGACCTTTGAGTCCACAGGCCGACGCTCTATCCACTAAGCCAAACCAGTTTTGGCTCTTTACTACTATTTAATGCAGAGGCAGTGGGTTAAAAGCAAGGTCCGGGTGTTAAGTCTTACCGTACTTGATTATTAGTTGCATAGCCTTCAACAATTTACTTACTCCCTGTGGGGATGAACACTAATTTTATTCCTGTTTTTACACCCACCCAGCCCCGATTCTTGGGGTACTATTAATAACAAGAGAAAGGAATTATGTATAGCACTTAAAGATTTGAGAATTTTTTCTTTTGTAAAGAAACAGTGATCAATAAAAAACTTCAGACATCAAACTATGTGACATTAGGACATTTGCTGGAAAAACTGGAATGGAACAATAAGTTCAAAGAGAAAACTAAAAGATTAAGTTTATAGTTATTAAAGGTTTTTCCACTAATTTTTAAAAGGATGATGGTGGGCATTTTCCAGATAGAAGCCAGGGTCTTTATGAAGTTTTCAATTTCTACCTAACCTTAAAATATTAAATTCTGCCATTCTCTGCTCAAAATTCTCTAGTAATTTCTTATTTCAAGAGAAAATAGAAACCTTTATCTGATTTATAGAACTGTACATAATTCAATTCCTGGAGATAATCAGCCTCATCATATAGAGCTCAACAAATATTTGCTGAATGAATATTTTGATATTCTATATAAGCAATATAGTATGGGGTTCTAAAGCCAGAATTTCAATTTTGTAACCTATCTGTGCCACTAACTAGCTAGCTATGTGTGACATGGCAAGTTATTTATATTCCTAAACTAGACCTTACAGAGTTTGTTTATCTATAAAATGAAGTTAATAATATCTCCCAGTGCTAGGAGGATAATCTGAATCAATGCATCTAAAATGCTTGGGACAATATCTAGTGTTAACTTTTATTTTTCCTAGCATCTGACTTATTTGATGTACATGTTTCAAGTAGTTCCCAATTGGAATTAGAAAGAATTTTATTGCCTCTTCCCCAAATCCTACCTATAATTTTTTAAATGAACATAAATGTGACATATAGTAACTAACAGCACTGTTCCATTTTTAACATCTTTCTCTGACTCAACATAAAGTACCACTGGAGAATGTCTTTATGTATAAACTTATAATTTTATATATAAAGTAAATGACTTGTTAAATTAGTCATTTTTATGACCTTGGGCTACATATCTCATCAGAATTAGTTCAATGTTAAATTGTTATATAATAGAAACAATTTCCTACCACTGGTGTTCACAGAAATTTTCCTTATGATAGAATTTTATTTGACCTAAAATA
Source organism: Pipistrellus nathusii (assembly GCA_963693515.1). Lineage (NCBI taxonomy): Eukaryota > Metazoa > Chordata > Mammalia > Chiroptera > Vespertilionidae > Pipistrellus > Pipistrellus nathusii. Next base: position 108,335,812 of record OY882858.1, read on the forward strand.
AGGAATTCTCTACTATTCAGATATTTACTTTGAAATAGAATGCTGTTAAATATAGATTCCTACCAATTACTTTTATAGTTTATAAGAAACTGAATGCAACTTCAAATCAACTTTGTAAAGAAAAAAAATATGTACTGTGAGTTTTTAGGAATAAGAGTGATGTGACATATTATGTATATTACACAACTAACCCCCTTTGTCCGAGTTATTGGGATTTTGGTGGGACTTAATGTTTTAATAACTACTGTAGGTTTTTAGGTCATTCCCCCTCCCCTCTCTCCCCACCCCAGGAGGGGTTGAGATACTAGATAACAAGAATATTTAAAGTATAATTGGTTCTGGATTGAAAAGAAACTATGCAATAAGATTTCAGCGCAGTGTTTCTCACCATTCATCTTTTCTATTTTATTTGCTATTTAAAATAGAGTATGATTTTTATATAGATGAGTACTAAGGAATCCTTTGGATAACTTATGAATTTTTCTTTTAATAGTAAATTGATTTTGTAATGCTTTATACTTCAAATAATGGAGAAAATATATACTTTATTTTATATTTAATTAGGTAGTCCAGCTACAGGAATGGATGATTAAAATAATCAACAATAATACTGCTATATGCGTAGAAGGAAAATTGATGTAAGTATAACATTTGAATGTTCATATATATATATATATATATATATATATACAACTATTGATTTCAGAGAGGAAGGGAAAGGGAGAGAGACAGAAACATCAATGATAGAGAGAATCATCAATCAGCTGCCTCCTGCACATACCCCACTGGGAATGGAACCCATAGCCCAACTGGGAATTGAACCACAACGACCTCCTAGTTCATAGGTCAATGCTCAACCACTGTCATCACAAGATTGCCTCTTGCACAGTGGAGGTGGGGCCCAGCAGCTGCTCCACACCATGATGCCTGGGGGTCCTGCGGCTACACGCATTGCGAAGTAAGCCAGTCCCACCATCTCCACTGCCTTGCGCAGAGGAGGTGGTCGAGGCAGGCAAGGGCAGTTGTGAGCGATCAGGCTGGCAGGGGATGTCAGTTGGGGGTGATCAGGCCGGCAGGGGATGTCAGTTGGGGGTGATCGGGCCGGCAGGGGATGTCAGTTGGGGGTGATCGGGCCGGCAGGGGAGGTAAGTTAGGGGTGATCATCTGGCAGGGGAGCAGTTAGGGGGATGATCAGGCTGACAGGCAGAAACAGTTAGGGGCAGGCCGGCAGGCAAGTGGTTAGGAGCCAGCAATCCCAGATTGTGAGAGGGATCGGCCTAAACTGGCAGTTAGACATCCCCCAAGGGGTCCCAGATTGGAGAGGGTGCAGGCTGGGTTGAGTGACACCCTCTCCTCCATGCATGAATTTTGTGCAACGGACCTCTATATAATAAAAGCCTAAGCGACCCTTATGGCAGAATGACCAGAATGACAGGTTGCTATGATGTGCATTGACACCAGGGGACAGACGCTCAATGCAGGAGCTGCCCCGTGATGGTCAGTGCACTCCCAGAAGGCTGAGCTCACGGCTGGCAAGTGCAGCGGCGGTGGCGGGAGCCTCTCCTGCTGCTGCAACAGCACTAAGGAGCAGTGAACAGTTGGACAGTAAGGAGTGAGGGGTCCCAGGCTGTGAGAGGGCACAGGCTGAGCTGAGGGACCCACCTCCAGTGCACGAATTTTGTGCACCAGGCCTCTGATTAGATAATAATATTGTTAATGTAGCTGGAATGCAAATTTATTACTTTCTATTATAATTTGATATACTTACCTATATCCATTGTGACTCCTGTGAATATTTTGGCCTTAACTAAGCTATTTTTTTCTCCTAGGGATGTCACTAATATCTATTGGCACAGTAATGCAATTGTAGAACGGATTGAACACAACAAACTTAAGACATTATCAGGCAACATTTATATATTAAAAGGGATGATAGACCGGATTTCCATGAAAGAAGCAGGTAATGAGTCATTATTAATTGACAAGTCATTTTAATAAGTGGATTAACCATATTTCTAATACTAATATAATTTTTTACTTTTAATTAGGGGTCTTAAAATTGAATCAGTCAAAACTAAAAATTAAAAACAGAATTGACCACATGTAAAATTATTATATTTGACAGTTTAAATAAGTCCAGTGATATTTATTCATTATTTTAATTAAGTTCCTTATTTGGGGAGAATTCCTTATTTGGGGAGAGGGAGAGTGAGAGAGAGAGAGGAGAACATCAATGATGAAAATCATTGATTGGCTGCCTGCTGGGGATTGAGCCCACAACAGGGCATGTGCCCTTGACTGGAATCAAACCTAGGAACCTTCAGCCCAAAGGCCGATGCTCTATTCCCTGAGCCAAACTGGCTAAGGCTACTTCATATTTTTACAAGCATCTGCTCCCTCCTCTTAGGTGAGGGTAGGGGTAGGGGAAGGAGGGTATGACCTGAGCAATAAAAATAATCAGAAAATAACTTTTTTTTCATATGTTCTCATTTGTTTGTAACTAGAGCTGCTTTTATATGGATGAGTAGTCCATATTTCTGTCTGTGTCAGCCTCTGCATTTGTATTCCAGCTCCCATTTTCCCTTTTATTCAAAAATGTCACTGTAGTAATTCTCCCTTCTCCTGTCAAAAACAATCCCTCTTTTCTTGTTTTAGAAAACAGTCCTTTTTACCACACTTCTTTTATCTTCTCTCAATTATAGGAAAGCAACTCTGAGATTTTGTTATATCTATTTCCTCTTGAGTGTTCCCCCATTTTTTCCTTGAATTCTCTTTAATTGTGCTTTAATCCCTAATTCTTCACTGAAGCAGCTCTTATCAAAGTTTCCAGTGACTCTCACATTGCTAAATCCAGTACAAATTTGACATAGTTAATCTTACCTACCGAACTGCCTTGAAACACTTGTTTTTAAAAAAATAATTCTTTATTATTGAAAGTGTTACATATGTCTCCTTTTTTCCCCCATTAACCCCTACCATTCTGCTCCTGTCCCCTCACCCAGGCCTCCATCCCATTGTCTGTGTCCATGGGCCATGTCTACAGTATATGCATACCAGATCTTTGATTGATTATCTCCTCCCCTTCCTCTCCTGCCTTCCTGAGATTCCTCACTCTGTTCCATGCTTCCATGTCCCTGGATTCGCTGTTCATCAGTTATTTTGATACTTAGATTTCACATATGAGTGGGATCATGTGATACCCTGTTTCCCCGAAAATAAGACAGTGTCTTATATTAATTTTTGCTGCCAAAGATGTGCTAGGTCTTATTTTCAGGGGTTATCTTATTTTTCCATGAAGAAGAATATGGTACGCATTTATTGTTAAATGAAAATAAAGGAAATTTATTACCTGTATATGGTACAGTAGTACGGTAGTTGTCAATACAAACCAGACAAACTGTGAATCCTACAGTATCAAGAATTTACTCATTTATTCAATGACAGTCACGTCATCTTCTGGAACATCATCATAACAATCCAATTCCTGAATTTCCTGGTGAATTTCTTGTGACTTCATTTCTTTCAGAATCAGAGGACCAAATCTCTCATGTTTAGCAATAGCACTGTCTTTAAATGAGTACTTCTTGTCAAGGTAGCCTGCTCACAGAGCATTTGCAATGCAACTGTCAGTGATTTTCTCCCCTGAATTCTTCACTCAAGTCACAACTTCTTGCAGTTTAGGTTTCACAAAGTTTCCACTCTTATTTCTCTCCATTCTATTTTCAATGTAGTCATTAACTTCCATGCGCAAATTGTCTTTGAATGGCTTGTTTATTGCAATATCAAGAGTGTGGAGATAGGCCGTCATTCCTGCGGGAATCATTATCTGATCTATTTTTCTTTTGTGAAGAAATGTCTTCATGTCTTTAGCACGGTGAGTGCTGGCTGCATCCCAGACTAGCAGACCTCTTTGGCTCCCTTGCATACCAAGCGGCAGCATTAAATCGACCCACTTCCTTATAACTGCTTGTGTGGCCCAGGCTTTTTCAGATTCAAGAATAAAAATGCCCAAAACATGTTCAATCTTTTCCTTCTTGCCTTTAGAAATGATTAAAGGTTAGTGCCATCCAGACGAATTGCCAAAATACAGGAAACACGTGCACTTTCATAAACAGTGGAGGGAATGGACACTAAGGAGGCACCCCGCTGTTCAATTGTTGTTTGAGATGATTGGCCCATAAACACTGCAGTTTCATCCATAGCAGTCATGTTGGAAAGCTTGTATTTAGAGAAGTCAGCCTCATCAAAAAAGGACTTGAATGCAAGTGCTCACTTAATAATTTGAGTATCTTCCAACCTAAACAATGTTTTAGATCCTTTTTTTTTTCCTCTTTATTTTTTTTTTAATCAATCTTTATTGTTCATATTATTACAAAAGTTCCTCATTTCTTCCCTCCTCCACCAGGTTCCCACCCCACCCTCCGCCCCTTCCCCATCCCCCATTGTCCTCATCCATAGGTGCACAGTTTATGTTCAGTCTCTTCTTCCCTCCCTTTCCCCGATAGTAAATCCCTTTTCAGATAGTGAATCAGTTACTTAGCATTTTCTCATATCAATAATACCTCCACATGCCCAATGATACACTTCACACAAAAGACATTTCCCAATAGGTCAACTAGCCTCATCCAGGCCCCACCCAAGGAACTCACAGATCAACACCCCAGCCCTATACTAACTCAACACATCCAGATCTAAGCCTTCATCACTTGATTCAGCAGACCCTCAAGTTCCCGTGAAAGTTTCCAGCCATGTCTGAGAGGCAGCCATGGGGCAGGGGCAGGCGAGGAGCGAGCTGTTCCGGGCCTGGCTGCTCAGGGCCTGGCCTCTGTTGCTCTGGTTCGTTCCACAACCAGCTGCTCCGGGTCTGGTCACTGCCGCTCCCGACCTAGTTGCTCTGGACTTGGCTGCTGCTGCTCCGAACCTGGCCGCTCCCAGCCTGGCAGCCGCTGCTCCGGGCCTGGCCACACCTGACCCGGCTGCTCTGGGCCCGGCTGCTCTGGGCCCTGCTGCCCCGGGCCTGGCCGCTCTGAGCCTGGCCACTCCCAGCCTGGATGCTCTGGGCTTGGCTACTGCTGTTCTGGATCTGGCTGCTCCCACCCTGGCTGCTCTGGGCCCGGCTTCTCTGGGCCCGGCCACTCCGGGTCTGGGTGTTCCTGGACTGGCCACCCTGGGCTTGGCCGCCTCCGCCTCAGGCCTGGCTGCCACTGCCCCAGGTCTGGCTGCTCCAGTGCTGGCTGTTGATGCTCTGGTTCTGGCTGCTGCTGCTCTGGGGCCTGGCCGTTGCTGCTCCGAGCCTGGCTGCCACTGCCTTGTGCCTGGCCACTCTAGGCCTGGCCGCCGCAGTTCCAACATTCTGTCCTTTTTTTTTCTTTTTTTTTTTAAACGCATTTATGTTGCAATGTTGGCTGGTGAGTTGAGTTCTGACTTAGTCTTTGATTTTTCAAGAACTTCTTTGTATTCTTTCTTAAGTAATTTTACTATCTTTTGCTCTCACTTGATTTCTTCACATTGAGAACTTCTTTGGTTTCTTCCTCCTTGTCCTGGGAGCTCAGCAGGTTGGCCTGTGGCACCCTTTGTTCTCTGCGGTCACCTGCACTGCTTCAGCCTGTTGCAGGGGACGGTGCCGCCCAGGAAGCAGCCCCCCGGCCTTGGCTCCATTGCCTGCGCTGAGCGGTCCAAGGCTCAGGGGCACCCCCCCCCCCAGGGGCCCTGTCGCCCGGCTCCTTTCTGGTGCCCGGTTGGCCAGCGTCCAACAGGGGCTCCTGCTCCCCGCCGCGTTCCCCCAGCCCAGAGCTTTTTTTCTCCTTCCCGCTAGGGGAGTCCAGCATCAGAATCAACAGACTGTCCTCTGCGCGCAGTGTGTGCGAGTCCGGGGGCCCGGCCTTTCGCCGCTTTCCCGGACTCCACCTCACAGCCCCGTCTCCCTCTGCCTGAGCCTGGGTCCCCAGGGATTGGCCCAGAACTGGGGTTCGGAGCAGTCGGGACTGAGGCTCAGCGCCGCCGGAGGCCTTGTTTCTTCCAGCTAGGGTAACCCAGCTTCAGAGTCAACATTCAGTCCTCTGTGCACGCATTGCGCGCGACTCCGGGGGCCCTGCTTTTCGCCGTTCTTCTGGGATTCTGCCTCACAGCCCCGTCTCCCCCTGCCGGAGCCTGGGTCCCCAGGGTCTGGCCCATAACTGGGGCTCAGCGCTGCCGGTTCTGGGGTTCAGCCCAGGCTGGTGTTTTTATTTCCTTCCTGCTAGGGAACGCCAGGCAGCACCCAGCCCTCTCCTCTCCGGCTGCGACCTTTCCGCGCAGGCGGGCGCGCAGCATGTCTCCGTACCTTAGGCTTTTTTTCAGCTCCTCTGATTTTCCTTCTGGTTTTCTCTTTCCTTCTTGTTGTAGAATTTTCAGTCAGTCGACTACCTGTAGCTCTAGGCAATGTCCACTCTACATTTTAGTTGTATTCCATTGAAATTGTTGTGTGCTGCCGCGGTTAGATGTCTACCCGAGCAGCCATCTTGGATCTCTGTTGTAGATCTTTTTAAAGACAGTTCACTTCGCTGAAGGAAATTATCCAGCCAGTTGTGATGCTTTGAAGTCTTCGGGGGCTATGTCAAACTGTGGTGCCATTGCAAGGGCAAATTCTTGAATCTGAGCCCTATTCACAACCAAAGCCTCTGCTCTCCTGTCAACAACCCATTCACAGATCAGGTCTTCCAGCTCAGAAAATAATGGTTGCCGACCTGATCCACACTTGCACTTTTTAACATTTCCCTTGTTCACTTGTTCAATGAGGTTACCATACTCTGCTCGCCATTTTCGGACCAATCGGATACTCAACATCTTCTCTTTGCAGAAAGCAGTAAGATTTTGGCCCCAAGAGTCTTCCATGATTCCTTTCTTATACTCCACGGAATAGCTTTTCTTTTTGTGCTCATTTCTAGGGGTAAAAATAAAGGAATTGGGGTATCAAGGTGGGGGGAGGGGGATCACTTAAAATGACACTGGGGGGATCAGAAGGAATCAAAATGGTACAGGAGAATCAGGGGGGATTACCATTTTAGTAACCCCTTTTGATCCTCCTGTGTCATTTTGATTGCCCCCTCTGATCCTCCTGTGTCATTTTAAGTGATCCCCCTCCCCCCACCCCTGTGCCACTGAACACCTTCACCAGACATTCCCCCTACCCCTTTATCAGACATTTACCCCTGGGGCCTGCCTGGGGACTGTCACTGGGCTTGCTGGGGCCTGGATCTGGGCTGGAGCAGGGTCTGCCACTGACTGAGAGCCTTCAGTCATCATGAGGGCGGCCGCGAGCATCAGGTAGTGTCACCAGAGACAGGCCAGCACTCACCACCTTTGCAGTGTCCCTTCCGCTCTAATTTTCCTGTCTTCTACATGCATCTGCGAAAGTCTCCTCCTCTCTCCCGCCCCGCACTCACCGCTCACTCCAACCTCCATTCCGCCTCCAAAAGCAGTGAGGTCAGGACTGAGTAAAGTCACTGGTTGCTAGATGCCAGTCAGTGTAGACCAGTTTACAGCAAATTAATTTTCATTCTGAGACAGAGCCTAGGGGGGGCTTATATTTCACTCAGAAGGAAACCTGTAAGTAGGTCTTATTTTCGGAGGATGTTTTATTTTTGGGGAAACAACGGTAGTTGTCTTTCTCTGACTAATTTATTTCACTTACTGTATTTTCCGGTGTCTAAGACAATCCCCTAATTTTACAGTTAAAACATAGGTTTAGGCCAGGGGTCTGCAACCTTTAAGACATAAAGAGCCACTTGGACCCGTTTTCGAAGGAAAAAAAAACCTGGGAGCCGCAAAATCATTGCGACATTTAAAACAAATATAACACTGCATATATTGTTTCTTACTTTAATGCTATATACCAGATTGTGCAGTTAGCTGTCAATCTGAAGAAAAAAAGAATTTTTTCACTTAACAATGTAAAATATATTTTTGCAAATTAATAACTAATTAAAATATTTAATTTACCTGGTTAATGGGATTTTTGCTCCTGAACCTCAGTGCACAGTGTCTGCACATCAGGGCTGTAAGACGTTACCTTCATTTTCACACAGGCTTGCAAGTTGTCATCTGTGAGGCGTGACCGATGTTTGTTTTTAATGTAGTTCATGTTGGAGAAGACCTGCTCACATACATAAGTGGAGCCGAAGATCGACAGGACTCCAAATGCATACTTTTTCATGTTTATATAAGTGTTGGGGATGGCATTCCATATTTCGAATACAAGTTTGTCCTGTTTGGGAAGGTTTTCAATATCACTCCATTTATGATTCTGAGCCAGAATGGCCTTCTGACGGGCAACATCCTCAAGAGTAGCGGCCAAGCATTTGAACTTGGACACCCATATATCTTTGTCGGCTATATCGGCCAGTTCCATCTCAAGATCAGGTAGACTTACACCTGCAAATGCAGTCATATTCAATAGGAATGGATCGATCACCAGGGGAGTGACAGGGAAGGATAATGTGTTTTTTTCCTCTCTGAACTCACAGAATCGTTTCCCAAACGAACTTTGCATTGTGGTGATTGCAGACTTCAAATATTCCAAATTTATTGTATCACGACTTTGTTTGAACTCTCTCAAAGAGGGAAAGTGAGACAGTGTACCTCTCTGTAAATCTTTGACAAACACTGTCAACTTGCGCTCGAATGCCAAAACCTCCTCCAGCATGTGCAGGGCTGTGCCTCCTTTCCCCTGAAGGGTTGTATTTAGTGTGTTTAGATGTGCTGTCATGTCTACCATAAAATGTAATTTTTCCAGCCACTCTGGTTGTTCCAGCTCAGGAAAGGTGAGCTCTTTGCTGGACAGGAAAGTTTTTACTTCTTCCAAACATGCGACAAAGCGTTTTAGCACCTCGCCTCTGGACAGCCACCGGACCTTGTTGTGGAGCAGGAGGTCAGAATATATGCTTTCCACTCACTGTACAGGCCCGACTCCCAGTGACAGTCACACTGCAAGCCCTCTCTTTCTCTTTCTCCAGTCCTCTCTGTCCTCTCTATCTTCTTTTTCCTTCTCCCTTTTTTCTCTTTATTGCTTTTTTTAAAATTATTTTTCAGTGTCCCCTCTGTCAGCACCTCTTTCCCCTCGCAGCAGTCTCCTCCTCCCCAGCTCAGAGGTGCACGCTCAGCATGCCCTCAGTGACATCACAAGCTGTGATGTGAGGGAGGAGGCTGGGCCAGGACAGGAATGCTGTGGTTGCCTAGCGACACTAAGTCGCCGGCAACCTGCCACAGGAGGGGGAGGGGGTGGCGCGGAGGTAAGTGATACAGCTCCTGCGCCGCCCCCCCCCACCCCCCCCCCGCCCCCTGCTATCGGCCCTGCTGTTGGGAGCCGCAGGTTGCCAACACCTGGTTTAGGCCTATATTCGCTGTATGAGACTACCCCCCACTTCAAAGAAAAGACTTACTTTGCCATCAAGATCTGCAGGTAATTTTTGTGCAATTTTGGTCTTTTGCCCCCAATTTTCGGTTGACTTTTTTTTTCGTTTCAAAAGTCGTCTTATACGCCGGAAAATAGTATGATACTCTTCTGGTCCCTCCATGCTCTTTCAAAGGATAAGCATTTCTTTTTTTACTGTTGCATAGTATTCCATGGCATAAATGTACCACAGCTTTTTTTTATCCACTAATCTACTGATCGGCACTTATACTGTTTCCAGATCTTAGCTATTGTAAATTGTGCTGCTATAAACATGGGGTGCATACATTTTTTCTGATTGGTATTTCAGGTCACTGGGTCAAATGGCAGTTCCATTTTTATTTTTTTCAGGAAACTCCATATTGTTTTCCATAATGGCTACACCAGTCTGCATTCCCACCAGCAGTGTATTAACGAAGGTTCCCTTTCTCCACATCCTCTCCAGCACTTGTCATTTGTTGATGAAACACTTCACTTGTCTTCTAAAATACCATATTCTGATTTTCTCCCTCCATGTTCCTTCTTCGTTTCTTTGCTCGTTTTTCCTTTTTCATTGTCTCTTAATGGATAGACTAGGGCTTTTTCTACATTCAGTACTATGCTGATTCCTTTGAGGCTTTAAATATTAATCTATGTGGTGACAAATGCCAAATTTATACTCTAGAAACACCAATCAAAAAGGATGTATAAACTAGAAACACCAATCAAAAAGGATGTATGCACCCATTTGTTCATAGCAGCACAATTCACCATAGTTAAGACTTGGAAACAGCCTAAGTGCCCATCAGCAGATGAGTAGATTAAAAAAACTGGTACATCTACACAATGGAATACTATGCTGCGGTAACAAAGAAGGAATTTTTACCTTTTGCAACAGCATGGATGGAACTGGAGAGCATTATTCTAAGCGAAATAAGCCAGTCAAAGAAAGATAAATACCACCATGCTCTCACTCATTTGTGGAATATAATGAACAACATAAACTGATGAACAAAAACAGATCCAGCCGAAACAGGTTTGGCTCAATGGATAGAGCATCGGCTTGGGGACTGAAAGGTCCCGGGTTCGATTCCGGTCAAGGGCATGTACCTTGGTTGCGGGCATATCCCCAGTAGGGGGTGTGCAAGAGGCAGCTGATCGAAGACTCTCTCATCGATGTTTCTAACTATCTCTCTCCCTTCCTCACTGTACAAAATCAATAAAATATATATTTAAAAAAAAAAAAAAAAAAACAGATCCAGAGATAGAAACATCGATGAGAGAAACATTGATCAGCTGCCTCTTGCACACCTCCCACTGGGGATGTGCCCGAAACCAAGGTACATGCCCTTGACCGGAATCAAACCTGGGACCCTTCAGGGCCGATGCTCTGTCTTCTGAGCCAAACCAATTAGGGCCAATACAAATTTTTCAACTTCATTATGATCTAATGGGGCTGCCTTCATATACTCACGCAGCCCATCATTACCCGAAACCTCCTTATGCAGTGCAGGACTGTATATATCTAAAACATTTTCATCTCTCTTAAATCTGCTTAATCTACAGACTTCCCCCTCTTTCCACTCTTTCAGTGGCTAGCTAAAATCCTTGGAGACATCCTTAAATTCTAGATTCTTTCCCGCACACATTAATATGTCAGTATGTCCTATTGGCATTATCTTCATAATATATCCAGAATCTGGGCTTCTGCTGACCATTGTGGTCCAAACCTCTCTTATGTTCTGAATCATTGCAGTAACCTAACTGGTCTCCATGTTTCTCCCATTGTTCTTCCATAGACTCTTCTCACAATAGCAGCTATTACAATCCTATTAAAGTCAATGCCTGTGGCTTCTCTGATCATAGCATTTGCATAGCTTTCTGTCTCACTCAAAGTAAGAGACTAGGTCTGTATTAATAAAATGACCCCAAGGCCTTATAATATCCTTCAAGGTTTTCAATGCTATTTCAGTAAGAATATCTCTATCCTTTTTAAAAAAATCTTTATTGTTGAAAGTATTGCAGATATCCTCTTTTGTTTTTCACATTGTCCGCCTTCATCACTCTTATTTTCTGTGTCCATGGGCTATTCATATAAGTTTCCTGGTTAATTCACACCCATTCCCACTTTCCCTCTGAAATTCTGTAGTTTTTTCTGACTATCCTTTTTTAAAATATATATATATTTCAGAGAGGGAGGGAGAGGGAGAGGGAGACAGAAGCGTCAGTGGTGAGAGTCATTGATTGGCTGCCTCCTGCAGGAGCCAAAGGAGTCAAGCCCGCAACCCAGGCATGTGCCCTGACAGAGTCAGCCGGCACCTCCTGTTCGTAGGCCATGACCTCCTGGTCATAGTCTGACGCTCAGCCTCTGAGCCACACCAACTGGGCTTGCCTATCCTTTTTAAAGATGCTGTCTTCGTGAACACACTGATATTTCTTTTCCCCCTCAACTGCATGATTTTTCTTCATAGTATCAATGTCCATCTAACAATATATTTTACTTGTTTGTTTGCCTTTTGTTTCACATTAGAAGGCAAGTTCCATGAAAGTATGGATTTGGGTTGTTTTGCTAATTGCTGAATCCTTGTATCTTTAACAGTGCCTGCCTGGCACATAGTAAACAATAATTGTATGTATGTTTTTGTTTTTTTTAATGAATTAATGACATGTCTTCAAAATTCTAGGTTTTTAGATAATTTTGTTTGTTTATTATTACATAGGTTATCCATATTATCTCATAAGGAAGTTTATGTTTGGCTTTCCAGAAAATTGGAAAGAACACATTGATACTTTTCTAGAACAATTAAGGTAAAGTATTTTTTATATAAAAAACAATTTTATTGAAGCATAATTTTCATTTGATAAAATGCATCCATTTTAGGTGAGCTTTTAAAAATGTATACTTATATAACCAATATGCAGTGGGTTAATTTCTTTTTTATGGAAAATAAAACCTTGGACATTTCAAGGAGTCATCCTTATTCTACATTTATGTATCAAATAGCTGTTTGTGGTACTTTTTTCTTTCATTCATTCCCTCTGTTGGCACTGGGGAAAACCAGGGAGAATTTGGTTAAATCTTGCCCTTAAGGAACTCAGAGGGGATGGAGTGATGTCAGTTAACTAGTCACAAAACAGGAGTTGACAATTTTTTTCTGTAAAGGGTCAGCTAGTAAGTACTTTTATGGGCATGCTCTATCGCAACTGCTCCAACTCTTTGTAGAGGAAAAGCAACATAGTGTCTTAATGAACATGGCTATGTTTCAGTAAACTTTATATTGTACTGAGTTTTTTGTGGGAAAGGGAGTGGAAGCCATGAAAGCTTAAATTATGTAAGATTAAAGATAATCTTTACTATGCTGAAGAACTTTAGCTAAGAGAATTTTCTCTATTTTTTGGTATAGTGTTAGTTTTAAAGATTAGGTTAGGGTTTGGGCTGAGTTCAAAATTATTGTTAGAGTTACCTTTAGGATTAGATATAAGGTTAGGACTAAAAGTTAGTTACGTTCAGGATTAGTCTTTGGGTTAGGGTTAGTTTAAAAATTAGGTATGGCTAAGGTTAGTTTTAAGGATAGGTGTAATATTTGGGATTAGGGTTAGGGTGATGGCTTGGTTTAGGGTTAAGTATTAGAATAATTATAGGCTTATTGTTAGGATTTGTTTTATAATTAGAGTAAGGTTTTTGGGTAGCTTTAGTGTAAGGGTTACGATTAAGTTTAAAATTAGGAACAATGTTAGGATTAGCGTTAGGATTAGGGTTGGTATGTTATAGTTAGGGTTAGTGCTATTATATTTAGGGTTGAGGTTAGATCATAGGAGAGTTTCATTTTTTTGTGGGTTTTATTATAGTTTTTTGTTTTCACTTTTCTGGGAACCAACAATAGAGAGAATATAATGTATGTTTTTAGGTCTTGTGAAAAGAAAAAGAAAAAGGCCAGACAAAAACAGAAAAGTAGAAGATTTGTGCCTGACATAGGGAAATCAATGAAAAATGATGCAGGAGTAAACCAAACAGATGGCCCCCAAAAAACCAGCACCATTTATGATCTTGATTGTAACCATTTGGGTATGTTTGCTCTTTTCTTCTCTATTGGTATGGTAGTATATTCTTACATGAACCCCACATTGTTTAATTGTTTACAGTGCATAAACAATTGTGTTCTAATCTGGTCCTAAAATTTTTGAGTTTTCACTACTTGAAGAAAAACTACAAAGCAGTTAGCATTCAACTTACTTCATTAAATGTTACCTAATTAATCTGATAAATATATCAATGAAAGATATGGTTCTTTTAGTTTCCTAGACGCAAGGTATTTAGGCTGCTAACTAACTCAAACCTATATGTTAAATATGCCTAATTTGTACCAAATTTTATTTTCATTAATAGACAATACCAGTTTGTTTTTATGGAGGTAATGGCATGTTTTTTGAATGACCACTGCTATAAAGGTAGCTGGCAAAACTGTTCTGTGTCACCTCTTTGCCAAAACTATAATTTACTTCATAGCCTTTTCTAAAAAATATAGATGAATAAAAGTTAATTAGAATCTGTTGTATACATTTATGTTGATTCTACCTTAACCTTGTAACAAAGAGCTTTACAGGATTGCTTCTACCAAAGTCATGGCATCCTATAAGTCCCCCACTGCACCCCACTTCCCTATGTTCATAGGCCCGCCTTTGTAATTTTGCTTATCCTTTCTAGTACAAAGGAATGGATTAAATATGTAGATGACTGCTTGCTCAGGGCTAGCTAAAAGTCACTCGTCTAGTTTTTTCTCAACCTTTCCTCTTTTTTTGAAAAGTTATCCTATTTGTTTATAAATTTGAAATATTGCTCATTGTCATTTGCTAGACCATCTTCAGTATTCCGGAGTCGTGGGGCTATAGAAACTGCTATATACTTTTTTACTCCTAAATTTAAAATTCCTAAACGTATATCTTACTTTTATCATTTATTAATCTTCTTTAGTCTTAAGTCTTAAGCAGTGTTTTTCATAAATGTTTAAATTGTGAATGTTACTGGTAAAGTGTTTGAAGATACAAATGTAAAATTCTAAAATTTGGTAAACTATTCTACATGCTACCTGTGTCTATAATAAAATAATTCAACAAATATTTTTAAAGCACTTTCCATGAACCTTGATCTTTGTTAGCTGCTAGCAATTTAGAAATGAATAAAATGAGATGATGCCTCCCCTTTGGGAAGCTCAGGTTAGGGGCAAATATTAATGGATTTTTTTTTAAGGTATATCATTTTTCTAGTGTGATTTATTAAATCTTTGTTTTGTGAAAATGTTAAGACATTGTGTGTCCTCATATTACATAAGTTATTTTGAGTGGTGGTGGTTTGTGCTGTCTTTTTTTTTTTTTAATGAGAAAACCACTGAAATAAAACAAAACCATGTCTAACATTAAACAACTAAAAGTATGCAAAGGCGCTAATCAGTGATAATTTAAAATGATGTGATTGTGTGTGTGATTTACTTAAAATGTGGTTTTGCATATTTAGTGCTATAATCCATATGTCATACTATTGTATTAAAATATTTAATATCTGTTATACTTAACCAGAATATATTATAGGTGATCTATTATAATAGCCTTCTTCACCATACTGTAATAATCTCAGAGGAAGGACACCATCCATTATGTATCTTCAAATACAGCTTTTAGAATAATAATAAAAATGTTTATAGTTTAACAAATTCTTTTTAACTTACCTAGAATTTTAGCTCAATAACTGTTTCTTAAGCCTATATTGTATACTATATAATTTGGTTT
This sequence comes from Pipistrellus nathusii, assembly GCA_963693515.1. Taxonomy (NCBI): domain Eukaryota; kingdom Metazoa; phylum Chordata; class Mammalia; order Chiroptera; family Vespertilionidae; genus Pipistrellus; species Pipistrellus nathusii. Next base: position 108,351,005 of record OY882858.1, read on the forward strand.
TGCTTAAAATTTTAATTATAATGGATTTAGTTATACATTGGTATACATAAATTAATTGAAACATAAGAATTCAATATACCTGAAGAAATATAAGGGAAATATAGTTAATTCACTTTCTGTTTAGTTAGTAGAGTTTGGATGAAAGGGAATTTGTATTTACAAAATGGTGTAATGTTTCTATTTTGCTTTAGATGTGGCAAAGGAAATTCAAAACATAATAAGGAATAATATGGCTGTCCATTTTTTTTTCTTTTATTTTTTAAGAGAATAAACGTGATTTGAACAAAATATAGCCCTATGCAGAATGATTCTGTCCAACTAAAATTGCTTTATGTCATAATCAAATTTAACAAATATTTGTGACATTGGATTAGACTTTTTCAAAGTGAGTTCTTAATGGGGAATAGCAGCTTAACTTTTATATAATCATTTTATCTAAATCTCCATCTTTGTACTCATAGAACTGAAGAAGAGTAAGCACAGTACATTGCCAGGAGCTATAGAATTAAACATTTGCCAGAGTAATCTTCAAAATAAACCATCATTAAGCTTACCAGATGACCAAATAAAGAATACTGTTCAAAAAGGGGAAGAATGTGACTTACCTAATCAGGTAAGCTTTTATTGACTACTGTACAGTCGTGATATGATACTACTGACAAGGTTCAAGACCAAATGAGAAATCATGAGTTTCTTTTGTTAAGTATTGCTTTTTATTAGTTTAGAGATAGTAGGTAAATGTCTTGATATTTATTTTCCTAGTGCCTCACTGGAAAAGTGCAGGCAAGAAGCAAGAATAACAAAGTTTTTAGCTATAGAGTAAGGTTTAAATAGAGAGAGGAAGGCAGGGAGGGAGAGAGAGATTGGGTGTGTGTGTGGGGGGGGCGTGCACATACATGCGCATGCACATGCACATTTTAAATGATAGTACTAAATTAGGAAAGATGTGAGAATGTGGTTACCCACGTGGTGCTTCCAAAGCTTAAGCTTTGAATACCTCTGCTAATAAGATTTCTATAAGCTACCTAGAAATTTGTGTGCTTGAGTCATACTGTGAAAATGCTTGCAGTCATGTTTTATAGGTAGTACTTGTTATAGTAAAAAGTTATCTTTTGATTTTGAAGGAATTGATCGGAAAAAGGGAATATAAGAAGTTATCTTCAAAAAAAACCAAAAATTGTGAAAGAATAAATAAAGAGAAAATTGAAAGTCAGAAGCAAGGTAATATATCCTTATTATTGTTTTATTTTGTAACTAGAGGCCCGGTGCACAAATTTGTGCACGGATGGGGTCTGATCGCCCCACTCAAATTGGGGTTCATCGGGCTAGGCTGGCAGGGAGAAGGGACATGGGAGGTTGGCCAGCTGGGCCGCCTTTGGTCAAACTCCCAATCAATGGGACAATTTGCATATTAGCCTTTTATTATATAGGATAAGTAGAAAGTTAATATTTGAAATTTTTTAACATATTATAAGTGATTTCAGCCAAAACTGGTTTGGCTCAGTGGATAGAGCGTCGGCCTGCGGACTGAAAGGTCCCAGGTTCGATTCTGGTCAAGGGCATGTACCTAGGGGTTGTGCAAGAGGCAGCTGATGATGATTCTCTCTCATTGATGTTTCTAACTCTATATATCTCTCTCTTCCTCTCGGTATAAAAATCAGTAAAATATATATATTTTTTAAAAAGTGATTTCATAAATTTCCAAATCTAAAATGATCGACTGTTTTAATGCTTATTAAATATTAGTTATCTTTTTACAGAAGATGATTTACAAAATGAAATAATTCATTGCTTTAAATATACATTCACGTATAGGTTTGCTTTCTTTAATCAAGGTAGCTTTAAATAATTTTTTAAATCATGAAATATGTTATTAAAATGTTTCTAGTAATGTTTAAAGACAATCTTTTTATTAAATTGTTAATAAGCCATAATTTAGTTTTATGTAAGTGTGGATTTTTCAAAATGATTTCATTGAAATCCTGCATACCTGAATATATAGGACCTTTTCTCTATGCATTAGGGAGTTTAAAACTTAATGTTTAATTGAATCTATAAGCTTAAAAGCGTTTTTTTCTATTTTATTGCTTATAAGTGAAAAATGAAAGTGGAGAACATTTATAAGTGTGTAAAAAAAAAAATAGACTGAAGAGCAATAATACTACTTACCAAATTTGTATGACTTAAAAATATCCAGAATAGCCTGGATCTTTATTCAGGTTATTTAATGAAGTCAATAAAAAAAAATTTTGCTCAAAATTAGAAAGTTTAAAATTTTTAAATTGCCAATTGAACATTTGAATCACATTTGTAATAAGGAATTAGAAGAAAACACTTAGCTCATAATGTAAAAATATATAATTCCATTGAGAAGTGTTGTGGAAACTTTATTGATTTTGATTAGTACTATTTCATGAATTATAATTTAGAAGTTTCTTTTCTTTTTGTCATTCGTCTTTTAAATGTCACATAATATGTGTAGGTTGTTGGCAGTGTGTCACTGATGATTGGTGTTATAATTTACAGTTTATATCTATTTATAATTATAGCTGGATAATTTAAAGTTAGAAACTAAATTAGTTTAGCTTCTGGTTTCTTAAGTTTTAGAGTTGAGAATTTCATATAATTTATTTTCTTTATGTAGTGACATGGTATAATAAAACTCAATTCTGTTTGGGTTGTTTTCCCATGATGATTCATAAAGATTTTGGGGATTCAGCAAAAGATTGCCTTGATAGCTACAATTAGGGATGAATGAGAATGAGGCCATGCAAATGGAGTTTCATGTTCTTTTAATTCCCTTCTTCAGTAACATACCTTTTATTTCATGTTATATAAGTAGTAAGGTTTTAGCAACCCAACAAATAATTATCCAGCTTCTACTACATATGTGACTGAACTAACTCCAGTAAAATGAAGATAATTCACAAGTGAAGACAGAATTACTAAGTATACTTTCAAACTAGTTGAAAGATAAGACAAGTGTAATTATATGCAGGGCACAATGCCAAACATGGCATTATTTTAAAATATTCTAGAAATTTGAAAGAGCTTTCATTCAGTTGAGGAAATCAAGACAAAGTTTGTAGACTAAGTAGGCTGGAGTATAAGATTGAAGCAGGTAGTGATTTGGTTTGTAAATGTGTGAAAGAAATTTTCCAAGTAGAATAAATTTGAGAAACGGTGGTCTCATAGACATAGAATATGGTTCAGACTTGAATGCAGGAGTGAACTATATTAAAGGCCAGATAGAGGAGCTTATTTGCACACTAAATATACCATGAAAAGTCCTGGACAAGTTGGTATTAAGAAATAATATGTTTACAATTGAAAGGACAGTGATCTAAACAGATTGGTGTTTCAGCAAGATTAATATATATTTTATTTGTGAAAAACAGTTTTTTAAATTTTGTAGCTAATTTGAGATTTTGATCTTTGGTTTTATCTTATGAAATTAAAGAGCAATCCGAAGAATCGAAGGTATCCATTGATATTATCATCTCAGGGAAGTCACCTTTGTTAGACGAAGAAAGAAAATATGTGGCTACTAATCAGAAGGAAGTCTATGTTGTATTAACACCACTTACATCTAAAAATGTGATAGAGCAAAAATGCATGAAGTATAATGTGTCCCCTGGTGCCATTAAAGCAGTATCAGATTTTCTGGTGCCAACGCATCAAAAAGAAAGTGAATCAGACTTAAATGAAACTACCTGTCCAATTAGTAAGCCCAGAAAGACTTTCAAAGATACATTTGAGTGTGACGTGGATCATACAAGCATAAACAAGGAAGATTGCATTGAACGTGATATACTCACTGTCAACCAGAAAATAAAAATACCTAGTTCTAACAAAAAACAAATGGTCACCTCTGACTTTAAGAACAATACAAAGTTATCAACATCAAAGAAAATTGAAAAAAATCAAATAACAAATCAAGATTTGTCTGCTGACAAGAGTGAAACGGGAAAGAAAATTAGAACAAAAGCTGCGGATATTAAAAAAACCACAGCAAGAAATACCAAGGAAACAGTAGTCCACCAGAGAAAAAGCAGAAGGAACATCACTGGAAAAATCTCAGTGACCTCTGAATCTGAAACTGAAGAAAGTGAAACTGAATTTCATACTCTAAAACAGAAAGCTAGATGTTCTGCTGAAATAAATTGTCAGAAATCTGGTATTATTAACAAAAAGGGATCTGATCAGACAAAGAGGCATTCCTTAGAATGTTTACCTGGTTTAATTCAGGATGAAGAATGGAATGAGAAGGAATTAGAGAAGCTTCATTGGTAAGTAGTTAAATTTGATTCTAAAATATCCTGAGTAGCACAAAATAGTTGAAGACAAGAACTCCAGCCCTAGCTGGTTTGGCTCACTGGATAGAGCGTCAGTCTGGGGACTGAAGGGTCCCAGGTTTGATTCCGGTCAAGGGCATGTACCTTGTTGCAGGCACATCCCCAGTAGGGAGTGTGCAGGAGGCAGTTGATGGATGCTTCTCTCCCATTGATGTTTCTAACTCTCTATCCCTTTCCCTTCCTCTCTGTAAACGATCATATATATATATATATATATATATATATATATTTTTTTTTTTAAATAACTCCAATGAAGGGGTGATTTAATAATTTCTGATCTTTAAAATAGAATATGTCATCCAAAAGCACATAAAGAAAAATTAGAATTTATACAGAGAATGGAGGGAAAATATAAATAACTGCCATCTACATGTTTATTTTTTGTGGCCATCTATACAGTATATATGTGAGCTTATCATTTCCATTTAATATTGCTAACATGCACCTTCCCTTCCCAACCCCCCATTTATTGAAGAAAAGTAACTATGAGGGGGTGGATGTGTTAATTGTTTGTGGTGATCACAATATATATGTCAAATGATCTTGGGTAGACTTTAAATATATATAACTTATCAGTTATAACTCAATAAAGTTGAGAATATATTTCAACATAGACAAATGCTCTCACTGCCTCACATTTTTTAAAAAAATATTCATAATTATAAAATCTTCAAACTTATATAGATTATTTAATGATGTTCTTCCCCCACCTCCCATTTATTAAAAAATTTTAATTGATTTCTGAGAGGAAGGGAGAGTGAGAGAGAAATATCAGTGATGAGAGAATCATTGATTGGTTGCCTCCTGCATGCCCCACACTGTGGAACAAGATTGCAACCCAGGCACATGCCCTGATTGGGAATCCCAACTGTGACCTCCTGATTCATAGGTTGGCACTCAACATGGAGACCTATTGGCTGGTCTTCCCCACCCCCCCATTCACAGAAAAGAAAATAGCCCCAGAAATTAGGTGATTTTTTCCTAGGTTGCATAATTAATGCTGCTGGTAACTGGATTTGGCTACATGGATTTAATAAGCAATGTCAGTAAGCTAGTAGTATTAGAAGCCAGATCATAGTTGAGCAATGAAGAGTGAATGGTATAATAAAGACAACTTAGAGGGACAGCACAAGAAGTTTGGCAATGGTGGGAATAGAAAAGCATAGGTAATAGTGTGAAGAGAAGGGAATCCATGTCTTTGGTTGCTTGCTTAATTTGTAATGTGACTCATTGCCAGAGTATGGTGGTTTGCTGATGGAAGTTATCTAATAGAAAGAAAGTAAGATGAAAAAGAGAAAGATAACTTAGAAACATGGCATATTCAGTGTTCCGCTCCTTTTTGCACCCTCAAACCTTATAACATTTGGAATTTATTTTCAAATCTTTTTTGAAATATTCTTCTGAACGCATCTCTGAGCCACTGTAGTCTTCCATTTTCAATTGCCTAAATGTTCCCTCTCTTCAGACACAGAGGGCAATCTTCATTCTTATTCTCCAGAGTTTTTGGGTTGGGTGCTTTCTTTCTTTTTTAATGTATTTTATTGATTTTGTACAGATAGGAAGGGAGAGAGATAGAGAGTTAGAAACATTGATGAGAGAGAGTCATCGATCAGCTGCCTCTTGCACACCCCCTACTGGGGATATGCCCACAACCAAGTTACATGTTGGGTGCTTTCTTGCTTCTCAATGATCTTTTTCTTCCAGAGTTCTAACTTCTTTCTATGCACAGGAACTTCCAAATCTGTATGTTTGGTCCTGAATTTTTTTTTTTTAATATATTTTATTTATCTTTTACAGAGAGGAAGGGAGAGAGATAGAGAGCTAGAAATGTCGATGAGAGAGAAACATCGACCAGCTGCCTCTTGCACACCCCCTGCCGGGGATGTGCCCGCAACCAATGTATATGCCCTTTACCGGAATCGAACCTGGGACCTTTCAGTCCACACACCGACGCTCTACCACTGAGCCAAACCGGTTTCGGCTGGTCCTGAATTCTTATATTTAGATTTGTATTTTCCTTTGCCTACTGAAAATCCCTACATAAGTCTAACTTACATCTCTAAATATATCAAAAATCAGACTTATTTCTCCTGCCTGTATACTGCCTGACATTCCTATTTCTGAAAATGTAATTCTTTCAGACAACTAAGTTTAAACTTTTTATTGCTACTGATTTTTAAAATTTTAATTAGTTCCCAAAGAGCTTTAGATCTTTTCATAAGGTCATTTTCCATCTGCACCCTTTTTCTTGAATGTACTCTTCTTCAGATTTTTAATACCTTTTACCTGAACTATGGAGTAGCCTTATATTTAGACTTAATTCTTTTCATATATGTAATCTGTTTTTATACATCTCCACATTAGTCTTATTGTATAATTGTGGTTCTAACAGCTCAGAAACTTTCATTGCATTCTTACTAATTTTCAAATTATATAGATTCTTCTGCCTTTCGTTGTCAGCATATAATAATAAACATTAGTTATTATTTCCAGCTGTATTCTCCAATCATTTACATATAATAAAGGTTTCCAACCTTTGCTGTTTATATCATCTAAGGAGACTTTTTAATGCTTGATCTGCAGTTCTCAGGTGGAATAAGCACACTTCACTCTAGCTTCTACTGCACAGTTATAAAAACAAGACAATGTATACAGCAGCTTTTTGTTGATTCAGAAAGGTAATTAGTAACAGGTCAGTTGAGGGAGATTAAAATTTAAGTACTACCAAACTGGCTGTGAATTTTTAGTTTTTCCTCTGGTATCATCCAAGCTAAACTCAAGGCTAACTAAACAGGAATTGAGCACTATGCCATGACAAGAGTTAGAGAAGCTATCCAGTTCTGACTTGAGCAGGAAAAGGGATTACTAATGCTCAGAACATTAGAGGAAATGCTCCAGTTCTCTTTTTCTCCCTTCTCATATCCAGTTCCATGCTGTCCTGCAGGGATGAAAATCAGTGCAGCAAGTGGGGCCCATATACACCTACACTCTGAAAGTGGGGAGCCTTCCTCTCCATTAAGAGAAGTAGCACTCTCAAGAGGGTGGGCTGTTGTGTTTTTCTCATTCTGTCCTGTGTTGTTTCTGGAGAAAGATGCAGTTAAACTTTGCAGCAAAGCCAGGTAACTAAAGCCTCAATTTCTGCCAGAGAAACAAAAAGAGGAACCCAAAATTACAAAGAGGAAGAAGCTAACTAAAAACCTGATAAAGCTGTTTATGAACTTTGGGGTTCACCCCTGATTAATCAAGAGTGGCTATACTAATACCTGTGAAAGATTTGTAGAAGAAAATTATGAAAGAGAAAAAAGTGCTTTTCAAAATGATAAAAGTGTCATTTCACCAGGAAGACTTAACAAATCCTAATTGTGCATGCACCTAACAACAAACCTCAAAATATATTAATCAAAATCTGTCATCTAAAAGGAAAGGACAGAACTGAAAAGATAAGCAAATCCACAATTTTAGTGGTAGACTTCAGTGCTCTTTAGAACTAGTAAATAGGAAATTATCACAGATATAAAAGAATTGAATGACCATCAACCAACTATTTAATGGACATTTATGGAACAATCCATCCAGTAATGCAGGAATGTGTTTATTCCAAAGGTTTCTGTCTAGAGCATTCAAGACAGAACATCATGTTTAAATAAAACAAATCTTAAACTTAAAATAAGTCATTCAAATGGTGTTTTGTGACCATAATTGAATTAAATAACAAATCAGTGAAAGACAATAGGAATTTTTCCAAGTGGTTGAAAATTTAACACACTGTAAAAGTCCACAGTTTCAAGGGAATAAGGGAACTGAAAAAAAATTAAAATATTCAGAATTTGTAGTGTAAACCCAGAAATTCATACCTTTATGGGGTGGTTTTACTGAGCTAATCTCTTCCTGATTTCTGTGGTACTTGCTGCATAAATTAATTGTGGCACATTCTTTTTTTTCCTTTTTTTCAGAGAAGAAGGAAGAGGGGGAAAGAGGTAGAAACATCAATAATTAGATAATATCATTGATCAGCTGCCTCCTGCACACCCCACGCTGGTGAGCCTGCAACCTGAGCATATGCCCTGATTAGGAATCTAACCATGACCCCCTGGTTCATAGGTTGATGCTGAGCCCACTGAGCCAGGCCAGCTGGGCAGTTGTGGCACATTCTTGATAAAAGGACTATTAAGTAATAAGTTAGAAGAACTATTGATACTTGTAACAACTTTAATGAATTTCAGAGGCATTATGCTGAATGAAAAGAGCCAGCTCAAATGGCTATATGCTATATGCTTCCATTCTCTTCATATGAAATCTTGGAAGAGACAACTAAAAAGAAAATAGATAAGCTGGGCCAGTGTTGCTTAGTGGTTAAGTGTCAACCTATGAACCAGGAGGTAATGTTTTGATTCCCAGTCAGGGCTTGTGCCCAGGTTGTGGGCTTGATCCCCAGTGTAGGAGGCAACCAATCAATGATCCTCTCTCATCATTGATGTTTTTATCTCCCTCTCCTCTCTTCCTCTCTGAAATCAATAAAATATTTTAAAAGAAATAAAGTAGATCAGGGATTGGCAGTGTTATAGCGGTGGATGACAACAAAAGGATAAGTAGCATGGGGATTTTTTTCCAGAGCTCTGACCTGCAGGCATTACTTTTGAATAATAAAATTTGCCATATTATAAATATGAACTATTTTTCATTCCTTAACCCTAGATCTTGTTTCATCTTCATTTCTTTGCTAGTGTAGTTGCCATAATTTTACCTTTTTAAAATATATATATATTTTATTGATTTTTTACAAAGAGAAAGAGAGAGGGATAGAGAGTTAGAAACATCGATGAGTGAGAATCATCGATCAGCTGCCTCTTGCACACCCCCTACTGGGGATGTGCCCACAACATAACCTAGAATGTATATGAACTCAGAGCTCATCTTTCAATATATTTAGCACCAGAAATATTTGAGCAACAATGTAGAAAATACAGTCATGCTAGAGCCCCCTCCAGCCCTCCCAAATCAAATCACTGATTTGTTGGACTTGGGAAGAAATATCTTGAGATTGGAGATGATTTTCACATTAAACAAAATAGAATGCATCTGCTAGATGTCAAATTATGTCATCATGTTTTTAAGCAGTAGAGTAAGTTATTGAGTATAGGGTGTATCTTCCTTCAAGATAGTTAAGTAGAATGATTTTAGTAAAATTCCTTTAGCTCAATAAATCTGATTGATTTAGTAATATGCATTCAAGTTTTGTTTTTTGTTTTTAGTTTTTTAATTTATTATTCTTTAACTGGATTTGGTCTTCCATAGTGCTTTTGCATCTCTTCCCAAGCACAAACCTGGTTTCTGGTCAGATGTTGCTATGGCTGTAGGTTCTCGATCTGCTGAAGAATGCCAGAGAAAATACATGGAAGATCCCCAAGGAAATGGATTCCAGAAACATGTCACTAAGAAAAAGCCAGTCAATTCCAAAGGTCAAAAAAATGGTAAACTTTGTAGTTGATAGTTTTTTCCAAGTTTTCTATATCAACTTATAAATCACTCACTAGATGTATTTTATATATATATATGTATTTTATTTATATGTGTGTGTGTGTGTGTGTGTGTGTATATATATATATATATATATATATATGTATGTATATATGTATATATATATATATATATATATATATATATATATATATATATATATAAGATTCCTGCAAGAACAGGGCTTCCAAGGGCTTCCCTCCCGCCACCGACAGGCATCCAGGTCCTGGGCCAGCTTAGCCCAGGCTGGTCGCAGCCACAGAAGACTGGGCAGGCAGTTTCTCCCAGGCCACAGCTGCAGGCGCCAGAGACCACAGGACAAGCAGCTTGTCTCTCCTGGGCCGCATGCACCAACACCCGGGGTCACAGGGCAGGCGGCTTTTTCATCTCCAGATCCACAGGTACCTCTGCAGGTACCTGGGACCCCGGGACGGGCAGCTTGTCCCTCTCCCAGGATTTTCTCCCTGGCCGGTCCCCATTCCTCTCTCCCTAGTGTTCTGTCTGAGCCATTATGGTGTGATGGTGTGACAACCATTTGCATATCAGCTCTTTATTATATAGGATATTCAAGTGTTTTATAAATTTTGTTTTGTTTTGAATTTTAGAGAGTGGAAGGGAGTAAGGAAGGGGAGAGAGGGAGAGAAGCATCAACTGGTTGCCTCTAACATGTGCCTTGACCTGGTTAAGGGATAGAACCTGCAATGGAGATATGTACCCTCTATCAGGAATTGAATCCAAGACCCGTTGGTCCATGGGCCAGTGCTCTAACCACTAAGAAAAACCAGCCAGTACTATAGATGTTTTCTTAAAACTAGAAAGAACTCCAAAGATCATCTGTTTACTTTGGGCATCTTAGTTGATTCCATCAACATTAGCATTAGCAGCCTTGTGATTTGACTTTGTTCAGGATATCAGCAATTGGATCCACAAATTTTAATATTTGGGTTATTGTTCTAAGGGTCTAATTTAATTTCAGGCCATTTGGGTAGGTCCCTAAGGTAGGTTTTCATTATCAGAATAAATTGAGTTTTCATGGCTTCCAGGAGTGCACACTTCTGCCCAAGCCGTATGCTGGAAAAGTCCTATTCTAAACCTGGGGTTGTGTCCAGTATGTCTGTCATAATTAAAAGAGGTTTATATTTTAGCAAAAACAATAAATTAGGTATCAGTAAGAGTAGCATGGGAGATAATCTTTCTCACACGATTAAGACCTTTTTAACGAACCCTGCCTAATCTTACATACATTTTCTTCATGAGTATCTTGTGGGCTAAGGATATTGCACATCTTAGTGCAGAAAGGATCCCTTGTTATAGAAAAAAAATATATTAATAGAGGCTGACTTTACTTAATATGAATACACAGTTTAGATTTTGTCAAGTTTGTTAACTTTAGAGCTGTTATTCTAATGATCAAAATGTTTTTACCAAAATGTTTTGCTGACTCTTAAGACAAGAGAGGTGATTCAGATGAGAAGCAAGCTATTAAGATAACTGCCAAAGTGGGAACTCTTAAGAGGAAGCAGCAGATGAGGGATTTTCTGGATCAGTTGCCAAAAGATGACCATGATGATTTTTTTAGCACAACACCTTTGAAGAAACAAAGAGTGCTGGTAAGAGTCTTGAATGCTTGATGATGTTGTTTTTTAATTGTTTCCTTTATATTGATTTTTATCTTATTTTTATATACCATTAGTGTTCATCCCTAATATTTAGGCGAAGGATTGATAGTCTCCACAGACATATCCCCACTACAGGCCATTCTCATCAGTGTATATTGTCTACCCTTCAATGAGGTTCCTGGGTAATGTTTGTAGAACCAAATAGAAAACCCAGAAATATGCCAAATGTGTATATTTAAAATTTCATATACAATGAGGCAAACTTTTTTTTGAGAGTGATAAAAGATTATTACTCACTGTACAATAAATTGTCTACATCAGAAATCACATAACTAAAAACTTTGATTAGGATAAAATATTTGCAACAAATAACACAAAGCCAATAATATGATATAAAGAATTCATTTAAATGTTACTATGTAAGTATACCTTCTAAATTACAGAATCATTTTAAAAATAAGTTAAAATGTCCAGTAACAAAAAGCAGTGGAAATGTTGATACAGTCATGCATCAGTGGATGCAGAGTTGAATCATACCTTTTGGAAACCATTTGGCAACATATGAGAGCCATAAAGATTAATTCTACTCATGGGAGTTTATTCTACAAAACTGTAAAGATGCCAAAAATCTTGACAAAGATAATCATTGCAGGTTTATTTTTATTCAGAAAAACACCCTAAGATCAATCCATATATCGACTAAGAATATTTTTCATAAATATAGTGAAATATAGTCCAAACATTAAGTACAAATTTGAAACTTAGGGATACTAAAATTAAAGTAATATGAAGGTAGATAGATCTAGACAGCTGAACTATTAAGTGTAAAAATTGAGTTTTAGTGACCTAGATGGGTGGGTACTTTTTTCATCTCATTTTTAAAAATGTTTTTATTGATTTTGAGAGAGAGAGAGAGAGAGAAACAAACATTAATGATGAAAGAATCATTGATTGGCTGCCTTCTGCACACACCACACGGTATGGAACCCACAATCAACTTGGAATCGAACCGTGACCTAATTTATAGGTTGTCAGTCAACCACTAAGCCACACTTACTAATGAGGCTCATCTACTCATTTTTTAATATTGTTAAATCATCTTCAATCTTTAAAGGCTACACAATGCTTTAATAATTTATTAACATCATTATCTGGGCCCGCTTTTATCTACATAGGTTATAAGAGGAGGTATTTTAAGGGAACCATCTGAGGTTCTTACTGTGTTCTCTGCACAACAGTGTGGTCCTTCGGGGTTGTACCCAGCATATTATTCCATCATCATTTCAGGTTCTGTATATGTTTTGGCCAAAATGTAATAGTGTCAACAACTTAAAACTAAAGGTAATAAAATAGGAATAGGAAGTGGTAAAGTAGTTCTTTTCTGTGGCATATATCCACCTTCTTGTGGTTTTAATATAAAGGTACTTAAAATTTTAAGGATTGAATTATTTATTGGACATATATACACAAAAGGTTTAATACTGCTTGAATTCCTATTCAGTACCAAGCATAATAGTAAATGAATCATAGTTTTGTTCTGTCTACACAGAGGTCAGCAAACTGGTGCGTGGGACAAATCTAACATACCACCTTTTTTGTTAACAAAATTTTATTGGAGCACAGACAGGAACAGTGTTTACATATTGGCCGTGACTGCCTCAAACTACAAGCAGCTGAATTGTGTAGTTGGGACAGAGAATGTATGGACCACAAAGTCAAAATACTTATCTGACTCTGTACAGAAAACATTTGCTGACCCCTGGTTTATACAAATTGTAGCAACAGGTGTCATTGTCTTCATTTTACACAACCAAGTTTTTTAGAGGACAAGCTTTCTTCTCTGCCTACCAATATTTTTCATTATCTCAGGAAATTATAAGTCAGAAAAAAACAAAGCCCTCCAAAAATGTTTTGTGATGAGTTTTATTATTAGGGGTGCCTGCTGATAATGAATATTTGTATTCTAGTTGCCAAATTTCCAGGTCAGTCAAGAAGAAGATAATCTGCCAAATATGGACAGAAATCCAACAACTCCATCCTCAGTTATCTTTCCATTGGCAAAAACTCCTCAGTGTCAGCATGTCAGTCCTGGAATGCTAGCCTCTATAAACAGGTAAATACTTATGCATAATATACTGTAATTTTGTTCATCAATATTTAACATTTCATGAGTTGAAGAGAATAAATGTCAGTAATGAGAAAAGTCATATATTTAAAAATCAAGAATAGTTCCTAGAAGTCAAGGATTGAGCAGGTGTGTTATTATGTAATGTTGGAACACAGCTCAAACTTTACATCAGGATAAATTCCCACTGGATCAAAGTTTTACATGTGAAAAATTATACTATAAAATATATAATAAAATAACCTTGGAGAATTATTTTATAGTCTTAGATTAGTGAAGGTCTTTTTTACTATGATTGAAGACCCAGAAGCCACTAACAAAAAGAATGTAGTTCACTATATTAAAAAAAATTTCATTTGGTACCAATCAAACATAAACAGTCAAAGAACTAACAAAAATAACAGTTGTTGGAGAGGATGTAGAGAAAAAGGAACCCTCATATACTGCTGGTGGGAATGTAAATTAGTACAACCATCATGGGAAACAGGATGGAGGTTCCACCCAGCAATTCCTCTTCATGGTGTCTACGCAGAAAATGAAAATACTTATTTGTGAATACACAGGTATCCCTATATTCACTGTATTATTCACAATGGCCAAGACATGGAAACAACCCAAGTGTCCTTTGATGGATGATTGGATAAAGGAGATGTGTTACATATATACAATAAACTACTCAGTCATAAAAGATGAAATATTGCCATTTGTGCCAACATGAATGGATCGTGTGCGTGTGTGTGTGTGTGTGTGTGTGTGTGTGTGTGTGTGTGTTGATTTTTAGAGAGGAAGGAAGAAGAGAAAAACATTGATGTGAGACCAGAACATGTACTAGCTGCCTCCTGTGCACCCTTCCTCCCCTCCCATACACCAGTGATCCAGTCTGCAACCTAGGCATGTGCCCTGACTGGGAATGGAACCAGTAACCTAATGTTGTATGGGATGATACCCAACAAACTGAGCCACACTGGCTAAGGCTCCATGGATCTTGAGTTTCGTGCTCATTGAAATAAGTTGGACGAAAAAAGCCAAGAGTCATGATTTCACTCATCTGTAAGATGTCAAATGGAAAGCAACAAATGAATGAGCAAAACAAAAGCTCATGCCGAAACCGGCTTGGCTCAGTGGATAGAGCGTCAGCCTGCGGACTGGAAGGTCCCAGGTTCGATTCCGGTCAAGAACATGTACCTTGGTTGCGGGCACATCCCCAGTAAGGGGTGTGTAAGAGGCAGCTGATCGATGATTCTCATTGATGTTTCTAACTCTCTATCCTTCTCTGTAAAAAAATCAAAATATATTTTAAAAAAACAAACAAAAAAACCCCACAAAAGTCATGAACACATTATGGTAGTTTAGAGTGGATAGAGAGGTCAAATATATGATTGCAGGAGGAGACTAAATTTTGGGTGGTGCCACACACAATGTAATATACAGATGATGTATTATAATGGCCATTTGAAACCTATATAATCTTATTAACCAATATCATCCCAATAAATTTAATTTTAAAAACCACAAATGACAATTTGAGAAAGAAATATGTGGAACTCATAACAGGAAAAAGGCTAATTTCCCTGATAAAGCACTCCTACAAATTAAGAAAGTCATTCTCATGAATTATTATCAAAAAGGTAAATTAGTTCAATCTCTAGGCAGCAGTTTGTCAGTATATATCAAAGTTATATGCTTTGCACATGCTCTCTAACCTAGCATTCCTACTTTTAGAATTGTGAATGTTCAGCTTATTCCTTTCAATCCTGTCTAATAAAAAGAATAATATGCAAATTGACTGTCACTTCAACACACAAGATGGCTGCCCTCATGTGAACACAAGACGGCCGGTAAGGGAGGGCAGTTGTGATGAATCAGGCCTGCAGGAGAGGGCAGTTGGGGAGAACTTAGGCTTGCAGAGGACAGTTAGGGGCAACTGGGCCAGCAGGGGAGGGCAGTTGGAGTGACTAGGCCGGCAGCAGAGAGCAGTCAGCAGCCGTTGGGTGGGTAGGGGAACAGTAAGCGCTGACCGGGCTGGCAGGCAGCAGTGGTTGGGGCAGGCAGGCAGGCAGTAGTGGCTGGGAGCCAGCAGTCCGGGTTGGAGAGGGCGCAGGCGGGGCTGAAGCACTGCCCCCCCCCCCCCCCCCCCGCACCAAGCCTCTAGTGTTACTTATAACGGCAAAGTATGAGCACAGCTCCACGTCCGTAAAAAGGAACTGATCAGGTGACTGACGGCGCATTATAGAGTCATAGGAATTAATGAGAAGGTTCTCTATGTGCTGCTGTGGTAGAATGTCCACAATATAGGTGAAAAAGTCACATACGTACATTGAATTATGTATTGCCACTTTTGTATAGAGGTATGATATACATCAGTGTGCATATGTGCATACCTGTACATAATCGCTTTAAATATCTGAAAAGATACATAGACTGAAAACACTGATGATCCCTTGGGAGAGAAACTAAGATATCTTGGGAGACTTTGAATTTTGAGCTATAAACTATCCTATATAATAAAACCCTACTATGCAAATTGACCAAACACCAGAATGACCAGTCACTATGATGTGCACTGACCACCAAGGGGCAGATGCTCAACACAGGAGCTGCCCCCTGGTGGTCAGTGTGCTCCACAGGGCTTATGGCTGGTGAACACAGTGGCAGTGATAGGAGCATCTCTTGTCTCCATGACAGCGACTGCTGGCTTAGGCCCACTTAGGGGAGTGATAGGGCACAGGCCAGGCTGAGAGACCCCACCACCCAGTGCCCAAATGTTGTGCACCGGCCTCTAGTTTGAAATATGATACTAAGAAAAATAGGGGTGGCCAACAGTAAAATGTTACACAGAAAAGATGGAAAGTGATAAGGAGGTCTAACAATAGGCTATCCCATATGCTGATCTAATAATATGCAAGAGTGTTTGTGGTACTCATCATATCTTAATACAGTCACGCATTTACAAATGTCTACCTGTCAAACCTTTAAGGCTGCTCCCAAATAGTCACAAAGGAACAGATAATCAATCATATAGGATATCTTGGAGGCCAAGAAAAAGAATTAGAATTGGTGCTCGGTTGATATTTATTGTATTAAAAAAAAAAAAAAAAGGAATTGTAGGGGGAAATGAGAATAACCATTCTGTTTAATTTTCATCTGTAAATTATGAGTCAGGGTTATTTGCTAGGAAGAAGAAGATTAAGAGAGAAGGTATATCTCAGAGGAGGAAGAGGAGAGACAGGAACAGATTAACCAAATAATTCATATTCATATATGTGTAACTAATAAATATAGACAATGGAGTGTTAAAGACCTGGGTGGGGCAGGCGCTGGGAGGTGGGGTATGTAGAGGGGGGATGCAGGGACATTTGTAATATTGTCAACAATAAGATAGCATTTAAATAAATAAAAATTATAACAAAACAAAATAAATAAATAATAAAACCCTGGTGTGTCACAGATTCAATTCCCTGGTCAAGGGCATATACCTGGGTTACAGGTTGGATCCCCAGTCCGGTTGAGGCAGACAGGAGACAACCAATCATTGTGTGTGTCTCACATTATTTCTCCCTCTCCCTTTCCTTTCATTCTCCCTCTTGAATGGGAAAAATATTTTCCCATGAGAATTAACAAAAAAATAGATAAGGTAAAAAGAAATGAGGGAAAAAACTTCATAGATGTACACCAAATTGAAGATCAACACAGTTGGATGCTATAAATTAAGGGTTTTCATCAACCTTAAAGTTATCTTCAAGGTTCAGTCTGGATTAGGGAAGGAAGTGGCCAGAAGAAAGCAGCAAAAGGTGTAACAAAAGGGAATTCATGAATAAGAAGTCACAGTTAGTTTTGAAAAAGAAGCAACAGCAAAATAGAGACGGGAAAGAGCACAAATTGGACAATGAACAAACAAAACCATAATTTCCTAGAATATTCTTATCTGGTATTTCCATTTTCTTTAAATCTAAACTTTTTGTCTGTCTTCCTAGGTACACCATTGTCTTTAAAAATGTTAGTGAAAACGCACTTTTTAGAAATTGAAACAAATTAAATTTGTCAATTGTTCAATCTATGGATAAAATTATGGTAATGTTGACTTACAATTATTTTGTATTCAAACAGGAATGATTGTGATAAATATGTTTTTCATATGCAAAAAAAACATAAAAAGAAAGGTGGTGTTGTCTGGGGCAATATCAAGAAAAAAACAGTAAGTATTTTTATTCTTCACACTAGATTTATTCAACACATATTTATGGAACAACCATAATACATTGCAAACTGCGGGAGTTATAAGTTATGTAACAGGCCTTCACCTCAAGTTACTTACAGCATGCATTACACAGCCTAATTAATATAAGTAAATGTAACATGAGGTTGTGAGTGAGGTAAGTATCCAAGTGCTGTAAATTACAGGTGGCAGCTGATAGACTAGTATTCAGGAAAATGAAAATGGTAAAAATGTTCATTCACAGAGTCAGGCAGGGTGGGAAAAGCACAAGTCAGGGAATGGCATTTCGGGCCAGATACAAAAGCTGTTTCGCGATTGGGAAATTGTTCAGACTGAGTTATGATTATTATAAAATGAGAAACTTCATCAAATTCTATGCAGATTCTAAATGTTTTTCAGATTCAGCTAGTTTGCATATACGTAGATCAATATTTAAAATCAATTATAGAAAAATTTTAACTCAGCCTTGCTTTAATAGTGATATATTATCCCTTTGAATAAAAAAAAGGGAGAATCCTTTAATCCTCTTGATTTTAAAGTTTTGTTTGATTTTATTTTGGATAACTTATCTTTTAGAAAAGCAAATTCACCTCAGATTTCCTCAAGCTGAATAGCTAATCTTAGAGAAATACAGTTTATGGAGGTAGTAGAATGGGAAATGACTGCCTTATCCCCTGAAGGTATATTCCTTTGACCAAGTTATGAACACCTCTTCCTCCTTCACCCTTTTTGAAATATTTACATTGTACACTTGCCTAGAGTAAAATTCCTCTCCGAGCTTCTAAACTAAAGATTGCGTTTAATCACATCCAATCTTTGTGGGCTTCACTTGTTCACAGGAAAGAACACCTCTGGGGAGCTTGGTTGAAAATCAGCCTGGAGATTATCTCTACTCCATAATTAAAGATGTAGGCAGCCTCCCTCTTGGTGTTTCCCAGATTCCCTTTTCCAGTCCCACATTCCTTATTAAAATGAAATTTTGGTTTGTTGTAGAGGATCAGGAATCATCTTAACATAGTGAGAAGATGCATCTTCTAGTGTCCGTTTTGCCAGTAAGAAGTTGGGTCACCTTGACAAGTGTTTTTCACACTTTAATGTGCATGGCAATCACCTAGGGATCTTGTTAAATCTGACCTAGTAGATTTGAGATTCTGCATTTCTAGCAACCTCCAGGTGAGGCCCCTGCTGCTGATCCATGGGCCATACTGAGTAAGACCCTAGTCCACTGCTCTCGGCAAAATGAGAAACAGTTCATACACATATATCCATATGAACTGTTTCATAGTTTAAAAACTATTAAAAACTTATTTCTCTGTATTTTACATAATTTTAAAAACCTTTGTTTTTAATGGACTATAATTTCAGCTGCCAAGTTATATTTGTGATTTAGCCCCATTTTTTCTTTTTCTTTTTTATATATATATTTTATTGATTTTTTTTGCCCCCCTCCCTTCCTCCCATACATACCCTCCCTCCCCAGAGTTTTATGTCCATTGGTTGTACTTATATGCATGTACACAAGTCCCCCCAGATCTTCCTCCCCTCCTCACTGTAATTTGACAGTCTGCCTGTTGCTTTACTGTCTCTATATCTGTCTCTTGGTTCATCAGTTTATAATGTTCTTTATTATCCACAAATGAGTGGGGTCATGTGGTGTTTCTCTTTCATTGATTGGCTTATTTCACTCAGCATGATGTTCTCCAATTCCATCCAGGTTGCTGCAAATGATGAGAATTCCTTCTTTTTTATGGCAGCATAGTATTCCATTGTGTAGATGTACCATAGTTTTTGGATCCAATCATCTGCTGACGGGCACCTAGGCAGTTTCCAAATTCTGGCTATTGTAGATTGTGCTGCTATGAACATAGGGGTGCATATATCCTTTCTGATTGGTGTTTCTAGTTTCTTGGGATATATTCCTAGAAGTGGGATTACTGGGTCAAATGGGAGTTCCATTTTCAGTTTTTTTGAGGAAACTCCGCACTATTCTCCACAGTGGTTGCACCAGTCTGCATTCCCACCAGCAGTGCAAGAGGGTTCCTTTTTCTCCGCAACCTCGCCAACACTTGTCGTTTGTTGATTTGTTGATGTTTAGCCCCATTTTTTCATAGATTAATATTTTGTAGCCAATGTGTGAGGATAGAAAGAGCAAATGATTTTTGTAGTGGTAAAAATTCAAATGTCAAGGTTTGACTCCCGATACCAGCTTTGTGGTGAAACAAGCTACTTAAGCTTTCTCATTTCATTTTACTCATATTTGGTATGACCTGGGGGTCATAATGATACTGGTTTCTTTCACCAAATGATTTTGAGAGGTAAAAAATGTAATAATGTTTTGTCTCATTTCACAGGGAAAATAAATTATTTACATCACAATCTATGAACATGAGTTTGTATCTCAAAAGTTTTAAAAATACTTCCCTTCTCATAGTGGGTATACTGTCATATTTCCTTTTCTATTATTTTTTTTTTCGGTTTTTAAAGATAACCAGCTAGGCCAATAGTTTAAAAAGCATTTATGTATGCCAAAACTGGCTTGGCTCCGTGGTAGAGTGTCAGTCTGCGGACTGAAAGGTCCCAGGTTCGATTCCGGTCAAGGGCATGTACCTGAGTTGCAGGCACATCCCCAGTAGGGGGTGTGCAAAAGGTAGCTGGTAGGTGCTTCTCTCTCATCGATGTTTCTAGCTCTCTCTCCCCCTTCCTCTCTGTAAAAAATCAATAAAATACATATTTTTTTAATTTTTTAATTTTATTTTTTAAATATATTTTATTGATTTTATACAGAGAGGAAGGGAGAGAGATAGAAACATCGATGAGAGAGAGTCATCGATCAGCTGCCTCTTGCACACCCCCCACTGGGGATACGCCCGCAACCAGGGTACATGCCCTTGACCGGAATTGAACCCGGGACCTTTCAGTCCCCAAGCCGACGCTCTATCCATTGAGCCAAACCGGTCCCGGCAAAATATATATATATATTTTTTTAAAAAAGCACTCATGTAAATAAGCATGCATTATGCAGTTAAAGCTTATAAATTCCCTTTGTAGGAGAGATTTTAAAGAATTTTAAAATGTTGCTAGTATAATGTCATGGCATAAGTACTTAGGAGATTTAGGCAATTTTCAGAGGCCCGTAGACTATCCTTTAATTGCTGTTGCATAAGTTTATAATGTGGGAAATAACATTGAATAAATCATGGTTCTTGCCCTAGATAAATTCATCTTAAAAGAGAATTAGACATTTCATGGATAATTATGACTAGAGGCCTGGTGCATAAAATTCGTGCACTTGGGGGAAGAGGTCACCTCAGTCTGGCCTGTGTCCTCTTGACCGTCCGGAACCCCATGATCTATCTCCCCAAAGAGGTAGGCCCCACCCACCCAGCCAGGGCTCTGTGATGGGTTACTTCCACCAAGGGATGCCCTGCCTACCCATCGCAGCCCGCCGGTCCATGGCCTGGGCCTTCCTCTTTGGGTCATCGTGGAGCCTCCTGATTGATCACCTCCCTCTGCAGGGTGATCATGGGGTGATAGCCCCCCCACACACACACACACACCAATTGCATTACACTAGCCTTGGCTGGCAGGGTTGTCCAGACATTCGTTCCACTGTTTGTTAGGTTGATTTGCATATTACAATTTTATTATTATTATTATAGATTAGATGTTATAAGTACTCTGGGGATAAGGCAGGCTTCACAGAAGGTACCATTTTGCTATTAATGTAAACTCTTTTTGTAGGTTGAAAGTGACTTTTCAACTCCATCAAGAAGAAAAACTCTACTTAACAAAGGTAATACACATATCTTTCTTTAGTAGCTCAGTTTTATTGTAGAGCAGTCTCTTTATTAACATGGTACTAAAATTAACTGTTGTCAAATGGGCAGACCTACCATTTGATATCTTACAGTTATTTTTAATGAAATTACTTTTAGAAATGTATTCATCATTTTTATTAAACTCTTCTCAGGAGAAAGCTCTACTATTGGAAAACTTTTCACTAATGCTATGGAGTCCTTGGATGAAGAAGAGAAAGATTATTATTTTTCAAGTTCTGATTCTGCAGAGTAAAAGTGAGAAAATATTTACAGTATTTTTATCAAGAAGCAGACAGTTATGCATACCTTCATTTGCAACACATATATTTTCTTTCTAAGTAGCTTCTTTTGAAACTGTGGGCTCTTTGTCAAAGGTTCTATTGTTTGTATTCAAAGTTAAAGATCCTTCTATAGCATATTCCTCATTGATACAGCTTACTAAAAATATAAGGAAAATTGTTTTGCTTGCTATATAACTAGTCTCTCATAAGCATCTAAATCTGTTTAAGAAAATCATGATCCAAACTGAATTTTTAAAATCTTTCAAGAAAATGTTGCTACCCTTAAAGGAGGAGGTTGGGGGGATAAAGGATAGATTGTACTGGTAGTTACTGAATTCATCAACACTTGAAGTTAGCTTTTTTCAACACTTGGTATGTAAGCCAAAATTGATATGATGTTTAAATTACTTGTTGTTGAAACTGTTTATTTTTTCTTTTTGTCCAATTGTTTTTCTTAAAACTTATGATTGGCATATTTATGAGCCTATGTAAATTTTTATTTATTGCTTTTTTGGTATTTCATTAGGAAGAATCAGAGAACAGATTTTGTTGCACCCTTAAGCCTTATTTACATATTCAGGCACAGCACTTGTAAATATTAAAAAGACTGGAATAGACAAACATTCAAGTAATAATAGTTGGTTTACCACTATGAAGAGTTATTATGTTGTAGTAAACATTGTTTTCAAAAAAAACTCTAGCTTATTCTACCATTATGTTTTAAAATTTGACATAGAATATTCCCCTCTGCTTTACAGTAAATGCTCACCTACCCTCCTCTCCATAATTGTTCAAATAAAATTAGTTTGCTTTTATAAAATCTGTGTTTTGGTGTTTTTTTTTTAACCCAGAACTCTTAGTAAAAGATACATTTTCTTGCGTCTTACAAATTTTGTCAATGTCAATCAGCAGTTATATAATATAGGATATATGGAAACACAAGGTTTAAAAAGAACAGTGCGGTTATATCATTCTCCTTTAAACTTCCTTGCTTGTTTCTACCTCAAAGACTTGACAGATAAATGTAGGTTGGAACAAATGAAAGTTATTTCAGGGTGGCTCTAAAAAATAAGAGTTGTAGAATTTAAGTTGCCAATATTTAATATAATGCCATGCTGCTTGATATTAACAGAAGGTGTTTTATGAGTTAGAAGCTCCTTAAATTGCTTAATCTGAAACAAAAAGATAATTTTGAAATAGCATAGACTGACATAAATCGAAGTATAACCCCCCCCACCACCACTGTATTCACTGTGTCCTATCAGAACAGCTGTGTCCTTCCCAGTCTATTCTACTGTAGCCCACCTGCAAAGTTCCAAATTAGTCCCATTTCTTCCCATCAGGCCATAAAATAAGCTAGTTGGGTTTAAGGTAACCTCTAAATAAAACTTAAGCTCTTTATATATCATCTATATAATAAATGCCTAATATGCTAAGTGTCTGGTCATCTGTTCAATCAAAGTGTAATATGCTAAGGCCGCTCAACCGCTCGCCATGATGTGCACTGACCACCAGGCACAGACAACACAGGAGCTGCCCCCTAGTGGTCAGTGTGCTCCCACGGGAACGCTGCTCAGCCAGAAGCTAGGCTCACCGCTGGTGCAGTAGCGGAGGTGGGAGCCTCTTCTGTCTCTGTGGCAGCACTAAGGAGAGGGCCTAAGCCATCAGTCAGACATCCCCCAAGGGCTCCTGGACTGCTAGAGGGTGTAGGCTAGAGGTGAGTGAACCCTCCTCCCCACAAGTACATGAATTTTGTGCTCTAGTAAATAAAATCTAGTTCTGTCCCTCACACCATGTTAATTTATGAAATATTTGCCTGCCGGGTGGACATAGAATCTGGGTATATTAGTGTCTGTGTGGGAGGTGCTGCCAGGTGTGGTCAGCCTAGGTCAGTGTTTGGTTGAAGAACTGCACGCTTCCCGAACCACAAGGTGTCCCAGCCACTTGCACTGCTGACACTGCATTAGGAGCAGAAGAGCAAAACAAACTGAAACCAGAAAGAGACCCGCTTTCCTCCTCCTACTTACAAAACTGAATTGTGCTCACTATAGGGAGAAATGCTCAAAAAATCCAGTCAAAGATACTGAAGGGTAAATTGAACCCAAGAGATAACAGATTGATAACTGCTATCAGCCAGTAACTTAAAACTTGGCTTTAACTATTATGAAAAACAAATATGAGATCAGTTGCTTTTAGAAGAACGGAGAACTTACAGTATCCCAAAAGAGCTAAATTCACAATTTTAATAGGTTTTTAGCAGAAGAGAACTTAGAGTATATAGTTTCTGTGATCTGGTTCTAGATTTCCATAAGTCACTTATATGTGGGCCTCACTTTTACCATCTGATAAGAAAGCAATTTGAATTAGATAAGCTCTGAAGTTCCTGCCAAGTCTAGGGTAAGAAAACCACTCTTCTATGAGGGACCAAAACCCAGCAATATATTATAACAAGAGACAAACATAGAACAGAAGGCTGTAAATAGGGGTAAATGTCCACAATCAAAGGCTGATTCAGCTCTAGACTGACTAAACTAGTGGTTCCCAAACTTTTTTTGGCCATGCTCCTCCTAAGCATCTCTAAAATACTGATTCCCGCCACCCCCGCCTTCGCCCGTGACATATAATTATTCAAGAAGTGAACTCCTACTTACATGGAGGAAGCCTTAAAGGCCATTAACTTGGTCTAAACGAGCTTCCAAAGAACATGGCATACATGAAAGAGAAAAATAAAAGAATGGAAGGACAGTTGAAGTACTGAGAAATTGATTTTAAAAAAATAATATGAAGTGATATGAAAAAATAAAGTTTCAAAACATAATAGACAACTAAAATGCATAAATATGCCACAATAAGAGGCCCCTAGAACTATTAAGGACTGCAAAACATTGAGTTAATAACTCATTCTTGGAGAACCAAGATGGCTGCATAGGCAAATGCCTGTACTCGCTGCCTCCCACAACCACATAAAAATTACAACTAAAATATAGAAAACCATCATCCAGAACCACCAGAAAACTGGCTGTTATTTAACCTACAACTAGAGAAGTAAAACACACTGAGCCTAGTAGGAGCTGTGGAACGGGCTGGTCCAGTACCCATGTGTGCTGATGTTTAATCGGGAGGGAGATTGCTTCTGCTGAGGCTTCCTGGAGGAACAAGGAGTCCCAGCCCCACACCAGACCCCCCCGGCCCAGGGTCCCAGAGCTGGGGAAAGAAGTCCCTATGGGCACCACAAACTGAATTTATAAGCTCCTGCCTCCTCTGACCAGCTCTGGGGAACACAGACTCCTAAGAGGAAAACTGGACTGTCTAGCATCGGGGGCAGGAACTTGGGGGCAGCTTTCTTCCACACAGAGGTCCTCCCAGGGGTCATTATTCCGGTGCTGGGACCTCCCTGGTGTAAGCTGATTGATAGCCATTTCTGTTTGCTCCGTCCTGGTGATTCTCTGAGGCCCCACCACCCAATTTACAACCCCTCCCAAGCTGTGTGAAGTGGCTTTTCCATATAAATGGTCTGTCCTTTCTCAGGCTAAAAACATGTCAAACAAGATGCAGCTGGGTCATGGAACCCCAAACCTATAAATAAAAGGCTTAAGACCTGGAACCAGCACCAGCCTGCCTTGCTTTACAGCTGGGCCTCCTCTGGGCACTTCCAAACCTGATACAAAGAAAATGTATCTTCAGATCTCTAGCTTCTGCTGGGTGGCCCCAGGCAGTGTCTGAGTTTGCACCTCCCTGGATACCCAAGAGCCAGTGTACCAACTGTTCAGTGTCAGACCATTACAACTCTTCACAATCATAAGTGACACACTCAAGGGGCAGACTCAGTGAGCACCAAAGCCCCACTGAAGCAAGTCCTGCACCATAATGGTGTCTCCTGCACAGCAGCTCTCCCACTGTAGTCACAGCTGGTCTCCACGTCAGTGTTGGCCTGGAGGTCAATTCCTCCCAGTGACACTCACAGCAATCAAGGCTCAACTACAACAAAACTGCACACAGCCCACAAAGGGGTGCACCAAGAGTGTCCACCTCCGGTGATTGAGGAGGCTTGGGTCCTATAGGACACCTACTACACAAGGCCACTTGATCAATTCAAGGAGACTTAGAAGCTCTACCAGATACATAGAAACAAACACAGGGAAACAGCCAAAATGTGGAGACTAAGAAACATGTCACAAATGAAAGAAATGGGAGAAAGCAAACTACTGGACATAAGAGTTCAAAATCAATTATAAGGTGCTCAAGAATCTTCTAGAAACTTCTAAGGGACTTAGTGAGACTTTCAAGGGTCTTAGTGAGAATGCCAAAAAAAATGGAAAAGGACCAGTCATAAATTAAGCACACCAGTACGTTGACTGAAATAAAAAATATGAGATATACAGAGATTCAACAGTAGACTAGAGTATCCATAGAGTCAAATCAATGATTTGAAATAGGAAGCAAAAAACACCCAACCAGAAGAACAAAAAGAAAAAAGAATCCAAAAATGTGAAGATAGTATAAGGAACCTCTGGGACAACTTCAAGCATACCAACATCCAACTTATGGGGTGCCAGAAGAAGAGAGAATAAGATACTGAAAACCTATTTGAAGAAATAATGACAGAAAACTTCCCCTACCTAGTGAAAGAAATAGACTTAAAAGTTCAGGAAGCAGAGAGAATCCCAAATAAGAGGAATCCAAAGAGGACCACACCAAGACACATCAAAATTAAAACACCAAGGGCTAAAGACAAAGAGAGAATCTTAAAAGCAAGAGAAAAGCAGATAGTTACCAATAAGGGAGGGCCCATACAACTGTCAGCTGATTTTTCAACAGAAACTGCAAGCCAGACAGGAGTGGCAAGAAATATTCAAAGTGAAGAATAGCAAGAATCTACAACCCAGATTACCCAGCAAAACTATCATTTAGAATTGAAGGTCAGATAAAGAGCTTCACTGATAAGGAAAAGCTAAAGGAAGGAGTTCACCACCACCAAACCATATTATATGAAATGTTGAAGGGTATTCTTTAAGAAGAGGAAGAAGAAGAAAAAGTTAAAGATAAAAATTATGAACAAAGTGACAACAAATACATTATCAAGTGAATCTAAAAATCAAAAGAATAAAAAAAATCTAGTTAACAGAATAAACTGAAAAATGGAATAGAATCAGGAGCATAAAATGGAGTAGACTAGTGATTCTCAGAGGAAATGAGCTGTAGAGGGTGCAGAAAGAGATTAGACAAAGATCTTACATGCATGTATGCATTACATATGGACATAGACAATAGGGTGGCGAGGGCCTGGGGCAGGGTGGGAACTGAGGAAGGGGAGCTATGCAGGGAAAAAAGAGGGACATCTGTAATATCTCTCTTATTAATAAAATTTTAAAAACAAGAAGTCAGAGGGAAAAAAAACAAAAAACTAATTTTCAAATTGTCACCCTTAAAAATCAAATTGCCCCCCGTGGGGCATGTGCCCCACACTGGGGACTACTGGACTAGACAGAAGGGCCTCAGCTGTTGCAGATAAAAATATGGAATCATCTTAAAACATGAATAGCATCATAAAAACAAGAATGGGTCACAACGAAAGTACATATTCAGTAGCTCATCTATGAAAAATTTTCCAAGTCCAAGCCAATATATCACTTCTTTGGATATGATATTTCAACAACAACCAAACAAGTAGAGTAGGTTAGAGTTTATGCTAATAGGATTTGACTACTTGATTGGATCACCTTTGGTGAGGTAAACATACTCATTACCCTTTCTAATTTCCTAGTTACTGGGGCACTTATCTCATAATATACCCACATCTGATTCAATATATATGTAGACTCAGGACATTTAAAATATTCTAGATATTATAGGAAAAATTGTTTATGATCATTAAGTTGGTAGCAGGCAAATACATCAACCTATTATGCTAACAAATGATGATAGTACAAAAATCTTTGGAAAAATTTCAAAATATATCTTGAACTCTAGCTTTTACTTTTTTTTCAGCTTTTACTTTCTTAATTGTACCTTCAATAATCTTTTATTATTCAATAAACATAGTTTCATAGTCCAGTTAATCAAATTATTATACATATTTTTTAAAATATATAACATATAAATAAAAATATACACAATATAATAGATATGGATACGTTCTCTAATTTACATATTTTAAACTGATAATCCCAAACCACAGCAATGATTATTGGAGTGCATTTAGTGTTGTGAGAGTTCTTTGATAACTGCACCTTTGAGCGGTCTGGTCATATGTCACATTTCAATCTACTTTGATTAAGGCCAGTTGGTATCATTTCCACATCAAATACATAGTGAATATACCGATAGATCTCCTCTGCCTTTTGATGAGTTACTTGTGCATACATGGCGATTTCTTGAGGTGAGCTGAAAAATAAATTAGACCAAGAAAAACATTACATGGCTGCTCTGTCTGTGGAATAGCCCCTCTCTCACTACTTCACTAATAAAGTTTCACTTTAAACTCTAAAAAAAAATTACAGTGGAACTTTTAACTTCTTGTCTTGCTTAAAGAACACCAAACATAAAAGCCTTTAAGAAAATCATCTCTTCCCAGAAGTGCCAGATTGCAACATCCCATGTAAATGCTCTCTGTCTAGTTTCCTATAGAGCTCTAAACTCTTCAAAATCTGTCCTCACTCCCACCTCCATCCCCAATAATGGTCTCAGCTTCTACCGAATGAAATAGTAGCAGTATTTCATTCTAACAGACTAGCCTATACCTTTTAAAAAAAAATATATTAAAATGTCCATGAAATGCTTCTAAGAATCATTTAAATGTAACCATTTAAAAATATTAAAATAGACATACCTGTTGGTCATCTTTTTAACCGAAGAAAACTGGTGACACATATTTAATGCAGTGATATAACTTACATTGGGAATACTTAGATAAAATTGAAGTGCTTCAAATTTATTACTGTTCACTGTTGGAACCTGAATACCAACATTCTTTCTTTGCTCCACTAAAGACAGTTCCTTTAGCAAATCTGCAGTTTCTTCTTGGCAAGAACTGAAAAGAATTCGAATTCCAGCACCTATCAAGGTAGTCAGCAGGTTGTCATAGCTCTTTGTTCTCTTAAAAATCCTGGATGTGTCTCCTAAATATTTCATGTTTAGAAAAATGCAAACATTAGTAACTTACATTAACTAGAATCAGAATACTATATATTAAAATCCCAAGATCTACACCATTAAAAAACAAAAAAAACAATGCCACATTATTTATGACACTGAAAAACCCTACAGTTAAAGATTTAAAGGTTCTGAGATAAAATATGGAAACCTTATAAGTTTTGAGTTGGAATCAACATAGAAAGGTGAGTAGGCAGGGAAGAGTTTATATCCGTAGATAATTCATTCCTAAAGCCATGACCACATTACTTGACTCTAATAAAATTTTTCATAATGCTACTAGCACTGATGAACTCAGAGTTTAACTGATACAAAATTATGTATTTATTCCAAGAGTAACTCAATATTCCACACACCCATTTTAATGTTATCTTTAACTCTTGCCTATTAATTTACTCCCTAACTTTCTCACTTATTTTCTTTCCACATTTTACCTACTCTATTTTCTCTTGGGCATTCTTTATATGACAAAAAATGGTACTTTTCCATAACTTTTGACATATTACTTTTCAACATACTAAAAAATATGTTGGTAAAGATAATATCACTGAATTTTATAAATAAAAGGACTCAAGAGATCACCAAACCTAAAGCACTAGATTGTCAAACTAAAAAAGGAAAAGAAAAAAAAAGAGATTACTGAAAGATAGTTATTAGTTCCAGATCACATGGTTCACCAGTGAAAGCATGGGAATAAAAAGATACATTGTTCAATTACCAAACCAATCTATAATAATGAAAGTGTAGTATGCTCATTAGACCAGACAACCTTCCGGACGACCTTCCAGATGAAGCCAGGGCTGGGAGGGAAGCCCGGGTCCCAGGAGCCAGAGGGAAGCCGGTGCCAGCAGCCAGGGGAAGGAAGGCCTATTCCAGCATGAATTTCATGCATCCGGCCTCTAGTGTTTACATAAACTATATTTTTTCCTTTTAATGTCTGTATAATCTTGAATTCTTGATAGTCGCTTTCACCTAGATGATTTCACTTAGTCCTCATAACATCACAAGTATATTAACTCCTCAGAGGGAGTGATTTTTCAATGCAACACAGAACTCAGTGCATTTTCTGATTCCATATTCCATGACTCTTCACTATTCTCAGTGAGTCCCATAGTAATTCCCCAAATGAAGCTCCAATCCTGCATTTCCAAATCCATCCTCGGCATCCATTTCTCTGCCTGAGAACTCAATCTTTTCCCTCAAATCTGCTTCTCATGTTTATCATATCAATAAACAGCACTACTACCTAACAGTCCAATAACCAAGAAATTAGTCAATTTAAGAGTCATCCCACCCACTCCTGTTAATCCTGCTTCCTAAACCTCCTGAATTCTTTTCCCCACGACGGCTTTATTTAAGGCCCTCATTTTTCTGGGGCAACTGAAAAAGACTTGACTCACTGGCCTTCAATTTATCACCCTTCCACTCATAAGCTGCATTGAAATGCAATGATTACTGAAAAACATTATGTAAATATGAAATAAGTCAGGTATTATAAGAGCTTTCCACATCCTGACAACAGAAGATTGAACTAATTAAGTCAAGTTCCTTTACAGATTTATAAACAAACTTTAAAAAATACAAACCTGTTTTTTCTCTGTCCTTTTCCACAATCACACATATTCTTTCAAACATGCTCTGTAGGTACTGGATCTGGTCAATGAACTTGTTTTTATTAATACTGTTCAGCATCTCAGATTGATACCTCCTTTCCACCACCATGCGGTTACTCACAATGTAATCACAACCATTAAGAGGACAAACCTCTACTTGAAAGCCATGAACTGCTCGTAGGGAAGAAATTATTTCTGAACCAGAAGTGATTTCATGGCTGTCTACAAGAATGCAAGGTCTCTGGCCTTCCTGTGGGAGTCTAAAAGAGGCATGTGTGCCAGCCAAACATGGTCTTGAATTGGAGCTGTACGTTATTGAAGTGCTAGAATCTTCCAGAGAACTACCAACCTGAAAATGTATAAAGCATCAATCAGAAACAGTTAAATATATGTTAACACCGTCAGCCTGAAGTTCATTTTCTTTACTTATATACTTTTTTCTTCAACATGACCAAACTAACTATATAGATGAAGAGCCAAGCTGCTACTTCACAGAAACCTAGTATGACCACTACAATTTAAAAAAAAAAAAGTGGGGGGAGGGGTGTTTTGATGAGAGTGTGAAAAATTGGAACATACATTTTGGTGGGAATATAAAATGGTATAGCCTCCAAAAGTTAAACACAGCATTACCATATGACCCGGTAATTCTACTTCTTGGTGGAAATACGTTCCAAAAGTAGTCAAAACAGATTCATAAACTTGTATACCAATGCTCATCTATTTTGGAAAATTCTTAGCCACTGCCTGTTCAAATCTCTCTCTTACCTGTTTGCTCTTAATTCCAATTACCTGTCTGTTAGCCTATTGATACAGTTCCACAGCTTTTCCATTCTCCGTTTGTTTGTGCACTCTGTGTTTCAGCCTCGCTTTAAATTGGTTGGTTGTTTTTATGGCTATAAATCTACTCCTGGGCCCACTGACGACAACCTCATCTCTTTTACCTTGTTTTTCATTTCTAGCATTTCCACTTCATTGTTCTTTATATTTTTCATTTCTCAGGAGATATTCCCTATCTATTCATGCATTTTTGCTTAACTTTTCCTTTACAGCCTTTAACATAAAAATCCTGGCTATTTTAAATTACCTGATTCTGATAGGTCATACTGGGGGTTCTTAATGTGTTTTTTTCTTCCTCTTGTGTACTTTGTATCTTTTGGTTGAAATCCAAACATCTTGTATAGAACAGCAGTAATGGAGCAAATGGTACTGAGGCCTTAGAAACAGGTATGGCTTTCTTTTGCTAGGCCTTAGTGTGTAAATCTAGTCAAACATTTTGTTGGGTTTGAATTTTCTTATTGCTATGATTACTCTAGGAACAACCAGAGGCTTTAAATTTGGTAGTGCTCCTTTGTAATTAGGGTGGGTTGAGTTGCCAGATAATTTTTCTAAATGTTCTTTCCGCTTTAGGTCTTCTCTGTGAGGCTGAGCCTCAGAAATCTCTTCCCGGTCAGCAGATAGCTGTTTGTTACTTAGAGCTTGCTAGCCTGGTTGGAGGGAGCACTAGGAGCATCTTGTTGGGGCCGGAAGCGGGGAGTGGCGGGTATTTATATTGTCCTGGTTCAGCCATCTTGAGCAGGACTTTTATCCCAGTCTCAGAGGTCGTGCCCTGCCTCCTAGGGACTGGAAACCCTAATGTTCTAGGACAAGATGTTTTCCTGACACTTTCTCAGCAACAGAATTTCGTTGTTGTGTCCTTCCTCCGTCTACAAAGGGTCTTTGCCTAAGCCCGAAGGGCTCTATCCCTAATGGCTCAAAGCTTAAAGCTTTTATTCTACAGGGGAGAAGGAACATGAGTTTTGGTGCCTTTTCCCTAGAACTGCTGATCCCTTCCTACAGCGGGAAAAAGGTTTTCTCTAATTCTCAGTCTTTCCTGTGGACACCTGGTGAGTCTGAAGAAGAGTGCATGAGTGGTTACAAATTCCCCTTGTCTGCAACTTCCAGGGATTCTAAACTCTCACGCTAGTTCACTGCCTTTTGCAGTTAAGTTTTAGCTAAATCCTTCTTTCCAGATTGTATAGTGCCCAGTGACTCTCCCAAGTCTCATCAAGTCTCTCATTGAAAGCACTTGTCTCTCCTTAGATATCAGACTAATTGGTTGTCCTGCAACCCCAACTCCAATAAAAATAAACCTCTGATATTGTAGATTATCTGGATTTTTTAATGGTTATTGTTACACAGAAGAGAACAATGCTCTTTCCAGCTTCCTACCTCCTAAGCCAGTAGTCAGCAAACTTACTAGTCAACAGAGCCAAATATCAACAGTATAACGATTGAAATTTCTTTTGAGAGCCGAAAACCGACTTCTACACATGGGCCATGCAGTTTCAATCGCACTGTATATGTGCACCTGCACGTGGTATTTTGTGGAAGAGCCACACTCAAGGGGCCAAAGAGCCGCATATGGCTCGTGAGCCGCAGTTTGCTGACCACTGTCCTAAGCTAAATATGGAAGTCCTAATCACTCAGAAATAATCATTAAAATACATTCAATTTCAAAACACAAAAAAATAAATGTAATGAAGGAAGAAATGGCCACTAAAAACACAAATAAACAAAAATACTAGAAATATGTACTTATCTTGGAGTAGAAAATGGCTTTCTATACATGACAATGAAGTAAAAAACTATAAAGAAAATAATGGCAACTGTATAAAAAGTACCTTTTCCTATGGCAAAATTACTGCAAACAAAAGAAAAAGGTAAATGACAGACAAGGAATGCTGTTTGCAATATACATGACAAAGTAAAGGTTAAATTTTAAATATCTAACAGTTTTTGAAAGATATTTAGTCTATGTTTTGTCTTCTCAAATTTACCTCAAATTCTTTCCCCTTCTAATTTCAAGTATAAAGAATCATATTTTCTAGAATTGTAGTACTAGATATAGAAGAAAATTATAATCCATTCCTGTTAAAATCTGTGTAACTTTTCCACAGTCCTCACAGTATTACAGTTAGAGCATGTTTTTCAGTTAGAGCATGCCACAGTAGAAATATGGATAGTGCTTACAGGGCTTCAAAGTACTGTGCATATATTACCTACGTGACCCTTGGGATAACTATCTTTACACTATAGCTGAAGAAACTGAGGCTCAGAGAAATTGATCTCCAATCTATTATAAAATGTAATCTAGTTACCTTTATCCTAATTATACCTTTGAGAAATAACTTGGGGAAATAAAAGCCTGAGAACAATTTAAAACTGGTCAATTTGAGAACCGTTGTGTGGTTATTGTAACATATTGGTAAGCAGAACGGACTGAAATACCTGGAATAAAAAAGAAATCAAAGTCTAGTTCTAGGTTTCACTTCTAAATGATAATTAAGGAAATAAATCAACATTTACAGTTAGGGAATTCCTAGTACTATGACTTTAATCCCTATTTTAGTAAAACTACTTAACTACTAAAAACGGTGTTGGGGATTATTTAAGCAATAGCAACATAAGGGAAGCTGGAAACTGGACTGCTCAGCCATTCTGGAAGGAAGGAAATTAGATGGTGCCCCTAAACTCTTCTCCCCCATTAAGAGATGAGTAACATATCTGAAACCTTAAGTAGGGGTTATTCAGGGTGGTGGGCCTAGTTATGAGCATGTAATTTCTATTAATTTTACCTTGCAGAATGCTCATTTTTCTGCAACCTTTTAATGAAATTAGAAAGTTTCATTAGAGTGTTATTAAGAAAACTATTACCATATTTAAAAAATTATAACCTAAGCACCCATACCTGAATTATCCATAAAATTTAATGTGCTATTTTCTTATATGAAGAATTTCAACATCAGCTAATTTTTCTTTGACCTTGTTATTTAACACAAAACACACAAGAAAGAAAAATAAAATAAAAACAACTTATGGTAAACATATACAGACTTTTTTCTCTATTTTGGTCCATACCTTCAACTGAATTGGAAAATTTTTACAGTCCTTCTGTGAATCAATAGCAGTGAATGATGGTGAGAAAGATTCAATTTTATTTCGGCTCTGAGATTTGGAGTCCGAGACATCAGAAGCCATATCTTTTAAATTAAGTAGTGTCTGT
The DNA here is from genome assembly GCA_963693515.1 of Pipistrellus nathusii. Lineage (NCBI taxonomy): Eukaryota > Metazoa > Chordata > Mammalia > Chiroptera > Vespertilionidae > Pipistrellus > Pipistrellus nathusii. The sequence goes on from OY882858.1 coordinate 108,385,746, forward strand.
TGTCTCTGCTTTGGCATCTGATTAACAATTGGATTAGAATGGTCCTTGGACTGCAAGGAAGACTCAGAATGCACTAAATTCAAACAATGGTCCTGTTGTTTGCTCTTTTTAAAAGTGCTTGGGTTAATCACTATATTGGATTCTGTTTTATCATTTATGTTGTTTTCCTCCTCACTTGAATCATCCAGTAAAAAAATTCTGGATAATTTCTTTTTTGAACGAGCACAATTCTGTCCCATCTTCATTTGTTTTAGCTTTACTGAACGTCGGGTTTTATATTTTTTATTCCCATTTGCAAAGCAATCTTCAGTTATTAAATTAAAATCAACAGACACTTCTTCACTTGATTGACTTTTGCAAGACTCCTCTTCATTAACACAAAAACTGTCTTCTAAATAGGTTTCATCTTGCTCAGGAATCTACAATAAAAATACAAATAAGAAATTACATGCCCGAGGGTTTGGCTCAGTAGATAAAGCATCAGCCTGCAGACTAAAGGGTCCCAGGTTTGATTTGGACCAAGGGCACATGCCCAGGTTGCGGGCTCGATCCCCCCATCCCCCCAGTAGGAGGTGTGCAGGAGGCAGCCAATCAATGATTCTCTCCCATCATTGATGTTTCTATCTCTCTCTCCCTCTCTGAAATCAATGGGGGGAAAATTACAAATTTCTTTAATAAAATCAGCCTATAGTTAACATATCTTTTAAGTACACTAGATCTATATCAATATTTATTTCACTTTATTAATTCAGTCATTTCGAGATCTTTATCAATATTTATTTCACTTTATTAATTCAGTCATTTGTTCAACTAACATATACTGAGTATAGTCTTTATGGAAGAAAGTGGGGATTTTGGAGATAAAAAAATATAACCCTCTTCCCTCAAGAAATTAACAGTCTAGTGCAGGTAGCCAGAAAAAATAAACAGTAATATATAAGCAATGTGATAAGTGCTATATAACAAACACAATGGACATGAAGAAAATGAATGACTATATTACCCAGCTGAACATGTCAATTTATAAACAAATAAGACTAATATAAAAATGTTAAACATAAATAAAAAATAATCTATAATTTTTAGAATTAAACTTTTTATGAAAAAATTTTTCAACATATAAGAATTAAAAATTTAGCCCAGCCAGTATGGTTCAGTGGTTGACCATCAACCCATGAATAAGGAGGTCACAGTCCAATTCCTGGTTGGGGCAAAAAGCCCAGGTTTCAGGCTCCATCCCAGGTAGGGGGCATGCGGGAGGCAACCAATTAATGATTCTCTCTCATCATTGATGTTTCTCTCTTTCTCACTCTCCCTTCCTCTCTGAAATCAATCTATACTAATAAAAGTGTAATACTAATAATAAAAGGGTAATATGTTAATTAGACCGGATCAACTGACCATCTTCCAGGTGTCCAACTTCCTTCCAGACAAAACCATGATAGTGGAGACTGAGACAGAGAGAGGGCAGTTGGGGGTGAGATCAGGCTGGCATGGTAGGGCAGTTGGGGGTTAGATCAGGACGGCAGGGGAAGGCAGTTGGGGGCAAGATCAGTCCAGCAGGGGAGAGCAGTAGGCAGGCAGGCAGGCAGAGGCAGTTAAGGGCGATCAGGCAGGTAGGCAGAGAGGTTAGAGGCAATCAGACAGGCAGGCAGAGAGGTTAGGGGAGATCAGGCAAGCATGCAGAGGTGTCAGGGGTGATCAGGCAGGCAGGAAAAGAGGTTAGGGGTGATCAGGCAGGCAGGCAGACAAGTGGTTAGGAGCCAATCATCCTGGATTGTGAGATCCAGGAATCGAGCCTAAACTGGCAATCGGACATCCCCAGAAGGGTCCCAGATTGGAGAGAGTGCAGGCCGGGCTAAGGAACCTCCCTCCACGCATGAATTTTGTGCACTAGGCCTCTAGTAAAAATATATATTTTTTAAATTTAACTAGTTGCCCTGGCTGGTGTGGCTCAGTTTGTTGAGCATCCTGACAAATAAAAAAAACCTGAATTTACCAGTTCAATTCCCAGTTAGGACACATGAGGGAGGCAACCAAAGGATATGTCTTCCTCTCTTTAAAAAATCAATAAGAACATCTTTTTTAAAAATTTTAACTACTAGATGATGAACTTACTTTAAACATTCTCCTAATTAGAAAATAATTTAATGGCATATGCTAATTAACTAAAAATTAAAAAAGAATAATTTGATCAAAATAAGGATTAGAAGGGATTTTGAGAATTCATTTAGCCCACCTTCCTGACTCAGAGCAGAAATTAACCCAATTAATTCTAATGACCTAGTTTTAGAAATAAAATGGAGGTTTCATTAATAGGAAAACATTTCAACATCTCCTTCAGGAAATTCTCTATTATATCCCTGGAGTTTATACCTGTGAGAAAATGTTTATGTTGTTATGTTTCTTATGGACCATTTTGTACCGGCTGCTCATCAATGGACTGTGCACAGATTTCATGTAAATAGCTCTCATTTCAGAATCTGTGTAAAGATAATAAGAATTTTAAATAGCAAAATGATTAAATGAAAACTAGAAAAGTACTTAACTTTGACCTATTCCAAATTCATGATTCAAACCTTGTAGAATTATTTTATAAAAACATTTTCAATCTATAAAAAGATGTCTAAAAACTTATCTAAAATGCAAAGTTAGAACTTTTGCATTTGAAATCAGACCATCTATTAATAGCTGGGAGATCACGGACAATTATTTAAGCGCTCTCCCTCAGCTACTTCTCTCCTCTGAAAACGAGGATTAGCAGGGTGCCTTTTCATTAGAAAAGTAAGTGTACACAAAGACCTTAGGACTGTACCTGACTTATAGAAAGTATTCAGTGAAACAAAAGAAATCCAGGTTAAACAAAACAAAACAGTCAAAACCAATAAAGCCACAGACAACAGTATGTATGTTTTAGTATTTTCAGTCAAGTTAAAACTGAAAAAACACGATTTTCTATTTATGCCTATATGTTTAAGGTTATAATCAGAAAGCAACTTAATTTTTGTTTCCCATTTCTCCTACATTTTAGGGTGATTAATTGACATCAACTATTTTGAGTGGTAACTACTCATTTGAAGTGCTTGTACAAGATGTATATATTTTTCTTTGAATACCATTTCCCTTATCTTCATTACAAAACTAGCCTTAACTGTTAGATATCCTCCTGACTCATGCTGAATCCCTATAAACTTAATGAGACCGTTACTTCCAGTTTACTGATTAGAAGGACTCAGAGATTTGTTTGTCATGATTCACAGATTGCTTTTAGATATAATTTATATACTGTAAAATTCATCCTCTTTAGGGTACAGTTCTAAGTCTTGACAAATGCATTGTTATGGCAACCATAATCTATTTACTGTCCCTATAGTTTTACTTTTTCCAAAATGTTGTATAAATCAAAGTATATAATATGTAGCCTTTTGAATCTGGCTTTTTTCACTAAGCATAATGTAAGATTCCGATGCTTCTCATTTTATTAAGTTTTAGCAAAGAGTACTTAAGAAATGCAACATAGAAAAAAATGTGAATTTTGAGGTTTAAAAAGAACACTTTGAAATCCTACATATTTCGAACATACTGTGACTAACATGAATTTCAGATCTCCCTGCTCTTCAACCTCCTGCTCCACAGGCAACCTTCCAAAGTCAGAGAACAGCAAGGACATCCCTCCTGTGCTCAAGCCCAGACCCTGCTTTTCCTCTCTAACCCAGCAGAAAACCTGTCAGCTGAACAGATCCTGAATCCAATTCTGTCACCCTCTCACTGCCAACACCTTGGTAGCAACCACCCTCACTCTTTGATTAGATTCCTGCTACAGCCTCCTAAATGGCCTCTTCTCCCACTTTTGCTCCCCTAGAGGCCATTCTCGGCACAGAAGGAAGAGTGATGCTGCTACAAGTCAAATCATGAGCTGGCTGCTCAGCACTTCTCCGATCTCTTTTCCTACCACCCCCCTCTTCCTCATTCAATTGTAGGAACAACGCCTTCCTTGAACATGCCAAGCACACTCCTGTCTCAGGACTTTATACTGGTTCTTGTCTATGCATTAACATTCTCCAACCAGATTAACCTATAAGCCTGCAATAGCCAGTTCTGTTAATATGTATCAAGTATAATACCAAGAAACCTTATTCTGTAAGTCCTATCAGTATCAAAGACATAGCACTGAAAACTTTGTCTTTAAGGCCTTTTTACTTTAAAGACAAGAACTGTACTGGCAGGGTAGCTCAGTTGGTTAGAGCACAGTCCCAATTCACCAAGGTTGTGGGTTCAGTCTCTGGTCAGGACATAGAAAAGAAACAACCAATGAATGAGCAAGTAAGTGGAACAACAAATCAATGTCTTTTTGTCTCTCTCTCTCTAAAATCAATTTAAGCCAGGCCAGTGCTGGTCAGTGGTGGAATATCAACCCATGAACCAGGAGGTCACAGTTCAATTCTCAGTCAGGGCAAAAGCCAGGATAGCAGGCTCAATCCCCGGTAGGGGGGATGTAGGAAGCAGCCGTTCAATGATTCTCTCATCATTGATGTTTTTACCTCTTCCCTCTTCTTCCATCTAAAAATCAATAAAAATATATTTAAAATAAATTAATTAAATAAAATCAATTTTAAAAAGTGATTAATAAAATACAGGCATGGACCTTGGGAAAATTTCCTGTCTTAAAATATATCATGAATTGCAAGATCAGAATAAAGACAAGATCTGTAGAAGATCATAACAATGAGGGTAGAAGGTAAGATGGCGGAACAATAGATGGGCAGATTCTGAGCCCTGTCCCGAAGCAGAAAGAGAGAGCAGCTGATGGTCTTGAGCTGTGAGTGTTTATTAGACAGCGAACACCAGAAGAAACTGCTGGGGGGCCGCTGACAGAGGTACCCCTCACAGGGAAGCACCCACGCGGGCTACGTCCCTGCCCGGAGCTACCTACCGGCTTGGACGGGAAACCTCACCATCTTGAGAGGAATATAGGATCGTGTCGGAGGCCTGAATATCCACAGCCGCAGCTACCACCAAGCAGCTGTGACCACCAGAACATGGATCGCAGCGCGAACACCTAGCCTCACAGGAGTGCCACACCGCACGGCAAAAAGGAGAGAGAGAACTACACTACCATACATCCTAAAAAGAGAGACCATGGGGAGACAAAAAAAAAAAACAAAAACAAAAAAACAGCCTGCATATGAAAGAAAAGCAGGCTTCACCAGAAAAGGAAGTAAACTAGATAGAGGCAAGCAACTTACCAGAACAAGAATTCAAAGTAATGATCATAAGATGGCTAAAAAGAATGGAAGACAAATTTGACAATATGAGCAAGAACCAAGAGGAAATGAAGAAGACTAAGAAGAAATGAAAAACGACATCGCTGCCGGGACTGGTTTGGCTCAATGGATAGAGCGTCAGCTTGGGGTCTGAAGGGTCCCGGGTTCGATTCCGGTCAAGGGCATGTACCTTGGTTGCGGGCATATCTCCAGTAGGAGGTGTGCAAGAGGCAGCTGATCGATGACTCTCTCTCATCGATGTTTCGAACTCTGTATCTCTCTCCCTTTCTCTCTGTACAAAATCAATAAAATATATTTTAAAAAAAAGAAAAGAAAAAGAAAAACGACATCGCTACTGTAAAGAACTCAATAGAAAGCATCAAGAGTAGATTAGAAGAAGCAGAGGACCGCATCAGCGAGCTAGAAGATGGAAAAAAATATCTAATTAGAATAGCTTCTGGGAAAAAATATTAAAAAACAGGAAGAAAGTGTAAGGGAACTTTGGGAGAATACAAAACAAAACAATATTCGAATAATAGGGGTTCCAGAAGGAAAGGGGATTGAGGAAGACATGGAAAACGTATTTCAAGAAATAATGACAGAAAACTTTCCCGAGATAGAGAAGAAAAAACCTACACAAATCTAAGATGCTCACAGAGTCCCAAGCAAAATGAACCCCAGAAAACCGACTCCTAGGCATATTATAATTAAGCTGGCAAACACCAATGACAAAAAAAGAATTTTAAAAGCAGCCAGAGAGAGACAGAAAGTTACATATAAAGGAACCCCCATCAGACTAGCAACTGATTTCTCCACAGAAACTTATCAGGCCAGAAGGGAATGGGATGAAATATACAAAGTCATGCAAAGGAAGGGTCTGAATCCAAGAATACTATACCCAGCAAGGCTATCAATCAAAAGTGAAGGTGAAATCAGGAGCTTCACAGACAAAAACAGACTAAGAGAATTTATCTCCACCAAACCAGCAATGCAAGAAATGCTAAAGGGTCTACTGTAAAATTAAAGACATAAAAAGCAAAGAAGGAACACAGCGGTATAGAATAAAAATGGCGTCAAATAAGTATCTATCAATTATAACTTTAAATGTAAATGGTCCAATCAAAAGACATAGGGTAACAGACTGGATAAGAAAACAAGACTCATATATCTGTTGTCTACAAGAAACCCACCTCAGAAAAAAAGATGCACACAGACTGAGGGTGAAGGGATGGAAAAAGGTTTTCCAGGCGAATGGAAATGAAAAAAAAGCTGGGGTAGCAATACTTATATCTGACAAATTAGATCTCAGAGTGAAGGACATAACAAGAGTAATGAAGGCCACGTCATAATACTAAAGGGAGCAATCCAACAAGAAGAAATAACCCTGGTAAATATATATGCACCCAATATGGGAGCACCCCTATATATAAAAAAACTGCTGGAGGTCATTAAGGGAGAGATTAATAGCAATACAAACATAGTAGGAGATTTTAATACCCCACTGTCACCCTTTGACAAATCATCTAAACAAAAAAATCAGCAAAGAAATATCAATCCTAAATGACTCACTAGACCAGATGAAATTAATCGACATCTTCAGAAAATTCCACCCCAAAGCGACAGAATATACATTCTTCTCAAGCGCACATGGGACATTCTCAAAGATAGACCACATTTTGGGACATAGGCAAAGGCTCTTCAAATTCAAGAAGATAGAAATCATATCAAGCATCTTCTCAGATCATAGTGGCATAAAACTGGAAATTAACTACAATGAAAAAAATCCAAAGAAATCAAACCATGGAGACTAAACAGCATGATATTAAATAAGGACTGGGTTACCAAAGAAATCAAAGAAGAAATTAAAAACATCCTGGAAACAAATGACAATGAAAACACAACTATCCAAAATCTATGGGACACAGCAAAAGCAGTTTTGAGAGGGAAGTTCATATCCCTACAAGCCTATTGCAAAAAACTAGAAAAAATGGTAACAAATGATCTAACTCTACAACTCAAAGAGTTAGAAAAAGAGCAACAAGAAAAGCCTAGTGTAAGCAGTAGGAAGGAAATAACAAAAATCAGAGTGGAGATAAATGACATAGAGACAAAGAAACAATATATAAGATCAACAAAACCAAGAGCTAGTTCTTTGAAAGAAAAAACAAGATAGCCGAAACCGGTTTGGCTCAGTTGTAGAGCGTCGGTCTGTGGACTGAAAGGTCCCCGGTTTGATTCCGGTCAAGGGCATGTACCTTGGCTGTGGGCACATCCCCTGCAAGGGGTGTGCAAGAGGCAACTGGTCGATGTTTCTCTCTCAACGATGTTTCTAGCTCTCTATCTCTCTCCCTTCCTCTCTGTAAAAAAAAAAAATCAATAAAATATATTAAAGAAAGAAAAGAAAGAAAGAAAGAAAGAAAGAAAAAGAAAGAAAGAAAGAAAGAAAGAAAGAAAGAAAGAAAGAAAGAAAGAAAGAAAGAAAGAAAGAAAGAAAGAAAGAAAGAAAGAAAGAATAAACAAGATAGATGAACCTCTAGCCAGACTAACCAAAAAACAGAGAGAGAGGACCCAAATAAACAAAATCAGAAACGAAAGAGGTGAAATAACAACAGACCCCGCCGAAATACAAAGGACTGTTACAAAATAGTACGAACAGCTCTATTCCAACAAACTGAACAACCTTTCTAGGAATATGTCCGTTTCCTGGAGGAAACGGACATATTCCTAGAAAAATACAACCTTCCAAAACTCAATCAGGAAGAATCTAAAAATCTCAATAGACCAGTGACTTGGGAAGAAATTGAAACAGTCTTCAAAAAGCTTCCAGCAAACAAAAGCCCAGGGCCAAATGGCTTCACAGGAGAGTTTTACCAAACATTCAAGGAAGAACTAAATCCTATCCTCCTCAGACTATTCCAAAAAATCCAAGAGGAAGGAACACTTCCAAACTCTTTCTATGAAGCCAGCATCACCCTAATACCAAAACCAGATAAAGACAATTCAATGAAAGAGAATTACAGGCCAATATCCCTCATGAACATAGATGCCAAAATCCTCAACAAAATTCTAGCAAATCGGCTCCAGCAGAGCATCACAAAGATCATACACCATGACCAAGTAGGATTTATTCCAGGAATGCAAGGTTGGTACAATATCCACAAATCAAGAAACGTTATTCATCACATAAACAAATGCAAGATAAAAATCATATAGTCATATCAATTGATGCAGAAAAAGCATTTGATAAAATCCAACACCCTTTCCTGATAAAAACTCTCAACAAGGTGGGAGTACAAGGATCATACCTCAACATAATAAAAGCTATATATGATAAACCCACAGCCAACATCATACTCAGTGGGCAAAAACTAAAACCATTCCCTCTAAGAACAGGAACAAGACAGGGATGCCCACTCTCGCCACTCCTCTTTGACATAGTACTAGAAGTACTAGCCATTGCAATTAGACAAGAGGAAATAAAAGGCATCCAAATTGGAAAAGAAGAAGTAAAGTTATCCTTATTTGCAGACGACATGATATTGTATATAAAAAACCCAAAAGACTCCATTAAAAAACTAATTGACTTAATAAATGAATTTGGCAATGTAGCAGGATACAAAATTAATGCCAAGAAATCTATGGCATTTCTATACACCAACAGCGAACTTATGGAAACAGAGACAAAAAAAGCAATTCCATTTACCATCACACCAAAAAAATTAAGATATCTAGGAATAAACTTAACTAAGGAAGTAAAGGACCTATACGCGCAAAACGACACAACACTGAAAAAAGAGATAGAGGAAGATGTAAAGAGATGGAAGAACATACCATGTTCATGGAGTGGTAGAATCAACATCATCAAAATGTCCATACTTCCTAAAGCAATCTATAGGTTCAATGCACTCCCCATTAAAATACCAACGGCATATTTCACTGACCTAGAAAGAACTCTCCAAAAGTTCATTTGGAACAATAAAAGACCCCGAATAGCCACAGCAATCCTGAGAAAGAAGAGTAAAGTAGGAGGGATCTCAATACCAGACTTCAAACTGTATTACAAAGCCACTGTTCTCAAAACAGCCTGGTACTGGCACAAGAACAGACATATAGATCAATGGAATTGAATAGAGAACCCAGATATCAACCCAAATCAGTATGCTCAATTAATATTTGACAAAGGAGGCATGAATATACAATGGAGTCAAAACAGTCTCTTCAATAAATGGTGTTGGGAAAATTGGACAGATACATGCAAAAGAATGAAACTAGATCACCAACTTACATCATACACAAAAATAAACTCAAAATGGATACAGGACTTAAACATCAGACGGGAAACCATAAAAATACTAGAAGCATCCACGGGCAGCAAAATCTCAGACATATGCCAAAAAAACTTCTTCACTGATACTGCCCATAGGGCAATGAAAGCTAAAGAGAAAATAAACAAATGGGACTACATCAAAATAAAAAGCTTTTTTACAGCAAAAGAAACCATCAACAAAACAACAAGAAAGCCCTGTGTGGGAGAACATATTTGCAAATGTTACCACTGATAAAGGTTTAATCTCCAACATCTACAAACAGCTTATACAACTAAATAAAAGGAAGATGAATTATCCAATTAAAAAATGGGCAAGGGACCTAAATAGAGTATTTTCAAAAGAAAACAGAAGGAAGGCCGAAAGGCACATGAAAACATGCTCATAGTCACTAATTATCCGAGAGACGCAAATCAAAACAACAATGCGGTACCATCTCACACCTGTCAGAATGGCCAACATCAACAAATCAACAAACGACAAGTGTTGGCGAGGTTGTGGAGAAAAAGGAACCCTCGTGCACTGCTGGTGGGAATGCAGACTGGTGCAACCACTGTGGAGGATAGTGTGGAGTTTCCTCAAAAAACTGAAAATGGAACTCCCATTTGACCCCTAATCCCACTCCTAGGAATATATCCCAAGAAACTAGAAACACTAATCAGAAAGGATATATGCACCCCTATGTTCATAGCAGCACAATCTACAATAGCTAGAATCTGGAAACAGCCTAGGTGCCTGTCACCAGATGATTGGATCCAAAAACCATGGTACATCTACACAATGGAATACTATGCTGCCATAAAAAAGAAGGAATTCTCATCATTTGCAGCAACCTGGATAGAACTAGAGAACATCATGCTGAGTGAAATAAGCCAGTCAATGAAAGAGAAATACCACATGGCCTCACTCATTTATGGATATTAAAGAACATTATAAACTGACAAACCAAAAGTCAGATATAAAGACAGTAAAGCAACAAGCAGACTGTAAAATTACAGCGGGGAGAGTAGGGAGATCTGGGGGAGATAAGAGATCAACCGAAGGACTTGTATACATGCATATAAGTACAACCAATGGAGACAAAACTCTGGGGAGGAAGGGTATGTATGAGAGGGGGGGCAATGTTAAAATATGTACACAAATAATAATTTAATTTAAAAAATAAAAAAATAAAAAATAAAAAAAGATCAAAACACTGAGAAACTCTACAGAATCTTTCTCATTTCAGTTATAGCCCATATGAATCTTCTTCTCAACCCCGCCACCCCCCCCCCCCCCAATCTTCTTTTAATGTACGGTGTGTAAGATCTGCTCCAGCACTATTTACTAAAAGTACATCTCCCCTCCTTGGCCACTTTAACAAAGTGAGCTTTGTGTCTCAGCTGATTTGCACAATCCATATTGCTAACCTCTTCAGCTCCTCTGCAGTTTGATGAAGTATCACTTTCTCAATGAAGTCTACCCTTCATACCTTATATAAAATTACAGCTTGTCCAGAATTAATCCTCCAAACACTTGCAAATCCTCAAACTTCATTTTTTCATTCCTCTATAAATTTTTCATTGTGTAATATACTAAATAATTTAGATATGTGTAGTGTTTGTCTCCTTCCATTCAAACATTAAAAGGCAGAGATTTTTGTCAATTTTTTTCGAAAATGTTACATAAGAGAAACCAAGATGGCTTAGGTGAACACCTATACTGCAGCCTCACACAACTATTTCAAAACTACAACTAAAAGACAAAGCAGATATCTCCCAGAACCACCGGAAAGCTGGCTGAATGAACTTTCTACAACTAGAAGGAAAAAGAAAAGGACACTGAGATGCAAAAGCAGTGGAGGGAAGAGGTGCGGAGACACAGAGAGGTGTGTGTGTGAGGAAGGGCCAGGCGGCTGAATATGCAGCTGGGTTTCTTGAACCAGAGGGAAACAGGGCCTTCTTACTTCACTGCACTCCAGTTCTGGGTGAAACTTTGAGTTCCCACACTCATTCGGGGGAAAACTGGCAGCAGGCAAAGCTTGAGAGTAGTCTTCTTTAAGAGGTGCGTGAAGCCATTGCCGCAGGACACTGAGAACAGGGAGTTCTTAGGGCAGGGCTGACGGGAAATCAAGGGGCCTGCTCTGCCCAGAGACCTTGCCTATCCAAACTGAGCACAGAAGCTCTCCCCATGTAGACACATCTGATCCTCACAGCCAATTGGCCTAGAGGCCAACTCCGCCCACTGGAACAAACAACAATCAAGGCTTAACTGTAACAAGACTGTGCAGCCCACAAAGGGGAGCACCAAGAGTGTCCACCACAGGTAACTGGGGAGGCTGAGCCACTGGGCCCAAAGGATACCTCGCAACAAAGCCACTCCATCAACTCAGGAAGCAGCTAAAATGCAGAGACAAAGAGGCAGATCACAAATGAAAGAAATGGAGGAAAGGAGGAGACTGGACATAGAGTTCAAAACCACATTGATAAGGTTACTCAAGAATGTGCTAAAAACATCTGAGGAACTTAGTGAGACCTTTAAAGATCTTAATGAGAATGCAAAAAAAATAAAATAAAATAAAAAATGGGAAAGGACCAGTCAGAAATTAAGCATTCACTGTCTGAAATAAAGAATATACAGAAATTCAACAGTAGATCAAAGGACCCCAAGAATCAAAACAAAGATTTGAAACATGAGGAAAGAAAAAACACCCAACCAGAAAAACAAAAAGAAAAAAGAATCCAAAAATATGAAGGTAGTGAAAGGAGCTTCTGGGACAACTTTAAACATACCAACATAAGAATTTTGGGGGTGTCAGAAGAAGAGAGTGAGCAAAATATTGAAAACCTATTTGAAGAAATAATGACAGAAAACTTTCCCTACCTGGTGAAAGAAATAGACTTACAAGTCCAGGAAGAACACAGAACCCCAAACAAAAAGAATGCAAAGAGGACCACACCAAGACACATCATAATTAAAATGCCAAGGGCAAAAGACAAAGAGAGAATCTTGAAAGCAGCAAGAGAAAAACAGTTAGTTACCTAAAAGGAAGTACTCATATGACTGTCAGCGATTTCTCAACAGAAACTATGCAGGCCCAGAAGGGAGTGGCAAGAAATATTCAAAAAGATGAATAGCAAGAACCTACAACCAAGATTACTCTACACAGCAAAGCAATCATTCAGAATTGAAGGTCAGATAAAGAGCTTCACAGATAAGAAAAAGCTAAAGGAGTTCATCAATACCAAACCAGTATTATATGAAATGCTGAAAAGTTAAGACAAAAAGTCAGCATTTCAGCTTATTGAATGTTTTTCTTTTATATTAATAAGCATAACATTTCCCAACTACCCTTCTTAAATAAAGTATTCTGTAAGAAGAGGAAGAAGAAAAAGGTAAAGATAAAAATTATAAACAACGAATACATGTCTATCAACAAGTAAATCTAAAAATTAAGTGAATAAAAAATCTGATGAACAGCATTAACTGGTGAATATAATAGAATCAGAGGCATAGAAAAGAGTGGACTGACAATTCTTAGGGGAAAGGGGATATATGGGGTGTGGGAAGAGATTGGATAAAAATCTTACTCCTATGGATGAAGACAGTGGCGGGGTTCAGGGAATGGGGTGGGGTGGGAAATCAGGTGGAGGGGAGCTATGGGGAGAAAAAGAGGAACATATGTAAAAATCTTAACAATAAAGATTTATTTTTTTTTTTTTAATTTTTTTAAAGAATGTTACATAGTACTAGACACAATAGGAACTACATACTTATAAACATTTGACACTGGGTCAGCCAGGTTGCTCTGGAGATAAATAATCAAATTAGGAAAAGCCTATAAATAACCAAATCTAAAATAAAGCAAGTATTATAGAATTTGAATAAAAATGACCAAATATTTCAGACATACCAAATTTAATTCCCTTTAAAGTCAAAGTTATTTGAAAAGTAACTAAAATATTTAACTACAACCACATTAAAAGCATTGAAAATTAAAAGAAAAAGAAACATCATTTACCATTTAAGGCCTGTGAAAGTTGAGTTTCATCATTTAAGAAGTCAAGTAATGAGGAATCTTTTTCATTTTCAGAATCATCATTTTCATCTGATGAAACACATTCTGCATCTTCTTGGGAAAGTTCTGCTTGATCATCTAAAAACCTCCTAGCTACAAGCTAAGACAAATTAGAAAACAAGATGATACTGATGAGAAAATCATTTACTTTTCTTAAATAACTGGAAACACTTCTGGAAAATGAATTTCTTCCCAATGGTTTTTAACACAAAAAATAAAAATAGAAAACTGCAAGATGATTTGATAAAGTAGCATAGCTATTTAAATTTCTTGAGATAATTCTTATAAGTAAAATACGTACAAGTCAGCATTTTAACTATTGAATGTTTTATATTAATAAGCATAACATTTCCCAACTCCCCTCGGCCGCTCCTACGTCTCAGTGTCCTTTTCTTTTTCCATAACATTTCCTTTTGCCACAAAAGGATTGATCAGAAAAAAAGGTGCTAAGAATTATTTTCCAAGGACTTAAATATTGGGTAGAGATAAGAAAAACAATATACATGATTGTTTAGCACATCATCCCAATATGCCAAGATTGCAGGTTTGACCCCAGTCAGGGCATATTCAAGAGTCAACTAATGAGTGCATAAATAAAGGGAAAAACAAATCAATGTGTTTCTTCCTCTCGCTCTCAAAATCGATAAATAAAATTTTTTAAAAAGCAAGTACTCTAAAACTCAAATTTCTGTCTCAGATTTTCATCAATTTGATTCTTAAAATTTCAATATACTAGTTTTTTCATTTAGTCACTCAAAATAACTCAACACTGCAAGATAGTTTCAAAACACAAAAATACTTTTTTAATTGGAATTGAGATTTTAATTCCAATTAAAAAAGTAAAAGTAGATTAAAAATATTCTTTTACTTTAGGACTTCTTTCTATAGAGGAATTATAGAGCCCTGACTGGCACGGCTAAGTGGTTACAGCATTGGCCTGCGACCAATGGGTTTCAGGTTCAATTCTGGTGAAGGACACGTACCTGGGTTTTAAGTTTGATGCCAGCCCCAGTTGGGGATGTGTAAAAGATAACCAATAGAAGTGTCTCTCTAAACACTGATGTTCCTCTCTCCCTCTCACCCTCTCCTTTCCCATTCTCTCTAAAAATCAATGGAAAAATTAATTTCAGGCCTGGACAGCATGGCTCAGTGGTTGAGGATCAACCTATGAACCAGGAGGTCATGATTCAATTCCTGGTCAAGGCACATGCCCAGATGGCGGGCTCCATCATTCTCTCTCATCCTTCTCCTTTCCTCTTTGAAATCAATAAAAATATATTTTAAAAATATATATCCTAGAGTTAAGGGTTAAAAATATATATGTAAATTATAGAGAGAAGTCTACTTCTATATAAAATCTAATGTTCTTTAAATACATAAAAGAATAATATGCAAATAAAAGAATAATATGCAAATTGACCATACTTCCGCTACACCCACCAGCCATGCCCACCAGCCAATAAAGCAATTATGCAAATAAACCCAACCAAGATGGCTACAGCCACAGAGAGCAGGAGGGAAGCTTTGGTTTCCCAGGCAACGGAGGAAGCCAAGCTTTCTAGATGCCCTTGCTGGCCTAGGACTCCACTCAAGGCTACAAAGTTTCAATTGTAGAAGGTAAATAAACCCCGGATACCAGGGTCTCCGCTTGGGTTGCCAGAGGGTGTGGCTGGCCAGCAAACCACCATAGGCCCCTCACTCAGGCCGCCCCACGCCCCTGATCCGGAACATTCTTCAGGGCAAACCAGCTGGCCCCCACTCATGCACCAGGCCTCTATCCTATCTAATAAAAAGAGTAATATGCAGATTGACCATCACTCCAACACACAAGATGGCTGCCCCCCATGTGGTCAAAGATCCTGCGCCCATGTGGACACAAGATGGCCACCACAAGATGGCCAGCAGGGAAGGGCACCAGTTGGGAGGCACCAGGCCTGCAAGGGAGGGCAGTTGGAAGCGATCAACTCTGCAGGGGATAGCAGTTAGGAGTGATGGCAGTTAGGGGCAAACAGGCTGGCAGGGGAGCAGTTAGACACCAATCAGGCTGGCAGGGGAGTGATTAGGGGTGATCAGGCTGGCAGGCAGAAGCAGTTAGGAGCAATCAGGAAGGCAGGCAGGCGAGCAGTTGGGAGCCAGCAGTCCTGGATTGTGAGAGGGGTCACAGATTGGAGAGGGTGCAGGCTGGGCTGAGGGACACTCCCCTACCCCCATGCACGAATTTCATGCACTGGGCCTCTAGTCCTATATAATAAAAGGCTAACGTGCACGGCGTTCTGCTGCAGGGTCTCAGAAACGGGCAGTTCTGGACGAACGTCTTTCGTGTGAATGCTGTCCGGCCGCCCCTGGGCTGTGTGGTGGAGTGAGTCACCCTCTATGCTGCATGCATGGATGGGCCTGTTGCACTTTCTCAGTAATAACAGCTGCCCTGCGACCGGCTGGCCAGGAAGCGTCGTGGTCCTAACGGGAGTACCTGGGCAGGTGGTGGACTTCTATAGATACCTCAAGAAAAAGAGCCTGAACATGCTGCGTTTGTTTCCTTAGCCTTTGTGTGCAGCCTTTTGTTCTGCTCCGTTTGTTTAGATTTATGCTTTTCGGACCCTGAGAGACTTTGAGAGAAGCCTGAGAATGACACCTGTAATGACACCATGGCTTTTATTTCTTTTTAACTTCACTATCGGGTTCAAAGGTTGCCCACAAGTAGAATCATCTTCTGCCCGCCACACCTGAGAGGGGGTGTTGGCGGGCAGCGGCGTTCGGTCCTTCCCGTTCGCGCTGCATCCTGGATTGGGCCTCTGTGCCATGCAGAGGTTGGGTAACTTGCTGCTAAGGTCAGACTGAACCATCGTGGCATCTCACACGTTTTCAACACAGACCTCACATGGTCGCCACTGAGTGAGCAGCATGACCCCAGAGGAGCAGCTGGTCCCGAGCAGCGGGGCAGCGGCCTCCGGGGAGCCAGGCTCTGCATTCCGCCCTTGCTCCCCCCTGACCAAGCAGGTGGGGCGTGGTCTGGATGGACAGAAATGAAAAACCAGTGGAGAAAGCTCCAGGCCGAGACGCTGAGCACCGCGGTCATGTCTAAGCTTAGCTGGGTCCTTTCGAGTTTGTTTTACAGCTTCCTATGTTAAGTAGTTTGCACTATTTTTGCAATAAGTTCATGGAAACCCTAACAGTTATTTTTTTTGTTTCTTACTGTGTGTATATAAACTAATACTAAAAATTTGGCATAGTATTTTTTCACCTCCTTACATAACCCTTTTCATGCACAGAATGCTGTAAATCTGATAAAATATGTGAATGATATTTTATAAAGTTATTTTGTATGGTGTCAATTTTGTTTTGCCTCATAGTATGTCAGCAAAAAATAAAATAAAATTCCTTGTATTTAAAAAAAAAAAAGGCTAACGTGCAAATAGACCCAACAGTGGAACAACCGGTTGCTATGACATGTGCTGACCATCAGGGGTGTGTGCAGAACATGGAAGGCATTGGCTGCGGCAGG
The DNA here is from genome assembly GCA_963693515.1 of Pipistrellus nathusii. Taxonomy (NCBI): domain Eukaryota; kingdom Metazoa; phylum Chordata; class Mammalia; order Chiroptera; family Vespertilionidae; genus Pipistrellus; species Pipistrellus nathusii. The sequence goes on from OY882858.1 coordinate 108,402,894, forward strand.
ATGGTCTGGAGCAGGGGCACCAGACCAAGGCAGGGCACTGTTCACTGTCATCAGGGCGAGCCTCTGAAAATTCTTTGCTCCTACACACCCCGGTCCCGCCCGGTGCTTGCACCTGCTGCTGATGCCAGCCCCGCTCACATCCGCAGTCAGTGCCAGAGCCACCTCTCACACCCGCTGCCAGCGTCCAGTGCCAGTATGAATCATCGGTGCCATCAGCAGGTGCGAGTGGCGGCTGCTGGCCCTGATTACCCCTGAGGGCTTCTCCGCTTACTACTGAGGGGCGATCAGGGCAGCAGCCGCCACTCACAACCACTGACACGCTGGCCCCGCTGGCACCCCTGCTGGCACCGGCCCCATAGCTGTGCTTCATCAGCAGGGACAAGTGGGGCCAGCACCGTCAGCACTGAGTGGCGGCAGCAGGAGTGGGGCCGCTGGCACACAGTGGACCGAGGCCAGGGTGGAAGGGGCGGGGCTGGGCAGGGGTGCGGAGGAGGCCCAGACACACCGCTGTGCCTATGGCCGCCTTACGGTGCAGGAATTCATGCAGTGGGCCCCTGGTATAGTATAACAAACTAAAAAAAGTTTACCTTCAGGTGGCTCTGTCTCTTTTGGACTTTGTTGCTTCTTTTGGAATTCATGTTACAACCCTTGAAGTCCTCTAGTTGTGGTTGTTGGTCAGTAAAATCTTCACTTTCATCACTAGATGACAATTCTAACTATAACAATTCAATAAAATTATTGCATTAGAAAACATAATTGGATTACTATATCTTATTTCCTAATTTCAAGGGATTTTGCTTTTATTTTCTTTTCTAAAGTTGGCCTAACATTTTCTTGATAGAAAAAATAAAATACTCTCAACTTAGAGCCCTGTTACAAACACATAATGCTTAAGAATTGATAAGTACTAAAATACTAAATTAGGCAATACAGTAGGTCCTCGGGAGATCCATTCCTTTGGCGCGACTTAATGCAGTATTTGCCGTAAGTCGGAACCTACCTACATAAGCACCTATATCGCTCACATGAGCACATACACAGCAGTGTGAAGTGAAACAGTAATTTTAAAGAAAGATAACAGTTCCTGAACTTTACTTGTGGTAAGTAAATAATAAAAAACATAAAACACATATGTACATACATCAAAATGATGAAACTTTTTTTAAATAAATAAATGGGTGACGTAATTATAAAATGACATACGTAGAGTCCAACATAACCCAAGGATTGGTTGTATATGTAATATTAGTATAATAATCATTCAATTACATCAAATGTATTTGATGAAAAATTGTTTCCTTTAGAAGTCCTGAAGACTTCACAAAATATCATCTATATATACATAAAAGCCTAAGATATCGTTATGATGGATGATGAGTGGACTGGCCAGTCGCTATGACATGCAATGGCCACCAGGGGGCAGGCATTCAACGTAGGAGCTTCCCCCAGCCCACAAGCCCTGATCACTGATAGGCCCTGCCAGCCAACCTCCTGGGCCCTCCCCCTGGCCAGCAGGGCCCCAGCTGGGGCGAGGGACCAGAGATGGGTGGCTGCAGATGTGGCCCCTTTCCCAGGGGGGCCAGGGTCCAACCCCCTCCTCAGGACCAGCTGCCAACCTCCCAGGTCTCTCCCCCTCGATGCAAGCCCTGATCGGCCTGCTGCTTGCCACAGTGGCAGCTGGCCCCTCCCCCAGGCTGGCAGGCCCTGAATGCCTGATTGGGGCCTGCTGGCTAAATGCCCAGTTCCTCCCGCTGACCTGCAGGTCCCAATCACCCAATCCGGGGATGGGTGGCGGCGGACATGGGTGACAAGGGAAGGAGGAGGTGGGGAGGCAGGGAACTTGATCAGCCCTGATCCCTGGCTAGGCCTAGGGACCCCACCCATGCATGAATTTCATGCACCAGGCCTCTAGTTAAATCTGTAAATACAAGTATCAAAATCAGACCAAACATAGAGGAGTCCTTTCAAACCAAAGAAATACTATAAGAAAACAAACTTTGACTAGGGAGGTTATTCACTGTATCTTTTATGGACTAATATAAAATCAAAAAAAGTTATCAATAACATTTCTTAACAGGAATAATTTTAGTTTAAAATGGATTGATTACATTCTCATGTGTTAATTCATTTCTGATAGATCAAAACTTTTTCTTGTTTTATGTAGGTATAAAAGTGACTTTTCTTATTTTATATAAGTATAAAAATTAATGTGAACTGATTGTATTTTTATTAATTTTGCACAAAGTATTCTAGATTTCATTAGTGAATTAAAACACACAAGATTTTATAATCTCAAAATTTAGTTACCAACTATAAACTAATAACAAATGAGTATCATTAGCTATACAAACTGCCTCCTACCTAAACTTCATATTCATAGTCCACCAATGGTTGCCAGACACTGACACTTCATACCAAACAAACATATTCCACAATGAACTCAATTCTTTCTTGTCTTCTCTAGGTTTATTACACATTTACCAAAGAGCACAAGCCAAACACCAGAGTCATACTGGACTCCTTTTCCTCCTGTCAAACCCATTCAGTAAGCAAATAAAAGAATAAGGCCTTGTAAAAATGGTTCCAGATTTTTCTCCATTTTCACTTCCTGGAACTCTTTGTAGTACAGCCCAGTTAATAAAGAGATGCTATTTCCAACTGTATGTCATTCTTCAAGCTCTGTTGACAATGCCTTCCCTTCTCCTTTCTCTTGTCTAAGGCCACATATGCTTTAAGATTTAATAAGGTTTTAACTTCAAGAAGCTTACCAGAATTCCCAAAGTCTAAGACAGTGGTTCTCAACCGTTCCAATGCCACAACTCTTTAATACAGTTCATGTTATGGTGACCCTTCAACCATAAAATTATTTTCTTTGCTACTTCATAACTGTAATTTTGCTACTGTTAATGAACGAACCATAATGTAAATATTTGTGTTTTCCGATGGTCTTAGGCGAACCGCTGCTGTAGAGCCTATACACATTATTTTTGTAATATTTTATACATGTTATTTTTGTAATATTTTAACTGAATTACTATGCATTATCTATACATCATCTGTTTACATACTTACTTTCTTTGGAGGAACCCTGCGTTTTTTTACAGCATGAAGTGGAGAATCATTTTCACTATATTTCTGATCCTAGATAAACAGATAAAGTAAAAGGTAAAAATAATAAAAAGATATAAGGAGTAAGAAAAAGCCTTTATATGGTCACATTATTGTAATTACTGAATTACTCACCTCTGGAGATTCTAAAACATTTCCTTTTGCTTTTTTACTCTTTCTTTGGAAAATCTCATCACCTTCACTTTCATTGCTTGTTAACTGTTCATCTATAAAATTAATTTAAGTTAATGAATCTGGTCAATAGATTTAAGTTTATCCAACAACTATCTATTTTATTGATGGGTAAACAAGAATTGTTCTGTCACTCTCAAAAAAGATAAGCTTTATGAAGTTTGGCAAAAAAAAAAAAATCAGCATGAAAAGAGAAAAAATAAACAAACAAACAAACAAACAAACAAATAAAAGAGTACCAGTAAGAAAATTAAAGATAACTCTTTTTTTCTTCCCTAAATTTTTTTTAAATATATTTTATTGATTTTTTACAGAGAGGAAGGGAGAGAGATAGAGAGCTAGAAACGTCGATGAGAGAGAAATATCGACCAGCTGCCTCTTGCACACCCCCTACCAGGGATGTGCCCGCAACCAAGGTACATGCCCCTGACGGGAATCGAACCTGGGACCTTTCAGTCCACAGACCAACGCTCTACCACTGAGCCAAACCGGTTTCGGCTCCCTAAATTTTTAAAAATATATTTTATTGATTTTTTACAGAGAGGAGGGGAGTGGGATAAAGAGTCAGAAACAGTAATGGGAGAGAAACATCGATCAGCTGCATCCAGCACACCTTGGAGGTATGGATGTGCCCACAACCAAGGTACATGCCTTTGACCGGAATAGAACCTGGGAACTTGGGATCTTTCAGGCCACAGGCCAACACTATCCACTGAGTCAAACTGGTTAGGGCAAGAAATGGTAACGCTAGCTAATATTCGACTTGGGTTCATTTTTTAAAAATATAACTGAAAAGAGGCCAGAAGAGTATAAAACATAATTCTATTAAGTCGATGGTTTTAAAATTCATCTTTAAAATCTATGATACTCTTCCTGCCTTTTTTATATTATTCTCTTTCTAGTTCAACAAGATAAAGCAAGAAAATGCAAGCTATACAACAATATATCTATATAAAGACCTTTTATATATGTAGCATATATATATATATATTCATATGCTTTGTGCACAAGCATGAAATTAAACATTGATAAGATATCAGCAAAATGTAACTACAAAATGAAAAACTGGCTTGGCTCAGTAGATAGAACGTCAGCCTGTGGTCTGAAGGGTCCCAGGTTCAATTCCGGTCAAGGACATGTACATTGGTTGCGGACACATCCCCAGTGGGGAGTGTGGTGCGCAAGAGGCAATGGATCAATGTTTCTCTCTCATCGATGTTTCTATCCCTCTATCCCTCTCCCTTCTTCTCTCTAAAAACCAATACAAATATTTTTAAAATATTTTTTAAAAGAAGAAAAAAAAACTAACAAATTTACATAGTAAATTTCTCTTCATACTCTATGACAATAAAACATCTACTCGGACAAATTTGAAATAAATCCTTTTTATAAATGAGCACTCTATAATCCAACTTTTTCTTTTTTCATTATCTTCTAAGGCAGCTAGAATTAAATACAAGACTAATTTATAATAACCAACTAATTCCAGAAGGATTTCCTTTTAACTACAGCATCTATCACTGTATTTTCTTATTTTTCTGTAACTGTGCTGAATTATCTCACAGAAATGCAGATTCCCCAAGAGCTTCTGTGCTCTTATCTCAATCCGCCGATTAATATTACTTCTAAACTACTTTGATATATAAACCTTCTTCTTTATACTATCCCCTCAAAATCTTACACTTTCCTTCTTGTACTTTCCCCTCACTATTTTATAACATCTAAATTCTCTCTTTATTACCTTCGATATAACCATATTTCCAAGGAGCCAAAATGAAAATTTACATTTAAAAATCTAATCTAATCCACTTCAAAATTTTAACATTTTCTTTGTCTCCTAAACATCCACTATCTTATTATTCTTTAAGTAGTTCTTTACACATTTTACTGGTATCTTTTCAAATGTGTATGTCACACAACTGTTTGTTTTATAGTCAAAGGCTAGGGCCAAATCTTACATTTCTATATTTCACAGTGTAATACCTTTCCAATGGCATACATGCCATAAATGTATACATAGATAACATAATCAGTAAGCATCAACTTTAAAAATATATAATACATTAATTATATAATTCAACACACCATAAACTGAGCAATTACATTTTGAAAAATTACAGAAGTTTATCTAGAATAATTTATTCTAGAAAGATGAAGTCTTACCTCTAGCAGAATGATAGGATTGATGTAGATTGATTTTTTCTATAAAAAGTCCTGAATCATCAAAAGTTGAGATTAATGTTTCTTTGAAACTTTGTGAATTTACCTTATTAGAATCTACTGTCCGAGGAATTTCCTTTCTTTTTTTAGAGTTCAATGGGCTTGATTCAGAAAGAGGTGTACTCATAACTTTTTCCCCTACTGGCAAAGAAAACTGAGAATAACCAGGCAACATAAATTGTTTATTTTTTGCTACACTCAATGGAAAACAAGAGGAAGTTGGACTCTGCTTATCTTCAGTAATGGCTCTTCTGCTACTATCAACATGATTTTTTGTTATTACTGCTTGATTTGAAACATAATTTGCATCACTTTTCTCCTTGATATCTAAACATCTTCCAGGTAGATCATTTAAAGTTTTATTCTTATTTGTATTTGATGCATGTTCTAATATTTCATCATCAGAATCTGGAATACAAAATCCTAAATCAAAGTTAACAGAAAATAAATCCTTAGAGCAGTCAAGAACATATTCATCACTCTTCAGTTTTTCCTCATGTGTACCTGTCAAATCTTCATGAGAGTTACTATTAGTATCATAGATAATTTGATCTTGGGATTCAGAATTATTGTCTAACAAAAGTTCATCAGAAATTAAGAACTGAGAAACCAGTGCCATTTTGTTTATACAAGTTTTGTCTGACACATGTAAAGATTTGCATTCATTATTCGAGTGAGAACAGTTCATATCATTAAATTCTGTATTATCTTCTTCAAATAGTGGTAAACTCTCATCCTGAACTGTAAACAATACTTGAAGCCCATTGTTATCAACACCACAATTGTTTTCTTCAACTAAGTATTGTGGAGGACCTTTGTTTATTTGAGTATGATTATTGGTTACTAAAGTTTCATTTTCAACATCTATATTATTATAGTCACAGAAGCTGGGCTCATCAACAATCTTATCATTAGTTGTACTATAAAGGCAACTTTTTTTAGAAGGATGATTAATAAATTTAAGTGAACTCAAATCTAAATTCTGTTGAGAACTGACAGTTGAATGTGATGTCAAACAGGCAGGTGTATCGTTTTGTAAATTCTCTGTGCAGGGTTGGTAAAGCAAATTTTCAAGTGCAAAACCTTTAGTAATTTCATGTTCCAAATTTGAGAGTCCACTGAGAGGTGGAGGAGAATGAGATAAAAATCTCTCTACATTAACTAGTACCTCTTTTGTAAGTGAATAACAATTATAAAATTGGTCATCTGTTCTAGCTATAACAAGTTCTTCCTCAAATGGAAGAAATAAGCTAGATAAAACAGATTTCTCATCACTGAAACTGTTATAACCAGAATCTAAAAAACTTCCAGTAAATGAATTAGTATATTTATTTGTAATCTGACATTCTGTTAATAATCTACATGGCTGATTAACAACATTTTCATTGATAGCACATGTAGCAGGAACTTCCTCTATATCTAATGCCCTTTTATCATTTAGGTCTACCTGAAAAATATTTTCACCAGTAAAGTTGCCATCGGTATCCAAAGAATCCATAACAACATCATTATTTTCTTTTTTAGACTGATCTTTTTTCAGTTTTTTAGAAGCTTTTCTCTTAAGAGAGACAATTTTAGTAGGTTTAAAAATTTCAGCACATTCTTCATCAGACTCTGTCATTGAGAATAAATTGCCTTCATTTATATTCCTTGTAAATGAATTTTTCTTGTTACTAGTAAAGTTGCCATTGGCAAGAAGATTAGATTTGTTCCTGGGAGCACTAAATGTTGAGCTAACATCTTCCATTTGTAAATAAGATTTAATTTCCAATTCATAGCTGCATTCTCCCTATAAAGAAAATGAAAAAGTCACAAGTAAACAAAACAAAAAAAACAATTCTGAGGTGAGTTTTACTCTAAGTTAAAATATTTTCCAAACAATATTATTCAAATGATTTTCTTATACCTTAAAAAGTTTCTGATAAATTAAATTACAAATGGAACAACTGTGAAATTATCATAAGTTTCTTTAATCCATTAATATTTTTGTTTCCCCAGTACTTAATACATGGGGAAGACCCATTATAATTATTTGTAGAAAGAACAAATTTAATGAATGCATAAAATAAAGACTATAAACACTAAGCTTTTACACTCTTAACATTTAATTGAACAATTATTCTAAATTTCTTAAAAATACATACTTGAGAAATTAATATATATAAATATAAAGCACACATCTATATGTGAAATTACTCTCCTTTTGAAGGTAAACAAAGAACACCTTTTAGAACATTTGAAATGATACTTATATGTGTACTATAGGCTACAATAGACTGTTTTATTTCCAGTTTTATTTTTATTTATTTATCTTTATTATTGAAAGTATTACAGATGTCACCCTTTTTCTCTCCATTCACCCTCTCCACCCTCCCCAAGCCTTCACCACACTATTGTCTGTGTCCATGGGCTATGCGTACAAGTTTTTTGGTTAATCTCTCCCCACGCAACCAACATCCCTGCCTTCCCTCTGAGAATCTTCAGTCTATTCCATGCTTCTATGGCTCTGGATCTATTTTGCTCATCAGTTTATTTTGTTCATTAGATTCCACATATGTGTATTTTTTAAGAAATTTCCCAACCAAGAAGTCTTATAGTGAATTTCTAAGTCTTAATTATGTCTACGTTTAAAATGAATCCCCATCACTCCTGGTTCATCCTTCCTTATTCCCCATGAAGGCTACTTTAATAATGATTACTCTACTACTCAGGGACTTAAGCAATTAACACTCCACTTTTTTAATAAATATAATAAATATTAATGTGAGAATGTTTGTCTCTCTGCTAGTGCATATGCTCTCCACTGACATAATATCTTTTTAAATGTCTTTATTAATTTTAGAGAGAAAGGGAAGAAGGAGAGAGAGAATCATAGATGCTAGAAATATCAATTAGCTCTCGCCCCCTACTATGGATTAAACCCAAAACCTGGGCATATGCCCTGACTGGGAATCCAACCCATGAACCTTTGGTACAGGGGATGAAACTAAACCCACAGAGCCACACTGGCCAGGGCTGACAAAATATTTTATCTAGCTTCATCCCTGATGTAGCTGCAAGGCCAGGAACAGAACATGGCATATAGAGGACCCTGAATAAATATATGTTAATTTGATGACACAGGTTTTGCTGGTATTCACAACTAATTTCTTTATTTACATATACTATTCATGAATAATAACTAATAATAAAAAAGCAACTACGAGCTACTGAGTACTTATTATGTGCCACTTACCATTCTAAATGGTTTATATATATCAAGTCTTTTAATCCTACAACAACCATGTAAAGAAGTCATTAACAATATCCCCATTTTAGAAGATGGCGGCATAGAGCCAAAACCGGTTTGCCTCAGTGGTAGAGCGTCAGTCTGCGGACTGAGAGGTCCCGGGTTCGATTCCGGTCAAGGGCATGTACCTTGGTTGCAGGCACATCCCCGGTAGGGGGTGAGTAAGAGGCAGCTGATCAATGACTCTCTCTCATTGATGTTTCTAACTCTCTCTATCCCTCTCCCTCTCTGTAAAAAAATCAATAAAATATATAATATTAAAAAAAAAAAAAAAGATGGCGGCATAGGTAAACACCTAAATGCAGCCTCAAACAACAATTTCAATAAAATACAACTAAAATACAAAATGGACATTACCCAGAACTACAGGAAAGTCGACTGACTGGAAATTCTACAACTAGAAGGAAAGAGAAAACCAGAAGGAAAATCAGAGGAGCTATAAAAGCCTAAGTTACGGAGACACATTGCGCACACGCAGAGAGGACGGAGCCGGAGAAGAGGAGGAGGCTGAGTGCCTGGCTGGCGTTCCCTAGCAGGAAGGAGAAAAAAGCTCCGGACTCTGCTGAACCCCAGTTCTGACAGCATTGAACCCCAGTTCTAGGTCAGACCCTGGGGACCCAGGCTCATACAGAGGGAGCCTGGGCTGTAAGGCAGAATCTCAGAGGAGCGGCAAAAGGCAGTCCCGGAGGTGTGCAAATTGCACGCAGAGAATGGACGGTTGACTCTGCCACTGGATTGCCCTAGCGGGAAGGAGACAAAAGCTCCAGACTGCTCTGAACCCCACTTCCAACACCACTTCCAATTGAACTGAACCCCAGTTCCAAGCTCATTGGCGGAGAGCCTAGGCTGTGTGGTAGCTGGCGAAACTCAAGGGCACCTTTCTCTTAGAGGTGCTTGCATCGAGTACCAAAGGACACTGAGGAACACTGAGACTCAGGAGCCTCATAGGGCGGGGCTGACGGGAAGCCAAGGCTATAGGCACCACCCTGAAACTCCGCCCCATCCAAGCTGAACACAGACTTTTAAGGCTACCAACTCAGGGAAGCTGCGAAAATGCCGAGACAAGGAAACAGAACACAAACAAAAGAAATGGAGGACAAAAAGTGACTGGATATAGAGTTCAAACCCATGCTTATAAGATTTTCAAGAATTTTCTAGAAAAGGCCGATAAAATAAATGAGACCTATGAGGATATAAAAAGGGATGAACTAGAAATAATAAGGGATCAACAAGAAATAGAGAATACATTGCCTGAAATAAAAAATATTATACAGAGTCCTAAAAACAGAATGGAAGATCGCAAGAATCAAGTCAAAGATTTGGAACACAAAGAGCCAGAAGACACTCCTCCACAGAAGCAAGAAAACAAGAGAATCCAGAAAGTTGAAGATAATGTAAGAAACCTCTGGGACAACTTCAAGCGAACCAACATCAGAATTATGGGGGTCCCAGAAGAAGAGAGAGAGCAAGATACCGAAAACATACTGAAAGAAATAGTGTCAGAAAACTTCCCCCACCTGGTGAATGAAATAGACTTACAAGTCCAGGAAGCGCACGGAACCTCAAACAAAAGGAATCTAAAGAGGAACACACCAAGACATATCATAATGAAAATTCCAAGAGCAAAAGACAGAGAGAGAATATTAAAAGCAGCAAGAGCAAAGCACGTAGTTACCTATTAAGGAGCACCCATACAATTATCAGCTGATTTCTCAACAGAAACCATGCAGGCCAGACAGGAATGGCAAGAAATATTCAAGGTGATGAATAGCAAGAACCTACAGCCAAAATAATCTACCCAGCAAAGCTATCACTCAGAATCAAAGGCCAGATAAAGAGCTTCACCAATAAAAAAAAGCTAAAGGAGTTCATCACCGCCAAATCAGAATTATATGAATTGCTGAAGGGGGTTCTTTCAGAAGAGAAAGTAAATAAAGATAAAAATTATGAACAACAAATAAGTAACTATCAACAAGTGAATCTAAAAACCAAGGAAATTAAAAAAAAAAATCTGATGAACAATATTAACTGGTGAATATAATAGAATCAGAGGTATGAAAGGGGAGTGAACTGAAGATTTTCAGGGAAAAGGGGAGAGGGGGTGTGGGAAGAGACTGAACGTAAGCTGTGCACCTACGGATGAGGACAATGAGGGGTGGGGAAAGGGCAGAGGGTGGGGTGAGAACCTGATGGAGGGGGGAAAAATGAGGAACATTTGTAATAATATGAACAATAAAGATTTATTTTTTAAAAAAACAAAAAACAATATCCCCATTTTATAGATGAATCTGAAGCATAAAAAGGCTATCTTACAAATGCACAATTAGTAAGAGGTAGTGTTTTGATTCTAACCCAGGCATTTTAGATTTCACTCTTGAATAGGTTCATGATTCTGACCCTCTCAAAGAATAATAATCAAGAACCTTCTCAAGGAATCAACAATTCTCTAAACTTCTACCAGGATATAAGAGGTATGCCAAATGATCTATGTCATAGGCAGTATTTCAATCTCATCTAATGAAAAACCTAAATTACAAAGTTTAATAAATCATTACGTGTTTTAAGATTTACTCTGGTCAATAGAGGCCTATCAAATGCAATAAATTTGACTGGTCAAAGACAAAATGTGGGTGCTATGGATAAAAATCCAAAATAATGGGAGGAGAAAAATGGCAGCAGAATAGACAGACAGGTCCGGAGCCTTGTCCCAGAGAAAAAAGAATAGCTGAGGGTCGCACTGGGAGTATTTGTTGGTAAGTTAAGGGACAACAAGACTCCAGGAGAAGGTGGGGGACTGCTAACGAGGTTCCCCTGACCAGGCAGCCCCCACTGCTGCTGGGTCTCCTCACAGAGCTATGGACTCAGACGTGGAGACCGCGCCATCTTAAAGGGGAAAGTAGATCTTATTGGAAGCCTGAAAATCTACAACTGAGGCACCGACCCAACAGTTGCGAGCCCCAAAACACTGGCCCCCAATTGGAGCAAACACGTGGATTCAGAGGAGCTCTACACTTCACCATGGAAAGGTCATATTTTGTCTGGAATAAGGTGAATTCTAGTCCTGGTGGGAGAGAGAAACGCATGCACTGCAGGAGCTGGAAGACCGGGGGAATTCTGTGCCTAGAAAAATCCGTGGCTGTTGGGACCAGCGTGAACTGTGAATGTGAAAGGGCGTCCTCAGAGCTGCTAACAGAAGAGATCTCTAAAAAGCAACCCATTTTGATCTGACCCAAAAGGACAGCCTAAGAATTCCAGGAGAGTGCAGGCTGCTTAGCCCGAAGGGGCAAAGGAGGACTGTGCAGACTTACATGCAGACCTATTGTTTGCACAATTGCATTTTTTCCTCTTCAAATCCTTGCTTCCAATTACTAAACCCAATACATAAGATCACCTAGTTGGGGAAACCCTGGGAGACTTCAGGGGAAAGTTGTTTTTCTGGAAGCTGGGGATCAGAGTGGGGTGTGACAGTGGGGCAGCCCACTCCCACAAACCGGTATTGAATGCCACATGAAAAGCAGGATTAAGCACAGGCTAGAGAGGCAATAAAGACTCGGAGGTCAATCCAAAAACACTCACCTGGGGGATGAATCACAAATTGACTCTTGTATAAACAAAAATAAAGGAATACAAGAAAATAAGACACCCTCTGCTTAAAAATCAGGACGGGCAACACTGAGGAGCAGTGAAATGCAGAGAACGTCATAACTGTCCAGAGCAGGAAATAGGCTTGCCAATAAGAACAATAGAGAAGGCCCTGATCAGTTTGGCTCAGTGGATAGAACGTCGGCCTGCAGATTGAAGGGTCCCAGGTTTGATTCTGGTCAAGGGCATGTAACTTGGTTGCGGGCACATCCCCAATAGGAGATGTGCGGGAGGCAGCTGATCGATGTTTCTCTCTTACCAATATTGCTAACTCTATATCCCTCTCCCTTCCTCTCTGTAAAAAATCAATAGAATATTAAAAAAAGAACAATAGAGGAAGTGAATGATCTTCACTACTGAACTTTTTTTCCCCATTTTTCTCAACTTTTACTTAAGAAATTATTTTTTTTCTTTTTTCCTCACTTGATTTTAACTTTACAATTATTACACTTTTATCTTCAACCAGTATTATTACTACTACTATTTTACCGTGTTTCTTTTTTTTAAAGTTTCATTTTATTTTCTCTTTATTTTACATTGGAATTAGTGTTCTACATTCTATTTTCATCTTTCCTTTTGCATCATTTTACTCTATTTAAACTCTACCTTTATGCTATCACTCTCTTCCTAACTTTTCCCCTTTTGATGTCCTGTTTTTCTTACCCTTTTCCTGTATTAGATTTTCCCTATTCTTTCTGTTTACCATGTTAAAATTTCACCCTACTTCTGTATCTAATTTCCAAACCCCTGCTCCAAGTCCATACACATCTCTCTCTTCTCTGACTTAACTATCCAAAAAAATTCTTTTTCTCTCTGTCCTTTTGTTGTTGTTTGCTTGAATGTTGATTATATCGATATTTGATGCTTTTTTGTGAGATTGTTTTACTTATTCTTTTTGGGGTTTTTTGTTTGCTTTGTTTTTGTTTTTGCTTCTGTTTTTCCCTCGCTTTGCTTGATATTAGTTGTTGTTTGTAGTTTGTATTAATCTCCAGGTACTTCTTTCTGGCATTTACTGGGATTAGAGGCTGTTCAATTGGAGTTTTCTTCCCATATATAGTTTGTTCCCTTTTTCCTTCTTAGTTTCTTTCTTTTCTCTCTTACTTTTTTTCCTTTTCCAATTACATTTGGCATTCCATTTTTTCTTTTTCTTTTTCCTCTTCTATTTTCTCTCTTATCCCCTAATTTGCCTTTCTCTGATGGTCACCTTTATTGCTGGTTATCAATAGCGTGAATTCATTTCTGTTCAGTGCCTTGTGTTTTGTACATGTTGTGTTGTATTTTGTGCAGGAGAGAGAAAACTACATAACAAGATATCCAAAGAACAGAGACCACGGGGAGACAAAGAAACAGCTCGCATATGAAAGAAAAGCAGGCATCACCAGAAAAGAAAGTAAATGAAATAGAGGCTAATAACATGTCAGAGAAAGAATTCAGAGAAATGGTCATAAGGTGGCTGAAAAGAATGAAAGACAAATTTGACAATATGAGTAAGAACCAAGAGGAAATGAAGAAGAATCAAGAAGAAATTAAAAATGACATCGCTGCTGTAAAGAACTCAATAGAAAGCATCAAGAGTAAACTAGGAGAAGCAGAGGGCCGCATCAGTGAGCTAAAAGACAAGGTGGGGAAAAATACCCAATTAGAACAGCTTCTAGAGGAAAAAAATTAAAAACCAGGAGGAGAGTTGAACTGTGGGACAACATGAAACAAAACAGCAGCTGCATAATTGGGGTTCCAGAAGGAGAGGAAACTGAGCAAGGACTAGAAAACCTGTTTGAAGAAATAATGACAGAAAACTTCCCTGATGTAGGGAAGAAAAAACCCACACAATCCAAGAAGTTCACAGAGTCCCAAGCAAAATGAACCCCAAAAGACTGACACTAAGGCACATTATAATTAAATTGGCAAAAACCAACAACAAGGTAAAGATCTTAAAAGCAGCCAGAGAGAGAGACAGAAAGTTACATACAAAGGAAGCCCCATCAGACTAACAACTGATTTCTCAACAGAGACTCATCAAGCCAGAAGGAATAAAATCAATCATGCAAAGACATGCAAAGGAAGGGTCTCAATCCAAGATACTATACCCAACAAGGCTATCAATCAAAATTGAAGGTGAAATCAGGAGCTTCAATCTTCAATCACAGACAAAAAAAAGACTAAGGAAATTTATCACTACTAAACCAGCAATGCAAGAAATGTTAAAGGGTCCACTGTAAAAAAAGAATATAGGAAGTGAAGAAGGAACACAGAAGTAAAGAATAAAAATGGCAACAAACAAGCACCTATCAATAACTTTAAATGTAAATGGATTAAATATCCCAATCAAAAGACACAGAGTAACGGACTAGATAAGAAAACAAGACCCATATATCTGCTGTCTACAAGAAACCCACCTCAGAAAAAAAGATGCACATCGACTGAGGATGAAGGGATGGAAAACGGTTTTCCAGGCGAATGGAAATGAAAAAAAAAAAAAAAAAAAAAAAAAAAAAGCTGGGGTAGCAATACTGATATCTGACAAGTTAGATCTCAAAGTGAAGGAAATAAAAAGAGATAAGGAAGTACACTTCATAATACTAAAGGGAGCAATCCATCAAGAAGAAATAAATTGAGGATGTGCACTGCTGGTAGAAATGCAGCCTGGTGCAGCCACTGTGAAGAACAGTATGGAGTTTCTTCAAAAAACTAAAAATGGAACTTCCATTTGACCCAGGAATCTCACTCCTAGGAATAATTCTAAGAAACTAGAAACACCAATCAGAAAGGATATATGCACCCCTATGTTCCAGGCAGCACAATTTACAATACATACGATTTGGAAACAGCCTAGGACCCCTCAGCAGATGACCAGATCAGAAAACCATGGTACATCTACACAATGGAGTACTATGCTTCCATAGAAAAGAAGGCATTCTTACCATTTGCAGCAATCTGGATGGAACTGGAGAACATTATGCTAAGTGAAATAAGCCAGTCAATGAAAGAAAAATACCACCATGATCTCACTCATTTGTGGGTAATAAAGAACATTATAAACTGATGAACAAAAAGATAGATACAGAGTCAGTAAAGCATCAAATAAACTGTCTAATTACAGTGGGAAGGCTAGGGAGAGGTGATGGAGATAAAAGATCAACTGAAGGACTTATATGCATGCATATAAGCATAACTAATAGAGATAAAACACTGGGGGGTGAGGGCATGCATGGGTTGGCGGGGGAGGGGGATAAAGACATATCAATGGTAAGATATGTACACATATAATACCTCAATTTAAAAAAATGGGGGAAAAATCCAAAATGATGGACTCCCAGGCTTGTATTTAGGTTTTTCAGACTTTTTGTTTCTTAATGGGAAAACTCCTATGAAGAAATACAGGGTTTATATAACTTTACTTCTACTGCCAATGTAACTGCTCTAATTTTCATTGACTTTTAAAACCACATTTGACACAACATAGTTTAATAAAGTTGAACGAGATCCAAAAGCAAGAAACTAGATTCCTTTTCCCAACCCAGAGTCATATAAACTACTGGAGGCCCGATACATGAAAATTCCTGCATGGGCCTGGCAGCCGTGACTTTGTCCTAAAGGACATGCGGTCTAATTAACATATTATGCTTTTATTATTATAGATATTACATGCTGCTTGTTTCTTGGTTCTTCCATACAAAGGATAGCTCCCTCTTCCTGACAAGAAATTTCAACTAATTTTAATTAAGTTGAAATTAATATATTACAATACTGATTAAAGTTAAGAGAAGAATAGCACTACAGATTACATTTAATTGAAAACAGCAACAGCTGCCCTAGCCAGTTTGGCTCAGTGGATAAAGTGTTGGCCTACGAACAGAATGGCCCAGGGTTTGATTCTGGTCAAGGGCACATGCCTGGGTTTCAAGCTCAGTCCCCAGTAGAGGGTGTGCAGGAGGAAGCCAACCAATAATTCTCTCTCATCATTGATGTTTCAATCTCTCCCTTCCCTTCCTCTCTGGAATCAATAAAGATATTAAAAAAAAAAAAAAAAAAAAAAAAAAAAGCACAATTGCTACTAGTAAAGAGTTGTTTGATGATTAAATTTTATTATGTCTTAAAACATTATTACAATAATGGCAAAAAAACCAAAGTGATGCAAATGGGAAGTTTAGGATTAATTTATTTATATGTGCATACCTTGGATAAGATGTGGCCATCCACATGCCAATTCTAAATGACCGTTACAAGTAACAGCGTTAGAAGCCTAAAGCAAAGAATGGCTGGAAGGATCTTGTTCCTGTTAAAATCTTCTGTGCTAGCATATGTTATTGATAGAGGTGGAGGTGAGGAGGAATGGTGAGGCACTAGTAATGCTCATAGATATGATTAATCATGCCTGTTCTGTCTTGATCAAAGAAAATGGACCCTGACCGGAGTGCTATGTTTGGAAACTTACCCCCCGCTTGGGGAGTTTATCCCAAGAATGCTGCTGTCCATTCTCCGATCCCAAAGATGGGATAAGCTGTTTGCCATGGTTAAAAGATTAACTACCTTGTCATTGGACTTCAAGATTCTGGAGGTGGGCACAATGACTACATACCCTGTAGCCCTCATCCTGCTACACTCTCCCCTCTGCACGTAGCTTTTCTTCCTATCCCTATAAAATGAGCCAACTGATGGGAGATGTTAGAGCAGTTTTTTAAGGTGGAATACCTGCTACTCTCTGCAACTGACAATTAGAATAAATAAATGCTCATAAAAGATTCAACTTTGTATCTGCTTACTGGCATAGTGGCGACAGGCAGTAATGGAACCTTTGTGTCCAGTATCATTACTGGACTAAAGGGGTTCGTTTGCCTGTGAACGATAAAAGCCCAATAAAACACTAACAGGGATTTGCAGCGAAGACATAAGGGTTTATTTTTAGGAAGGAGCCCCGTCCTGAAATAGGTGAGCTCCGCAATGTTTCCAGGCAATGGGTTATATAGGGGAAACATCATTAATTATGATGTTGAAGGGAACTAGCCATGGTCTCTAGGGTAGGAGTCATTGATCACTGCACCTAGTCCTGAAGTCAGCCATGGTGTCACTTCATCTGGTTTTGCTGCTTTTCGGGGCTGTAGCAGAAATACAACAGAAGCCTAGATATTATCTCTATTTTGACTAAAATTCTGTCTCTGTGGTCATCAGTCCCAAGGCTTTATTTCTAAGAGTATTTGATGCTCAGTCCTGAGGCCTCAATAATTAAGGGAGTAGACATGCAAGGAGGAAGGAGGCAGGTGAGTTAGTGTGCTGGGTGTGGCTAGTTTGAATTAAAAGCCAAAAAAAGGGAGAACATTTCATATTAAAGGACTAAAGTTTCTGTAGATGATGCAGAGAAATGGACTGTCCAGATCAAGATGAATATGTGAATGGCTGAGGAATGCTGCAGAGCTTTTTAAAATGGTGGCAAGTGTGCTTCAACTACAAATGATCTGAACAAAGAAAAATATTTATAAAACATAGAAAAAGCATGGAACAGACCATCAAACCTCAGAGAGAAGGCAGGGGAGGGTGGGGGCAAGAGATCAACCAAAGAACTTGTATGCATATATGCATACCCATGGACACAGACTATAGGGTGGTAAAGACCTGGGTGGGGGTAGGCTAGAAGAGGTCAATGGGTGGAAAGGGGACATATGTAATATTTTCAACAACAAAGAATTTTTTAAAGTTTACTCTGGTCTATCAATATTTACAGATATTCCTCTAATTAATTCTACTTCTATGGCAGAAAACTGGTTCCTTATTGAGATCACAAGTAACTATATAGAAAAACAAAATATTCCAATTATCACTTATAATAAATACTAATTTCTTATTTTTTAAATTGATTTGAAAGAGGGAGAAAGAAAGGAAGAGCAAGAGCAAAAGAGAGGGAAGAAGGGGGAATGGGCGAGAGAGAGATATAGAAATAGAGAGAGACACATCAGTTTTGCCTCCTGAGCAGGGTCCAAACCCGCAACCTGGGTATATGCCCTAACCAGGAATCGAACTACTGACCTTCCAGTGCATGGGATGATGCTCAACCAACTGAGCCACAATGGCCAAGGCAATACTTGTTTCTTATAATAATGACTTCAAATTAAGGAGAATAAAGATTAAATATTCTAGTTTCACATCATACCAGCATGAGAAAATTACAATAAAAACCTACCTCGCCAGATGGCGTGGCTCAGTGGTTGAGCATCAATATATGAACCAGGAAGTCAGGGTTCGATTTCTGTTCAGGGCACATGCCCAGGTGGACCCCCCAGTAAGCAGCCAATTAATGATTCTCTATTGTCATTGATGTTTCATTCTCTCTCTCTCCCTTCCTTTCTGAAATCAATAAAATATATATTTTTTAAATTTATGAAAAAAACCTACCTCTTCATGTCTCATTCCTTCTATCATTTGCATAATGCTTATAAAATGATGGCATCGATCTGAGTGGTCAACTTGATATGTAGGAAAAGGATGATCTTGCCATAGCCTCCATTCAGATAGAGAGAGTTGACGAATTCCAATGGTTGGTTCTTGAGTCTTGATTCATTTTTAAAATAGTAAAAGTGATAAAAAACAAAAAAAAACAAAAAAAACTTAGATTTCACAAGCTGATTTTTTTTTAAAAATTTAATGCATAAATAGTATAAACTCATGTTGATACTTTCAACTAAAATCTAAAAAAAAAAAATTTGATTAAGCGCAAAGCTGACCTTTAAATACATTTTTAAAATAAATATTACATGAGTTACTAGTGGACCATATTCCTGTTTATGTAGATCCCATATTGAGTAATATTTAAGAAAAATGTGTGGTTTCAAAACTACAACTAATAAGGAGGCATTCATAATCTCTCAGTGATACTAATCCTAATTCTTCGTGCCTGCTACCAATCCTCACTTTTCCAGTTAGTGAATAAAAAATACAAATCCTGGTGCTCACTTCGGCAGCACATACCTGTACTGAAACGGGAATAATACAGAGGAGGTTAGCATGGCCCCTGCACAAGGATAACATGCAAATTCGTGAAGCATTCCCTATTTTTAAACAATAAAGTTTTTTTTTTATTCCTGAATTGCCATATTTTTCAAGCACCATATATCTTCTAAAAGGAATCTTTCCTGAGGTTGTTGTTCCAGCTTTTGGGGTACATAAGTAATCTTTGAGAAATTCCCTTGGCTTTCATTAAGTTTACTAAAAATTTGTTCTTAAAACAAAATATATCATAACATCAAAATAAAAGTTTTACTATAATTTCAAATCTGAAAATAAAAACTATTTTGTACACAGATGCTCATGATAGTATAATTTTATGTTTATTGAAAAAAATTCTAGCCCTGGCTGGGTAGATCAGTTGATTAAAACATCTTTCTAATACCCCAATGTTGTGGGTTTGATCCCCAGTCAGGGCACATACAAGAATCAACCAATAAATACATAAATAAGTAGGACGAGTTGATGTTTCTCTCTCTCTCTCTCTCTCTCTCTTTCTCTCTCTCTTTCTCTCTCTCTCTCATCAACCAATAAATACATAAATAAATGGGACAAGTTATGTTTTCACTCTCTCTCTCTCATACATTTAAAAAAATAATTCTAAAATACAACAGGGAAACAGTCAAAATATGGTATACTGCAGAGTAACATAATCATGTAAATTTTGCCTATACAGAAATGTTCATGGCATAAAGTAATAAAGAAAAGGCAGAATAGCCTAGCCAGTATAGCTCAATGTTGAGTGTCAGGAGGTCACAGTTTAACTCCTGGTCGGGGTACATGCCTGGGTTAGGGGCTCAGTGCCCAGTGCTCAGTGCAAGAGGTAGCCAATCAACGATTCTCTCTTATCATTGATGTTTCTCTCCCTCCATCTTCCTTCCTCTTTGAAATCAATAAAAATATTTTTTAAAAGAAAAGGCAGAACTTATGTAAATATATTATGGTCATATATATACACAATAAAGAATATAAGAAAATTACAAGTTTTATAAACTCAGACTTTAATTATTATTTATATTCTTAAATTTTAAAGATTCTGATCATGAACATTCTCCTTACTCCCAAAGCTACTGCATAATCACTATAAAAGACATTGGAAAACAAGTTTCACTTACTGATCCATTATCCTCATTTTGAAAAGACAGAAACTGAACTTGAGGCAATGTTATTTCCTTAATTTCATCACTGTCTCTTAATCTATAAAGTCTGTTCCATAATTTAAATTCTTCTTCTGATAAGAACCAATCCTTCTTTGAATTACTTTGTCTTGATCCTATAAAATTGAAAAGAGGTTTAAAAAATCTGCCAAACACAAAATATACACAACTCTCTGTCTACTCATTTCTGCTAAAAACACTGACTACATTAAAAATAATATTCTTCCTATAACCACGCTAGTTATCACTTCATACTTCTACGTATCTTCTACACTTCTTTCACTTCTTTGAAAGAATTATTTTATCCTTCTGTCTAGGAGTCCAGGAGCTAATCTTTGCTAATGACTTAATTAACCGAACAGAGCAAGATAGCCTAACTCATACCTGTCTTCTTTTGGACTTGCTCCATTTTGTTGTATAAGACCTGGCATGAACGGTCGGATAATATACAAATAGAAACCAGTATCATGATTCCACCATAATGTTATTAGAAAGGTTATCTGAAGCTTGTGGGGGGGACCCCAAAACAATAAAGGGTTTTTAAATGGCCTTAAATTGGGATTGTGGGACGAAGTAAAGGGTGGTGGAAAAGATCTACTGCTTTTAAGAAAATAACGTAATATTATTCTTTTTAAAAAAAACACAACAGAGTAAATTAACCCTTTTTGATTTCCATAATCTCTATATAGGAAAATTAATTGCGACACTGGAAAGGATAAACAGTATAAAGCAGAAACTCTGACCAAATACAGAGGAGGGAAGAAAAAAAATTAGAAAGACTACAGAATTAGGAAATAGAAAACTTCTGTTTTAACTATTCCCAAATAGTATAATAAGCTTTTATAAAATATAAGTGATTTGACATAAGTGCACTCTCAGGTCCCTTTTACACTTGATCTTAGCCAAAAGGTCGAGAAGCGATTCAGGTCCCTTTTAGATCTAACAATATGAACCTCTAAGAATTTTTAAATAGGAAGGTATTCAACTTTCCTAGTCACTTTAAATAAATTCCTCTAAGACCACATGAATTATATACTAATATACAGGACAATACATTTATACATACAATCTTGGCAAGATGAATCACTAACACTCGAAAACTCAGGGAAAATGGGGAAAAAGTACAGAAAAATGAACATAAGCTAATATCTTAATTTTTAAAAAATGACAGGTATTAGAATTTTACTAATACATATATGACTAGAAGCCTGGATTCATGCACTGATGGGGTCCCTCGGCCTGGCCTTTATCCTCTCGCAATCCAGGACCCCTTAGGGGATGTCAGACTGCTGTTTTTGGCCTGATACCCACTGCACTTACTGCTGCTGCAGCTTAGTAGCTGCCATGGAGGTAGGAGAGGCTTGTGCATCAGCAGCTGCGCTCGCCAGCTGTGAGCCCAGCACTTGGTGCCTGTCAGTCAGCTATGCGGTGCTCCCACTGTAGGAGGGCACCACCAGAGGGCAGCTCCTGTGTTGAGTGCCTGCTCCCTGGTGGTCAGTGTGCATCATAGCGACCGGTCGACCAGTCATTTGGTTGTTTAGGCTTTTATTAATAGTCTAACCATTAAGCTGTACATCCAAAACCAATACATAATGAAAAAAATTTTTAAATAAATAAAAATAAACAACACTAAAGAAAAAAAAAAAGTTGATTAGAATGTCATCCCAATATGTCAAGGTTGTAGATTTGATTCCTGGTCAGGGCACATACAAGAATCAACCAGTAAATACACAAATAAATGGAAAAACAATCTATGTTTCTCTCTCTTACTCTCTCTAATCAATAAAATTTAAAAATATTAGGAAAAAAATGTTACTAACAAAATTTGCCATCCATTCCAATTAGCATTTTAGAAACAATTTTAAATATATAGTTAATTAACATTTATGAAAATACAAGAATAAGTTATGCCAACCTAATCAAGTTTTGATGCTATTATTAGTTTAATAAGTTCAAGAGAATTCAAAATAAATACCATCTTTTTATTTCAATAAAAATTTGGCAAAGTCTTGTAAAATGAAAAATATATTCCTGATAAGTGGATTTGTATTAGGTTTAATAGCCATATCCAAAAAACATTAAGGGAAAAAACATTAAAAAATTTAATGAATCCAAAGCAGATGACTAGAAAAAAAAGGTCCTTTTTTTGTACCTTTGAACAAGGTACAAAAACAGATTTTTCAACATAAGGAACTTTCTTCTATTTAGGGCTGTTTAACAATGGAATGAACCCTCATTAAAAAAAAAAAATTAAAAAAAATTAAAAATACAGTTCTAGCCGGTTTGGTTCAGTTGGTAGAGCATTCAATCAAGGACTGATCAAAGGCACATAACTTGGTTGCAGGCTTCATCCTTGGCCCTGTTCCGGGTGTGTGGTAAGTGCATGAGGCAGCCAATCAACATGTCTCTCACATCGATGTTTCTCTCCCGCCCCACCACCTCACTTCCTCTCTCTCTAAAAAATAAATAAATAAATAAATAAATAAATAGGGAAAAATATCCTCGGGTGAGGATTAAAATACAATTTCCTTTAACACAGATATTCAAGTTGAGGTCGAATATTCCTTTAACAAGAAGTTGAAGAAAGCATTCCTACTTTGGCAGGTAATTAGAACAAATGATCCCCAAGGTTCCTTCCAAATTTTAAAATTATATAATCTTATGATTCCTTAAAAGCCTCTTTAAAGATTAAAATTCAAAAGAAAACCTTTTTAGCTTCTCATTTTGTCATAGTGCTAATATTTCAAGGTATTATCCTGATGTCACAAAAATCTCTGCAGTTTTTAGGCTAGCAACACTTTTATTACTAACTAAGCTCCCTGAGACCAGCCACAGCATGTTTCTCACTGACTCAGTATCACCAATAACTTGATCTAACTTCACATTTTAAAAAGAAAAAAAATACTTTCTCCTTTACAGAAGGGAAAAACCACTCTTTCCAATTTTTAGAGCAATTCCTGAGACACCTAAATGTTTGTAAATCATTTATTCAACCCGTTGGGGTATATGTGAATCTTTGTAAAGGCTAAGCAAGCCTCTAGCCAGCTTTTCAACCAAAATGTTTACTTTTTCTTTTTAAAAATATTTCTATTGATTTTTTTTTCCCCCGAGAGAGGAAATAAGGAGACAAACAGATCAGCTGCCTCCTGCTCAATGGAGCAACTGGAAACTTTGCAGTGCCGGGATGATGCCCAACCAACTGAACCTCAGGACCAAGGCCAGAAATGTTATAGTTAGGGGTCTAGGAGCTATCTCTTTGAAATGTAAATATCAAGAAAGATATTATCCCTGTCTCCCAGTTAGCATGGGAGTTTAACTTAGGCTGAATGAACAGGGAATGAACAGGGTAGAATTTCTGTCTTTCTATTAATCTTGGTATTTGACCTCCAATGCATATCATAACTGGTTTAATGCTTATTCAAAATAAAACTGGTTTTTTCCTTTCTACACTCTGTAAAAAAGATTATCTGGGTTGGTAGGATATTTTTAATTTTCCCAGAACTGAGTTTCAATCACTTTGTATTGCCAATGCTTCTTTCCCTTTACCACACATCCTTTCTAAAGAGAACACCCTTAACATCCTAGAATGTATGTTGAATTTCTCAAATAAAAATATATGAATATATAATCTGCTAACTGAAAACTATGTATGTTTAAAATGCAAAATTTTATTTACCATTCCTATAGGAAACGATAGATGACTTTCGCTGCAAGTTCCGAGAAGGCTTCTCTGGTTCATAGACACCATGTGTGATGAACATTTTATGTAATTCTGGATTTATTCCATCAGGAACCATTCGTGGACTTGCTTGATAAAAATGAAGGACCTGCCTGTTACCTGAAATAGCTTTATAAATACTTTTTTTGTTGGATTGACTTTGATTATAAGTCTGGAAAAAAAAACACATGTCAAATTACATGATTTTTACAATAACCAGCCATTAGAAGAAATTACTATGTTAGTTTGGATTTATTCTAAGCAGCAAAACTCTGATCTACTTAAATACTTAGAGAATAGAATATCTGTTGTCTTGAATTTGAAACCTGTTCAATTAAATATTGATGAAAATCATATCAAAACTATTATAAATTCAATCTTTAACTATATTTCACAAATGAAATTTATATTTTAGTATCTTGCTGTTTCTGAATAAGGCTCATATCCTATATAATAAAGAGGATATGCAAATTGACCATCACTCCAACACACAAGATGACCACCCCCATGTGGATACAAGATGGCTATCACAAGATGGCCTACAGGGGAGGGCAGTTGAAGGAGACCAGGCCTGCAGGGGAAGGCAGTTGGGAGGGACCAGGCCTGCAAGGGAGGGCAGTTGAGGGAGACCAGGCCTGCAGGGGAGGGCAGTTGGGGGTAATTAGGCTAGGAGGGGAGCAGTTGGGGGTAATTAGACTGGCAGGAGAGTGGTTACAGGGTTATCAGGCAGAAGCGGTTAGGAGCAGGCAGGCAGGCAGGCGAGTAGTTGGGAGTCAGCAGTCCTGGACTATGAGAGGGATGTCCCAGATTGGAGAGGGTGCAGGCTGGGCTGTGGGACATACACCCCACCCCCATGCACGAATTTTGTGCACTGGGGCTCTAGTGTATATATATATATATATATATATATATATATATATATATATATATATATGTGTGTGTGTGTGTGTGTGTGTGTGTGTGTGTGTGTGTGTGTGAATCGTGGTTTTTTTTTCTTTATTTTTTTTAATTTATTTTTTTTATCCTCACCGATTTTTTAAACATTTTTTTCCCCATTTATTTCCAAAGAAAGTGGAAGGGAAGGAGGAGAGGGGAAGAGGGAAAAAGAGAAACATTGAGATTAATTAGTTAATTCTATTAATTAATTCTACTAATTAATTAGTTCTATTAATTAGAAATAAAGAACAGTCAGAATGTAATACAAAGAAGGGGAGAAATTGACCAATTACTTACAGGTTGTTTGGACTTTGAATCTTAACAGATTGTTATGTGTATTTAGGCTGTATTTCTCAAATTTCATTTACAAATCATGTTTCCAAAAGTCTACTTACACGTTCTTCTCGTCCTTCAGCAAGGATAACAACAATCCTGCCTTGACGTTTACGGCCAGTCCTCCCCATTCGTTGTATAAGACGAATTGGGCTCTTCTGGGCATCAAAACATACTATCAGATCAACTTCTCCTATATCCAAACCTTCTTCACCAACACAAGTAGAAACCAATGTATTATAACCACCACTACGAAATTGTTTCACTACCTAAAATAAAAAATGATTTAAAAATAATTAGATTCGAGAGAAACCAAGATGGCGGCCTAGGTAAGCACCTAAGCTGCCACCTTGCACAACAATTTCAAAATAACAACTAAAAGACAGAACGGACATCATCCAAAACCACAGGAAAGCTGGCTGAGTGGAAAAATCTACAACTAGAAAGGAGAGAGGCTCAAGGATCAGGGGAGTTGCAAAGTGCTGAGGTAGGGAGACATGTGCGCAGAGAAAAGGTGGCTGGGTGACTGGCTGGTGGGAGGGGAAAGGAAGCCCCTGACCACACTGAACCCCAGTTCCGACTGCACTGAACACCAACCCCAGCCGAAACCCAATGGACCCAGGCTCATATGGGTGGATTATAGAGAAAGGCGTACAGAGACTCAGAGACTGGGAGACTCAGGGGAGCCAGGAGCCACATAGGGCAGGGTCTAGAGGTGCCTGCATGGGAGTGAGTGAGTGAGCACAAAGAGGTCTGACTGTGGAGGTTGCCACGGACTCTCAATAGTGGGAAGAGTGACTACACTGAATCCCAGTTATGACTGCACTGGGATTAAAAATATAATACAGAGACCCAACCCAATTGCTGGAGAGCCCTTAGGGCACCCACATTCTTGCAGGGGGAATCTGGACTGTCAAGCGGGAACTCAGGGGAGTCGCAAAAGGCAGAAGTATGACGCATGCACACAAGGCCAGGACTGACTGGAAGCCAAGACTGTAGGCTCAGCCCTGAGACTTTGCCTCATCCAAGCGGAGCATAGAAGCTTTTGCAATTTTGCAAGTCTGATCCTATAAGACTGTCTCCAATACAGAAATATCCTGCCTTAGACATAGCTGATACTCACAGCCAACTGGCCTGGAGGTCAATTCCTCCCAGTGATACCAACAACAATCAAGACTTAACTACAACAAGGTTGTACACACAGTCCACAAAGGGAAGCACCAAGAATGTCCACCTCAGGTAAATGGGGAGACTGGTCCACAGGTCCATATAAGACACCAAACACACAAAGTCACCCTACCAACTCAGGGAAGCAGCGAAAATGGGGAGACAAGAAAACAGATCTCAAATGAAAGAAATGGATGAGAACAAGAGACTAGATATAGAGTTCAATACCACGGTTATAAGGTTTTTCAAGAATTTCCTAGAAAAGGCCGATAAATTTAACAAGACCCTTGAGGATATGAAAAATAAATTAATCCAACTAGAAATTAAACATACACTGACTGGAATAAAAATATTATACAGAGACCTAACAGCAGACTAGAGGAATGCAAGAATCAAGTCAAAGATTTGGAATACAAAGAGGCAAAGGACACTTTTCTGGAGAAGCAAGAAGAGAAGAGAATCCAGAAAGTTGAAGATAGTGTAAGAAACCTCTGGGATGACTTCAAGCATATCAACATCTTTTTCTGGGGGTGCCAGAAAAAGAGAGAGAGAAAAATACTGAAAACTATTTGAAGAAATAATGACAGAAAACTTCCCCCACCTGGTGAAAGAAATAGACTTACAAGTGCAGGAAGCACACAGAATCCAAAAAAAAAGGAATCCAAAGAGGACCATACAAAGACACATCATAATTAAAATACCAAAGGCAAAAGACAAAGATAGAATATTAAAAGCAGCAAGAGAAAAACAGATACCTATAACCCATACAATTGTCAGTTGATTTCTCAACAGAAACTATGCAGGCCAGACAGGAATGACAAGAAATATTCAAAGTGATGAATAGCGAGAACCTACAACCAAGATTACTCTACACAGCAAAGTTATCATTCAGAATTGAAGGGCAGATAAAGAGCTTCACAGATAAGAAAAAGCTAAAGGAGTTCATCACCACCAAACCAGTATTATATGAAATACTTAAAGGTATTCTTTAAGAAGAGGAAGAAGAAGAAAAAACATAAAAATTATGATCAACAAATACATATATATCAACAAGTGAAATTAAAAATCAAGTGAACTAAAAATCTGAGGAACAGGCAGAATCCAAGATGGCTGCCCAGGTAAACACCTAGCCGCAGCCGCACACAACAATTTCAATAAAATACAACTAAAATGTAAAATGGACATTACGCAGAACTACAGGAAAGTCAACTGACTGGAAATTCTACAACAAGAAGCAAGGAGAAAACCAGAAGGAAGAGAGGAGGAGCTGTAAAAGCCTAAGGTACAGACACGCGGCGCGCAGACAGGACGGAGACAGAGAGGAAGGCGGCTGAGTGCCTGGCTGGCGTTCCCCAGCAGGAAGGAGATAAAAGCTCCGATGGTGCTGGGCCCCAGTTCCAATTGCTCTGAACCCCAGTTCTAGGCCAGACCCCGGGGACCCAGACTCATCCAGAGGGAGCTGGGCTGTAAGGCGGAACCCCGGAGGAGCGACGAAAGCGGTCCTGGAGGCAAGCACATTGCGCGCAGAGAAGGGACGGTTGGGTGTGCCGCGGGATTGCCCTGGCGGAAGGAGACTGGGGCTCCAGACTGCTCTGAACGCCACCTCCAACTCCACTTCCAACTGAACTGAACCCCAATACCGGGCTCATTGGGGGAAAGCCTAGACTGTTTGGTAGCAGGTGAAAATCGAGGGCACCTTTCTCTCAGAGGCCCTTGCAGCAAGTACTGAAGGATCGTGAGACCCAGGAGCTGCATAGGGCGGGGCTGACGGAAGCCAAGGCTGTAGGCCTCACCCTGAAACCCCACCCCATCTGTTGCTGCGAAATGCAACAACGAAATAGATAACAAACAAAAGAAATGAAGGACAAAAAGCGACTGGAACATTTGTAATAATCTGAACAATAAAGATTTATTTTTTTAAAAAATACAAAAAAAAAAGCGACTGGATATAGAGTTTTTCTACGCTTATAAGGTTTTTCAAGAATTTCCTAGAAAAGATCTATAAGACCTATGAAGATACGAAAAGAGATCAACTAGAATTAATAAGGAATCAACAAGAAATGATAAGGGATCAACAAGAAATAAAGAATACATTGTCTGAAATAAAAAATATTATACAGAGACCTAAAAACAGAATGGAAGATCACAAGAATCAAGTCAAAGATTTGGAACATAAAGAGCCAGAAGACACTCCTCCACAGAAGCAAGAAAACAAGAGAATCCAGAAAACTGAAGATAATTTAAGAAACCTCTGGGACAACTTCAAGCAAACCAACATCAGAATTATGGGGGTCCCAGAAGATGAGAGAGAGCAAGATATTGAAAACATACTGAAAGAAATAGTTACAGAAAACTTCCCCCACCTGGTGAAAAAATTAGACTTAAAAGTCTAGGAAGCGCACAGAACTCCAAACAAAAGGAATCCAAAGAGGACCACACCAAGACACATCATAATTAAAATTCCAAGCAAAAGACAAAGAGAATATTAAAAGCAGCAAGAGCAAAGAAGGTAGTTACCTATAAAGGAGCACCTATACGATTGTCAGCTGATTTCTCAACAGAAACCATGCAGGCCAGACGGGAATGGCAAGAAATATTCAAGGTGATGAATAGTAAGAACCTACAGCCAAAAATAATCTACCCAGCAAAGCTATCACTCAGAATCAAAGGTCAGATAAAGAGCTTCACTAATAAAAAAAAGCTAAACCAGTTCATCACCACCAAACCAGAATTATATGAATTGCTGAAGGGGGTTCTTTCAGAAGAGAAAGTAAATAAAGATAAAAATTATGAACAACAAATAAGTAACTATCAACAAGTGAATCTAAAAACCAAGGAAATTAAAAAAAAAATCTGATGAACAATATTAACTGGTGAATATAATAGAATCAGAGGTATGGAAGGGGAATGAACTGACGATTCTTGGGGAAAAGGGAGAGGGGGATGTGGGAAGAGACTGAACATAAACTGTGCACCTATGGATGAGGACAATGGGGGGTGGGGAAAGGGCAGAGGGTGGGGTGGGAACCTGGTGGAGGAGACCAATGGGGGAGGGGGGAACATTTGTAATAATATGAACAATAAAAATTTATTTAAAAAAATAAAAATAATAAAAATAAATAAAAATCTGAGGAACAGAATAAACTGGTGAATATAATAGAATCAGGGGCAAAGAAAGGAAGTGGACTGATAATTATCAGGGGTAAAGGGGTGTGGGGGGTGCAGGAAGAGACTGGAATAAAATCGTACACCTATAAATGAGGAAAATGGAGGGGGAGGTAAGGGAAGAGGGTGGGGTGAGAACAGGATGGAAGGGAGCTATGGGGGGGAAAAGGAGAAACAATTGTAATAATCTGAGCAATAAAGACTTATTAAGTTAAAATAAATAAATAAAAATAATTAGATGCAAACATAAGAGAAATGTAGGTCAAAATACACTTTTTCCACATGCCTCAAAATGGCAAAATGAGAATAAAAATTAGCATCCAGGATACTACTGAATAGGAAAAGTAGCAAAATGGCAATATAAACCAGAAGAAATTGTGGCCAGCAGGGGAAGGCAGTTGGGGGCGACTAGGCCTGCAGTGGTGGACAGTTAGGGCAATCAGGGCAGCAGAAGAGGGCAGTTAGGGGCAATTGGGCAGCCAGGGGAATAGTTAGGTGTCAATCAGACTAGCAGGGGAGTGGTTAGGGGGTGATCAGGCTGGCAGGCAGGCCAGCATTGGGAACCAGCAGTCCTGGATTGTGAGAGGAATATCCAACTGCCAGGTGGGATAAGACCCAAAGAGGCAGTAGGACATCCCTTGAGGGAAGCCAGATTGGAGAGGGCACAGGCTGGGCTCAGGGACACCACCCCGCACATGCCCCCTGTACATGAATTTCATGCACCGGGCCTCTAGTTAATAAATAATATCAAACAACTTCATTTTTAGTTCATACATATAAACTAACTTGTTTATATGTCTAGGATTGGTATTACTTTGACTACATTTTGAAAAATAAATAGGAATCAGAAATTATTTAATTAATCAGACAAAGGAATAGTGATTAATTAAATAATTCCCACCTGCCTATCCTTTAATCTAGTTTAAATTTTACTCTCTTACTTCTCTCTCACTCCATATTTCTCTGGCTAAACTCTAAACTGGGTATTGCCTTACTTTCTACAATCTGAGCCTGTAGCCTGCAGGTGAAAGTAGCTGCAGAAAAACAAAGAACAATGCTTACTGATTTCACAATAACTCAATCGCTTACCTTGAATGGGCCCCTGGTGTTATCTGAAAATCATTTCATATTTTCATAATCCATTCACTCTCCCCATTCCCTGAATAACTGTTTCCTATTTTCTCTCTCATCAAACTTTCAACATTTCCTCCACATCCTATTCTCAGCTGATGACACTGCAAAAACTCCCTCTTCCATCCCTTCCTCTCTGAAATCAATAAAATATATTTAATAAAATAAAATAAAAAAGATCTTCTAACCCTGACCAGTGTGGCTCAGTTGGTCAGGCATCCCATCCTATGCACCAAAAGTCACCAAGTCAGGAAACATGTCCAGGTTTCAGGTTTAATCCCCAGCAGGGGGCATGCAGCTGATCGATGTTTTTCTCTTTTTCTAAAATCAATAAAAACATATTAAAAAAAAAAAAAAAAAGCCCTAGTCGGTTTGTCTCAGTGAATAGAATGCCAGTCCTTGGACTGAAGGGTCCCAGGTTCAATTCCAGTCAAGGAAATATACCTTGTTTGCAGGCTTGATTCTTAGCCCTGGTCCTGGAGCTTGCAGGTTGCAACCAACTGATGTGTATTTCCCACATCGATGTTTCTCTCTCTGTGTTTCCCCCCTTCCTTCCACTTTAAAAATCAATGGAAAGCCCTAGCCGATTTAGCTCGGTGCATAAAGCGTTGGCCTATGGACCAAAGAACCCCATGTTCAATTCTGGTTGGGGGCACATGCCTGGGCTGCGGGCGTGCGGGAGGAAGCCAATCAATGACTCCCTCTCATCATTGATGTTTCTTTTTTTTTTAATTTTAAAAAATATATATTTTATTGATTTTTTACAGAGAGGAAAGGAGATGGAGAGTTAGAAACGTCGATGAGAGAGAAACATCGACCAGCTGCCTCTTGCACACCCCACACCGGGGATATGCCCGCAGCCAATGTACATGCCCTTGACCGGAATCGAACCTGGGACCTTTCAGTCAGCAGACCGACGCTCTACCGCTGAGCCAAACCAGCTTCGGCTCATCATTGATGTTTCTATCTCTCTCTTCCTCTCCCTTCCTCTCTGAAATAAATAAAAACATATTTTTTTAAATCAATGGAAAAATATCCTTAGGTGAGGATTAACAAATTTTTTTTAAAAAAGGGAAAAAGAGCCGAAACCGGTTTGGCTCAGCGGTAGAGCGTCAGTCTACGGACTGAAAGGTCCCAGGTTTGATTCCAGTCAAGGCCATGTACCTTGGTTGCGGGCACATCCCCATTAAGGGGTGTGCAAGAGGCACCTGGTCGATGTTTCTCTCTCATCGACGTTTCTAGCTCTCTATCTCTCTCCCTTCCTCGCTGTAAAAAATCAATAAAATATATATTTTTTTAAATAATAATAAGGGACCCTGTACTGACTCTGAGCTTCCTGTCTCCCTCTGATAAGGGGCCTTCTGATTGATTGTATTGGACTCACTTGGACAATCCAATATCCCTTCCCACAATTCCTGTTCTTTTGAAAATATTTTTGTATGTTTTAAGACACATATGGTAGATTTAAACTTTTCACACTATTAATATGAAATGCAAAAATGATGTTTTCTTTAATTATTGGAATTAAGTTGATCTCATGCATCTCTATCCCCTCTAGTGGTAAGTTTGGGATATTACAAGATCTCTTCTGGTGGTACCATGAATATCTGGCTATTAAAAAATAATAATAATAAATAAATAAATAAATAATAATAATAATAATAAGGAAAAAAGATCTTACATAAGGTATCACTGCCATATCTATCCATCCACCGATACCTGTGCCTATTTGTCTACTTTCACCCCTATTGTTGTGGGTAAACTATCTGTTCTCTTAACTGAGGTCCACACCTAGGATTTTGTACTAGCTCCTGTCCCTTTCCCTCATCTACTAGTACTCAAAGGTCATTCCAGCAATACTGTTCTCTCTGCTCTATCATCAATTTTTCTTTCTCAACTAATCATTCCTACCAGCATACAAGCATACTGCTACATAACCCAACATAAACAGAAAACCACTTCCATCTTTGCTCTCCTTTATAGCAAAATTCCTTGAAAGGTTTATGTAGTTCCTATCTCGAGTTCTTCTCAATGCTGGCTTATCTCCACCATTCCAATAAAATTATTCTTTTCAAGCTGGTTTGCCTTCTCATCTCTTAATTCAATTCCCAATTATCATTTTATATGACCTTTAGCAGCATTTACACATGCAATCCTCCTCCTCCTCACTTGGTCCCAGGATACCACATTTTCCTGGTCTTTCTCCTGTTTCACTAGGACTTATTCTGGTTCCCTAGGGAATCATAATCATTGCTATTATCCTACATAATAAAAGGCTAATATGCAAATCGACTAAATGGTGGAACAACCAGTCACTATGATGCACACTGACCACCGAGGGCAGACACTCAATGCAGGAGCGTCAGTGCACCCCCCATGGGGGGTTAGGAGGAAGAAGGGGCACCACTCAGCCAGAAGCTGGGCTTACGGCTGGCAAGTGCAGCAGCAATGGCAGGAGCCTCTCCCACCTCTGCAGCAGATAGGCATCCCCTGCGGGGTCCCAGACTGAGAGGGCACAGGCCGGGGTAAGGGACCCCTCATCCCCCGCAGTACATGAAAGTCGTGCACCGGGCCTCTAGTTCATAATAATCAAGTATCCACAGGTACTTTATAGTCTTTGAATTTCTTCTCTATCTCCATTCAATCATCCAGTCTAATTTATATGATGATGATTCCCAACTCTTGAGCCCATGAAACAAGATGTATATATTCAATTGTTTATTCAACATCAAGTAGTTGATGTTTTAAACACTGCTTCTCAATAGTCCATGAACTGTATATTACTGGTTCCAGTTCACAAACTGTTTATTACTAGCTAACAAGAAGTACAAAGATTAAAAGTAAGGGTTTAGAAGTTCAACAGTTAGAATTTAATTTTACTTTTAAAGTAATTCATATTTATTGTAAAAAAAAAAAAAAGTATTTGTGACTTAGTTTTTTTTTCTCTTTTAAATGTATTTTTATTGATTTTATAGAGGAAGGGAGAGGGAGAAAGATAGAAGCATCAATGATAAGAGAGAATCATTGATCAGCTGCCTTCTGCACACCCCCTACTGGGGATTGAGTCCACAACCTGGGCATGTGCCTTTGACTGGAATCCAACCTGGAAATCTCCAGTTCGCAGGCTGACACTCTATCCACTGAGCTAAACCAGCTAGAGCTATCTGTGACATATTGAGAGGAAATCAACTGATCCTCCATCAGTTTTGATAGTCTGAAAACCACTAATCTCATAGTCATGCCGAAGTTAACTTGTCAAAAACCAAGCTCCTGATATTCTCTCCAAAACCTGCTTGTCCTGCAGATTTATCTATTTTAGTTGCTCAGGCCATAAACCTTGGAATCAGCCTTCACAACTCCTTTATCGCACATCTCACTCTAATTTATCAACTAAATCCAGTCAGCTTGACCTTCAAAATATATCCAGAATCCAAACATTTCTCAAAACCTTTCCTGCTATCACCCTTGTACAAGCCACCATCATCTTTAGATTCAATAACTGAAATGTCTTACAATCTGTCTTCCTGTTTCTACCCTAAGACTGCAGACCTGTGATTATTTTAGAACACAAATCAGGTCATGACCATTCTCTGCTCCAATGCCTCCAAGGGCTTCTTCCCATCTCACTGAGTAAAACCCAATGTCATTAAGATGGGAATATCCCACCAAAACCAGTTTAGCTCAGTGGATAGAACGTCGGTCTGCGGACTGAAAGGTCCCAGGTTCGATTCTGGTCAAGGGCATATACATTGGTTGCAGGCACATCCCCAGTAGGGGGTATGCAGGAGGCAGCTGATCGATGTTTCTCTCTCATCGATGTTTCTAACTCTCTATCCCTCTCCCTTCCTCTCTGTAAAAAATCAATAAAATATATTATTAAAAAAAAAGGGAATATCCTAAAAGGCCCTAAAGAATAACTGTCCCTCCACTTCCTCTCTGACTTCATTGCCTATTTCTAAATCAATGAATAATTTAATTACAACTATTTACATTAAAGCATATTTCAAAACAAAAGTGCTATTATGAAAATAATTATGTGTAGGAGTAATAAAAAAGTTATTCTGACATACACAAAAATACTATTGACATAGTGAATAAAGGACAAAGTCAATAAAATCAATAAGGTTTTTTATGGTACCTGACAAACTCAAGAAATAATGACACTAAGTAATAATAAAATTGGCCAGAGACCAGGTTGGGTACTATGGGTATTTATTTCAAAAGGCTGATCCCCTAAGTAAAAATCTATTTTATTTTTCATTTACATATAAATGTTAAGATTAGTAATAATCACCCACTAGATATCTGAACCCTTTAAAGTACTTACAATCAGACGAGATAGGGGGAGGTGTTATATTCGCACTCAGGAAAAATTAGAGTCCCACTAGATCCAGACAGCTTACACAGACTCTTCTGAGTACAGTGATGACTCTACATTAAAGACTTGTCAGTGAGATGACCTATAGCTAATCTATAAAAACCAGTGTACATTTTATAAAAGTCAATAGTCCAAATTTCTCCCAAAAACACCTATCAAGTACTTTGAAAACTTATGATTTCTTACTTAGAGCATATGGTAAGATTTTTAAATAAAAGAAATAAAGAGATAACTGTTTAGAATAAATAACTAAAATGATTTAAAATAAATGAAACATTAATTGAAGACTCTACAGTATAATTTTATTGAATGTTTATAACTCTATGAATTATATTTACATATAAAGAAAACTTAGGCGCAGGAAATAAGAAAATGTAAGTGGAGCCAGGATTCCAACCCAGGTAGTATGATCCCCCAGCTTTTCTGCGGAACTATTACACTTTACATTACTTTAAAAAAAAAGTTTCAAAACAACACTTTTTTTTGCCTTTAAAAATATTTACTACATTATCTTTATAAGAAGTAGATAACCCATAAGTTAAAACAAAAAAGCATGTATGTGTAAAGCTAATAAATTTTATTTTTATTTTCATCATCTCTAAAAATAATTACCTCCAGTTGCTCTTTTTGGGTAAAACCCTTCATGCTTTTCCCTGAGGCATGGCCAACAAAAGTCATTGCTCTAATAACTGGCTGATGCCGTAAAAGCATTTCTGCAATTTCTTGAACACTATCTCGAAATGAAGAGAAGATCATAACTCGTGTCTTGTCACATTTCTTTTCAGATGTGTTTTGAGCTAAACAACAAAAAAGTATTAATTACAACTTTTTAAAGAGCATATAGATAAGAACTAGTTCAAAAGACAAGCCTGAAAGTATATATTAGTGAATGATCATTCTTTCGGGGGAAAAAGATATCTTAAACCTTTGTTGGTTTTCCTACCTTTCCTAATAATTTTAATAACCTTAGCTCCTAATCTTTTGTTAGCTGACATAAAATGTAATCCTAAACAAATCAAATAAAAATGACCTGAATCACTTTTGACCAGTCCTTCATTTCATGTATAATACCTATTATTCCCCTTTACCTTCTACATCAGAAATACAGGAGTATCAAGTTCCCACTGATTTTGTAAATCTTTCCTTTCCTTTCTTTCACTAAAGGCAATGTCCTAAACCAGGCCATGGCATTCTGTCCCCAATTCTATGGTACTTTCAAATTTCCCAGTAACTGCAGAATTTTCCTTACAGTTAATAGTCATTAAGCTCCTCCAATGTCTCTGTGCTTAGGACTCTATCCTATCTAATAAAAGAGTAATATGCAGATTGCCATCACTCCAACATACAAGATGACTGTCCCCATGTGGTCACAAGATCCTGCCCCCATGTGGACACAAGATGGCCAGCAGGGGAGGGTAATTAGGAGGGACCAGACCTGCAAGGCAGGACAGTTGTGGGCGATCAGGCCAGCAGGGGAGGGAAGTTAAGGGTGACCACACCAGCAGGGGAGGACAGTTAAGGGTGACCAGGCTGGCAGAGGAGGGAAGTTGGAGATAACTGGGCCTGCAGGGAAGAGCAGTTGGGCGGACCCAGGCCTGCAGGGAAGAGCAGTTGGGCGGATCCAGGCCTGCAGGGGAGAGCAGTTGGAGGTGACCAGGCCTGCAGGGGAGGGCAGTTAGGGGTGATCTGGCCTGCAGGGGATGGCAGTTATGGGCAAACAGGATGGTAGGGGAGCAGTTAGGCATCAATCAGGCTTGCAGGGAGTGGTCAGGGGGTGATCAGACTGGCAAGCAGAAGTGGTTAGGGGCAATCAGGAAGGCAGGCAGGTGAGCAGTTGGGAGCCAGCAGTCCTGGATTGTGAGAGGGATTGGGCCTAAACAGGCAGTCAGACATCCCTCAAGGAGTCCCAGATTGGAGAGGAAGCGAGATGGACTGAGGGACATCCCCTTCCCCGTGCACGAATTTCATGCACTGGGCCTCTAGCAAAATATAACACTCACTTTAAAAAAAGATGATTATAGGCTCCAACTTCAAAATATGTGTAGAATCTATGACCATTTTTAAGCCCCTCCACCTCTATTACC
Organism: Pipistrellus nathusii; assembly: GCA_963693515.1. Lineage (NCBI taxonomy): Eukaryota > Metazoa > Chordata > Mammalia > Chiroptera > Vespertilionidae > Pipistrellus > Pipistrellus nathusii. Next base: position 108,440,410 of record OY882858.1, read on the forward strand.
TTGGTACAAGCAACCATCATCTGCTATCATCTTAGACTATTGCAAAAGCCTCCTAACTGGTCAATGTCTATTTTCCATAAAACTACCAGAATCTTTTAAAAATGTAAGTGAGGTCATGTCATTCTGCTGCTCTAAATGCCTCTGTAATGGTCTCACAAAGTGCATACATTCATAGAATAGAGTCTGAAATCTTGACTTGGCATACAAGTCTGCACCTAGCTACTTTTCCAACCTCCTCCTAATACCACTTGTATCTTCATTTCAATACTCCACCCAAACTGGTTTATTGATCCTTAATTATACCACACACCTTACTGCCACGAGGTCTTTGAACCTGCTATTCTCTGCCTGGCATAATTCTCTGAGAAATCCACAGCGTTTGCTCCCTCACTTCCATCAGGTAACAGCTCAAACATCACCCTACAGAAGGGCTTTCTCTAACACTCTATATAAAACAGCCTCCTTCATGACTCTATCTCCTTACCTAGTTCACTTTTCCTTACAATCATATTATATATTGTTTTAGTATTTCACTTATACTGCCCCAGACTCAGTATTATTTTTTCACATACCTTATTATTCTTAACATTCTCACCTATTGTCCCAAAATTTCAGAGCTTTTTTATATTCATTATCTAGGGAAATTAGAAGACCATAAGAAATGTTAACACAAACTAATGAGTCAGGTTATTAAATATGACATACCATTCCATGACTTGAAATGTTCAACTACAATTTCTTCTAATTTCTTTAATTTTGGATGACTATAGAAAAACTCTTTTTCTCCTGCAAAATGTAAAAATATATATAAAAATAATATTTCTGTATTTCTCCATTTTCAATTACATCACTGTATTTTAATTATCCTTTTCAAAATGAATTTGTTAAAACTTTAAAGACTCAGTAGCATCTGGAGAGCACACAAGTCTTACTGTAAAATAAACTTTGAATTTTTATGAATATTTCATTCTGAGAGAGAATCTAAAACAGGAATCAGCAACAATGTAGAAGGGAAAAAATATTTAGTTTAGCTATAAATCAGTTTTTGGTAATTCTAAGAATTTTTTCACTATAAGTAACAACTATTAACTTCATATATATATATATATATATATATATATATATATAGCTTGCATATTTATCCCGAGTCATTCCTTTTTTTTGTATCTTATTTGTCTATTTTTTTCTACTCATCCAATTTCTATCATTTGTAGGTCTACTGCTACCAAAATAAAACTATAGGTATGTGGATCAATGAAGCAAAATTTCAAAATTAACCTTGATGAAGAGGAAACAATATACAATTTTAAAAGAAAAACCAGACCTTTTACGATAGTAGAAATGCCACTTGATGAAGTACTATGTGAATGTGCAAACAAGCACTCTAGATGGTTATAGAGTTTCATGAAGTCCTCATTTCGGTTAAGTTCATTTTTTACCCGAGTCATTCCTTCAGAAATTAAGAAAAGGTTTTCCCAGTAAGTAAACTTAATAGTAAAATTAATCACTTATTATGTATTTAAAAAATTAATTTTTAGCAATGAAAGCAAGTTTTTCAAATTTAAAAATGAAAACCAGAAACTTTTTTTCAGTTCCACATTCACATATGTATTAATGAATGGCTTGTTTCTTTCCAGTAATTTAGCAAAATCAAAGAAGAATAAAACCATTTGTTATAAAAACATTTCACTGCTTTTTAAAGTTATTTTTAAATAAACCAAAATGTTCAACTTCAGCCAAAATTATACATGTATTTCTTTAATTTACCTTTAGTTCCATCCATAATTCCACAAAGGAAGAAATATAGTGATCTCATTCCCATTTGTTGCAATAATTCATAACCATGATATAAACTAATACAAAGAGCAAACTCTCCTTCGATTATACCTTGTTGTATTCCCTAGAAAAATAAGCATATATCAAATTTAATCAGAGAAAATAAATGAAGATACATGTTCTACGTAGAACTTAATGGTTCTACTAAATGTCATAGAATAGTGCTATGGAAAGATGCCAATGTATTTTCCATGTAACATGTCCCTTCACACTTTTTTCTTTAATTCAACAGGAAACTTAAATTTTAAAAAGAATAGATAATGGGGAACCCATTTATCATATAGTGCTTTTTCTTTATTGGTAAACTTGAGGCCCAGTGCACAAAATTCATGCATTGGGGTCTGGGAGTCCCGTCAGGCCAGCCTGCACACTCTGCTGTCCAGGACCACTTGCGGGATGTCCACCTGCCGGCTTAGGCCCAATATCCCCGGGCATTGGGCCTAAACTCAGCAGGTGGACCTCCCTCTCACAGTCCGGGATCTCTCACTCCTTATCACCCGCCTACAGCAGAAGAGGGAAAGGCTCCTGTCACCGCCACTGCACTGGCCAGCCATCAGCCCAGCTTCTGGCTGAGTAGTGCTCCCCCTGTGGGGACATCTCCTGCATTGAGCGTCTGGCCCCTGGTGGTCAGTGCACGTCATAGCAACCAGTCAGAGTTTTATTAAATAGGATTATTAGCAGTATACAGTATAGTTTCATTTGTCTTTCAAAACTAATAAGTATCTACTACATGTCAAGCATTGAACTAAACATTTGGGATACAATGAAAAGTAAGTCAGATATAAGCCTATCCTCACAAATTTTATAGCATCAGAATAAATAATCAGACTATTTAATACCAAGTATACATGCCAAATAACATCTGAAACTGTGGAGACACTCTTATAAGCATATTACTTATACAAATTCATTTGATCTTAACACCTAGGAATAAGGTACTACTGTTTTGTCCATTTTACAGATCAAGAGCCTCATATACATGGTAAGTAATAGAGCCAGCATCTTAATCCAGGGAATTTGGTGCAGTGTTCTTGTGCTTATATTTACTAATCTCAAGGAAAGGGAAGTACACATTCCATATGTGAGCACATAGCAGCAGGTCTATCTAGGTAATAAGATCATTTTAAAAAAGACAATTGAGAATATATTTAATCATTCTCCATTATTAGCTTACATTTTTAGTAGCATTTAACATCAGTGATAAATCATTTAAAATGTTTCCAGGATAGTGATAAATGCCCTAAAATGGCAGCCTCACCCTGGCTGGTAGCTCAGTTGGTTAGAACATCATCCCACTATGCCAAGGTTACAGGTTCAATTCCTGGTCAGGGCACATGCAAGAATCAAGGAATGAATGCATAAATAAATGGAACCGCAAAACCATGTTTCTCTCTCGTATGCGCTCTAAAATTAACAAAAAAATTTTAAATGACAGCCTAATTGCCTGAAAGGATAAAATCACTTCTCTGTACAACATAAATTGTCCTCAGTAAGATCAGATTCAACAGTTTTAGATTTACTATTTAAAACTTCAATGAATCTTTATCTCCTAGCAGAAATTTCAAAATATTTTATTAATGTTGAGTATATTATACTGCAATTTCACATAAAGAGGTCCCTTCATGGTTCCCCAGACATTGTAAAATCAATATTTCTAGTGTAGCATTTAAAGCTCCTCTCATGTGATCACATCTAGATTAACTATCATCTTTGACTTCCTCAGCCAAATTGGCTTGTTCACAGTCTCCATACCTTCGTTGATTCGCTTCTGATCTTTTGCATAAGAGTTCCTTCTCAATTCCAAGAATGGCTTGGTGCCTTTTTGTACTTGTGAGCATCTCCTGACTTTGGATCTACTTGGATGGATATCTTCCTACCTGCCTTTTTCTATGAAGATTAGAAATAAAAAGCTTACTGTGATGTTTCTTCCAACCTCCATATAAAGAGTTAAGATAAAATGCTATGGGTCTAAAAGTTAGTTCGGATCTACCCTCTAGCATGGCTCTTTGACTTTGCAAAACAGAAATGAACTAAAAGACCAATGCTTAATTAAAAGTTTTAAGACAAATTTACCTTTCTTTTAATGTATTTTTATTGATTTCAAATAGGAAGAGAAAGAGAGATAAAAACATCAATGATGAGAGAGAATCACTGATTGGCTGCTTCCTGAACCCTCCTCTCCTCCCCATCACCGGGATCAAGTCCACAACTCAGGCATGTGCCAGGACCGGGAATCAAACCATGACCTCCTGACTCATGGGTCAATGCTCAACCACTAAGCTACATCGGCTGGGCTAAGATACATTTGTCATAAATGAAATCATTAAATCATATTCTTGTTAAATTTTTTCACACTTTTATAAACTATATAAATCATATCTGAATTTTTATGAGCTAGTATTATATATAAAAAAACATTATTTCCATTTCATTATGACTCTGAATCAAAGCTTAATCTTTTATCCAAATTTATTTTAAACTACCTACCATAATATTTGCAGGTGGGTTTTTCCTAAATTGATCTCTTGCCAGAATGATCTGGTATTTTGTTAGATTGGGGATATCCCTTCTCATTAAAAGATTCCTCTGAATCAAAGAACTGGCAAATGCTTCCAAAATCTGCAAATTACAAAAAAATTTAGTTTCTTTAAAAGTCCTTTTTCCAATATAATCATTTTACCACATACTGAAATAATATTAAATTATATATTAAAATCTGTCCTAAATGTTCAAATACAAAAAGATAATGACAAAATTTTAAAGTACATTTGCTTACAATAATGTAAAAATTATAACATATAACCACATATAAAATAATTTAGATAATATCCATATGAGAGTCAGCACCACCTTTTATTAGATCCAACTGTAACTGAAGGACATATGTGTTTATGTTTACTTTTTAACTTTCTTCTCAGTCTAAGTACAATGAAAAAATGACCTTGATTTCTATTGTATTTTCAGTGACTAGAACAAGATCTGGCACACAGGAAAAAATTTGTAGACTAGTGACAAAATCAAAATGCTTTTAGTACATTTAATTTCATTTGTTGATTCATTCTTTTAAAAAAAATTTATTAAGCATATATTATATATCAGGCATTGTTCTAAATGCTGGGGATACTGTAGCTGAGACTAATGAAATATTTTCATAAAGTTCATATACAAAGAAGGGAAGCAAAGAATTAAAAAGTGAACAAAGAGCCGAAACCGGTTTGGCTCAGTGGATAGAGCGTCGGCCTGCAGACTGAAGGGTTCGGCCTGCAGACTGAAGGGTCCCAGGTTCGATTCCGGTCAAGGGCATGTACCTTGGTTGCGGGCACATCCCCAGTAGGGGGTGTGCAGGAGGCAGCTAATGATTATTCTCTCTCATCGATGTTTCTAACTATCCCTCTCTCTTCCTCTCTGTAAAAAATCAATAAAATATATTTTAAAAAATTAAAAAATTAAAAATAAAAAGTGAACAAAGAATGGGGATAAGAAGTATACATCTTCGTGGGTTATGATGATGATTAAAATTAATTAACATGTGTCAAGTCATACAACAAAGAATAAACACTGAGTGTCAGCTATCAAAAAAAAATAATAATAAAATAAAATAAAAAATGAACAAAGAAAGTAGAGATTTCAATTATGGTAAATGTCTTTGAAAAGGCAATACTTGACATCTGAATGATGAGGTGTGCCTAGCATGAGGAGTTTTAAGGAGCATTCTAGGGAAAGGAAATAGCAAACAAAAGGTCCTGATAAAGGACTGAACTTAATGCCACAGCAAAAGAAAAAAGAGAAGATGAAGATATACTACAGCCATATGTAATAAACTATTTGCATTTTTAAAATTAATTTGAGAGAGAGAGAGAGAGAGAGAGAGAGAACAATTTGTTATTCCACTTATTTATGTATTCATTGACTGATTCTTGAATGTGCTCTGATAGAAGATCAAACCTGAAACCTTGTTGCATCAGGAAGATGCTCTAACTAACTAAGCCACCTGGCCAGGGCCATCTAGGCATGTTCTTAATTTTTTTTTTTAATGTATAAATACACACACACACACACACACACACACACACACACACACACACACTCTAGAGGCCCAGTGCATGAAATTTGTGCACTGGGGGGGGGGGGGGGGGCATCACTCAGCACAGCCTGCATCCTCTCCAATCTGGAATCCCTCGCACAATCCAGAACTGCTGGCTCTCAACTGCTCACCTGCCTGCCTGATTGCCCCTAAAAGCTTCTGTCTGCCAGCCTGATCATTCCCTAACCACTTCCCTGCCAACCTGAATGATGCCTGTTTCCCCTGCCAGCCCAATTGACCCCAAATGCCCTCCCCTGCTGGCCCAGTAACCCCAAACTGCCTTCCTCTGACAGCCTGGTTGCCCCCAACTGCCCTCCCCCTGCTGGCCTGATCACCCCCAACTGCCCTCCCCTGCTGGTCGCCCCCAAATGCCTTCTCCTGCAACCTAGTTGCCCCTAACTGGCTTCTCTTACCAGTCTGGCCACCCTAACTGGCTTCTCCTGCCAGCCTGGTCCCCCACAACTGCCTTCCCCTGCAGGCCTGGTTCCCACCAACTGCCCTCCCCTGCAGGCCTGGTCACCCTGAAATGCCCTCCACTGCAATTTGACCCTGCTCCTGATGTTTGGAGCCTTAGATTCAGATGGCTGGGAATTGGCTAAAATAGCTCTACTGGAGCCATATGTATACACTTTCAATTATAGCTACTTATCTACTCATTCCTCCTTTCTTCTTAACATAGCTAACCTGAGGTATATCACATACTATTGGTTAGTCACAGGGCCAGCTCAGATCCTAAGAAAGGGGGAAAGTATCCTGCCTCTCAGTGGGAAGAGTGGCAATCTATGGTAGTGGAGATATAATATATATCTAGTAGTGGAATGTACTATGGTAGTGGAGATATAATTAGGATTCCCTAGGATGATGCTAATTAGGAACTATATAAATAACAATGTGTTACCAAAAATTTCTCCCAATGAAAGTGAAAACAACAATAACTATAATGTTGACATTTGAGCCAAACAATTCTTTGTTATAAAGGGTGCTCTACTATTCATTGAAGAAAGTTAAAAAGCATTTCTGGCCTCTATAAACTTACTAGATGTCAATAGCAAGTCTACTCCCCATCCACTCCAGATATGACAACTAAAAATGTGTCAAGACATTGCCAAATACAGTACAGCATCGAACAGATGGTCAAATTACAGCAGGAAGGCTGGGGAGTGTTGGGGAGGGTGGGAAAGAGATCAACAGTTAGAAGCTGCCCAATGCCTTCACCAGCAGAAAGAGGTGCACAAGGAATCCTGAAGGCTGGTCAACTTTGAGGCTCTAGCAAGGGTCAGAGCCACGCACCCAATCTGGTGGAGACAAAGGGAGCTGAAGCAAATTCTACCTTTTAGTCTTATGTAAATCCTTGCTGATGGCTTATCATCGAGCTATTGCTGGAATTGCCTATCTAAGGGCTATAGGTGGATCCCAAACCTGAATAAAAGGGATTGCAAGGCCAGAGCAAAGTGTAATCCTCTCTTGGGCTTTCACCTAGCCCCCAATTCCAAAATTAATGTTTTCTTGACTAGTCTCTTTCATTTGCATACAGCCTCCTCCAGAACCCGAACCCGGGACACCACACAGGACATTGGGGGGGGGGGGGGGGGGGCGACATGGGGACACTCGCAACCGGCAGCTCAACGATTGTAAGCTATACTTACAATCAACCAAAGGACTTGTATGCATGCATATAAGCACAACCAATGGACACAAGACACTGGGGTGGCGAGGTGGGGGGTGGGGAGGTGGGGAATGAAGGCATGCAATGGGGGTTAGGAGACACTGGGGGAAGGTCAATGGGGTGGGGGGGAAGGAGATATATGTTTTACTATGTGTAATATTTTAAACTAGATAGATAGATACATAGATAGATAGATATTGCCAGATATGCAAAACTGCTTCCAGTTGAGAATACTATGATATAAGGGATCCACGAAGAAAATATAGAAAGAATATTTCCTTACATAGAAACTTCTGATTGAATCTGGATACATGTTAAGGGTATGTTCACTATGTGAAACATCACTCAGCTGTACATTAGTGTTTTGTGCACTCTGCTCTATGTGGTGTGTGTGTGTGTGTGTGTGTGTGTGTGTAGTATGGGAGAGTGATATTGCAATAAAAAGGCTTAACTAAAAAAATACAAAATCACATAAAGCTATTATATATATTATATTATATATATAATAGCTTTATGTGATATATATATATATATATATATATATATATATATATATATGGCCCAGTGCACAAAATCCATGCACGGGGGCGGGTGGAGGGTGTCCCTCAGCCCAGCCTGCACCCTCTCCAATCTGGGACCCCTCAAGAGATGTCTGACTGCTCGATTAGACCCGATCACACCAGAATGGGGCCTAAACGGGCGGTCGGACATCCCTCTCACAATGCAGGACTGCTGGCTCCCAACTGCTCGCCTGCCTGCCTTCCTGATTGCCCCTAACCGCTTCTGCCTGCCAGCCTGATCACCCCCTAACCACTCCCATGCAGCCTGATTGATGCCTAACTGCTCCCCTGCCAGCCTGCTTTCCCTCAACTTCCCTCCGCTGCCGACCTGGTCACTCCCAACTGCCTCCCCTGAAGGCTTGATCACCCCAACTGCCCTCTCTTGCTGGCCTGGTCCCTGTTAACTGCCCTCCCTTGCAGGCCGGGTCCCTCCCAACTGCCCTCCCTGCTGGCCATCTTGTGGTGGCCATCTTGTGTCCACATAAGAACAGGATCTTTGACCACATGGGGGCAGTCATATTGTGTGTTGGAGTGATGGTCAATCTGCATATTATACTTTTACTAGATAGGATAGAGACATGCTGCACGGGTGAGGGCCAGCTGGTTTGCCCTGAAGGGTGTCCTGGATCAGGGTAGGGGTTCACTTGGGGCATGGGACAGCCTAGGCGAGGGGCCTGTGGTGGTTTGCAGGCTGGAAACGCCCCTTGGTGACCCAAGTGGAGGCCCTGGTATCTGGAATTTATTTATCTTCTACAAGTGAAACTTTGTAGACTAGAGCGAAGCCAAACCTCCTGCTCACTTAGTGGCTGGAAGCCATTTCTGTTTGGTTTTATTGCCCCATATAAATTGAAACTTTGTAGCCTTAAGCAGAGGCCTGGGGCAGCCAGGGTGTGCAGAAAGCTTTGCTTCCTCCATTGCCAGGGGCAACCATAACCTGCTCTCTCCAGCTTTGTAGCTGACACCATTTCTGTTTGGATTTGTTTACCTTCTATAATTGAAACTTTGTAGCTTTGAGTGGAGGCCTAGGCTGGCAAAGGCAAGTGAAAAGCTTGGCTTCTTCCATTGCCTGAGAAACCCAAGCCTCCCTCCTGCTCTCTGTGGCCATAGCATTTTGGTTGGGTTTATTTGCATACTCACTCAGATTGGCTGGTGGGCATGGCTGGTGGGCGTGGCTGGTGGGTGTAATGGAGTGATGGTTTTATAATATATATATATATATATATATATATTTCTTTTTTTCTTTTTATTATTGTCTTTTGAAATAGTCCATTGCCTGTCAGTTTGGCTCAGTGATTTGAGCTTCAGCCTGCAGCCTGAAGGATCCTGGGTTTGATTCTGATCAAGGGCACATGCCCAGGTTGTGGGCTCAATCCCTGGTGGGGGTGTGCAGGAGGCAGTCAATCAATGATTCTCATTGATGCTTCTATCTTTTTCTCCTGCTCCCTTCCTCTCTGAAATCAATAAAAATAAATTTTAAAAAAATAGTCCAGCCAAAACCAGTTTGGCTCAGTGGATAGAGCATCGGTCTGCGGACTGAAAGATCCCAGATTCGATTCCAGTCAAGGACATGTACATTGGGTGCATGCACATCCCTGGTAGGGGGTGTGCAGGAGGCAGCTGGTCAATGTTTCTCTCTCATCGATGTTTCTAGCTCTCTCTCCCTCTCCCTTCCTCTCTGTACAAAATCAATAAAACATATATTAAAAAAAAAAAAAAAAAGTCGATCATTTTGTATTCTTCCTTAACAGCTTGTCAGTGTATACAAAGAATGGTACTTTATCAAATTTTTAATTTCAAAGAATTTTCCAACATATTAATTATAAAATGTTCACTATATATTCTCAGCTAGATTCGTTAACTAAAATAATTATATTATCAGTTTATCTATTGAAACCCTGAACTATGATAAAAATGGCTTATCTGCCCTGGCCAGTCTGGCTCAGTCAATTGAGCATCCTTATGTACCCAGAGGTGACCAGTTGGATTCTCAGTCAGGGAACATGTCTGGGCTGTGGGCTCAATTCCCAGTAAGGGTGAACAGGAGGCAGCTAATCATTGTTTCTCTCTCTCCTTTTCCCTTCCTCTCTCTCTAAAATCAACAAAAACTTATTTTAAAAACATGGCTTACCTGTACATATGCCTTTTGGATGGCTGCAAGTTCTTCACTAAGGGGAACAACAAGCTTTTCAACACGTCTTTCATGAGAGTATGGCAAAATATCTGGTGAATCTTCAGAACGAAGTTCTATCTGCCCAATTAGTAGGTTAGTAATAACCTGTTGCACAGCCTACACAAAAACAATTAAGTATGATTTAAGTTATATTACATGTTAAATATTTTACTTTGTCACTAAAAGAAATAAAATAGCAGTAAAATTTTGAAGGAAATATTAGAAATTCATATCATAAAATATTCTTTAACTCTAAAGACATCATAAATAACACAACAGGAAAACAAGGCTTTTGAAACATCTTTATTCCACACAGCCCTTCAAGTCAAACATTTAAGAAATAAAAATATTAGTAAATGTCCAACAAGTTAATCAAATAAATTTTGCACTTTCCAAAGGCAGTGATAAATTCCATCAATGTTTTTTAGTTTTTTTTAAATATATTTTTATGTCAGAGAGGGAAAGAGGAAGAGAGATAAAAACATCAATGAGCTGGGACCGGTTTGGCTCAATGGATAGAGCGTCGGCGTGGGGACTGAAGGGTCCCGGGTTCGATTCCGGTCAGGGGCGTGTACCTTGGTTACGGGCATGTCCCCGGTGGAGGGTGTGCAAGAGGCAGCTGATCAATGACTCTCTCTCATCGAGGTTTCTGACTCTGTATCTCTCTCCCTTCCTCTCTGTATAAAATCAATAAAATATATTAAATAATAAAAAAAAACACATCAATGATGAGGAAGAATCATTGATTGGCTGCCTCCTGTATGCCCCACACTGGGGATCAAGCCTGCAACTCAGGCATATGGGTTTGACCAGCAATCAAACCATGGTTCATAGGTTGACACTTAACCACTGAGCCATGCCAGCTGGGCTCCATCAATATTTTATAAAAACTCAGACAAGAGCCCTGACCGTTTGGTTCAGTGGATAGAGCTTCGGCCTGCAGACTGAAAGGTCCCAGATTCAATTACAGTCAAGGGCATGTTCCTTAGTTGCGGGCACATCCCCCGTGGGAAGTGTGCAGGAGGAAGCTGATTGTTGTTTCTCTCTCATCGATGTTTCTAACTCTCTATCCCTCTCCCTTCATTTCTGTAAAAAAATCAATAAAATATATTGTTTTTCTTTTTTTCTTTTTTCTTTTTTCTTTTTTTAGAAAGAGAAGGGAGCAGAAAATGGGGCAGCAGGAGTGAGGGGTTGAAATTGGCTGGGTCAAAAGAGTCAGAGACAGAGAGAGGGGCTATGGACCGGTTTGAGGGGGGTTCTCGCAAGCTAGGAAAACCTGGACTGTGGAACAGAAGAAGCAGAGGAAGGGACGGGAGTGCAGATAGAAAAAAAGCCTGGATATATGGGATCTCAGGCCACTTCCCAGCTTTCTGGCAGAAATTACTGAGGTCAGTGAGGATGATAAGTCTCACTTTCGGGCCATCTGGACCCATTCCATTGCATACTGAGGCCATGCCACGTTACAGAAATAGCAGATTGGTGAGGAGACACCCTAAAGGTGTCTTTGGTGATTGCCCATTCCAATTCCTGGGGTCGGGTAGGACCAGAGTCCAGTCTTTGAGCCAAGTTAACAAATAAATGGGTCAAAAGATCTTCGTTACAGAAGACTAAGAATTCAAATTAACAAATTTAAAAGAAATGAGGGAAAGAAGAAACAATGATTAGAAGAACCACTGAAATAATTGCTGTAGGCAAGAACCATCATTGGATGCTAAAATTGAATATTTACATAGTCTCAAAGTATCTCCCCCACAACATACTTATTAGTTACAAAGAGAAAAACAACACAGTCTATCTTCTGGGAATACTGCATCCACAGATCAAAAATATCAAAAAAGAAAAGTTACATTGTTGCTAAAATGGACTATGCAGATAGGCCTAAAATGACTTCATCTGTACTGAACATTTACATTTTTTCTTCTTGTCATTAGTCCCTAAACTATACAGGTATAACAACTATTTACATAACATTTACATTGATTGCATTAGGTGTTATAACGAATCCACAGATGGTATAAAGTATACAAGAGGATGTACATAGACTATATGAGCATCTGTGGATTTTGGTATCCATAGGGTCCTGGAAACAATCCCCTGAGGATACCAAGGGATGACTATAATTTTACAATGGAGAAGTTGGAAAATCATCCTATATAATAGGGTTAATATGCAAATTGAGTCTCACGTCCTCCCAAGATGGCAGCATATGACCAGGCCAGCGGGGGGGGGGGGGGGGGGGGGGAGTGTGTGAGGTGGTTAATGAGGGATGACCAAATGACTGAAAAAGCAGGCTGCATGGGATGACCAGGCCACGAGGGGTGAGGGCAGTAAGAAGTGACCAGGCCAACAGGGGGGGCAGGTAGAAGCAACCAGGCCGGCAGAGGTGGGCAGTTCAGGGAGACCAGGCCAGCAGGAGTTACAGAAAGGGAGGATCAGGCTAGCGGGAGGAGGGGCAGATAGGAGCAACCAGGACGGAAGAAAGGGCATAGCTGAGGGCGACCAGGCCAACAACGAGGGGCAATTAGGGGGGACCAGGCCAGCAGAAGGAAGAAGTTAGGGGCAATCAGGCTGGCACACAGAGGAAGTGAGGGGCAATCCGGCTGGCAGGGGGTGGCAGTTAGGGGAGACCAGGCAGACAGGCCATTAGGAGCCAGCCGTCAAGGACTGTGAAAGGGATGTCCGACTGACATCCTAAACTGGCAGTCGGATATCCCCCAAGGGGTCCTAGACTGGAGAAGGTGCAGGCTGGGTTGAGGAGACCCCCCCAGGCACAAATTTTGTGTACCAGGCCTCTAGTCTTTTTTTTTTTTTTTTTTTTTTTTTTTTTTTTTTATTTTTTATTTTTATTTATTTTTTTTTATGTAAGTTTTTATTGTTCATATTATTACAAATGTTCCTCCCCCCCCCCCCCCCGCCCCACCATTGCTCTCCTCCACCAGGTTCCCACCCCACCCTCTGCCCTTTCCCCACTCCCCATTGTCCTCATCCATAGGTGCACAGTTTATGTTCAGTCTCTTCCCACACCCCCCTCTCCTCTTTTCCCCAAGAATCGTCAGTTCACTCCCCTTCCATACCTCTGATTCTATTATATTCAACAGTTACTATTGTTCGTCAGATTTTTTTTTTAATTTCCTTGGTTTTTAGATTCACTTGTTGATAGTTACGTATTTGTTGTTCATAATTTTTATCTTTGTTTACTTTCTCTTCTGAAAGAACTCCCTTCAGCAACTCTTATAAGTCTGGTTTGGTGTTGATGAACTCCTTTAGCTGTTTTTTATTAGTGAAGCTCTTTATCTGACCTTCGATTCTGAGTGATAGCTTTGCTGGATAGATTATCTTTGGCTGTAGGTTCTTACTATTCATCACCTTGAATATTTCTTGCCATTCCCTTCTGGCCTGCATGGTTTCTGTTGAAAAGTCAGCTGATAATCGTATAGGTGATCCTTTATAGGTAACTACCTTCTTTGCTCTTGCTTCTTTTAATATTCTCTCTTTGTCTTTTGCTCTTGGAATTTTAATTATGATTTGTCTTGGTGTGGTCTTCTTTGGATTCCTTTTGTTTGGAGTTCTGTGCGCTTCCTGGACTTGTAAGTCTAATTCTTTCACCAGGTGGGGGAAGTTTTCTGTCACTATTTCTTTCAGTATGTTTTCGATATCTTGCTCTCTCTCATCTTCTGGGACCCCCATAATTCTGATGTTCGTTCGCTTGAAGTTGTCCCAGAGGTTTCTTACATTATCTTCAATTTTCTGGATTCTCTTGCCTTCTAGCTTCTGTGGAGGAGTGTCTTCTGGCTCTGTATGTTCCAAATCTTTGACTTGATTCTTGCGATCTTCCCTTCTGTTTTTAGGACTCTGTAAAATATTTTTTATTTCAGACAATGTATTCTTTATTTCTTGTTGTTCCCTTATCATTTCTTGATGACTCCTTATTAATTCTAGTTGATTTCTTTTCATATCCTCATAGGTCTTATCCATCTTTTCTAGGAAATTCTTGAAAAACCTTATAAGCGTAGATTTGAACTCTATATCCAGCCGCTTTTTGTCCTCCATTTCTTTCGTTTGTGATCTATTTCGTTGTCGCATTTCGCAGCTACAGATGGGGCGGGGTTTCAGGGTGGAGCCTACAGCCTTGGCTTCCGTCAGCCCCGCCCTATGCGGGTCCTTCAGTGCTCGCTGCCGGCGCCTCTGAGAGAAAGGCGCCCTCGATCGCCTGCTGCCAGACAGTCAATGCTCTCCCCAATGAGCCCGGTATTGGGGTTCAGTTCAGTTGGAAGTGGAGTTGGAGGTGGCGTTCAGAGCAGTCTGGAGCCCCTGTCTCCTTCTCACCAGGCAATCCCGCGGCACAGCTGGCCGTCCCTTCTCTGCGCACAATGTGTGCACCGCCGGGACCTCCTTTCGCAGCTTCCCCGGGTTCCGCCTCGCAGCCCAGCTCCCTCTGGCTGAGCCTGAGTCCCCGGGGTCTGGCCTAGGCTTGGGTTCAGAGTAGTCGGGGCAGGCCTCTAGTCTTAACCAAATCAGGATTAACAGCACCAGCAATAAAACTAATCAACATCATGTATTCTCAGATACATGAGAAAGATAACCCTTCTGGGATATACTTGCCAAAAATATCTAACCTCACTCCAATCATGAGAAAATATCAACCAAACCTAAATTGAGGAATATTCTACAAAATAATGGTACCCACTCTCCAAAAGTAACATGAAAAATAAAAAAAGGTCATGGAAGACAAAAAAGACTGAGGAGAGGATCCAAGATGGCAACGTAGGTAAACACACCTAAATTGCTGCCGTGCACAAACTACAACTACAAGACAGAGCGACATTATCCAGACCCACAGGAAAGCTGGCTGAGTGGGAATTCTACAAGTAGACTGAAAAAGAAAGGAGCATTCAGGACACAAGCACTGAAAAACTGAGGTACGGGGGGCACGCTCTATATGGGCTGGCACGTGCAATACAGGCTGGCGGCGGGCATTGCTTTCTTCAACCCAGAGAAAGACAAGCTCCCAATCTCTCTGAAATCCAGTTTCTGGAGAAACTAGTGTCTGCCATCAGATAAAAAATGAGGGTGGCTTGCTTGCAGAGCTGTGCACAAGAATAATTGCTTCCTGTGCAGGGAGACACGGGGATGAGATTAGAGAGGCAGAGATGGCTGATGGGCAACTATCACTGTTGGCCACGCCCTCTAGCTTAGTGATGCTCTGAGACTCCGCCCTGAGACTCCACTACAAACAGCAGCTTTTGCATATGAATGGCCTAGTCCAGTTTAATCCGGCAAACTTGAAACCTGGTGCAGACAACTCCAAAGCCCCAACCTCCAAGCGGGGAGGAGAGGACTGTGGTTCTCAATGTAGCTCCTGAGGGTGGCCTCAGACAGTAGCTGAAGTGCACCCCTTTGCAGATCCAGAAGCCAGTGTTAATAGTGGTCAGTTTCAAATCTCCACACCCATAAGTGAAACATTCGAGAGACAGATTCAGTGAGCACCAAAGGCCCCCTGAAATAAGGCGCATCTCCAGTGAAGCAGCTCTTCCATTAGAGACACAGCGGGTCCTCACAGCCAATCGGCCTGGAGGTCAATTCCTCCCAGTGTACCAACAGCAATCAAGGCTTAACAACACCAAGACTTTGCACTCAGCCCACAAAGGGGTGTACAAGAGCGACCACCTGAGCTACTGGCCCCTATAGGTCACTGACCACACAGTCACTCCATGAACACAGGGAGGGAGCCAAAATGCAAAGACACAGAAGCATGTCACGAATGGGAGAGATGGAGGAAAGTAAACTACTGGACGACACCGAATTCATAACCACATTTATAAGGTTACTCAAGAATCTTCTAAAAACCTTTGAGAAACTTGTTGAGACCTCCAAGAAGCTTAGTGAGACCTTCAAGGACCTTCATGAGAATGCCAAAAAAATGAAAAAGGACCAGTCAGAAATTAAGTATACACTGTCTGAAATAAAGAATATACCGAAACTCAACTGTAGATCAACGTACCCCAAGAGTCAAACCAAAGATCTGGAATATAAGGAAGCAAAAATCACCCAACCAGATAGGCAGAAAGAAAAAAGAATCCAAAAGTGTGAGGATAGTGTAAGGAGCCTCTGGGATGGCTTTGAGCATACCAACATCCAGATTTTTTGGGGTGCCAGAAGAAGCGAGTGAGCAGGATACTGAAGGCCTATTGGAAAAAATAATAACTAGAAACTTCTCCCACCTGGTGAAAGAAATAGACTTACAAGTTCAGGAAGTGCACAGAACCCCAAACAAAAGGAATCCAAAGAGGACCACACCAAGACATATCATAATTAAAATGCCAAGGGCAAAAGACAAAGAGAGAATCTTGAAAGCAGCAAGAGCAAAACAGCTAGTTACCTACAAGGGAGCTCCATACGACTATCAGCTGATTTTTCAACAGAAACTATGCAGGCCAGACAGGAATGGCAAGAAATATTCAAAGTGATGAACAGCAAGAACCTACAACCAAGATTACTCTACCCAGCAAAGCTATCATTCAGAATTGAAGGTCAGATAAAGAGCTTCACATACAAGAAAAAGTTAAAGGAGTTCATCACCACCAAAGCAGTATTACATGAAATGCTGAAGGGTATTCTTTAAGAAAAGGAAGAAGAAATAAAAGGTAAAGATCAAAATTATGAACAACAAAAAGACATCAAATATATATCTACCAACAAGTGAATCTAAAAATCAAGTGAATAAAAAATATGAAGAACAAAATGGACTGGTGAATATAATAGAATCAGGGACATAGAAAGGGAGTGGACTAACAATTCTCAGGTGGGAGGGGGTCCAAAGGATGCAGGAAGAGATTGGACAAAAATCTTCCATCTATGGATGAAGATAGTGGCGGGGGTAAAATCTTACACCTATGGATGAAGACAGGGGTGGGGGTAAGGGCATGGGGTGGGGGGGAATCAGGTGGAGGGGAGCTATAGAGGGGGAAAAAAGAGGAACACCTGTAATAATCTGAACAATAAAGATTTATGATAATAAAAAAAAAAGTGGGGGGGAGGCTGAGGAACTGTCACAGATGAAAGTCAAAGGAGACATGGTAACTAAATACAATGGAGATCCTGAATTGGACCCTGGGAACCAAAAAGAACACTGGTTGAAAAATTGGCAAAATTCAGAAAGGTCTGCAGATTAGTTACTAGTATTGCACCAATTTCAATTTCCTGGTTTTGATAATTTTACAATGATCATATATGTTAACATTTGGGGAAGATGAGCAAAGGATACACAGAGACTTCGCTATTTGCAAATATCCTAAAATTCTGAAATTAATTATAGTATTTTAAAATGAAACTTAAAAAAATTCCTGAAAAAAGTAACAATTTAACAAATGGCTTTAGGTAATTCTTATGCACACTGAAGTCTGAAAACTACCAATGTAGAAAAACTTCTGTAAGCAGAAGAAAAGGAAGACAGGTTATAGGAATGTTGTAGTCCTAATTTCAAATTGAATACTAGAATGAAAAACTGATGTGGACACATACAAAAGTTCTTATTTTCATAAATTTTAATAAATCAGAAGACATTTTACTTACCTTTATATCACTACCTGGTGTGGCACTAAGAGCCAAGATTCTAAAGTGATTTGTGTATTTGATTAGTTCTCTTACAACCTTAAAAACAAAACAAACAAACAAAAAAACACAACTCTTTAATATCATCAAGTACAAAAATAACAATGATTCTGTTAAATAAGCCATTATATATTACATTACCATTATTTCTTTATTATTATTTTTTTAAATCAATCTTTATTGTTCATATTATTACAAAGGTTCCTCATTTCTTCCCGCCTCCACCAGGTTCCCGCCCCCCACTGTCCTCATCCATAGGTGCACAGTTTATGTTCAGTCTCTTCCCACATCCACCACACCCCTTTTCCCCGAGAACTGTCAGTTCACTCCCCTCCCATATCTCTGACTCTACCACAATCAACAGCCAATATTGTTCATCAGGTTTTTCAACCTCCTTTTTTTGTTGTTGTTTTTTTTTAATTAATAAATTTTTACACTTCTAAGAATAATTTTTTTCTTTTCTTTTTTTTAATATATTTTATTGATTTTTTTTTGCCCCCCTCCCTCCCACACATCCCCTCCCTCCCCAGAGTTTTATGTCTATTGGTTGTACTTATATGCATGTATTAAGAATAAATTTTAAAATCTAATAATTTTAAACCTTGTTTTTTCTACCCTGGGAATTGAGAAGCAAGCTTGTTTACATGTAAACTTGCCCTTAGGCTATCAAAAGGCGTGGCCATTCAAATGCAAATGGACACATTGTTTAAAGATAGCTGCTGGTTGGAATTGGACTACCTGTTCTGGGTGGAAAGGGCTTGTCCTCCCCTTTCTCCATTAAAATTAGCTTCAAAACTTCTCTTTGGCAAGAGACCTCAAACCCTCAGAACTTCAAATTTTTCAGATAGTAAATCAGTTACTTAGCATTTTCTCAAATCAACAATACCTCCACATGCCCAAGGATACACTTCACACAAAAGACATTTCCAAATAGATCAACCAACCTCATCCAGGCCCCACACAAGGCACTCACAGATCAACACCTCAGCGCTATAATAACGCAACACATCCAGATCTAAGCCTTCATCACTTGATTCAGCAGACCCTCAAGTTCCCCCAAAAGTTTCCAGCCATGTCTGAGAGGCAGCCTTGGGGCATGGGCAGGCGAGGAACGAGCTGTTCCGGGCCTGGCTGCTCAGGGCCTGGCCTCTGTTGCTCTGGTTCGTTCCACAACAAGCTGCTCCGGGCCTGGCCTCTGTTGCTCTGGTCCGCTCCACAACCAGCTGCTCCGGGTCTGGCCACTGCTGCTCCCGACCCGGCTACTCTGGGCCCGGCTGCTCCGGGCGCGGCTGCTCTGGGCACGGCCGCTCTGGGCCTGGCTGCTCCCGACCCAGCTGCTCTGGGCCTGTCTTTATTATTTCTATACTGATAATTTAGTGGATGCAACTTTTAATAGTAATATTATCCAAAGAGCAAATAATTTAGGTTTATACTCTACACCAATCAAAAACTTTAGAGTTTCTTCTATATATAAAGCTACCACATCAAGGCCTAATACACTAGCAAATGGAAGAAAAGAGAGTCTGTTCTCCATTGCTTGGGCCACAGTCTAGCCTTGCAGCTATATTCATATGCACACTTAGCAGATTAAGGTAAAATATAAAATGGAAAAAAAATGTTTTAGGATTTTACAGAAGTTAGACTGTATATTGAAGGCTCACAATTTTAAAATTAAATCTATACTAATAAAAGGGTAACATGCTAATTAGACTGGGAGACCTTACAGGAGACCTTCCAGACAATCTTCTGAACAAAGTCATGGTTTCAGCTCCAAGGAAGAGGCAGTTAAGAGGCCAAGAACAGAGGTCAGTTGTGAGTGATGAGGCCAGGATGGGACGGCAGTTGTGGGTGATCAGTCTGTTGGGGGCCGGGGCCGTTGTGGGTAAGCAGACCAGCAGGGTGGCCAGTTGGGGCCGAGCAGGCCATCAGTGGGGGTCAGTTAGAGTGAGCAGGGAAGCACAGGGACTGTTGGGGGTGAGCAGGCTAGCAGAAGGGGCAGTTGGAGGTGAGCACACTGGCACAGGGGGCAGTTAGGGGGAAGCAGGCCAGCAGGCAGAGTGGTTAGGGGCAAAAAGGCAGACAGGCAGGCAGGTGAGTACTTAAGAGCGAGCAGTCCTGGATTGCAATTTAGGCCCGATCTACCCGATCTGACTGCCGGTTTAGGCCCGATCCCTATAAACTGGCAGTTGGACATCCTTTGAGGAGTCCCAGATTGGAGAGGGTACAGACCGGACTGAGGAACATACCCCTCCCCATGTACAAATTTGTGCATCGGGCCACTAGTTTATTCGTAAAAGAATAAAGTTCCCTAGCCAGGTTGCTAAATGGTTAAGAGTGCTGTTTGGTACACCAAAATGTTGCGGATTCGGTTCCCAGTGGGGCCTGTACAGGAGGCAGCTGGTTGATAGTTCTCTCTCACATCAATGTTTCGCTCTCCCTCTCTAAAAATCCTTGGGTGAGGAATAATTTTAAAAATAATAATAATAGGGCAAATTTGGAGTAATTTTAAAAGTCGAACTTTCCTTTAAAATCCTAAAACATTTTCTCAGTGGAATCAAAGCAACATTCTAAACTCTACAGATTAAATTCAACACCACTTCTGGTATGATTATTACCGGATAAATTGTCAGAATCCCATATTCCCCTTCACACTAGTCCTCAATACCAGGAAGAAAGACACTTTTAGTCAGTTACAGAAATAGCTCTTAGAGTCCCACAATAGTTCTGGAAACAGTAAAAGTAGATTATTTAAAACATACTCTATTTAAACCTATGTTAAGGATTAATACAATGGCAGACTGAATCTTTATTAATACTCAAAAAACATTACTTCTGGAGGGTTTTTTGTGTTTTTGTTTTAATGATACAGAACACACATAAAGATACAGAGTTAGCTGAAACCAATTTGGCTCAGTGGATAGAGCGTCAGTATGCTCACTGAAGGGTCCCAGGTTCGATTCGGCTCAAGGGCATGTACCTTGGTTGCGGGAACATCCCCAGTAGGGGGTGTGCGCAGGAGGCAGCTGATTGATGTTTCTCTCTCATTGATGTTTCTCTCTCTCTCTCTCACTTCCTCTCTGTAAAAAATCAATAAAATATTTTTAAAAATAAGATACAGAGTTATACTTCATGGAGACTTAAATAGAATTGTTCTAATTATAACCTGATGTAAGGAAAAAAGAGAAGAAATAAAATAAAAATAAATAAAAACTGGTTTAAGACAAAATATCCCTAACACATGACTTTACCCCAAGAGGAATTCTCAGGTATTTGCAGAAGAGGAAATGGTATTGTTTATGACCCTAGGAGCTACATTCTTCACTGAGTTGATGTGCCTGTTAGAAGCTATATCTGAAATATTCAACACAGCATAAACTCTCAGGGCTGTTGGGTATTAATGAAACAAATGCAATGTCTCATTGAACTTAATAAAAGCATACACCTTGTAGTTTAAAAAAGAAATCACCTCATGCCTAGAAATTGTTTCTAAACAAATGAGTTAGAGGTGCTAAATATAAACTAAATCTCCAAAATCAATTTCAGTTAGAATAAAAATTTGTTCATGCCTATTTTAAGAAGAAACCATAATACATTTGGGTATTAATTTAACTTGGAAAAATACAAATAAATAAATAAAATATCAATTTCCTGGCTAAGATCAACTATAAGAAAGATGAGAGAAGCCTCACCCCTGGCTTCTGCTCATACAGCTCCCGTTCACTCCGCCCTCCCTCTGCCAGCCCCCAAGATATCGGGGAGTGTGATTGCTGGTACATATGACAGGCATCTGATTCAGTCTCCACAACCTTTCAAGGATGATTAATTCTGCCCGGAAGGGCAAAGCAGCCATCTCTGTGAGGGGGCAGAAAGAATTCATCATCAACTCTAAAAGAAAACACCAGCAAAGAGGGAGAGAACTACATAACCAGACACCGGAGAAGAGAGATCATGGGGAGACAAGAAACAGTCCGCATATGAAAGAAAGCAGACATCACTAGAAAAGGAAGTAAACAAAACGGAGGAAAGCAACCTGTCAGAGGAAGAATTCAGAGAAATGGTCATAAGGTGAATGAAAAGAATGGAAGACAAATTCAACAATATGTATAAGAACCAAGAGAAAATGAAGAACCAAGGAAAAATGAAAAATGACATTGCTGCAGTAAAGAACTCAATAGAAAGAACCAAGAGTAGACTAGAAGAAGCAGAAGACCATATCAGTGAGATAGAAGACAAGGGAGGAAAAAATACCCAAGTAGAGCAGCTGCTAGAGAAAAAAATTAAAAACCAGAGGGAAAGCCTAAGGGAACATTGGGACAACATAAAACAAAACATCCGCAGAATAGGGGTATCAGAAGGAGAGGAAACTGAGCAAGGACTAGAAAACCTGTTTGAAGAAATAATGACAGAAAACTTCCCTGATATAGGGAAGAAAAAACCTACACAATCCAAGAAATTCAGAGTCCCAAGCAAAATGAACCCAAAAAAACTGACGCCAAGGCACATCATAATAAAATTGGCAAACACCAACAACAAAGAAAGAATATTAAAAGCAGCCAGAGACAGACAGAAAGTTACCTACAAAAGGATTCCCATCAGCCTACCAACTGATTTCTCAACACAAACACACCAGGCCAGAAGGGAATAGAATGAAATATACAAAGTGATGCAAAGGAAGGGTCTGAATCCAAGAATACTGTACCCAGAGAGGCTAACAATCAAAACTGAGGGTGAAATCAGGAGCTTCACAGACAAAAAAAGACTAAGGGAATTTATCACCACCAAACACAACAATGTAAGAAATGCTAAAAGGCCTATTGTAAAAAGAAGAAATAGGAAGCAAAGATGGAACACAGTGGTAAAGATGGCGACAAACAAGCAGCTATCAATAATAACTTTAAATGTAAATGGATTAAATGCCCCAATCAAAAGACATAGGATAACGAATTGGATAAAAAACAAACAAACAAACAAAAAAACATAACACATATATCTGCTGTCTACAAGAGACCCACCTCAGTAAAAAAGACACACAGACTGAGAGTGAAGAGATGGAAAAAGGTTTTTCAGGCAAATGTAAATGAAAAAAAAGAAAAAGAAAAAGAAATACTTTTGGGATAGCAATACTTATATCTGACAAATTAATCTCAAAATGAAGGAAATAATAAAAGATAAGGAAGGCCACTTCATAATACTAAAGTTAGCAATCCAACAAGAAGAAATAGTTCTGGTTAACATATACGCACCCAATACAGGAGCACCCAAATACATTAAAAAAAATTCCTGGAGGATATCAAGGGAAATATTAACAGTAATACAAATATAGTAGGATACTTTAATACCCCACTATCATCATTGTACAAATCCTCTAAACAAAAAATCAGCAAAGAAACATCAATCCTAAATAACTCACTAGACCAGATGGAATAAATTGACATATTAAGAACATTTCACCCCAAGCCACAGAATACACATTTTTCTCAACTGCACATGGGTCATTTTCAAAGACAGACCATATATTGGGTCACAGGCAAAGTCTCTTCAAATTCAAGAAGATAGAAATCATATCAAGCACCCTCTCAGATCACAACGGCATAAAACTGGAAATCAACTATAATAAAAACAATCCAAAAAAATCAAACACATGGAGACTAAATAGCATGCTATTAAACAATGTCTGGGAAGAGAAACCAAGATGGCAGTATAGGTAAACATCTAACTGCAGCCTCACACAACAATTTCAATAAAATACAACTAAAATACAAAATGGACATTACCCAGAACTACAGGAAAGTTGACTGACTGGAAATTCTACAACTAGAAGGAAAGAGAAAACCAGAAGGAAAATCAGAGGAGCTGTAAAAGCCTAAGGTATGGAGACACTGCTGAGTGCCTGGCTGGCGTTCCCTAGCGGAAAGGAGATAAAAGCTCCGGACTGTGCTGAACACCAGTTCCTACTGCACTGAACCCCAGTTCTGGGTGAGACACTGGGGACCCAGACACATAAGGAGGGAGTCTGGGCTGTAAGGCGGAACCTCAGGGGAGCGGCGAAAGGCAGAGCCCCGGAGTTGCACACATTCCGTGCAGAGAAAGGACAGTTGACTGTGCCCTAGCGGGAAGGAGACAAAAGCTCTGGACTGTGCTGAGCCCCAGTTCCGACTACACTGAACCCCTTTCACAGGCCAGACCCTGTGGATCCAGGGTCATACAGAGGGAGCCTGGGCTATAAGGCGGAAACTCAGGGGAGCTTCGAAAGGCAGTCCCAGAGGCATGCACACTGCGTGCAGTGAACGGACGGTTGGCTGTGCAGCTGGATTGCCCTAGCGGGAAGGAGACAAAAGCTCCAGACTGCTCTGAACCCCACTTCCAACCCCACTTCCAACTGAACTGAACCCCAGTTCCGGGTTCATTGGTGGAGAGCCTAGACTGTTTGGTAGCGGGTAAAACTTGAGGGCACCTTTCTCGCAGAGGTGCTTGCAGTGAGTACCAAAGGACACTGAGGAACACCAAAGGAGACTCAGGAACCTCATAGGGCGAGGCTGACGGGAAGCCAAGGCTGTAGGCTCCACCCTGAAACTCCACCCCATCCAAGCTGAACACAGAGACTTTTAAGACTACCAACTCAAGGAAGCTAAGAAAATGCCGAGACAAAGAAACAGAACACAAACAAAAGAAATAGAGGACAAAAAAAACTGGATTTAGAGTTCAAAACCACACTTATAAGGTTTTTCAAGAATTTCCTAGAAAAGGCCGATAAAATAAATGAGACCTTTGAGGATATGAAAAGGGATGAATTAGAAATAAAGAATACATTGTCTGAATAAAAAATATTATAGAGTCCTAAAAATAGAATGGAAGATCGCAAGAATCAAGTCAAAGATTTGGAACACAAAGAGCCAGAAGACACTCCTCCACAGAAGCAAGAAAACAAGAGAATCCAGAAAGTTGAAGATAATGTAAGAAACCTCTGGGACAATTTCAAGCGAACCAACATCAGAATTATGGGGGTCCCAGAAGAAGATAGAGAGCAAGATACCGAAAACATACTGAAAGAAATAGTGACAGAAAACTTCCCCCACCTGGTGAAAAAATTAGACTTACAAGTCCAGGAAGCGCACAGAACCCCAAACAAAAGGAATCCAAAGAGGACCACACCAAGACACATCATAATTAAAATGCCAAGAGCAAAAGACAAAGATAATATTAAAAGCAGCAAGAGCAAAGCAGATAGTTACCTATAAAGGAGCACCCATACGATTGTCAGCTGATTTCTCAACAGAAACCATGCAGGCCAGACAGGAATGGCAAGAAATATTCAAGGTGATGAATAGCAAGAACCTACAGCCAAAATAATCTACCCAGCAAAGCTATCACTCAGAATCAAAGGCCAGATAAAGAGCACCAATAAAAAAAAGCTAAAGGAGTTCATCACCGCCAAACCAGAATTATATGAATTGCTGAAGGGGGTTCTTTAGGAAGAGGAAGAAAATAAAGATAAAAATTATGAACAACAAATACATAACTATCAACAAGTGAATCTAAAAGCCAAGGGAATTAAAAAATCTGAATAACAATATTAACTGGTGAATAAAATAGAATCAGAAGTATGGAAGGGGAGTGAACTGGTGATTCTCGGGGGAAAGGGGGAGTGGGGAGTGTGGGAAGAGACTAAACACAAACTGTGCACCTATGGATGAGGATATTGGGGGGTGGGGAAAGGGCAGAGGGTGGGGTGGGAACCTGGTGGAGGGGAGCAATGGAGGGGGAAAAAATGAGGAACATTTGTAATAATCTGAACAATAAAGATTTATTTAAAAATAAATGAATAAATAAGTAAGTAAGTAAGTAAATAAATAAATAAATAAATAAAGGAAGATGACAATTCTCTAAAAGATTATACAGATATAGAATATAATAACACTTCAAAAGTCCCCAATGAGCACTGGCCAGTATCGCTCAGTGATTAGAGTGTCAGCCAGCAGACTGAAGGATGGTTGATTCGATTCCTAGTCTAGGCATGAACCTGAATTGCAGGTTCAATGATTGATCCCCAGCCAGGCCAGGTGTGTGTGTGAGGCAACCAATCTATGTTTCTCTTTCACATTAATGTTTCTCTTTCTCTATCTCCTTCCCATCCCCCCATTCTACTTGCTCTAAAATCAATGGAAAAATTATCCTCGGGAGAAGATTAACAACAACAAAGTAACTACTTTACAAATTCACAAACTACCCGGGCATAGCTCAGTGGTGAAGCATTCATCTATGAACTGGGAGGTCACAGTCGGATTCCCAGTCAGGGTACATGCCCAGGTTGCGAGCTTCATCCCCAGTAGGAGGCGTGCAGGAGGC
This sequence comes from Pipistrellus nathusii, assembly GCA_963693515.1. Classification (NCBI taxonomy): domain Eukaryota; kingdom Metazoa; phylum Chordata; class Mammalia; order Chiroptera; family Vespertilionidae; genus Pipistrellus; species Pipistrellus nathusii. The sequence goes on from OY882858.1 coordinate 108,466,683, forward strand.
AGCTGATAAATAATTTCCTAGAAAAGGCCGATGTTTCCCTTTCTCTCTTTCTCCCCCTCCCTTACTCTCTGAAATCAATAAAAATATTTTTTTAAAACACACACAAAGCAAATTCACTGACAATGAAATGCATCTATTTGCACTAAATGAAATCAACATTCCCTTCTATCCTTAATGTGATACTCTCTCCCTAGTGTCATCAGCTATCATATATTTAACTGCGGACAACCCATACACTGATTTCCAAATCTGTTACCTCTAGCTCAGAACTCTCCAGTGAGATCACTTCTATCACCACTGCATATCTACAGCTAGATTACTCATAGACATCTTAAACTCAACAATCTAAACCTGTACTATCTTTCCTGTTTTTCCATAATGCTTCAAATCTTCTATGCTTCTGGAATTGAGCATTTGCCCTCAGGTGGTCAGTGCGTGTTATCGTGACCGGTCATTCTGCCGTTTGGTCTAATTACATATTAGCCTTTTATTATATAGGATTGCCAGTGTGCATCATATGTACTGGCTGATCAGTCATTCAGATGTATGGTCGGTTTGTGCAGGGAGGAGTGGGGGAGATGGTCCATCAGCCCAGCCTGCACCCTTTCCAATCTGGGACCCCCTTGAGGGATGTGTGACTGCCCGTTTAACAGGCAGTCATACATCCCTCTCACAAACCAGGATTGCTGACTCCCAACCACTCACTTGCCTGCCTGCCTAATTGCCCCTAACCACTTCTGCCTGCCAGCCTGATCACCCCCTAAACACTCCCCTGCCAGCCTGATAGACACCTAACTGCTCCACTGCCAGCCCAACTGTCCCTAACTGCACTCCCCTGGTGGCCCAGTCACCCCTAACTATCCTCCATTACAGGCTTGATTGCCCCCAACTGCCTTCCCAGGCAGGCCTGATAACCCCTAACTGCCCTCCCTTGCTAATCCCCCCAACTGCCCTCCCCTGCAGGCCTGATCCCTCCCAACTGCCCTTCCCTGCTGGCACAGTCACCCCTAACTGTCCTCCTTGCCAGCCTGGTCTCCCCCAACTTCCCTCCTCTGCTGGCCCAGTCACCCCTAACTGACCTCCCCTGTCAGCCACATGGAGGCAGCCATCTTGTGTGTTGGAGTGATGGTGAATTTGCATATTACTCTTTTCTTAGATAGGATAATACTTAATTGGAAGGCACTATGTTAGGTATATTGCCTACATTTTATCTTTTAATCCTTAAAAAAACCTTAATGGTTAAGTAATTTTTTACCTACCTGCCAAGAATGACACTGCCACTATCAATTTTTGGATTATCTTAGTTACAAAACCTCAGTGAGACCCTACTATGAATCACTGTCTCAATGATGACAAGGCTCTTGTTATCTACATCAGACACTAATGGCCTTGTTAAGCATTACAAAAAAAAAAAAAAAAAAAAAAAAAAAAAAAAAAAAAACACACAGCAGAGATACTGATTTGAATGGCTAGAGAAAAGTATTTTCTATCACTGTCTGTTCTGAAATAATTCATAACGTCACAATCAATAACTTCCATCATTAATAGTTATTCCCCAAAATGCTCTTTAACAACATTTACACTAAAAAATACTTTTAGCTTTTCCCACCATATTGGACCCTGTGGAAGCTTGCTGGGAACAGGACTTCTAAAAGACAAATAGGTCTGGAAGGCTGTGGTCTTTGAAGGAATATTGTTTTGAAGGATTAAATGACAAAATATATGCAAGGAAAGGCCATTTTTGCAGGCTATAATGGGAAGAGATCTTAGGAACCACAGGGGGCACACAACTCTTCTCAAAATGGAAGGTTTTTATGCTCAAGATGAAACTGAATTCTATCTAAGCAAGAGATGTGCTTACATGTACAAAGCAAAGAACAGTACAGTGAATACTGGTAGCAAACTGAACAAAACCAGAGTAATCTGGGGAAAGGTAACTCGTGCTCATGGAAACAGTGGTACAGTTTGTCCTTAATTGAACACAGAATCCATGTAATGCTGCCCCCACCCTCCCCCCACACACACAAGGATTTAAGCTTATTGAAAAATAAATAAAATGAATTTGCAAAAACAAACAAAAACACCCAAAACTTTTAAACAAAATATTACCTGGCAATAAGCATAGTTTCCAAGAGCTTTATGAGCTTCATCAATAACTAGACATTTTATTTCAGCAGCAGGACAAGCTCCCCTGGAAAGATCATTTACCATGACTTGAGGTGTGAGAAAAATGACTCTCCTATTGTGCCATATTTCCTTCCTGGTGAAAGCTTGAGTAGATCCTGTAAATAAAAGTGACACTGGGTGACCGATGGCGTGCATATACACAATAAATAGCTTCAAAATACTCTGACAAGCTAGGGAGGTTCTCTGAAGACTGAATAAAGCAATTCTATTAATTATTGCTGGACTTGCTGCAAGTATAGGCATACTTCAGAGACATTGAGAGTTCAGTTCCAGACAACCACAACAAAGTAAGTGTTGCCCTAGCCAGTTTTGCTCAGTAGATAGAGCGACAGCCTGTGGACTGAAGAGTCCAGGGTTCAATTCTGGCCCAGGGCACATGCCTGGGTTGTGAGCTCATCCCCTGTTGGGGGCGTGCAGGAGGCAGCAGATCAGTGGTTTTCTCTCATCATCTCATTGTTTCTATCCCCTCTCTGAAATCAATAAATATATTCTTTAAAAAAAAAAAAAAGTGTTAATATTTTAGCTGGTGGAAGTTCTTGCCCTCAATTTGAAAGAACTGCAAAACCTGTGAAGACCAAAGCTAAGCGCAATTAAAATGGCATATGCATGTAGATGATGTTTTAAGGAGAGGATGTAAGATAAACATATGATCTGGGGACTATTACACATGGGTCAGGAACTTCTTTAGCTCAATTTCCACCACAACGTGTACTTTGCCCTATCAAGCTCAATTTCAAATTAGCCCATTCTTTCTAAAATACCTGTCATTTCGGCCATGTGGGGCTGCGGGATACCCATCACTCGGTAGCAGGCCTCGATCTGCTGTGTCACCAAAGGTTTCGTGGGGGCCATGAAGACCACCTTGCCTGATGGGAACCAGCGGTAGAAATTGTACATGACCACGGCGGCAATAAAGGTCTTCCCCAACCCCGTGGGCAGACACACCAGCGTGTTGCAGAACAGAGAGGCCCGGGCGATGTGCAGCTGGTAGTCGCGCACGGGACAATTAGTGGGGTAAACCCACAGCGCGCCCGCCGCGGTGCAGAACCCGCCATTCTCCAGATTCAGGTGCCGCTCTGCCTCGTACACTGCGACCAGCAACACATCGTCGTCCGACTCCGGCTGTGCCTCGGCAGCCGCGGCCGCGGCGGCGGGAGAAGGAGCCCGGGAGGTGCCGGGGCTCTGGGGCCGCTCGGTCCCGGAGCTGCAGCCCGGAGCCCCGGCGGATCGGGAAAGGCTGGGGCCCCACGTCTGAAAAAGCGTTCTCTGCCGGCCGCTCATCAGGCCTACGACCTCCACAGGCTTCTCTCAGGCTCCAGGCGGACCACGGAGGCGCCCATCTCCATCTGTTACTTCCGCACCGCACAGTGGGACTGAGGGCGGGCCGGAGCCCCCGGCCCAGTTAAAAATGCCGCCACTGGGGTTGCGGGGGGAAGCTGATTGGCTGGCTTCCCGGAAGTCCGCGCAGCCAGCCGGGGAGGCCTGCGCATTGTTTGGAGTTACTCTAAATGTGGTCCCCGTTTCAGTTTTCCTATAGACTCTGAATTTCAGTTCCTTCTCCAATGACTAGGTGTTAGGGCATCGTTCCTAAAGTGGTATCCTTTCAAATAATAAAAATAAGTAACGTGGAGATGCCCAAAATAATGGACACTCATATTTTTCTTTTTTAAAAAATATATTTTATTGATTTTTCACAGAGAGGAATAGAGATAGAGAGCTAGAAATGTCGCTGAGAGAGAAACATCTACCAGCTGCCTCTTGCACACCCCCCGACTGGGGATGTGCCCGCAACCAATGTACATGCCCTTGACAGGAATCGAATCTGGGACCTTTCAGTCCGCAGACTGACGCTCTACCACTGAGCCAAACCGGTTTAGGCTGGATACTCATATTTTTTGTGAACTTAACGTTATTGATCGTCCATAACTTTCTTGTGTTTTTAAATCAGAACATAAGGTGGAAAGCAAAATTGTTTCGATTGAATTAAAGGTCTTATTTATCTGTCCAGGCTGAGAAAACAAAATGTCAGCTCTCTTTTTTGCAGTATTAGGAGTGGCATCCCGGTATCTTACACTATTTTTATTGCTAAAAAAGGAAGTAAGTGATTTGATGCTTACATTGTTTGAAAATCCGAAAGAAAAAAAAAGGTGCCCTGGTGCTCCTTCACATCTCTCTCTCTTTTTTTAAAAAAAAATATATTTTATTGATTTTTTACAGAGAGGAAGAGAGGGGGATAGACAGTTAGAAACATCAATGAGAGAGAATCATTGATCAGCTGCCTCTTGCACACCCCCTACTGCGGATGTGCCCGTAACCAAGGTTCTTGCCCTTGACTAGAATCAAAACTGGAACCTATGCTCTATCCACTGAGCCAAACCGGTTTCAGCACATCTTTATAAATATGGTTGGTGTGGTATGGTCTACTCTAGCAATAGTTTTCTCAGACTTCTCCACCTACTCTAAACCTGGAGACTTTAACCTCTATAAATCTGATTCTTGTATAATGGGGGAAAGAATACACACATAATAAGGTATTTTGAATATTAATATTAATGCTTTATTTGGTCAAGTTCTGAACTATTTAGACAAACTTTCTCTTGTGTTTGTATTTTTGGTGGGGAAGGAGACAGATTGTATTTTAGTTTGATTTGTGTGAATCTCAAAAAGGAGATGGTCAGATATAGGTTGTTCTGATGGACAGAACTGAGTCATTTTAGGTGTATATATTTGGGTTAGAACTAGATAAAATGAGATTAGATGCCTAAAGTCTGTTATTTTCCTTAGCAGGTTATAGACTTTAAAGGCATTGTAGCCCTTGCCCTAGCCAGTTTGGCTCAGTGCAAAGAACATCTGAAATAGGATGAATTCAAATTCTAAGCAAGGTTACAGGCAAACTTCCTTTTTTTTTTTTTCTTTTTCTTTTTTTTTTTTTTTTACTAAAGAGCCAGCCCTGTGTGCACTTAGTGGTTATCTCGATGCTGGCCTTGAAAAACAAAGCTGTTCTATCCAACTGAGAAGGTGCACCTGGCATGATATTGAGATTGTGGGCATATCTGGTCTCTGGCCTACAAGGTCAGACAGCTAAGTTTATCTTCATCATTCTTCAAAAGGACTAAAGCAAACTAGAAAGCAACATTTTATCTAGGAAGAACAGCAGAAAATTCCAAACAACAGTTTGTTGCAAAATAGGAGTTTTCCGGAGGATCCAAGATGGCTGCTCGGGTAGACATCTAGCCGCGGCAGCACACAACAATTTCAATGGAATACAACTAAAATGTAGAGTGGACATTGCCCAGAGCTACAGGTAGTCGACTGACTGAAATTTCTACAACAAGAAGGAAAGAGAAAACCAGAAAGAAAATCAGAGGAGCTGAAAAAAAGCCTAAGGTACGGAGACATGCTGCGCGCGCCTGCCCGCCCGCACGTGCGCACGGAGAGGTCGCAGCCGGAGAGGAGGAGAGGGCGGGGAGCCGCCTTTCCTTCCCTAGCAGGAAGGAAATAAAACCCCCAGCCTGGGCTGAACCCCCGAACCGGCAGCGCTGAGCCCCCCCGAACCGGCAGCGCTGAGCCCCAGTTATGGGCCAGACCCTGGGGACCCAGGCTCCGGTGGGAGGAGACGGGGCCGTGAGGCGGAAAAAAAACGGCGAAAGGCAGGGCCCCGGGAGTCGCGCGCAATGCGCGCAGAGGACTGAATGTTGACTCTGATGCTGGGTTGCCCTAGCCGGAAGAAACAAGGCCTCCGGCGGCGCTGAGCCTCAGTCTGGACTGCTCCGAACCCCAGTTCTGGGCCAATCCCTGGGGACCCAGGCTCAGGCAGAGGGAGACGGGGCTGTGAGGTGGAGTCCGGGAAGAGCGGCGAAAGGCCGGGCCCCCGGGACTCTCGCAAACTGCACACAGAGGACAGTCTGTGGGACTCGCGCAAACTGCGCGCAGAGGACAGTCTGTTGACTCTGATGCTGGACTTCCCTAGCGGGAAGGAGAAAAAAAAAAGCTGTAGGCTGGGGGAATGCGGAGGGGAGCTGAAGCCCCTGCCAGACTCCAGCCAACCGGGCACCAGCAAGGAGCCGGGCCACAGGGCCCCTGGGGGCGTGGGTGCCCCTGAGCCTTTGACCACTGAGCTCGGGCAATGGAGCCAAGGCCGGGGGCTGCTTCCTGGGCGGCGCCGTCCCGGCAACAGGCTGAAGCAGCACAGGAGCCCGCGGAGAACAAAGGGGTGCCACAGGCCAACCTGCTGAGCTCCCAGGACAAGGAGGAAGAAATCAAAGAAGTTCTCAATGTGAAGAAATCAAGTGAGAGCAAAAAATAGTAAAATTACTTAAGAAAGAATACAAAGAAGATCTTGAAAAATCAAAGACTAAGTCAGAACTCAACTCACCAGCCAACATTGCAACATAAATGCGTTTTAAAAAGAAAAAAAAAGGACAGAATGTTGGAACAGCGACGGCCAGGCCTAGAGTGGCCAGGCACAAGGCAGTGGCAGCCAGGCCCGGAGCAGCAACGGCCAGGCCCCAGAGCAACAGCAGCCAGAACCAGAGCATCAACAGCCAGCACTGGAGTAGCCAGACCTGGGGCAGTGGCAGCCAGGCATGAGGCGGAGGCGGCCAAGCCCAGGGTGGCCAGTCCAGGAACACCCAGACCCGGAGTGGCCGGGCCCGGAGAAGCCGGGCCCAGAGCAGCCGGGGTGGGAGCAGCCAGACCCAGAACAGCAGTAGCCAAGCCCAGAGCATTCAGGTCGGGAGTGGCCAGGCTCGGAGCGGCCGGGCCCGGGGCAGCCGGGCCCAGAGCAGCCGGGTCAGGTGCGGCCAGGCCCGGAGCAGCAGCTGCCAGGCTGGGAGCGGCCAGGCCCGGGGGAGCAGTCGGGTCGGGTGCGGCCAGGCCCGGAGCAGCGGCTGCCAGGCTGGGAGCGGCCAGGCCCGGGGGAGCAGGCGGGGCGGGTGCGGCCAGGCCCGGAGCAGCGGCTGCCAGGCTGGGAGCGGCCAGGCCCGGGGGAGCAGGCGGGGCTGGTGCGGCCAGGCCCGGAGCAGCGGCTGCCAGGCTGGGAGCGGCCAGGCCCGGGGGAGCAGGCGGGGCTGGTGCGGCCAGGCCCGGAGCAGCGGCTGCCAGGCTGGGAGCGGCCAGGCCCGGGGGAGCAGGCGGGGCTGGTGCGGCCAGGCCCGGAGCAGCGGCTGCCAGGCTGGGAGCGGCCAGGCCCGGGGGAGCAGGCGGGTCGGGTGCGGCCAGGCCCGGTGCAGCGGCTGCCAGGCTGGGAGCGGCCAGGCCCGGGGGAGCAGTCGGGTCGGGTGCGGCCAGGCCCGGAGCAGCGGCTGCCAGGCTGGGAGCGGCCAGGCCCGGGGGAGCAGGCGGGGCTGGTGCGGCCAGGCCCGGAGCAGCGGCTGCCAGGCTGGGAGCGGCCAGGCCCGGGGGAGCAGGCGGGTCGGGTGCGGCCAGGCCCGGAGCAGCGGCTGCCAGGCTGGGAGCGGCCAGGCCCGGGGGAGCAGGCGGGTCGGGTGCGGCCAGGCCCGGAGCAGCGGCTGCCAGGCTGGGAGCGGCCAGGCCCGGGGGAGCAGGCGGGGCTGGTGCGGCCAGGCCCGGAGCAGCGGCTGCCAGGCTGGGAGCGGCCAGGCCCGGGGGAGCAGGCGGGGCTGGTGCGGCCAGGCCCGGAGCAGCGGCTGCCAGGCTGGGAGCGGCCAGGCCCGGGGGAGCAGGAGGGGCTGGTGCGGCCAGGCCCGGAGCAGCGGCTGCCAGGCTGGGAGCGGCCAGGCCCGGGGGAGCAGGCGGGGCTGGTGCGGCCAGGCCCGGAGCAGCGGCTGCCAGGCTGGGAGCGGCCAGGCCCGGGGGAGCAGTCGGGTCGGGTGCGGCCAGGCCCGGAGCAGCGGCTGCCAGGCTGGGAGCGGCCAGGCCCGGGGGAGCAGGCGGAACTGGTGCGGCCAGGCCCGGAGCAGCGGCTGCCAGGCTGGGAGCGGCCAGGCCCGGGGGAGCAGGCGGGGCTGGTGCGGCCAGGCCCGGAGCAGCGGCTGCCAGGCTGGGAGCGGCCAGGCCCCGGGGGAGCAGGCGGGGCTGGTGCGGGCAGGCCCGGAGCAGCGGCTGCCAGGCTGGGAGCGGCCAGGCCCGGGGGAGCAGGCGGGTCGGGTGCGGCCAGGCCCGGAGCAGCGGCTGCCAGGCTGGGAGCGGCCAGGCCCGGGGGAGCAGGCGGGGCTGGTGCGGCCAGGCCCGGAGCAGCGGCTGCCAGGCTGGGAGCGGCCAGGCCCGGGGGAGCAGCCGGGTCGGGTGCGGCCAGGCCCGGAGCAGCGGCTGCCAGGCTGGGAGCGGCCAGGCCCGGGGGAGCAGGCGGGGCTGGTGCGGCCAGGCCCGGAGCAGCGGCTGCCAGGCTGGGAGCGGCCAGGCCCGGGGGAGCAGGCGGGGCTGGTGCGGCCAGGCCCGGTGCAGCGGCTGCCAGGCTGGGAGCGGCCAGGCCCGGGGGAGCAGCCGGGTCGGGTGCGGCCAGGCCCGGAGCAGCGGCTGCCAGGCTGGGAGCGGCCAGGCCCGGAGCAGCAGCAGCCAAGTCCAGAGCAACTAGGTTGGGAGCGGCAGTGACCAGACCCGGAGCAGCTGGTTGTGGAATGAACCAGAGCAACAGAGGCCAGGCCCTGAGCAGCCAGGCCCAGAACAGCTCGCTCCTTGCCTGCCCCTGCCCCACGGCTGCTTCTCAGACATGGCTGGAAACTTTCGTGGGAACTTGAGTGTCTGCTGAATCAAGTGATGAAGGCTTAGATCTGGATGTGTTGAGTTAGTTTAGGACTGGGGTGTTGATCTGTGAGTGCCTTGGGTGGGGCCTGGATGAGGCTGGTTGACCTAGTGGGAAATGTCTTTTGTGTGAAGTGTATCATTGGGCATGTGGAGGTATTATTGATATGAGAAAATGCTAAGTAACTGATTTACTATCTGAAAAGGGATTTCCTATTGGGGAAATTGAGGGAAGAAGAGACTGAACATAAACTGCACGTATGGATGAGGACAATGGGGGATGAGGGGGGGACGGAGGGTGGGGTGGGAACCTGGTGGAGGGGGGAAGAAATGAGGAACCTTTGTAATAATATGAACAATAAAGATTGCTTAAAAAAAAAAAATAAATAAAAAATAAAAAATAAAACCAAAAAAAAAAAAAAAAAAAAAAAATAGGAGTTTTCCTTCTCAGAACCTTTAAAAATAACTACCTGCCTCTAAAGCCTCGCAGTCGTGTAGAGACCGTCTGTGTGTGGTGCTCTTGCAGCTGTCCTGGCCAGATATTTCAATAAATCTTTGCCTGCTTTTTTTTTTTTTAAATAAATCATCAGCCTCCGGTGGTCTTATTTTGAACCCAGGGTTCGACCCCACAACACATCAGCCTGTGAACTGCAGGGTCCCAGGTGCACAAGCTGGTTTTTGGGTGGAGGAGGCAGCCAATCAATGATTGTCTCTCATCATTGATGTTTCTATCTCTCCCTCTCCCTTCTTCTCTCTAAAATCAATAAAATATAAAAGGCACTTCCTTTAAATATATATATTAAAAGACATAGTAGCCTGACGTTAAAAACAATTGTGAATAAATATTAGAGGTCTCCTCACAGGGGTTCCAACTAAGAATGGATGACAGCGTCCCATCTTCTGCAAGGGTCACCTCAGCTGGGTTTTATTCGGACTCAAAAAAGAAGCCCTCAAGGGGCTGCCAGGACATCACTCAAGGGCGGCCCCATCTCACGCGGTTGCGCTGTGACCCCGCCCACTCAGCATCGTGGCCCCGCCCACTCAGCATCGTGGTTCCGCCCACTCAGCGCTGTGACCCGCCCACTCAGCATCGTGGCTCCGCCCACTCAGCATCGTGGCTCCGCCCACTCAGCGCCGCGCCGCCGCGGGCCGGTTCAGTGAAGCCGCTGCAACGGGGGAAGATGGCGGCGGCCGCACCACAGCGGGCCTGGACCGTGGAGCAGCTGCGCAGCGAGCAGCTGCCCAAGAAGGACATTATCAAGTTTCTACAGGACCACGGTTCAGATTCGGTACCGGAGGCAGCGGGGCGGCCGGGCTGGGGCGGCAGAGGGACGCCTCTCCCCCCCGGAGATGCTCGTGGATTCCGTATCCCTCCGATCCCCGCCCTCGTCCCGCGGCCGCCGGCCTGGAGGCCGCAGAGGCCTCGCGCTGGGCGCCCGCGCCGCCCCGCCCGGCCTCCCGCGCGGGCGGAGCGCGTGGCGGCTGCCGGAGCCGCGGCCTTGCTGGAGCCTCACCGGATCCCGAGTGCGCGGAGGCCGCGCCGCCGGGCCGCCGGGGCGGAGGGAGCGCGGCCGCGGGGAGGGAAGAGCGGCTTCTGTGGGAAGCTCTGTGCCACTGGGTTTCTCCTCAGTCACTAACGCGGAACACTGAGGCATGGGATTAGAAACACTCCTAACTTCCCATTTTAATTTAAAAACTCAGACTCCCACCGTGACCTTTTCACCTCTACACTGTGCACTTCTGTGCGATTCACGTACAGCGCTCTCCCATTGTAAGCAGACTAAAGTGTTTCTCATGTTTATAATGCACGCCCTGCGGTTTTCAGCCTCGGCTCCATCTTAACCATGTCTTATCACAAGTAATTTCTTCAGAAACGAGGACCAGTCACACGTCTTAAATTGTTGAACGACTACAATTTGTTATGCCCGTGGCATCGCCCAGATAGAAGCAGCAGTGTGTATCTGGTTTCTCTACAATGTTCTTGTTAACTTCTAAGCTAGCGTTTAGAAATATTGTTTCTGGGTTCTTTAAGAAGACTGTAGATTTTTACTTCGAGGAGAGTAGGATTATTCTCCATCTTCCATCTCCATGCTCCTGAAGAAGCATCTTGAAATCAGTAAATGTTTGAACATTTACTGCAGGAGCTATGCTCAATTTTGGGGACAACAAGAATGAAAAAAGAAAGACCATGGTCCAGGGATACCATTTTAGTGGAATTATTTTAAACCAATTCATACTTCAACTAGAATAGAGTAGGCATATCATTTATTAACATGTTATCCCTCAAAACTGTGCTTCATCAAATTCTGGTAAACAAATCATCCCAATTTGGTATCTAATGTAAAACTGGCTAATTTTAAGAGACTTGGAGATATTTTATAACGTTTGCTTAACTGTATATTCTCCAATGTTCACTCACATACTTAAACCTGTACTTGATATTCACCAGTTTATTGATCATAAGATACCAAGGAGGTATTTATATGTTGAATATTTGGAACATTTTCTAAAGAAATCACAAGAGTGCTAAAGCAACTGTTTAATTAAAGTAGCCTTTCCCCATCAGACTTTATCATTAGAACATTTCTCTAGGAGTGGTAGAGAAAATCTAAAGAATGGTGTTAGAAAAAATGGCTTTATCAAAAGGTTCAAAGAGTCAGAGAACAACTGAAAAAGTAGGAAAATGAGGAATCAAGCAAGGACCACAAGACAGAAAAGGAAGCATGAAAATCCCCATGTCACACGATTTTGAATTGAAGTTAAATAATTTTGATGACTTGATATTTTAGTAGTATTTTGGTAGTCTTATATTTGAAAGAAAGGTAAATTCTATTGTGGATTATCTTTTCAACAACCCTCTGATGTATGTGCTATTATTAATCTTCCACTATGATGTAGAAACTGAGTCCCTTGTCTAAAAGCAGCTAGGAGCCAAAACCAGTTATTGCTCAGTGGATAGAGTACTCAATATGTTTTTTTTTTTTTTCATTCTTTTTAAAATGTTATGAAATAGGGTATAAAATACAATATTTCATTTTCCTATCAGTAGTAGTACTATTGAAAACAATGAATAAAATAAAGATCATTTTGTAATTTTAGACCCTTTTTATATGAGGAAAATTGTTTTTACTAACCAGCTTTTTTTCTTTATAGTTTCTTGCAGAACATAAGTTATTAGGAAACATTAAAAATGTGGCCAAGACAGCTAACAAGGACCATTTGGTTACAGCCTATAACCATCTTTTTGAAAGTAAGGTGAGCATTATTATATTTTACTAGAGGCCCAGTGCACAAAATTCATGCATGAAACGTGTGGTTGTCCCTCAGCCCAGCCTGCTAGCTCTCTAATCTGGGACCCCTCGAGGAATTGGGCCTAAATGGGCAGTGGGACATCCCTCTCACAATCCAGGACTGCTGGCTCCCAATTGCTTGCCTGCCTGCCTTCCTGATTGCCCCTAACCACTTCTGACTGCCAAGGCTGATTGCCCCCTAACCATTCCCCTGCCAGCCTGATTGATGCCTAACTGCTCCCCTGCCAGCCTGGTTGTCCCTAACTGCCCTCCCCTGCTGGCCTGGTCACCCCTAACTGCCTCCCCTGCAGGCCTGGGTACTCCCAACTGCCCTTCCCTGCAGGCCATTATCCCCAACTTCCCTCCTCTGCCGGGCTGGTCACCCCTAACTACCCTCCCCTACAGGCTTGATTGTCCACAACTCGCCTCCCCTGCTGGCCATCTTGTGGCAGCCATCTTGTGTTCACATGGGGCAGCTATCTTGTTTGTTGAAATGAAGTTCAATCTGCATATTACTCTTTTATTAGATAGAATAGAGGTCTGCTACACGGGTGGGGGCCAGCTGGTTTGCCCAGAAGAATGTCCCAGATCAGGGTGGATGTTCCCTTGGGGCATAAGGTGACCTGGGTGAGAGGCCTGTGGTGGTTTGCAGGCCAGCCACACATCCCAGTGACCCAAGCAGAGGCTCTGGTATCTGGGATTTATGTATCTTCTATAATTAAAATTTTTGGCCTTGAGCGGAGGCCTGGCCTGGCCAGGGTGTGCAGGAAGCTTGTCTTCTTCCATTGCCAGAGAAACTCAAGCCTCCTGCTCTCTCTGTGGCTGCAGCTGTCTTGGTTGGGTTAATTTGCGTACTCTCCTGATTTGCTGGTGGGTGTAGTGGAGATAGTCAATTTGCATACTACTCTTTTATAGATAGGATTGCCAAAGTATTATTTTGAATATTTCCCACATTAAATTTGAATGCATTTATTTGCAGAATATGTTGAAGTTTTTACACCTGCAAATTTTCTTAATTGTATCCATAAATAAACTAGCTTTCAGATCTAGCATGGTTAGTCTGCAGTTTAGCAGGATGTTTTGTATTTTGAAACAGACCAGGTTTTTCAAATAATTCTCTAGTCGTTTAAGACAACAATTTTTTTTCTTTTAATAAATTCTGAAGGACACTGAAAAATTATAAATCCAAAGTAAGTTCCATTTCATTAATGAACTTACAATCTGTTAGACTTATGCTGAGCCTTTAGAAAACCAAATTTTAAGACATTCCCCACTATGTGTTCACTATGAAATGACCATCTCTTACATAAAAGAATATTAAGGAGTTGTTTGAATAATATTCATATCCCTAAGTCATAATTTTCCTTTCTGAATTTATATTGTGAGATGAGAGTTTGAGAGTCACAATGTGTTGATTAAAATGTTTAATATAAATGATTTGTTCTTAGGCAGTATCTATTTATTTACATTAATGTAGTTCATTTAATTGAAACTAAATATCTAGATCTCTATCCTATCTTTTAGCCAGTCGTGAATATGATAAACATTCTTTTCCCTACAGCGTTTCAAGGGTACTGAAAGTATAAATAAAGTGTCTGAGCAGGTGAAAAATGTGAAGCTTAATGAAGATATACCCAAAGAAACCAAGACTGAAGAGACTCTGGATGAGGTTTGTATATAATATTTTCTTATTTAGTTCTCATGTGAATTTGAGAAAAGTATTTATTTTGCAGCCCTGATTTCTCATAATGAGGGGTAGTTGAATATGCCCATTTAACAGTAAGCCAAACACTGATTTGCAGAGTATTTCTTTTCTTTTTTTTAAAATATATTTTATTGATTTTTTACTGAGAGGAAGAGAGCTAGAAACATCAATGAGAGAGAATCATTTATCAGCTGCCTCTTGCACACACTCTACTGGGGATGTGCCCGCAACCAAGGTACATGCCCTTGACCGGAATCGAACCTGGGACCTTTCAATCCACAGGCCGACGCTCTATCCACTGAGCCAAACTGGTTTCGACGATTTGCAGAGTATTTCTATTAGGTGTACTGAATCAGAAAAAGGCCTAAGCTGTGGGGGCCAGGTGAGGAAGCCTAAGAACCTGTGCTGTACAGTCAGGAAGGCTTTCCTTTGATATATCTCTAGCTTTGGTTGTTTTTTTGTTTTGTTTTGTTTTTGTTTGTTTTAAATCCTCATCTTGGAATATTTTCTTTGATTTTTAGAGAGAGGAAAAGGGAGGGGGAGAGACATCAATGTGAAAGAGAAACCTCGGTTGGGGCTGGAGATGGGCCCTAAAGATAGGTATGTGCCCTGACTAGGAATCAAACCCAGGACCTTTCTGTGTATGGGATCATGCTCCTACCAACTGTGCCACACTGGCCAGAGCTAGCTTTTCTTTTTATATTGCTTCTATGTCTGCCCAGAACTTCTGAGCTTTCAAAGCTATTTTAAGATCCTCATTCTATAGCCAAGTTGGACTGAGTGAAATAAACTTTGTTTTGGTTATTTTTAGCTTTTCCAAATGTACATAGTGTCCTTGGCATTAGAAATAGTCCAGGCCTGGCTGAAGGGTATAAATTCATCTTCTAATCTTTACCAGCCCAGGTTTTATATTTTGGACAAAGATTTGAAGAACCAGGTAAAATCATTTCTGCAGATGCACGGCCTTCATGAAGATAAAAACAGCTTCATAGACAGCCTCAGTCGAGCCGAACTGATTATAATTTTGCCACTTTGGATAATAACTATGCTCACTCATTCCTGGCAGTCTTAGTATCAGTGATAATAACCTAATAATAATATTATTAGTTATTGTAAAGAGGTGTAGCCTATTGATAAGGTGAAACATTTGGGTATTAGTGGAAAGAGTATAAATAAGATCAAGTATAGAAGTATAAATGTTTTATGACTAAAGCTAGTTAATTTGCATAACCTTTTCCTGTTGGTTGAAAAGCAAATATTAATGTTTGTGGAAATGTACACACAATCAAGCAATTTTGAGGTTTATTACAAGTATATTATTTAATACATGTTATAGTCAGCAAATATTGAGCAGCTAATAAGGTAAATAGAGGCATAATAATTATTAAAAGGATTGCAAAGCAATTGGCAACATAGTTTACCTTACAGAAAATTAGAATAAGGGAAGTATGAGGCAGCTGATAGTGTATCATTAAAAGGTTAAAAGAGACTTACAAATAAAAAGCAGTTAGGGCTGGAGACAATCCAGAGATATCCTGTGAGGGTCCTAAACTATATCCTTTTGTTTGAGACCTTTCACTTTTTTTTTTTCTTTTTAGTTGCTGTGTACCTTTTTTTTTTTTTTTTTTTTTTTTTTTTTAATTGTTTTTACACAGAGAGGAATTGAGAATTGAGAGAGAATTGAGAAATGTCGATGAGAGAGAAACATCGACTAGGATGCACCCACAACCAAGGTACGTGCCCTCAACCGGAATCGAACCTGGGACCCTTCAGTCTGCAGGCCGACGCTCTATCCACTGAGCCAAACCAGTTTCGGCAAGACCTTTTTATTTTTGATCCGTGAGTTAATGTCGTGTCAGAACTAAAAATAAAGTGGAAGTGACTGCTGTTCTTGACCATAATCTTGTGTCATATAAACTGAGTTACTCCCACCAGTTTTCATCTTGCATTTACAAATAGTAGCCTTCAGGGTTTTGTGATCATGTTGCTCTTAATAATCTTTTCTTAATACAATTTTATTTCAGAGAGGGAGAAAGAGAGAAAGAGACATCAATAATGAGAATCATTGATCTGCCTCTTGAATGCCCCCTCTTGGGAATGGAACCTGCAACCCAAGCAGGTTGAATCTAGGAATTAAACCCAAGACCGTTCAGTCCACAGGCCAATACTATCCACTTGGCCAAACCAGCTAGGACAGGAACTCTTCATTTCATTTTATTTAGCTGGCCAGCCTGAACCCAATTATGTGCTTTCATTGTCTTCCTAGCATGTGGATTCTATAGCCTTTGGACCAGTACTTTACTGATTCCTGCAGTCTGCTTTCTCTGTTCATGCCTAGTGACTACTGAATGGGACAGTGTAATTCTAGACTGATAGACTTAATAAAGATTCTTGAGCATGGTATGGTTTGCAAAATATTACTATAGAAAACTTACTAGAATAACCATTTGGGCCTTGGCTGGGTTTTCTCAGTGATTAGAGTGCTGGCCTAGGAAAGGCTTAGTATGATTTCTTTAAAAGGATGTAAAAACCTCAGTATTTTTTATATTGACTACATGTTGAAATATGTTTAATGTATTGGTTTAATGTAGAACTAAACAGCTTAAAATTACATTTGTAGCTCATATTTCTGCTGGGCAGCATTCATAACATTCAGATTCTTGTGTTCCTCCAGTCTGCTGTTGGATCTCTGTATAATATTTTTATTTTAGTCAGTGTTTGTTTAATTTCTAAGCCATTAAATTTATTGGCCTTTTCTAGGAAATTCTTGAAAAACCTTATAATCATGGTTTTGAAATCTATATCTGGTCTTTTGTTCTCCTCCATCTCTTTCGTTTGAGATCCATTTCCTTGTCTTGACATTTTTGCTGCTTTGCAGAGTTGGTAGGATGGCTTTGTGTGTTTGGTGTCCTATATGTCCCAGTGGGTCAGCCTCCCCAGTTACCTGAGGTTGACACACTTGTTGTACCCCTTTGTGGACTGCGTGCACAACCTTGTTGTAGTTAAGTCTTGATTGTTGTTGGTATCACTGGGAGGAATTGACCTCCAGGCCCATTGATGTGAGTATCAGCTGTGTCTAAGGCAGGATACCTTCTGTATTGGAGATAGTCTTATAGGATCAGACTTGCAAAATTGCAAAATCCTCTGTGCTCAGCTTGGATAGGGTGGAGTCTCAGGGCTGAGCTGACATTTTTGGCTTCCCGTTAGCTCTGCCCTGCCCTTGTGTGCGAGCCTCAGAGCCTCAGACCTCTGCCTTCTGTGGCTCCCCTGAGTTCCCGCCTGACCGTCTCAGATTCCCTGTGCAAGAGCTTGGGTGCCCCAGGGGCTCCCCCGGAATTGGGTTGGGTCTTTGCAGTCTGGAGCTTCTGACTCCTTCCGCTATGGAGAGGCCATGGCAACCTCCACTGTCAGACCTCTCTGTGAGCACTCACTGGTGCACAACTGTAGACCCTGCCCGCTGCAGCTCCTGGCTCCCCCAGTCTTCCAGTCTCTGAATCTCCAGGTGCCTTTCTCTACAGTCCGGACTCCACCTGTATGAGCCTGGATCCCTGGGGTTTCGGCCAGGATTGAGGTTCATTGCAGTCGGAAAGTGTTCAGTGCAATCGGGGTCTTCTTTTCCCCTCCTGCCAGCCAGGCATTCGATTGCCCTTCCTCTCTGTGCACAAGCGTCTCCCTACCTCAGCGCTTTGTGGCTCCCAATCCGATCCGTGAGCCTCTCTCCCTCTTTCTAATTGTAGATTTCCCAGTCTGCCAGCTTTCCTGTGGTTTTGGATGGTGTCCGTTCTCTTTTATTTTATTTTATTTTGATTTATTTATTTTTTAAAATCTATTTTATTGATTTTTTACAGAGAGGAAGGGAGAGGGATAGACAGAAACATCGATGAGAGAGAAACATTGACCAGCTGCCTCCTGCATACCCCCCACTGGGGATGTGCCCACAACCAATGTACATGCCCTTGACCGAAATCGAACCTAGGACTTTTCAGTCGCAGACTGACACTCCATCCACTGAGCCAAACCGGTTTCGGCCCGTTCTGTCTTTTAGTTGTTGTTTTGAAATTGTTGTGTGAGGCGGCAGCTTACATGGTTACCTAGGCTGCCATCTTGGTTTCTCTATTTTTTTCTTTTTGTGTTTTCTTTTTTAGAATTTTTCCACTATTGAAAACAACATATTATCATAAAATGTGTGGTTATTTTGCCATTATGGATAATAGTGTATCCGGTAACTGCATAACGATTTTTTCCCCTAAGATTCAAATTACTTCTTGAGCATATATTTCTATAAATGGAATTATTTGTTACACGTTAAACATCTTTAAATTGTATTCAAAGGATATGATACCAGTTCACACTGCTACCAGTAGACACCTGACCATTTATAGCACCATAAAGTAAGCTTATTATACTGGGAGTGTCAGGGGGGAAAATAATGTTTACTTTTATACTGCACATTGTACTCAAGCTATAGGTGACTTTCTTTTGATTTAGGATGACAGCTTAGCTTTAGTTCAAAGTGCTAATCCTAAAAAGTGGATAGGGATTTTTAACCTATCCAAGCCTTTTATCTCCAAAAGATGGCGTAAAGCCGAAATTGGTTTGGCTCAGTGGATAGAGCATCGGTCTTCGGACTGAAAGGTCCCAGGTTTGATTCAGGTCAAGGGCATGTACGTTGGTTGCAGGCACATCCCCAGTAGGCAGCTGGTCGATGTTTCTCTCTCATTGATGTTTCTAGCTCTCTATCCCTCTCTCTTCCTCTCTGTAAAAAATCAAAAAAATATATTTATTCAAGAAAAAAAAGATGGGGTAAAAACTGTCAGATTGCTGTGAAATTAATTGATATAAGAAAATGACTTCTATATATCACCTGACTTCCATATGTGCTTGTGATAGTAAAATATTTAAGATCATGGACTTTATATTCAAGCTGCCGTGTTTCCAATTCTGCTCAGCCACCGAGGAGCTGTAGGGCCTTAACCAAATTACTTAACCACTCCATCCTTATGTTTCCTTATTGGCAAAATAGGGATAACAGTGACTACCTCACAGGGAAGTGAAAATTAAAAGTCAGTTTATTGTAACAAATATGTATGGTGCCAGATAGATACTTGCAATATTAGGGGATCACTTTGTAAACTATTTGATTATATATTTTGATATACACCTGAAATTGAATATTGAATTTCAAAATATTATTGAATGCAAACTGTAATTGAAAAAAAAAATTTTAAGGAAAAAAAGCCATTTTTAAAATATATTTTTTTATTGATTTCAGAAAGGAAGGGAGGAGAGAGAGATAAAAACATCAATGATAAGAGAGAATCATCTATTGCTGCCTCCTGCATATCCCCACCAGGAATTGAGCCTGCAACACAAGCATGGGCCCTGTACAAGAATGGAACTTGACTTTCTGGTTCGTAGGTCAACTCTCAACCATTGAATCACACTGGGTGAAAGAAAGGCAATTTATGTAAGGCATTGGAATAGTGCCTGGCATGTAAGGCATTCAATAGATATTATTAACATCAGTAAAGGTTATTATCACTATTACTTGGGGTACTTGGGTGTAGTGGAAAAAATAGGGGCTTTGGATTCAAACTAAAGTTTATATTTATTTTTTACTACTCACTAGCTCTGTTGCATAAATTCCTTGAACCTCAGTCTCATCTGCAAAAATACAAGTAGGTAATACCTTCCTTCATAGGATTGTTAGGGTTAAGTGGGATGTTATGTGTTAAGTGATGGGTAAACAATAGGTGTTTAATATCTCTTACTTCCTTTCCCATAACTAAGTGTTTTATACTATACAATTTCTATACATTAAATATGCCTAAGACATTGCTTTCCTCACAATATATGAACCACCATTGATTAGATTAACCTTTGACTAAAAAAATTAAAAGAGATCCTAATAATCCTGCTTTGTTCTATGAAATGCACATGTTATGGTAATGTCTGTAGATAATTTCATTCATTGTGGGAACTTCTTTTCAAGTTCAGAAACAAATCCAACATAACTATTCATTATATATTAAAAGGGTTTAGTAATGCTAAAACCACTCAAATCTTTTAAGAAAATGTTACAATGATTTATTTAATGCCTTATGATTTTATAGGAATAGTAATATTTCTAACCTTGAGGAATAACTGGATTCATTTTATGGTTTGTTGAATAACACAGAATTATTGTAAAAACAACAACATAAAAAACGCTGATTTCCAAGAAACTGGAAGTTACTAGAAATTAAATTATAAACATCCGAGTTACTATTATCATCACAGACTTGAAATAAGTCAGTGGGGGGCCAAAGACAAAATAGTTTACCAGATCTATGAAACTCTATGACCAGACTTAGGTCACAGTTGGCTACTGATTGATTTTAGAGGGAGAGAGAAACATGTTGTTGTTTCATTTATTTAGGTATTCTTTGGGCATTTTGTTCTCTTTTGATTTTAAGGGAGAGAAACACTGATGTGAGAGTGAAACAAGGATTGGCTGCCTCCTGCACACCACCAGGGATCAAGCCTGCAACCCAGGCCGGTTCTCTGACCTGGAATCAAATGGCAACCTTTCAGTGCATGGGACAACCCCCAACCAACTGAACCACACCAGCCAGAGCTTGTTTGTTGATTCTCAAATGTTTCCTGTCCAGGGATTGAACCCACAACCTTGATGTATTAGGATGCTTTATCTCAGCTTCCCAACCAGGGCTATAAGTATTCTCTTTTCCATCCTTCTAAAAGTTAATAAGTATATATGTATTATCTGTCTTTGTTTTTAGGGTCCACCAAAATACACAAAATCTGTTCTTAAAAAAGGAGATAAAACCAACTTCCCCAAAAAGGGAGATGTTGTTCACTGCTGGTATACAGGAACACTACAGGATGGAACTGTTTTTGATACCAATATTCAAACGAGTAAGTCTAAATGTAATCATTTTGGCTTTAAGGCATTATAAAATACTAGAGGCCCAGTGCATAAAAATTCATGCAATGGAGGAAGAGTCCCTCAGCCCAGCCTGCCCCTTCTCACAGTCTGGAATCCATAAGGGGGTTGGGGGGTGCGGGAGGTGGCCAGTGACCAGGGAAGGCCAATCCCCCATCACACTTCTGTTGCTGCTACTGCTGGGAATGCAAGTCTTGGCCAGCCCTTGTTATCTGAGCCTCAGGCAGCCCTGGGCAGCTGGGCAGCCATCATCTAAGGCTTGCCTATGCCTCAGTCCCACCCTGGAAGGCTGGGCAGCTGACATCCGAGGCTTGCCTGCACCTTGGGCCGGCGCTGGGTGGCTAAGGGGCTGAGGGTGGGTCCAGCTGCACTGCATGCCTGCCACCCCACCCCCTCAACCCCCGCGAGGCTGAAACGACTGGGAGACTCCGGTGCGGCTGAGGGGACTAGGGACTGCCATCTTTGTGAAAGTCAATTTGCATATTCCCTCTTTATTAGATAAGATTTGTAGATGACCTGTTGGCAAGTACCTTTTTCTTAGCTGTCACTTTTTTTTCCAAAAGTCTTCTGCACCTGTGATTTACTTGGAAGAGGTCTCTGCATTTCACTGCTTATTGGCTGGGTAAATAAAGACCTCTTGGTTATTGAAAAGCAAAAGCAAAGAAGCAGCTTAGACTAAATTTGGTTAATATCCCAAAGTGAGGTATCTATATCTATACTAATAAAAGGGTAATATGATAATTAGATTGAACATCTTCCAGATATCTTTCCAGAGAAAGACACAGTGGTGATGGCTGAGGCATAGGCAGTTGCAGGCTATAAGGCCAGCAGGGGAGGGCAGTTAGGGGAAGATCAGGCAGGCGGCAGGTGGGCGGTTAGGAGCCAGTGGTCCCGGATTGTGAGAGCCATGTCCAACTGCCGGTTTAGGCCCCATCTCTGTGGAATCAGGCCTAAACCAGCAGTTGGACATCACCTGAGGGGTCCCAGGTTGGAGAGGGTGCAGGCTGGGCTGTGGATCACCCCCCGTGCATGAATTTCATTTACCAGGCCTCTCATTCATGTGTATATGTATATAAAAGCCTAACATGCAAAGCATCCTCCCAGGATTTGACTGACCAGGTGTTTGATCGCTCGCTATGACGTGCACTGACCACCAGGGGGCGACTTATTGGCTGGGTAAATGACCTCTTGGTCATTGAAAAGCAAAAACAAAGAAGCAGAGAAGCCAAGATGGCGGCATAGGGTAGACACCTGAATGCAGCCTACCATGACAATTTTGAATTTTGAACTGGAAAATGGGAAACATCATCCTGAACCACCTGATGGCTGGCTGAGAGGAGGCTCTACCATCTTGGAAGGAGAGAGAAGGCACATTGAATCTCAGGAACTGAAGGTGTGGTGAACTGTGCGCACTAAAAGGCAGCCACCAGACTTCACTGCTGGCTTGCTAGCGGAGCGCTGAGAGGGCGGGCCGAGTTCACTACTGGCTTACTCCCTGTGCACGGAGAGGACAGACAGCTAATGCGTGGCTAGCTTTCTTGTTTGGGAGGAAAATAGAACCACCCTACTGCGCTGATAGACGGCCCCAGACAGGGAGAGGCCAGACTGTCAGGCAGAGGGCAGAGATCTCTGGGAGGTGTGTGAAGCCAGCGGCCATTACTGCGGGACTCAGAAATCAGACCCTCGTAGGGAGGGGCTGACTGAAGCTTGTCTGCACCACCCGAGACTCCGCCCCATCCAAGCTGAGCACAGAAGCCCTTCCAGTGGCTAGCTTCCTCGTTCGCTGCCATTAGGACTCTCCTAGGGAGGGACAGACAGGAATCCAAAGCTTGTCTGTGCCTATACCAAAGAGGTGCGCGCGCCTGCAACCAATCTTGTGGGATTCACAAAAGCTTGTCTGTGCCACCCCGAGACTCTGCCCCATCCAAGCAGAATACAGAAACCCTCCTAGCTGAGACACTTCTGATCCTCATAGCCAATTGACTTGGAGATCAATGCTTCCCAGTGATAAAAGCAAGGCTTAACAACAAGACTGCACACACAGCCCACATAGGACTACACCAAGACTGTCTACCTCAGGTAACTGGGAGGCTGACCCACAACCATATAGTTCACCTTAGCACACAAAGCCACCCTACCAACTCAGGGAAGCTGAAAATGCCAAGACAAGGAAACAGATCACAAACAAAAGAAATGGAGGACAAGAAGCGACATATAGAGTTCAAAACCACGCTTATCAGGTTTTTCAAGAATTTCCTAGAAAAGGCCGATAAAATAAACGAGACCTATTAGGAGATGAAAGGGGATCAACTAGAAATAAAGAATACATTGTCTGAAATAAAAATATTATACAGAGGAGTCCTAAAAACAGAATGGAAGATCACAATAATCAAGTCAAAGATTTGGAACATAAAGAGCCAGAAGACACTCCTCCGCAGAAGCAAGAAGACAAGAGAATCCAGAAAGTTGAAGATAATGTAAGAAACCTCTGGGACAAGTTCAAGCGAACCAACATCAGAATTATGGGGGTCGCAGAAGAAGAAAGAGAGCAAGATACCAAACCAGAATTATATGAATTGCTGAAGGGGGTTCTTTAGGAAGAGGAAGAAGATAAAGATAAAAATTATGAACAACAAATACGTAACTATCACCAAGTGAAACTAAAAGCCAAGGGAATTAAAAAACCTGATGAACAATATTAACTGGTGAATATAATAGAATCAGAGGTATGGAAGGGGAATGGACTGATGATTCTCGAGGAAAAGGGAAGTGGGGGGAGTGGGAAGAGACTGAACAAAAACTGCACCTATGGATGAGGACAATGGGACGTGGGGAAAGGGCAGAGGGTGGGGTGGGAACTTGGTGGAGGGCAGCAATTGGGGGAGGGAGAGGCACATTTGTAGTAATCTGAACAATAAAGATTTATTTAAATTAACAAAACAACAAAGAGGCAGCTTAGACTAAACTTGGCTAATGTCCCACAGTGAGACTTTAATATCTCGCTGAACAAAGGGAGGCTCAGCTTGCAGCCAGAAGGCCCCCATTGACCCTGATCACTGGCCAAGCCTAGCAACCTTACCTGTGCAGAAATTGCATGCACCAGGTCTCTAGTGTTAATATAAAAGGTGGGATACCTTGCATTAGTGGTATAAATATAGGTCCTTTCTCCTCTCCACTGTTTTCAATCATAATCATTTATTTGCTTTTTAAATATATATTTTTTATTGATTTCAGAGAAAAAGAGAGAGGGAGAAATAGAAGCATCAATGATGAGTATCATTCATTGGTTACGTCCTGCATGATCCGATCCCTTCTTAGGTATCAATCCCACAAGCCAGGCATGTGTACTCCTAGTTCACAGGTCGATACAACCACTGAGCAATACTAGCCGGGCCATAATTGTTTTTATATCAAGAATTTTCTTTTAAAATATTTTTTTAAATATGTTTTTATTGATTTCAGAGAGGAAGAGAGAGAGACAGAGAGAGACAGAGAGAGGAGAGAGAGAGAAACATCTGCACAGCCCACACCGGGATCGAGCCTGCAACCCAGGCATATGCCCTTGGCCAGAATTGAAATTGGGACTCTTCAGTCTGATGGCCAAACTGGGTAGGGCAGCAATTTTCTTGGTAAATTACCTGGCTTTCTGCATATTTTAAGTTCTGAAATCAAGTAACAGACTTAAATTCCTGTTTTCCCATTGGAACTTAATTTCATCATTAATTATAAGGAAAATTTGTTTTACAGGTTCAAAGAAGAAGAAAAATGCCAAGCCTTTAAGTTTTAAGGTTGGAATAGGCAAAGTTATCAGAGGAGTAAGTAAAAAATGTCAGTGTGTCAAGAGATTCTGGCACATGCTACTGTGGAATGGTACTATAAAGAATTAGGATTGGGGATATCATGAAAACAAGCTTTGGAGTATGACAAATGTTTGCTATTATCACTAACTGTTCTGGCACAAATTAGTAAGATCTCTAGGTCTCAGTTTCCTCATCTAAAAAAATAAGGATAGTACAGCCTAATGAACATAATTTAAATCATGTAATATAGCAGAGACTCCAATATTCAATCCTAATTCTTTTATTATTTTTTCCTTCAGAAGTTAATTTGTAGTATGTTTGGCTTTTAAAATTTGCCTTTTAGATTCTTTTAAGATATTGCATAGCAGTTGTACCACTTATAACATGATCAATAAAGGTAAAATATTATCCCACTGAAGTACTAATCAAAGCAAGAGTTTGTTCGTAGCCCTGACCTCTCACAACTTAGTCTCAAATACCAGAAAACCTTTCAAACATAAGTATACCTTTACCAAACTTTCCCTGTGAGATAACAGAAGAAAACTCAGAAAAAGGGAAGTTAGCTGTTCCTGACCCCTGCAGTATACAAGAAATAAAGTAGTACTGACTATCAGATTCATCGAATCGGGTTGTCATGCTAGGGTCCACTTAATATCTTAAGCTGTCTTTATACAGAACACCAAACATTAATAACAAACGAATTTAAATGAAGTTATCAAAACCAACAGTGTATATACCTTTGTAAGTCTTTTTTTTTTTTTTTTTAATATATTTTATTGATTTTATACAGAGAGGTAGGGAGAGAGACAGAGAGCTAGAAACATTGATGAGAGTCATCAATCAGCTGCCTCTTGCACACCCCCTACTGGATATATGCCCGCAACCAAGGTACATGCCCTTGACCAGAATCGAACCCGGGACCCTTCAGTCCCCAAGCTGACGCTCTATCCATTGAGCCAAACCAGTCTCGGCTATCTTTGTAAGTCTTAAAATACGGTTCAATCGTATCCAGATCCCAAAATATAAAATAATTTGGAACTATAGGCTTAGTTGTAAATAACCTTAATGCTACCTGATTATACTAAGTTGAGAGTAATTTTTTCTAACTAATTTGCTTACTGATAAAACTGATACCGTTTCCCCAAAAATAAGACCGTGTCTTATATTAATTTTTGCTCCCAAAGATGCGCTAGGTCTTATTTTCAGGGGATGCCTTATTTTTCCATGAAGAAGAATATGGTATACATTTATTGTTAAATGAAAATAAAGGAAATGTATTACCTGAATATGGTACAGTAGTACGGTAGTTGTCAACACAAACCAGACAAACTGTGAATCCTACAGTATCAAGAATTTCTTCATTTATTCAATGACAATCATGTCATCATCTTCTGGAACAT
This sequence comes from Pipistrellus nathusii, assembly GCA_963693515.1. Lineage (NCBI taxonomy): Eukaryota > Metazoa > Chordata > Mammalia > Chiroptera > Vespertilionidae > Pipistrellus > Pipistrellus nathusii. Next base: position 108,492,710 of record OY882858.1, read on the forward strand.
CATCATAACAATCCAATTCCTGAATTTCCTGGTGAATTTCTTGTGACTCCATTTCTTTCAGAATCAGTGGACCAAATCTCTCATGTTTAGCAATAGCATTCTGAGACAGAGCCTGGGGGGGGGGCCTTATTTTCGGGAGGATGCCTTATATTTCATTCAGAAGGAAACCTTGTTTTACTTGTATTTTTTTGAGAATCATTAGTTTTGATTTTATATTCTTGCCTTTAGTGGGATGAAGCACTCTTGACTATGAGTAAAGGAGAAAAGGCTCGACTAGAAATTGAACCAGAATGGGCTTATGGGAAGAAAGGACAGCCTGATGCCAAGTATCCTTTTTTCCTTTGTAATTAAAGGAAAAACACTAAAAAGAATCACCTGAAGATATGAAAGATGCTATGCTATCCAGGTTAACCTCTGGGTCAGGGCTCCTGTTCAGATTGGAATTCCTTACAGTTAGATGCTTTTGTGTCAACACCTCCAATACTAGAGGTCTGGCACACAAATTCATGCACAGGTGGGGTCCCTCTGGCCAGCAGATAGGGCTGAAACCCTCAGTGCAACGCTGCCTGCAGTTCCTGCCTGCCTCTCCCACTTATCCTAGCTCCACTGTGCATGCCAGAGGCTCATGTCCCATCAGTTACCACCAGGAAAGGCTTATACTGCAACAGTCGTACTTGCCAGCCACAAGTCCTATGGCTGGCTCCCTCCCAAGGAAGTGAGTGGCCTGCAGGATGAGCCTGAAACCAGCTGACATCCCAGAAGAGGTTGCAAGAGGGCACAGGCCAAGCTGAGGGACCTCACCAGTGCACAATCTGGGCAGGGAGAGACCTAGGGAGGGCTCCAGGGCATGCCTGGCCCCTTTTACTCAGTCCTGAGGTGATGGACCACAGCATCAAGTAGGTTACTACTGCCCCCTGGTGGTCAGTGCACGTCGTAGCAAGCAGTTGAGCAGCCATAGCATGTCATTAGCATGTTATGCTTTGAGTGGTGGTTCAGTTCTATTTGCATATTGCCCTTTTATGATACTGGATTATGTATTGGTATATAGTATTCAAACCTGAGCTGGAATCTCCTTTCTTCCTCTTACTCATGCTTTTAGTTTTTAAGACAAACTGAGGTTTAAGTTTTCCTTTGTGACAGGCAGTTGCCTGAAGGAGTTAATTACTTTACGGAGTTAAGTTGCCCAACACAAACAATAGCATACTGTAGAATGCAGATGTGTCTCATGGTAGTTTTGCTACAGTGTAATTTCAGACAGTTATAAAAATGGAACACATGTTGGGGATTACCAGTTATAAAATGAAGAACAGAGTTTAAAATATTATAAGCTTTTGTGATCAATACTAATGACAGTAACTTTTTTTCACTTTTTTCTTATTGGGAAAAAAATACCAACTCCAGACCATTCTACCAGAACTCAGTTGATACAAATAGCTAAGTGGGAAGGTAGTTTTTTCCTGTTGTTGGTTCCATTCGCATTGTACTACAGCAGTGGTTGGCAAACTCATTAGTCACAGAGCTAAATATCAATAGTATAATGACTCAGATTTCTTTTGAGAGCCAAATTTTTTAAACTTAAACTTCTAATGCCACTTCTTCAAAATAGACTCGCCCAGGCTGTGGTATTTTGTGGAAGAGCCACACTCAAGGAGCCAAAGAACCGCATGTGGCTTGTGAGCCACAGTTTGCCAACCACTGTACTAGAGTAAGTTTGGAAAAAGATTTTGGAAGTCCTCTCTAATATTATTAAAATTGTCTGGAAATATAACTCAATCTACTAAGCCTATCAAAATGAGTTGGCTAGCTGAAGCTCTCTGAGAAGCATGTTAAGATCAATCAGATAAAAGTAACACTCTTCTCTAAACTCAGCATTTTAAAACTGACAGCAAATATCAGGTACTACCTCATATGAGCTTTGACTTTATACCCAGCTAGGTTGGGGAATTTTTTTTTCAGTACTGAACAACAGCAGTCTTAAGTGATTGCTAATTTGGGAGTACTAGTTAGGTACACAGATAAGGAATAGCTCAGCCAAGCTAAAGCCTAGTCAGTCTATAATCTGTATTTATAAAGATCTATTAGGAACCACTGTGCTGGGAATGTATTAGCCTCTGAATCAGCTGCAAAGCCCTTTTCTTTGTAGTTAATTGCTAGTATCCAGTATACATAATTTTAGTTAGACTAAAATTATTGGGAATGAGAAGCAATTTTATCCTATTTACCTTAACTTCTTCAACAGAATCCCACCAAATGCAAAACTCATTTTTGAAGTGGAGTTAGTGGATATTGATTGAAATAGCAATGCTTCTGATCTAAAGACAGCAATAGCCTTGAAGAAAGTTATGTAACTCATTACAGCTGGTTACTATTGTAATGGAAATGAACTGGAAAATTCAAGGAGTTAGAACTTGTTTACTTTCTCCCCCAAATTAAGAAATGTAATGTTATAAATCCCTGAAGTTTAAAATATTTTACTACAGCTGTATAAAATACTTCTTAAGAATTTTTCCTTTTACCTCATGTTGTAAACTAAAAGGCTCAATAAAAATGTACCCAATGTCCTGATTTGTTTGGTGTTAATATTAGTGTTCTGATTAGGTTGACTAGGACTAAAACTTCATCAAACCAGGGAGCAGCAGTCAAATTATCTAGATAGCTTTCACAGAGACATTCATTTAAAATATTTAAATATTTCTGTATAGTGAGAAGAAGCAGAGATTAAGAGGGATGAAAAAGATAAAAAGTCGAAGAAATTCTAACAAGATGATTAATAGCTGAATATATCCATTTGATATAAAGTCAATCAATACTAGGTAATCCCTCTAAATAAATTCATAACAATTGGTGGATGAAGCTTCAGTTTTATTACAAAAATGTAGATGGTCAGTTTGATCAAAATGAAAGCTTGTTCACAAATTTACATGAATATTGTAAATACAAAGTCTTCTGAAACATAAGTTGATACAATTTTCATTTTTTTAAAGGGATGCAAACATTCGATTCTCTGATTTGTAATCTCTTTGCCATGACATACTATTTTAATAGTGTATCTTTTCTGCTGTTAAATCCAAATTCATAGGGATAACTGAAACACACAGACCAAGCCTGGTCAATAAAGGTTAAAAATACTTTTTTTTTTTGGTGGGGTTTGTTTTTGTTTTTTCTCATTTTACAGAAAGGTAAATCCTTAATAACCAGCCCTTTACATATTTTCAGAATCTTGTACTACACTGACATGATTTTGCAGTCAGTTTTTTTCCTACCCTTAAGGCTACAAAACTCTGTTGCAAATGCATTGCAAAAGAATTCTAGACCACTTAATGCAAAAATCAAAAAAATAGTTCTCCAATAAAAAGTAAACTTTATAAATGGTAGGAAATAGTATCTGTGGTAAGCTACTAAATGACATTTTCCCTAATACTAAACAAATCATATGTTACACAAACGGGGAAGACAAGTTGTCAAATATGACAAGCTTATGTTTACATCTCTTGTTGAAAAAAAATAACTTTATACTTTCACACACTCCATCTGATATTTATATTTTCCCATCAAGTTGGAGGGGGAGGATAATACTGTCCATAATTCCAAGGATTCTGGTAATTGTACTGAAAGGAAAAAGCAAACATGTTAGCATACCAGAACTATGGCTGAGCTCATACAAAATTAAAGCAGATATGTGTAAGAAAACAGATATGTATTCACTGTTGAAATTCTAAGACAACCAACCACAAAGGATAATGTATTATACCACCTGAAACAGAAGACCTGTTTTTTTCCCCCCTAAAATAAAAGATTGCCCTAATTTATGCTTTTCTAATAACATATGAACAAAAAATTCATTTATAATTATGTAAACTCACTTGATACCAGGCACTATAATTATATGCAGCTTGATTTGCTTGTAAATCACCATCAATCAACTGCGTAGAAGATGAAATTGTATCTTCTGTGTGTGCTTTTTTCTCCTCTGGTTCTTCTGATCTACATAAAAGGTCAAACGAACTTTTAACAGCTCTTACAATAAGTAACAGATAAATGTTACCTGTGTACATTTATTTTACGGAAGTTCTCTACCACTTGGAGTTGTAAACAATTTTTCAAATCATGAAAATAAAGTATCTAAATTACCACAATATAAAGAAAACTATTTAAAAGTATATATATATATATAGCCGAGACCGGTTTGGCTCAATGGATAGAGCGTCGGCTTGGGGACTGAAAGGTCCCGGGTTCGATTCCGGTCAAGGGCATGTACCTTGGTTGCGGGCATATCCCCAGTAGGGGGTGTGCAAGAGGCAGCTGATCGATGACTCTCTCTCATCGATGTTTCTAACTCTCTATCTCTCTCCCTTCCTCTCTGTACAAAAATCAATAAAATATATTTTTAAAAAAAAAAAAAAAAAAAAAAAAAAAAAAAAAAGTATATATATATTTAGCCGGAACCGGTTTGGCTCAGTGGATAGAGCGTAGGCCTGCAGACTGAAAGGTCCCAGCCCAGGTTCGATTCCGGTCAAGGGCATGTACCTTGGTTGCTGGCACATCCCCAGAGCGGGTGTGTAAGAGACAGCTGATCGATGATTCTCTCTCATCGATGTTTCTAACTATCCCTCTCTTCCTCTCTGTGAAAAATCAATCAAAAAAAAAGTATATATGTTTATTAATTTCAGAGAGGGAGAAAGAGAAAGAAACATCAATGATGAGAATCAATAATCTGCTGCCTCCTACGTGCCCCATACCAGGGAATAAGCCCACAAACTGGGTATGTGCCCTGATGGGGAATTGAACCATGACCTGATTCATAGGTCAACGTTCAACCACTGAGCCACACTGGCCTGGCAAAGGTAATATTTAAAAATATTTGTCTTCTCTCTCTGTTCATTCCTCTCAAAAAATCAAAACATATCCTCGGGTGAGGATAAATTATATATATTTTTCTTTACAGGCATTTCCACAATGAAAAATACCTTTTAAACATCCTTTCCTGATTTAACAAATATGTACATACCCATTTTCTGCTTTTCTTTTCAAAGAATCCTGTTCTTTTAGGAGTGTTTGATGCTCATCATAAGCATGCAGAAGCCTGAGAAGGAATAAAAAAATCCATTGAAATACACAAAACCCAAAACATTAATTTTTAAAAGTTACTTATCTCTACTTAGGAAAACAAAATATGTTGCAATGGACATCCTTTTTGTTTATTTGATTATTTATTTATTTATTTAAGCTAGCAGCCAAATCTGTCCTCAACTACCTTTTTTAAAATCTATTTCTTTTGCGAAACCATTGCCCTGTACTTTCCTTTTCACTCTATGTGGTTCAAAGATCTAGGCCTGGCTAATAACATTATACTGCTGGATCAATTAATGGTTTAGAGATGAGAATATGACCCAAAGCAGGAGTTGCAAAATTTTTTATGAGCTACTGGAAAAATATTTTGTGTACTACAGTTGTCTAAAGCTGAAGGGATGCTGGCCAAGCTTATCATTTCTAATACATAAGAAGAACCTGCCTTGGAATCTACAACACAACTAAGACAAGGATCTTGATGTTTTTGTCTAGAGCAACAGGAGACCTGACAATTCTACAATTTGTACACTTTTGAATCTAATTTAACAATGCTATCGAAGAAACCTGCATTTAGAATAAAATGCTTTTAAAATTTGGCCATGTGATAAACTGAATTAGAACTATACAGTATAATTGGTTACCATTGATTAAAAAGATAAGTTTTCACAAAATTCTGGTGTGACATATGTAAAATTGTTAATACCAGTAATCTCAGGTTAAATGTTTACTCATTTTCAAGCACTTTAAATGGACTAATTTCCTTAAGGCCTTTAACAACCTGTGGGTTAGGTGATAGAGACTCAACCTCCATAGAAAAAGTTTGAAAATAGGAATACATAAATCAGTAAGTGACAGGGCTAGGATTTAAGCCTGTATTTTTCAGACTGCAACATTAATTCTTACCAGTTCATTATATTGCTACCTAAATTTTTAAATGGTTCATTTACTTTTCACATTATACCTTTTTAAAAATTTTAACAACCTACTTCCCAATACTAAAGGTCCTACTTAACTGTATTTGCAAGGATCTAATTGGCATATTTGTATTGAGCTTCTGATTTGTCTGCATATTATTACCAAATTAAAATTTAATGTCAATAAAACCACTAATAGTTTCCTGTCAGTTGTGTATTCTATGTTCTCTGAACTCAGACTAGCTTTCAAAGCACAAAACAATATCACTTCTACTACTCCAGAAAACCCTCCAATCGAGCTGATATTATTTGAATAAAAATTTTAACTTGCTTTTACATTTTATCCTCTCCTCAGCTTATCAGTATCCAGTAGTTAATTAAGCCCTATCTCCCCTATGAAGGATGATAAATCCATTCTGATTCAGAGCTGAGAAGTTATATGTTACCTCATACACATGTATATCCTCTGATCACCATCCCATCCAACTGGACTAAAAGCTAGAATTACACATGCTATTTTTTATTTAATTTTTTTTTTTCAGTGCAAAACAAACAGAAGACATTAAATACACAGGCTATGAGGTGCCTAACAGTACAAACAATGAAGTACATTTTAAATCCAGGCGGGATGATAATAACTAATGCTAGATGCACTATGTAATAGCTAACTGATCTTTCTTTAAACCCCTTTCCATCCATTGAAAGAATAACAAGTACCTATACCCCTTATCAGATTGCTATGTATTTTACATTAGGTAATTCTTATAAAACATTTAATTAAAGCCAAGCACATATATACTAATGTATCAAATGATTTAGTTTAAAATTTTATTAAGCCATCAAGGATGTATACACACACGTGTAAATACAGACACAAAACTAATTCTTATTTTATCAACAGTTATTTCAAAGGACATAACTCTAAATTAAAATAATTAGGGAAGGCACATGTCTAACAGGAACTGGGATATTTCCTTACTAGAATCATGTAAGAATGGAATCACAGCAATACTCGAATAAAGTTCTACTCTTTTATTTTGCAAGTTTAAATCTTAAACTTGTCACTTTCCCAAATCCCCTAGAGTGAATCCCTGTACCATCCTCAGCTTTCCGCCTTTTACACACGGATGAAGCCATCAGGGATCATGTGCAGAGCCATGTCTGTCCTTTCCAATCTGAAATACAACAGCATTCTTCCAGGCTAAGCCACCCACCATTAGTGGCTATATACCAAATATTTATGTGTTTCAAGGCTCAAGCCTTGATCCATTTCCTTTCTCGAGGCATTGCTGCTTCCTGCCTTCCCACATCCACTCATTGTTTAAATTACCACGCTAAAATTCTAAGAATAGTTTAGAAAGAAGTAAAACCATCTGTCCTATGATTAAGCACATATATACATTTGCAAAACGAAATTTACCCCAGATATACTTGATGAAAAAGTAACCTAGGCAAACATTTTAAATTTAACAATATATTAATTTGTACTAATCATCAAATTCCCAACCCAAACTATCAATGCTCATTTACTATTCAAATAGATAATATATGATTAAGATCTTACTTATTAACATCTGAACCAAAATCTTCAAGAAATTCCACTTTTCTTTGAGAAAATGTAATTCTCATTTTAACAGGTAATGAACCATGTATAGCTTTGTCAAAACAATTTAGGATATTTTCTTCATTTTGTTTGAGGTCACCACTATATTCCATTTCAAGTAAATTGAGGTATAACTTTGTGTTTTCCTGTGTAAAAAGTAGTATCGTTAATAATATTTCTAAGATATTTTGATTAGACCACAGATATTTAAAATGCCCTAATTTTAATGTCTCAATTTGGAAAATTTAATACTGAAAATTAAATATTAAAATGTAACTCATGTTATTTTCAGCATTCACTGAGTAAAAACTAGCACATCAACCTAGGATAGCCTATACAATATGTAAATTGTTCAGTGGCAATAAATTAAAGTCCTATATCCTATCTTGAGTTTAATGTGGCTTGACTTACCATAACAAATATAAACTAAAACATAAAAAAATGACCTCTGTACTGCTCAGTAAATTAAATCTTTACAACTGTAGATAATTATCTTAAACAGCAAGAAGCAAACAGTTATAAAACCTGTCTTATAGAGACCTAGGATCAGCTAAAAATGTAAATTTTGAGTTATTTCCCATACTCTGCCTCCTATCAATTGATATATAAAAAGAAATACTTTGGAAATACTTTGGAATAATCTCACTGCCACATTTTTTGTAGAGTAGGTAACTACCATGCTTTTTTTTCCTGAAGATCCTCTAATTAATAATCAGTAAATCTGCTATACAATTTCAAATTGTGGAGAAAACAGAATGTAGCAATGTCTGTAACCTTTTAATTGATAACTTAAATTTATTTTTTAAAGAATGGCAACATCAGTTTAGAGGGACTGTTGTCTTCATTTAGTAATTAAATATATTACATACAGACCAAATCTTTCATCATAGTTGCCAAAATGAAAAACAAAACAAAATTAAAAAACAAAACAAAAAAATGACCCCTGGTTTTTTATGGAAGATATTCCAAAACCACAAATATTACATACTTTGTCTCTTTCAATTGCTTCCAAAAGCACCTTTTTTGATTTTGCAAAGTTTTTTTGTATTTTGAAAAGATGCCGAGCTAGTTTAATAGCATAAAATGATGATTCATTATTCGATTTGGCATTCTTAATAGCATCTTGAAGCAAATGTTCAGCTTCTTCCATATTTCCATGTCGTCGTTCTAAGCTTACTCTTCTCAAACGAACCATTGCCAATCCTAGAACACATTCTTCAAATGTTCTCAAGATATTCCTGGCTTCATTAATATTACCTAGAAATAGGAATTAAATATTTATGCTTTTGTTTAAACTTTTGAAATATCCTGTAAGCCAGGTATTGCCAAGTAACCGCCCATAAACTAAATCCGGCCTTCTGCCTGCTAACGTTCCTTTTTCTTTTGAGATAGAAATATCTATGACGACAGAATCACTGTTGGCTGCCTCCTGCACACCACCTATTGGGAATGGAACCTGAAACCAGGAATTGAACTGTGACCGGATTCACAGGATGATGATCAATCTCTGAATCATACCAATTGGGCTGCCTGTTTTTAATTTTTAAAAACTGATACAGTTTTGTTTATGTATTATCTACAACTGCTTCTGGGCTAGAACGGCAGAGTTTTGAGGAAAAAAAAGCTATACAGCCTGCAAAGTGTAAAGTATTTAGTATTTGGCCCTTTACAGAAAAGTTTTACTGGCATTTGCTTTACAATATCCCTTAACATTCAATTCCTGTATCTTCATCGAGAAGTAAAATCCCCCAAAATATCAACTATTTCCTTATTCTTACCCTGCTGTTCCTCAAAAGCTGCCCAAAGCATATGCACCACAGGCTTCTTTGGGAGATGAATAGTGCAAGCTCTGCTGAAGACATGCCTCACTCCTTCAATGCTATGGTTTTCCATGTACTTGGCATACTACATACAGAACAGAGGAAACACTGAATAATTTACAGTTGAACCAGCCATTAAATATGTGACAGAACGATAAAATTCTATGTTTAAACCCATTCAGCACCTTTATTGAACCACTAGACTAGTTTCTGTAAGGAAGGACGAAGAGAGGCAACGAGGTTGGCATATGCAGCAGTCAAATCTGGTTGCAAGCAGACCATCTCCTAATGCAACAGATATAGTTATATGAACAACATTCAACAGAAGTACAAAAAAGGTTAGTCACTAGTCAATGTTTATAATTATTCAAGTTTTAGAGCATAAAATTTTCTTACCTTAATCCAAAACTCCTCATAGAGGGCACACGATATGACACATCTTTCAAAGAGAACCACAACTCGTTCATGAGTCCCATTTTCAATTTCAAATTCTAAGTATTCTTTCCAGTTTTTTAGTTGTGCCTTTTCCAATGGTTTCACATGAAAATAAGGTCTTTTAATCTGCAATAAAGTGACATGGCAATAAAAGTCAACCAACACCAAAAAAAAAAAAAAAAAAAAAAAAAAATTTCCTGAGAAACCAAGATGGCGGCATAAAGGTAAACATCTATACCACTGCCTCGCACAACAATTCTAAAACTGCAACTGGAAGACAGAGTGGACATCGCTCAGAACCACCAAAAAGCTGGGTGAGTGGAAATTCTACAACTAGAAGGAAAGGGAAAAGGGCAAAGACCATTACAAAGAAAAAATACTTACACCTTCTTCAAATGTCCACCTTTTACTAACTTCATGCTCATTATAATTAAACATTTCTTGATGAATTTCAATTATTCTGTGCCTCATGTTTTCTATTTCAGTAATTAGCTTGGAAAGAAAAAGAAGTTTTTTTTTTTTAAATTATACAAGTTATATAATGAAATTTTAAAATATCACTACTTACATTTAGTATTATCCACACATACTTAGTCTTAGAATACGGTTAAGTTTAAACTGTCACTCAATTTTGAGCAAGTACAATGAACACTACTAAAATTTGTAACAATTTCCTAACAAAATATTTCCTGTTATGTTTTTTAAATAGAAGCCCAGTGCACAAAATTCACATATGGGGGGTGAGGGGAGAGGAGGTGGGAAGAGGGATTCTTAGCCTGGCCTGCACTCTATCCAATCTGGGACCCCTCAGCGGATGTCCGACTACTGGTTTAGGCCCCATCCCAAACAGCAGTCAGATATCCCTTTCACAATCCGGAACTGCTGGCACCTAACCGCTCACCTGCCGGCCTGGTTGCCCCCTAACTGTCCAGAAGTCAGACATCTGAAAGATGTCCAGTGGACCCAGTCTAATTAGCATATTACCCTTTTATTAGTATACATATGGCTAGTCCATCACAATTTAGGCAAAATATTCCTTCTAAACTTATTTCCAGATGTCTCATAGTAAACCATACCAGCTAAAGAACTCCAGTTATCTTAATCAGAAATTAACTTTATATGAGCTACAAATCCTACAACACATATAGTAAAGGGATATTCAAGTTTACTTTCTCATGCTTAAAGGATTTTTTCTTATGTATTTTATTGATTTTTTACAGAGAGGAAGGGAGAGGGACAGAGTTAGAAACATCGATCAGCTGCCTCCTGACACTCCCCACTGGGGATGTGCCCACGACCAAGGTAGATGCCCCTGACCGGAATCGAACCAGGGACTCTTCAGTCCGCAGGTCAATGCTCTATCCGCTGAGCCAAAAACGGTTTTGGCATGCTTAAAGGATTTTTACGTCTAATTACCTTTGCTGGGTCAGTTATGTCTTCAATTCCCGATGGCAGATCATCACCAGGAGGACCATCATCACCACTGTGTCCATTTACAGAAGCTAATTCCCTTCGCAGCTGAATAAACTGTTCACCAGTTAGAAGATCTCTAGGCAAGTTATTCTGCACATGCTCTTTAAATCTAAAGGAAGACAATAAAGATATATGCTGTTAATTCCTATCTCACATTACTCTTTCAAAGGACCTCTGACTTAAAGAAATCAAAACACAAAACTCTTTCTTCTCCCTATAGTAAAAACCTACTACTTGATAAAACAGTCTATAAACATCTTAATTTTCTCCCTGCCTTTGCAATGGAACAGAGAAGGCATGCACAGGCATAAATTCAAATCCTGGTTCTGTCCATTGTTAGTTACTTAAATTTTTTTTCTTCTCTAAATCTTGGTTTTCTCATCTGTAAAATGGCACAACACCTATCTTGCAAAGTTACTGTAAAATTAAATATAGTTTTCCATATTTAAATTATAAATGACCATTAATAAATGACCAACAAATGTTTGTCTTTCCTTGCTCATTTGCCAACTGTTCCTAAAGCCAGGTGTTTGGATCAAACATTCCAACAAAATTGTCTCAAGTCATGAAGAACTTCTTACATGCAAAATTAAATGGACACCCGTTTCATACCTTGATCCTAATGATGTCTGAAGTATTTAAGGTTGATAACCACACCTTCCTTTTAGAACTTCACCTTGGCTCTCTGGCTTTCCTCCAAGTCTCTGACTGCCCTTTGAGGGTTCCCCCTTACTTTTTGTGCCTAAGTGCAATGTATTCCCAATAATTCCACTCTGCATTTTCTCCTATTTTTGTATATTTCTCTGGCCAATATTGTATAAAATAATAAGCATACTATGACTCAAAACTATAGCTTAAGTCCAAACCTTTCTCGTAAATTACACCTTACTATATCCAATTGCCAACACTCTATACATAGAAATATAGATTAATTTTAAGCAAAGAGTATTTTTTAATATTTAAGCAAAGAGTATTTTGAAAAAGACTATTTAATTTTATTCCCATACACTAATTTATATACATACAAATTTTAATTAAAAAAAAAGCACACGCATTTGAAGAGCTAAATATCTATACTATCTCATTTTGGAAACTTATATACAAAAATGTCTTAAACTAAGTATGTTATCTTCATCCAAAAATCAACACGCTTGGCATTTCTAATCGTGATTAAAGGTAATGCCAACAAACCAGTTTCCCATTCAGAACTTCCCACCTAACTTAATACTTATATTCCACTGGATATCAGGTCTTAATGATTCTACCTTCTAAATAAATCTTCATAACTTGCTCAGTTTTCATCAAAATAAACATAAACTGGTCTTCTAGCCCATAGTCTCACAATTTGCATACCCAAACCAATACTATTATGAAAAAGTAAAAATGAATTCTGTCCAGATAGCTCAGTTATTAGAGCACTATCCCCATCTGCCAATTTTCGAATTCAATTCCCTATCAGGTCACTTAAACAATGAATGTATAAGTGCAACAGCAAATTGATGTTTTTCTCTCCCTTCTCTCTCTCACCAATATTTTTTTTCAAAAGACATAGTAAACATGATCATAAGCCCCTCCTGCCAAAATAATTTAAGTAGGTTTATCCTATTGTCAAGCTAAAAATCTAACCTCTTAAAGTCTTTCAGATTTTTATCCAGCCTTTGACCCAAACCTCTCTCTTCAATATAATTATTAGACATGGCTTTACATGTGGTTGTACATATATCACATATTCCAACATTATGAGTTTTTCCCCAAGTTTCTAAAACTTAATTAGACTATTGGCATATGTATTTTTAAACTTTAACAAATGTATGTAAATGACACCGTAAACTAATTTAAATTATGCAGTCAATAGATATAAAACTCAACTTGACCCAGTTCACCAATGGAAGGAAAAAATTTAGAATGTCTTAATTTTATTATATATTTACCTTTTAATTAATTTTAGAGATGAAAGGAGAGAGAGAGACACATAAGTGTGAAAGAGAAGCACTGAGCACCTGGCTGCCTCCTATATGAACCCCATCAAACCTGCAACCTGGGAATGTGCCCTGATCTCCTCACATCAATGTTTCTCTTTCTCACTCCTTTTCCTCTAAGATCAATAAAAACATATCCTCAGGTGAGGATTAAAGAAAAAGACAATGGCTGACTGTATAATATACATTGAGCCCTATTCCTAGGTATTAAGAATAAAAAGAATTCATAAGGCTCAAAAACTGACAGACATGTAAAGGACACAGGAGACCGAAACGTTATTAGTGCTAAGAAAAATATAAATAAATAGATATAGAGTGGTGGCACAAATGACAAGATACTTTCTGTTTAGGTGAATTGGGAAAGTTTCCCCAAAGAAAACATTAAGCTGTAAGTGCTTAAGAAAGATGACTTCACCAAATAGGAAGTCAAAAATGTATGATTACAGTCCTAAAAATATTCTCCCCTTAACATTTCAACACCTATAATTCAAGAAAGACTCAGCTCAAAACAGATGCACACCTGAGAGACCTGCACACTGGGACAACTAAGATGGGCTCCTTGGAATAAACAGGGAGACTAGAGAAGGGAGAGAAGCTGAACACAGCTACAGCGCAGCAGCATGTCTGCAGACAACAGTGGTTATAGGAATTTTCCTCAGCTGGTATGAACCAACAGGGAGCTAACCCAGCCAAGTGGCTGGCTGTGGGAACGAGTGGTGGTATTGTGTGGTTAAGCACACAAACAGTGAGTGAGTGCCTGAACCATGGGGGCATCTTGTGAAAGGGGTCTGAATTACATGCATGAGCTGTGAGTCAGCAGACATGGTCCCTACAAAATTGCCCCCCACGATTGGGCCTGGCTGTCAGCTTTCAGGCAAAGAAAGCAGATCCTAGAGCCCTGCACTGATTAGACTCCCTGGTCTCACCTCATGTTGCCCTTGGATTGTTTCCAGGAGTGTACTGTGTGTAGGCAAATAGCTGTTGCAGTAGAAACAGATCTCCCCACCATTACCCCCGCCCCATGACTGAAGGAGGGTTGCTTAGTTTAGACCCTTGGAGGTCAAGGACTGCCATTTCTATGAGGGTAAAACAAGCCTCACCCCAAGCAGCAGAGGCGGTACAGCTCTACGGAAGCCAGAGAGGGAAAAAAAAAATCTTGCAATTCAGCACCATTGACTGGAAAAGAGTAGAAAGACCTCCTCAGAGATAAATGGGAAAACAAAGGAGAACAACTAATGCCATGAACAACCACCACAACAATGACCAGAAAGAAAAAAGTCCCCAGAAAACAGACTGGAATACACGGGATTTATACAAGTTGAATGACAGAGATTTCAAGATTGCAGTTCTGAAAATGCTCAATAAGATGAGAGAAAATAAAAAAGCAACACAGTCATTATACTTTCTTGTTCAGAAAGACTTTCTGAGTCCATGTGAATGGGATATTCTGAGTACACTGGAACGTGGAATTAATAGTTTTAACAGCACTAATTAAAATGAAATGTTATCTATCATAATGGAAAATCACAGAAAACTGAGATAAAATTATTTTGATTACTTAAATATATGAAGGATTTACTACATAAAATACATACATTGCTATTTTGCATCTAAGTTGTTACACGAATCACAAGAATATACTTTTAATGAGTCAAGTTTTAAGTAAGCATCTATTATATGCCATGTACAGAGCTAGTACTGCAGTGAATAATTAAACTTAAGATTCTATTTTCTCATTCATTACTCCGAAATACCTCAGACAAAAGATAGAAATCTTCTTGTTTCCTCATCTATAAAATAAATAAGGAGAACCTAAAGTCTAAAAACAGTAACATTCCTAAACATTAATATGATATATGGGAAAATATCAACACTTAAAAGTGTATAAAATATGACTATCGACAAAACCGTTTTGGCTCAATGGATAGAGCGTCAACTTGGGGACTGAAGGGTCCCAGGTTCGATTCCGGTCAAGGGCATGCAACCTAGGTACATGGCATATCCCCAGTAGGGAGTGTGCAAGAGGCAGCTGATCGCTGACTCTCTCTCATCGATGTTTCTAACTCTCTATCTCTCTCCCTTCCTCTCTGTACAAAATCAATAAAATATATTTTAAAAAATAATAATAAATAAATAAATAAAATATGACTATCGTGCAAGAAAACATATTCCTAAATATTAGGAATTAATTACCTGAGTAATCAAAGGTGTTTTAACTGATTTTTCCACATACCTCTGAAAATGATGACTATACAGCTGTGTTGGAATACCAAGAATACGATCATATATAGCTGTAACTTCTCTCAGGTTTCCCTGTTCATTCTCCCAGTTTATATACATTTCCCAAAGTCTGTCAGATCGGAAATCTGTTCCTGCAGCTAGAACAGCGTGCTCAAAAGTTCTGAAAAATTAAATTACCTTTAAATTATCTTTCTAAGATAAATGCATTTGCAAAATGTCTATACTTTGCAATATATACAAACATTAAATCATTTCGTTGTACACCTCAAAATGATATACAGTAGTCTCCCCTTATCCGCAGGGAATTAGACCAAAGACTCCCATTAGATGACTAAAACCACACAGTACCAATCCCTATCTATAATTTTTTTTCTATACATACATAACTCTAATAAAAGTTTAACATTATTCATTAGTCACAAAAATTAACAAAAAAATAAAACAATTATAATATATTGTAATAAAGTTACGAAAATGTGGTCTCTCAGCAAATTAGGAAACATTTCTTTTTCCTTCTTAATTTCATGGATAGAAAATTTGCTCTTACCGTAGATTTTAGTGACCTCAGCATATGATTTAGTTTTCTTTCCTTATTAAGTCGACAACTTTCACCTTTCACTTAAAGGAAGCACTTTACAGCTTCTCCTTGGCATACCTGAATCACCAGAATCACTACTCTTGCACTTTGGGGCCAATATTAGGTAAAGTAAGGGTTACTTGAACACAAGCACTGGATACTGTGCAACAGTCAATCTAATAACCTAGACAGCTACTAAAGTACACAGTGTGGATATGATGGACAAAGAAATTATTGCCAACCTGGGCACGCAAGAGCAGGAAGACACAAGATTTAATCACACTACTCAGAACAGCACACAATTGAAAACTTGTGAATTGTTTACTTCTTGAATTTTCCAATTAATATATTCAGACTGTAGTTGTCTGCAGGAAACTGTGACAGTTGAAATCATGAATAACAGGGCTACTCTATCACAACATATGTCAATAAAACTTCAATTTTTTTAAAATTTAAAAATCAAGTAGATAATGCTAAACTCAAAATTATATCAATTGCTTCCTATACAAATAGAGATTAAAATATAGAAGGAATTCCTCAGTTGGTGTGGAGTTCAGTGGTTGAGTGTCAACCTATGAACCAGGAGATCAGGGTTTTATTCCCAGTCAGAGCACAAGCTTGGGTTGCAGGCTCATCCTTAGTAGGGGCTGTGCAGGAGGCAGCCAACAGATGATTATCATCTATGATGTTTCTATCCCTCTTTCCCTTCCTCTGAAATCAATAAAAACTTATTAAAAAAGAAAAAAAGTAAAAAGGTAAGTAGTAATAAAGAAGTGAATGAGAGCAGCTTTAAGAAAGTGAGAAAAGCCTGGCCAGTGTGGTTAAGTAGTTGAGAATCAACCTATGAACCAGGAGGTTACTGTTTGATTCGCAGTTGGGCATGTGTCAGTGTTGCAGGCTTGATCCCCATTGGGGGCATGTAGGAGGCAGCCAATTGATGATTCTTTCTCATCACTGATGTTTCTATCTCTTTCTCCCTATCCCTTCCTCTCTGAAATCAATAAAATAGAAGTGAAAAAACATAAAGTGAGAAACATAAAGAGAATAAATAAATGTACTCTTATGTAATTTACTTTATGTAAAACTACAATGCAAAACATACACACTGTAAACATATATTTGTTAAACTTGAAATGCTTATTGGATTCATTTAGAGCAGAAGATAGACACAATTATTATTAGTTTAAACTAGAGACCCGGTGCATGAAATTCGCGCGCGCGCACGCGTGTGTGTGTGTGTGTGTGCGCGCGCGCGCGCGAGCACGTGTGTTCCTCAGCCCAACCTGCACCCTCTCGAATCTGGGACTCCTTGAGGGATGTCCTGGTGGGATCGGCCCTAAAGGGGCAGTCAGATATCCCTCTCACAATCCAGGACTGTTGGCTCCCAACCACTTGCCTACCTCTGCCTGATTATTCCTAACCTCTACCACCTACCAGCCTGATCACTCCCTAACCACTCCACTGCCAGCCTGGTTGATGCTTAACTGCTTCCTAGATGGCCGAATTGCCCCTAACTGCTCTTCCCTGCAGTCCTGGTCACCCCCAACTGCCCTCCCCTGCAGGTCTGATCACCCCTAACTGTCCTCCCCTGTAGGTCATCTTGTGGCGGCCATCTTGTGACCACATGGGGGCAGCCATCTTGTTTCTTGGAGTGACGGTCAATTTGCATATTTCTCTTTTATTAGATAGGATAATTTTCTGGGAAAATAATTCAACAAAGGATCCAGCTGCCTTATATGATAATGAGAAGTATACATATATTTTAAAACTTTCAAAAGTCTCTCCTGATTCTAAAATTCCACAATTACAGTTTATTAAAAAAAAATATATTTTAAGTACCTAATTCATGTCAAGAGATTTCTGCAATCAATGTTAAATCATTAGATTTGAAACTCAAATGAAATAAAACCATTAAATACATTTTCAATATAAATAATTTAGAATCAAGAGGGATTTTTTAAAATATATTTTACTGATTTTTTAGAGAGGACGAGAGAGGGATAAAGAATTAGAAACAGTCAAAACCAGTTTGGCTCAATGGATAGAGTGTCGGCTTGGGGATTGAAGGGTCCCGGGTTCGATTCCGGTCAAGGCCATGTACCTTGGTTGCGGGAACATCTCCGGTGAGGGGTGTGCAGCAAGCAGCTGATCGATGACTCTCTCTCGTCGATGTTTCTAACTCGCTATCTCTCTCCCTTCCTCTCTGTACAAAATCAATAAAATATATTAAAAAAAAAAAAAAAAGTTAGAAACATTGATGAGAGAGAATCATCGATCAGTTGCCTCTTACACAACCCCCACTGGGAATGTGCCCGCAACCAAGATACATGCCTGTGACCGGAATCGAACCTAGGACCTTTCAGTCTGCAAGCCAACGCTCTATCCACTAAGCCAAACCGGTTTCGGCTATTTTATTGATTTTTTACAGTGAGGAAGGGAGAGAGATAGTTAGAAACATCGATGAGAGAGAAACATTGATCAGCTGCCTCCTGCACATCCCCTACTGGGGATGTGCCCGCAACCAAGGTACATGCCCTTGACCGGAATCGAACCTGGGACCTCTAAGTCCACAGGTAGATGCTCTATCCACTGAGCCAAACCATTTTCGGCTCAAGAGGGATTTTTAAGAGTATAAAACTATACTACCTAAATTAATCTATAACTTTAACAAAATCCAAATCAAAGCTCTAACAAATTTTGGGTGAAAAGGAAAAACAAATTCTAGCATTCATCTGGAATACAAAAATGTAAAATATTTTGTGAAAGAACAATGCAATTTTCCTGAAAGATATGAAAAGAAAGTAACTAGGAAGCTATAATAATTAAAAGTATGACGACACTGGCTAGGAACAGAAAAATGGGTCAACAGAACATATCAAAGTATATTTGAGAATTTAGTTTATGATAAAGGAGTATTTTTAGAATTAATGCAGAAAAGTTGGATTATTCAATAATTTAAAAAAATAAAGGATTAATCTCTATTTCACAGAGAACACAAACTAAATGCCAGATGAATGATTTTTAAAAACTTAGAAGAAAATTCAATGTTTATATATTCTTGGCAAGATAGGCACAAAAATCAGAAACTAATAAAGGATCGAATACTGCCGAAGCTAGTTTGGCTCAGTGGAAGAGCATCGGTCTGCGGACTGAAAGGTCTCAGGTTCGATTCCGGTCAAGGGCATGTACATTGGTTGCGGGATCATCCCCGGTAGGGGGTGTGCAAGAGGCAGCTGGTCAATGTTTCTCTCTCATCAACGTTTCTAGCTCTCTATCTCTCTCCCTTTCTCTCTGTAAAAAATCAATAAAATATATTTAAAAAAAAAATTGAATACTGACCATTAAAAAAAGCCTCTATATACTAAAGATACCCTAAACAAATTAAAAGGTATACCAAAACTGCAGGAAATATGTTTAAATATATATAAAGGATTAAAAGTATGTGTGTATGGGTACACACACACACACACACACACACACACACACACACACACGTATACTAGAGGCCCACTGTAAGATATTCGTGCAAGAATAGGCCTTCCTTGCTGAAACCGGTTTAGCTCAGTGGATAGAGCGTCGGTCTGCGGACTGAAAGGTCCCAGGTTCAATTTCGGTCAAGGGCATGTACATTGGTTATGGGCACATCCCCAGTAGAGGTGTGCGGGAGGCAGTTGGTCAATGATTCTCTCTCATCGACATTTCTAGCTCTCTATCCCTCCTTCCTTCCTCTCTGTGAAAAATCAATATATTAAAAAAATTTAAAAAAATAAAAGAATAGGCCTTCCTTCTCCTGGCTTTACTCCCAAAGGCCGGGAAGCCCTAGCTTCTGTTGCAGCACCACTCCTGTACCTCCTTCTGCTGCCCCCTTCTCTTCATAGCAGGCACCATGCTGCTCTGTGCCTGCATATGAAAATTAACCTCCATCTTTGTTGGGTTAATTTGCATGTTTCTCTTTTATTAGGTAAGGTATTTGTGTGTGAAGTTTGCAAGACAGTGAAATACATGTTATTGCCCCTGCAGAAACAAAAATGATCCAGTAAATCAATGCATCAGACACTAAGAAAGTGGAGGAAGTTGGGAGAGGAAGATGGTAAAAAGGTAACAAAATAAAGACAATGTTTAGAAGGTCTGATTAATAAATGGTAAGACACCTTAAATCTGATTTACTGCCCAGTTTGGGAATTCAAAAACTAGGTATACTTTCCCTGTAAGTTCAGGTTATCCTTCAATGAAAAAACTCCTTGACATAGGAATCCTATCTAATAAAGATAGAATATGCTAATTGACTATCACTCCATCACAAAGATGGCTGCATCCACAGCTGAGGCCAAGTTCCCTTAAGGAGCCTTAATGAGCAATCATCAGTGACCTGAGGCTACACCCTCCCCCACCCCTGTAGGCTTGACAGGGGACCTCAGGCTGTGCCCCTACCCAGCAATGTTTAACGGGGACCTCAGGCCTCAGCTGACAAGGGTGAGACTGGCCAGGACTGGATCTAGCTTAATTGGGGGCGTGGGGGAAGTGGGTCTGGGTCTCACATGATTTTGAGACACATGTGGGTGGGCAGGGACTTGACTCTGGGTACCCCTATCAATGTGCACAAATTTTGTGCACCAGGCTACTAGTAAGCTGTAAAGATACTGCCCTGGTCAATGTCTTTAGTTGTTAGAGCATCAGCTCTGCACCAAACGGTCACAGGTTTGATTCCCATCAAGGGCAACCCATGTTCAACCCCCAACCCAAATCAGGTCAGGTTCAGGAGGCAACCAATTGATGTCTCTCTCACTTTGATGTGCTTCTTTCTTTTCTTCTTCTTCTCTCTCTACCCCTCCCTCCATTCCTCTCACTCTCCATAAAACTCAATGGAAAAAAATACACTCAAGTGAGAACCACAACAAAGAGATATAAATATACCAACAGTGGAAGTCCAACAAAAACTGGGTGGCCACCTGATCATTTTACTATTAAGCCATCCAAGCCAGCTAAAACTGGACCCCAATATAAAATACACAGAGCTTCTATACAATTTATTAAAATTTAATCCTCAATATAAGCAAAAATCCAGAAATTAGACACGAAAGATTAAAAACAAACACAAAAAACTTCACAGGAAACAATGCTAGGAGCCGCCATCAACTACTCTAATACCCTCAAAGAAATGATAAAAAGATATGCAGCCATATAACAATAGGAGGATATGAGACAAAGAACACAGGGTGTTAAGGAGGTAGCTGATCAATGTTTCTCTCTCATGGATGTTTCTCTCTCAAAAAAAAAAAACAAAAACAAAAAAACAGCATAAACATATTTTTTAAATAAATAAATATTAAGTTTCCATGAGGCCCAGTGGTGGAGCATTGATTGATCCATGAACCAGAAGGTCACGGTTCAATTCCCTATCAGAGTATATGTCCGGGTTGCGGACTCAATCCCCAGAAGGGGGCATACAGGAAGCAGTTAATCAATATTCTCTTACTGATGTTTCTATCTATCACTCTCCCTGTTTCTCTAAAAAGTCAACAAAAACTTATTAAAAAAATAAAAAAGCTTCTTTATGGAAAAACATGTTATATAAATATCGGAAGAATGGTATCATACTTATCAATAGCAACAGAAAAAGTTATAAGTTGATCAAGAGATGCCTTCAAAGCCCTAAGGAAAAATTATTTTCAATTCTATACCCCAACTGGACCATTAATTTTGGTATTTCAGACATAAAAAAGGCTTAATTTCTTTCTCTCTCTCTTTTTTTTTTAAACCCCAAGCATTCTTTATTGAGTAATAGGATGTTTTCTATAAAATGTGGGAACATAAACCAAGAAAGAGTAGGATCAAATAAACTTTTTTAAAAAATATTTTTTTACTCGAGGCCCAGTGCACGAATTCGTACATCAGTGGGGACCCTGGGCCTGGCCTGTGCCCTCTACCAATCTGGGATCCCTTGGGGGATGTCTGATAGCTGGTTTTGGCCCAATCCAGACGGGAGGGAGCTCGATCCTGCGTGTTGAGCATCTGTCCCCTAGTAGTCAGTGCACATCATAGCAACCAGTCATTTGGTTACATAAACACACACACACACTGATTTCAGTGAGTAAGGGAGAGGGAGAGAAAAATCAATGATGAGAGAAAATAACTGATTGGCTGCCTCCTGCATGCCCCCCACTGGGGATTGAGCCCACAACCCAGGCAGGTGTCCTTGACTAGAATCTAATCCAAGACCCTTCAGTCCCCAGGTTGACGCTCTATCCACTGAGCAAAAAAAAGCGAAGGTCTAATAAACTCTTAATAAATTGAGCTAGAAACCCAGGAATGAGGTAGACATATTCTAGAATCAGGATGACAAAGAAATCCAAAAATAACATCTGTATAACAGAAACAGAACAGAACAACAAGACCACATTACAGAAGAGAAGATCCCAGGTGGGACAGCTTAAAGAGAGAAGGGAAAAAATGGAATTTACAGATTTCAGAGTGTAATTCTCTTTTACAATTTTCATACTAAGTAGAATATTTTTTAAAATATATTTTTATTGATTTCAGAAAAGAAGGAAGAGGGAGAGATAGAAACATCAATGATGAGAATCACTGATCAGCTGCCTCCTGCACGCCCCCACTGGGGCTGTGCCCACAACCTACCAAGGTACATACCCTTGACCAGAATCGAACCTGGGACCCTTCGGTCCACAGGCTGAAGCTCTAGCCACTGAGGCAAACCAGCATGGGCTAAGTAGAATATTTTTAACTCCCAAAAATAACTTACAAAGTATTTGTACATTATGTAAAGTAGTATTTAGTACTGACTACTGAAAGTAGCTTTTGGAAGGGGTGAAAATTTTTAAAAGTTCAAAGAAAACCAGCCAAGTATATACAAATATACAAGTATATACATAATATACAAATCGACCGAACAACAGAATGACCATCTGGGAGACCTTCCAGATGACCACTCTATGACACCCACTGGCATTAAGCCAGCCAAGGTGGGTGTGATGCAACTGGTCAGGGTCTCAGCCATTGCCCCATGGTCACCCTACAGAGGGAGGCCCAGGCCACCAGCTGGCAAGGTGATCAATCAATTAGGGGACTCCATGATTGCCCCAAGAGGGAGGCCCAGGCTGGCCCAGGCTGGCCCGAGGCAGTGCTGCAGTGGGTAGGCAAGGCCTACCTCTTTGGATGATCCATTGAGGAGCCCTAGCCAGGTGGGCAGGGCCTACCTTTCTGGGGGAATTGATCACAGGGCTCCTGGAATGAGAGGGCTGAGGGGGGAGACAGACACACACACACACACACACACACACACACACACACACACACACACACACACATACACAGTGAACAAATTTCATGCACCAGGCCTCTAGTATAAGGATATGAAAGATGGCAAACCAGGATAAGCATGGCAAACCAGGATAAACTATCTGGAGATAAGTAAACTAAAATAATGTGATATCACCTAAGGATAAAGAAAAATGTGGCCGAAACCGGTTTGGCTCAATGGTAGAGCATCGGTCTGCGAACTGAAAGGTCCCGGGTTCGATTCCGGTCAGGGGCATGTACATTGGTGCAAGAGGCAGCTGGTCGGTGTTTCTCTCTCATCGATGTTCCTAGCTTTCTCTCTCTCTCCCTTCCTCTCTGTAAAAAAATCAATAAAAAGAAAAAAGAAAAAGAAAAAGAAAAATGTGGTCTGCTATGGGAAATGACTACTCTCATACACTGTGGGAATTTAAAATATCACTTCTGAAGAAACATTTGATAGAATTTAACTTTGATAGAGGTCCAAATCCAGCACGCTCTACATAAATACTGACTTGTATGAAGACCTTAACTGAAGCACTGATTGTTTCCTACGCATAAGAATTTGCTCAAATAAAATATAATGCCTGGAAACTGCAAAATACTTTGCAATAGTTAAAAACTTATGGCAGAAATTCCAAAACATTGTTAAAAAAAAAAAAAATCAAAGGACAATATGAACAAACATGTATAGCTGTATCTAAAAGAACACACACCAAGCCATTAACCACAAGGGGAGTGGAACTGGGAACATATGGGAAGTATAAAACAGAGATGGAGCCCAGCCAGCATAGCCATGGTTGAGCATCTATAAATGAGAAGGTCAAGGTTTAATTCTTGGTAGAAACACATTTCCAGGCTGTGGGCTCGATCCCCAGTAGGTGATGTACAGGAGGCAGCCGATCAGTGGTGCTCTCTCATCATTGATTGTTTCTCTCTCCCTTCCTCTCCTTTCCTCTCTGAAATCAATAAAATATACCTTAAATAAATAATGGAAGGGGAATTATGTGGGTTTTTTTTTTTATATAATCATGCATACATTTATTATATGTATTCTTTTTAAATAGAGAAATTATATGGAACTTAAACTTTGGGTTTAGCATTCACAAATAGTTCTATTATCATAAGAAAAACTAACTTAAGACATATCTTTGAACACATGTGATTAACAGTTTCACATACCCTCTTATTGTACTGTTTGTCTCAGAATCCCCAGGATCCAATGTTTCTTTTAAGAAGTTTATATAATGTATCCAAAGGTCAACACTAAGAGGTATTGCCTGAAGCCCCCGTCGATACACCTAAGAAGAAAACAACAAAACTGTACTTCAAATATTTAATTATTTCTTAACAGAGAGGTAACACTGTGTTATCCGATGAACCTTAGAAATACTAATTACTGGAATTTTGTTTAAATAATCTACCATTACCATTTGGGTGGAGGTTGGATAGAACATGGCAATGTTCTGATCCCCACGTGCAGTCTTGATCTTCAAAGCGCAGCAGTCCCTGCATTCTGACCGGGTTGTGTGGGCAGGCTTTGGGTTACAGACCATAGGGCACAGACCCATTAGAGCACCAATGACAGCGTCTGACCAAAAATGCAATAAGACGTAGCAATTGTGACTAGCAAACCAACTATATTGTTTGGAAAATGAGAAATAAATGTAAGTGAGAGAAAAGCCCTGCCCTACTTGTTAAGCTGCAGTGTAATACAGAGGCTTGCACTGCAAAGCTTGACAAACTGTAGAGGTTTAACGCACCTGCCAACAAAGAGAGAAAATATTAGCTACAAATGCCACAAGAGTGACAAATGCAAATAAAATACCCTATAAAATTGTTTGACCACAAATCGTAGGTACTGCCAGCCAAAGAAAAAAAAAGTCTTTGTTATTTGGCTTACAGTACCTAATGGAAATTATTTTATTCAGTGATGTACGTACCTCATCTGATTGTTTAATGTTGTCATGCCGCTTTTCAAGGTCTGCATACTTTTTCCAGTAACCATAGCAATACGGATAGTGTATGAAAAATTTGTCAAATGCTTTCCTGGCAGCCATCAAGTGATTCTGATGAAAATAAAATGAGGTGTTTAAATATCTTGGAAGTTTTCGTCACAAAAATATTTATTATTCCTTTCAAATGTGTTATCTCAAATAAAAGAAATGGCAGGTTTAAAGACCACACACAGCAGTACCTTTCCCTACAAATGCAATCCTATCCTTTGAAAAAGAGGAACTAATTCTGTTAAACTACAAGGTAACCTTTATTCCACAGATTTTATCCAGATACACATGCACAGCACTTATTATGAACATGACTCTACTGACTTTTCACAGAACACCAATGTGGTTTTTTTTTTAAGTTAAAGAAGTATATATACCCAATGTGATGCAACTGACTCTGAAAATTATAAAAAAAGTCAACCTTAATTACAAAACAATAAGGCCCAGTCTAATAATGACTTGATTAATCTGTTCCTTTAATCCCATTTAAAAGTTACTAACCTCCTGTTCTACATACTGAAGCAAATATACCCAGCCTGTAAAATCCTGAGGATTATTTTCTACAGTTTTCCAAAACTTTTCATATTCTGGAGGGAAATTTGCTTCTGTTTCTGCCACTGGAAGGTCCACAGCATTGGCTATTTCATTTTCTTCTGTAGTTGCATTCACATTAGGAGATCCATCAGGTGACTGTTCCATTTCCGTAACATTCATAATTTCAGTACTGAAATCAGCAGACTGTTCTACCACTACCTCAGAACTATTGCCTGTGCTGCCATTACTAGAATTTCTGTACTCATCCATGTGAGAATTTTGCATAGCTGTTTATTTTGTCTTCAGTTAATGATCTGTAGAAACAAGAATAAAGAAAAACATTTTCCAAATGTTTATTTAGAATCATCAAAACCACTCCTTTTTAAAAATAATTTTTAGAGAAGAAAAAAATAGGAACATTAATGTCAGCGCAAAACATCAATCAGCAACCTCCTGTGTGTTCTTACTGGGTATCGAACATGCAACAGAGCATTTGCCCTGACCAGAAATTGAACCAGCAACCTTTCAGTGCATGGGATGACAACCAACCAGGTGAAAAGCACCAGTCAGGGAAAAACCATCTTTTTATAAAACACTAGGTCTCATTAGCTATTAAAGAAATATAATAATTTAATTCTTGATATCTCTTATAACTCTTAATTAGGTTTATTAGTTTCTATATTATAAATGAAATTCTATAACATATGCCAAAACCAGTTTGGCTCAGTGGATAGAGCGTCGGCCTGCGAACCCGAGTCCCAGGTTCGATTCCGATTAAGGGCATGTGTCTTGGTTGCAGGCACATACCCAAGTAGGGAGTGTGCAGGAGGCAGCTGATCGATGTTTCTCTCTCATTGATATTTCTAACTCTCTACCCCTCTCCCTTCCTTCCTATAAAAAAATTAAAAAAAAAAGAAATTCTATAGCATAAATTTAAAAGGTTTTCCATTACTTTCCATCTGTTTTATTGTTGGGTATTTGAGTAAACACTAAATATCTAAGTACTTAGTTCCTCAATCCATAAAGTAAGTGAAGCTTTGTGCCTGCTCCCTAAAGAAGCAATCATATCTGAATTCAATGCTTGTTTCTTAGCTAGCTAAAATTATAAAATTCAATGTCTGAATACCATCTTGCTATGGTATTAACCATGGAAAACAGCAATATCTTTAATATCTGTTTTGAAGGCTAAAGAAAAAATAGCAAAAATTCTGGTCATAGATATAAATGTTTTAGAGGGAAATTTATCACTTAGCTTAGGATAAAGTTTTAGAAAGGTTGAAATTTTTGAAATATATTAATATATTTGAAATATATTAATACATTTACAATAAAATTTAAATCCTAGCACCTAGATTTAATTTTATTTTAGAAGTCATAAATGAAGGTATTAAAAAATTGTAAAAGCCCTGACCAGAGTAGCTCAGTTGGTTGGCATCATTTGTGCACCACAAGGTTACAGATTTGATTCCTGGTCAGGGCACATGCCCGGGTTATGAGCTCAATCCCCGGTAGGGGATGTGCACGAGTCAGCAGACTGATGTTCCTCTCTCAAATAGATGTTTCTCCCTCTTCCTTCTTCTCGCTCTAAAAATCAATAAAAACATATATATATATATATTTTTTTTTTAATTACAAGAGTAACTTCTACAGTAAATATTATGAAAAACATATTTGTAGCCAAAACCGGTTTGGCTCAGTGGTAGAGCATCAGCCTGTGGACTGAAAGTTCCCAGGTTCGATTCCAGTCAAGGGCATGTACATTGGTTGTGGGCACATCCCCAGTAGGGGGTGTACAAGAGGCAGCTGGTTGATGTTTCTAGCTCTCTATCCCTCTCTCCTCCTCTCTGTAAAATATATTAAAAACATATTTGTGTAAGTTCTATCATCTGTATAGTAATTATATAAAACTGAATTACATCATCTCATTGTTAAGGCCATAAAATAATAAGGGATTAGTATATTTTTATGCTATAAGGCACACAATATATTTTCATAATTCACATAATCTCTTCTAACAGTTTAAATGGGAAGTGGATCATTAAAGTATAGGGCATCTCTCTTATTTTTTAAGTGAGGGATTATCATCAAAGTTAAATAAAATTGGTTTACTTTTTAAAAAAACATATTTTTGTTGATTTCAGAGAAAAAGTAAAAAGGAGAGAGAGATAGAAACATAAATGATGAGAGAGAATCACTAATCAGCTGCCTCCTGCATGCCTCCTACTGAGGATCGAGCCCACAACCCAGGCATGTGCTCTGACTGTAATTGAATTGTGACCTCATGATTCATAGGTCAACACTCAACCGCTGAGCCATTACGGCAGGACAAGAATGATTTACTCTTAAAACATACGCAGAATATACAATTACTTAATGTAATTAAAAAGATGATTAAGACTTTAAATAGAGCAATTCAAAGAAAGAAATGCAAGTGACCAATAAGCATATAAAAGGAACACATCTTTTACTAACAAAGATGTAAATTAAAATATCAAATTGGCAATAATTAAAGACATCTTTCTATAAGACAGTCAAGCAAAATGTAACAAATGGCAATTTTTCATATTTTATGTATGAAAATAATCAAACAAAAACATTTATCTTTTTAAGAACCTTCACTACAACACAGTATTACTGCAAAAAGAGGGAAGTATGAAGAGGACTGCTTTAGTAAATGGTATATATAATGGAATAATCCTATCCTATACAATAAAAGCCTAGTGACCACAATGGCGTAACAACCATAATGACTGGTCTGCTTGACCAGTCGCTATGAGGTGCACTGACCAACTCTCAGTCTCTCCCTCCACCCTCTGTCTGCAGGCTCCTATCGCTGGATGGGGAACAGGGAACTGGGGTGGGTGGCGTTAGGGCGGGACTAGGGACTGGCGAGCAGGTAGAAGATGGCCCTGATACAGGCTAGGCCTACAGACCCTACCTGCGCACAATTTCGTGTACTAGGCCTCTAATCTATAATAAAAGCATAATATACTAATTAGACTGGACAGCCAGACACCTTCCAGATGAAGCCAGGGCTGCAAGGGTTGAGCCCTTTGCAAGAATTTTGTGCATCAGGCCTCTAATAAACAATAATTAAAAAGGAAATATGTATATCTGTGTTCATATAGAAAGATATCCACTATGTATATACCATATATATGCAACACATGTATCTGTAAGGATTTATACCAAATAAAATAAAACACAATAAAAATATTGCTGTTAATAGTTCTCCCTAAATAACTGGGCTGATGCTTTCTTCTTTTGGATTATCTGGAATTATTTCACAGAAGTGAAAGGGGGAAAAAAGGAGGATTTTGTTTTGTATTAAGAAAAGCTAGACCGAAACAGGTTTGGCTCAGTGATAGAGCGTCAGTCTGCAGACTGAAAGGTCCCAGGTTCGATTCCGGTCAAGGGCATGTACATTGGTTGCAGGCACATCCCCAGTAGGAGGTGTGCAAGAGGCAGCTGGTCGATGTTTCTCTCTCATCAATGTTTCTAGCTCTCTCTTTCTCTCCCTTCCTCTCTGTAAAAAAAATCAATAAAATATATTTAAAAAGAAAAAAAAAAGAAAAAAAAGCTAGCTGAAGCATACCAATGGCCAGTGGGTAACGTGTGTGTGTGTGTGTGTGTGTGTGTGTGTGTGTTTGTGGGGGGGGGGGGAAGGTTTTGGCAATTTTATGCCTACTTTAAAAATCTGGGTTTCACTATAGACTGTACAGAAATTCTTAAACACAGCTCCACACAATAGTCCCCTAGTAAGCTATTTCTTAAAAATGCAGATACCTTAGCCCCAAAGTCAATGATCTTGAGGTATAGGCTTAGGCTTAGAAAGCTGTTCTTCTATCAAGTTCTCTAAATAATTCAGAGGAACAGAAACTTATCCATGGGTAAACTCTGAATAAAACTGTTGGGTCAAAGAATACATGTAAATTAAATTTAGGGTGATGCTGAGAATTTATCTCTAGAAAAGTTGCATTAACCATTTGACAAGACACTTTTAGATGTTCATTCAATATTCTCCTCTCACTATCTTCCTAATAAAAGATGGTTTTTGTTCTAGAGAAGCAAGATACCTAAACTTTATAAGAAATGATACTGAACAGATGACTGCTGCAGAGCCCTGAAGACTTTGCTTTTCTGATTAAAAAAAGAGAGATACCCTCAAGCAGTATATATTCTACCACATTTTCTTACTTTGAATGTGAACATATGTGAAACAACTACGTACATAAAGGGAATGGCCAGAAAAATTAAGAAATCAAGATGTTAATAACACAGTGCCAGGTTCACACTATGAGAAAAATAAATCCCCAGTTGTTTAATTGATTAGTAATTACAAGTTTTCCATTACTTTCAGACAGATGCATTCCTAACTGGTTAACCCAATCACAATGCAAGAGAATGTCCATTTCTTCTTCTTTCCTTCTCAGCAGTAGATACCATGAAACTTAATTTTTGCTCATTTGATTTAAAAATATAAATAAGGCCGAAGCCGGTTTGGCTCAGTGTAGAGCTCAGTGGTAGAGCGTCGGTCTGCGGACTGAAAGGTCCCAGGTTCGATTCCGGTCAAGGGCATGTACCTTGGTTGCGGGCACATCCCCAGTAGGGGGTGTGCAAGAGGCAGCTGGTGGATGTTTCTCTCTCATTGACGTTTCTAGCTCTTTCTCTCTCTCTCTCTCCCTTTCTCTCTGTTAAAAATCAATAAAATATATTTTAAAAAATATATATAAATAAGAGCAGAACCTTATTTTGATTTGCATTTCTTTAACTATGAGGAGGTTGAATTTCTTTTTCTGTATTTTTTTTTCTTAAATGCCTTTTCACATTCTTTGTCCATATTTTCTATTGTATTTAATTTTTATTCTCACTTGTTTATACAAGCTTTTTGTAAATCAAGGAAATCAGATCTTTGTGACATATACTGTGAAACATTTTTGTTAGTTTTTCCTTTTATTAGTTTTAGATTTTGTGTGTGTGTGTGTGTGGAGGGCATCTTTTAAATTGTCATGTGCACATGAAATCCAGATTTTAAATGTTATTATTTCAAAGTAGTAGTATGAACTGAACTTTTTCCCAACAAAAGATAAATTTAAAATGTTAAATCAGCCAGGCCAACTTAGCTCAGTGATTGAGTTTTGACTTAAGAAACAAGAGGTGACAGTTCGATTCCATCAGGACAGATGCCTGGGTTGCGGAATCAATCCCCAGTAGGAGGTGTGCAGGAGGCAGCCAATCAATGATTCTCTCTTGTCACTGATGTTTTTCTCTCTCCTCTCTTCTGAGATCAAAAATAAACATTAAAATAATAATAATAATAATAATAATAATAATAAAGTGTTAAATCAAGAGGCCTTTTGAGACTGAATGCCACTGGAAGAATTAGTTATAACCAGGTAAGTCTAGTGAATAATAATTTTTAAAAAAGAACAAGGAAAATAAGTGCAGGAAGGTCAGGTGGGGACAAAAGTTTTTTTTCTTCTTTTTTAATATATTTTTATTGATTTCAGAAAGGAAGGGAGAGAGAAAGAGAAATAGCAACATCAATGATGAGAGAGAATCACTGATCAACTGCCTCCTGAATGCCCCCTTACTGGGGATCGAGCCTGCAACCCAGGTGCCCTTGACTGGAATCGAACCTGGGACCCTTCAGTCCATAGGCTAACGCTCAATCCAGAACCCAAACTGGCCAGGGTGACAAAAAAGTTTTTGATACATGATATACAGCACTCTACTAAATTCCTTGTTGAAAATAGGTAGTATAAGTCAAGTCCTCACTCTATAAGGCTTATTAACTAGTCAGATAGAGGGAGAGGGGGAAAAAAGGAAATAATGCGACAAAGAGAATTTCAAATGAACAAAAAAAATAAATAAAGAGGTCAAATGAAAATCCTAGCCAGCCATCTAAAAATGCTTCATGAAATACAGAACTGGGTCTTGACTTTTAACTTTACAGAACAAACTTTCTTGACAGTACACAGAAGAAAGAAATTAGGACTGGTTCAAAGACAAGAAGACACACTGACCAGCATGAAGAGGGTTTATATTAGGGAAGTGGAAAGATAAGCAGAAGAATAAGTAGGGTAAAATCAGGGAGACTGGAGAAGAAATGATTAAAGAAAATTTACAGAGAGATTTGAGAAGAAATTACAGAAGAAATTCTAGCCTTGCTGTGTGGCTCTGTGGTTGAGCATCAACCTATGAACCAGAAAGTCAGGGTTTGATTCCAGGCCAGGGCACATGCCCAAACTGTGGGCTCAATCCTCAGTAGGAAGTATGCAGGAGGCAGCCAATCAATGATTCTCATCATTGATGTTTCTATCTCTCTCTCCCTCTTTCTTCCTATCTGAAATCAATAAAAATATATTTTAAAAATAAAATTATAATTTGCTCCCATCCTCAGCATATCTAATCTCCTTTACCTTCCTCTACATTTTTTCTATTATCCATAGAATTTATTATATTCTAACATAGTAAACCATTCACTTATTTCTTTTATAGTATGATATAATAACCAGCCTGCTCTTTTTATTCCCACTGCTCTTGCTATAGTTTAAGTTATCATTATCTCCCAACTAGACTAGTATTTTTCAAACTGCATATTGCTTTAGTTCAGGGGTGGGGAACCTTTATTCTGCAAGGGTCTTTTGAATACTATAACATTATTTGAGGGCCATATAAAATTATCAATTTGCCCTAAGTGGTTTGTCTCAGTGTCAGCCTGTAGACAGGTTAGATTTCTATCAAGGGCACATGTCGGTGTTTTGGGCTCAATCTTCAGTGGAAGGTGTGCAGGTGGCAGTTGATCAATGATTCCCTCTCATCATTGATGTTTCTAACTCTCCCTCTCTGAAATAAAAAAATATTTTTTTTTTAATTATCAATTTTAAAATTAGCCTCCTAGGATCCTCCCCGACCCATACCATGGTCAGGACTCCTGCAGGAAGCAACTAATTGATGTGTTTCTCTCACATCCATATTTCTCTCTGTCGTTCCCTCTTTCTTAAAATATATTTTTATTGATTCAGAAAGAGGAAGGGAGAAACAGAAACATCAATGAGATAGAATCATTGATTGGCTGACTCCTGCATGGCTACATTGGGAATCGAGCCCACAACTTAGGCATGTGCCCTTGACCTGAATCAAACCCAGGACCTTTCAATCTGCAGGTCAAGATCTACGCACTGAGCCAAACTGGCTAGGGTACTCTTTCCCTCTTTCTTACACTCTCTCTAAAAATCAATGGAAAAATATCCTTGAGTGAGGATTAAAAAATAAATAATTTTAAAAATAGTAAAATAAAATTAGCCTGCTATATTTGGTCAAACATCTAATTAACTCACCCTAATGCCTTAGCAGTGCCAGACCAAATGATTTTGCAGACCTTATATGGCCTGCAGGCTGGATGTCCCCACCCCTGCTGTATATTATCTTCATTCTTTTTGTAAATTGAAAATGGAATTTAAATATTTTTATCAGAATATGTTGCACATAGTAAAGGTATATTGTTTGGTCACATTGGTTACAATTATATACACACATGCAATTCAACTATATATTGGTTTTAAATTAAAGATCTGGCCCAGTTACTCATTAGGGAACTTTGAGCAATTACTATCATGAAACCTCATCAACAAAACAAACACACAAATTTCCTATAAAAATGAACTGTCCTGCCCTAATCAGTTTGGCATTAGCCTGTAGACTGAAGGGTCCTGCATTTGATTCCGGTCAAGGGCATGTACCTTGGTTCCAGGCACATCCCCAGTAGGGGTGTACAGGAGACAGCTGATCAATGTTTCTGACTCTCTATCCTTCTTCCTTCCTCTCTGTAACAAAATCAATATTTTGTTACAGAGAGGAAGGCCGACGCTCTATCCACTGAGCCAAACCGGTTTCAGCAATAAAATATATTTTTTTAAAAATGAACTGTCCTCTTCTTTTCATTCACACGGCTACTGTTACAATTTGAATAATTATTAACATCCCTCCTGAATATTTTTCAAACTTTAGACTGTTTAAAACTGCTTCCCTCTTTAAAAAATGAAAACATGTCAAGCCAGTGTGTCTCAGTGGTTGAGCATCAACCTACAAACCAGGAGGTCACAGTTTGATTCCTGCACATGACTGGGGTTTTGAGCTTGGCCCCTAGAAGGGGATGAACAGGAGGCAACCAATCAATGATTCTCATTACTGATGTTTCCATCTCTCCCTCTACCTTCCTGACTGAAATCAATAAAAAAAAAAAAAAGTATATTATTTAAAAATGAAAACATAGCCGAAACCAGTTTGGCTCAGTGGATAGAGTATCAGCCCGCGGACTGAAAGGTCCCGGGTTCGATTCCAGTGTAGGGCATGTACCTTTGGTTGCAGGCACATCCCTAGTATTGGGTGTGCAAGAGGCAGCTGATCGATGATTCTCTCTCATCAATGTTTCTAACTTTCTATCCCTCTCTCTTTCTCTCTGTAAAAAATCAATAAAATATATATTTTTTTAAAATGAAAACATATAGAAAAAATTTTTTCAGGTTAACACACACATTAAGGGCATATTGTTGAAATAATTCAACTACCTTTTATTGGGCTGCAATGTTACATGCACATAATACAAGGTGGGGCAAAGTAGGTTTACAGTTGTGAATACCCCAGTTTATAAACTTACTTTTATCCCACCCTGAATAATGGGTTGCAGTCAAAATATTTGAAAAACACTGCTACACTATTACTATGATAAATTAATATTACTAGAATATTAAATTCAGTGAGAACAGAGACATTAGTTTTGTTTATACCTTTAACATTTAGTTATGACATATACTTTTGACTAACAATTCTACCTACCAACATAAAATTTGTAGGACTTAAATAATCCACATATAATTAAAGATGAGAAGTTTGGCCTGACTGGGTAGCTTGGAGCACAGTCCATACACCAAAAAGGTTGCAGGTTCAATCCCCATCTGGGCACATATAAGAGGAAACTGACTAATGTTTCTCTACTTCTACTTCTCTCTCTCTCTCTTAAAAAAAATAAAAGTAAATGATGTATCCTTACATGAGAAAAAAAAAAAGGCAACTGTTAATTTTAAGAATACAGTAAGTTTGATCTAATACCTTTTTTAAAAACTCTCTATATTTATGCCAATAGAGGTAAGCGATTATTCTTTTCATAAGCAGCAACACATAAAAAAATGAAGATGTTAGTTACTAAGGACTGAAAGTCAGGAGAAGTTTGAGCAAAACAAATTAACTTTGCAATCAACAAGTTACTTGGTGCTTCATCCAGATAAGCTAATTTTAAGGCTCAGGATGTTAGGAAAAGATACTACCATAACCACTGGTTTTAGCAACTGTTTTCAGAGACTAAATAGAATGGTCACAGATTATATTCCAGAAATTGGAAAGAACACACACATCTGTACCACTCAGGTGTTGTTTTTTAATCCTCATATGAAGATAGGTGTTTTGATTTTAGAGAGATGAAAGAAGAGGGAGAGAAACAGTGATGTGAGAGAGAAACATCAATTGATTCCCTTATGCACCCTGATTAGGGATCAAATCCAAAACCCATGTATGTGCCCTAACTAGGAATTGAACCCTTGACCTTTCTGTGTGTACACAGGATGCTCCAACCAACTGAGCCACACAAGCCAGGGCAATCACTCAGGTTTTTTAGGGAAAACAATCATCATTTGGCTAGAATTACCACTTTCTCCTTTGGCAATTTTTTTTTTTAAAAATTCTACTTAATGAAGAATTGTTAACATACCATAGAAGGTTCTGTTCTTTTTTTTTTTTTTTTTAATATATATTTTATTGATTTTTTACAGAGAGGAAGGGAAAGAGATAGAGAGCTAGAAATGTCGATGAGAGAGAAACATCGACCAGTTGCCTCTTGCACACCCCCCACCGGGGATGTGCCCGCAACCAAGGTACATGCCCCTGACCTGGGACCTTTCAATCCGCAGACCGATGCTCTACCACTGAGCCAAACCGGTTTCGGCAGTTCTGTTCTTCTGCTTGAAAAACATAAACACAGGTTTTATCATTTGATTTATAAAATTCTTTTTCTTATTCAAATGTAAGTAAAACCAGTAGCACATAGTGAGACTGAAAATTTCCTGCTTTTCAATTAGCCATCTTTAGACTACCTCTTATTATTTTAGAGTTCGAAATATAAGAAAGAAGTCTTCAGTAGAATTCTTTTTGTTCACCTTTTCCCACCAAAGACTGTAGAGTGGAAAGTTCCAAGTTTTGCAACTCCAGAGCGTAGTTATAAATACAGGGGGGAGGAGGAATACCCAACAGTAGCTGTTCCTTTTTTCCCAAGCCTCTTACTCTCCGATAGAGACCAAAACACTCAAGTTCCAAAGTGTACGTCATATTCACAATTCCATCATAAAACTTGCTTCGTTAAGTTTCAACCTTCCTTATAGAAAAGTTTCAAGTATTCCTAAACAGACTGGATCAGTTGCCAAATAACTTGAAATCCTCAAACTAAAAAGTAACAATCTCATGACATAAAATAATCATCAGTCACACAGTAAGAGCAGCATTAAGAAAGACTTCATTCTTAAACAGATTTCTTCAAAAAATCTTTAATGTCGCCCCAGCTGGTTTGGCTCAGTGGCCAGAGCCTCGGCCTGCGGACTGAAGGGCACAGGCCGGGCTGCAGGCTCCACCCCCAGTAGGGAGCGTGCAAGAGGCAGCCGATCAATGACTCTCATCATCGATGTTTCTCTCTTCCTCTCTCTTTCTCTCTGAAATCAATAAAAATACTTTTTTTAAAAAAAGAACTTTAATGTCTAGTTTTTCTTCTTCTATCCTGCCAAAAGCCCTGTTAATTTTAGGGTGCTGTGACTCAGGGCCCAGAGATGTAGCTGATGCAGTCAGAATACAAGGCCCCTAAATTAAGCTTTATTAACAGAATCTGTGTTTCCCCGATGTCCTGGCGCCCGCTGTGGAGCCTTCCAGTCCCAGCCGTCCAGCCACACCGGTCTCCAGCTCTTGGGGACGCACGGGCTCCACATTACCCCCAAATCGCCTCCTCAAACACGTGGAGGCCCAGATTTCCAGGCCCGCCCGGGAAACGTCCAGTCTAAGAAAAGAAACCTCCACTGCTCCGCCCAACAGGTGCGGAGGCCGGGGCAGCGGGCAGCGGGGCGCCCGGGCCGGCCGGCCAGGCCGCAGGCCGGCGGGAGGGAGGCCCGGCCCCGCGCGGCCTGGAAGCGGGCAGGCCCCCGCCCGCCGGCCTGCCGCCCCCTTCCCCCCGCCAATCCCGAGGCGCCCACCCCAGCTGACCTGACGGTGGAGGCGACTCAAGGCCATGAGCCGCAAACTGGGCGACGACGGCACTTCCACGGTCTGGGCGCCCACAGCCGCCGCTGCACCGCCTGCAGCGCCACACCACCTTCCCCGGAGAGAGCGCGCCGCGCATGCGCCGAGGGCTTGGGGCGCGAGGGAGTCACGTGATCGCGCTGCGCGCGTCCGGCTCCGCTCGGTTTCCGAGAGCCCCGCCCCCCGGCCCGGCCCGGCCCGGCCCGGCCCGGGCTCCGGAGGCTGCAGCCGCTGCTGGTCCTTTCCTCCCTCAGCGGGTTCTTCCCACACTGAAAGGGTATTTAGGTCCTTTCACGCCGTGATCTTAAACGCAGCCAGCGCTCAGCCCTCCCCCTGCCCCCCAAAGAAAGAAATTATTTTTCTTTTTAGGCAAATCTGATGTTTCCCAACAATTTAGGTTTTACCTCTCTACCTAAAAATGGACAGAAATTAAGATTTAAAAAACCCCTGTGGCCCTGCCAGAGTGCCTCAATGGTTGAGCCTTGACCCATGAGCAAAGAAGTATCTGGTTTAATTCCTGGTCAGGGTACATGCCCAGGTTCTGTGCTCAATCCACAGTAGGGGGTGTGCAGCAGGCAGCCATCAATTATTCTCTCTCAACATTGATGTTTCTACCTCTTCCTCTCTCTCTCCAAAATCAATTTTTAAGAAAATCCGGTTGGCCTAGACGGTTTGGCTCAATGGACAGAGCGTTGGCCTATGGACTGAAGGGTCTCAGGTTCAATTCCTGGTCAGGGCACATGCCAGGGTTTTGGGCTCAAGCCCATAAGGTTTTCTAACTCTCCCTCTCCCTTCCTCTCTGTGGAAGAAAAAGGAGTCACATACTAAACCTGACAAGCTAACAAAAGGCCTGTATGGCAGGCCATACAAACTCAGAGACCAAAAGTAACCACATAGGTTGGTCTGAACATTAAAAAGCTAATTAAAAGCAAGTCGTGGTAGTAGTCACATTCTAGTCTGTAGCTTTCTTGACAAAGGTCAGTCTTTACCTGAAATGAGCCCGTCTATTATCTTTTTGCACTAAAATAACATACTCTTGGAAAGTAAGAGTCATCTCCTTTATCTGGACCTCACAGTGTGTAACCCACTGGCCCCAGAGCACTAGACCACAGAACCCCTCATTGTTATCTTGTTCCTCAAATACCATCCCCTTGTGCTATAAATGTTAATTTTTAACCATCCTGTACCCACAAATGTAAAAGACTTAAATGTTTCAGTGGTTGAGCTTTGACCCAGGAAGTCCATCCCTGGTCAGGCTTGATCCCCAGCAAGGAGTGTGCAGAAGGCAGCCAGTCAATGCTTCTATCTCTTTCCCCCTTCCCCTTCCTCTCTCTCTAAAATCAATAAAAACATATGTTAGAAAAAAGTAAATGTCTCTGTTTTACTCTGTGGACAAAAAAGGCACGTACTAGCCTGACAAGTTGAGGGAAGGCCTTCATGGCAGTCTTGCAAACTCAAAGACCAAAATGAACCCCAAAGGACAGACTGAAATTAAACTTCAACTAAAAGCAATTAAAGTCACCTCCTAGGTTAGTGTCTTCCCCGACAAAGATCAACCTTTACCTTAATTGAACATATTTAATCTGTCTTTTTGCCCCTACGAAAACTTATCCTTGAAATGTCAGGGTAGCTCAGTAGTCGGCAAACTCATTAGTCAACAGAGCCAAATATCAACAGTACAACGATTGAAGTTCCTTTTGAGAGCCAAATTTTTTAAACTTAACCTTCTTCTAATGCCACTTCTTCAAAATAGACTCGCCTAGGCTGTGGTATTTTGTGGAAGAGCCACACTCAAGGGGCCAAACCCATGTGGCTCGCAAGCCGCGGTTTGCTGAGGACCATAGGAATATGACATATTGTAGGTTGGATCACTTCCATTCCTACAACCTTTCTATTATCTTCCTCTACTATTAAGACTAGGAATTAAATACTCTACTTCCCTGCCTCCCTTGAATCTAAGCATGTCCCAAGAGATTTAGGCAGAAGTACACAGGAAGGGCCTTCTTTCCTAAATAAAGAACAAAATCTCACTAGAGAAACTCATTAGTGTTACAAACTTAAATGTTGACTCCTTTATCCTCCTTACCTAAGTGTTGCATCAGTTTAGTTCAGTCCCACCACAAAAATACTTTCCAGGTCCATTCTTTTAATTCCCACTGCTTTTATAGTTTAGCTCAGAGCCCTAACTATTAAATCACTACAACTCCTATAGGAATTTGATATAACCTCACTATATTTTTCAACACAGTGCAGACAGACCGTATCAACCCTTTAGGCTAGAACCTTTGATGAAATCCATTTGTACAGGGAGGCTTTTGATCTGTTTCCAAATTGATTTCCCTGCCTACATCTTTTCCTCCT
This sequence comes from Pipistrellus nathusii, assembly GCA_963693515.1. Lineage (NCBI taxonomy): Eukaryota > Metazoa > Chordata > Mammalia > Chiroptera > Vespertilionidae > Pipistrellus > Pipistrellus nathusii. Next base: position 108,532,353 of record OY882858.1, read on the forward strand.
TCCATCCATCCAACTATCTCTCTGCTACTGATAATTTTAAATACACCATTGCCAATCATGAAAACATTTTTTTCTATCTCCAGAATAAATTTCAAAATTATATATCATTCATCATTTTATTCAAGTACTATTTATTTAGTTCTCAATATAGACCATATTCCAGGCATAGACGTGAAGAAGAAAAAAATACACATTCAAAATTGGTCATAGTTGGGTACCAACAGATCGTTCTGCATTCAATTTTACATAGTGATGTCTCACACCATCCATGTTCTGGCATTTTTTAAACCAGTACTTTGCTAAATCTGTAATTTACTTCAATGCCCTTTTAAATCTTGACTTGGCCCATTGTTCTGCCCAGAAAAGTTTGAGTTAAGAGTTTAAATTCTCTTTTACAGTACACATTATGAGACCATAAATGATTAATAATACTACAGTGCTTAATTGATTTTGCCTTCACTTGACATATTCAACCAGATAACTAGCAATGAAATAAGTAGGCATAGCTTATCCTAGCACTAAAAATTTCTATAGAATTTCTGCTCATCTTTCATCTTCATTTGCTGTTGAGAATAAATGACTTTTGTTGGAATTTGAAGTTTACAAATATTTTCTTATACATAATCCCATTTTAATTTAGTATGCCATAACTACTACAGGATATACATATTTATGATTTGGCAGATAATAAAATTGGTCTCTAAATCCATTCTTTCTAAATCAAAGGCTTATGCTCTTTATCTTTATAATCACTCATCTCCCTTCTGGCCATATCACTGTCTTCCTCCTTTAGCACTTTAGATATTCACTACTCTCTCTCTTTTGGGCCATATTTTTTCTCTTCATGTTCTTTATTTTCAGATTACCTTCATTTATTGTAATTTAAATTTTTACATAAGCAATACATTTTGCTTATTTCTGAAAAATTAGAAATTTCAGAATAGTACACTGAAAAAAAAACTTCACCAACCATTTACCACCATTAATATGTTGATGTATATAACTCCAGTTTTATTTTCTGGGTGCATATATATTTGATGGAGACACTGTACTTATTTTTTAGTAAGCCCCCCCCCCCCACACACACACACACTTTAACACATTATGAACATTATCCTGTGATGGAATTATTTCATATATTAAGGACCAAATGACATGACTTCAATTAAGTATTTCATTGAAATGCTTTTCTTTTTTTTTTCTTTTTTTTTAAATATATTTTATTGATTTTGTACAGAGAGGAAGGGAGAGAGATGGAAAGCTAGAAACATCGATGAGAGAGTCATCGATCAGCTGCCTCTTGCACACCCCCTACTGGGGATATGCCCGCAACCAAGGTACATGCCCTTGACCGGAATCGAACCCGGGTCCCTTCAGTCCCCAAGCCGACGCTCTATCCATTGAGCCAAACCGGTCTTGGCTGAAATGCTTTTCATCCCCCTTTTATTTTTAGTTGCAGTGTTAGTGGGGTTAGATTTTTATAATTATCACTGCTTGTAAAAAAAAAAAAAAAATCAAAAAAATCTTTTAACCCTGGCTGGTGTGGTTGGGTGTAGCCCTGTGCACCAGAAGGTTGCTAGTTCAATTCCTGGTCAGGGCACATGCCTTGGTTGCCAGCTCCAACCCTTGTTGGGCATGCAGAAGACAATGATTTTGGCTCTGTCATGGATATTTCCCTTTCTCTCCCCCTTTCTCCCTTCCTCTCTCTCTAAAAATGAATAAAAAATATTTTTAAAAAACCACAAAAAATCCCATCCTTTTATTCCAACTTATTCAGGCCTTCAGCTTTTCTATAGTTCTTTCAATCAGTCTTTAATTCTTTTAAAAAAGCATTTTTATTGATTTCACAGAGGAAGGGGAAGAGAAATTTCAATGATGAGAATCATTGATTGGCTGCCTCCTACACGCCCCACTAAGGACTGAGCCTGCAACCGTGGCATGTGCCCTGACCAGGAATCAAACAGTGGACTTCCTGTTTCATAGGTTGATGCTCAACCACTGAGCCATGCTAGCTGGGCTTGAATTCTTTGTTGATTTCCAAATTTACAATAGTTCTTGATAACAGAGTGCAAGAATTCTAAATTCTCAATATTAAGAAGTTAAAATAGAGAACACTTTTAGGTCTGGAATTTTATTACATTATTACTATCCTATCTAATAAATAGGAAATTTGCTGACTCTCATGCCATCGCCAAAATGGCAGTGTCCAGTCAATAAGGGAATATGCTAATTGACTGCCAGGCCCTAAAAGATGGTGGCACACAGTCCTCTCATCCCTGCCAGGGCCTTGCTGTGTGCCTGCCCTGGGACCCCTCTGGAGTCCCCCAGTCCCTTCAGCCCCCCAGGGCTGGCCCAAGGCACAGGCAAGGCTCGGATGGCGGCTGCCCAGCTTCCCAGAACCACCCAAGGCTCAGGTAATCAGGGCAGGCCAAGGCTTGCACTGCCGGCAGTGGCAGCGCCAGAGGTGTGATGGGGGCATTGCCTTCCCCAGATTGCCAGGGTGCCTCCTGCCCCTGAGGGCTCCCAGACTGAGAGAGGGGGCAGGCTGGGCTGAGGACCCCCCCCGCCCTTCAGTGCATGATTTTTCATGCATCAGGCCTCTAGTCCTATATAATAATCTTATATAATAAAAGGGTAATATGCAAATTGACCCTAACTGAGGAACGACCAATCTCTATGATGCACACTGACCACCAGGGGGTAGATGCTCAATGCAGGAGCTGCCCCCTAGTGGACAGTGTGCTCCCACTGGGGGAGCTCCACTCAGCCACAAGCCCGGCTGAAGGGCCAGCGCAGCAGCAATGGCGGGAGCCTCTTCTGCCTCCTTGGCCATGCTAAGGATGTCCAACTGACAGCTTAGGCCCCCCCTCCCCAGTAGGTGGACATCCCCTGAGAGCTCCCAGGATGATAGAGGGATGTCTGACTGCCAGTTTAGGCCCAATCCCCTGGGGAATGGGCCTAAGCTACTAGGTGGACATCCTCTGAGGGTTCCTGGACTGTGAGAGGGCACAGGCCAGGCTGAGGGACCAACTTCCTCCCTGAATGCATGAATTTTCGTGCACTGGGCCTCTAGTTTTCTTTATAATAAGAGAAAACACTGGCAATCAGTTGGTTAGAGCATCATCCCAATACACCAAAGTCATGGGTTCAGTCTCTGTTGAGGGCACATACAAGAATCAACCAATGAATGCATAAAAATGTGGATCAACAAATTAATGCTTCTCTGTCTCTTTCCTATCCTCTCTTTCTAAAAATCAATAAATTAAAAAAGAGAGAGAAAACACATAGATTATGTAGTCTTCATTTCCCAGTAGTGATTAAATTTACTGTACTTTCTTCAATACAAAGTTCAAACTATATCTATTTAAAATAGCAGGTCAGCCCTACCCAGTTTGGCTCAGTGGATATAGTGCCAAACTGCAGGCTGAAGAGTCCCAGGTTTGATTCTAGTCAAGGGCATATACCTTGGTTGCAAGCTTAATCCCTGTGTGTGCAGGAGGCAACAACTGGTGTTTCTTTCTCTCTTACTCTCCCTCTCCCTCCACTCTCTCTGAAATCTAATGGAAAAATATTCTCAGGTGAGGATTAACAACAAAAAATAATAAAGTGGCCCCATGTGTTTAAAAAATAAAACAATGGGTCTGCATATAAAGAAATGGTCTTTTGCCTTTAAAATTTAAACTTTACCTTATCAACAACAATCGATAGAAACTTAGTAGACACATTTGCCATGACAGAAGGCTAGTATTCAAAATTAATAAAGTCTGGAATCTGTAATTATGGTCTCAATGACACAAATCATAAAGGGTTGAAACAAATTTAATGACACATTCAAATTTATAACTTAGGTTATACGAGTCTAAACCAGGTGTTGCAAACTATGCCAGAGGCCTGTTTTTGTTTGTTCTGAGTTAAAGTTGTGTTTTATACTTTTTAAAGGGTTATAAGAAAAACAAAAACAAAGAATATGCTACAATTTGTCCATGGCTTACAAAGTCAAAATTATTTACCTTCCAGGTTCTTTCAGAAAAAGTTTGCCAACTTCAAACCTGAATTATAGGAACATAAAATACACTTAAAGAAAAGATAAAGTATTTTAAAAGTATGTTTGTAAATATAAAACAGTGCATATAAATAAAGTAAGTCTTTGATCTCCTTTCAGCTTAGCTTCAAATGGCATTAAAAACATTTTTTAAAAACCTTTAAGTCATGGATTATTTTAAAAAAAGCAAGGCCATTTTTAAATAATCTTTACCCAAGGATATTTTTTTTTTCATTGATTTTTAGGGAGAGTGGAAAGGAGGGAGGGAGAGAGAGACAAACATTGATGGATTGCCTCCTGCATGCACCCTAACCAGGGCCGGTTTCGAACCTGCAAATCAGCTATATGCTCTTGAAGAGGAATCAAATGTGTGACTCTTTGGTCCAAGGGCCAATGCTCTAATCATTGAGAACACTAATCAGGGCAAAACAAACAAACAAACAAACAAACAAATAAACAAACACAATTTAAAAAGCAGACAAATACATTTAAAAACTGGTCAGTGACGTAAGAAGTAAAAGAGAATGAAGTTAGTTCATACGGTAATAAAGTGATCATAAACTATAACTCAGAATCATAGAAATGTAGAACAAAATGGAACTTTAAAGATCATCTAGTCCAACCCTCACATTTTAAAAATGAGAAATCTGAGGTCTAGATTTTGTAAATGACTTACCCAAGGTCACATAGCTACTTTCTTGTAAGGTACTATAACCCACATCAATAGAAATAGATCAACATTATAATACTAGAGGCCTGGTGCACGAATTCGTGCACCAGTATGGGGGGTCCCTCAGTCAGGTCTGTAGGATGGGGCTAAAACCGGCTCTCCAACATCCCCTGAGAGTCCTAGTTTGCAAGAGGGCACAGGCCAGGCTCAGGGACCACACTGATGCACCATCAGGGCCAGGGAGAGACACACAGGAGGACTCTAGGTCATATCCGGCCCATTTTGCTCAGTCCCAATTGGCCCGACCCCAGCAGTAAGCTAATCTATGGGTCAGAGAGTTTGCCCCCTGGTGGTCAGTGGCACGTCATAGTGACTGGTCAACTGTCTGCGCCCTGGTGGTCAGTGCACATCATAGTGAATGGTTGACTGTCTGCCCCCCTGGTGGTCATTACACATTGTAGGAAGTGGCTGAGTGGCCTTAGCATATCATTAGTATATTACACTTTGATTGAATAACCTATGGGTTGACTGGACACTTAGCATATTAGGCTTTTATTACATAGGATACACTGAGTTGGCAGATAATTATGATCTCTGAATGTATAATAATATGGCCACTCACTGTACATTCTATATAATAAAAAGCTAATATGTAAATTGTCTCTTTGACTAGGAGTTCGACCAGCAGGCAAGCCAGCCAACTGCCCATGTCCCCTCCCCCTGGCCAGGATGTCCGGACCTCACCCATGCATGAATTCATGCACCAGGCTTCATACACACACATACACACACACACACACACACACACACACACACACACTGAGTGACCAGATTATTATGCATTCAGAGATCATAATAAATAATCTGGCCACTGGCCACTCAGAGTGTGTGTGTGTGTGTGTGTGTGTGTGTGTGTGTGTGTATATATATATTGCCATTTTAACATATATGGGAGCTGGAAAAATAGGACACTTTTCACACACCTACAGAAATAAATCCTTTTATTTTATAACAATCCTTTTCCTTTTTAAGATGCATACAGTACTTGTAGTCCAAGAATTCTGAGAAAACCTATAGACAACCTGGCACTATTTTTGAGAATTATACAACTGGACAGCAAATTAACACCTTTATAAATGTAAGGACATATAGAAATATAATTTAGTGTTTGCACAAAAAATAGGGAAGTTACATTCAACACGTTTTCTTAAACGTGCATTCAAAATGTTTAAATGTTTTCTAAAACTTTGGTTATCATGCTTTATTATAATTTGTTAAATTTCACAATTATGTAGATGATTAAAACCAAGTGGTAAGCAAATATATCACATTAACACAAAACAGCAAAAACAAGCTAATACTGAACAATCATATTAGCAGACTGATTTGAGAATACACGTTTTCCAAAAATAGTACACAAAACATAGTTCAATTACTTTTCTTTCACTTCATAAAATAAGCTTGAGTAATGAGACATAGCAGAACATGATTACATAATAAAAGTATATTTTTAATTATAAATCTAATTGTACATTTAGGGCAACAAATTGCGATATCTATAGAATAGTGCAAATGAGAAGGACTTTTCTCAAAAATATTAAAATTGGATTCACTTCATGTTCCTCATATTTCATGAATATTGTTATATTAATTATTTTAGGTTTTTGTGTGATGGGACAAGTGATAGGGTGATATAGGTCAGATGTGTACTCATAGGCTGTAAATAAAAATAGCCATTGACTTAATTTACTGGATTAGAAGTGCAGGCACTGAAAATGTAACTTAAAAAAGCTCCATTTGTCATCATGTAAACACTTTTGTTCATCATACCATATTACATGAAGGATTTATAATTCATTTCAAATTGTCATATTGAGCAATTCCTCTAAACTCTTTTTAATATGTGGTGGTTGAGATGCAGCCTGATTTAACAGATTCTGGCCCATCTGTGCAAAAAGTGCTTTGGATAATTTAGCTGTGGCTACTCGTATATTTCCTCCAGCTCCAGGCAGAGAGCCACTATTTGTCATGTTCCCTAAGAGATGCCATAAAACAACCAATACTTTCTGTTCTGTGGCAAAGGGCTTTCTTTGATAGAGTTCCATAACAATATCTGAAATATAAAAATATGATAAATCGTAAGGTTTAAAAAAATAAATTCAAGTTCTGCTAATTAAAAAGCATCCTAATAAAAAGGAAATATGCTAACTCTCACACCATCCCAAAGATGGTGGTGCCTACAGCCAATAGGAGGGAATATGCTAATTGATTCTCATGCCCTCAAAGATGGCTGTGCCCACAGCCAATAGGAAGGAATAAACTAATTGACTGCCATGCCCTCAAAGATGGCACAGCCACAAGATGGCTACACTCTGTCCCCTAAGCTCTGCTGGGGTGTCTGCCTCCGGAGCCCCCACCTCTCTCCCAGGCCCCATTAGCCTCCCAGCCACCCATGATTGGCCAAGGTGCAGGCAAGCCTTGGATGCCAGCTGGCCAGCCACCCAGGGCTGGCCCATGGCACAGGCAAGCCTCAGATGGCAGCTTCCCAGCCACCCAGTTGTGGCCGAGGCTCAGGTAACTAGGGCTGGCCAAGGTTTGCATTGCTGGCAGTGGCAGCAGCAGAGGTGTGATGAGAGCATTACCTTCCCCTGACTGCTGGGTTGCCTCCTGCCCCTGAGGGCTCCTAGATTGTAAGAGGGGGGCAGGGCAAGCTGAAGGACCCTCCCCACTCCAGTGCATGAATTTTCATACACCAGGCCTTTAGTATATACATAACTTCTTCCCAATGCCATTTTTCTAAAATGTTAACTATCTTAAAAGGTCAGAAACTTTCCTCCTAAAGATTGGCATCTTCAAGAACTAGAATTCCATATATGATGATTAGTTCAGGCAAAAATGGTAAATGAGAAAGAAATCCAAATTTCATCTTCATGTTTTCTAAATGCAGTTAATTAAAAATTTCGACATATTCAACTCATGGACCTTTTATCAAACACATAATTTGAAATAGCAGTTTTCATGAAACCAACATTTGATTTTAATTATTTTTATTCATTCTGTTTATTTCTACTAACAGGAAGACTAAACACTTACTGGAGAAAAAATAATAAAATTCTTTTAAAGAAAATTTTTGGGTAAAAGTCTTGTGAATCATGATATAATTTATTTCTACTTCATGGGTAATGATATTGAATTTGGCAGCTTTCCTTAAATTAAAATGAAATACCCATAAGTTTATTCTTAATTAATAAAACATTTCTTTATCCCTGACCAGATAGCTCAGTTGGTTAGTGTCATTCCCACGCCAAGGTTGCATGTTTGATGCCCTGTCAGGGTACATAAAAGAATCAACCAGTGAATGCATAAATGAGTGGAACAACAAATTGATGACTCTTTCTCTTTCTCTCCCCTACCCCTTTCTCTCAAAAGTAATAAAATAAAATAAAATTAACAAAAAATATTTACCAGCAAGCTTTTCAGTCATATCCTGTTTTGCTTTTCCATTTAAAAACTGAGCTTTTGTGCAAAATGGCTGTAGAAGTAAGTAATTGTCTGAACAAAAAGAACAGAGACATGTTTAAAGAGTTATGAGATTTTAGTTATTTTCAATTACATAGCATTGAAAACAAAAACTATGCAAATGCATTAGAAAGATTTTTTTAATCTTCCTAAATGACCACAATTTAAAATTCTCCATAAAACCTTAACAGAGTAACATTCTTAGAGCAAATGAAACATAAAAATACATTACAAAACATTAAAGGAGCTATTGTATGGTGTATATGTATAAGGAATTGTCTACATCCTAGGTATCTTATTCTAAACTATACTATATATGTTTATAAAAAAAAAACAGAAAAATAATTGTGGGTTTTTTTGTTTGTTTGTTTTTACCTTTACTGACTTTTACAGGTTTTATTTTGAAATGAATATAGATTAATAGTTAAGTTGTAAAGACAGTACAGAGCAGTCTTATGTACCTTTCACCCAAAGGTTATAGCTTATGTAATTATAGGTGTTCTCTGCTTTCTGAAAGTTCATCTTTCAACACCTTACTTTTAGAAAAGACATACATTATATCTGTTTTTATTAACCAAAAGAAAGCCCTAGACAAAGTTCAAAGACAAAAGAAAGACCAAGTGAACATGGTCTTAATTTGTATTTGCATTTCCCTAGTAACTAGTGAAGTTGAAATCTTTTCATGTGTTTATTTACCAACCATATATCCTCTTTGGTAAAAAGTATTTTCATGTCTCTTGCTCATTTTCTAGTTGAAATGCTATTTTTAAATTTAATGTTTTGAGTTTTGAGAGTTCTACATATATTCTAGATATGTTCTTTGTCATATATGTGGTTTGCAGTATTTGGCCCCAATCTGTAGTTTATATCAGTTAGCAGTGACTTTTACAGACCAAATGTTTTTAATTTTGATGATGTCCAATATATAAACTTTTATGGATTATGCACTTAGTGTCACGCTAAAAATTCTTTACCAAGCCCTAAGGTCCTGAGGATTTTTTCCTGTGTTGTCGCTCTTTTATGGTTATGTTTTTCATAATTATGATCCATTTTTTAAAATCTATTTTATTGATTTTTTACAGAGAGAAAGAGCGAGGGATAGAGAGTTAGAAACATCGATGAGAGAGAAACATAGATCAGCTGCCTCCTGCACACCCACTATTGGGGATGTGCCTGCAACCAAGGTACATGCCTTTGACGGGAATTGAACCTGGGACCTTTCCGTCCACAAGCCGAGGCTCTATCCACTGAGCCAAACCGGTTTCGGCTATGATCCATTTTGAATTAATTTTTAAAAAAGTTGTGAGGTTGAGGTAGGAAAAAAAATCGAAAAGTCAACCATAAGGGAAGAGAGAGTCAATTTCATATGATAACATTTAATTACTAATAGTAATTTAAAATATACTAATGAAGAAATTTTTTAACATTAAATGACAAAAAATTGAATAGTTAGAATTTTAGCATTATAAAAATAAGCAAAATAAGAAAGAACAACAGTTAAGTTCAAGTAACTGGAATGCCAAAGTAAGATTTCTTACCTACATGCTGACTCAGTGCCTGAACAACATTTGTGGCAGCAGTATAAATGCCTGGATTCTTTGAATTCAGATTGTTATCTACTATTGCTGGAATTAGCATGTTGATGATAGGAGATAAGTTGTCTCTAAGCAAAGGAATCATTTTGTGCATTGTTTCAAGAGCCACCAGATTTACTTTACTATTAGAATCATGAAGTCGAGATTTAAAAGCATCAAAAATCTGAAAGTAAAGTGATAAATTACTTAAAATGAAATATTGTTTATAGCTATTATATTTAAATTTCTTTTGGCATTTCATAGTATTTCTCCTTTAGCATACTATTTGAAAACACATGTACATTTCATTTAACCTACATTTAGAAAATAAAAAATTTATAAAAACTTGGATGATAAATCTAAGTGTCAAATTTTCTAATAGCAAAATGAGAAGGCTTAAAAAAATCACTCCAAAAGACATCTTAATAAATTAAGCTTGAGAAATTTGGATCAGTAGGCAATGTCTTATATACTATAAATGTGATAAAAGTGATGTTTTCTGGAAGGTGCAGGTAACTTAGCTAACTCTAAGGAATTAAGATTAAGTTTCTATTTTTATCTATTCAAAGTAGACATGTAAGTTTTATTATAAAAAATTCAGTTTTGGCAGCAAAAGAAACCATCAACAAAACAACAAGAGAACATATTTGTCAGTGTTATCACTGATAAGGGTTTAATTTCCAACATTTACAGGAAACTCATACAACTTAACAAAAGGAAGATAAACAATCCAATCAAAAAATGGGCAAAGGAACTAAATAGACACTTTTCAAAAAAGAACATAGAGAAGGCCAACAGACATATGAAAACATGCTCAAAGTCACTAATCATCCGAATCAAAACAACAATGAGGTATCATCTCACACCTCTCAGAATGACTATCATGAACAAATCAACAAATAAGTGCTGGTGAGGAGGCAGAGAAAAAGGAACCCTCGTGCAGTGCTGGTGGGAATGCAGACTGGTGCAGCCTCTGTGGAAGACAGTATGGAGTTTCCTCAAAAAGTTAAAAATGAAACTCCCATTTGACCCAGTACTCCCACTTCTAGAAACATATCCCGAGAAATCATAAACACTAATCAGAAAGAACATGTGCACCCCTGTGGTTATTAAAATAGCAGCACAATTTACAATAGCTAAGATGTGGAAACAGCCTAAGTGCCCATCAGCAGTGAGTGTATTAAAAAACTGATTCATCTGCACAATGAAATACCATCTCTGCTAATAAAAGGGTAATATGCTAATTAGACCAGACATTTTCCAGAAGTCCTTCCTGAGAAAGCCGTGGGGGTGGGGCCGAGGTAGAGGCGGTTAGCAGCCATCAGGCCAGCAAAGGAGAGCAGTTAGGGGGATCAGGGCGGGGGGGGGGGGGGGGGGGGGAGGAGCAATTAGGGATCAGGCAGGCAGGAAGGTGAGTGGTTAGGAGCCAATGATCCTGGATTGCTAGAGGGATGTCCCACTGCCACTTTAGGCCCCATTCCACAAGGATCAGACCTAAACTGGCAGTCAGACATCTCCTGAGGGGTCCCAGATTGGAGAGTGTGCAGGCCAGGCTGAGGGACAGCATGAATTTAATGCACTGGGCCATTAGTTATACATATAAAACTCTTCATGGTAAGAATAGTCTTCCCAAGACATTTTTTATTTTTAAAAATATATATTTTATTGATATATATATATTTTTTTTTTTACAGAGAGGAAGGAGAGGGATAGAGAGTTAGTAACATGGATGAGAGAGAAACATCCATCAGCTGCCTCCTGCACATTCCCTATTGGGAATGTGCCCTTACAAAAGGTACATGCCCTTGACTGGAATCAAACCGGGGACTCTTGAGTCCACAAGTCAACGCTCTATCCACTGAGCCATACTGGCTAGGACAAGACATTGATTTTTACTCAGCAGAAATAGAAAATTTTACTTTCTGGTTTGCATGATAGGATAATGTACTCTTCTTCTTAAAATTAAAAGGCAACACTACTGGAATGAAGAGTATAATACATTGAGTGGCCAGATTTTTATGATCTCTGAACACATAATAATCTGGCCACTCAGTGTGTGTGTGTGTGTACATAAACAGGCCAGTGCATAAATTCTTGCATGGGTGGGGTCCGGCCAGTCTGGCCAGGGGGAAGTGACATGGGTGGTTGGCCAGCCTGCCTGCTGGTCGAATTCCTGGTCGAGGGGACAATTTACATATTAGCCTTCTATTATATAGGATATACACTGAGTGGCCAGATTATTATGTATTCAGAGATAATAATAATCTGGCCACTCAGTGTATATTTGCCAAGTTTAATACATAATACTAATTTTTAATGAAGTTTAATTAGTAAATAATTAATAAAATTAAGTAAACTAAACTCTGATGAAGTATAATTAACTTATGCTTTAATACCACTAACATTTATTTCTATCTCTCTATGTTTTTTGTTTTCCTAAAGGTAGGAAGTTAAGCTGGCATATTTAATCTCTACCCTATATATGAAAAATGTTAATATACCCAATTCTAAAGTGATAGCAAATCCCCTAAAATCTCTGGCTTTAAAATATTTATTAATTCACTCAATGTATATTTACTGATTGTCAGGTCCCAAGAACTTTCAAGGAGTTACCATCTAGTGAGAAGATTCATACAAATAAGCATTTATTTTGTTACTTATTTTTTTAATAATTACTTTGAATTGTTCTAGAATGATCTTTAAAGAGCAAAATATAAGTAATCCATCCTTTTCACTAAGGTTATTTTAACATTAAAAAATAATATATAGCCGAAACTGGTTTGGTTCAATGGATAGAGCGTCGGCTTGGGGACTGAAGGATCCCGGGTTCAGTTCTGGTCAAGGGCATGTACCTTAGTTGCGGGCATATCCCCAGTAGGGGGTGTGCAAGAGGCAGCTGATCGATGATTCTCTCTCATCAATGTTTCTAGCTCTCTATCTCTCTCCCTTCCTCTCTGTACAAAATCAATAACATATATATATATATATATATAATACTAACATTTAGGGAAACGTTTTATACTAATAAACTTTATTAGCAACATATTGAAAACGAAAATTAATTTTGATGTGTCCTTACCTTCACAATGTTTCCAACAACAAGCTCTTGATTGTTTTCAGTGTCTGATAAAAGCTGCTTAATCCCATTAATACGATCACGAAAGTCTTTTGCGTTTAATAAACCTGTTATGACTTTGATATACTCAGCACTTTCTAAGGAATTACGGGGAATCGACTTTTTGGAGACTTCACAAATTTCAGTTACCTCTCTAAAGTAAAAGAAAGGTAAATTTAATTTTATTATTAATATTCTATATAAAACACAAACATAAAATCTAATTCTCGTTATATATTTATTTTCTAAAAATTCACAAAGTGACCTGTCTTGGCCGGTGTGGCTCAGTTGAAGGAGCGTCATCCTGTTCACCAAGAGGTCACAGGTTCGATTCCTGGTCCGGGCACATGTTTAGGTTATGGACTTGATCCCCAGTACGAGGGGCAAAGGAGGCAGCCAACTGATGTTTCTCTCACTCCTTCTCCCTACTCTCTCTCTAAAAATCAATAGAAACATATTTAAAGTAATGTTTTTATTGATTTTAGAGAGGAAGGGAGAGGGAGAGATAAAAACATCGATGATGAGAGAGAATCATTGATTGGCTGCCTCCTGCAAGTCCCACACTGGGGATCAAGCCCCGCAACCAGGATATATGGCCTTACTGGAATCGAACCATGACCTCCTGATTCACAGGTCTCGAAGCTCAACCACTGAGCCATGGTGGGTGGACAAAAACATATTTAAAAAATAAATATAAAAATGTGTGAGGCTTTAGAAAAACACAACAGGATGCAATTGATAGTAAAATAACACTAATATACCTTAGAGGGAAAAGAGAAAGTAACATCGAGGAACTCACTAGGTAGATTAACAATAATAAAATTTATTTTAAAAAGAGAAGATATTAAGAATAACATTAAGAAAGAAGACATTAAGAACAGATACCAGCCGAAACCGGTTTGGCTCAGTGGTAGAGTGTCAGTCTGCGAACTGAAAGGTCCCAGGTTCGATTCTGATCAAGGGCATGTACATTGGTTGCGGGCACATCCCCAGTAGGAGGTGTGCAGGAGGCAGCTGGTCGATGATTCTCTCTCATCAGTATTTCTAAATATCTATCCTTCTCCCTTCCTCTCTGTGAAAAATCAATAAAATACAGATATTTTATTGAAAAGAACAGATACCAACATCCTCAACAAAAATATTAGTAAACCAAATTCAATAAATTAAAAGAATCGTACACAATGACCAAGTGGGATTTATTCCAGGGATACAAGGATGGTTTATCATCCACAAATCAATCAATGTAACATTAACAAAAATGAAGGATAAAAAGTCATGTGACCATCTCAATAGATGCAGAAAAAGCATTTGATAAAAATCAACATCCACTCATGATAAAAATACTTAACAAATTGGATATAGAGAAAACTTACCTCAACATATTAAAGGCCACATGTGATAAGCTCACAGCTATTACACAATCAACAATGAAAAGTTGAAAGTTTTTTTCTCTAATTTTAGGAATAAGAAAAGGATAACTCTTCTTGCCAGTTTTAGTCAACATACTACTGAAAATCCCAGCTGAAGCAGTTAGGCAAGAAAAAGAAACAAAAGGTATTTGAATGGAAAAAGAGGAAGTTGCTCTCGCTAGTTCATTCAGTGACTAGAGCATTAGCCTGTGGACTGAAGAGTCCGTGGTTCAATTTTGGTCAAGGGCAGGTACTTTGGTAGCAGGCTCCATCCTCAATCCAGGTCAGTCATGTGTAGGAGGCAACCAATTGACGTGACTCTCTCACAACAATGTTTCTCTCCCCTTCCTTTCCACTCTCTCTAAAAATCAATGGAAAAAATATTCTCAGATGAGGATTAACCAAAACAAAACAAAACAAACAAACAAACAAAAATAAATCCAGAAACAAAACAACATCAACAAAAGAAACAGAGGAAATAAAACAGTTCCCATATTAAAGAAGAAACCACAATGATATTAACCAGCATTATTTCAATACCAGAAGAAACCATCATTATATTACCTTATCTAATACAGGAGTAATATGCAAATGGCCCACACCCACCAGCCACGCCCACCAGCCAATCAGGAGCAAATATGCAAATAATCCGAACCAAGATGGCTGTGGCCATAGAGAGCTAGAGGGATGCTTGGGTGTCTCCTGCAATGGAGGAAGCCAAACTTTCTGCACACCTTGGCCAACCGAGGCCTTCGCTTAAGGCAACAAAGTTTCAATTATAGAAGATACATAAATCCCAACAGAAATGGCTGCCACCATGGAGCAAGCAGAAGGCTTGACTCTGCTCCAGGCTACAAAGTTTCAATTGTAGAAAATAAATAAACCCCAGATACCAGGGCCTCAGCTTGGGTTGCCAGGGGACGTGGAAGGCCTGCAAACCACCACAGGCCCCTTGCCCAGGCTGCCCCACACCTCAAGAAAACACCCTCTGTGATCTGGGACACCCTTCAGGGAAAACCAATTGGCCCCCACCCATGTACCTCTATTCTATGTAATAAAAGAGAAATATGTAGATTGACCATCACTTCAACACAAGATGGCTGCCCCCATGTGGTCAAAGATGGCTGCCTCCATGTGGACACAAAATGGCCATCACAAGATGGCCAGCAGGGGAGGGCAGTTGAGAAGGACCAGGCCTGCAAGGGAGGGCAGTTAGCGGTGACCAGGCCTGTTAGGGGCAAACAAGCTGGCAGGGGAACAGTTAGGCACCAATCAGGCTGGCAGAGGAGTGGTCAGGGGGTGATCAAACTGGCAGGCAGAAGTGATTAGGGGCAATCAGGAAGGCAGGCAGGTGAGCAGTTGGGAGACAGCAGTCCTGGAATGTGAGAGGGATGTCTGACTGCCCGTTTAGGCCTGATCCTGACTGGCAATCGGACATCCCTCGAGGGGTCCCAGACTGGAGAGGGTGCAGGCTAGGCTGAGGGACACCCCCTTCTGTGCACGAATTTTGTGCACTGGGCCTCTAGTTAATAATAAGATAATAACATCATCCACCTCATAAAATGATGCACTAGGAAGGACAAAATATCATTTTTGTGATATTCTTGCCTCACCTAACTGTGAGAAAGTATTAGATAAACCCAAATTGAGAAACATCTACAAAATAAGTAACTCACTAGTAATACATAGTACACTCTCAATAAATGTTAAAAAAAAAATTTGTTGGGTGTGAAAAAACATTTTTGACTAAAATACCTGATATAGGATCTTTTGCGAATATATCTCAATGTGGAAAAACAACAAATTCTGATTTAGTAGGCCTTGGGGAGTATAAGATTTTGCATTTTTAAATAAACTTCTAGGTAATGATAATGCAGCTGTTCTGTTGACTGTACTTTCAGTAACAAGATCTCCGAAGCATATATTGTCACATAAATATTATTTTAGCTTATAAAGTATTTCAAAGATATACAAATACAGAAAACATAAAGTATATTGTGGAAACCGGTTTGGTTCAGTGGACTGAGTGTCTTCCTGCGGACTGAAGGGTCCTGGGTTCGATTCCAGTCAAGGGCATGTACCTTAGTTGTGGGCACATCCCCAGTAGGGGGTATGCAGGAGGGAGCTGATCGATGATTCTCTCTCATTGATGTTTCTTACTCTATCCCTCTCTCTTCCTCTCTGTGGAAAATCAATAAAATATATATTTTTTAAAAATAAAAATAAAACAAAGTATACACATGTATTTACTCATATAATTAAAAAATATATATATATTTTGAATATATTTTATTGATTTTCTACAGAGAGGAAGGGAGAGGGATAGAGAGTTAGAAACATCCGCAGGCCGACGCTCTATCCACTGAGCCAAACCGTTTTCGGCTAAAAAATATATTTTTTTATTGACTTTTTACAGAGAGGAAGAGAGAGGGATATAGAGTCAGAAATATCAATGAGAAACATTGATCAGCTGCCTCTTGCATGCCTCTCATTGGGGATCAAGCCCACAATCAAGGAACCTGCCCTCAATTAGAATTGAACCTGGGACCCTTCAGTCCACAGCCTGACACACTATCCACTGAGCCAAACCAGTCAGGGCTACTTATATAATTTTTAAATGTTTAAAATATATCAGAGCAATCATAATACTTTTGAAAATTAAAAAAAAATGAAATAATCAACCTACTAAATGCCATTAAAAGAAAACAGATGAGACAACTACATATTAATTATTTTTATAAAATGTTTACAAGCAGTTTTTTTTACTGGTTATTGGTATTATTGGTTAAATTCTTCTTTTAATGTTTGTATTTCCTAAAGTTGTTTCTTTCTTAACCATAATTATGTATTACTTTTATAATTAAGAAAAAAATTAAAGGTTATATATTAAAAAAAATTAATCACAGCTATCCAACACAAGCATAATATTAAAGCTTTACTAATAACACTAAAGCTTTACTAATGTTTAGTACATGTAAAAGCAAGTTGTTGTAAGTATACGCATAATTGCCTTATTAAATCTGATTACCTCACACTTTTCTGTCCTTAACAACTTTTAGAGTTCTGTTAAGTTTTGACAAATACCTCTGGGATAGCTTATGGAAACATCCAAATGAGACTACTATCATTAGAGAGTAATCCCTCTAATGATGTGGACTATCAAATGATTCTACCTTTCAGCTGAATTTAAAACATCTCTGGAAACAGATGATGACCTTGCATTTCCAACACTGCCAGTATGAGATCGTCTTCCTTTTGCTGAAGAAGTATCTAATGGTAAATCTCCCAAGCCCTGTAAATCATATAAAGAAAGGCACTGTAATGAAAGTTTTAACAGAATTAAATTGAAATTAATTCATAAAATGTAATTTTCATAGCAACCATTATTAATCTGTTTTTATGACTGAAAACATTTTTATTTTGGGGGGTTTGGCAATGACATTTATTAATTTATTTATTCTTAAAATATATTTTTATTAATTTCAGAGAGGAAGGGAAAGGGGGGGGAGAGAGAAACATCAATAAGAAAGAATTGTTGACTGGCTGCATCCTGCATGCTCCTACTGGGGATCTAGCTCACAACCTGACCATGTGCCTGAGTGTAATCAAACCATGACCTCCTGATTCATAGGCCAACACTTAACCACTGAGCCACATCAGACAAGAATGATTGAAAATATTTTAATAATCTGCTATGCTTATGCTTTAAAAATTATCAAGTATTAGATATATATAAAGTATCTTGTAATTAGTAGTAAATTAACAAAATATGTGAACAACTAATAGGAAATTATACTGGCTTGGTAAATGTTTAAAATTTTGTAAATGAATATATGAAATTTTTAAAAATGAATATGCTATATTTTATATAAATACTCTTCTTTTTAAATATATTTTATTGATTTTTTTACAGCAAGGGAGAGGGATAGAAACATTGATGAGAAACAACTAGTTGCCTCCTGCACACTCCCTACTAGGTATGTGCCCCAAATCGAACCTGGGACCCTTGAGTCTGCAGGCCAATACTCTATCCACTGAGCCAAAACAGCTAGGGCTATAAGTACTCTTCTTAAACCTAACCTCTATATAGAAAACTGGTGGCCTACTGCACGAAATTCATGCATGGAGGGTGGTTTCCTCAGCCCAGCCTGCACTTTCTCTAATTGGACATCCCTCTCGCAATCTGGGAAGGTTGGCTCCCAACTGCTCACCTGCCAGCCTGCCTGATTGCCCCTAACTGACCTCCCTTGCTTGCCTGATCTTGCCCCCAACTACCTTCCTCTGCCGGCCTGATCTTGCCCCAACTGCCCTCTCCTGCAGGCTTGGTTGCCCCCAAATGCC
Organism: Pipistrellus nathusii; assembly: GCA_963693515.1. NCBI lineage: Eukaryota > Metazoa > Chordata > Mammalia > Chiroptera > Vespertilionidae > Pipistrellus > Pipistrellus nathusii. The sequence continues at coordinate 108,551,023 of OY882858.1, forward strand.
CTCCCCTGCTGGCCTGATCTCAGCTCCAACTGCACTCCGCTGCAGGCCTGGTTGCCCCCAACTGCCCACCTGTGTCTGACTGATCTCAACCCCAACGGCCCTCCCCTGCTGGCGTGATCTCTTCCCTAACTGCCCTCCACTTGCGGGCATGGATGCCCCCAAGTGCCCTCCCCTGATTTGATCTCACCCCCAACGGCCCTCCCCTGCTAACCTGATCTTGCCCCCAATTGCCCTCCTCTGACAGCCAATTTGGTTCTGATTGGTCGGTTTCTATGCCAGTCAGCGTCAATATTGACAATGACATTTATTAATTTATTTATTCTTAAAATATATTTTTATTAATTTCGATCAGCTGCCTCTTGCACACACCCCCTCCGCCTCCTAGGCAGCCACTGGCTCCTCACAGTTGACCCAGATTTGGTTCTGCTTGGTCAGTTTGTATGCCAGTCAGCATCAAAAGCTCCACCTCCACTGAAACGATTTTGGCTCAGTGGATAGAGCATCGGGCTATGGACTGAAAGGTCCCAGGTTCGATTCTGGTCAAGGGCATGTACCTTGGTTGTGGGCACATCCCCAGTGCGGAGTGTGCAAGAGGCCGCTGATTGATGATTCTCTTTCATCAGTGTTTCTAGCTCTCTATCCCTCTCTCTTCCTCTCTGGAAAAAAATTAATAAAATATATTTTAAAAAATAATAATAAAATAAAAGTTCCGCCTCCTAGGCAGTCATTGGCTCCACACACTTCACCTAGATTTGATTCTGAATGGTCAATTTCTATGCTAGTCAGCGTCTCTGAGCCTATCAACGGGCCTAATCAGAAAGGTGGGGCTGATCAGCAGCCCTGGTGGAGGCCTGTAGAGAAATGGAGGCGCGCTGCTGGTCAGACTGGGTGAGAAAGAGAGAGAGGAGTGCTGATCAAAAGTTGCCACACAGGCAACGAATCAGTTCCTGTTTCGCAGGCCTCTCTCTGGCCCTGATTTGCAGCCCACCATGAATGCAGGACTGACTTCCAGTTGGTTGAGCCTCAGTCGTTACAACCCAGGGTTTTTATATATTAAAATAAGAACACATTACATAAACAATGAATTCTAATGGAACACCAGTGTGAGAATAAACCTTTTGATAATAACAATTTGAAGCCGAAACTGGTTTGGCTCAGTGGATAGAGCGTTGGCCTGCGGACTGAAAAGTCCTAGGTTCGACCTTGGTTGCGGGCACATCCCCAGTGGGGGGTGTGCAGGAGGCAGCTGATCGATGTTTCTCTCTCATCTGTTTCTAGCTTTCTATCCCTCTCTCTTCCTCTCTGTAAAACCTCAATAAAATATATTTTAAAAAAAATAATAATTTGAAACCTTTTTTTCCCCAATCTTTTTTTTTTTTTAATATATTTTATTGATTTTGTACAGAGAGGAAGGGAGAGAGATAGAGAGCTAGAAACATCGATGATAGAGAGTCATCAATCAGCTGCCTCTTGCACACCCCCTACTGGAGATATGCCCGCAACCAAAGTACATGCCCTTGACCGGAATCGAACCCGGGTCCCTTCAAGCCCCAAGCCAACGCTCTATCCATTGAGCCAAACCGGTTTCGGCTGAAACCTTTTTTATCCCTCTGATACTTGTATGTGAAATAATTCACAAATATAAAATATCTCATTTGAGTAAAATAATTTTTTCATGTTTTTTAAAAAAATATTTTTTATTGATTTTTTTTTTTTTTTACAGAGAGGAAGGGAGGGATAGAGAGTTAAAAACATTGATGAGAGAGAATCATCGATCAGCTGCCTCTTGCACACCCCCCACTGGGGATGTGCCCACAACCAAGGTACATGCCCTTGACCAGAATCGAACCTGGGACCTTTCAGTCTGCAGGCCGACGCTCTATTCACTGAGCCAAACTGATTTCAGCTTTTCATGGTTATTTTAATAAGTTCTATGGGAATGAAGTTGAAGTCTTTAGCATCAATAGGCAGAAAAAAAATGTTCTAAAATGTATATTATGAGTAGCCGGTTTTACTCAGTGGATAGAGCATTGGCCTATGAAGGAAGGATCCCAGGTTTGATTCCGGTCAAGGACATATGCTCGGGTTGTGGACTTGATCCATAGCGGGGCCCTTGCAGGAAGCAGCCGATCCATGATTCTCTCTCATCATGGATGTTTCCATCTCTCTCTCCCTCTTCCTTCCTCTCTGAAATCAATATAAAAATATCAATAAAAAAATAAAATGATCCAAAAAAATAAATTTAAAAAATATATATTATCATATATCTTTGAAATATCCTTTCATAAATTAATCCTTTGCCCAAGGTTATCAGAGAGAAATAACATAAATTACCATAGAAAAATTTTAATTTACTTGGTATTCCTTGAGCCACTCATTTCATAGACATTTCTAAATCCCATTACTTATCACTCATTTCATAGACATTTCTAAATCCCATTACTCTTAAGGAATGGGAGGCGACCTGGTGATTAGGGGAAGGCAACGCACCATCACACATTTGCTGCTGCCACTTTGGCAGCACAAGACTCAGGCAGCCCCAGGCAGCTGGGCCACCATCAGAGGCTTGCCTGTGCCTCGGGTTGGCCCTGGGTGGCTGGGCTTGCCTGCACCTTGGGCCGGCTCCTAGTGGCTAGAGAGCTGAGGGGACTGGGGGACCTGCCGCCCCAGTAGGGCTGGGGGGATTGTGCTGCCATCTTTGAGGGTATGGCAGTCAATTAGCATATTCCCTCCTTATTGGCTGTGGGTGCTGCCAACTTTGTGATGGTATGAGGGTCAATTAGCATATTCCCTCTTTATTAGATAGGATGGTACCAATGATTTTAGGATAGGGAAATTATCTAGATTTAATGTAACCACATGGGCCCTTAAAAGCTGAGAGCTTTCTGTGGCTTACAGCATAAGTAGGATTCTTATCCTTATGGAACTGAGAGAGAACACTGACAGCCAGCAAAGAAATGGTTGTCTACTTAGCATTGTAGTTGTTGAAATGCTACAGTAGTTATATTCTAAATGATCAACAGAGAGAATTGGAAAAGTAATTACTACGAACCTTTACCTTCCTGGGCAAATAAACTTTGCTTTGAAAGTTGTTTATATTAAACTTTTCTACATACCTTGTGTCGTAAGCTTTTAACAGATTCCTTAATATATGGCAAATCTTTAGATGGGACATACTTTTCAAGCATTTTATCAAAATTAGGATGACACATCATGAGGAAAAGCATCTTTCGACCATAATACCTATAGATATTTGAAAAATACATAAGTAGTTTTATGTCTTAAATAAGCAAAGAAATGGTTACTCATTCCTATAATCATAAGGAATTAAATTTGGCCAACAAGTGGAATGAATCTGTAACCAGATTCTTCTATAGACCCTTTAGGTAAGGGTCCAGTAATGTGTTCACCTTGATTTCCACCTTATGAGACCCTAAATAAAAGCAGTTGAGCCATATCAGACTGATAACCCAAAGAACAGTAAGTTAAAAAAAAAAAAAGTGTTGATATTTGTAGTAATTTATTATGCAGCAGTAGAAAATTAACATAGTTACCTTCTACATTATTAACTTTTGATATAATAACTCCCACAAGATTAATTCATAACTTCAAGTAATAGGCATCTTAAAATATTAAAAATTTGATATCCTTTTTTACTTTAGTCTCTATGAACTCAGTAGTCCCCCTCTCCCCTTTTAATCTAACTTTATCAATAACTGCCATAAATTTTTAGATTTTGTGTAGGGCATTATCAATCCCCATTCTAACTTTCCTAATGTTGTACACAATGAAACAAAGGCTAACAGTGGTTGAGTAATTTGTTTAAGGACAAATAGTGATTGGAGCTAGGAATTGAAACTAGGCTTCTGACTACACCCAAAATTTCTGTCACCACTACACCCACTGTATCATACACATCTTAATTATTTTACCAGCTTTCTTTGACAGTTCTTAACCTTCATAAATTTTTTTGTTCTTCAAGTACAGATAGCAATTAAAAATTTATGTAATTTTCTAAGTGCAGATATCCCATGTTTCTGAAGTTACTATGGTATCCATTTTTTATGTGCTCCTATTTTCTTGATTTTACCTGGCTGCTTGGAAAATATATCATTTTTCCATACATACACTACTTTATATTTCCTACAATGAAGTTCTTTTGCCACTTTTCTGCCCATTCATACAGTCTTGTGACATTTTGATGCAGTTCATCCATGTATCATGGCATCTACCTACACAGAATTATTGTAGTGCCATCTATAAATCTGGAGGATCCACTGTACACTCCCCAAAGATCATTTACAAATTGGTTAAATAAAACCATTCCCCCCAGCAACAATCCCAGAGTACACCACTTGTACATTTAAAGACATGTTCATTCTTTTTTATATATTTGTTTCTTTAGATTAAGCCCTCATACTAAGGGATTCAACAAATATTAGCAATCATTCACCTAGTTTCTTGTGAGCTGTCCTGAGCAAACTTAGCAGCAGCTGGTAATATACGTTCAGCCATATCTTTTGTTCCAGATAAAATACGGTCCACTTCCATAAGTTCCACTACATCTGAAAGGTGCTGGGCTGTACATCTTCTTACTGCAATGTGTAAATGGCTATAAGGAAACATGGTGAATTAAAAAAAAGTTGATGTATAAACAATTTTCCAAATATATACCCTTAAAGTTGAATGATTAATCTACTCCTAACCTTCAACACCCTTGAAAGCTAAAATGACAAATTATTTGCATTACCTATCCCTCATCAGGAAGTTAAAAATAAATAAGTAAATAAAAACTCAATCACTAGATTGAGAAACCAAGATGGCAGCACAGGTAAACACCTAAACTGTTGCATCACTCAACAATTGCAAAACTACAACTCAAAGACAAAACGAACATCATCCAGAACTACAGGAAGGCTGGCTGAGTGGAAATTCTATAACTAGAAGAAAAGAAAAAGCACACAGAGACTCAGAGGAGCTGCAGAAGGCAGAGGTATGAAGGTGCATATGGAGAAGGCTGGCAACTGAGTATATGGGCAGGCTTTTTCAATCGGGAGGGAGACAAAAGCTCCCGACTACCCTGAACTCCAGTTCATGGCAAGACTCTGGGGACCCAGACTCATACGAGGAGAAACTGGACTGTCTGTCAACGGGCAAAACTCGAGGGCGGCTTTTTCTCAGAGGTACAGCAATTACTGTGGGACACTGAGACCCACAGGCCTCTTAGTACAGGAATGACGGGAAGCCACTGCTGTCTGCTGCGCCCTGAGGCTCTGCCACATCCAAACTGAGCACAGAAGCTTTTGCAAGTCTTGTCTCATAAGTGTGTCTCTAGCACAGAAGTTCTCCCAGCATAGACACAGCCAATTGGCCTAGAAATTAATTTCTCCCAGTGACACCAACAATCAAGGCTTAACTTGATTAAGACTTGCACACAAGACTGTGCACCCAGCCCGCAAAGGGGTGCACCAAGAGTGTCCACCTCAGGTAATTGGGGAGGCTGAGCCACTGGGCCCTATAGGACACCTACTACACAAAGCCACTCTATCAACTCAGGGAAACAGCCAAAATGCAGAGACAAAGAGACAGGTCACAAATGAAAGAAATGGAGGAAAACAAACTACTGGATATAGAGTTCAAAACCTCCGTTAAAAGGTTTTTCAAAAATTTTTTTAAAAAGACCGATAAATTTAGTGAGACCTCTAGGATATGAAAAAGGACCAACTAGAAATTAAGCATACATTGATTGAAATAAAGAATAATATATAGCGGAAACCAATTTTGCTCAGTGGATAGAGCATTAGCCTGTAGACCGAAAGGTCCTAGGTTTGATTCCAATCAAGGGCATGTACCTTACTGCAGGCACATCTCCAGTGGGGGGTGTGTAGTAGGCAGCTAATTGATGTTTCTCTCTCATCAATGTTTCTAACACTCTATCCTTCTCCCCTCCTCTCTGTAAAAAATCAATAAAATATATTTTTATAAAAAGAATAATATACAGAGATCCAACATCAGACTAGAGGATTGCAAGAATCAAGTCAAATATTTGAAATAACAAAGAAGCAAAAAACACCCAAATGGAAAAGCAAAAAGCAAAAAAAAAAACCAACAAAAAAAATGAAGATAACGTAAGGAGCCTCTGGGACAACTTCAAGCCTACCAACAACCGAATTATAAGGGTGCCAGAAGAAGAGAGAGAGGAAGATACAGAAAACCTATTTGAAGAAATAATGACTGAAAACTTCCCTCACCTGGTGAAAAAAAACAGACTTACAAGTCAAGGAAGTGCACAGAACCCTTAACAAAAGGAATCCAAAGAGGACCACACCAAGAGACATCATAATTAAAATGCCAAGGGCAAAAGACAAAGACAGAATATTAAAAACAGCAAGGGAAAAAAGTTAATTACCTACAAGGGAGCACCCATATGAACATCAGCTGATTCTCAATAGAAACTATGCAGGCCAGATGGGAGTGGCAGGAAATAGTCAAAGTGATGAATAGCAAGAACCTACAACCAAGATTACTGTGCCCATCAAACCTATCATTCAGAATTGAAAGTCAGATAAAGAGCTTCACAGATAAGAAAAAGCTAAAGGAGTTCATCACTGCCAAACCAGTATTATATAAAATGCTGAAAGGTATTCTTTAAGAAGAGGAAGAAGAAGAAAAAGGTAAAGATAAAAACTATGAACAACAAATACATTTCTATCAACAAGTGAATCTAAAAATTAAGTGAATAAAAAATCTGATGAACAGTATAAACTGGTGAATATAATAGAATCAGGGGCATAGAAAGGGAGTAGACTGACAATTCTCAGGGGAAAGGGATATGGGGGGGTGCAGGAGGAGACTGGATAAAAATCGTACGCCTATGGATAAAGACATTGGGGGGAGGGCAAGAGAAAGGGTAGGGTGGGAACCTGGTGGAGAGGAGCTCTAGGGGAAAAAAGAGGAAAAATTATAATAATCTGAACAATGAAGATTTATTAAAAACAAAATAAAACAAATCTTAATCACTGACATTTATTTAGTGCTAGATCTCCAAAATACATATTATTAGAAAAAATATTATTATTCTTTGTATGTTCAGCACCTAATACAGTATTTATTACAAACAGATTATTTAATAAATGTTTTTCAACTGAAATAATACCGGAATCTACTTGTTTTTCTCTATACCTGAGATTATAAACAACTGCATTTTCAGATTAAGGACATATGAAGATTATTTTAAACATTACCTTTGTCCTCCATTGATAAGAGAAACAACTGCACGTGCAGGAGTTACATTACTGACCATGGCTCTCAAGGCTTTGTCAACATCTTCTCTTATAAATGTATTTGATTCTCCTGCCTTATGCAACAAAACTTTTATTGTAGTATCTAGTTCTTGATCCATGTTTTTTTTCAGGTAAGTGAAAAGATCACTTAAACAGACCACAGCAGCACGAGAAACTCCAGAGCGTAAATTTTTCACCTAAAAAACATTTCTAAAATGTACATTTTGCTGATACTCTAAAAGAAAATCAGTAATAATAACTTTGAATTTTACTATTAAAATACCAAGTTTTAACATGTATTATCTTATGTAATAAAAATAAACATTAGTAATTTTTTTAAATGTTGAAAAGGCATGAGTTCCTTTATATACAAGCCTACTAACATCATTTAGAAGTTTTTTTTTAGAGATAATATAAATGTGGCATGTTTATTCTTTATTATTCAAACAATCCTTAACTCAGTTGAAAATAAGTTTACCTCTTGAACTACTGCAAAATTTGTTTCATGCAACTTTGTGTTTAATATTTCAGAATGAAAAGCAGCTAAGCATCTAATAAAATTCAACCCCTCAATCTTCTTCTCCCTATGGGGAAAGAAACAAATGACAAAATCACTTATTAAAATGAGGCTCGACTGGATCAGAATGTCTTCTTCTGTGTATGAAACGCTGCCCATGAGGGCACCTGGCCCATTTTCCCTTATCATGTAGGAATTCCAAATTAAAAAATATGTGCAGTGTTATTTGCTCTAGTAGTTCTCTTTTATGATTCAAAACCACTATTCACAAACTAAGATCATGCTTTGTAAATAAAAAGGAAAATGTTTGTCCCCTAGTAAGAATGACATATCCTTTCTAAAAAAGAGGGAAAGGAATAACAAACAAAAGGTGAGAAAAACAGTAAAACAAAAATAGGAAAAAATAACTACTATTACCTTGTTTGAATAAATACAGTAATTTATTATATAACTTGTATTTCTTTTCTATAACTTGTATTTCTTTTCATTATATAATATAATGAGTCAAATGAAGGGTAGGTGAATACTAACACCAACATGGTGAATTCATTTGGATTTTAGATACAACATTTCAAATTTGATGGTTTTTATATTGTTGGTTTGATAATGTGAACTAAGGTGAGTTTCCTAAGTTGGAATATTAAGTTAATGGTTATTTTTTTAAATTTCTTTTTTGATTAAGGTATCATATATTTGTCCTCATCCCCCCATTCCCACCCAAACCTCTCCCCACATATGCCCCCATCCCCCTGTTTTCCATGACCACTGGTTAGGCTTATATGCATGCACACAAGTCCTTTGGTTGATTTCTAATGGTTATTTTTTTAAGCAGTTAAATTTTCTGAATAAATTATGAAAAACAGAGAAGAGAGCTAATATTCTAAGGTAGTAAAAACAAACCTACTTAGTAACTGTCTGCTTCAAAAATTTCATTTTATTCATAAGCATAAAACAGTTTACAGTAACAATTTAGATGTAGAAGCAACCCAATTCTATACAAATTAAAGTACATAGAAAGTGGAGTTGAGAGAAGTATAAACAAGAAATTAAAAACCAGTGGCTAGCGGAAACCGGTTTGGCTCAGTGGATAGAGTGTCGGCCTGCGGACTGAAGGATCCCGGGTTCGATTCCAGTCAAGGGCATGTACCTTGGTTGCAGGCACATCCCCAGTAGGGGGTGTGCAAGAGGCAGCTGATCGATGATTCTCTTTCATTGATGTTTCTAACTCTCTACCCTCTCTCTTCCTCTCTGTAAAAAAATCAATAAAATATATATTTTTTAAAACAAAAACAAAAAAAAAACAGTGGCTAAAATTTTTCCAAATATGATCAAAATTATAAACTCTCAGATCCAAGAATAAGCCCCCAAAAGTAAAACCACAAAAAATAAACAACCCGCCCCCTCAACACCACAAGATGGGAAATCAGAATCAAATTGCTAGAAAGAGTGTTAAAGGGAATATTCTTAAAGGTAGCTATAGAAAAGACACATAACATACAGAAGAACAAAGATAAAAATTACAGAAGACTTCAGGTCAGAAATATAAAAGCCAGAAATGAATTGAATAAAATCTAAGTGCTAAAAGGAAACAAACAACAACAACAAAAATAAACTTAACAAATCTTCAATTATAGTTGGAGATTTCAAAAGCCCTTTCCTAGTAATTGATAAGAGAAAATCAGTAATAACACAGAAAACTTAAACATTAGCAACCAACTTGATCTACTAGACATTTATAGAACACTACAACCAATAACAGCAAAACGCAGATTCCTTCCAACTTCATGTGAAATGTTCATCTGAAAAAGAGAAAGTATCTCTATCCTCATGGATCTCCTAATGAGGGGAAAAATAAGGTCAGGTCACAAAATGGAATATTGAAAATAAAGAAGCAGCCCTAGCTGGTTTGGCTTAGTGGTTAGAGTGTCAGCCTGAGGACTTAAGGGTCCCACGTTCAATTCCAGCCATGGGCATATGCCAGGTTTGTGGGCTCAATCTCCAGTAGGGGTAGTGCAGGAGGCAGCCAATCAATGATTCTATCTCATTGTTGATGTTTCTATCTCTCCCCCTCTCTTCCTCTCTCGAATAAAAAGAAATATATTTTTTAAAATAAAGCAGCATAAGACGATGGGGAAAACACTATTTTAGTGATGGTCATGAAAGAAGCTTTTCTGAGGAGGTGACATTTGACAGTTATCTGAATGAAATGAGAGAGAAAGCCATTGGGAAACTGTTCAAAAAATGAAATACAAAGATCTTGAGTTAGAAATGAGCTTGGATATGCAGAAAACAACCAGGTAGCTAGAGTGGATAAGTAAGGCAGAGCATGGTAGAGAATGAAGCTACAAAAAGATGCAAGGGAGAGAACCAAGACAGAGGTGTAAGGTAAACACCAGTACTCACCACCTCCCATAATCACATCAAAATTATAACTAAATACACAACAAAAATCATTCACAACCACCTGAAAGTTGGCTAAATGGAAGTCCTACAACTAGAGAAGTAAAGAAAGTACATCAAGATTGGTAGGAGGAATGGAATGGCTGGTCTGAAACCCAGGTGTTATGTCGTGTTTGTTTTTTTAATGGGAGAGAGGGGGAGATACCTTGGCTGTGGAGTCCACCCATAAAAAGCAAGGGGTCCCAGCCCCACACCAGACCCCAGCCCAGCGTTCTGGAGCCAAGACGATAATTCCCTGTAACTTTGAGCAGTAAAAACCAGTGGGGATTGTGGTTGAATGATATCAAGGCTGCTAGAGCCCCAGGCAGTTCCCCTTAAAGGGCCAGCACATGAACGTACACATCCTGCTTCCTCTGAGCTTCAGCATCTGGCAGTGAATTTGGGAAACCCAGGGATATAAGGGGAGGAACTGAATTGTTTGGCATTGGGGCAGGAACTCGGGGCAAGAACATGGGGCAGCTCTCCTATGCTGGGGGAGGGTGTGCTCACAGGGGTCACTGTTCTTGTGCAGGGACTCCTCCTCCCCGCACCACCCTCCCCCCAAGCAGGGCAGACTGGCAGCCATATCTGTCACCTTCTGGGTGACCCACAGTGTTTGTTCTGCTTTGTTGATTCCCTGAAACCTGGCCCCATGCAATTTGCCAATCCCACCTAAGCAGTTTGCAGTGGCTTTTCCATATGAATGGCCTGTCCTGGCTCAGGTTTCAGACTTTTTGTCACTCTCTCAAACAAGCAGCAGCTGGTGTTACCATGCCCTAAACCTATCAATAAGAGGCCCAAGAACCAGCACTAGCAGTAGCCTGCTTTGCTGCAGAGGTGGGACTTGCTTGGGCTTTTCGAAGCCCAATACAAATAGCAGCCATCTGAAGATCTCTCTGTGGCTCCTGCCAGATGGCTTCAGGCAGTGGCTGACTTTGCACCTCCCTGAGGGCTCCAGAGCCAGTGCCCCTAGTGGACCGATTCAGACCATACCAGATCAGAAGTCTACACATCCATAAACAACGCATTCAAGGAGCAGACTCAGTGAGCAGCAAAGACTCATGGATGCAAGTCCTGATCCATAGGGGCTTCTCCTGCATAGCAGCTCTACCACTGTTCTAGCAACTGGTCCTCACAACCAACTTGCCTGGAGGTCAGTTCCTCCCAGTGAACCAACAGCAATCGAGGCTCAACTACAACAAGATTGCTCACACAGCCCACACAGGGGTGGACCTAGCAAGTTTAGTCAGCTCAGGGGACTGAGCCACTGGGCAGGACACCTATTACACAAGGCCACTTTACCAACTCTAAGAGACATAATAGCTCCACCTAATACATAGAAACATAGGGAAGCAGCTATAATGCAGAGACAAAGAAACATGTCAAAAATGAAAGAAATGGAAGCAGGCAAGCTACTGGATGCAGAATTCAAAACAATAGTTCATTAAGATCAAGGATCTTAATGAAAGCTTGCTTCAAGGGATTTAGTGAGACTTTCAAGGATCTTAGAGAGAATTTCAAAGACATGATAAAGGACATGTCAGAAATTATGCATACACTAACTGAAATAAAAAATAATTTATAGGAATTCAACAGTAGAGTAGATGACTCTGAGAGTAAAATCAATAATTTGGAATATGAAGAAGCAAAAAAACACCCATCCAGAAGAGCAAAAAGGAAAAAGAACCTAAAAATATGAAGATAGTATAAGGAGCCTCTAGGACAACTTTAAGCATACCAACATTCACATTGGGGGTCAGGGAGAGAGAAGAGAGAAAGACAAGGAGAAGAGAAAGAGCAAAATATTAAAACCTATTTGAATAAATAATGACAGAAAACTTCCCCTATCTGGTGAAAGAAATAAACTTACAGATCCAGGAAGCAGAGAGGGTCCCAAACAAGAGGAAGCCCAAGAGGCCCACACCAAGACACATTATAATTAAAATGCCGAGGGTTAAAGACAAAATATTAAGAGCAGCAAGAGAAAGGCAGTTATTTACCTCAAGGGAGCACCCATACAACTGTCAGGTGATTTCTTAACAGAAACTTGGCAGGCCAGAAGGGAATGACAAGAAATATTCAAAAACAAACAAACAAACAAACAAAAACAAACAAAAAAAACAACAACAAAAAAGAAATATTCAAAGTTATGAATAACAAGAACCTACAACCAAGATTACGCTACCCAGCAAAGCTATCATTTAAAATTGAAGGTCAGATAAAGAACTTCACAGACAAGAAAAAGTTAAAGGAGTTCATCACCACCAAACCAGTATTATATGAAACTAGTGGCTTGGTGCATGAAATTCAAAAGCGAATTAATTAGAAGAAATGTTTTAATATTACTATTTGCCCTTTCTCTATAATAGGCGTGTCAGAGATGAAAGAAAAATTAGTAAAATGTATAAGAAAATTTCCCTCCTGTCAAGTCCCTGCCCACCACCTACATGTGCTTCAAAAATGCAAGAGACCCAGCCCCAGCCATCCCTACCCCCCAGGGTGAGACCCAGACCCTGCCGGCCCCACCCCATCAAGCCCCTCAGGGCAGGGGCTGCAGCCTCAGGTTCCCCAGCCCAGCACCAGGTCTGGTGCACAGCCTCAGGTCCCCCGGCCCGATGCTGAGTGGGGGTTACAATCTCAGGTCACTTGTCAAGCCCCAATGGTCTCCCAGCCTCAGGTCTCCCAGCCTGACACTGCGATGGGGGGAGGGTCTCTCATCAAGACCCCGCAAGGTAAGGTGCATAACCTGGGCGTAGGAGTGGCGCGAAGAGATTAACTAAAGATCTTATATGCATATGTGCATTACCTATGGACACAGACAATAGGGTGGTGAAGGCGTGGGGTGGGGCAGAAACCAGGTGAAGGAGCATTGGGGAAAAAAGGAGAACATCTGTAATACTCTCAACAATAAAGTTTACCAAAAAAAACATAAAAGGCAAGGGATAGCTAATGAAGGACCCTAAAAGTTATAGTAAGCAGTTAAAGGACCCTGTAAACTATAGTGAACAGTTAAAAAAAAATTTGTGTGGTTTAGAGAGCCAGGAGGGTTTTTTCATGCGGAAATCTGATTTATGTTTTATTTTTATTTTTTGATATATTTTATTGATTTTTTACAGAGAGGGAGAGGGACAGAGAGTTAGAAACATCGATGAGAGAGAATCATTGATCAGCTGCCTCTTGCAGACCCATCACTGGGAATGTGCCCACAACCAAGGTACATGCCCTTGACTGGAATTGAACCTGGGACCCTTCAGTCCACAGGCCAACGCTCTATCCACTAAGCCAAACCGGTTTTGGCCTGATTTATATTTTAAAAGCATCTCTCTGGTTGTTATATAAGGTGGGCAAATAATGGATGCATGGAAACCAGTAATCACACTGCTATAGAAAGGCGAGAGGCAACTGTGGCTTAGATTAGAAGAACAGCAGCAGAGATTGCAGGATGTGAGTGGGTTTAGGATATGTTTCATAAATAGTAAAACTGATGAAATGGGAAGATATGAGAAAATATTAGCACTCAGCTAGTACAAACAAATAAATGTCCATGGCAGGGGCATTAAGTAAGATGGTGAGTACTGGTGGAGAAGCAGATTTGGGCCTAGAAGAAGGGGAAATAAAAAGTTCTGTTTTAAGGATTTTTGCATCTATATTCATGAGATATATTGGGTATAATTCTGTAGTTTTCTTTTTTTGTGTGTGTTTGTATGGCTTTGATATCAGGGTCATACTGGCTTCAAAGAATTAGATAGAGAGTACTCTAACATCTTCAGTGTTGTAGAATATTGTGGAGAGTTGATTTCTTCCTTAAATATTTGGGATAATGCAGCAATTAAATTATCTGAGCCTGGAGTTTTCTTTGTGGCAAAGTTTTAAACTCAATATCCTTAGCAGATAATGAGTTATACAGATTATCTAATTTCTTTTTTAGTTTTGTTAGTTTCTATATTTCAAGGAATTTGTCCATTTCACTAAGTTGTCAAATTTCATTGATTCAGCTGAAACCGGTTCGATTCCAGTTGGGGGCGTGTACCTTGGTTGCGGGCTTATCCCCAGTAGGGGATGTGCAAGAGGCAGCTGATCGATGATTCTCTTTCATCGGTGTTTCTCTCTATCCCCCTCTCTCCCTCTCTGTAAAAAATCAATAAAATATATTTAAAAATTTTTTTCATTGATTCTGAGAGGAGAGGAAAATGTTGGCAGAATAGACAGACATGTTCTGAGCCTTGTCCTGAAGCAGAAAGAAAGAACAGCTGAGGATGGCACTTGGAGTGTTTGTTAGCAAGCTAAGGGACAGGCGGACTCCAGGAGAAGGCAGGCGGTAGACTGCTGGACGGGGTTCCCCTGACAGGGAAGCACCCACAGCGGGACTGGGTCCCCTCCCGGGCTTGGATGGGGAAATCTTGCCATCTTTAAAGGAAAGTGGATCTTGTCAGAGGCCTGAATGTCCACAACCACAGTGACCACCTAGCAGCTGTGAGCCCCAGAACACTGGTCCCAGGTGGCGTGAATGCTTGGACTCAAAGGAGCTCTCCAGTGTACCACTGAAAGGTCAGATTTCGCGGGGATATGGTGAGTCCCAGCGGAAGACAGAAGTGCGCTCAGGGCGCATGGAAGATGGAGGACCAGGAGGTGTTTACAAGGAGAAGCCCCGGGCTGTTGGGCTGGTGTGACCCATGATTGTGGAAGGAGTTCCTAATAGAGGGATCTCTAAAGAGCAACCCGTTTTAATCTGATGTGTAGGGATAGCCAGCGAGTTTCAGGGGAGTGAAGTCTGCTCGGACTTGCCCTCCAGCCTCCGCAAACCGGTTGAGTGACACAGAAAAAAAAAAAAGCTAGAGAGGCCTTAGAGCCCTGGAAGTCAACCCAGAAACACTGCCGCCCAGAGGCTGAATCACAAATTGACCCTAGTGTAATGAAAAATAAAAGAACACCGGAAATTAAGGCACCACATGGTTAAAAATCAGGACTCAATTACAACACTGAGGAGCAGTGAAACGCAAGGAACTGCAATACTGTCTGGACTGAGAAACAGGTGTGCCAAACAAAATGATAGAGGAAGTGAATGACCTTTACTACCGCACAATTTATTGTATTTAAAAATTTTTTTTTTAATTTTTGTTTTTATTTTCATTATATGCTTCATTTACTCAAGAAAATTTTTTTCCTCACTTGATTTTACCTTTTTAATTATTACATATTTATTTGTAATCAGCATTATTACTATTTTACCTTTTTTATTTTACTTACTTTAGTGATTTTTATTATTATTATTTTCAAGTGTCATATTATTTGCTCTTTATTTTACTTCGGGATTAGTGTTCTATAGTCACTTCACCTTTCCTTCACCATCGCTTTATTCTATCTCAATGCTACATGTATGCCATCACTCTCTTCCTAACCTTTCTCCTTTGGTGTCCTGTTTATCTTAACCCTTTTCTGCTCTAGCTTTCCCCTATTCTTTCTGTTTACTCCCTGCTAAAATTTCACTCTACTTATATATATGTAATTTCCATCCCCCTGCTCCAAGTCCATACACACATCCCTTTTTGCTGTCCTAACTAAAAGAAATAAATGAATGAATAAATACATAATAAAAATTATTTTTCCCTGTCCTTTTGTAGTTGTTTGTTGAATGTGAACTATATTTAAGTTTTATGCTTTTTTGTGAGATTGTTTTGGTTATTCTTTTGTTTGATTATATGTCTTTGTTTCCTGTGTTTTAGTTTGTTTTTTACTTCTCCTTTCCCTTTCCTTGCTGGATATTAGTTGGTGTTATAGGTTGTATTAATCTCCAGATATTTATTGTGGACATTTGCTGTGATTAATGGTTGTTCTATTGGAGTTTCCTCCCCATCTATATGTATATAGATTGTTCCTCATTTTTCTCTTAGTCTTGTTCTAGTCTCTCTTATTTTTTTTCTCTTTTTCCCAATTTCACCTTGCCACTCCTTTTTTCCCTTTCTTTTTACTCTTCTATCTCTCCTACCTCTCTAATTTGCCTTTCTCTTGTGGTCACCGTAATTGGAGGTTAATAATATCAAGAATACATTGCTGTTCAGTACCTTGTGTGTTGTACCTGGTTGTGTTGTATTTTGTGCCTTTAAATCAACACAGGGGAGTGAGAACTACAAAACCAGATGTCCTGAAAAGAGAGACCATGGGGAGACAACGAAACAGCCCACATATGAAAGAAAAGCAGGCATAACCAGAAAGGGAAGTAAACAAATTAGAGACAAGCAACATATCAGAGCAAAAATTCAGAAAAATGGTCATAGATGGCTGAAAAGAATGGCGACAAATTGTACAATATAAGTAAGAACGAAGAGGAAATGAGGAAGAGTCAAGAAGAAATGAAAAATGACATCATTGCTGTAAAGAACTCAATAGAAAGTATCAAGAGTAGATTAGAAGCAGAGGATGCCATCAGTGAGCAAAAAGACAAGATGGAAAAAATACCCAAGTAGAGCAGCTTCTAGAAAAAAAAACAATCAAAAAACAGGAGAGCCTAAGGTAACTTTGGGACAAAACAAAACAACACCCGCATAATAGAGATTCCAGAAGAAAAGGAAACTGAGGAAGGCATAAAAAACCTGTTTCAAGAAATAATGACAGAAAACTTTCCTGACATAGGGAAGAAAAAATCCACACAAATTCAAGCAGCTCAAAGAGTCCCAAGCAAAATGAACCCCAGAAGACCAACACAAAGGCTCATTATAATTAAATTGGCAAACACCAAAAACAAAATAAAAATCTTCAAAGCAACCAGAGAGAGACAAAAGGTTACATACAAAGGAACCCCCATCAGACTAGCAACTGATTTCTCAACAGAAACTCATCAGGCACAAAGGGAATAGAATGAAATATACAGAGTCATGTAAAGGAAGGGTCTGAATACAAGAATACTTACCCAGCAAGGTTATCAATCAAAACTGAAGGTGAAATCAGGAGCTTCACACACACAAAAAGACTAAGGGAGTATATCACCACCAAACCAGCAATGCAAGAAATGCTAAAGTGTCTGCTGTAAAAAAGAAAAAAAAGAAAGAAAAAAAGAAAGAAAGAAAGGAAAAGAAATAGGAAGCGAAGGAACATACGGGCAAAAATGGTGACAAATAAGTACCTATCAATAATAATTTTAAATGTAAATGGATTAAATGTCCCAATCAAAAGACATAGGGTAACAGAACAGATAAGAAAACAAGACCCATATATGTGCTGTCTACAAGAAACCCATCTCAGAAAAAAAGACGCACACAGACTGAGGATGAAGGGATGAAAAACAGTTTTCCAGGAGAATGGAAATGAAAAAAAAAAAAAGCTGGGGTAGCAATACTTATATCTGACAAATTAGATCTCAAAGTGAAGGACATACTAAGAGATAAGGAAGGCCACTTCATAATACTAAAGGGAGCAACCCAACAATAAGAAATAACTGGTAAACATATACGCACCCAATACAGGAGCACCCAAATACATAAAAAACAAAACAAAACAAAAAAAACTCTTGGAGAACATCAAGGGAGAGATTAACAGCAATACAATCATAGAAAGAAACATTGATGTGAGAGAGAGATATCAATTAGATGCCTACTGAATGAGTCCCAATCAGAATAGGGTATCAAGCCTGCAACAGAGTTATGTATCCTTGATGGGAATCAAACCCGAGACTCTTCAGTCCATGGGCTGACACTCCAACCCCTAAGCCAAGCCAGCGAGGGCTACTTGGCAATTTTTTAAAAATATATATTTTATTGATTTTTACATAAAAGAAGAAAAAGGGACAGAGAGTCAGAAACATCGATGAGAGAGAAACATCAATCAGCTGCATCCTGCACACCTCCTACTGGGGATGTGCCCACAACCAAGGTACATGCCCTTGACCAGAATCAAACCTGGGACCTTTCAGTCCACAGGCTGATGCTCTATCCAGTGAGCCAAACCATTTAGGGCCTGTCTGGCAATTTCCTATTAGGTGCCAGACAGTGTGAATTTTACCTTGGATATTGTATTCCTATAAATATTCTTGAACTTTGTACTGGGATGTAGTTATTTGGAAAATGTGATCATATCAGGCCTTGCTTTGTTTGGTGGGACCGATCCAATATTTACCTTAGAGTTTATTCATTCCATAGATGAAATAAAATTCTTCTGAATTTTCGATCCTTGTGAGTTATGAAGGTTTTCACTCTGCTGGTAGGAACAGGAGGTATTCTTGGTATTGTATATGCTCTAGGAATTATTGCCTATACTTTTTTGAATGGCCCTTGTTCTGGCATCAGGTAATTTGCTTACATGCATGCTCTGACCAGTTCTCAGATTAACATTTGAGAAGATTTCTCTGATGGCTTCTGAAGTTCCTTGTGGGGCTCTATTCTCTCTGGCATTCTGCCCTGCAAACTCTAGCTACCATGGACTCCCCAAACTCCCAGCTCCATCTCTATCTCTGCTGATATCAAGATGGTGTCTCCCTCCTTAAGCTGTGACCTGCAGATTTCAGTTCAATTTCAGCGTAGGGCACATGCCCGGATTGTAGGCTAGATCCCTGGTTGGGAGTGTGCAGGAGGAAGCAGAGAGATGTTCCATTCTCACAGTGACATTTCTCTCCTCTCCTTCACCCCGTCCCTTCGTCTCTTTCTAAAAATAAATTAAAAATATTGAAATAGAAAAAAACCAAGTTGGCGGTATAGGTAAACACCTAAACTGCTGCCTCACACAACAATTTCAAAAATACAACTAAAAAACAAAACATCTATCACCCAGAACCACGGGAAAGCAGGCTGAGTGGAGTTCTATAACTAGAAGGAAAGAAAAAAGAGCATTGAGACATACACAAGTGCTAAAAAGTTAAGGTACGAAAGCATTCAAATTGGACTGATGGAGGGTGTTGTTTTTTTTCAATCTGAAAGGACACTAGCACCCAATTATTCTGAAATCCAGAATAATTTGGGAGACGCTGGGTCCCAAACTCCTACGGGGAGATGCTGGACTGTCTGTTATTGGGTCAGAAACTGATGGTGATTACTTTTTTTTTTTTTTTTTAATAAATCTTTATTGTTCAGATTATTACAAATGTGTTCCCCTCTCACCGCCCCCCCCAATTGCTCCCCTCCACTAGGTTCCCACCCTCTCCACTTTCCCCACCCTCCTTTGTTCTCCTTCACAGGTGCAGTTTTTGCTCAGTCTCTTCCCGCACCCCCCACTGCCTTTTCCCCAAGAATCGTCAGACCACTCCCCTTCCACACCTCTGATTCTATTATATTCACCAGTTAATATTGTTCATCAGGTTTTTTAATTCCCTTGGTTTTTAGTTTCACTTGTTGATAGTACGTATTTGTTGTTCATAATTTTTATCTTTATCTTCTTCCTCTTCCTAAATAACCCCCTCCAGCAATTCATATAATTCTGGTTTGGCGGTGATGAACTCCTTTAGCTTTATTTTATTTGTGAAGCTCTTTATCTGGCCTTCAATTCTGCATGATAGCTTTGCTAGGTAGAGCAATCTTGGTTATAGGTTCTTGCTATTCATCACTTTGAATATTTCTTGCCATTCCCATCTGGCCTGCATGGTTTCTGTTGAGAAATCAGCTGACAATCGTATGGGTACTCCGTTATAGATAATTACCTGCTTTTCTCTTGCTGCTTTTAATATTCTCTATTTGTCTTTTGCTCTTGGAATTTTCTTTCTTCTTTCTTTCTTTCTTTCGTTCTTTCTTTCTTTTAAATATATTTTATTGATTTTTAACAGAGAGAAAGGGAGAGATAGAGAGCTAGAAACATCGATGAGAGAGAAACATCGACCAGCTGCCTCTTGCACACCCCCTACCGGGGATATGCCCACAACCAAGGTACATGCCCTTGACCGGAATCGAACCTGGGACCCTTCAGTCCGCAGACCAACGCTCTACCACTGAGCCAAATCGGCTTCGGCTGCTCTTGGAATTTTCATTATGATGTGTCTTGGTGTGGTCCTTTGGATTCCTTTTGTTTGGGGTTCTGTGTGCTTCCTTGACTTGTAAGTCTATTTCATTCACCAGGTGGGGGAAATTTTCTGTCACTATTTCTTTCAATATGCTTTGGGTATCTTGTTCTCTCTCTTCTTCTGGGACCCCCATAATTCTGTTGGTTTGCTTGAAATTGTCCCAGAGGTTTCTTACACTATCTGCAACTTTCTGGATTCTCTTATCTTCTTGCTTCTGTGGAGGAGCACTTTCTGGCTCTTTGTGTTCCAAATCTTGTCTTGATTCTTGCGATCTCCCAGTCTGTTTGTAGGACTCTGTGTAATATTTTTTATTTCAGACAATGTTTTCTTTATTTCTAGTTGCTCCCTTTTTATTTCTAGTTGATCCCTTTTCATATCCTCATAGATCTCATTTATTTTATCGGCCTTTTTTTTAGGAAATACTTGAAAAACCTTATAACTGTAGTTTTGAACTCAATATCCATTCTTTTATTTTCCTCCATCTCCTTCCTTTGTGTCCTGCCTCTTCTCTGCATTTTAGCTGTTTTCCTGATTTGATGGAATAGTTTTGTGTGCTAGGTGTTCTAGTAGAGCCCAGTAGCACAGCCTTCTCAGTTACCTGAGGTGGACAGTCTTGGTGTAGCCCTTTTTGGGCTGTGTGTGCAGTCTTGTTGTTCAGCCTTGTTTATTGTTGGTATCACTGGGAAATGTTGATCTCTAAGCCAATTGGCTGTGAGGATCAGCAGTGTCTCAGCTAGGAGGGCTTCTGTATTCCACTTGGATGGGGTGGAGTCTCGGGGTGGTGCAGACAAGCTTTGGTTCCCTCTGAGGGTGATTTCTTGCAGAGGTGCGCCCAGTAATCATTGTTTACTGCACTGGGTTGCAGGACACGGGGACTTGGAAACACGGAAATGCAGAGAAGACTGACTGGCAGGCATCGCTGTTTGCCACACCCTAGCCTAGTGACTCCCTGAGACCCCAATCAGCACAATTTACAAACTCACCCAAGCTCCACCCAGTGGCTTTGCATATAAATGGTCTGCCCTATTGAAGCTTAACCTAACATACAGCTCTGGTCAGACAGCTCCAAAACCTCTAAACCCCAAGCAAAGAGGAGAAAACTGTAGTTCTCGCTGTAGCTCCTGTTGTGTTGCCTCAGACAAAGCTATTCTACCAACTCAGGGAAGCAGCAAAAATGAGGAGATCACAAACAAAAGAAATAGAAGAAAACAAACGACTGGATATAGAGTTCAAAACCACGGTTATAAGGTTTTTCAAGGATTTCCTAGAAAAGGCCAATAAATTTAACAAGACCCTTGAGGGTATGAAAAAGGAACTACTAGAAATTAAACATACTCTGACTAAAATAAAAAATATTATACAGAAACCCAGCAGCAGACTAGAAAAAGAAAAGAATCAAGTCAAATACTTGAAATACAAAAAGGCAAAAAACACTCAACTGAAAAGCAAAAAGAAAAAAGAATTTAAAAAGTTGAAGATAGTATAAGGAGCCACTGGGACAACTTCAAGCATACCAACATATCAGAATAATGGCGGTGCCAGAAAAAGAGAGAGAGCAAGATTCTGAAAACCTATTTTAAGAAATAATGACTGAAAATGCTGGAAAACAAAACAGTGTCACTAAAAAAGAGATGTTGACAGGAAGTCAGGAAGGCTGGTCAACAACCTTAATTGCTCTAACCTTTAGTTGAGATGTTAGCTGAAGCAGCCTCCACCTTGTTTTGTCCTGTGTAAGTTTCTGTTATTTCCTGCCTAAGGGCTACATGTAAATTTATGTTTACGTTGCCTAAGATGCCTTCCCCAAAGCCTCAATAAAAGGAATGGCAGGGCCAGAGCAGGGAGTAGTTCTCCCACTAGAGTTGGACTACCGCCTGGCCCCCATATCAACAAATTGAAATTCTTCAAGTCTCAAGTCTCTTCATTTGTGTGCGGCCCTTCTCCAGAACCTGAACCCTGAATTGGAACTCTTTCTACGTGGGCCGTGAAAGAGAGTCCTATATGAAAACTTCCCCCACCTGGTGAAATAAACTTACAAGTTCAGGAAGCGCACAGAACCCTTAACAAAAGGAATCCAAAGAGGACCACACCAAGAGACATCATAATTAAAATGCCAAGGGCAAAAGACAAAGATAGAATATTAAAAGCAGCAAGAGAAAAATAGTTAATTACCTACAAGGAGCACCCATATGATTGTCAGTTGATTTTTCAAAAGAAACTATGTATGCTAGATGGGGGTGGCAAGCAATATTCAAAGTGATGAATAGCAAGAACCTACAACCAAGCGTACTCTACCCAGCAAAGTTATCATTTGGAATTGAAGGTTTGATTAAGAGCTTCATAGATAAGAAAAAGCTAAAGGAGTTCATCACCACCAAACCAGTATTATATGAAATACTGAAAAGTGTTTTTTTTGAGAAGAGGAAGAAGAAAAAAATAAAGATAAAAACTATGAACAACAAATACAAATCTATCAACAAGTGAATCTAAATATCAAGTGAATTAAAAATCTGAAGAACAGAATAAACTTGTGAATATAATAGAATCAGGGCATAGAATGGGAGTGGATTGATAATTTTCAGGGGGAAAAGGTGTGGAGGGTTCAAGAAGAGAATGGACAAAAATTGTACACTTATGGATGAGGACAGTGGTGAGGAGGTAAGGGCAGAGGTTGGAGGGAAGTAATGGGGGAAAAAGGAGAAACAATTGTAATAATCTGAACAATAAAGATTTTCATATATATATATAATTTTATTGATTTTTTACAGAGAGGAAGAGAGAGGTATAGAGAGTTAGAAACATCGATGAGAGCATCAATAATCAGCTGCCTCCTGCACACCCCCTACTGGGGATGTGCATGCAACCAAGGTACATGCCCTTGACAGGAATCAAACCTGGGACCTTTCAGTTCGAAGGCCGATACTCTATCCACTGAGCCAAACCAGTTTCAGCAAGATTTTCTTTTTTTAAAAATATATATTTTATTGATTATTTTATAGAGAGGAAGGGAGAAGGATAGACAGAAACATCGATGAGAGAGAAACATTGATCAGCTGCCTCCTGCACACCCCCCACTGGGGATGTGCCTGCAACCAAGGTACATGCCCTTGACCGGAATCAAACCCAGGACCTTTCAGTCAGCAGGATGACGCTCTATCCACTGAGCCAAAGTGGCTTAGGCTGAACAATAAAGATTTACTTAAAAAAATTTTTTTATTTAATGGCAAAAACAAATCTTAAAAATAAAAAACTTGTTAAAAAGAAAAAAATGGTGAACTTACCAATCCTCATCAGCTAAAAGCTTCAGGGCTTCTATCAGCGCTATATCTGGTTTAGAAAATGGCCGTAGTTCAGATGGATCCATTATTTCTGGACTATGAGTAACAGCAGACATCCTTTCTCTATACTGTGGAATGGCTCCAGGAGACACTTCACCTAAAAGAAACAAAAAAATTAAATCAAGAATCAACTGGAAATCAAGGAAGATGGTGGTGTAGGTAAATATATATACTTGCCACCTCCCACAACCACATCAAAATTACAACTAAAATAGAGCAACCATCATCCAGAACCGCTGGAAAGCTGGCTGAATGGAATTCCTACAACTAGAGAAATAAAGAAGAAAACACACTGAGACAGGTAGGAGGTGCGGGATGGGCTTATCTGGCACTCATGGGCTTTTATACCATATGTGCTGCATTTTTAATTGGGAGGGAGATCGTCACTGTGGAGGCTGCTAGTAAGAAGCAAGGGGTTGCAGTCCTACACCAGCCCCGCAGCCTAGGGGTCCCAAGGCTGCAAAAAGAAGTTCTTATGGGCATTAAAAACTATGTGGTATAAAAACCAGTGTGAATTGGGGCTCAGTAACACAGAGGCTGCTGGAGACCCAGCTGTTCCTCTTAAAAGGCCAGCACCAGGAACTGAACTTACAAGGTCCCACTTCCTCTGAGCTCCCGTATCATAAACACATACAAGAAGAAACTGGATTGTCTGATAACAGGGCAGAAATTTGGGGTAGCTTTCTCACAGATAGAGGTTCTCAAAGGGATCACTGTTCCTATTCTGGACTGACTGGCAATCATTTCTGTTTCCTCCACTCTAGGGATTCCTTAAGACTTTGCCTCATCCAATTTACAACCCAACCCAAGCTGTGTGCAGCAGCTTTTGCATGTGAATGGCCTGTCCTTGCTTAGGCTAAAATCTGTCAAACAAGCTACAGCTGGGCCAGGGAGCCCCAAACCTATCAATAAAGGGCCTAAGATCTAGAACCAGCACCTGCCTCCCTTGCTTCATAGCTGGGCCTCATCTGAACATTTGCAAATCTGAAACAAAGAGGAGGAATCTTCAGATCTTGCTGTAGTTTCTGCTGGGTGGCCCCAGGCAGTGGTTGACTTTACACCGCCCTGGAGACCTAAGAGCCGTGTACCCAGAGGTTAGTGTCATATCATAGCAGATTATACATCTCTACACAGCCATTAGCCACACACTCAAGGGGCAGACTTAGATGAGCAGGAAAGCATAGTCTTTTGCACTGGGGGGGGAGGGGGGGGGGAGAAAGGGGGGAAAGAAAGGAGAGAGGTGGTCCCTCAGCCCAGCCTGCACCCTCTCCAATCTGGGACCTGTTGGGGATGTCCCACTGCTGATTTAGGCCTGATTGCTGTGGGATTGGGCTGAAACCAGCAGTCAGACATTCCTCTCGCACTCCGGGACTGCTGGCTCCCAACCTCTCGCCTGCCTGCCTGATGGCCCCTAACCGCTTCTGCCTGCCAACCTGATCACCCCCTAACTGCCCTCCCCTGCAGGCCTGGTCACTCCCAACTGCCCTCCCTGCTGGCCTGATCTCAAACAACTGCCCTCTCCTGCCAGCCATCTTGTGACCACTTGGGGCAGCCATCTTGTGTGAGGGTGGAACATTCAATTTGCATATTACCTATTTATTATACAGGATTTTGTAAAAATGTGTGAATATATATCTGTTTAACCATAAAATGATAACTAAAAATGAAGCTTCAAGGCACCCGCATTTAGAATTTTAGTTGAATTATAAAAAAATCAAATTTTACTATTGGCATAGAATCAGTAGTATATCATCTTAAGCCTATGTGTTGTACTAAAACAATGTTTTTTCATAATCAATTATTTCCAGATATAAGGTATTTCCTTACATCACTCCTGAGTGCTCAGGATAGTGTCCTGAGAGTATTGCATGATGTAAATTTTGCAGGCAGGTGTAAGAAATGTGTACTGGCTTCTATAAGCGGGTAAAGATTTATTAGCTATTTTCCATGTTAATATTACTCTTAAAATAATATTAGGTACTAAAAAATGACTAGCATAAAAGTATTTATCGATCATGCTATTTGTAAGAAAATGTTACATAAAATATATAAGATGCACAAATATAAGAAATTTCATTTGATGCTACCCCCTAATTTGTATTCAGATGCATTTAAAATTCAAAGGAGCAGAGACTGGTTTGGCTCAATGGATAGAGCGTTGGCCTGCAGACTGAAAGGTCCCAGGTTCGATTCCGGTCAAGGGCATGTACCTTGGTTGCGGGCATATCCCCAGTGGGGGGTGTGCAAGAGGCAGCTGATCGATGACTCTCTCTCATCGATGTTTCTCTATCTCTCTCCATTCCTCTCTGTACAAAATCAATAAAATATACTTAAAAAATAAAAAAATAAAAATTCAAAGGAAACAAGGTATTAGCAATATTAGTTAACTTTTAAAAAATATTTTATGCTATATCTTATGACATCTGCTTTTACAATCTTTACTGCATTTAATTTTCTCAAAACACTGAGATAGATATTATCATCTCTATTTTGTGACTGAGAAGATAACTGAGTTTTACAGAGGCTAAAAAACTTATTCAAGGTCTCAAGGATGATGAGTAGCAAAGGCAGGATTTTTTAAGTCCACTATTACCTTTGATTTTATATATAGAGGTCTAAAACAAAATTCCTACCACTAGAAATTTACCACATACTTGACAAGAGATATTCAAATACATCAATATGATATTTTGGATTACTGCATTAATAAATTAGTAATAGTTTTTATCAGAGTAAATCATACATGAGGAAGATGATGTAGCAATTAAAGAATATAATAAGTAACCTTGGCCAGTATGGCTCAGGCTGGGCACTGTCCATGTATCAAAAGGCTGCCAGATGGATTCTTGGTCAAGGCACCAGGATTTTGGGCTCCATTCCCAGTAGGGGGTGTGCAGGAGGCAGCCAATTGATGTGCATTTTCACATCAATTTTTATCTGTCTCTCTCTCCCTTAAAAAAAAAACAAACAAAAAAACTTGTCAAGGATACCAATGATCTACATGTTACCAAACCCAATAAACACTTCTCTATATTAATTTTATATATATATATATATATATATATATATATATATATATATATATATATATATATATTTCAGAGAGGAAGGGAGAGAGAGAGAGAGAGAGAAACATCAATGATGAGAAAGAATCATTGATCCCACACGTCTCCCAGCTGGGAATCGAGCCCACAACCTGGGCATGTGCCCTTGACTGGAATCAAACCTAAGACACTTCAGTCTGCAGGCCGATGATCTATCCCCTGAGCCAAACCAGCTAGGGCTATACTAATTTCTTAAAAAGAGTATAATTAGTAGCTCTGGTCCAGTAGCTCAGTTGGTTAGAGTGTTCTCCTGATACAACAAGGTTGTATGTTTGATCTCCAGTCAGGGCACATACAAGAAACCACCAATGAATGTATAAATCACTGATGGGGCCTGCCGGCCAACCCCTTGGTCCCTTCCCCCAGGACAGGCTCCAATCTCTCCATTTCTCTCTCTCTCTCTCAAATCAATAAATTTTTGCCTAGAGAGTGTGGCTCAGTGGCTGAACGTTGATTCATGATCTAAGAGGTCCGTTCCGATAAGGACACATTCCTGTGTTGCGGGCTCGATCCCCAGTGGCGGGGGAGGGGATGTGCAGTAGGCAGCCAATCGATGATGCTTCCCTGTCACTCATCTATGTTTCTTTCTTTCTCCCTCTCTCTAAAAATAAATAAACACATATTTAAACAAATAAAATTTTTCAAAACACATATTTAAACAAATAAAATTTTTCAAAAGAATATAATAAATAGACCTTTTATTTTTCTTAAAATTTTTTTCAATTACAATTTATATTCAATATTATTTTGTATAAAAATTATTTTGTGTGTCATATAAGCACAGGGGCCAGACTAATCTCTCTGTATTATTCCAATTTTAGTACAAGAGCTGCCAAACCAAGCACCCTCATTTAAAAAAATTTGGGGGCATATGATCCAGATTATACCCTTATTAGGTTTCAAACCTAAGTCTGATATTCTATACAATAAAGAGTTAATATGCAAATTGACCATCACTCCAACACACAAGACGGCCGCCCCCAAGTGAACACAGATGACCACCACAAGATGGCTGGCAGGGGAGGCCAGTTGCGGGCAATCAGGCCAGCAGTGGAGGGGAATAGGGATGACCAGGCCTACAAGGGAGGCCAGTTGGGGGCAATGAAGCCTGCAGGGGAGGAGAGCTGGGGAGGATCAGGCCAGCAGGTGAGGGCAGTTACGATGACCAGGCTGGTAGGAAAGGACAGTTAGGGGGACCAGGCCAGCAGGGGAGGCAGTTGGGGGTGATCGAGGTGGCAGGGTATTGGTTAGGGGGTGATCAGACTGGCAGGCAGGCAGGCAGGTGAAAAGGCCTAAACTGGCAGTCAGACATCGCTTTAGAGGTCCCAGATTGGAGAGAGTGCAGGCTGGGCTGAGGGACACACACCCCCATGCACAAATTTCAGGCCTCTAGTGTATAAACAAAACCCTCCAACTTTAGAATTTCACAACCCCCAAAAATTACAAATACAAAATACTAGCCATTATTTATTGAGTATTTGCCTGGTATTGTGAAATGTGCTTCATTTACATTATCTAATTTCATTCATTCAGGAACCCTATCTGATAGTTATATTATTCTTATATTAGAGGCCTAGTGCACGAAATTTGTGCAGCCCTGTGCCCCCGCTGCCACCCACCCCCAGTTTTCCGTTCACCATCAGGTTGATCTGCTGTCCAGGGGGTAGGGACCGAGAGGTTGACGTCCCCGCCCCCTATTGTGGGTCACCCTCTGTGAGTGGGACTCCCAGTAGGGCTGAAGCCTTTGTCTGGCACTGCCCATGTCTGCCATCACCCACCCCAGTTCTCTGTTTGCCATTGGGCGATTAGGGTCTGCCCCCAGGGGAAGGACCAAGAGGTTGGCCAGTAGGCCCCATCCAGCGAAAGGAGCCTGCATGCTGGGGGCAGTTTCAGCACTGGGCATCTGCCCCTGATGGTCATTGTGCATCATAGTAACTGATGGTTCTGCCATTTGGTTGATTTGCATATTACCCTTCTATTATATAGGACTAGAGGCCTGGTGCATGAAATTTGTGCATGGGAGGAGGGTTCCTCAGCCTGGCCCACACCCTCTCCAATTAGGGACCCATCGGGAGATGTCCGACTGCGGTTTCGGCACAGTTGGACATCGCCTCCCAATCCAGGAACGCTGGCTCCTAACCACTCACCTGCCTGCCTGCCTGATCACCCCTAACTGCTCCCTTGCCAGCCGGGATTGCCCCCCAACTGCCACCTGCCAGCCTGGTCGGCCCCTAACTTCAGTCAGATGTCTGGAAGATGTCTGGTCACCCGATCTAACTAGCATATTATCCTTTTATTAGTATAGATTATGAAGAAACTGAAGCTAAAGTTTTAAGGATTCCCCCTTTGTAAAAATATATTTTTATTGATTTCAGAGAGGAAGGGAGAGGGAAAGACAGATAGAAACATCAATGATGAGAGAGAACAATTGATTGGCTGGCTCTTGCATGCCCCCACTGGGGATTGGGCCCACAACCTGGGCATGTGCCCTTGACTGGAATCGAACCTGGGACCCTTCAGTCTGCAGGCAGATTCTCTATCCACTGAGCCAAATCCACTAGGGCAAGATTCCCTTTCTATACTACACCTAAGTTAGAGAGAGAATAACTCATTATTAAAGATATGTAGATGAATACCAAGTTTTTAACCTTGCAGTTATATCAGTATCTTTAGCATTTTCACATGGGAAAAAAAAAAAGAAACAAAACTAAACAAAATTTTAGTCTGGAATAGGAGTTTTATAGAATTTAAATCTAAAGCAGTAATGCTCAAACTAACTTGTGTTTTTTTAATACTTCCACTATATTGTAGACTGATACTCTTTTTTAAAAAAAATATATTTTATTGATTTTTTACAGAGAGGAAGAGAGAGGTACAGAGAGTTAGAAACATCGATGACAGAGAATCATCGATCAGCTGCCTCTTGCGCACACCCTACTGGGGATGTACCCACAACCAATGTACATGCCCTTGAACGAAATCGAACCTGGGACCTTTCAGTCCGCAGGCTGACGCTCTATCCACTGAGCCAAACCGGTTTCGGCATAGACTGATACTCTTTATAAAATACAATAAAAGTGCCATGGCAACGTAAAACTGTTAAAATAGTTCCTAAAAGTTTGCTTTCAGCCCTGGATAGTATGTTAAGTGGTTAGACATGGGTTCCTGGGTTGCAGATTCAATACCTGACCCTGGTGAGGGTGCCTAAAGGCGGCTACCAATCAATGTGTCTCTTTCACATCATATTTCTCTCCTTCCCCCTCCCCCTCTCCCTTCTCCTTCTTTCTCCTCTCCTCCTCCTCCTCCTCCTCCTCGACCTCCTTTTTCTCCTCTCCCTCTCTGCCTTCCACTCTCCTAAAAATCAATGGAAAAAATATCCTCAGATGAGGATTAATAAAAAAAAAAATAAATGAAAGTTTACTTTCACTTCTTTGTATTTATTCTGTAAGCATATTCTTCTGCTCAAATAATACCAGGGTGACTTCAAGGGTGCACTCTCATTATACTTCCTAGAAACACAATCTGTGAAGCCTCCATTATAGGCAAAAATAACAAAATTAGGTGATGTCTCTAACAAGAACGAATACTTAAAAATTTATAATTTGGCTTGAGTGTCAACCCCTGAACCAAGAGGTCACCAGTTTGATTCTTAGTCAGGGCACATGCCTGAGTTGTAGGCTCAATCCCAGTAGGGGGCATGCAGGAGTCAGCTAATTGAT
This sequence comes from Pipistrellus nathusii, assembly GCA_963693515.1. Taxonomy (NCBI): domain Eukaryota; kingdom Metazoa; phylum Chordata; class Mammalia; order Chiroptera; family Vespertilionidae; genus Pipistrellus; species Pipistrellus nathusii. The sequence goes on from OY882858.1 coordinate 108,581,399, forward strand.
GTTTCTATATATGTTTCTATCTCTCTACCCCCTCTCTTTCTCTCTCTAAAATCAATAAAGACATATTAAAAAATAATTATGATTTATTGCTATTTTGTACTATTTGGTACTGTTAACTACTAGCATAGGTAAGACATTTTGTGAGTTTTTCTCCCAATAGTTCTTAGGGCCATGTTTCCCTATTAATTCTATTGACCAACATCTCTCATCAGTAATACTTTCAACAATTTCTAGGGTTTTTTTGTTTGTTTGTTTTTTTAAATCTATCTTTATTGTCCATATTATTACAAAGGTTCCTCATTTCTGCTCCCCTCCACCAGGTTCCCACCCCACCCTCCGCCCTCTCCCCATCCCCCATTGTCCTCATCCATAAGTGCACAGTTTATGTTCAGTCTCTTCTTCCCTCCCTTTCCCCGATAGTAAATCCCTTTTCAGATAGTAAATCAGTTACTTAGCATTTTCTCATATCAATAATACCTCCACATGCCCAATGATACACTTCACACAAGAGACATTTCCCAATAGGTCAACTAGCCTCATCCAGGCCCCACCCAAGGCACTCACAGATCAACACCCCAACCCGATACTAACTCAACACATCCAGATCTAAGCCTTCATCCCTTGATTCAGCAGACCCTCAAGTTCCCGCGAAAGTTTCCAGCCATGTCTGAGAGGCAGCCGTGGGGCAGGGGCAGGCGAGGAGCGAGCTGTTCCGGGCCTGGCTGCTCAGGGCCTGGCCTCTGTTGCTCTGGTTCCTTCCACAACAAGCTGCTCCGGGTCTGGTCACTGCCGCTCCCGACCTAGTTGCTCTGGACTTGGCTGCTGCTGCTCCGGGCCTGGCGGCTCCCAGCCTGGCAGCCGCTGCTCCGGGCATGGCCGCACCCGACCCGGCTGCTCCGGGCCTGGCCGCTCCCAGCCTGGCAGCCGCTGCTCCGGGCCTGGCTGCACCCTACCCGGCTGCTCCGGGCCTGGCCGCTCCCAGCCTGGCAGCCGCTGCTCCGGGCCTGGCCGCACCCGACCCGGCTGCTCCGGGCCTGGCCGCTCCCAGCCTGGCAGCCGCTGCTCCGGGCCTGGCCGCACCCGACCCGGCTGCTCCGGGCCTGGCCGCTCCCAGCCTGGCAGCCGCTGCTCCGGGCCTGGCCGCACCCGACCCGGCTGCTCCGGGCCTGGCCGCTCCCGACCCGGCTGCTCCGGGCCTGGCCGCTCCCAGCCTGGCAGCCGCTGCTCCGGGCCTGGCCGCACCCGACCCGGCTGCTCCGGGCCTGGCCGCACCCGACCCGGCTGCTCCCCCGGGCCTGGCCGCTCCCAGCCTGGCAGCCGCTGCTCCGGGCCTGGCCGCACCCGACCCGGCTGCTCCGGGCCTGGCCGCACCCGACCCGGCTGCTCCCCCGGGCCTGGCCGCTCCCAGCCTGGCAGCCGCTGCTCTGGGCCTGGCTGCACCCGACCTGGCTGCTCTGGGCCCAGCTGCCCCGGGCCCGGCCGCTCCGAGCCTGGCCACTCCCAGCCTGGATGCTCTGGGCTTGGCTACTGCTGTTCTGGGTCTGGCTGCTCTCACCCCGGCTGCTCTGGGCCCGGCTTCTCCGGGCCCGGCCACTCCAGGTCTGGGTGTTCCTGGACTGGCCATCCTGGGCTTGGCTGCCTCCGCCTCAGGCCTGGCTGCCACTGCCCCAGGTCTGGCTGCTCCAGTGCTGGCTGTTGATGCTCTGGTTCTGGCTGCTGCTGCTCTGGGGCCTGGCCGTTGCTGCTCCAGGCCTGGCTGCCACTGCCTTGTGCCCGGCCACTCTAGGCCTGGCCGCCAATGCTCCAACATTCTGTCCTTTTTTTTCTTTTTTTCTTTTTTTAAACGCATTTATGTTGCAATTTTGGCTGGTGAGTTGAGTTCTGACTTAAGTCTTTGATTTTTCAAGAACTTCTTTGTATTCTTTCTTAAGTAATTTTACTATCTTTTGCTCTCACTTGATTTCTTCACATTGAGAACTTCATTGGTTTCTTCCTCCTTGTCCTGGGAGCTCAGCAGGTTGGCCTGTGGCACCCCTTTGTTCTCCGCGGGCTCCTGCTCTGCTTCAGCCTGTTGCCAGGGACGGCGCCGCCCAGGAAGCAGCCCCCGGCCTTGGCTCCATTGCCCGCGCTCAGCAGTGGAAGGCTCTCGGGCACCCCCACTCCCCCAGGGGCCCCGTCGCTCGGCTCTTTGCTGGTTCCCGGTTGGCCGGCGTCCGGCAAGGGCTCCTGCTCCCCGCCGTGTTCCCCCAGTCCGGAGCTTTTTTTCTCCTTCCCGCTAGGGGAGTCCAACATCAGAGTCAACAGACTGTCCGTTGCACGCAGTGTGCGTGATTCCGGGAGCCCGGCCTTTCGCTGCTCTCCCCTGACTCCACCTCACAGCCCCGTCTCCCTCTGCCTGAGTCTGGGTCCCCAGGGATTGGCCCAGAACTGGGGTTCGGAGCAGTCCGGACTGAGGCCCAGCGCCGCCGGAGGCCTTGTTTCTTCCGGCTAGGGTAACCCAGCATCAGAGTCAACATTCAGTCCTCTGCGCACGCATTGCGTGCGACTCCGGGGGCCCTGCTTTTCGCTGCTTTTCCGCCTCACAGCCCCGTCTCCCCCTGCCGGAGCCTGGGTCCCCAGGGTCTGGCCCATAACTGGGGCTCAGTGCTGCCGGTTCGGGGGTTCAGCCCAGACTGGGGGTTTTATTTCCTTCCTGCTAGGGAAGGAAAGGCAGCACCCCGCCCTCTCCTCCTCTCCGGCTGCGACCTCTCCGTGCGCGCGTGCAGGCGGGCGCGCAGCATGTCTCCGTACCTTAGGCTTTTTTTCAGCTCCTCTGATTTTCCTTCTGGTTTTCTCTTTCCTTCTTGTTGTAGAAATTTCAGTCAGTCGACTACCTGTAGCTCTGGGCAATGTCCACTCTACATCTTAGTTGTATTCCATTGAAATTGTTGTGTGCTGCCGCGGCTAGATGTCTACCCGAGCAGCCATCTTGGATCTCTGTCAACAACTCCTAGTTTTGAGGATACAGGCAGTCCTCGGGTTACGTTGGACTCAATGTACATCGTTTTGTGGTTATGTCATCATCTCCCATTTATTTATTTAAAAAAAAGTTCCTTCATTTTGACATATGTACATATGTGCTTTATGTTTTTGTTTTTTTTTTTTTTTTATTTACCACAAGTAAAGGTCAAAAATTGCTATCTTTCTTTTAATTAGCTTTTACTGTTTCACTTCATTACTGCTATGTATGTGCTCCATGTGAGTGACATAGGTGCTTATGTAGGGGGGTTCCGACTTAGGGCAAAAATCGCAATACATCATCTACAACAGATCTCTTATGTAACCTGAGGACCTACTGTACATAATTTTTTCTTTTTTTAAAAACAAAATTTATCTTATTTTTTAATTTAGGTATAATTGACATATAACATTATATTAGTTTCATGAGTATAATATAATGATTCAATATATATAGAGTCTGCAAAATATATCTAGCAACCATTGTCCCCATACATAGTTATAAAAATACTAGAGGACCAGTGCACAAATTCGTACACCAGGGGTCCCTCAGTCTGGCTTGCGAGATCAGGCCAAAACTGGCTCTCTGACATCCCCCAAGGGGTCCCAGATTGTGATAGGATGCAGGTCAAGTTGAGGGACCCCACCGGTACATGATTGAGAACTGGGAGGACCTATGGGAGGGCTCTGAAGTGTGTCCAGCCCATCTCACTTAGTCCTGATCTGCCAGACCCCAGCAGCAAGCTAACCTATTGGTCAGAGCATCTTCCCCGTGATGGTCAGTGCAAGTCATAGCAAGTGGTTGAGTGGCCTTAGCATATCATTAGCATATTATGCATTGATTGGTTGAACAGATGCCTGGACACTTAGCATATTAGGCTATTATTATATAGGATTTTTGTTGTAATGAGAACTTTTAAGATTGACTCTTTTAAAACTTCCAAATATACAATAAAGTATTATTATACAATAAAGTATTATTATCTATAGTCACTACATTGTACATTACATCCCCATTACGTATTTATTTTATAACTGGAAGTTTGTATCTTTCGACTCCTTTCACCCATTATACCCTCTTCCCCTTGTGGTAATTATCATTCAGTATTTGAGGATACAGAGTTTTAAAAAGTTTTCACAACTTCTTGCATTACATTGGGCAGTCAATCAGTGAATCTTGCTCATCATTGATGTTTCTATCCCTCTTTCCCTCTCCTTTCCTTTCTCTGAAATCAATAAAATAAAATAAAAATAAAATAAAATAAAATAAAACAATACAGGAAATGTGGAGTCTACGCTTGGCCAGGTATGGAACCTTATAAGTTACTAAATGAGAGTACTGAATAAATGATAAATATAATTTTTTAAAAATCATGACCTAATATAAACCAGCTTCACAATCTCTGTTACCTTCCCTATAAAATGGAAAAACTCTATTCAATGAAACGAATATTTGCAGGGAGCATGGAAGAAATCTTTGAGAAAATCTGGATCTTTGAGATGATGTAGATAATTATAAACAGAAAATGAGGCCTGTTCATAAAGCTAATATAAAAAGGCAGAATTAATACTTACAAAGCCAAGTCTGTCTAATGACTCCTACTGGTTTAGTGTTCTCTCCATAGCCAATGAGCTGAACCAGATGTGGTCTCTTAAGCTTAACAAGCATTGTGACATTACTATTTACATTTAATCAAGTGACTTATCTGAATCTGAAAACACTAGAGATGGTGACCTTTTTAAATTGGCCCCTGCTTTCAATTGAGGGTTAAAGGTAATGTTTTCTAAAGAGGAACTCTCATTTTTTGATATATCCAACTCATCTCCAAAAATATTTAAATCTAGAAAAAGAAAAACAGTCACCCCCTGCTTATGAGTAATAATTATTTATTATAAGATACTGGGTTTTATAAATTTCAGCATTATAGTTCAACATATTCCACTAATAGCCACATATAACCCTAAGTTAAATATCATTACACTAGCTCTAGAATATTATTGTTAAAAAAAAAACAAACCAAAAGCTAAATTCCACTTACTTTCTGATGTCATTTTTTCAGTTCCTGTATGTTTCATTTCCTCCCAGGAATTATGTTCCTTCTTTCCACAATCTTTAATGTAAAAAAGTTCCTTTTCCTCTTTCTTCTTTTGTTTCATCTTGCCAAAAGTAAATTTTGAAACAGAAAGTTTGATCTGCATTAAAAAGTTGAAATATCTGAAAGCATTCAGGGAGTGTGACATTTAAAATAACTATTCTAATCTCAGACAACTGTATATATGCATTAAATGTCTATATACACTATAAACCATACATTTCTTAGTTCTTACTTCAGGAATCATAAAGTAGAATAGGATTACATAGAGATAATATCCAACTAAATTTTTGTCTGAGGATATTGGTCTGTTATTCATTGAGTATATCCTAGAAAACTGTTATATATATATATATATATACACACACACACACACATGTACATACATAAAGTAATATACAGTATAAAATACACCAGATGCTATACCACAACATGAACATATTTGGTGGGAAAAAATAATTTATTATTTTAAAAATTAGCATCAGAATTTTCAATAACATTGCAATTAAAATTTTTTTTAACTGGAACACTTTCCTCAACCCAAATCAGACATATACAAAACAATAATGTATGACAGGCTTAAAGTTACTCTAATAATTAAGAAGAAAATATCCTTACATCTTTTTCATTCTCAACATCAATATATGATGGAATACTTTGTTGGACTGATCTTCCATAAATCCCTGATGGTGGTTCAAAGCTTTGTTTAACTGAAAATTTATACCCATTTTCAACAGAAGATATCACTGACTGGCTGCAGGTTGCCGGTACTGAATTTGGACTTCCAAATACACCTGAAATTAACCAACAATAGACTGCCATTAAGTACCTATGTGTCCCTCTGAATAACGAAGTTTAAGGTAAGGCTTTGGTCTTCAAAAAATAAACAATATAGTTAATAAGAGAAACATTCTATCTACTAAAAGAGTAATATGCAATAACCATCACTCCACAAACCATGCCCACCAGTCAATCAGAAGCAAATATGCAAATTAAACCGAGATGGCTGCGGCCACAGAGAGAGCAGGAGGCTTGGGTTTCCCCAGCAATGGAGGAAGCCAAGCTTTCAGCACATCCTGGCCAGCCTAGGCTTCTTCAAAGCTACAAAGTTTCAATTATAGAAGAAAAATAAATACCAACAAAAATGGCTGCAGCCACAGAGCAAGTAGGAGGCTTGGCTCTGCTCCAGGCTACAAAGTTTCAATTATAGAAGATAAATAAATACCAACAAAAATGGCTGCAGCCACAGAGCAAGTAGGAGGCTTGGCTCTGCTCCAGGCTACAAAGTTTCAATTATAGAAGATAAATAAATCCCAGATACCAGGGCCTCTGCTTGGGTCGCTGGGGGGCATGGGCGGCCTGAAAACCACCACAGGTCCCTCACCCCAAGGGAACCCCCACCCTGATCTGGGACACCCTTTGGGGCAAACCTGCCAGTCCTCACCCATGCACCAGGCCTCTATTCTCCTATCTAATAAAAGAGTAATATGCAGATTGACCATCACTCCAACACACAAGATGGTTGCCTCCATGTGGACATAAGATGGCCAGCAGGGGAAGGCAGTTGGGAGGGAGCAGGCCTGCAAGGAAGGGAATTGTGGGCAATCAGGCTAGCAGGAGAGTGCATTTGGGGGTGATCAAGCCTGTAGGGGAGGGCAGTTAGGGGTGACCAGGCTGGCAGAGGAGGGAAGGTGGGGACAAACAGGCTGGCAAGGGAGCAGTTAGGCATCAATCAGGTTGGCAAGGGAGTGGTTAGGGGATGATTAGGCTGGCAGGCAAAAGCCGTTAGGGGCAATAAGTCAGGCAGGCAGGCGAGCAGTTGGGAGCCAGCAGTCCTGGATTATGAGAGGGATGTCTGACTGCCCGTTGAGGCCTGATCCTGGTAGGGGTCCCAGATTGGAGACATTACAGGCTGGGCTGAGGGACAGCCCTCCCCCCACTCCCACCACGTGCAAGAATTTCATGCCCGGGTCTCTAGTGTTAATCATCTCTCTATAAAAGCCTAGGTAACCATCCTGCCGGGACCGGTTTGGCTCAATGGATAGAGCGTCGGCTTGGGGACTGAAAGGTCCCGGGTTCAATTCCGGTCAAGGGCATGTACCTTGGTTGCGGGCATATCCCCAGTAGGGGGTGTGCAAGAGGCAGCTGATCGATGACTCTCTCTCATCGATGTTTCTAACTCTCTGTCTCTCTCCCTTCCTCTCTGTACAAAATCAATAAAATATATTTAAAAAAAAAAAAAAAAAAAAAAAAGCCTAGGTAACCATCCAACTGGTAGCTACGATGCATACTTACCGGAGGCAGATGCTCAAAGCAAAGGCATGGAAACCTGGAACAGGTTTATTAATCTCAGAGGAAAGAGGAAAGGATAAGGGCAGGAAGAGATTAACCAGAGATCTTATATCCATATTAGAGATTTGTGCATATTGAAAGGAAATTAATTAGAAGGTAGCCGGTGGGGCAGGACTGGGTGAGATGGGCTAGACATGCCCTGGAGCCAACCTACCACGGTCCCTTCCTGGCTGGCCACACTGGGGATGATGCCATGGCTCAAAAGGTGTCTACAGAGTGAGTGGGGTCCCTCTGGCAGGTAGGGACACTCAGCCTGGCCTGTAGGGATCATGCCAAAAATAGCTCTCTGACATCTGGAGAGGTCCTGGAATGCGAGAGGATACTCTGCAAAGTTGCTGTTGTAAAGGATGTGGAACGCAAACTCAGTGTTCAGTAAAATCATATTCGGGGCTGACAGTACTCCAGCAACAACATAGAGCTAGAGGTGGAATTGCATGGTCCCACGAGGAATCAGGCTCCCTCCTCCCTGGTTTCGGGGTGTGTCACCTGAGAATCACTGCTGCCATGTCACTGCAGCTCAGCAGCTCCTGCGTTGAGCATCTGCCCCCATGTGGTCAGTGCACATCATAGCAACTGGTCAGACAGACACTTAGCACATTAGCCTTTTATATATATAATAGAGGCCTGGTGCACAAAATTCATGCACAAGGGGGGAGGGATCCCTCAGTCTGGCCTGCATCCTTTCCAATCTGGGAACTTTTGGGGGCCATCTGACTGCCTCTCAAAATCTGGGACTGCTGACTCCTAACTGCTCGCCTGCCTGCCTGCTTGATTATCCCGAACAACGCTGCCTGCCTGCCTGATAGCCCCTAACCACCTCTGCCTTCATTCCTGATTGCCCCTATCTGCGCCCCTGCTAGCCTGATCGCCCCTAACTGCCTCTGCCTCACCCTGTACCTGGGACCAAGGCTTCCCTCCTCCAGCCAGTCGCAGGTACCCAGGACCAGGGCTTCCCTCCCTTTGGCTGGCTGCAGGCACCCAGGGCATTAGCTGGCTTCACCAGGCCAGCTGCAGCCACAGGGATCATGGGTGGGCGGCTTTGCCTGGGCCACAGCTGTAGGCACACAGGACCACGGGGTGGGCAGTTGTCCCTCTCCCAGGCCACAGGCACAGGGGTGGGCGGCTTGTCCCTCTCTTGGGCCATAGCCTGGCTGGTCCCCATTTCTCTCTCCCCAGTTTTGAGTGTCTGAATGGTTATGGCATGATGATCATTTGCATATTAACTATTATACAGGCTAGAGATCCAGCACACAATTAAATGTGTGCATGTAGGGTCCCCTAGGCCTAGCCTGAAATCAGGGCTATGGCTGCTGTCCCGTGATGCCTCGCACTTTCTTCGGATACTGCCGGCACCCTGCCACACTCCACTGATGCTGCTGGCACCCCATGATGCTCCAGGAACACTGTTGGAACCTTGTCATGCTCCAGGGATGCTGTTGGAGCCTTGTGATGCTCCACAGATGCTGCCGGTGCCCCACAACGCTCCGTGGACGCTGCTGGCGACCCGCAACACTCTGCCAATGCTGCTAGAACCCTGGTGGGAGTAAGGTGGGGGAGGACCCAAGAGGTACTCCATGCACCTCCTGGTATCCAGTCCTTTGGTCATTACAGCCTACTGGCCTTTTATAATATAGCGGACCGGTGAATGGATTTGTGTACCTGTGGGGTCCCTTGGCCTGGCCTGTGGGGATTGGGCCAAAACTGACCTAGTGCATGGATTTGTGCACCGGTGGGGTCTCTTGGACTGGCCTGTGCCCTCTTGCAATATGGGACTCCTTAGAGGATGTTGGACTGCCAGTTTCAACCCGATCCCTGCAGGCCAGGGTGAGGGACCCCAGATGCATGAATCTGTGCACTGGACCTCTAGTATGCATATAAGATCTTTGATTAATATCTTCCCACCTTCCTCCCTTCCCCCTTCCTTCTGAAATTTATCATGTTTCCATGCCTGTACACTGAGCATGTTCCCTCTGGTGATCAATGTACATCATAGCTACCAAATGGTCAGATGGTTGCTTAGGTTTCATATATATGGACTAGAGGCCCAGTGCGCACATTCATGCACTGGTGGGTTCCCTTGGCCTGGCCTGTGGGGATTGGGCTGAATCAGAGCACCAGGTCTCTGACATCCCCCAGAAAGGTCCTGGGTTGTGAGAGAGCACAGGCCATGCTGAGGGGCCCCATCAGTGCATTACTCCATGTACTGGGCTTCTAGTAAAGTATTAAAGCAAATGCTCTAATAAGAGTATTACAAGACATAATATAAATGCCAAGTTCACAGGAAGGAAAGGCTAATATGAGGTATTAAAGATGGTTTCAAGAAGCAAGGATATGCTTGGCTGGCATAGCTCAGTGATTGAACATCTACCCATGAAACAGATGGTCATGGTTCAATTCCTAGTCAGGGCACATGCCTGGGTTATGGGCTCAATCCCCAGGAAGGGTCGTGCAAGAGGCAACTGGAAAATGACTCATCACTGATGGTTTTCTTTCTCTTTTTCCCTCCTTTTTCTCTCTGTAATCAATTAAAAATATTAAAAAAAAAATATATATATATATGTGTGTGTGTGTGTATACATTTTATCATATATATATATTATATATATGATAAAAAGAAGCAAGGATTTGAGCTGGGATTGGAAGACAGAATGAATCTGGAGACCAGAGGAAGGGAAGAATATCCTATGAAGGTAAGTATGCTTGTAAGCAGAGTTGAACAAGTATAAAGCATGAATATGGAATGAATAAATTAGTTTGGTTTGGTACATGGAAAGTAGAAAACTAACAGAAAATAGAGTGTGTTGGAGTCAATCTGAGGAGGGCCTTTATATGATTTAATGAGACTCTATCAGGTAAAGAAGTTAGGGAAGCTTTTCAGACATTTCATTCTTTTTACCAAAAATAAGATGTATCTCTTCAATGCCTATCATCACATTCTAGTTTTTCAATTAAAACAGAGTCTAAAAAAGAAAAAAAGAAAAAAAGAGAAAGAAAAAAAAAAAGAAAGAAAGAAAAAGAAAAGAAAAAAAAAAAACGAAAAAAAGAAGAAAAAAAACAACAACAGAGTCTAGTTGGGACGTGTTAAGTAACTTGATAGGGAATCCCTTCCCAATATGTATGGATGTCAGATCATCATGTTTTACACTCTAAATATCTTATAATTTTATTTGTCAGTTAATTATCAATAAAGCTGAAAACACTTCATCTAGTTTTAAAGGATATTTGCAAATATGTACTACAAAGGTCCTCTAATCCCCCTAAAATATAACAGGTGTTAATTCTAATTTGGTTAGACACTATATAAGTGGTAATAAATTTATATTAATTTGTACCAATCACTAAGTTCATAAATAAGGACTACCATTTGAATTTAAACTATGGTAAAATTGTCTTAGCTACTCTAAAATTGCCTTAGACGTATCCAAATGTACATAAAATATCTTTCTGAAAATTACTGACATGACTTACTGTAGTTTCACTAGAAATGTGAATTATTCACTTCTAATTCTTTCAATTTAATAACTTTCAAAATGAAAGTTCTATTCAACCCCTGGATCAAACTCTTCTTTATTGAGATACTTTGCTTATGAGTGAAGAACATGAAATACAATTAAAAAGCTAAATAGCTTTGAAATACCTTTTCCAACAACTACTACTGAATCTTCTGATAAGGTATTTGTGGATGTGAAGTCAAAACTGGTAATATGTTGTAAATTTGATGATGACCCTGTAAATCCTAAAAAACAACAACAACAACAACACACACCCACATTAAAAAATACATAGTATTTTGGGATATCATAATATGGTCTTTTAAAACTAAAAAAATTATTATATACAAAGAATTTAGAATTTATTTATTCACACATACTCATTAATTCAATAAATATTTATAATTTGAATATCTAATATAAACTAGGCACTGGAGAGAAAAGAAACCTTCATCCCTTAAAGAAGTTTATACATGCAGTGTTAGGGGGAAAGATACACAAGAAAATAATCCCACGCACAGCCAGTGTGGCTCAGTGAAAAGGCATATATCCAGATGTTATTTATAATGGCCAACATATGAAAGCAGGCTTAGGCAGGCCCACAGGAGCAGACATAGACAGGGACAGGGGGGCTGGCCTGCAGCCTCCGGGGCAGATCGCAGGCCAAGAGAAGAAAGGATGCGCCCCCTCACAGCCTTGTGGCCACTAACAGGCTCAGAGTAAAATGCTGACAGCAAGTTCTTTCATTATAATTGGGGCATTAGAGGTCCACAAAATGATCATTTCTTTTTCTATGAAACACATAACTTTAACACACTATTTACAATTAAATAAGTTATACATATTTTGACATTTTACAGGCCTGAAAAGTTATGATCAGCAAAGTAAGACAATGAATAGAATTTTTAGACTTTTAAAGATGCAACTAGCCGAAGCCTGTTTGGCTCAGTGGATTGAGCGTCAGCTCAATGGTTGTGGGTACATCCCCAGTAGGGGGTGTGCAGGAGGCAGCTGATCGATGTTTCTCTCTCATCGATGTTTCTGACTTTCTATCTCTCTCCCTTCCTCTCTGCAAAAAACCAATAAAAATATGTTTTTTAAAAAAAAGATGTAACTAATTTCTGTGTAGAAGTCAAACCAATTCAAAAAGTGATTGTTTCATTGTCCCATAGGTCATTAGTCAGATTGTATATAATTTAACAGTTTTACTTCAGGCAATCTTATTTGGACAGCATTATCAACCTGTCAGTCCCTTTACTGAGTTAAACAGAACTTTTGCATCTGCTATCATGTATTTGAATAAGAATTATGTATTTAACACATGCAAAATTTTGTTTTGACACAATAAAACAAAATATTATTTGATTCTTCCCTGAACACAAAAAAGCAAACTTGATTCATTGGTGTGGCTTAGGCTAATTTTTCAAATATCTCCACTAATAAAAGAGAAACATGCAAATTAATCATCACTCTGCTACACCCACCAGCCAATCAAGAGGGAATATGCAAATTAGAAGGCCAAAGATGGTGGCCACCCAGCTGCTCCAGGTGCCAGTAATAAGGCAGGGCAGGATGCCTGCTATGAGAGGGAGGATGGGGCCTCAAAGGGATCTACAGGAGTGCCATTCAGGCTGCAGGGAAGACAAAGACTGCAGACTCCGGAGTCTGCAGCGAAGATGGCAGACTCTGTCCAGAGTCTGCAATGAAGCTGAAGGCGACAGACTCTGGCTGGAGCCTACAGCAAAGGTGGCAGACTCCGAGTGGAGTGAAGGCCTGGGTGCCAGTTGCCAGAGGAAAACCAGTGCTGGAAGCCAAGGGAAGAAAGGCCCATTACACCAATCTCTTTGTGCAACGGGCCTCTAGTTGTTAAAATTCATGTAGGGATCTTCACAGAGCCAAGAATTCTCTCTTTCAGGCCTACATATTCAGCATCTCCAGGGAGGAGGCTGTTATTCTGTTTTGTTTTTCAATACTCACCAGAGGGTATTTTTTCACTGCTTTTTAGAGAGAGTGGGCCAGAGGGAGAGGGCGTAAGAGAGGGCCTGCTCACAGCTGGCGGCAGGCCCTTGCCAGCAGTCCCACCCCTGCACATGAGCTGCAGAGGAAACACCTTTTCTGACTACTCACTGGCTAAGCTCCACGTATGCTACTTGCAGTGTTCTAGGTAACTTGCCTAATAAGAATCCAAGAAGGTGATCTAGGGTATTTCTATCTCCCTGCTGGAGAAAAAAAATGAAGGTTGGCTGCTGGAGGGTCTAAGGAATGTCATATCCTGCCCTAGCCAGTTTGGCACAGTGGATAGAGCCTCAGCCTACTGATCGCAGGGTCCAGGTTCGATTCTGATCCAGGGCATTTATCTACATGGCCAGGGCCCAGGTCAGGACTCATGCAGGAGGCAACCAATTGCAGTGTCCCTCTCATACTGATGCTTCTTTCTTTCCCTCTCTCTTCCACTGTCTAAAAATCAATGGAAAAATATCCTCATGTGAGAATAAAAAAGAAAAAAAGAAATGTCATATACCATGAAAGACACATTTTGAAAATGCCTAAAGAAAGTTGTCATTTTTTAGTGGTGAAGGGTCTGGAATCACTGTTGATGAAAATACCTTGGCGGTGCTGAAACCGGTTTGGCTCAGTGGATAGAACCTTTGGTCTGTGGACTCAAAGGTTCCAGGTTTGATTCCAGTCAAGGGCATGTACATTGGTTGCAGACACATCCCCAGTGGGGGGTGTGCAGGAGGCAGCAGGTCAATGTTTCTCTCTCATCGATGTTTCTAGCTCTCTGTCCCTCTCCCTTCCTCTCTGTAGAAAATCAATAAAATTGATTTTATTTTTAATAATAAAATTGATTATTAAAAAAGAAAAAAGAAAAAAAAGAAAAGAAAATACCTTGGTGGCTGTGGTAGCTGGTTGTGGCAGCAGCAGCAGCAGCAGGGTGATGGGGGCAACGCCTTCCCCTGATCAGCCAGGTTGCCTCCCTCTGCAGGAGGAACCTAAGCCATCGGTAGAACATCCCCTGAGGGCTCTCATACTGTGAGAGGGGGCAGGGTGGGCTGAGGGACCCCTCCCCCAGGTAATGAATTTTGTGCACTGGGCCTCTAGTATTTCATATTTTTCTTTAAGTATAGTTTTGAATAATCAAAATTAATGTGTATTGTTTCAGCATATTAATAGCCCCCAAAGATGTTCAGTAACAAAGAGAAATAAATTTCAGTAAATGAAACAATTTACTCAATAGTTCACAAACATTAAATCTACATATAAACTATCAACAGATGACTAAATGATTAGATAAATCACAGGAAATAAAGAACAAGTTATCTATAAGTAATTTAATATTTGTTATGAGAGAGACTGACATAACCATTTTTTCATGTTACTTTTACTTCTTACACTATATTTTCTTCGAAACAAGAATGCATTGAAAGAAATACTGCTCAAATCTCTTGTAAAATGAGAAAAATATTCTTAAAAGATTCTTTACATATAAACTATCCTTATAAATCTCTTTTTACTACTTCAGTCCAATTCATTCAACTAGAGAAAAATATAAATGCATGTAATCTAGTTTGCTAACACTTCAACTATTCATCATGAATGACATTCCCAAGTCATTATGTTATTATGTTAGAAAACAGGTTTAAAAGGACAACCAGCAGAGGAGAGGAATGGGAAAAAGACAAAGTTCTGAGATCTTGTCCTACAAAAGTCTGAAGTTTCCTGAAATATTAATTAATTCACATATACAACTCATTGGCATACTTCCTTTGGAAATCTTTTCATTCCATGCACTGCATTTAGTATTTACTTTAACCAGCTCACTTGAGAATGCAATTTTGAGTGATTATGCCCAAGGCTACACTATTAATTTTGGTTGGCTCATCACCACTCCATTCCTTTAACATGTGGCACTCAGCACCTTCACTCCTTCATTCATTTTCTCCTCACCTAAGGATTTTTGATTTTTAGAGAGAGAGAAAGGTACAGAGGGGTTTGGGGGAGAGAGAGCTCTCCTACATGCCCCAACGGGGATCGAACCCAAAGTCTAAGTATGAACCTTGAACAGGAATCTAACCCCACAAACTTTTGGTATTCAGGACAATGCTCCAACTGACTAAGGAATCACGCCAGGGCTGAACATCTTTATATAGAAAGTATAAGAGAGATATAAAGATAATAGTATATTTATTTTTAAGGATCTTGTCTTGCTTCAGGCTGGTAGAGTAGGGAAAGTAGCAGGAGGGTAGGGAAAGCTTTTTAAAGAAACAGCTTTTAAACAGGTATTTTAAAAGTAGATATGATGTGGACATATAAAGATCAGGAAAAAAAATGTAAGCAGACTATACATACTAAAAAAAATGCTATTAAAAAATGCTGGAAAAACTAAGATGGCAGCATATAGGTAAACACATTAAACTGCAGCCTTGCACAACAATTTCAAAACTACAATTAAAAGAAAAAACATCAACAAAACCATGGGAAAGCTGGCTGAATGGAAGTTCTACAACTAGAAGAAAAGAGAAAAGAGCACTGAGACGTGCAAAACGCTGAAAAGCTGAGGTACGGAGGCTCACGAATCAGGCTGGCGACGGATGACTGGGTGCACTGCTTTTCTGAACCCGAAGGGAGACAAGCTCCCAATTACTCTGAAATCCAGTTTCTGGGAAGAAGCTGGACTGTCTGTCATTGGGTCAGAAACTGAGAGTGGCTTTATTGCAGAGGTGGACAGAAATCAGTTTACTGCACTGAGGCGTGCAACGCAAGGAGTTGGAAACATGGAGACGCAGAGAAGGCTGTCTGGCCGCCATCACTATTAGCTACTCCCTAGCCTAGTGACTCTCTGAGACCTCACCCTGTACAATCTACAAACCCACCCAAGCTCCACACAGCGGCTTTTGCATATAAATGGCCTGCCCTATCGCAGTTTAACCTAACAAACTGCAGCTCTGGTCAGAGATCTCCAAAACCTCTAAACCCCAAGCAAAGAGAACAAAACTGTAGTTCCTGATGTAGCTCCTGCTGGGTGCCCTCAGTCAGTAGCTAACCTGTACCCCATTGGAGATCCAGAAGTTAGTATATCTAGTGGTCTGTGTGAGAAGACACCAGATTTTAACTACTTACACCCATAAGTGACACATTCAAGAGGCAGACCCTACTGAAACAAGTCCTTCCCCATAAGCCTGTTTCCAGCACAGCAGCTCTTCCATTATAGACACAGCAGGTCTTCACAGCCAATTGGCCTGGAGGTCAATGCCTCCCAGTGATATCAACAACAATCAAGACTTAAATACAACAAGGCTGTACACACAGTCCACAAAGGGATGCATCAAGAGTGTCTACCTCAGGTAACTGGGAGGCCAATCCACTGTGCCATAAAGCCACCCTACCAACTCAATGAAGCAGCGAAAAATTTGGAGAAAAAGAAACAGATCATAAACAAAAAAAATGGAGGAAAACAAATGACTGGATATAGAGTTCAAAACCACAGTTATAAGGTTTTTCAAGATTTAAAACAGAAAGAAGCTAAAAACACTCAACCGAAAAAGCAACCAGAACAAAAAAATCCAAAAATTTGAAGATAGTGTAAGAAGCCTCTGGGACAACTTTAAGCATACCAACATCAGAATTATGGGGATGTCAGAAGAAGAGAGAGAGAAAGCTATTGAAAACCTATTTAAAGAAATAATGACTGAAAACTTCCCTCACCTGGTGAAAGAAATAGACTTACAAGTCCAGAAAGCACACAGAACCCCAAACAAAAGGAATCCAAAGTGGATCACACCAAGACACATCATAATTAAAATGCCAAGGGCAAAAGACAAAGATAGAATATTATAAACAGCAAGGAAAAACAGTTAATTACCTACAAGGGAGCACTCATATGATTGTCAGTTGATTTCTCAACAGAAACTATGCAGGCCAGATGAAAGTGGCAAGAAATATTCAAAGTGGGAGCATTATCTCAATTCGTTGAGGTTCTGCTTCCCAGCATATGTCAACAGTTTGGCTCAAATAAACTCACAAAAATTCTTTACAAGTAAAAAAAAAAAAAAAGAAAGAAAGAAAAAGAAACATTCAAAGTGATGTATAGCAAGAACCTACAACCAAAATTATTCTACTCAGAAATAAGAAAAGTTGACCTTATTACAATCGTAGTCGCTATACATAAAAAATGATAGCTCCTTAAACTTGCCAGATTATTGCAATGCTTAAATACAGGTTACTTCTAATTAGCCTATTTAAATATTTAAACCCTTAAAAAATCACTTAATCCTTGCCCTGGCTGTGTGGCTCAGTTGGTTGAAGTGTCATCCTTTGCAATGAAATTTGGTTGCCCATTTGATTTTTGGTGAGGTCCCAAACCTAGGTTGTGGATTCGATTGGTGGGCATACTAGTACATATGGGAGACAACTGATTGATGTTTCTTTCTCATATTGATATCTCTCTCTCTTCCTCCCTCTTCTTTTTTCTAAAATCAATAAACATATCCTAAGGTGAGGATTAAAAAAAAATCACTACTCCTAACTAAAGGAAAATTTTTTAAATGAAGCTGTAATAAGATCTCTGAAAAAATGGAAAGAGCAATCACAAAGATGCTACTTACTACTAAGAAAAACTAACAAAGAATGTAAATTGTTAGTGATAATAAAGAAGCCTTCCCAGGTTCTACCACAAGGACATTATATTCCAGTTTCCATAGTTACTCCATTGTTACAATCTATGGAGGCATCTGAGAGTCATTTACTCACCTGATTTCTCCACCCATTTTAGTGATAAAATGTCTTTTTTAAAAAGTGTGTGTGTGTTTGTGTGTTCTTGGGGGGAAGGAGGGTAAGTAGGGATTCCCTAGTTTTAACCTATTGGGTAGGTGCTTCTCTGCACTGGCTCCTCAGGCAAGCCCATAAGCCAATAGATGAATTATGTGTTCTCCTACTTAGTAAAATTATTTGAGCAACAACATATTAGCAGAAGGGTAAGAGAAAAAATTTCAAAACTGAGAAATTTCAATCAATGTTTCTTTAATGGAAAGCTTAGGGAGGATTCTGATTTAGAGACAACCAATCTTAAAAATTAACTTGCTATGAAATTTACTAACCTTTTGTACGCTTATGTCTTGGGTGTTCCTTATTTTGTATTTTTAAAACACTAGAGGAAATGTCATGTGACCTAACATCTTCAAAATCACCACATTCAAAACCATAGTTCATACGTTGACCAATTATGCTTACGTTGGATGTTGCAGTCCCTACAAAATAAAATAACAAAAATATTTATTTGAATGATTAGGTAATAATGGTAGATACATATCTCCCCTCTAAACTTATCTTGCCTTCTACCCTTTAAAAAATGTCAGTAATATGCCAAAACCGGTTTGGCTCAGTGGGTAGAACGTTGGCCTGCAGACTGAAAGGTCCCGGGTTCGATTCCGGTCAAGGGCACATACCTTGGTTGTGGGCACATCCCCAAGAGGCAGCTGGCCGATGTTTCTCTCTCATCGATGTTTCTAACTCTCTATCCTTCTCTCTTCCTCTCTATATAAAATCAATAAAAATATATTTTTTTAAAAAGTCATAATACAACAGTAGAAATTATAACATTATAGTAATTTTAAAAGTTTTACATTATTTTCAATTTTGTGTTACGTTTTACTTACTAGCAGATAAAAACATTTATTATAAGCCATACAACAACATTTTACAAAACAGGCTTTAAAATGACAATGAAATAGAAAATTCAATGTTGAAAGAAATAATGAAATACATATGTTAAAAATACGACAAGTATTTCATGTTAAAATGACATTTTAAGTTTTACAGCAAAAAGAAAAATTTTAAGTCTAAATGTTTAAACTGTGTCTTGAGACATCCTTACATTGAAAAGCTGTTGGTTTGAGACTCCATTCTTTTCTTAATATATATTTTTATTGACTTCAGAAGGGAAGGGAGAGGGAGAGACAGAAACATCAATGATGAGAGAATCACTAATTGGTTGCCTCTTGCATGCCCCCAACTGGGGATCAAGCCCACAACCGAAGCATGTGCCTGACACTGAATCAAACTATGACCTCCTGGTTAACCATTCACCCACTGAGCAACACTAGCCAGGCTCTCTCTCATTCTTGTGTAATGGGTCTATACTGGTCTGGCTGGTGAGGCAATAAACCACATCGTTACTAAGAGCTCAGAATCTGAAATCTTACTTCCTGGCTTAATTTTTTTAAAGTATTTCTTTTCTTTTTAAAACAATTTAATTTAGAGAAGGAATAAGGGAGACAGAGAGACAGAGAGAAAGAACAGAAAGAGAGATGGAGAGACATGGGTGTGAGAGGTAAATCAATTGGTTGTTTCCCATATGAGACCCAACCAGGGATCCACCTGCAACCTAGGCATGTGACCTGACTTGGAATCAAACCTGAGACCTTATGGTGCACAGGATGACACTCCAAGCAACTGAGCCCCATTGGCCAGGACTCTGGCTTTAAAACGTAATACCACCACTTAAAATGCTGACAGAACCTGGGCAACACACTTAACCTTAATTATAAAATGGGTATAACAGTAATACTTCTTCCAGAACTGTTGAGAGGATGAAATGAAGAAAATAGATGTAAAGTGTTTAGCAAAGTGCCTAGCATATTATAAATACCTAAACAAATGAAAACCTTAATGTAGGCCTCCTTTTAACAAATACCAAAAATTCAATATATATGTTTGGATGTTTAAACTGACCACCCTATGCTAATACTCTGCAGCTGTGAAAACCACTGTGTACTAAATGAAAGTCCTAGGCAATTATATTTGAGTCAACATCCATTTTTATATATAGCTCCTATGTAAACCATTAAGTAGTGATAACAACATATCATGTTTTTAATATTGTTGCGGGTATTTTAATAAAACGATAATGAGGAGAGAAGGTGGGTGGTTGCAGGTGGGCTAGAGATGATTGTAAAGGGCACTAGGCCAGTTCATAGAAAATGATTTAAAACTATCCGATAATAGCATGGCCAGAATGGCTCAGCTAAGTATCATCTTGTGCATTGAAAGGCTGTTGGTTTGATTCCTGGTCAGGGCACATAACTGGATTGCAAATTCAATCCCTGGTCCTGGCACATATGGAAGGCAACCAATTGGTGTTTATCTCTCATCTCTCTCATCTCTCTCTTTCTCTCTCTCTCAGCAATGTCCTCTGGTGAGGATTGAAAACAATCTGATAAATAAATTGTAGAGAACATCCAGGAATAAAATGGCTATCTTTCCAAATTCTTTTTAGTTTTGTTATTCATAAAGTAAGCTTCATAAAGATAGTGGTTTTGAGTGAAAATATTTTCTATTAATAGGTGAGACTAATCATTAAAACCAAGAGCTGGTTCTTTTTAAATATATGTATACATTTTAATTGATTTCAGAAAGGAAGAGAAAGGTAGAAAGAGAAACATTAATGATGAGAGAGAATCATTGATCAGTTGCCTCCTGCATGTTCCCTATTGGGGATCCAGCCCACAACCCAGGCATATGCTCTGACAGGGAATCCAACCGGGACCTCTTGATTCATAAGTTGATGCTCAACACTGAGCCATGTGAGCCGACTAAGAGATTTTTAAAAAAATATATTTTTACTGTGGACAATAAAGAACATTATAAACTGATGAACCAAAAGATAGATATAGAGACAGTAAAGCAACAAGCAGATTGTCAAATTACAGCAGGGAGGGGAGGAGGATCTGGGGGAGATAATAGATCAACCGAAGGACTTTTATACATGCATATAAGTACAACCAATGGACATAAAACTCTGGGGAGGGAGGGGATATGTGGGAGGGACGAAGGGGGGCAAAAAAAATCAATAAAATATATAAAAATAAATAAAATAAAATAAAAAAATATATATTTTTTTATTGATTTCAGAGAGGGAGAGGAAAAGAGACAGAAACATCAATGATGATAGAGAATCACTCCTTATCTGCTTCCTGCATAACACCTACTGGGAACTGAGCGCGCAACCCAGGCATGTGCCCTTGACTAGAATCAAACCCTTCAGTCTGCAGGCCAATGCTCTATCTACTGAGCCAAATCAGCCAGGGCTAAGAGCTGGTTTTTTAAAAAGCTAAACAAAAATGACAAACTTTTACCATCATATGGTACTTCCTGATTTCAAACTATATTACAAAGCTTGTAATTATAGCATTGTGGTATTGGCATAAAAACACACATAATTATTGAAACAGAACAGAGAGCCCAGAAATAAAACTACTTATACCTGGTGAGTTAATTTACAGCAAAGGAGCCAACAATATACAATAGTGAAAGGACAGTCTCTACAATAAATGGTGTTGGGAAAATTGGACACCAACTCCAAAAAAATGAAACTGATTATCTTACAAACTACACAAAAAAATTAACACAAATAAATTAAATGGCAAGCTCATTGACATCAGTCTCGTCGATAATATTTTGGAATTAACACCAAAATCAAAGGCAACAAAAGCAAAAAATAAGCAAGTGGGATTACATTAAACAAAAAGCTTTTGCACAGCAAAGGAAAAGGCAAACTACAGAATGAGAAAAAATATTTGCAAATCATATAAATGTAGAGTGCCACCTGAGAAGGCACACGGACATTCTTTAAATTGTCAGCTGAGCCCAAGGCACTGGCAGAGTCCCTGTCCCAGTTATGCCCCCAAGAGGACAGGGGGATATAACTCTGTATATCTCTGTATATGGAGCACATACACAGCAGTAATGAAGTGAAACAGTAAAAACAAATTAAAAGAAAGATAACAATTTCTGGTAAATAAATAACAAAAAACATAAAGCATTCCAGTTTCTGACTTACCTTTGTCCAGGTGTCAGCAGGGACGGGTCTAGATATATAATCCAGTAATGCTAGGGTGTAGTTAATGAAAATAAGCTCTTTTGACCCTAAATTTTGGTGTTACTTCCTGGTATTTTGGGATATAAAAATAAACCTGCTGCATGTCTCCTGTGCTTGCTTTCGCCCACCTAGCTCCCAGCTTGATGAATCTATTTCTGTCTCTGGTCTCCTTCTTTCTTTAATTTCTTTCTATTTTTTTAAATTGATATTTTACAGAGAGGAGGAAGGGAGAGAGATAGAGAGCTAGAAACGTCGATGAGAGAGAGACATCGACCAGCTGCCTCCTGCACACCCCCTACTGGGGATGTGCCCGCAACCAATGTACATGCCCTTGACCGGAATCGAACCTGGGACCTTTCAGTCCGCAGACCGATGTTCTACCACTGAGCCAAACCGGTTTCGGCTTTCTTTAATTTTTTAATCTCCAGCTCCTCCACTCAGGAACCCGTTTCATTTTCCATGATGGAGATGGACGTGGAAAAGAGAGAAACATCCTCCCCTACAATAAGGATTTTAATATCCAAAATATATTTTAAAAACTCATGCAACTTGATGGTTCGGCTGGAAAAATGGCGGCAATGGGAAGGAGAAAAGAGGAACAACTGTAATAATCTGAATAAAGATTTATTTTTTTTTAAGTTGATAGGATTTTTATATTGAGATCATGTGAAAATAAGTATTACATCCTAATTTGTTATAATTTATTCATATTGCCACAGTTACTAATCATAAAAAATCATATGCAGTACCCATCCTAAATAGGTCAGAATCCAAATATATTTCTAATTGATTACTAATAAACATAAGATACACATGAACTCAACTACTAATTATAGTTAAAATTTTTTAAAGAAATTGTCTTTTTCACAATTTAACTAAAAAATATTTAACTAGTAGTTGAGTTCATGTGTATCTTATGTTAAACATTTTGTGAACTAACCTGGAAGTCTCTCATTTATAATCATTTTTCATAAAAAAGAATTTATTAGTAATCAATTAGAAAAATATTGAATTCTGATCTATTTAGGATGGGAGAGCATTATTCTAAGCGAAATAAACCAGTCAAAGAAAGATAAATACCACCAAGATCTCACTCATATGTGGAATATAGTGAACAACATAAACTGATGAACAAAAACAGATCCAGAGACAGGGAAGCATCAATCAGACCATCAAACCTCAGAGGAAAGGTAGGGGAGGGATGGGTATAAGGGAGGGAAAATCAACCAAAGGACTTGTATGCATGCATATAAGCCTACCCAGTGGTTAAGTACACCAGGGGGTGAGGGCATGGGGAATAAGGATACATATGTAATACCTTAATCAATAAAGAAAAAAATAATAAAAAGAAAGTGTCTTCGTGATGTCCACTGGTTCTCAAAGCTGCATATTAGAGTCACTTGGAAAGTTTTCAAAAATTGATGGCCAGGTCTCTTTCCATATCAATTAAGTCTAAATGTCTGGGAGCTATGGACTTACAGGGAGATCAATTATTCAGGTAAATTTTTTAAAAAATATATTTTATTGATTTTGTACAGAGAGGAAGGGAGAGAGATAGAGAGCCAGAAACATCGATGAGAGAGAGTCATCGATCAGCTGCCTCCTGCACACCCCCTACTGGGGATATGCCCGCAACCAAGGTACATGCCCTTGACCGGAATCGAACCCGGGACCCTTCAGTCCCCAAGCTGACGCTCTATCCATTGAGCCAAACTGGTCTTGGCCAGGTAAATGTTTTTTTTAAAAAATATTTTTATTGATTTCAGAAAGGAAGGGAGAGGGAGAGAGAAAAACATAAATGATGAGAGAGAATCATTGATTGGCTGCCTCCTGCATGCCCCACCCATGGGGATGGAGCCTGCAATCTTGGCATGTGTATTGACTGGGAAACAAACTGTAATCTCCTGATTCATAGGTCGATGCTCAAACACTGAGCCATGCTGGCTGGGCCAGGTAAATACATTATCTACCAAGAATAAAACAATATTTAATCTTGCCAAAATGTCTTTTTAAGGAGTTAAGAGGATTAGTCTTAATTGGTAACTACAGTAGGTTCTTGGGCTACAGAAATCCATTCCTATGGTGTGACAATTCTCGCTGTAAGTCGGAACCCACCTACATAAGAACCTACATCACTCACATGGAGCACATACACAGCAGTAATGAAGTGAAACAGTAAAAACAAGTTAAAAGAAAGATAATCTCTGACCTTTACCTGTGGTAAATAAATAACAAAAAACATAAAGCATATATGTACATTTATCAAAATGAGGGAACTTTTTGTTTTTTATAAATAAATGGGAGATGGTGACATAACCACGAAACAATGTACGTCCAGTAAGACATAATCCAAGGACTGCCTGCATAAATTCTAACTCTAAAATGTATACATTATTATTTCTTTTCTTTTTTTAAAAAAATATTTTATTGATTTTCCACAGAGAGGAAGGAAGAGGGATAGAAAGCTAGAAACATCCATGAGAGAGAAACATCAACCAATTGCCTCCTGCACACCCCCTGCCAGGGATGTGCCCGCAACCAACGTACATGCCCTTGCCGGAATTGAATCCCGGACCTTTCAGTCTGCAGACTGACGCTCTATCCACTGAGCCAAACCGGTTTTGGCTACATTATCATTTCTGACATCATTTAAAAATCATACTCTCTATAAACCACATTTATAAAACAGGAATACAATACCTGTAATGGGGCTTTGTTCAGCTATTTGAGAGATTTTATTCTTTGCAGAAGAAAAACTTGTTAGACAAAGTTTTGATCCAAATGTTGGTAATATGTCTGACCTAAAATGAAACAAAGTAATTTCAATAAACATTTAAGATCTAGAGCTATTCAACATTCTAAAATCAAACATTCTTTATACTTTTTATTAATTCACTAAACAGGCAGCAAGTATAAAAAACTATGGCTCAGAATGTTTTTAAAAATATATGTATTTTTGCATTGATTTCAGAGAGGAAGGGAGAGGGAGAGAGAGAAACATCAATAAAGAGAGAGAATCAATGACGGGCTGCTTCCTGCCAGGGATTGAGCTCACAACCTGGACATGCGCCCTGATCAGGAATTGAACTATGACCTCCTGGTTCATAAATTGACATACAATCATTGAACCACACCAGCCAGGCAAGAATGTTTCTTATTGGTATTCCTACTTTACCTTTTGAAGTTCCATTTGAACATACGGTCAGTAATTAATTAGTCATGATGATTGCTAAAGGAACTTAAAACTCTCTAACTCGTGCCATACAATCTTTTGTTAAATCAAAAACCAAAACAAAACAAACAAACAAAAAACAAACCCACACAACTATTTAAGGAGAGTTAATTCCAAACTAAACCAAATGATTCTAATTATATAATATTAGAGGCCCAGTGCATGAATTTATGCATGGGTGGGGTCCCCGACCTGGCTGGCTATTGGGGTCAATCGGGATCACAAGAATGCCCTGACGACTAGTGGGCAGCTCCTGTGTTGAGTGCCAGGCCCCTGGTGATTAGTGTGCATCATAGTGACCTGGTGACTGGTTGTTAGGTCACTTAGGCATATATATATATGTAAATCTGACTCACACATAACTAGAGGCCAGTGCACAAAATTCATGCCAAGCCTGCAACCTCAGCCCAGCCTGCAACTTCTCCAATCTGGCACCACTCAGGGGATGTCCGACTGCCGTATGTCCACAGGAATTGGGCCTAAACTGGCAGTCAGACATCCCTCTCACAATCTGGGACTGCTGGCTCCCAACCACTCGCTTGCCTGCCTGCCTTATTGTCCGGAACTGCTTCTGCCTGCCAGCCTGATAACCCCCTAACCATTCCCCTGCCAGCCTAATAGATGCCTAACTGCTCTTCTGCCAACCTGCTTGCCCCGAACTACCTTCCCCTGTAGGCCTGATCACCTCCAACTGCCCACCCCTGCAGGCCTGGTCCCTCCCAACTGCCTTCCCCTGCAGGCTTGCCCCCCCACAACTGCCACCCCCTGCTGGCCTGATTGCCCACTCTTTTGATCACATGGGGGCATCCAGCTTGTGTAAGGGTGTGATGGTCAATTTGCATATTATCTCTTCATTATATAGGATAATATAAAAATAGAGACTTAACTCTATGATAAATAAGACATCTGCAACTAGTGAGTTTAGTGAAAGCCACTTTCTTCTTCAATTACCATTTGTTTCTATTCCTAACTTTATAAAGGCCTAGAAGCCTTATTTCACTAAGAAAGCAGCCCTACTTGGTTTGGCTTAGTGGATGGAGTGTTGGCCCCTTAAGGGTCCCTGGTTCCATTCCAGGTCAGGACACATGTCTAGGTTGTGGGCTTGTTCCCCAGTGGGGAGGGAAGAGGGAGAGGCGTGCAGGAAGCAGCCAATGAATGATTCTCTCTCATCATTGTTCCCATCACTCTCCCTCTGCCACTTCCTTTCTGGGGGAAAAAGATTCTATATAATAAAAGGCTAATATGCAAATCAACCAAGCAGTCACAATGACACACACTGACCACCAGGGGGCAGACACTCAATGCAAGAGATGCCCCCAGGAGTACTGTTGTTCAGCCAGAAGCTGGGCTTAAGGCCGGGAAGAGCAGTGGTGATGGCAGGAGCCTATCCTGCCTCCACGGCAGTCAGACATCCCATAGGGCTTCTGAACTGCAAGAGGGCATAGGCTGAGCTGAGGCACCCTCTGAGTGCATGAAAAGTGTGCACTGGGCCTCTAGTATATATAAAAGCAAACTGAAGAATGTTAAATCTTACTTTAAGTAACTTTTAAACTAATAAAAGTAATGTCAATAAGTTCAATGATCTATAATAATGAAAGTGTAATATGTTCATTAGACTGGATGTCCTTCTGGACAACCTTCCAAAGCTGGGGCTGTGAAGGAAGCTAGTGCTGGCAGCTGGGGGAAAAAGGCATACTCTTGCACAAATTTTGTGCATCAGGCCTCTAGTAGATATTATAAAAAGAATTGTTATGAAGGAATACAATTCTTTGTAGTTGGGTAGACATATTTGATAACTGGCCTAATGAGAAATCAATGTTAAACATTTTAGAAGAGTAACCCTATATAATAAAATCCTAATATGCATATTGACCAAATGGTGGAACTACTAGCAAAATGACCAGTCACTATAGTATACACTGACCACCAGGAAACAGATGCTCAATGCAGGAGCTGCTCCCAGCACACAGGCTTCAGGCCAGCCAAGGCGGTTGCCACTGGGGAACCCCCAATCGCCCTGTCAATCACCCCACTGATCGGCCCTGATCACTGCCATGCCTAGGGACTCTACCCATGCATGAATTTCGTGCATGGGGCCTCTAGTCCTACCTAATAAAATAACATGCAAATTAACCATCACTCCGCTACTCATAAGTCACACCCACCAGCCATGCCCACCAGCCAATCAGGAGCAAATATGTAAATAAACCCAACCAAGATGGCTACAGCCACAGAGAGCAGGAGGGAGGGTTGCATTTCCAGGCAATGGAGAAAGCCAAACTTTCCGCCTGCCCTTGCCAGCCTAGGCCTCTGCTCAATGCTACAAAGTTTCACTTATAGAAGGTAAAGAAAACCAAACAGAAATGGTGGCAATTATGAAGCTAGAAAAAGAGGGAGGCTAGCGTTGCCCCTGACAATGGAAGAAGCAAAGCTTTCTGCACACTCTGGCCAACCCAGGCTTCCGCTCCAGGCTACAAAGTTTCAATTATAGAAGATACATAAAACCCAACAGAAATGGCTTCCACCATGGAGCAAGCAGAATGCTTGGCTCCTCTTCATGCTACAAAGTTTTAATTGTAGAAAATAAACAAACCCCACATACCAGGGCCTCTGCTTGCGTCGCCAGGGGGCGTGGCTGGCTTGCAAACCACCACAGGCCCTTCACTCAGGCCGCCCCATGTCCCAAGTGAACCCCCACCCTGATCCAGGACACCCTTCAGGGCAAACCAGCTGGCCCCCACCCATGCACCAGGCCTCTATCCTATCTAATAAAAGAGTAATATGCAGAATGACCATCACTCCAACACATAAGATGGTTGCCCCCATGTGGTCAAAGATCCTACCCCATGTGGACACAAGATGGCCACCACAAGATGGCTAGCCGGGGAGGGCAGTTGGGAGGGACTAGGCCGGCAGAGGGAGGAAGCTGGGGGTAACTGGGAATCAGGGAAGGGCGGGCAGGCCTGCAGTGGGAGAGCAGTTCAGGGGGACCAAGCCTATAGGAAAGGGCATTAGAGGTCACCAGGCTGGCAAAGGAGGGAAGTTGGAGGTGACTGGCCTGCAGGGAAGGGCAGTTGGGGGAGACCAGGCCTGCAGGGGAGGGCAGTTAGGGGTGACCAGGCCTGCAGGGGAGGGAAGTTAGGAGTGACCAGTCCTGCAGAGGACAACAGTTAGGGGCAAATATCCCACAACAGGACACAAGTTAGGGGAGCAGTTAGGCATCAATCAGGCAGCAGTGGT
The DNA here is from genome assembly GCA_963693515.1 of Pipistrellus nathusii. Taxonomy (NCBI): domain Eukaryota; kingdom Metazoa; phylum Chordata; class Mammalia; order Chiroptera; family Vespertilionidae; genus Pipistrellus; species Pipistrellus nathusii. The sequence continues at coordinate 108,609,680 of OY882858.1, forward strand.
TAGAGGTAATCAGGCTGGCATGCAGAAGCATTAAGGGCAATCAGGAAGGCAGGTAGGTAAGCAGTTGGGAGCCAGCAGTCCTGGATTGTGAGAACCCCAGTGAGATTGGGCCTAAACGGGCAGTTGTACATCCCTCAAGGGGTCCCAGATTGGAGAGGGTATAGACTGGGCTGAAGGCACCCCAGCTCCGTGCATGAATTTTATGCACTGGGCCTCTAGTTCCTCTATAATAGATTACTGTAAATTTACATTTATATTCAGTATATTTCACTTAAAACACAAACACACACATTTCTGTCTCTAGAAGAGTGGTTTTCAACAATTTTTATGCCCCAAACCACTTAAGGATGAAAGCCGTGCATTAAGTAGTAGTGGCTTTCATTGGCCATGATTTTCTTAAGGTAGAATGAGAGCTGGTTGAGAATAATTGCTCTAAAGCTATTAAGCTTAAATGTGGAAATACTGAATTCTTTAAAGATAATTCAGTCCGTATATGAAGGTATACTGAACTCCTCACTGAGTTCAATGTCTTAAGAAAATAACTCTATGAGACAATATAGGGAATAGTTAGTTCTAAATGTTATAATATCAAATGAAGTTCTCTTCCCAATTGTGTACCAAATTCCTTATAGGACCATGCAACTTCAGTAGTATATAACATAAAATTTCTCACTCATGAACAATAAGAGAAGAACTTTTGGTCTAAACCATAAATATATATTTTAAATGTCTGGTAACTTAATGATAGTTACATACTGATTCCAACTTCATTTTGTAAATATATAGCATTAGTTTACCTACGTAATTACAACAAAGAAATTTCTAAGTAGAAAAAAAAATTCCAACTGAAAAATAAGCTGCTATTCAAATTAAGAAATAGGAAACCAAGGAATGAGAAACACGTCCCACAACAGGACACAAAAATTCAGTTTACTTCTATAAACTGCTGAAATAAAACACCCTTTTTCATTAAAGGTACTAGAACACTGGCTCTCTTTTGATTACACAATCTGTTTACCTAAGTTATTGTGATTATAGTTCATTTAAGTGAAAATAATATTAATTTTAAATATTTACTTTAAAAATATTTACTTGTAATAGTTGTATATAAACATGGTTCAGGATGAAATCAAAGGAAAAGAAAAGAAAAATAAAAAATACTGACAACATTAACTGTTAATAAGTATATTAAAAAAAAAACCCTGGAACTCTCATACATTGCTGCTGGGAGTGCAAAATTGCACAAGCAATATAAAAGTTAAACGTACATCAACCCTATGACCAAGCATTTCTATTATAGTCTTAGATTTTTGTCTAAAATAAAAAAGATAGCATGCGACAGGGGATAGGGGAGACTGGGGAAAGGTCAATTGGGGGGGGGGGTGAGGATATATATACTATATGTAATACTTTAAATAAATAAAAAAATTAAATAAAATAAAAAAGATAAACATCCCTAAAATCCTAGAATAGAGTCACAGAGATCTCAGAAATCAAGGTGAGATCACTGTTTAAAACTTAAGAGTTTACTGAGGTATTCTAAAAGAATTTGTCAAATTGCTATGCTGAAACATATTTTCTGTCAGTGTGAGATGGTTAGGACTCTAATTCTAACACTATTGCTTTCAGAATATTTCTAAGAGGGCTGGGAAAGTTATGACTTGAAATCCTAACTTTCTACAAACTAATGGAATAACAAAACATAATAGTAGGGTAGCAGCTGAATGGAGTTTATCCATAAATTAAGAGAAAATTGGTACTGAATTTGAAATGAAAGCAGTAATATCAGCTATGGGTCAATTGCCAAAGAGTCAATGATCCAGAGAAGAGCTAAGGAACAATAAATATTGAGATAAATCTTAGGTAAATGAAAAACTGGAGCTGAGGAACAGACTTTATATATATTAATTTAGGTGCTCTAGATTGGAGTTGGGGTTGTGTTCTCTCTCTCCACCCCCATTCCAAACCAAAGTCAAGCAAAGTAAGATATGTAAACTTTCCATTGTCTTTTAAATGTATTTCAACATTTTTAAAATTAGAAAATTGTTTTAAAGGTTTTTATAAAATATGATATTAGGGCTTGAGATTACAAACTACAGATTAACATTCATTTATAAATGTAAAACATAAAATACATCATTCTATTCCCCTGGGGAGTTGTAGACAGAGAAGAAGTCAATGATTCTTGGCTGTAAACTCCACTTTCACTATAAGAGCTGATGTTTGGAGAGGAAGATCGAGATGGGGAGTCCATAGTCAAGTCGATTTTAATTGCAGAATCAGGGCTTTCAAGATCTGAAGTACTGCCATTCAGTTTTGCTCTTTTCTTAGCTGCACTGTTACGAAGGGACCTAAGAGAGCTTTGCATCTAAGAAAAAATAAAAACAATCAACTTTACAAAATAATTATATTAGAAGTTATCCTTAGATTTTAAAATCCATTAATCGTATCTATTTTTCCCCATTAACTATATCTAGATAGCCACTATTCTTCAATCCAGTAGCAACAAGATAAATATTAACATATCTGCACATAGTGTTTTTTAAATATATATTTTTATTGATTTCAGAGAGGAAGGGAGAGGAAGAGAGAGACAGAAATATCAACGATGAAAGAGAATCATTGATGGGCTGCCACCCATTGGGGATTGAGCCTGTGCCCTTGGCTGGAATCAAACCTGGGATTCTTCAGTCTGCAGGCCAATCCTCCACCCACTGAGCCAAACCAGATAGGGCTGCACATAGTATAAATATAGACTTCATCACGTAGGTATTTATAACTAACCCAATATTTTATAAACCCTGTAAATACCATATTTACCATGGTATTTTCAACACTGGGCACAAAGATTAACAAATGAATCACTGAATCAGATGGTAGATACCTGAGTGGGTTAAAGTCACAGAGTTCCAGCTAATCTTAAGTCACTTGTGTACTTACTTATGTGACTATTTAGAAGTTTTATGAGATTAGGAAAAAGTATTCCATTTTATAAAATTTAAAGTTCACATCCAGCTTGCCAGTGTTAGGGTTCAGAAAATAATAGATCATTTTATTTAACTTCTGAAGCCAAGTATTTCTAGAAATGCAGAGTAAAAATCATTATCTGAAACTAATACAATTAAGGTTTGAAATAGAAATATGAACAAATTAAGGAACACAGAAATATACATAACTGTGCTTTATTTGTATTTTGATTATAACAATTATAATGGTTGATTCGATAGGATGCCACTTCCCTAATATATTTTTGAAAGATTCAGTATCTAAAAATAGTATTCTCTTACATTTACTAATAATTATATTTTAAAAATTACCCTTTCAATTATCCATTAAAAGAAAAAGTCATATTTTAAGTTGCCGTAAAATCAATACAAAATGTATAATCAGATGAAATTTATAAATTATGTAGGTAAATGCCTTTTTTCTAAGTTTGTTTTTTTAAATAAATCCCCTTCCAAGTACCATTGAAATAAAAAACAAGGAAAAAATTTTACAAGTAATTAGAATTTTGAATGACTAACTCATTAAGAACCAATTTTGGCACTTTATTAGTTTTACACATGCTTAATGCTAAAAAAATGCTTTGAAAATAAATATGCACTAATATTTATTTTATTGAGCAAATGATCTATACATAATGCTTACAGCTTTAAAATCAGTTTAAAAAGACCCTATAATATAAACATCTAGTGTTTTAGTTTACTTATTTAATGTAAAACACTTTTTAAACCTAAAGTCAGGCAAACAAATGATAAAAAGGAAGAATTTATAAAAGTTGTGCTCTGAATCCAAAGTAATATAGCAGCCACTTTCTTTATCTGGCATTTTAATATGTACAGTTTTATCATATTGACAATACAGCTATATAATTTAAATGGAATAACCTAGAATTCAAAGAGGAATAGTAACTATGATCTTAATTTCATAAAGATAAGTAAACATGCACATATATGAACAAGGGACATGCTCAAGAATGGGGAAGAAACTATATTATGTTTCATTTATTTAAAAATGGAAACAAATATGGCCAAGACTGGTTTGGCTCAGTGGATAGAGCATTAGCCTGCGGACTGAAAGGTCCCGGTTTCGATTCCGAACAACGGCATGTACCTTGGTTGCAGGCACATCCCCAGTAGGGAGTGTGCAGAGGCAGCTGATCAATGATTCTCAGTGATGTTTCTAACTCGCTATCCCTCTCTCTTCCTCTCTGTAAAAAAAATCAATAAAATATATATTTTTTAAAAAGGAAACAAATATGACAAATTATTCATTTGGGAGGGTTAGTGCAAGAGTATATTGCTATGTTATTCTTATTTTTAATTTAAAAAGTAATAATATATGCATAGAAGGAATACTTAAAGGAAAACACATTAATGTTAATAGTAAATTATTCTGGACATTGAGATTTGGTGTAATGAATTTTCTTCCCAGTACTTCACTTAAGTTTCCATATTTTTTATAATGAACATGAAATATTTTTATAAGCAAGAAAACATGTTATGGGATTAAAAACTACTTGATTTTTCCTTAGATAAAACTATTATATTATAGAAAGTCACAAGCATTTAAAAATTAAAAATGGTATTTGGTTCTGACCTCTTCTTGGTCCAAATCTTTGTCTTTGATATTTAATTCTGAAAGATCAATTTTAACACTATCATTTTCATTCTTCCAAATATCATTAGGTTCTTTCTTTTTGGGTCCCACTGTGCTTAAATCGGTTTTATCAGGCAAAAGGCTGATTCCCCTTGGTATGGGAGGGACAGGCTTGGTACCATTCAGGCCTCGTCGGGAAAATGATGATCGCACCAAGGCAGGTGTGAGTTGAACTGAAGGTTTTTCTTGAGAATTTTCTCCTGCATGAAAAACACATATTTTATTTTGAATTTTTTTTTTTTAGAAAAGTGGAAGTTTAAATCACAAATGCCATGAATACAGTGTTTTAAAATGAAAAAGCACAGTATCTTTTATTAGAAATAGATTACCTAAAATGAGATAAAAATATCATTGGCTCCTAAACAAATATAACACAAATGAGCCACTTCACCCAGCTGGTGTAGCTCAGTGGTTAAGCATCGACACATAAACCAGGAGGTCACAGTTTGATTCTTGGTCAAAGCACATGCTCAGATTTCAGGCTCGATCCCTAGTAGGGGGTGTTCAGGAGGCAGCTGATAATGATCTTTCAGTCATCACTGATGTTTTTCTCTCTCTCCTCCCTTTCTCTCTCTCAGAAAAATAAAAAAAATAAAAACATATTTTAAAGTATTAAAAAACGAGTCAACACAGATATATTTAAACACATATAACAAAAACAAGCCAACACGATTTATTTATAAAACTAAGAATATGACATACCAAGTTAAATTTCTATCTTCATGTAAATCACCATAGCTAGTACTTGTATGGTAAAGACCATAATAAGGTAGAAGAGCTAATTTTTTTGCTTGATTTAATTACATAAGCAACATTTGAAGGACTACCATATGCAAAACAGAAATACTGCTCACTGGGGAGAACAGGTTACATAATGCATCAGCTTTCAATAATATTTGATCTTGTAGGAAAGACAAATTCAGAAAGAAAGTAATACAAGGAGCCGAAGCCGTTTGGCTCAGTGGTAGAGCGTTGGTCTGCGGACTGAAAGGTCCCAGGTTCGATTTCGGTCAAGAGCATGTACCTTGGTTGCGGGCACATCCCCTGTGCAAGAGGCAGCTGGTCAATGTTTCTCTTTCATCGACGTTTCTAGCTCTCTATCTCTCTCCCTTTCTCTCTGTTAAAAATCAATAAAATATATTAAAAAAAAGAAAAGAAAAAAGAAAGTAAATACAAGGAAATGAAAGTTTAGTGCTAACAGAAAGTAATAAAATTCACTATGAGTTAAAGTGACCTTATGTTTATAAACTGAAACTTAGCATGGTGGGATAGTTTAAAGGTAAAATATCTTACCTCAAGCGCTGGGGACAGGAAAGCCTGTGGGATGATGGGGTTGCATTTAACAGACCTTTTATTTTGAGACTGACTCTGTCTTGAATAAACTTAAATGCTAATTTCATAATTAAAAACATTTTAATCCTCATCCAAGGACATGTTTAGAGAGAGGAAGGAGGAGAGAAAGAGGAAGGATGTGAGAGAAAAACACTGATCATTTGCCTTCTGCATGTGCCCCAACTGGGGAATAACCTCCAGATATGTGTCTTGAGGTTACAACAGGCAACCTTTTGGTGCACAGGATAACTCTTTGGCCAACTAATAGAACCAATGATTATTTGGGTGTATCCTTAAATGCTTCTTATTGGTTCTATTAAACTACCTAAGCCATTCTGACCAGGCAAGAAAAAAATATTTTGGTTAAAACAAATAGAAAACCCATCAAAATAATTTTAACATATATTAAATATTCAATAAATGTTGAATGATGGATACTATAGTAAACATATGAATGACATTTTATATTTGTAAAGCCAAAACTTTTAGTAGCTTCTAAGGCTGTTCATGTTCATGTCTATTATAAAGTATTATTGTTTGCCTAGTTCTGAAAAGGATTTTGAAGTCGCAATAGAAGAAAAAAAGGAATTCACAATTTCAATGAATTTTATATTACACATTTAATCTAACATATGGTTATTTTCTTAAATATTTACTAATGCACAGAAAAATGTAATTTACAAACTTTTAAAGATCTAACAACATAACTTTAAAAATAATCAAACATACAAATGAGTTTGAAAAAATATTAATTTTTACCATCATTTCTTCCTGTGGAGCCAGATGATTTTTGGCTGACAATCTTTTTTTGAGGACTTGGTTTTGATAGTCCTTCAAAGCTTTTAAGAGGCCAGGAATTTGAGAAATTAACAGAATTATCTTGAGACTTCTTTGGAGACACAATAAGAGATGTGTGTTTTGGGCTAGTTCGAGATGAGAGAGGACAGGATGGAGGGATGAAGGCTCCTGGGCTTGGATTTGGACCAGAGTATGATGAAATATGTTCTGTTTGGTTACCAAACGTTTGTTGTATCTTACCGCCAAAATTTAGGCTAGCATACACTGTAATAAAACAAAAAAAGAATATGTTTTTCCCACTAGCTTTTAAACCAATGAAATTAACAAAAATAAGTAAAAGAGAATGTTATCTATCTATCTATCTATCTATCTATCTATCTATACAATAGTTGTATATCTATTTATCTACCTATAGATAGATAGATATACAACTTCTAAGTGTTTTAAGATTTTTGCTCTTCACATTAAAGTTTTTATTCCATCTGGCATTTGTATTTTAGTATGGTGTGAGGTAAAGATCTAATTAACACTTTTCTAATAGATAATGCAATTTTTCCAATGCCACTTTTTGAGCTATCCATTCTTTGCCTTTCATCTATGAATCTCCTATATATTATTTAGGTCTATTTTTAGATTTATGTATACCTATTACAATATTGTATTTGTAATCAAGCTATCTAATAGGATAAATTCGCTTCCATTTCGGTCTACTTTAGAATTATCTAGGCCATTCTTAACCTCCATTCTGTCATGAATTTCAGGATCAGCCTATTAGTCTCCATAAAAGATTCTATTGGGACTTTGGTTGAAATGACAATTTACATATTAATCTGAGAATAAGCGTAATTTTCCTGATATTGAGTCTCCCTGTTCAAAAATATAGGTTCTTTTAGCCCTGGCCATGTCACTCAGTTGATAACAGTATTGTCCTGAACACCAAAAGGTTGTGGGCTTGATCCCAGGTCAGGATGACAGGAGGAAAGCCAATGTTTCTCTACCACATTGATGTTTCTCTCTCTAAAAAAAAATAAAAATAAAAATAAATAAATAAATAAATAAGAATATATCCTTGGGTGAGGATTTGAAAAAATATATTTATTTACATAAATTTATTTACACATATTGACTAATATATTTATGTAAATAAATCAATATACATATTTATATATGTTATCTTTTACTAGTAGTTTGTTTATTCAGGTCTTCTTTCATGTCTCTCAAAAAAGTATTTTAGCTATTATAATAAAGGACATGCAAATCTTTGTTAGATATCTATATATTTACAAATTTTGTTGATACTGTAATTTCTTAAAAATTACATTAAAATATATATTTTATTGATTTCTTACAGAGGAAGGGAGAGTGATAAGAGAGCTAGAAACATGGATGAGAGAGAAACATCGATCAGCTGCCACTGGTGATGTGCCCGCAACCAAGGCACATGCCCCTGACCAGAATCGAACCTGGGACCTTTCAGTCCACAGGGCAACGCTCTATCCACTGAGCAAAACTGGTTTCGGTAAACTACATTTTCCTAAAAGTTGCTGGTATTCAGGAACATTATTTAGCTTACATTCTAGTATTATACCTGGCAAACTTGCTAAATTATTTAATATTTTAATAGTTTTCTATATATCCTTTTGAATATTCTCTGTAGATAATCTAATAATCCTATCTAATAAAAGAGTAATATGCAAATTGACTATCACTCCAACATACAAGATGACTGCTCCCATGTGATCAAATATGGATACCCTCATTTGGACACAAGATGGATGTCACAAGATGGCTGGCAAGGGAGGCAGTTGGGGGGAGGGGCGCCAGGCCTGCAAGGAAGGACAGTTGGGGGGGCCAGGTCTGCAGGGGAGGGCAGCTAAGGTGGGACCAGGTCTGCCGGGGAGGGCAGCTGGGGTGCAACCAGGCATGCAAGGGGGAGGGCAGTTGGGGGTGACCAGGCATTCAGGGAAGGGAATTAGGGGTGACCAGGCTTGCAGGGGAGGGAAGTTAGGGGTGACCAGGCTGGCAGGAAAGGGCAGTTAGGGGCAATCAGGCCAGAGTAATCAGGGGAGCAGTTAGGTGTTGATCAGGCTGGCAGGCAGAAGCAGTTAGGGGCAATCAGAAGGAAGGTAGGCAAGCAGTTGGGAGCCAACAGACCTAGATTGTAAGAGGAATGTCCCAGTCTGGGCTGAGGGACACACACCTCCTGCACTAATTTTGTGCACCGGGCCTTTAGTGATTATAATAATGATGATGGTGACTATAATGAAAATAATGATGAGCTAATGTTTATTAAGCTCTTACTATATGCCATGTGGTATTCTAAACACTTTACATACTTTAACTAATATAATCCTTACAACAATCCTGTGGGAATGGGTATTATTATTTTACAGATTTTAAAAATTTAAAAACAGTTAATGAGTAAATTACTAAAGATCATACACTAGGAAATTATAAAGCCAAGGTATCAACCCAAGCATTCTGGCTCCCAAGCTTGTGCTCTTAACCATTACATTGTACCATGTATTATCCTATCTAACAAAGAGGAAATATGCTAATTGACCCTCATGCCGTTGCAAAGACAGTGGTGCCCACAGCCAATATGGAGGGAATATGCTACTTGACTTCCCCACCCTCAAAGATGGCGGCACCCAAAGTCAATAGGAAGAAATATGCTAATTGACTTCCCAACCCTCAAAGATGGTGGTGCCCATAGCCACAAGATGGCAGCGCCCAGTCCCCTCAGCCCTGCCATGCACCTGCCTCTGGAGTCCCCCAGTCCCCTTAGCCCTCCAGCTGCCCAGGGCTGGCCTGAGGCACAGGCAAGGCGTGGATAGCAGCTGCCCAACTTCCCAGGGCCACCGGAGACTCATGTAACCAGGGCCAGCTGAGGCTTGCATTATCGGCAGTGGCAGCAGCAGAGGTGTGATGGGGTGTCGCTTTCCCCTGTTCGCCAGGTTGCCTCCTAACCCTGAGGGCTTCAGATGATGAAAGGGTGTAGGCTGGGCTGAGGGACCCCCTCTGGGCCTCTAGTCTGTAATAATGATGATTTTTGTTTCTTCCTCTTCAAATTTTATACTTTTACTTTTGAGCTAGGTATTCCCTAGATCTGTGGTTCTCAACCTTTCTAATGCCGCGACCCTTTAATACAATTCCTCGTGGTGTGGTGACCCCCAACCATAAAATTATTTTTGTTGCTACTTCCTAACTATAATTTTGCTACTGTTAATGAATAGTAATGTAAATATCTGTGTTTTCTGATCATCTTAGGCTCTATAGCAGCAGTTCTCAACCTGTGGGTCTCAACAAAATTTTTAATGTATAACTTATTAGTAAGTTAAATCTTGACTTTTTAAAAAAATCTTTATTGTTGAGATTACAAATGTCTCTATTTTTTTTTTTTTTACATTGTTATCCCCTTCCACCTGGTTCCAATCCTATCCTAGGCCTTTCCACCCCATTATCTGTGCCCCTACTAATGCATATGCTATATAATAAAGAGGTAATATACAAATGGGCATCACACCCTCATGCCAATATGCCCTCACACCATCTCACCGGGGCTGGGGGACCTGAGGCCATGCTTCCTCCTTGCAGGGCTTGATGGGGGACCAGAGGCTGCACCCCCCACCCTGTAGGGCTTGACGGGGTGGGGCCAGCTGTGCCTGGGTCTCATGCAATTTTGAGGTGCGAGTGGGTGAGTAGGGACTTGATTCTGGGTCCCGTGGTGTGCCCTAGGCTCCAACAGGTGGGAGATTTATATATACATTTTACTAATTTTCTTTCATCTCTGACACTTCTATTATAGAGAAAGGGCAATTATCAATATTAAAATATTTCCTCTAATTAATTCCCTTTTAATGTGCATGAATTTCTGCACTGGGCCACTAGTATGCATATAAGATCTTTGTTTAATCTCTTCCCGCACCCTCCCCCCACCCCATCGCCCTTCCTTCTGAGAATCCTCTGTTCCATTTCCATGCCGCTGATTCTATTTGATTCACCATTTTATTCTGTTCATCAGATTTCTTATTAGTTTATATTGATTTTTAGATTCAATTATTGATAGGTATATATTTGCTGCCATTTTGTTGTTCATATTTTTTAATCCTTTTCTTCTTCTTAAAGAATACCTTTCAACATTTCATATAATACTGATTTGGTGGTGAACTCCGGTGAAGCTCTTTATCTGATCTTCAATTCTAAATGATAGCTTTGCTGGTTAGAGTAATCTTGGTTAGAGTAATCTTGGTCCTTGCTTTTTATCACTTTGAATATTTCTTTCCACTCACATCTGGTCTGCAAAGTTTCTGTTGAGAAATCATCTTGATAGTTGTATGGTTACTCCCTTGTAAGTAACTGATTTTCTCTTGCTGCTTTTAAGATTCTCTGTGTTCAGCCCTTGGTATTTTAATTATGATGTGTCTTGGTATGACCCTCTTGGGTTCTTCTTGTTTAGGATTCTCTGTGTTTCCTGGACTTTAAGTCTATTACTTTCACCAGGTAGGGGAAATTTTGTCATTATTTCTTCAAATAGGTTTTCAATGTCTTGCTCTCTCTTTTCTTCTTCTGGCACCCCATAATGCAAATGTTGGTAAGCTTAAAGTTGTCCCAGAGGATCCTTACACTATCTTCATATATATGGATTCTTTTTGCATTTCTCTTTGGGTGTTCTTTGCTTCCTCATATTTCAAATAATAGATTTGATTCTCAGAATCCTCTATTCTACTATTGAATCTCTGTATATTATTCTTTATTTCAGTCAGTGTATGCTTAATTTCTGACTGGTTCTTTTATTTATTTATTTATTTATTTATTTATTTATTTATTTATTTATTTACATTCTCACTGGTTTATTTATTTATTTGCATTCTCACTAAATTCCCTGAAAGTCTCACTAAGTTCCTTGTAGGTTTCTAGAAGATTATTGAGTATCCTTGTAACTGTGGTTTTGAACTCCATATTCAATAGTTTGCATTCTTTCATTTGTGACCAGTTTTGTGTTTTTTTTTTTTTGTCTCTGCAATTTGGCTCCTTCCCTGTGCTTATTTATGTATTGGGTAGAGCTGCTATGATATCTCCTGGAGGTGGTAGAGTGTCCTGGTGTAGTAGATGTCTTATAGGGTCCAGTAGTTCAGCCTCCCAGTCACCTGAGCTGAGCACTGTAGGTGCACCCTGGTGTGGGCTGTGAGCAGTCCCGTTGTAGTTGAGACTTGATTGTTGTTGGTGTCACTGAGAGGAATTGACCTCAAGGCCAATTGGCTGTGAGGATAAGCTGTGACTACAATGGGAGAGCTGCTATGTAGGAGACACCCTTATGGAGGACTTGCTTCAGTGGGGCTTTGTGCTCACTAAGTCTGTCCCTTGACTGTGTCACTTAAGGATGTGTAGAGGTGTAATCTGGTATGGTCTGGCACTGACCACTGGATACTCTGGCTCTTGGGTCTTCAGGGAGGTGCAAAGTCAGTTATTGCCTGGGGCCACTCAGTAGGAGCTACAGAGATATCTGCAGATTCCTTCTCTTTGTATCAGGTTTGGAAATAAACAGATGAGGCCCAGCTATGAAGTAAGGCAGGCTGGTGCTGGTGACAGGTCTTGGACCTTTTACCCTTTGTACACCATAAGTGTCTATAGATGCAAGCATGTGTCTATAGCCAAAAATAAAATTTAAAAATGGCAATATTACATTTAGTAATTTCCAGTTACAAATAATCAGCAATTAATGAAAAAACATAAATTAGTACAACCTGAGCAAAGAAAACGTTATGCCAACAACTTGCCATCCAGATTACATAAATTACTTTTTTGGGGGGGAGTATCCTCCCATTGGGAAAAAAAAAATCTATGTGGAAAAGATGTTTGGTATACTTTTCTACTAGTATTGATACAAAATAGTGAAAAGAAACTAAGTACTTTTGTAAACAATGTAATGTTCTGTTATGTGTTATATTGTGTTTCAAACTTTATCAAACACTGAAGCAATTTTAATAATAACTAAATGTAAATAATACTTTTCCCCCACTATATATTTGCTACATAAAAATAATAAAAAATGTCATTTGGAAGAATTAAAAAAAAATGTTTTCCCTAAGTGGCAGCCCTAACCAACTTTAAAACAATTTTTTGTGAGCATTTTCAACTGAAAATATTCAAGAACACCTGAATTGTGAGTCAATATACTTACTTTTATAATATTCATTGCAAATACATTTTTTAAAATTAAATTCAAATTATGGTGTGTGGGGATGGTTTCCATTTTGGACACATGACAGTTAACTGGTTAATGATAAGTTTGGAGCTCCCTGACCCAGCTGCAGCTTGTTTGACAGATTTTAGCCTGAGCAAGGACAGGCTATTCATGTGCAAAAGCTGCTGTATACAGCTTGGGTAGGTTTGTAAGTTGGATGAGTCAGGGTCTTACAGAATCACCCAGGTGGCGCAAACAGAAATGGTACCAGTCAGCCCTGCGACCGACCCAGGAGGTCCCAGCATAGGAACAATGATCCCTGCAAGCAACTCCGTCTGAGAGAAAGCTGCCCCTGAGTTCTTGCCCTGATACTAGACAATTCAGTTCCTCCTGATATGTATATGGGTCCCCCAGTGCCTTTCCCTAGTGCTGGAGTTCAGAGGAAGTGAGATCTTGTAAGTTCAGTTTGTGGTGTTGGCCTTTTAAGAGAAACAATTGAGTATCCAGCAGCCTCTGTGTCACTGAGCTCCAAGTTGCACTGGTTTTTACAGTCCGTAGTTACAGGGACTTCTCTTCCCACTTCTGGGTCCCTGGGCTGGGCTTCTGGTGTAGGGCTGAAACCCCTTGCTCCTCATGGGTAGCCTCCACAGACGATCTATCTCCTGATTAAAAAGTGATACACGTGGGTGCCGGACCAGCCCGTTCCACACGTCCTCACCTACCAGTCTCAGTGTGCTTCTTTATGCTCTAGTTGTAGGACTTCCATTCAGCCAGCTTTCTGGTGATTCTGGATGATGGTTGTTCTGTATTTTACTTGTGGTTATGGGAACCGGCGAGTACAGGCATCTATCTACACTGCCATCTGGTTCCTCTCTAAATCTTGACTTTGGAAGAACATGGTATCTTTTTAGCCATTGCTCTAATAGGTATTCTGAGAGATTATAGAAAATTAGATATACTACAAAAATCTGATTAAACACTGAGAGTGAAAGTAGACTTCAAAGGTAATGTAACCATTTAGGGATATCCTAAACAGGAACAAGCCAAGCTACACAGAGAATCCTCTCTGCTTCTATTAATTATGAGTCCCAAAGGCATCTAGCAAAGATTTAGGGAGTACCTATATTATTAAGAAAGATAAATTATTTTAATTAGGAACAACACCTGAAAGAAAACTTTCTGGAATTACATGGCCCTTTGGAGTGAATGGAGGAAAAGATAATTAAAATATAAGTGCTATATTAACTAAATCCTTTTTAGTAATTTCAAATGAGCATAACTTTTTTTCACCACCAAATACAGAAAGAGTACATACATTGGTATCATTCAAAAATATTTAATAAGTATTCAACAAAAATGAAAATATCTCTTAGAAATATCTGATTTGTTCCAACCTTTAAATAATAATTAATAAAGTTATTAATTAACATAGAAGGAAGAAAACACTCAAATCCAAAATCCATGACTGACAGCCTCAAATCTTACTTTTGATCTATATCTTTCAGAAACATAAGAGATTTAAAATGAAAGTTAGTTAGGAAGTTATCGTTCCTAACAGGGAACATAATAAATTCTATATAGCCTCAAAATTAAAAACTGTTAAGAAAAATAACTTCTGCTAACACAGTACTCCTTAATGAGTAATGTTACCTTCAATTAATTGGTATTAAAGTGATCATTTCCACCATGAGTAGAAACTCCAATTTTAATCAGTCATCCTATCTAATAAAAGAGCAATATGCAAACTGACCGCAGCTATACTACACCCACAAACCACGCCCACCACCCAGTCAGGAGTGAGTATGCAAATTACCACCAACAAGATGGCTGCAGTCATGGAGCAAGCAGGAAGCATGGGTTTCCCCAGCAATGCAGGAAGCCAAGCTTCCTGCACATCCTGGCTGGCTCAGGCCTCTGATGAAGGCTATAAAGTTTCAATTATAGAAGACAAATAAACCCCAGATACTAGGGCCTCCACTTATGTTGCCAGAGTGTGTGGTCGGCCTGCAGATCACCTGAGCCCCTTGCCCAGGCCGCCCCAAGCACCAAGGGAACCTCCACTCTGATCCAGGACACCCTTCTGGGCAAACCTGCCGGTCCCCATCCATGCACCAGGCCTCTATCCTATCTAATGAAAGAGTAATATGCAGATTGACCATCATTCCAACACACAAGATGGCTATCCTCATGTGGAACCAAGATGGCCACCATAGGATGACCAGCAGGGGAGGACAGTTGTGAATGATTATACCAGCAAGGGAGGGCAATTGTGAGTGATCAGGCCAGCAAGGTAGGGCAGTTGTTAGGGACCAGGCCTGCAAGGGAGGGCAGTTGGGGGTGACCAGGTAGCCAGAGGAGGGAAGTTGGGGGTGACCAGGTCTGCAGGGAAGGGCAGTTGGGGGGCACCAGGCCTGAAGTTAGGGTCAATCAGGCTGGCAGGGGAGTGGTTTAGGGGATGATCAGGCTGGCAGGCAAAAGTGGTTAGGGGCAACCAGGAAGGCAAGCAGGCAAGCAGTTGGGAGCCATCAGTCTTGGATTGTGAGAGAGATGGCTGACTGCCCGTTTAGGCAGTTGGACAACCTTCAAGGGGTCTCAGGAGAGGGTGCAGGCTGGGCTGAGGGACACCCCCCCTCCTGCACGAATTTTGTGCACTGGGCCTCTAGTATTTATATAAAGATTACGGTATTTAACATTTGAGGTAATAGCTATTTAAATGTTATTAAAATTTTTACTAAAATGTAACTTTTTTGATGAGTATGATTATACAAAATAACATATAAGCTAGATTTTGAAACCCCACACAACATTTATATATCATCTGTATCTAAATAAATTTGAAATTTAAACCTTTATCTTGATAACTGTTAGTTGTCCCCAAGTACTGTAAGTCAGAATCCACGCTTCCAGTTTTACTACATATCTGTGAAAATCCAACTTGTCCACATTTCCCAGAAGGATTTTTCTGATGAGTTCCAATAGTGCCTTTGGAAGGAAGGAGAAAAATATAATAAAAGTTAGCTTTATTTCATGAATACATTTAATTTCATAAATGACGTCATTTGTGTGGAAATAAATATAAAAGTACACGGATAGTGATCATGGCAGTCAAGAAAGGGATAAAGCTTTTGCTACTGGCATATCTGATGAGTGGATCTCACCTAAGCGGGCAGTCGGACATCCCTCTCACAATCCAGGCCGCTGGCTCCCAACTGCTTGTTGCCTGCCTTCCTGATTGCCCCTAACCGCTTCTGCCTGCCAGCCTGATCACCCCCTAACCACTCCCTTGTCTGCCTGATTGATGCCTATCTGCTCCCCTGCCAGTCTGTTTGCCCCTAACTGCCCTCCCTTGCATGCCTGGTCCCTCCCAGTTGCCCTGCCTGGCAGGCCTGGTAGCCCCCCAACTGCCTTCCCTTGCAGGCCTGATCTCTCCCAACTGCCCTCCCTTGTGGTGGGCATCTTGTGTGTTGGGGTGGTCAATTTGCATATTATCCTTTTATTAGATAGGATAGAGGTGCATGGGTGGGGGCTGGCTGGTTTTCCCTGAAAGATGTCCTGGATAAGAGTGGGGGTCCCCTTGGGGCATGGAGGGCCTGAACAAGGGGCCTGTGGTGGTTTTCGGGCTGGCCATGCCCTTGGTGACCTAAGCGGAGGCCTTGGTATTTGGGGTTTATGTAACTTCTACAATTGAAACTTTGTAGCCTACAGTGGAGCCATGCCTTCTGTGGCGGCAGCCATTTCTGTTGTGTTTTATGTATCTTCTAAAATTATAACTTTGTAGCCTGTAACTTTGAGGCCTGGGCCAGCAAGGGCAGGTGGAAAGCTTGGCTTCCTTCATTGCCAGGGAAACCCAAGCCTCCCTCCTGCTCTTTGTGACCATAGCCATGTTGGTTGGGTTTATTTGCATATTTGCTCCTGACTAACTTGCAGGTGTGGCTTCTGGGCATGGTGGAGTGGATTCATTTGTATATTATTCTTTTATTAGATAGGATGAGCATCTCACTTGCATTTCTAAAACTATTTTAAAAATTCTCTTAATTTCAACTTCTATTTTCCTTCATGTAGTAGACATCTTCTAAGTTAATTCTCACATTTATGCTTTTGTTATTCTCTCTACCTGCAATAGTCCCTTTTGCCTCACTGCCAATCACAGACCCTTCGTTCTTTAAAATCCAGACTCTTTCTTGGTATTTTTGTGAATCACTTCAATACTTATTATCTTTTCCTTTCTTGAATTCCTATATACTTATAATCTGTAACATCCCATCTAGAAATGGGTTATATGTTGTCTTATAATTCAGTTATTTAAAAATTGTGCTACTAGGCCCTAGCAGGTTTGGCTCAGTGAATAAAACATTGTCCCCCAGACTGAAGACTCCTGGGTTCAACTCTGGGCATGTGTCAATTGCCGGCCCGAAAATAAGCATTAAACTATACAATAATTATGACACTTCATTTTGATATGAAAATACCATGGAATATTACTGCATAAATATCTATAAACTCTACTAGGATAACAATGTTTTCTAAATATTGTGTCCAAACTCATAGCAAACAAATTTCAGTAATTGATATCATTTGGATACTAAATAAATGTTAACATCTATGACAAACTCCATCTTTACATTATGAAATATTTTTCCTTTCCAACAAATTTTATTTTGTTAACATATACATGATCATTTTTTCTAATCAGTCAGGTGTTAAGTTTTGACATCTTTCTCTACTCCTCTAGTCCCATGGTCTGTAAACTGCAGCTCGAGAGCCACATGTGACTCTTTGGCCCCGTGAGTGTGGCTCTTCCATAAAATATCACGGTCTGCACAAGTCTATTTTGAAGAATTGGCGTTAGAAGAAGTTTAAAAAATTTGGCTCTGAAAAGAAATTTCAATCATTATACTGTTGATATTTGGCTCTGTTGACTAATGAGTTTGCTGACCACTGTCCTAGTCATCAAATTTTCCTGATTATTCCTTTTATTCCATTTGTAAATAACTTTATCACCTGGCTTTTTTCCTTTACTATGACACCAACAAATCTCCACTAGCTCCCTATGGCTTTCCAGTATGAGCTCCAAATTTTAAACCTAGCTAAAGGGGTCCCTATACCCAAATTTATCTTTGACCATCTACAATGAATCTTGCCTTTATACAGTTCCCAGAATATCTCAAGCCCTTTCTTAATGCAAGCCTTTGAGCCCAGCTGGTGTGACTCAGTGTTGAGCACTGATCAACCAAAGAATTAAGAGATCATAGGTTCGATTTCCAGTCAGGACACATGCTGTTTGTGGGCTTGATCCCCAGTAGGGGGTGTGCAAGAGTCAGCCAATGGATGATATTTATCTCTCATCAATGTTTCTATCTCTCTTTCTTTTAAAAATTCAATAATATAAGTCTTTGCTCTTCTCATACTTCCCATTTAATTACTTGTATCACATACACCCCAAAAAGATGAAATTAAAATATTATTTTATCTTCAATGTCTTTTCTAACTGATATGCCCATGACAATACCAATGTACTCTGAACTACTATAATATTTACTTTCTGTAATACTTATTTAGGCAATTAAACATCTTTCTAGTTGCTCTAACCAAGAAAACCTAATGGTACTCTTGACTTTTCTTCCCCTCCCTCCTTCCTTTCATCTATCCCACCCTCTATTCCCAATCAATCATCAAATCATATCAACTCTACCTTTGATATATAATCAGAATCTAATCATTTTGATTATATTCATTGCTACTCTGGTCAAAGCACCATCAATTCTAGCCTGGATTACTACAATAGACTCCCTGTTTTCACCCTTTCCCTCCTTAAGTCTATTTTATTTTAATAAATCTTTATTGTTTATATCATTACAAATGTTCCTCATTTTTCCCCCTCCATTGATCCCCTCCTCCAGGTTCCTACCCCACCGTCTGCCCTTTCCGCACCCCCCACTGTCCTCATCCATAGGTGCACAGTTTATGTTCAGTCTCTTCTTGCACCCCCCATTCTTTTTCCCCCCCGAGAATCATCAATTCACTCCCCTTCCATACCTCTGATTCTATTATATTCACCAGTTAATATTGTTCATTAGATTTTTTTAATTCCCTTGGTTTTTAAATTCACTTGTTGATACTTACATATTTGTTGTTCATAATTTTTATCTTTATTTTCTTCCTCTTCCTAAAGAACCCCCTTCAGCCAAAACCGGTTTGGCTCAGTGGATAGAGCATCGGTCTGCAGACTGAAAGGTCCCAGGTTCAATTCCGGTCAAGGGCATGTACATTGGTTGTGGGCACATCCCCAGTAGGGGGTGTGCAGGAGGCAGCTGGACGATATTTCTCTCTTATCGACGTTTCTAGCTCTCCGTTCCTCTCCTTTCCTCTCTGTGGAAAATCAATAAAATATATTAAAAAAAAAAAAAAGAGCCCCCTTCAGCAATTCATATAATTCTGGTTTGGTGGTGATGAACTCCTTTAGCTATTTTTTTAAATTTTTTTTATTTGTGAAGCTCTTTATCTGACCTTTGATTCTGAGTAGAATATTTGCTGAGTAGAGCTTTGCTGAGTAGAGTATTTCTGGCTGTAGGTTCTTGCTATTCATCACCTTGAATATTTCTTGCCATTCCCATCTAGCCTGCATGGTTTCTGTTGAGAAATCAGCTGACAATCGTATGGGTGCTCCTTTATAGGTAACTACCTACTTTTCTCTTGCTGCTTTTAATATTCTCTCTTTGTCTTTTGCTCTTGGAATTTTCATTATGATGTGTCTTGGTGTGTTCCTCTTTGGATTCCTTTTGTATGGGGTTCTGTGTGCTTCCTGAACTTGTATCGATAAATCTATTTCTTTCACCAGATGGGGGAAGTTTTCTGTCACTATTTCTTCCAGTATGTTTTTGATATCTTGCTCTCTCTCTTCTTCTGGGACCCCCATAATTCTGATGTTGGTTCGCTTGAAGTTGTCCCAGAGGTTTCTTACATTATCTCCAAGTTTCTGGATTCTCTTGTCTTCTTGCTTCTGTGGAGGAGTGTCTTCTGGCTCTTTATGTTCCAAACCTTTGTCTTGATTCTTGTGATCTTCCAGTCTGTTTTTAGGACTCTGTATAATATTTTTTATTTCAGACAATGTATTATTTCTAGTTGATCCCTTTTTATTTCTAGTTGATCCCTTTTCATATCCTCAGAGGTCTCATTTATTTTATTGGCCTTTTCTAGGAAATTCTTGAAAAACCTTATAAGCGTGGTTTTGAACTCTATATCCAGTCGCTTGTTGTCCTCCATTTCTTTCGTTTGTGATCTCTTTCCTTGTCTCGGCATTTTCGCAGCTTCCCTGAGTTGGTAGGGTGGCTTTGTGTGCTAAGGTGTCCTACATGGTTCAGTGGGTCGGGCTCCCAGTTACCTGAGGTGGACACTCTTGGTGCACCCCTTTGTGGAGTGTGTATTCAGCCTTGTTGTAGTTAAGTCTTGATTGTTGTTATTATCACTGGGAGAAAATGACTTCCAGGCCAATTTGCTGTGAGGATCAGCTGTGTTTATGCCAGGAGATAGCCTTATTTGCCTAGACTTGGAAAATTGCAAAAGCATCTGTGTTCAGCTTAGTATATGTGCTGCCGAAGTGAGCACTGTGTTCAGCTTAGATGGGGCGGAGTTTCAGGTTTGAGCCTACAGCCTTGGCTTCCAGTCAGCCCCGCCCTATGAGGTTCCTGAATCTCAGTGTTCCTCAGTGTCCTTAGGTACTCGCTGAAAGCACCTCTGAGAGAAAGGTGCCCTTGAGTTTCACCTGCTACAAGACAGTCTAGTCTCTTCCACAATGAGCCCAGAACTGGGGTTCAGTGCAGTTGGAAGTGGGGTTCAGTGCAGTCTGGAGCTTTTGTCTCCTTCCTGTAGGGCAATCCAGCAGCACAATCAACAGTCTATCCTCTGCCTGCAATGTGCACGCCTCCAGGACTGCCTTTTGCCGCTCCCATGAGTTTCTGTCTTACAGCCCAGATTCCCTCCATATGAGACTGGGTCCCCCAGGTCTGGCCTAGAACTGGGGTTCAGTGGTGTTGGAACTAGGGCTTAGCACAGTCCGGAGCTTTTGTCTCCTTCCCGCTAGGGCAATCTAGCAGCAGTCAAAAGTCTAGCAGCAATGTGCGCCTCTGGGACTGCCTTTCGCCACTCCGCCTTATAGCCTAGATTCCCTCTATATGAGCCTGGGTCCCCAGGGTCTCACCCAGAACTGTGGTTCAGTGCATTCGGAACTGGGGTTCAGCACAGTCCGGAGCTTTTATCTCCTTCCCACTAAGGAACGCCAGCCAGGCACTCACCCTCCCCTCCTCTCCGGCTCCGTCTTCTCCCCACGCACGTACTGTGTCTCCGTACCTTAGGCTTCTACAGCTCCTCTGATTTTCCTTCTGGTTTTCTCTTTCCTTCTAGTTGTAGAATTTCCAGTCAGTCAAATTTCCTGTAGTTCTGGATAATGTCCACTTTATATTTTAGTTGTATTTTTTTGAAATTTTTGTGTGAGGCTGCAGCTAGGCGTTTACCTATGCCGACATCTCGGTTTCTCCCCTGTCCCATGTGCCTCCTTAAGTCTATTTTAAATATAATGTTCAAGCCCAGCTGGTTTGGTTCAGTAGCTAAAATTTTGGCCTGAGCCCTAAAAATAGGCCTTTACCTGAACCTATTACTTACCAGCAACACATACAGGAAGTGAATCTGAGTTAAAATCCAGACTATTCTGAAATAAATTTCTTTCTTCTTCTACTTCTTCTTCTTCTTTTTTTATAAAGGGAAATCTTACCACCCCCCTTTTTAAAAAATATATATTTTATTGATTTTTTTCAAGAGGAAGACAGAGAATAGAGAATTAGAAACATCGATGAGAGAGAATCATCGATCAGCTGGTTCTTGCACACCCCCTCTTGGGGATGTGCCCGCAACCAAGGTACATGCCATTGACCGGAATCGAACCCGGGACCTTTCAGTCTGTAGGCTGCCCCTCAATCCACTCAGCCAAACCAGTTTCAGCTGAAATAAATTTCTTGATACTATTTTTCTGCTAAATGAAGCATTTGATTCTGGTCAAGGGCACATGCTTGGGGTACAGGCTCAAACCCCAGTAGTGAGCATGCAGGAAGCAGCTGATCAATGATTCTCTCATTACTGATGTTTCTATTTCTCTCACTCCCTCTCCCTTCCTCTTTGTAATCAATAAAAATATATTAAAAACAAACAAATAAGCAATCCTATATAAAGGGTAATATGCAAATTGTCCCCTCCACTGGAAGTTCAACTGGGAGTTCAACCAGGAGCTCCACCAGGTTGGGGTGGGGGGTGGTATTTGTGTGCGTCTAGTAAATAAATATAATGTTCAAAACAAAACAATTGATTTTATTTCTTTCCTTAAATGTCCCTCATTCAGAGTAAATGTCAAGTTCATTCAATAGTCCATTAGGTCTTATAAATAAGAACACCTAATATTTCTTTAAAAAATAATGTGCTTTTATTGATTTCAGAGATGAAGGGAGAGGGAGAGAAACATCAATGATGAGGAATCATTGATCAGCTGCCTCCTGCATGCCCCCTACTGGGGACTGAGCACACAACCTGGGCATGTGCCCTTGACTAGAATTGAACCTGAGACCCTTTAGTCTGCAGGCCAATGCTCTATTCACTGAGACAAAGAGGAATAGAGTCCTAATATCTCTTGAATTTCATTTTCTACTCTTCTCTTACTCATTTCAGTCCAGATTTAATAGCCTTTTTGATCTTTCTCAAACTTGTTCCATACTCTGCACTTATTATTCCCTTTTCCTGGAATTATTTGCCCTTCTCTCTTGATATCTCTATAGTTTGTTTCAAGTATTTTTTATCTGAATATGGCCTCCTTTCAATACATTATTTAACATAGGACTTCTTTTATATTCATCTTCTCTGATTATTTTTTTCCACAGCATTTATCACCGTCTAATCTGTTTTACATTAATTTAATGTCTGCTTCATTCCAAACAGACTGCAAGATCTATTAGGCACAAAACTTTTCCTCTTTGTTGACAGCTATATGCCCAGTACTTAGGAAAGTATGTGACACATAGGAGACACTTAATAATATTGATTTATATTACGACTTGAAGGGTTTCAATGAGAAGCCCCTTCAGTGTCTTAGAAGACCATTTATGTCTAAGTGTCCACTCTTATCAGATCTTTAACAAATACTTATTGAACCTAAATTGTCTACTAGATTAAAAGTTCTATGAGCCCTTAAACTATAAAGTTTACAGACATCTTTTATTTAGTTAAACATGTCAATTACTTGCACCTATTACTTACCAGCAGCACATACAGGAAGTGAATCTGAGTTAAAATCCAGACTATTCTGAAATAAATTTCTTGATACACTTTTTCTGCTAAAACATAAATCATCATTGACTGACATTCCTTGAGAGGGCTTTAATTTTGACGAAGGGATGAAATCATAAGCTGAAAACTATAGAAACAGAATAATAAGTTAGCAAATTTGTGTTAAGGCTACCTATGCAATAACTGAGACAATAATTTAGACCCAATTATGAAATTCATATTAAAAGAAAAAATTAAATTTATAAAATGTACAATGATACAAGAATCCATATTTAGTATGATAAAATAGCTGTGTTTTTCATTCTATGGTAGAAAAACAAAATTTTCCCTCTTTTTTACTACTTCACCCCAAATCTTTTCTATATCTTACCTTCCTATATAACACATCTAACAGCTAGGAAAGAAAAATAACAAAAAGAGTAAAACAGCCACTTGAATAGAGAAAAGAACCTTTTTTTAATTTTTAAAAAAAATATATTTTATTGATTTTGTACAGAGAGGAAGGGAGAGAGATAAAGAGTTAGAAACATCGATGAGAAAGAGTCATCGATCAGCTGCCTCTTGCACACCCCCTACTGGGGATATGCCCGCAACCAAGGTATATGCCCTTGACTGGAATCGAACCCAGGACCCTTCAGTCCCCACGCCGACGCTCTATCCATTGAGCCAAACCAGTCTCGGCAAGAACCTTTTTTTAAATTAATCCTCACATGAGGATATTTTTCCATAGTGTTTTTATTTTTTAGGGAGAGTGGAAGAGTGAAAGACAGAAACATCGAAGTGAGAGAAACACATTGATTAGTTGCCACCAGTGAAAGCCTTGATTAGGACCTGGGCCGAGGTGGAGCCTGCAACCAAGGTATGTGCCCTTGACTGGAATCAAACCCAGGACCCTTTGGCCCACAGGCTGGCGCTCTATCCATTGAACCAAACAGGCTAGGGTGAGAAAGGAACATTTTTTATTCAGTGGCAAAGCCTGTCACACTAAAACGATCTGTGTTTCAACATCCTATCTAATAAAGAGGGAATATGCTATTTGACTGCCACACACTCAAAGTGGCGGCGTCCACAGCCACAAGCTAGCAGCGCCAAGTCCCCTCAGCCCTGCCTCTGGAGTACCCCAGTCCCCTTAGCCCCCAACTGCTCAGGGCTGACCTGAGGTGCAGGGAAGCCTTCAAGGTCAGCTACCTAGCTGCCCAGGTCCGGCCCTGAGGCACAGGCAAGTCTTGGATGGCGGCTGCTCAGCCAATGCCTAAGGCACAGGCAAGCCTCAGATATCGGCTGCCCAGCTGCCCAAGGCTCAGGTAATCAGGGCTGCCTGAGGCTTGTACTGCTGGCAGTGGCAGCAGCAGCAGTGTGAAGGGGTGTCACCTTCCCCTGATGGCTGGGTCACCTCCTGCCTCTGAGGGCTCCCAGACTGTGAGAGGGGGCAGCTTGGGCTGAGGAATGCCCCCTCCAGTGCATGAATTTTCATGCACCAGGCCTCTAGTTAGACAATAAATGACAGCTGAAGGCCACCAAACCACTCAACTATTACTAAAGCAAGTTTCTTCTTAATCTGCATCCCAAATGTAAATTAATACATGGTCATGGTTCCCTTAAAATACACTTTATTTTTATTCCAATAAAGTTGTATTTTTAGGTATTTAAATTTCATATCATTTTCACCTGTCACAGAACATTATTATTTTGATTTTTTTTAACTATTAAAAAAATGTAAAAAACATTCTTGCTCACAGGCTTTCCAAAAAAAAAAAAAAAAAAGGTGGTAGGCCAGATTTGGCTAGAGGCTGCAGTTTGCAGACTCCAGTTTTAGAAAGGTAAAAGAGAGCTTAGTGACTAGAGCTACTGTCCACACATTAAAAGGATCAAAAGTGTGAGTCTCTGATTCCATGCTGGCGAGTGTGGTCAGGGAACTGAAAAGTCATCATTTTTCTGATTCCAGAAATGGTCTCTAGAGTTACAAGACAAGGAGATAGGACAGACCCCAGGGAAAGACGACGGGGATGGAGACTGTGTAGTGCTGCAAGAAGTCATCCTTAGCCTGGCAGAACATGACAACCCAGCTGGGGTCAAGCAAACCACTGTCCCCGCCCCTCTGGATCAGCCACTGCCAGCCATAGCCTCTCATGAGGCCTACGCCCTCATCCTCCCACTGATCTCAAGTCTACAATATATTCTAAAGATAGATGGGTCTTTTATTTAAAACAAAGTATATAACACTTTATATATGTCTAGGACATTGTTTCCAATTCATTTTTCACATACCTCCTTTGATCCTTAAGGTACAGAATTGCCAGGATAGAATTTTGAATTCTATCTAATCATAGTTATAGAACTAAATGAGAACATGATCTAAGTGTTCAGAATTCTTCACCAATGACAACCTCAATTATTCTGGATCACTTCATATTCAACATGGCTATAGAACATTTTTGAAATGGCGTGAACAGACAAGAAATTATACATATGTCTATAGTTTCTTGAGGTTTACTAACACAATAAAATCTAGACATGTGGTGAACTATAAGCCTTCTCAGTAATACTTCTTTGTAAACATTACCTATTATCAAACAGTGTTGAAATAAAACAAAATTGAAGTAATGTAGCTCTGTCTGGTGTGGCTCAATTCCCCATCAGGCACATACCGTGTTCCCTCCCTTCCTCTCTTTCAACATATACTCAGGTGAGAGTTAAAAAAATTAAAGCAATGTCAATTTGAAAACTTTTTAGCTACTTGTCAATTAAAATAGGAGACCATAAATTACTAAATATACCTTAGAGACATGTTATTCCTCAAAAAATTTTGAGAAAAATCTATTAACTCCTTCAAAAATTAACCCAGAAAATATCAATGAGGGGGAAAATAGTCTCAAAGGCCTGACTTTACTTTCTTGCAATCTCATATTATAATTTCTATGACTGATTATACTGAGGCCAATTATAGTCAACTTCTTATTGGATACATTTAATGACATACCCAGTTGAAAGAGTAATCCAGAAAAAATACTCCAGTATGGAATAATTTTATATTAGATTTATTCTGCAATTAATTTCTGCTTATAGAATAGAGCATTCATATGTATGCCAAATACAACAGCTAGTGGTGGTGGTGGTGATGGGGATTAAGAGTGCAGTGGACATAGTGGAAAATGTGTGTAGGAGTATCGGATTTTCAAGAATCTAGAAGTCAGTAAGGAATTAAACTTTGCTAGAGAAAATTCTGCAAATATTTAAAAGCAGACTCTAGGACACACAATTATTATTAACAAACATGCCCTTTTAGGTCTCTCTTAAAATCAGTCAAATTATTTTTCATCAGGATAAGGTGTGACGACACTAAATGAATAAAGGGAAAGGGAAATGAGAGTAAATGAGAACAGTACAGATATATTTTGAAAGAGTTATGAGCTAAATTTACAGAATGTAAAGCAGTCTGCTTAGAGCTCGTTTGGAACATGGCACTGAGATTTTGGTCTTTGAAGTAAATATCAATTTTTAATTTGTTTAACTCTTTTGAGTTATAGTACATAAAAATATAAAAGGCAAGTTCCAAACATAATATTTTAACAATGACTTAATTCACATAGTCATATGTACTTTTTCTTTTTAATTTCAGAGAAGGAAGAAGGAGAGGGACAGAAATATCAACAATGAGAGAGAATCATCAATAGGTTGCCTCCTATGCGCCCCACACTGGGGATTGAGTCCACAAACCAGGCATGTGCCCAGACCTGGTATCTAACTGTGGCTCTTGGTTTTTAGGATCATAGGTTGAAGCTCAATTACTGAGCCTTACCAGCTGGGCTTATGTACTATTTAAATCTTGCATTTGCTTTCTTATATAATTTTTATTGAAAGATTCGACCTCATAATGCATTTTATTTAATTTTCTGGCAAAGGTTGTAAAAAACAAGGACAATTTTATTCTATTTTGGTATAGCAGCAAATTATTAGAAAAAGGCCTTTTAATAGCTAATGCTCTCAGAAACTACTTACAGTCCTGCATTTATTGAACTCGTACTAAAATATATCTTGATTTCCAGATTGGTGAGCTTTTCATCTTCTACCAGCTCTTTCTGGTTTTACCTGGATTTCAACCTTGTCCCTTAATGGTGGTCATTTAAAAAGTTTATTCCAGCAGTGGAATGCAAGGAAGTTCAATACAGTCCTGACTAGGAAACAGGTGTGCCAAACAGAACAGTAGAGGAAGTGAAGGACTTTCACTACTGCACATTTATTTTATTTTTTCATTTCCTACTTAAGAAACTATTTTTTTCTTTTTTCTTCACTTGACTTTACCTTTTTAATTATTACATCTTTATTTTCAATAAACATTATTATTATTACTATTTTACCATTTTTTTAAAGTGTCATTTTATTTTCTCTTTATTTTACTTTGGGATCAGTGTTCAACATTCTATTTTCATCTTTCCTTTAGCATCATTTTACTCTATCTCAACTTTACCTTTATGCCAACACTTTCTTCCTCGCTTTTCTCTTTACTTGTCCTGTTTCTCTTTCCCTAGTCCTGCTTTATATTTTCATTCTACTTATATATATATATATATATATATGATTTTCTATCCCCAGATCCACGTACATACACAAATTCTCTCTTTCTTCACTATCCAAATTTTTTCTCAGTCCCTTTGTTGTTGTGTGCTTGATTGTTCCTTATATGCTTTTTTTTAATGCTTGTTTGTGAGATTGTTTCACTTTTTTTTTTTCCTATTTGTTTTCTTTTTTGCTTCTGCTTTCTCTTGCCTCTCTTGATATTACTTGTTGTTTGTAGTTTTCATTCATTTCTAGGTATTTCTTGCTGGCATTTGCTGGGATTAGTGGTTGTGATATTGGAGTATTCTTCACACACACACACACACACACACACACACACACACACAGTTTTTCCCCTCTTCTTTCTTACCCTCTTACGTTTCTCTCTTTTTTTTTTTTTCCTTTTCCCAATTTCATTTTTGGACTCCTCTTTCATTCTCTTCTTCTTTCTTTCTTGTCCTCTAATTTGTGTTTCTCTGGTAGTCACCTTTATTTGGGGTTATTGGTATCTTGAATACATTTGTGATCAGTGCCTCGTGCATTGTATTTGTGCCTTTAAATCAATGCAGGAGAGAAAAAACTACATAACGAGGCACCCAAAGATGAGAGAACATGGGAGACAAAGAAACAGCCCGCAAATGAAAGAAAAGCAGGCATCACCAGAGAAGTAAATGAAATGGAGGCAAGCAACCTGTCAGAAAAAGAATTCAGAGAAATGGTCATAAGGTGGATGAAAAGAATGCAAGACAAATTTAACAATATGTGTAAGAACCAAGAGAAAATGAAGAACCAAAAAGATGTGAAAAATAACATTGCTGCTATAAATAACACAATAGGAAGAATCAACAGATTAGAAGAAGCAGAGGACAGAATTAGTGAGCTAGAAGACAGGGTGAGGGAAAATATCCAAGTAGAGAAGCATAAAAAAAAAAAATAATAATTAAAGCAGGAGGAGAGCCTAAGGGAACTTTAGGACAACAAAAAACAAAACAACATCCGCATAATAGGGGACCCAGAAGAAGAGAAAACTGAGCAAGAAATAGAAAACATGTTTGAAGAAATAATGACAGAAAACTTCCCCAATAAAGGGAAAAATAAAAATAAAAACCCACGCAAATCCAATAAGCCCAGTAAAATGAACCTCAAAAGACTGACGCCAAGGCACATCATAATTAAATTGATAAACATCAATAACAAAGTAAGAATCTTAAAACTGGCCAGAGAAAGACAGAAAGTTACCTGCAAAGGAAACCCCATCAATCAGACTACCGACTGATTTCTCAACAGAAACACATTAGGCCAGTAGGAAATGGAATGAAATATACAAAGTCATGCAAAGGTAGGGTCTGAATCCAAGAATACTGTGCCTATCAAGGATACCAATCAAAATTGAGAAGAAAATCAGGAGCTTCACAAACAAAAAAGAACTAAGGGAATTTCTTACCACCAAACCAGCAATGCAAGAAATGCTAAAGGGTCTGCTGTAAAAAGAAGAAATAGGAGAGGAAACTAAGATGGTGTCATAGGTAAATGCCTACCTGCAGCCTCACACAACAATTTTTAAAAATACAAGTAAAATACAAAATGGACATTATCCAGAACTACAGGAAAGTTCACTGACTGGAAATTTTACAACTATCCTGTTTCCCCGAAAACAAGACAGTGTCTTATATTAATTTTTGCTCCCAAAGATGCATTAGGTCTCATTTCCAGGGGATGTCTTATTTTTCCATGAAGAAGAATATGGTACACATTTATTGTTAAACGAAAATAAAGGAAATTTATTACCTGTATACAGTATGGTAGTATGGTAGTTGTCAATACAAACCAAACAAACTGTGAATCCTACAGTATCAAGAATTTACTCGTTTATTCTCTGACAATCATGTCATTATCTTCTGGAACATCATCATAACAATCCAATTCCTGAATTTCCTGGTGAATTTCTTGTGACTCCATTTCTTTCAGAATCAGTGGACCAAATCTCTCATATTTAGCAATAACACTGTCTTTAAATGAGTACTTCTTGTCAAGATAGCCTGCTCGAAGTGCATTTGCAATGCAACTGTCAGAGATTTTCTCCCATGAATTCTTCACCCTAGTCACAACTTCTTGTAGTTTAGGTTTCACAAAGTTTCCACGCTGATTTCTCTCCATTCTATTTTCAGTGTAGTCATTAATTTCCATGCACAAATTGTCTTTGAATGGCTGGTTTATTCCAATATCATGAGTGTGGAGATATGCCATCATTCCTGCAGGAATCATTATCTGATCCATTTTCTTTCGTGAAGAAATGTCTTCATGTCTTTAACGTGGTGAGTGCTGGCTACATCCCAGACTAGCAGACCTCTTTGGTTCCCTCACATAACAAGCAGCAGCGTTAAATCAACCCACTTCATTATAACTGCTTGTGTGGCCCAGGCTTTTTCAGTTTCAAGAATAAAAACGCCCAAAACATGTTTAATCTTTTCCTTCTTGCCCTTAGAAATGATTAAAGGTGGGTTTTAGTGCCATCCAGACGAATTGCAAAAATACAGGAAACATGTGCGCTTTCGTAAGCAGTGGAGGGAATGTACACTAAGGAGGCACGCTGCTGTTCAATTGTTGTTTGAGATGATTGGCCCATAAACACTGCAGTTTCATCCATAACAATCATCTTGGAAAAATTGTATTTAGAGAAGTCAACATCATCAATAAAAGACTTGAATGCAAGTGCTCGCTTAAAATTTGAGTATCTTCCAACCTAAACAATGTTACAGATCTTCTTAAAGATAGTTCACTTCGCTGAAGGAAATTATACAGCCAGTGTTGTGATGCTTTGAAGTCTTCGGGGGCTATGTCAAACTGTGGTGCCATATCAAGGGAAAATTCTTGAATCTGAGCCTTATTCACAACCAAAGCCTCTGCTCTCCTGTCAACAACCCATTCACAGATCAGGTCTTCCAGCTCGGAAAATAATGGTTGCCGACCTGATCCACACTTGCGCTTTATAGCATTTCCCTTGTCCACTTGTTCAATGAGGTTACCATACTCTGCTCGCCAATCGGATACTCAACATCTTCTCTTTGCAGAAAGCAGTAAGATTTTGGCCCCAAGAGTCTTCCATGATTCCTTTCTTGTACTACATGGAGTAGCTTTTTCTTTTTGCGCTCATTTCTAGGGGTAAAAAAAAGGAATTGGGGTATTAAGGTGGGGGGAGGGGGATCACTTAAAATGACACAGAGGGGATCAGAGGGGGGAATCAATATGGCACAGGGGAATCAGAGGGGGGATTACCATTTTAGTAACCCCTTTTAATCCTCCTGTGTCATTTTGATTGTCCCCTCTGATCCTCCTGTGTCATTTTAAGTGATCCCCCTCCCCCCATCCCTGTGCCACTGAAAACCTTCACCAGATATCCCCGTTACCTCTTTATCAGACATTAACCCCCCTGGGGCCTGCCTGGGGACTGTCACTGGGCTTGCTGGGGCCTGGATCTGGGCTGAAGCAGGGTCTGCCACTGACTGAGAACCTTCAGTCATCACGGGGGCAGCCGCAAGCATCAGGTAGTGTCACCAGACAGACCAGCACTCAACACCTTTGCTGCATCCCCTCTGCTCTAATCATCCTGTTCTTCTACACGCATCTGCAAAAGTCTCCCCCTCTCCCCCACCCCGCTCACCGCTCACTCCGATCTCCGCTCCGCTTCCACACAGCAGTGACGTCAGGACTCCGTGTAATGTCACTGGTTTCTAGACGCAATCGGGGCGGACCTAGCGACCAGTTTATGGTAAATTAATTTTCATTGAGACAGCGCCTGGGGGGTCTTATTTTGGGGGGGGAGGCCTTATATTTCACTCAGAAGGAAACCTGTAAGTAGGTCTTATTTTTGGAGGATGTTTTATTTTTGGAGAAATACAGAAGGAAAGAGAAAACCAGAAGGAGTATCAGAGGAGCTATAGAAGCCTAAGGTACGGAGACACAGTGTGTACGTGGGAAGAGGATGGAGCCGAAGAGGAGGGGCAGCTGAGTGCCTGGCTGGCGTTCCCTAGCAGAAAGGAGATAAAAGCTACAAACTGTGCTGAACCCCAGTTCTGATTGCACTGAACCCCAGTTTTGGGCGAGATCCTGGGGACCCAGGCTCATACATAGGGATTCTAGGCTGTAAGGCGGAAACTCAGGGGAGTGGCGAAAGGCAGAGCCCCGAAGGCGCACACATTGCGTGCAGAGGACAGACTGTTGACTGTGCCGCTGAAATGCCCTAACAGGAATGAGACAAAAGCTTTGGACTTCACTGAACCCCACTTCTAATCCCACTTCCAACTGCACTGAATCCTAGTTCCAGGCTCATTGGGGAGAGACTAGACTGTCTGGTAGTGGGCAAAACTCGAGGGCACCTTAATCTCAGAGGTGCCTGCAGCAAGTACCAAAGGACACTGAGGAACATTGAGACTCAGAAACCTCATAGGGTGGGGATGAGGGAAGCCAAGGCTGTAGGCTCCACCCTGAAACTCTGCCTCATCCAAGATGAACACAGAGGCTTTTGCAATTTTCCAAGTCTAGCCAAATAAGGCTGTCTCCTGGCATAGACACAGCTGATCCTCATAACCAATTGTTCTGGAGGTCAGTTCCTCCCAGTGATACTAACAACAATCAAGACTTAACTACAACAAGGTTGAACATACACTCCACAAAGGGGTGCACCAAGAGTGTCCACTTCAGGTAACTGGGAGGCAGACCCACTGAACCATGTAGGACACCTTAAGACACAAAGTCACACTATCAACTCAGGGAAACTGAGAAAATGCCGAGATAAGGAAAGAGATCACAAACGAAAGAAATGAAGGACAACAAGTGACTGGATATAGAGTTCAAAAGCACGCTTATAAGGTTTTTCAAGAATTTCCTAGAAAAGGCCAATAAAATAAATGAGACCTTTGAGGATATGAAAAGGGATCAGCTAGAAACAAAAAGGGTCAACCAGAAATAAAGAATACATTGTCTGAAATAAAAAATATTATACAGAGTCCTAAAAAATGAATGAAGATTGCAAGAATCAAATAAAAAATTTGGAACACAAAGAGCCAGAGGACATTTCCCCACAGAAGCAATAAGACAAGAGAATCCAGAAAGTTGAAGATAATGTTAGAAACCTCTGGGACAACTTCAAGTGAACCAACATCAGAATTATGGGGGTCTCAGAAGATACGAGAGAGCAAGATACCGAAAACATATTGAAAGAAATAGTAAGTCTGTTTCTTTACCCCACTTGGTGAAAGAAACAGACTTACAAGTCCAGAAAGCACACCGAACTCCAGACAAAAGGAACCCAAAGAGGACCACACCAAAACACATCATAATGAAAATTCCAAGAGCAAAAGACAAAGAGAGAATATTAAAAGCAGCAAGAGAAAAGCAAGTAGTTACCTATAAAGGAGCACCCATACGATTGTCAGCTGATTTCTCAACAGAAACCATGCAGGCCAGACGGGAATGGCAAGAAATATTCAAGGTGATGAATAGCAAGAACCTACAGCCAGAAATACTCTACCCAGCAAAACTATCACTGAAAATTGAAGGCCAGATAAAGAACTTCCCAAATAAAAAAAGGTAAAGGAATTCATCACTGCCAAACCAGAATT
This sequence comes from Pipistrellus nathusii, assembly GCA_963693515.1. NCBI lineage: Eukaryota > Metazoa > Chordata > Mammalia > Chiroptera > Vespertilionidae > Pipistrellus > Pipistrellus nathusii. The sequence continues at coordinate 108,643,160 of OY882858.1, forward strand.
ATATGAATTGCTGAAGGGGGTTCTTTTTTTTTTTTTTTTTTTTTTTTTTTAATATATTTTATTGATTTTTCACAGAGAGGAAAGGAGAGGGACGGAGAGCTAGAAATGTCGATGAGAGAGAAACATCGTCCAGCTGCCTCCTGCACACCCCTTACCAGGGATATGTCCCCAACCAATGTATATGCCCTTCACCGGAATCAAACGGGGACCTTTCAGTCTGCAGACCAATGCTCTATCCACTGAGCCAAACTGGTTTTGGCTGAAGAGGGTTCCTTAGGAAGAGGAAGAAAATAAAGATAAAAATTATGAACAACACATGATAGGAGAGAAACCAAGATGGTGGCATAAACGCCTAACTTAAGCCTCACACAACAATTTCAAAAAATACAACTAAAATATAAAGTGGACATTATCCAGAACTACAGGAAAGTTGACTGACTGGAAATTTTACAACTAGAAGGAAAGAGAAAACCAGAAGGAAAATCAGAGGAGCTGTAAAAGCCTAAGGTACGGAGACACAGTGCACACGGGGAGAGGACGGAGCCGGAGAGGAGGGGCAGTCGAGTGCCTGGTTGGCATTCCCTAGCGGGAAGGAAATAAAAGCTCCGGACTGTACTGAGCCCTAGTTCCGACTACACTAAACTCCAGTTCTGGGCGAGTGCCTGGGGACCCAGGCTCATACAGAAGGATTCTAAGCTGTAAGGTGGAAACATAGGGGAGCGGCCAAGGGCAGAGCCCCTGAGTCACGCACATTGCGTGTAGAGGATGGACTGTTGACTGTGCCACTGGATTGCCCTAGTATTGCCCTAGTGAGAAGACAAAAGCTCCAGACTTCACTGAACGCCACCTCCAACTCCACTTTCAACTGCACTGAACCCCAGTTCTGGGCTCATTGGGGGAGAGACTAGACTGTCTGGTAGTGGGCGAAACTCAAGGGCACTTTTCTCTCAGAGGTGCTTTCAGTGAGTACCTAAGGACACTGAGGAACACTGAGATTCAGGAACCTCATAGGGCAGGGCTGACTGGAAGCCAAGGCTGTAGGCTCCACCCTGAAATCTGTCCCATCTAAGCTGAGCACAGAGGCTTTTGAATAGTCACACCTGATAATCACACCCAATTGGCCTGGAGGTCAGTTCCTCCCAGTGATACTAACAACAATTAAGGTTTAACTGTAGGTTGTACACACAGTCCACAAAGGGGTGCACCGAGAGGGTCCACCTCAGGTAACTGGGAGGCTGACCAACTGAACCATATAGGACACCTTTACACACAAAGCCACCCTACCAACTCAGAGAAGTAGTGAAAATGCTGAAACAAGGAAACAAATCACAAAAGAAAGAAATGGAGGACAAAAAGTGACTGGTTATAGAGTTCAAAACCACACTTACATGGTTTTTCAAGAATTTCCTAGAAAAGGCCAATAAAATAAATGAGACCTATAAGGATATGAAAAGGGATCAACTAGAAATAAAGAATACATTGTCTGAAATAAAAAATATTATACAGAGTCCTAAAAACTGACTGGAAGATCCCCCACAGAAGAAGACAAGAGAATCCAGAAAATTGAAGATAGTGTAAGAAACCTCTGGGACAACTTCAAGCGAACCAACATCAGAATTATGGGGGTCCCAGAGGAAGAGAAAAAGCAAGATACCGAAAACATATTGAAAGAAATAGTGAAAGAAAACTTCCCCCACCTGGGGAAAGAAATAGACTTACGTGTCCAGGAAGCACACAGAACCACAAACAAAAGGAATCCAAAGAGGAACACACCAAGACACATCATAATGAAAATTCCAAGAGCAAAAGACAAAGAGAGAATATTAAAAGCAGCAAGAGAAAAGCAGATAGTTACCTATAAAGGAGCACCCATACGAATGTCAGCTGATTTCTCAACAGAACCATGCAGGCCAGACGGGAGTGGCAAGAAATATTAAAGGTGATGAATAGCAAGAACCTATAGCCAGGAATACTCTACCCAGCAAAGCTATCACTCAGAATCAAAGGCCAGATAAAGAGCTTCACAAATAAAAAAAAAAAGCTAAAGGAGTTCATCACTGCCAATCAGAATTATATGAATTGTTGAAGGGGGTTCTTTAAGAAGAGTTAGAAAATAAAGATTAAAATTATGAACAACAAATATGTAACTATTAACAAGTGAATCTAAAAACCAAGGGAATTTAAAAACCTGACAAACAATATTAACTGTTGAACATAATAGAATCAGAGGTATGGAAGGGGAGTGAACTGATGATTCTTGGGGAAAAGCGGAGTGGGGGGTATGGGAAGAGACTGAACATAAATTGTGCACCTATGGATGAGGACAATGGGGGGTGGGGAAAGGTAAAGAGTGGGGTGGGAACCTGGTGGAGGGGAGCAATGGAGGGAAAAAAGAGGAACATTTGTAATAATATGAACAATAAAGATTTATTTAAAATTAAAAAAAAAATCCTTCCTGGATCATACTCATATGTACTATTGACTGGATTTTTGTGTCATCCCCAAAGTAATATGTTGAAGTGAGTCCTCTGGGAAGTGATGAGATTATAGGGCGGAAGACTCATGAATGGGATGAGTGCCCCTATAAAATGGACTCAAAAGATCTCTCTTGTCCCTTTGGCTAAATGAGGACACCACAAGAAGCCTGCTGTGTATGGACCAGGGAATGGTCCTCACCAGACACAGAATTTACCAGTACCTTGATCTTAGATTTTCCAACCTTCTGTCTGAGAAATAAATTTGTATTGTTCTAAGCAAAAAAAAAAAAAAGAAGAAGAAATAGGAAGTGAAGATGGAACACAGGGTTAGAGAATAAAAATGGCAACAATCAAGTACCTATCAATAACTTTAAATGTAAATGGATTAAATGCCCCAATCAAAAGGCATAGGGTAAGTGACTGGATAAGAAAACATGACCCATATATCTGCTGTCTAAAGCAAACTCACCTCAGAAAAAAAGAAGCACATAGACTGAGGGTGAAGGGATGGAAAAAGTTTTTCTAGGTGAATGAAAATGAAAAAAAAAAAGCTGGGATAGCAAACTTATATCTGACAAATTAGATCTCAAAGTGAAGGACAAAACAAGAAATAAGGAAGCCACTTCATAATACTAAAGGAAGCAATCCAACAAGAAGAAATAACTCAGGTAAACATATACTCATCCAATACAGGAGCACCCAAATACATAAAAGAAAAAGAAAATCCAGGAGGATATCAAGGGAGAAATTGACAGCAAGATAATTATATTAGGGGACTTTAATACCCCAATATCACCATTATACAAATCCTTTATTAAAAAATCATCAAAGAAACATCAACCCTAAATGACTCACTAGACCAGATGGAATTAATAGATATTTTCGGAACATTTCATGGCAAAGCCACAGAATATACATTCTTCTCAAGTGCACATGGGCCATTTTTAAAGATAGACCATATATTGGATCACAGAGGCAAAGTCTCTTCAAATTCAAAAAGATATAAATCATATCAAGCATCATCTCAGATCACAGTGGATAAAACTGGAAATCAACTGCAATAAAAACAATCCAAAGAAATCAAACACATGAAGACTAAACAGCATGCTATTAAAAAATGACTGGACTACCAGAAAGATCAAAGAAGAAATAAAAAGCATCATGGCAACAAAGGACAATGAAAACACAACAATCCAAAATCTATGGAACACAGAGAAAGCAGTTTTGAGATTGAAGTTCTTTTTTTTTTTTTTTTAATATATTTTATTGATTTTTGTACAGAGAGGAAGGGAGAGAGAGAGTTAGAAACATCGATGAGAGAGAGTCATCGATCAGCTGCCTCTTGCACACCTCCTACTGGGGATATGCCCGCAACTAAGGTACATGCCCTTGACCAGAATCGAACCCGGGACCCTTCAGTCCCCAAGCCGACGCTCTATCCATTGAGCCAAACCGGTCTCGGCAAGATTGAAGTTCTTAGCTCTATAAGCCTACTGCAAAAAACAAGAAACAATGGTAATAAACTACCTAACCCTACAACTCAAAGAATTAGAAAGAGAGCAACATGAAAAGCCCAGTGTAAGCAGAAGGGAGGAAATAATAAATATCAGAGTGGAGATAAATGACATAGAGACAAAAAACAAAACAAAAGATAAACAAAATCAAGAGCTGGTTCTATGAAAGGATAAACAAGATTGATGAACCTCTAGCCAGGCTCACCAAGAAGCAAAGAGAGAGGACCCAAATAAACAAAATCAGAAATGAAAGAGGAGAAATAACTACAGACTGCACTAAAATACAAAGGATTATAAAAAATACTATGAACAACTCTATTCCAACAAACTTGACAGCCTGGAGGAAATGGACATATTCCTATAAAAAACAACCTTCCAAAACTCAATCAGGAAGAATCTAAACAGATCAACAAGCCAATAACTATGGAAGAAATTGAAGCAGTCATCAAAAAGCTTCCAGCAAACAAAACCCGGGGGCCAGAAGAGAACTGTTACCAAATATTCAAGGAGTTTTACCTAACATTCAAAGAAGAAGTGAAATCTATCCTTCTCAGACTATTCCAAAAAATTCAAGAGGAAAGAACACTTCCAAGATCATTCTATGAAACCAGCATCACCCTAATATCAAAACCAGATGTAGACAACACAATGAAAGAGAATTACAGGCCAATATCCCTCATGAACATAGATGCCAAAATCCTCAACAAAATTCCAGCAAATCGGATCCAGCAGTACATCAGAAAGATTATCCATCAATACCAAGTTGGATTTATCACAGGGATTCAAGGATAGTACAATATCCGCAAGTCAATAAAGGTGATACATCACATAAATTGAGAGATAAAAAATCACATAGTCATATCAATTGATGCAGGAAAGTATTAGACAAAATCTAACACCCATTTTTTATAAAAACTCTCGGCGAGGTGGAAATAAAAGGATCATACCTCAAAATAGCCATATATGACAAACCCACAGCTAACATCATACTGAATGGGCAAAAACTAAAACCATTTCCCCTAAGAACAGGAACAAGACAGGGATGCCCACTTTCATCACTCCTGTTTGACACAGTACTGGAAGTATTAGCCATTGCAATTAGACAAGAAGAAATAAAAAGGCATCCAAATTGGAAAAGATGACATGATATTATACATTAAAAAAACCCTGAAGACTCCATAAAAAAACTATTAGGCTTAACAAATGAATTCGGCAATGTGGGATGATACAAAATTAGCGCCAAAAAATCTGTGGCATTACTAAACACCAATAGTGAATTTATAGAAAGAGAGACTAAAAAAGCAATCCCATTTACCATCGCACCAAAAAAGTTAAGATACCTAGGAATAAACTTAACTAATGAGGTAAAAGACCTACACATGGAAAACTACACTACACTGAAAAAAAGAGATAGAGGAAGACAAAACAGATGAAAGAACATACCATGTTCATGGGTTGGTGGAATCAACATCATTAAAGTGACCATACTACCCAAAGCAATCTATAGATTCAATGCACTCCCCATATTTCACAGACCTAGAAATAATGCTTCAAAAATTCATCTGGAATAAAAAAAAGACCCGGAATAGCCACAGCAACCTGAGAAAGAACAAAGTAGTTTGGATCTCAATACCAGATTTCAAGCTGTATTACAAAACCACTGTTCTTAAAACAGCATGGTATTGGCACAAAAACAGGCACACAGACCAATGGAATAGAATAGAGAAATAAAAGAAAAATACCACATGATCTCACTCATTTCTGGAAAATAAAAAACATAACCTGATGAACAAAAAGATAGATTCAGAAGCAGTAAAGCACCAAACAGATTGTCAAATTACAGCAGGAAGGCTGGGCAGTTTTGGGAAGGGAGGTAAAGAGATCAACTGATGGACTTGTATGCATGCATATAAGCACAACCAATGGACACAAGTCACTGGCAGGGTGGGATGAGGGCATATGATAGGGGGTAAGAGAGACGGGGAATGTCAATAGGGAAAAAAAGGAGGTATATGTACTACTATATGTAACACTTAAAACAATTAAAAACAGTTATTCCAATTACCGAAAGCCTCTTTCTGGAACATCTTTGTGTGTTTTTTTAAATCACTTTAAAAATATTTAAATTTTTTGCCGAAACCGGTTTGGCTCAGTGGTAGAGCGTCGGTCTGTGGACTGAAAGGTCCCGGGTTCGATTCCGGTCAGGGGCATGTACGTTTGTTGCGGGCACATCCCCGTAGGGGGTATGCAAGAGGCAACTGGTCGATGTTTCTCTCTCATCGATGTTTCTAGCTCTCTAGCTCTCTTCCTTCCTCTCTGAAAAAATCAATAAAATATATTTAAAAAAAATAAATAAATAAAAATAAAAATATTTTAATTTTTACTTTAGAGAGAGAAGAGAAGAGGGGGCAGGGAGGAGAAAGAAAGGAAGTAAGAGTGGGAGAGAAATATTGATTGGTCACCTCACACACAAGCCTTAACTGGGGATCAAACAGACACCTGGGTATGTGGCCTGACCGGGAATCCAACCACCATCTTCTGGTGAATAGGGCCATGTTCCAACCAACTGAACCACAACCAGCCAGTGCTAAAATCACTTTTTATGCACTTTAAGAAAACACAGTTGTGATAATAAATATATAAAATTTTTATACGAGTTTTGCACTTAACATTATAACAAAAGTATTTCCCATGTTGTTAAAACCTCTCATAAGTTCTATAAAGTTTAATTACAAAAGTAGTAACTGTTTATTGCTAAATATATATATATATATATATGTATACACACACACACACACACACACACACACACACACACACGCACACAAAACTCTAATAAGCAAATAGATCAAACAGCAGAACAGGCAAACAACCAGTCACTATGTGTGCTAACCACCAGGGGGCGTGCGCGTGTGTCAGCAGCGGCAGGATGGTGGAGCAGGTGAGAGATCGCCAGACCAAGGCGAGGCGCTCTTTACTGTCATTGGGATGAGCCACTAGTGGTTACTGAAAATTCTTTGCTCCCATGTGTTGTGGTCCCATCTGCTGCTTGTACCTACTGCTGGCACCAGCCCTGCTCACATCTGCTTCTGGCGCCTGGCATCAGCTCCGATCCTTGTGCTGTCAGTGGGTGCAAGTAGTGGCTGCTGGCCCAATTGCCCCTCAGGGCTCCACCTCCCACTGCCCCTGAGGGGCGATTGGGGCCGGCAGCTGCCTCTTGCATCTGCTGTCAGGGATGGCCCCGCTTGCAGCTTGCACTTGCTGCTGGCGCTATGCCATCAGAGGGTGTGAGTGGGGCTGGCACCATGAGCACATGGGAGTGCCAGTGGGAGCAGGTCTGCCGGCAGACAGGCAACCAGGGCTGCAGCAGGAGGGGCCAGGCGGGGGTGCAGAGGATGGGCTGAGACCCGCCCCTGTGCCCACTGCAGTCTCACGGCCCAGAGTTCCTTTCAAGGTGCATGAATTCATGCACTGGACCCCTAGTAAGATATAAAATGAAATTCTTCTTTGGCATCCCTTCAATAGAATCCTATTGATAAATAAAAATAAATCAAATAATACTCTGGCATCTAGAAAGTACTCAGCATATTGTAGCTACCCTTTTATGTTAATCCATACATATCTGCTTATTCTTTATAATGGTTGTTTAGTGTTCCACATTATGTTTGTACTCAGTTCCCTACTGAAGCTCATTTTCTTTGTCACAACTTTCCACTATTATAATCTTTTAATAGATATATATATATATATATTTTTTTTTTTTTTGATTTTTTAAAGAGAGGAAGGGAGAGGGAAAGAGAGCTAGAAACATTGATCAGCTGCCTTTTGCACACCTACTGGGGATGTGCTCGCAACCAAGGTACATGCTTTTGACTGGAATCAAACCTGGGACCCTTCAGTCTGCAGGCCGACGCTCTATCCACTGAGTCAAACCGGTTAGGGCTCTACTATTATAATCTTGTCGCCAACATTGTTATGTACATATCCTTGTATGTATGTATGTATTGGATTAGTATTTCTGTAGAACAGAAATTTAGTAGAACAGAAAAACTAAAAATAAAAATTGTTAGGTCTAAGGACATAAACTATTTTTAAAAATAGTTTAAATATATATAGTTTAAATATATATATATAGTTTAAATATATAATAGTTTAAATATATATAATATTTTTTAAAATATATATTTTATTGATATTTCACAGAGAGGAGGAAGGGAGAGAGATAGAGAGCTAGAAACGTCGATGAGAGAGAAACATCGACCAGCTGCCTCTTGCATACCCCCCACCGGGGATGTGCCCACAACCAATGTACATGCCCTTGACGGGAATCGAACCTAGGACCCTTCAGTCCGCAGACTGACGCTCTACCACTGAGCCAAACCAGTTTCGGCCACAAACTATTTTTAAAGGCTGCCATTTAAGATATGCCATTCTCCTATTATGGAACATTTATTTGGCTTATTTATATTTTAAAAAAATATTAATGAAGAAGAAATTTCAGTGAGGGAAATGGCACATACTTGACTCAAGATAAAAGTGCTGATAGGAGATTGGAAGACCTTAGAAGGATTACCACATATATTATACAGCTAAAAAGTATTTCTTAAACAACTAAAATGTTTTCTTTGCTATCCTTAGGCTTCCTACACAAGGGCAGAATACTCCAATTAAACTCTGTAGTTTTCAGCTAACCAGTTTACCCATAAAATGTGCAAATAAGACTATGTCCAGTCTGCAATTTTTTTCTCCTTTTTCATTTCTAGTTTTTCCTTGATTTAGATTACTATTTGACTCACTTATATGAAAGAAAACAAACTGCAAGATAAAATGTTTTTGACTCCATGATTGATATTTATTTCTGAAGGTTTAATTAATATATTCTGGGTCCTAACATAATCAAACACATGGCCTGAAAGTATACCTTTTCTGAGACTTGGACCTTTTCTTCATATAACTGCCTGAACAATATGGCTCTTCCACAATAAATCTGATTCTGGGCAAAGCCTATTTCTGGCTCTGATTTCGACTGAGCACATGGACAATAGTTTCCACACAGATGGCAGTGTGGTGGAAATGGGTTTTGATTTTACAGTCTATTTGGTGATTTCTACTGGATGACAGTATTCTGGTCAGGTAGCAGCTGACAAGGACTCTGGATGTTGTTTCCTTATAGGTGTGTTCTGTTTTTAAATGTACTGATCTCAACTCTTTTACTCTAATAACCAGAGACTACTTCCTCCATCTAAAAGTTAAGATTTTTTTCATGTTTACTTATTTTAGGCCCAATACCTGTGAACACCTATAAAAATCAAAATTCCTATACCAAAGATGAAAGGGAATAAAATCCTTAACATTCAAAAGGCAACTTTCTTAAATTTCTCTAAATAAGTAACTAAAAATTAACATTGCTTTAGAATTCTAAAGCCAAAGATAGTAAAGAAACTTAATTATTAATTAGACAAACTCAGAAAAATGATAGTTTCCCTAAGCCAAACAAAACAATAGTTTCCCAAACCTTAAGCAAGTCCAGCCTTTTAAAACTAAGAAAATTCAGTGCCATTGTTGTAGAGGATGTGGACACTGAAAAAAATACAACAGGATGCCTCTCCAAATTCCTGGGAATCACAATTTCAAGTTATTGGTTACTTATTGCTGTGTAATAAATTATCCCAAAATATAATAGCTTAAGACAACAAACATTATTCTTCTGGAGAACATGTATTTGAAAGTGTCTTACTGGATGGTGCAGGTATCTCTGAGGCTACAATCAAGATTTGTCTAGGCTGCTGTCAACTGTAGGATGACTTAAGTTCACTCAGGTGGCGACAGGCAGGAAGGAAGCTTCAATTCCTTGCCATGTAGGCCTTTCCAGAAGGTTGCTCATGACATAACAACTAGCTTCCTCCAAGGCAAGTTATCCAAGAAAGAGCAAACAAGACAGAAGGCATGTGCCTTTATATAACCTAGTTCCTTGAGCCATAACCCATTGATTTTACTTTATTTGTAATTAAGTCCAGACACATTCAAGAAGGGATATTGAACTTAAAAGTCTTCAAAGAAAGAATCTCAAAGATATTGAAAAAAATATATTTAAAACCAATATATTCAACAATGATGGTTCCTTGATGAACCTGAAGAAACCAGTAGTGCTTAATTATGATTTTGTTTTTTTAGCTGCTCAATATTTTTTCCTTTTAATTCATATGTATTTATCACAATCTTTTAAAGCAGAATGTGACTTGAACACTACATTTCCATTTCCATTTCAAGCTGTTTGAAAGTAACTCAGTGAAAGTACTCACTGAGTTACTTTCAAACAGCTTTAAACCATGCCTACATTGGTTTATAATTTTGCTACTCTAAACAATACTTTTCTTTGGAAAACAAGGCCTATGGATAGTTACGCCCATCACATTGGTTCACCTTAGCATACTACTTTCTGGAGATTATGTGCAGTTGATACTATAGGGCAGTGGTCGGCAAACTCAGCAACAGAGTCAAATATCAACAGTACAATGATTGAAAAATGTAGTTCATATGGTAGCTAGCAAGTTATGCCTGATTACTTGACCCCACTAAGCCATTACACACTCATAAAAACCTACACTTGAAGCAAAAAAAATTTACTGCAGAACTCTCTGAGTAATGAGATTGCTAAAAATTTAAATTTCTTGTTGTTTTTTAAAAATATTTTCCTGCCGAAACCAGTTTGGCTCAGTGGATAGAGAGTCGGCCTGCGGACTGAAAGGTCCCAGGTTCGATTCCAGTCAAGGGCATGTACCTTGGTTGCGAGCACATCCCCAGTAGGAGGTGTGCAAGAGGCAGCTGATTGATGATTCTCTCTTATTGATGTTTTTAACTCTCTATCCCTCTCTCATCCTCTTTGTAAAAAAAAAAAATCAATAAAAATATATATTATAAAAATATTTTCCAAGTTTTCTATAATGAGAACATAAAACATTTTTACAATTAAAAGAATTATTAGAGAAGAGAAACAAGATGGCTGCATAGGTAAACACCTGAACTTGCTGCCGCACACAAACACTTCAAAATGATAACTAAAAGACAAAATGGACATCATCCAGAACCACAGGAAAGCTGCCTGAGTGAAAACTGAGACTCAGAGGAGCTGCGGAAGTAAAGTACAGAGGTACAGAGATATGCGCTTGGAAAGGGCTGGCAATTGAGTACGTGCTTGGCTTTTTCAGTTGGAAGAGAGACACAAGCTCCTGACTGCTCTGAACTTTAGTTCCAGGGGAGACTCTAGGAACCCAGACTCACACGGGGAGAAACTGTACTGTCTGGCAGCAAGCGGAACTCGAGGGTGGCTTTCTCTCAGGGGTGCTTGCAGCGACTACCAAGGGTCATTGTGATCTAGGGGCCTCTTAGGGCAGGGCTGACGGGAAGCCATTACTATTTGCTCTACCCTGAGACTCTGCCCCATCCAAGCTGTGTGCAGAAGCTTTTGCATATAAATGGTCCTTTACAATCTAATATTACCTAACAAACTGTAGCTGAGTCTGAGAGGCCCAGAACATCCAAAAGAAGGCCCAAGGCCTCACATCAGCTTGTACTGCTTCACAGCTGGGCCTTATATAGGCATCTCTAAACTCCAAACAAAGAAGAGGAATCTGTAGATCTCTCTGTAGCTCCTGCTGGGTGGCCTCAGGCAGAGGCTAAATTAGCATCTCCTTAGAGATTCAAGAACCAGTGTACCAAGGGGTCAGAGTAGGACTATCCAGATTACAACTCCTCAGATCCAAAAGGGACACACTCAAGGGGCAGACTCAGTGAGCACCAAAGCCCCACTGAAGCAAGTCTTGCCCAAAAAGGGTATCTCCAGCATAGAAGTTCTCCCATCATAGACACAGCTAATCCTCACAGTCAACTGGCCTGGAGGACAAGTCCTCCTAGTGATACCAACAACAATCAAGATTTAACTACAAGGCTGTACACACACTCCACAAAGGTGTGCCCCAAGAGTGTCCATCTCAGGTAACTGGGGAGGCTGAGCCACTGGGCCGTATAGGACACCTAGCACACAAAGCCACTCTATCAATACAGGGAAGCAGCCAAAATGTGAAGACAAAAAAACAGATCACAAATGAAGAAATGGAGGAAAGCAAATGACTGGATATAGAGTTCAAAACCATAGTTATAAGGTTTTTAAAGAATTTTCTAAAAACCGCTGATAAACTTAGCGAGACATCGAGGATATAAAAGAGGACCATCTAGAAATTAAGCATAAACTGACTGAAATAAAGAATAACATATAGAGATCCAACAGCAGACTAGAGAATCACAAAAATCAAGTCAAAGATTTGAAATAGAAAGATGCAAAGAACACTCAACCAGGAAAGAAGAAAGAAAAAAGAATCCAAAAATTTGAAGATAGTGTAAGGAGCCTCTGGGACCACTTCAAATGTACCAACATTCGAATTATGGAGGTGCCAGAAGAAGAGCGAGAGCAAGATACTCAAAACATATTTGAAGAAATAATGACTGAAAACTTCCCCCACCTTGTGAAAGGTATAAGAGTTACAAGTCCAGGAAGCACACAGAGCTCAAAAAAAAGGAATCCAAAGAGGACTACACCAAGACACATCATAATATAATTAAAATGCCAAGAGCAAAAAACAAAGAGAGAATATTAAAAGCAGCAAGGGAAAAACAGTTACCTACAAGGGAGCATCCATATAACTACCTGCTGATTTCTCAACAGAAACTATGCAGGCCAGACAGGAGTGGTAATAAATATTCCAGGTGATGGATAGCAAGAACCTATAACCAAGATTACTCTACCCAGCAAAACTATAATTCAGAATTGAAGGTCAGATAAAGAGCTTCAGAGATAAGAAAAAGCTAAAGGAATTCATCACCTCCAAACCAGTATTATATGAAATGCTGAAAGATATTCTTTAAAAAGATGAAAAAGAAAAAAGTAAAAATAAAAATTATGAAAAACAAATACATATCTATCAACAAGTGAATCTAAAAATCAAGTAAATAGAACATCTGATGAACAAAAAAATCTGGTGAATAAAATCAAATCAGGGGTACAGAAAGGGAGTGGACTGGCAATTCTCAGGGGGGAAAGGGATGTGGGAGGTGCAGGAAGAGACTGGACAAAAATCATACATCTATGGCTAAAACCAGGTTGGATCAGTGGATAGAACATCAGCCAGCAGATTGAAAGGTCCCAGGTTCAATTCCGGTCAAGGGCATGTACTTGATTGCAGGTACATCTCCAGTAGGGGGCGTGCAGGAGGCAGCTGATTGATGTTTTTCTCTCATCGATGTTTCTAACTCTCTATCCCTCTCCCTTTCTCTCCTTAAAAAAATCAATAAAATATATTTTTAAAAAATCATGAATGAGGACAGTGGGGGTAGGGGTATAAGGGCACGAGGCGGGGGAGGGGACCAGGTGGAGGGGAGCTATTGGGCAAAAATAGAGGAACAACTGTAATAATCTGAACAATAAAGATTAAAAAAAAAAGAATTATTAGAGGAATTTAATAAAGAGAAAATTACCATAAAAATTATCCTACAAGTAGGCAGGCTGAATATTTAAGAACAAATCATGCTTTTCAGTTTTTATTCTCCCTAATCTATCCTACATATATACGTCCTGAAACTCTACTTCACTTCTAAAACTTTGCTGTTTCTTGGTTCTCTTCTAACTCTTAGGCATCCTTTCTCTTTGCCTTGTTTGGTTCTGTCCCCTATTGCTATTCACTAAATGGAGCTGAATGTCAAGATTGAGTCTTAAGCACTCTGCTCTTGCTCCTACATGCCCTTCAACAGAAAGATCATTCAGCAATTACTTCTCAGTAGATGACTTCCAAGATTTACATCTCCAATTCTTTTCTTCTTTTTTGAATAGTATAGTCTTTAAACTCAACTGGAATATTTCCTCCAAATTAATTTCCTCTTCTTTTGTACCTTTTTATGTATATTCACAGATCTATTATGCATTTTTGTCACCTCATTCAAATTTTAGTTTCCCCTCTTTCTCTCCTTCTCTTCAACTCTTAGTGATAGAATCCTTCGAAATACCTCTTACATTAATGATTTTCTTTCCAAGTGAATCTTCACACCTAAAGTAGTCCAATAAGTGTAAGGCTAACTGATCTTCTAAGTGTCCGTAGTCTCTAAGTGTCTAAGTCTCTAGCTTCTCTGAAAAAAAAAAAAAAAAAAAAAAGGAACTCACACACAACTTACATATTGTCCTGTTGAGATTAATTTTCCTAAAACATTGCTTTAAAAAAAAAAAAAAATCTAAACCCTAGTCTTAAATCACTGTCAAAATTAGAGAATAAATTCCAAACTAGTCTATTTATCTTCAAAATGATTTATAGAAATTTGTAACTGAACATTCTTGAGTTTTTTGGAAGCTTTGCTATTTAATGTCACTAACCAATGGTGCTACATATGGACAAGACAGAAATACTGGCAAGGAGGGAGTGTCCCTTAAAGTAGGTTTTCCAAATATATATGTTAAAAAGTTGACAAATTAGTTAATTTACCTGTCTTTATTTATGTAGACACAGTTGTATAAAGTTAAGTATTTATGGAAAGCTTAATTTCACAGAAAAGTTTTCTATATGTATTACAGTAATTTTAGATTTATACTGAAGAGATTAATAATAATAAATGTGTGCACCGCCAGTCACCTCCAGTAAACAAATGTACACAGCTGGGTCATGGCCTAGCACATGTTGGAATACCTGTAGCTGACTCATGTTAAAACTGCTGCACAGCCCTGGCTAGTTTGGCTCAGTGGATAGAGTGTCGACCTGCAGATTGAAGGGTTTCAGGTTCAATTATGGTCATCACATGCCTGGGTTGCTGGCTCGATCACCAGTAGGGAGCGTGCAGGAAGCAGGCAATCAATGGTTCTCTCTCATTGTTGATTGTTCTCTCTCTTTCTTTCCCTCTCCCCTCCTCTCTGAAATCAATAAAAATACATTTTAAAACAAACTAACTGCTGCACAGCCCTGCCGGTGTGATTCAGCGGTTGAGTGTCAACCTATGACCCAGGAGGTCAAGGTTCAATTCCAGTCAGGGCACATGCCCAGGTTGGTTGCGGGGGGGGGGGGGGGGGGGGGGTATGCAGAAGGCGGCCGATAAAGGATTCTCTCTCATTACTGATGTTTCTCTCTCTCCCTTCCTCTCTGATATCAGTAAAAATATATTAAAAAAAAAAACAAAAAACCACAAAACTGCTGCACAAAGTCGCACCATACAACAACAAAATCAATTACCTCCTGAGATATAGTGTGATTACATGCTAATTATTCCCTGAACATTGTTTAGGAGTGGTGCCTCTTAGATTTATATATGTAGACTATAATTGTAGATATGTAATATTTATTTATGTGGGTAAAATTACTACAGTGTTTTTTCCAATATATGGACTATTTGTTAAAATAACAGTGAATTAATAACAAAAGAAATAACCTGTTAATTTAATTATAAGTAATTTAATTATAAGTAATTTAATTATAAAGCATTTTAAAATTAACAGGTATTAACTTTTCACATATAACATACTGGCCAGAAATTTTGTCCATTAAATCCGAAGTTTGCTAAATCAAGGTCTGCAAAATCAAGAACTTACTGTAACAGGTTAACAGTAGACTGTAAATATTAAGGCAGAGCTGGGTAAGAACCAGTACAAATCAGACCAAAGGCCATGATATTCTGGAAAAAGCAAACTATGGAGTAAAAAGATCAGTGGTTGCTAAGAGTTAGAGAGGGAATGAGTAAATAGATAGAGCACAGAAGATTTTTATGACAATGAAACTATTCTGTATACTACAATGGTAGATATGGACATGGATATATGTGTCCAAATCCACAGAATATACAGCATCATGAGTGAACCCTAAAGTAAAGCTATGGACTTTGGGTAATGATGTGTCAGTGTAGGTTCATCAATTGTAACAAACATACCCCTGCAGAGTTTGATGTAGTAGTGTGGGAAGTTGTGCATGTGTGGGGCAGGAGTATATGGGAAATCTCTGTACTTTCTGTTCAATTTTACTGTGAAACTAAAACTGCTTTAAAAATTGTTTACTATAAAAAACTACACATATAAAAATATTTTAAAATTTAACCCCTGTCCTCTATTAAGATAATTTCCAATGTAATTCTTTTATAGATCATTTCTGAGTAAGTAAGTATAACTTCTTGGATAAGTTTTAACTTCACCAAAATCTTTCAAAAGCAACAAATGTCTACACTGAAATCCCAGAAAGGCATTTATTTTCAGATTCTTGGTGCTTTGACCAGGACCATAATCTTAATACCTTAACATTTCAGATTTGAAGCATATCAAGCAGTGTTACTGTCAATGCTTACAGAAAATCATCCACTGCCAAGTAATGTTTATAATACATGAGTATAACCGTATAACTACATTATGCAAATCTAAAAATCATTTTTAAAAACTATGAATTTTGGAACTGGAAGGAATGAAAAAGAACACTTAGTTCATCTTAATCACTCTGAGGTCAAACACAAAAAGTATGAATTCCTTATTTGCAAAAATAATTTCCTTACCCTGCCCCTGCCTACATTCTACTATCATCTTCGGCTACTCCCACCGAAATGCCTTATTCAGCTACGCAGAAACTCACCATTTCTTTTTTTTTTTTTTTTTAAATATATTTTATTGATTTTACACAGAGAAGAATTGAGAGGGATAGAGAGTTAGAAACGTCGATGAGAGAGAATCATTGATCAGCTGCCTCTTGCACGCCCCCTACTGGGGATGTGCCCGCAACCAGGTACATGCCCTTGCCCGGAATCGAACCCGGGACCTTTCAGTCCGCAGGCCGACGCTCTATCCACTGAGCCAAACCAGTCCTGGCAAAACTCACCATTTCTTAATTTGCTAAGTCTTTTCATAACTCAGTATCTCTGAATATACATTCTTTTGTTCTGAAATTCACCAGGACCCAAGCACACTTGGCAAAATCCTTATTCATCTTCTATCACACTACATATTTGGGTCATAATCATTCAGAAAACAATTTAAGAAAAGTTTGAACACAGAATTCTAATTGTGGGATATTTCTAAGCAGAAAAAGTACTGCAAAGAAATCTTGAACTTTATTTAATAGGTAGTTAGTTGTTGTGTTACTGGTATAGTAATTATTTTTTGTGTATTGTAGGATACAGCATATGAATAAATATGATAAGTGTTGGGAACCAGAATTTATTGTGAGAGATACAAAAGGACTAAAATTAGATGAGGAAGTATCCTATAGTACTGAATTTGAATGTATTAGCATGAATTCATTAAAAAAAAAAAAAAAAAAAAAGGTCCTCTCTGGTTCTGGCAGGTGAAAAGGTCAATTTGCAACAGTAGGCAATAGTAATGAGTACCTCTATACCCAAACTTTGGCTTTTAAATTCCATTCTTCACTAAAAAAGCAATTCTAGAACACTTGAAGAAAAAAAAAAAGGTTGATTCCATGTCTGGAGCAACAAAAGTGTGAAGTAAGCCTGGGCAACATGTTATGTTTAAGTTAAGGAAGTGTGCACAAACTAAAAGAGCAATGTCAGCCGGCACCGGTTTGGCTCAGTGGATAGAGCATCCGCCTGCAGACTGAAAGGTCCCGATACCGGTCAAGGGCATGTACATTGGTTGTGGGCACATCCCCAGTAGGGGGTGTGCAAGAGGCAGCTGATCTATGATTCTCTCTCATCGATGTTTCTAACTCTCTATCCCTCTCTCTTCCTCTCTGTGAAAAATCAATAAAAAATAAAATAAAATAAAAAAGAGCTATGTCAAGGATATAGAAGCCAACCACTGGTCAAATCTTTGAGACAATTTTAGCATCAAAAGGAATACTGATGTAATTATTTACATATACATTTAAAAAGAATGCCAGGTAACAAATATAGGAGAAATACTAGAATTTTTAAAAGAGTTATCCCTTTTTTGTAGCCCCTAATGTACTAAGTGATACAGGTAAGAATCATTTAGAAATGCTAAGAACAGTGGGTGAAAGGTTGTTGAGGTATTAATAGGATTACAAAATAGCATACAAATCATGTGCTAATTATAAAGAGGAAAATAAACCTCTACAACGGTGTGATCTGGCAATCACCACCTTAAGCAAATGATAAAATTTAGCATCACCAATAGTGGGCCAACCTAGTATTATATGCCCTGTGGTGTGATGTAATGTTAAGTTCACAACATCTCTCCTATGGAGTATTTCTGCTGTTTATGTTTAATGTACTCATAAGGAAACAATCAGATAAATTAAGAATGTGGGAAATTCTACAAAACACTACCCCAAACTCTTGAAATAAACTCAATGTCATGAATAAAGAAACAAATAGGTGGGCATATTCTAGATAAGAGATATATATTAACCATATTACCTTGATTTGATCTTGAATGACAAAAGTAAAACAAATACTAAGAAACGCATTTTGGGGGCGACTTGAGAAATTTAAACACAGGCTATCTGTTAGATATCACTGAATTACTATTTCTATTTTGGGGAATAATAATGGTATGATTGGTTACAAAGAAGAATGTCATTCTTAGGAGATATATGTAGAAATATTTAGGAGTGAAATGTTAAGATATCTGCAATTTCCATTGGTTTGGCAAATAGAGAGTACATATTGCAAAAGAATAATAAATGGTGTATATATAGATGAAGTATATGAATATCCATTGTACTATTAAGCTATCTGTAGATTTGAAATTTTCAAAATAAAAACTGGTAGGGACGTGGGGGAGAATTTCAATTCAGATGTCACATCTTCTCCAAAGGTGTTTTTGACTTTTCTAGTTTAATTGTTTTTCCTGTTTTCAGTATTTCTATTTTAGCACTTAACAAATTTGTAACTGCCTGTATACAGGTCTGACTTTGTGGAATTGGTCTCATTTTCATTCCCAGAACTTAGCTCTTTAATTGGTACTTACTAGATAATCAGTGCTTGTTGTTTGAATGAGATCACTGATAAGCCAAAGTGACAGGTTAAAACTAAAATCCAGCTATTGTCTATTTCACATAGTGCCTAGAATTTAATCAAATCCATCAAACAAAAAGCCTATTAAACACTCCTATGTGACCTACCATTATGATAGATACACATCAGCATTCAAATTAATTTAAAAATGAAGCATAACAACCCTAAAGCAGCATAACCCTTAAATTATTACAGGCATATTTTCATTTTAAATTATTTTAGTATCAATACAAGGAAATTAGGGATGCATACCTGTTCTGTATCCTTCAGATTGGAGGTCTGGTTTTCTCCCATGACTCCAGGCTGCTCACTTTCCCAAGGTAATTTATTTTTTCCTTTTCCTGCACTTAATACCCTCCGGGTACAGATAGTTGGACTGTAAGATCCATAAATTTGCATGCTATCCCTTGTGTGGTCACCACAGTGACAGTATGCACTCTGAGTTCTGTTACCAGTCAAAAGCCAATCTGTATCTGCTCCGTGTGCCAAATGGCTTGACCTACTCTGGGCAGATGATGGCATGAGCGTGGCGTACTCCACAAATCCCTGTTCCGTTAACCGTGGGAGGGTTTTTCTAGCCAATCTGGCCTGCACAGCATTCATCACCCCATCTCCATTATCTTGTAGTTCAACAGTATCCACAGCTTTGAAAAGGATGCTGGTTTTACCTGAGCCCATTGATGATGCCAACACAGCGAAGGCTTCCAGAGCTGCTTGTCGAACTCTGCGTTTGCTATCTACAAGAGCTGGGGCAAGATCAAATGACAACTTGGGTAAGTCAAAATCCTCACTGGGATAAGTCAAGAGGGAGCAGATGCAAATGTTCACTACCTCCTCTCGAACTCTGGAATGCTTATGTTTGAGATGTTCCAGGAGTAAACAAAGCACCTGTTGAGGACCTACTTCCTTCATGAGCTTGAGGAAGATTTTCATGTATTCTTGTTTGATCACCAACTTGTTGTCTGCCAGCACTTTGACAGAAGCTGCTATAACTGGTCCCAAGAAGTGCTGTACCTGCTCTCCAAGGCGAATAACCAGTAAATGCAGAACCTGAAGTGTGCCATGGACCACTCTGAAGTTAGAATCGTCTAACAAAGTATACAGCAAGCTAATAAAACTGACAAGGCTTGAATGAGGGTTAGAACTAGGATTAAATCGTCCCATCACCTGTTTTAGTTCCTCAACAGCCTGAATCCGGTTCTTATAGTCTTCCTGATCTAACAATCTTGAATGCAGCTCCTGAGGAATAATCCCAAATTTAAGATTGCTGTTGGAAACGGTCACTGCACAAGGAAGGGGGTCTTCGGGAAATCCGGAAGCTTCAAGTTCCAAATAATAAGGAATCTGACTGCCAAACTGGGACTCTAGGCGGCGATTGTAGTGTCTCCTCAGGGCCGATGGCAGGCGAGAGATATAGGATTGAAACTTCTCTTGGCCAAGTCGCTCCCCAATTTGTTGAAGTGCAGAAAAAGCTGTCTCAGATTCTTCTTCTATCTCCTGATCGCCAAGCTTTCGGGCTAAGGATATTACCACTTCGGTAAGATCTAGGCCGAGCAACAAATCCTCAGGAGTAAGCAGGATAGGGAACAGCAGTGCTGTGGAAGCTCTGAGCCGAGCATCCGTACTTTCCAGACCCTGCTGTATAAGCGCTCTCAGCACAAGTCCGGAACTGCGTCTCAGACAGATGTGCAGGATCTGCAGCGCATCTTTCCGCAGGGCTGGATTCTCTTCTCGTAAAGAGACAACCAGTTGAGGCAGAAGGGCTAAGCTGAAGGCCTCTTCCAGCTGGCCTGCCTCCCCCTGGCCTCGAAGAACGTCCAGGAGGAGCTGTAAGCAGAGTCGCTTCTCGTCACTACCTCCTTCCACAAGCACTCGGCCCAGGGCTCGATACAACGCTTCCTTCCGTCGGGGGAAGCCCAGGCGCCCGCCGCGCCGCGGCAACACGGCCTGCAACGCCTGGAAGGCCTCGGAGGGATCCGGCGCGCTCCGCAGGAGCTGAAGGAGCCGAGTCTCCTCTTCATCTCCTCCTGACAAGCCGCCCCCGGACCCGGACCAACTGCTGGAGACAGCCTCCGCGGGCATCAGGAAGGTCGAGGCCAGAGGCGAAGGCGTGGAGGGGCAGGAACCGTGATCTCCCGCAGCTCCCCGGCAGCAGTTTTTCTCGCCTCTCATGTTGCCCGCACCTCGACTTTCATCAGTGTCTGGGGCGGAAGGACGGCTGTGGCTCTCGCGGCGATAGGAACATCTGGCTGGGAGAGGAAGCAGCAGGAGCAGCGCGGAGGGCGCAGCTGCCATGGTGGGTCGTTAGGTGGCGGAGGCTGGAGGAAACCATCGTCTCCGAAGGGTTTGATGGAGCCCAGCCTTCTCGTTCCCGGCCAAGCCCCGAGCTGCCGAGGAGAAAAACAGCTTCAGTCAGCTTCCAGGCCACCCCCAACTCCGGAAGCCCTCGGCAAAATGGCCCCCGTCAAAGCCCCAGACCCCACAGCTACCACCGGGCGTAACCAGGGGCGCCACGTGACCAAACCCACCGCTTCCATGGTGATGTACCCAGCGCGGACCTTTTGACCCGGAAATCCACCTGCGGTGGTGCATGCTGGGTCATGTAGTCCGCGTCAGGTGTCACGGCCAGGCCGAGGTCTCCGGGGAAAAGACGGTGAGAGCCCTGCGAACCTAGCGAACGCAGTGAACGTCTCCGGAGCGGAGCCGTGGAAGGAGGTGTGTGGGGGGAGCCGCGGGTGAGGAGGCATTAGGCGGAAGTGACGGCTCCCAGGTTCAGGGCGGAAGTTCCCTGCCCCACCCGTGAGAATTGAGGTTTGACTGAGGCTAGCGGGGATCTTGCCCGGACTCCAGTTGTCCACGGCTCCTCCTCCGGTCGTTGCCTGCGGGATTCCTGGGACTCAGGTATTTTCCTTTTGCTGTCCACCTGCGGCGCAGGCACCGGCAGGGCTGTGCCGGAGTGCCGCTGGGGCTTGGAGAGAGGAGAAGAAATGAACGGGAGGAAGCCAGGAGAGCGGAGACATCTTCTCGTGCAGGACCGCTCAGCGCCGTGCACGCGTTGCTCTCTACGACCCCGAGGGGTGCGAGCCTCTCCCCCGCCGTCTGCTGTAGAGACAGAGGTCCGGATCCAGACCAGGCTTAGAGCTGGCGTTCTTTTTTCAAATCCGGGTGCTAGGCCCTTACACACGCCGCCCTCTCCCCGACCTCTCTGTGCCTACTTTGCTTATCCTCCCTCCGGCCGTGGAGGGTTCAAGGTTTTAATGTCATTTTTCCTTCCCACCATCACTTTTAAGTTCTCTTTGAAAACATACTTAATCTGTAATGAGTCTGTTTTTCCCTAAAGCTAACCGCCTCTCCCGTGTTCTCGAAGTCTCCCAATGCAGTTCCTCTGTGGGACTCCCCCTCCGCCCCTCCCGCTCCCTGCGCCGCCCCAGGCTCCCCGGGATCCTCGTGCGTCCCTGCAGCCTTTCTGTCTCCTGGAAACGGAGGTTGCAGAGAAAAGTTCACTTGCGGTAGATTTCTTGGCATCATGGTCCTAAGAGAAATCTTCCCGGTAGATTTAAGGCTGACACTAGACGTTTCTTTGTTTTAGGAGAGCTGTGGATTTGGTGAGCATTTTAACCGCTTGCAACGTAAGCGGACACAATTGAAGAGATGGAGTGTTTGTTGTAAGGCTGACTTCTTTGAAGTGTGGAAGAGAATTTTGTTGTTGTTGAAGGAATAACACAATTCCTTTCGAATGATCCAGTGAGCAACGTTTGAATTTTCATTTGTGCACTTCACTGCTCTGTACCTACCCTGCTCTGTGCCACATGGGATGTTTCTTAAGTACATGTTAAGCCTTAGAATAATTGAGTCACATGTGCCAAACCACTTTATAAATAATGTTGATGAATAATTTAAGTTTAAGAATAATTTCTGATGTTGTCTGAAAATACAATTTGAATATCATAGGTTTCCTTTTTTCTTTTGGGACTAGAATAAATGCAAATGAGTCTTGTGTAAACCTTGCATCCTTGTTTTGCTTTTAAGTTCTGGATTGTTCCTTTAAAATTCCTCGTTTTGATCGGTAAGTGAATCTGCCTAAACTTGGTTTCACTATGTTTCAGTAGACTAAAGAAAAACCATTCTCAACCCCCCCCCCCCCTTTCTCTCTCTCTAGGAGCGGAGGAAGGGCAGGGAGAGAGACAATTATATCTGGTTCTCTTATTTCCAATGTTTACTTTTACTCAAGTTTTCTCAGACTTCAGGAACCCAATTCAAACTAATGTAAATAATGGAATGATTTACACATTAGAATGTATACATTAGAATGCCAGTTTATGTTGGAATAGATTACCCTTTCCAGTGATTAGAATTTTCAGGTTGAAAATCCAGTGAACTCTTTCTTGTATCTGAGAACTTGGGAATAGTAAGTAGAGGTTGCGTGTAATCACAGAATTAAAGAAAAGGAACTTGGAAAGTCTTGAATGGTATTCATCATCAAAGTATGGTAGAAGCTTAAGAATTACCGGTATCTCTTATTTCTATAGAGCAGGGGTGGGGAAGGTCCAGCTAGAAAGCCGTACAAGGTTCTCAGAGTCATTTGGCCTGGTCCTGCCAAGGCATTAGGAGTAAGTTATTAAATGTTTGACCAAATACAGAAGGCTAATTTTTAAGTTGATAATTTTGTATGGCCTTTGATGTCATAAATATCCAAATGCCCTTTGGCAGAAAAAATGTTTCCCCACCCCTACTATAGAGAATTCTTCACAAGGGGCTTGGATACCTAATCCAACCAGTTATGTCCTTTTCCTTGGAACAAAGCAAGATGAAAAGTTTGATTTTGACTACTTTTCTCAGGGCCTTGTAGATAGATCACTGTGTTATAGATTGCAATTTATTCTATATCTGATGAAGATTTGAAAGATGCATTAGTCTCCATGGTAGATATTTAGGAACTGGGATCTTAAAGCATCATATTTCTTACTGATAATCTTTTAGGGTTATTCTGTGAAAGATAAATCTCATCCATTTAATATGTATTGCTTATTTCTATTACAAAGATTTTTAAAATCTTACTTTTGAATTCTACGAATCCAGGAAATTCTAGGAATTGTGAATGGACTAGAAAAGCCTTTTATATTGAACCATAAATAGAGGTAGGATAAAAAAATTAATCAAATTCTAGAAGAGTGGAATTCTCTGTTAGGTGTATTAATAGTACACCTCTAAAAGTTGAAAGCGGATAATTAAAGATACATTGAAAATAGCAAATTCAAGTAAAACAACTTAAAAATATCAATAATTTCAAAAAAGCTTAGTTGAAATAATGGATTACAAGAGTGTTTGTGATATATACCTTAATTTTTTAAACTGAATTAACTAAACAAGTTAAATACAATTGCCCTAAAAACATCCTTTATTTCCTTCATCAGTGATAAGATATTAATTGGTTGCATGAACCACTATAGTTTTTTCTGTGTTCTTACTCAAATTTTACAGACATCCAGGAATATTGAAAATCAGTATGAGTTCAATAAACTATTATGACTTTTAAGGTTAATTTTTGTAGGTTAAGAAGTTATTGTGAAGAAATACTATGCAAACGAAAGGTGTTATTAATGTTAATAGGTAATTATAATAACACTACAATATATTGAGTGTTGGCTATGTGCCAACACTGTGTTAGGTACTTAATGAATTTTAATTCATTTCATCCTGACAACAAATTTTTGAGGTTACATTTTGTACATTTGTAATTTGGCAATTTTTATGGATGTTTCCATTGAAAAGTATTAATAATTGGACAGAGAAAGAAAGTAAAATTTAAATGTCATTTAGCTACTTGTATGGAGCTTTGGGAAAGTTTTGTTGGGGGAGATTGTTAAACTATAGGATAAAATTAGATTTTTTCCAATTATTAATCATTCATATCTTTTATTATATATTTCATTGTATATATTTTAATTTTTTTGTTCCTGTTCTGTATCTTTTTAGTTTCTTGAGACAAAACTTTAGGAAGGTTTAAGATATTATGAGCTTATTTTTACACATGTGGGATTAAACAGGTGCTCTTGATTTAAATAATTGATAATGTTTTAAATTACTTAGGTTTATATTTCAAAGCCATTGTATATTTCTGACTGAGTAAAATCTATAATTTTACACAGAAATCCGATTTTTGTTGCATTTTAAGCAATAATTTGAATAAGTTAACAGGATTTCATATCCATTGGTACCAGTTTTTCAGTGGATGGGTTAATTTATGTAACTTTTAGTTTTCAGAAGTGCCTTTCTTCTGTTTTTCCTGATTCTGTGATGTAAGGATTCATATTATATAACATGCTCTAATTTTACTATTGTTTCTCCAGAGATAATGAAAGTCAATCTCAGAGAAAAGACAAATATGTCAATTTGTGCTATAGAGTCACTCATAAAATTCTATGCCATCATTAGTTGAATTCTTCTGTGAGGGGTTGAACTGTGGGAAAGAAATCTAAGAAAAGAGCTGATATGATAAAATATTCTCTTAAATTCACAAATTACACTTTTGCAGAAAGGTACATGTGTGTTGGGATTTTTTTTTTTTTAAACAATCTTCACTTACCTTCATCATTTATTTGCTTTTGTTGTGGCAGATAATTGCCTCCCAACTGATTTCAGCACCACTGTTTTGTAGCTTAGATGTCAATTAAGCAGTTACTAAACACACAGCTTGACCTTTATTAACTTTGTTTCAGAACCTAAAATTGTGAAGCTGCTGTAGACTTTGGAAAGTTTAATTTTATCTAACATTGTATTTAAGTTGTGCATATTTATTACATATAAAATATATAATACGAGAGAAGAATGTGATTAAAAGTGAAGTACAGTACTTGTACCTTTTTAAACACTTTTCAAATGGGTGCTATTTATTCAATCTTGACTGACCCAGTTATTTGGATTTAGAGTATCCTAAATATTTGTTTATGGTATCAAAATTAAAAACAAAGTAAGTATGGCAAAGATGTGGGAGAAGAAGAATCAATCCTTCTATGATATAAATAAAAGGAAATGAATGTTCCACAATCCCTCTTTATTTTCTGTTGAATCCCTTATGTATTTTTGTATCTGATCTGCATAGTGTTTGTTTATATTATGTGTATGTATGTGTGAGAGAGAGAGAGGAGATCGATCTATATTTTTTGGTTTCTACTTTGTACTTTTTTATTTTCTTGTTTGAATTAAAACTTTAATAAGATTAAGAAATTATGAGCTCATAAGTGAGGCAGAATAACATACTATTTTAATTTAAAACTCTGGAGACAGTGTGCCCAGAACTTAATTTCTTCATGCTTCAATTTCTTCATCTGTAAAATGGGAATAATAACAGTGCCTATCTCATGGTGTTACTCTGAGGATGAAAGGTGTTAAAACACGCAAAAAGCTTACTACATTTTGACAATAGATGCTCTTTGTAGAATAATTTAGTCTTGTCAGGAGTGGCAACAATTATAAATAGACTCAGTAAATATTTTAAGCAGGTCAACACTGTATTACATATGTCTCCTTTTCCCCTCATTGACCTCTCTCCAGCCCCTCCCACCCCTTAGCACATGCCCTCACCCCCTACTGTCTGTTTCCAATGGTTATGCTCATATGCATGCATACAAGTCCTTTTACCCTACCTTCACTCTCCCCTGCCTTCCCTCTTGGGTTGAACCGTCTGTTCAATGCTTCTATGACTTTGGGTCTTATTTTGTTCATCAGTTTATGTTGATTATTAGATTTCACATATGAGTGAGATCATGTGATACTTAGTTTTCTCTCACTTGCTTATTTTGCTTAGCATAATACTCTCCAGTTGCATCCATGCTGTTGCAAATGGTAAGAATTCCCTTTTTTTTACAGCAGCGTAGTATTCCATTGTGTAGATATACCACAGTTCCTTTTTTTTTCTTAATTTTTATTGTTCATATTATTACAAATGTCCCTTACCCCCCCTTCCCACCCCACCCTCTGCCCTTTCCCCACCCCCTTTGTCCTCATCCATAGGTGCACAGTTTATGTTCAGTCTCTTCCCACATCCCCCTCTCCCCTTTTCCCCAAGAATCATCAGTTCACTCCCCTTCCATACCTCTGATTCTATTATATTCAACAGTTAATATTGTTTCTCAGATTTTTTTTTAATTTCCTTGGTTTTTAGATTCCCTTGTTGATAGTTACGTATTTGTTGTTCATAATTTTTATCTTTATTTAACTTCTCTTCTGAAAGAACCCCCTTCAGCAATTCATATAATTCTGGTTTGGTGTTGATGAACTCCTTTAGCTTTTTTTTATTAGTGAAGCTCTTTATCTGACCTTCGAATCTGAGTGATAGCTTTGCTGGATAGATTATCTTTGGCTGTAGGTTCTTACTATTCATCACCTTGAATATTTCTTGCCATTCCCGTCTGGCCTGCATGGTTTCTGTTGAGAAGTCAGCTGACAATCGTATAGGTGCTCCTTTATAGGTAACTACCTGCTTAGCTCTTGCTGCTTTTAATATTTTCTCTTTGTCTTTTGCTCTTGGAATCTTAATTATGATTTGTCTTGGTGTGGTCCTCTTTGGATTCCTTTTATTTGGAGTTCTGTGTGCTTCCTGGACTTGTAAGTCCAATTCTTTCCCCAGGTGGGGGAAGTTTCCTGTCACTATTTCTTTCAATATGTTTTCGATATCTTGCTCTCTCTCATCTTCTGGGACCCCCATAATTCTGATGTTGGACCACAGTTCTTTTGTTGTTGTTTTTTTAAGAGTAAAGAGAGGTTTATTCAGAATAGCATAAACCTGTAAGGATATTTATCCATTTCATAAAAAGTTCATCCTCCATACAAGTGATTATGGGAATCTCCTTATATGTACTTTATAAAGTATGCATACATGCATATAAGATTTTTGTCTAATCTCTTTTCGCACCCCTCCACATCCCCCTCCCTCTGAGAATCCTCAGTCTGTCCCATTTCCATGCCCTTGATTCTCTTCCATTCACCAGTTTATTCTGTTCATCAGATTTTTTACTCATTTGATTTTTAGATTCACTTGATAGCTATCTATTTGTTGTCAGTTTGTTGTTCATGTTTTTACAGCAGTTCATATATAAGAAGCCTATTTAGTTGTAAAAGAAAACTATAACTCACAAGCTAAGTTAAAATAAGAGCCATATTGCTTTAAAAACTGTCCTTTTCATGAACTCTTCAAATGTCACTTTTCCTTAGAATGAAGGTTTGCAAATATAAGTTGTTTCCTCACTAAGTGGTCTTCCACTGTGCGAGGCACAAAGTAGGAACTCAAAAGTGACCGTAAAATAAGTAAATTGTTGACTAATTATGAGATAGGAGTAAGAAGGCATAGTATTTAGAAAATACTATTTTCTCTTTTAGACAGTTTGTAACATATCTGGACAACCACCCTGTTGTATTTGCATGTACTTTAAATGTGTTAGTATATAAACTAAGGCCCTAGTTAAAGATACAAGATTGTTAAACACATAAAAACACAAACTTCACATTATGTAAGATGGCACTATATAACATATATACTCTGCTTTAAATTCAGGTAAGACAGAACCACATAATATTCCAGAGAGGTGATTTAACTAGCATCTTGTCATAAATTGTGTTAGGCCTTTCAATGTCCTTTTCATATGCAGGGAAATAACTCTGTTTATTCTTCATGCTCAAGGGAATTAATGATAATGATCTTGGCAACAGGTGATCTTTGGCTATGCCATTTCTCAAATTCACTTATAAAAAGTAAATCCATGAGGATCACTTAGAAAAAGGCCTAGATGTCTGATGGTTAATATTTTTAATTAATCTTGATTATTGAGATTATTACAGATGTCTCTCTTTTTTCCTTCCATAGCTCCCCTCCACCTGGTTCCCACTTCACCCCAGGCCCTCACCACCCTGTTCTCTGTACCTATAGGTAATGCATTCATGCATATAAGTTCTTTGTCTAATCTCTTCCTGCACACCCCCCAGTACACACCCTTCCCTCTAAGACTCATCAGTCTGTTCCATTTCCATGCCCCTGATTCTGTTTCATTCACCAGTTTGTTCTTTTCATCAGATTTTTTACTCATTTGATTTTTAGATTCACTTGATAGATATGTATTTGTTGTCACTTTGTTGTTCATATTTTTTATCTTTACCCTTTTCTTCTTCTTAAAAAATGCCCTTCAGCATTTCATATAATACTGGTTTGGTGGTGATGAGCTCCTTTAGCTTTTTCTTTTTTTTTCTCCCTTTTATATATATATATATATATATATATATATATATATATATATATATATATATATATATATATTATTGATTTTTTTACAGAGAGGAAGGGAGAGAGATAGAGAGCTAGAAACGTCGATGAGAGAGAAACATTGATCAGCTGCCTCTTGCACACCCCCTACCGGGGATGTGTCCGCAACCAAGGCACATGCCCTTGACCGGAATCGAACCCGGGACCTTTCAGTCTGCAGATCGACGCCCTACCACTGAGCCAAACCGGTTTCGGCTCCTTTAGCTTTTTCTTATCCGTGAAGCTCTTTATCTAACCTTCAGTTCTAAATATAATAGCTTTGCTGAATAGAGTATTCTCAGTTGTAGCTTTTTGCTATTCACCACTTTGAATATTTCTTGCCACTCCCTTCTGGCCTGCATAATTTCTATTGAGGAATCAGCTGACAGTTGTATGGGCACTCCCTTGTGGGTAATTATTTTTTGTCTTTTGCTCTTGGCATTTTAATTATGATGTGTCTTGGTGAATTCCTATTTGGGTTCCTTTTGTTTGAGGTTCTCTGTAGTTTCTGGATTTATAAGTCTATTTCTTTTTTTTTCTTTTTTTAAATGTATTTTATTGATTTTTTTACAGAGAGGAAGGGAGAGGGATAGAGAACTAGAAACATCAATGAGAGAAACATCAACCAGCTGCCTCCTGCACAACCCCTACCGGGGATGTGCCCGCAACCAAGGTACATGCCCTTGACTAGAATCGAACCTGGGACCTTTCAGTCTGCAGACTGAAGCTCTATCCACTGAGCCAAACCGGTTTTGGCTGTAAGTATTTCTTTTACCAGGTGGGGGAAGTTTCCTGTCATTGTTTCTTCAAATAGGTTTTCAGTATCTTTCTCTCTCTCTCTGTCACCCCCATAATTCAGATGTTGGTATGCTTGAAGTTATCCCAGAGATCTCTTATACTATCTTCATATTTTTGTATTCTTTTTAATTTTTGCCCTTCTGATTGGGAGTTTTTTGCTTTCTCGTATTTCAAATCATTGATTTGATTCTGGGAATCCTTTAATCTACTGTTGAATCCCTGTATATTATTCTTTATTTCAGTCAGTGTATACTTAATTTCAGACTGGTCCTTTTCCATTTATTTTATTTTATTATTTTTAAAATTTATTTATTTTTATTTTTTTGGCATTCTTACTAAGATCCCTGAAAGTCTCACAAGTCCCTTTGGAGGTTTCTAGAAGATTTTTTTTTTTTAATACATCTTTATTGTTCAGATTATTACAGTTGTTCCTCTTTTCCCCCCACCCATACCTCTCCCCTACTCAGTTCCCACCCCATGCTCTTACCCCCGCCTTCCATTCTCATCCATAGGTGTAGGATTTTTGTCCAGTCTCTTCCTGCCCCCTCACCCCTTTTTCCCCAAGGATTGTCAGTCCACTCCCTGTCTATGCCCCTGATTCTATTATATTCGACAGTTCATTCTGTTCATGAGATTTTTTATTCACTTGATTTTTAGATTCACTTGTTGATAGATATATACTTGTTCATAATTTTTTATCTTTAACTTTTTCTTCTTCCTCTTCTTAAAGAATACCTTACAGCATTTCATATAATACTGATTTGGCAGTTGAATCCCTATATATTATTCTTTTTAAAATTTTGTTTTTTATTATTATTATTTAAAATTTCTTTATTGATTAAGGTACCACATATTTGGCCTCATCCCCCCATTCCCATCTCCTACTCCTCCCCACTCATACCCCCACCCTCCTATTGTCCTTGACAATTGGGTTAGGCTCAGATGTATGCACACAAGTCCTTTGGTGAGCTCTCCCTTTTATCTCCACCCTCCCTCTGAGGTCCAATAGTCTGACCCATGGCTCCTTGTCTCTGGGTTTGTTCTTGTTCATCAGTCTGTGTTGTTCATCATTTTCCTTAGGTGAGTGAGATCATGTCCTACTGGAAATATACTTATAAGAACTGAAAATGAGACAAGCAATAATGATTATACTGAAAGGCAAATGAATCAGTCTGTAGTGAGTTTCTTTCTGGGCCAACAGTTCTTCTTATATATTATTCTTTATTTCAGGGAGTGTATGCTTAATTTCTAGATGGTCCTTTTTCATATTTTCGAGAGTCTCACTAAATTTATCTGTGGTTTCTAGAAAATTCTTCAAAAATCTTATAACTGTGGTTTTGAACTCTATATCCTGTAGTTTGCTTTCCTCGATTTCTTTTATTTGTGACCTGTTTCTTTGTCTCTGCATTGTGGTTGCTTCCTTGAGTTGATAGAGTGGCTTTGTGTAGTAGGTGTTCTATAGGGCCAAGTGGCTCAGCCTCCCCAATCACCTGAGGTGAACACTCTTGGTGCACCCCTTTGTGTGCTGCGTGCACAATCTTGTTGTAGTTGAGCTTTGATTGCTGTTGGTGTCACTGGGAGGAATTGACCTCTAGGCTGTGGGGACCAGCGACTACAATGGGTGAGCTGCTGTGCAGGAGACATCCTTATGGAGCAGGACTTGCTTCAGTGGGGCTTTGTTGCTCACTGAGTCTGCCCCTTAGTGTGTTGCTTATGGCTGTGATGAATTGTAATATGATATTATTACATATGATCTCACACTGACCTCTGGTACACTGGCTGTTGGGTCTCTAGGGAGGTGCAAAGTCAGCCACTGTCTGGGGCCACCCAGCAGGATCTACAGAGAGATCTGCACATTTCTCCTCTTTGTGTTGGGCTTAGATGTGCTCAGACAAGGCTCAGCTGTGAAGCAAGGCAGGCTACTGCTGGTGCAGGGTCTTGGGCCTTTTATTGATAGGTTTGGGGCTCCCTGACTCAGTTGCAGCTTGATTAAGAGAATTTTTGCCTGAGAAGGAACAAACCATTTATATGCAAAAGCCGCTGTGCACAGCTTGGGTGGGGTTGTAAATTGGGTGGAGTGGGGTCCCAGGGAATCACCATGGAGGAGCAAACAGAAATGGATATCAGTCAGCCTACACCAGGGAGGTCCCAGCACGGGATTAGTGACAGCCTCGAGCATCTCCTTCTGGAAGAAAGCCATCCTGCATTCCTGCCCCAATGACAGTGTTTCTCCCGGTATGTGTCTGTCACCGACATTGGAGCTTAGAGGAGGCAGGAGCTTGTAAATTCAGTTTGTGGTACCAGCCTTTTAAGAGGAGCAGCTGGGTTTACAGCAACCTGTGTGTCAGTCCCAATCCACACTGGTTTTTACAGTCCTATTTCTTACTGCCCTTAGGGACTTCTTTCCCCAGCTCTGGCACCCTGGGCTGGAGGGCTGGTGTGGGACTGGGACTCCTTGCTCCTCCAGGCAGCCTCGGAAGAGATGATCTTCCTCCTGATTAAAAAAGCAGCACACCCGGGTGTCAGACCAGCCCATTCTGCGCTTCCGCATCTCCTTCCAGTCTCAGTGTACTTTCTTCTTTACTCTCTAGTTGCAGTACTTCCACTCAGCCAGCTTTCTTGCAGTTCTGGGTGACAGTTGTTTTGTATTTTAGTTGTAATTTTGATGTGGTGGGGGAGGCAGCAAGTAGAGGCATTTACCTGTACTTGGTTCTCTGTACCAGTTTTTAATCCACTCATCTGCTGATGAGCATTTAGGCTGTTTCCAAATCTTAGCTATTGCAAATTGTGCTGCTATGAACATAGTGGTACATATATCCTTTCTGATTGAAGTTTCTGATTTCTTGGGATATATTCCTAGAGGTGGGATTACTGGTTCAAATGGGAGTTCCTTTTTTAGTTTTTTGAGGAAACTCCATACTGTTCTCCACAGTGGCTGCACCAGTCTGCATGCCCACCAGCAGTGCACATGGATTCCTTTTTCTCTGCATCCTTGCCAGCACTTATTATTTGTTGATTTGTTGATGATAGCCATCTTGACAGGTGTGGGAAGGTATCTCAAAAACATGTATGTATGTTTATGAGTTTGTGTACATCTGTGTGGGTGTGAGAGTATATTTACAAATCAATTTTATATTATGCTCTCACTAGAGGTTTGGTGCAGGAAACTAGTGCACGGGTGCGGTGTCTATGACTGGCTGGTGATTGAAGCACGAGCATCTGGTGTGGAAGGGCAGGTTCCAGCTGACCGCTGGGCCCTGTTACAGCACCTGGGTTCCCAGGCCTCCATGTACCCCGCCTGCCTGAGTCATGGCAGCTGAGTTCCCATGCTGAGATGTGGTGAGCACGACTGGATGATGGGGCCAGGGTGCAGCATGGGTCTCTGGGCTGCGCAGCAGCGCTGCATGGAAGCCAGGTGGGCAGTGTACTCTCTCAGCTGGCCGCTCCTGTGTGAATCCACGAGGAGCTTGACCAGCCTCTGCAGTCCTGGCAGCTCTGGTCCGGCTCACCCAGAAGAGGCCACACAGGTGCAGGGCGGGCTCCTTGCAGGCATCTGGCATCTGAGCATCGGGGCCTCCCTGGTACACAAGCCCTGGTGTCCTGGGGGAGTGAGAGCAAGTTCAGCCAACACCCCACATTCTTACTCCTACCTCCGTCCCCATCATCCCCACCCCCAGGTAGCCAGCTAGAGGTTGCAGCCACCCACCGGGCACTGAGGGAGGTTGGTTGCCCCCTTCCACCGCCAGTTCCCTGTCCTAGCCCGGTACATGGCCCATCAGGCACTGCTGGTTGCTGTCTGTGTGGTGATTGGTTGGGGCCGGGTCCCCCACCCAGCTCCCTCAGTGCCTGGGAGCCAGGTATTGGCCATGCCCCCCACCCTTGCCACGTGTCACCATCAGAGGTGAAATCTGGCACCACCCACTCACCTGCTCCACCATCCCGCCGTGGTCCGGCTCTTCGGCGCACATTGGGGTCAGCAGTGCCTCCAGTGCCGCCCATTGCCAGCACCGTGCTGCCCCCTGCTGGTCAGCACATCATAGTAAGTGTTCGAACCCCCAGTCAAGGGGACAATTTGCATATTCAGCTTTATTATATAAGATATCCTAATTAATGGCAATTTACCAGTCTTGAACTGGATACTCAAAAATCTATATAAGGATCTGCCGAAACCGGTTTGGCTCAATGGATAGAGCGTCGGCTTGGGGACTGAAAGGTCCCAGGTTCGATTCCGGTCAAGGGCATGTACCTTGGTTGCGGGCATATCCCCAGTAGGGGGTGTGCAAGAGGCAGCTGATTGATGACTCTCTCATCAATGTTTCTAACTCTCTATCTCTCTCCCTTCCTCTCTGTACAAAATCAATAAAATATATTTTTAAAAAAATCTATATAAGGATCTATCATTATGTTTCCTATTTATATGAAAAATGAATCTAACCAATAACTCATTAACTTCATGTAAGACTCACCAATTCTGCAATATTTTGTGTGGCCTAGAATGTCAGTGGTACAAGGTGGATTTCTTTTCAGTTATGAAAGATGGTGCAACATAGAAAGCAAAATACCTTTTAAAATTTTACTAGTAATAAGGTAACTTATTGGTAAATACTATAATATTTATCAAGAGCTTACTAAGTGATAAGGCTCTATTTCTATTATATTATTACTAGAGACCTGGTGCACGAAATTCATTGGGGGGGGGGGATTGTCCCTCAGCCCAGCCTGCACCCTCTCCAGTCTGGGACCCTTTGGGGAATGTCCGACTGCTGTTTAGGCCCGATCCCACTGGCTACAAAGTTTCAATTATAGAAGGTAAGCAAATCCAAACAGAAATGGTGGCAGCCACGGAGCTGGAGAGAGCAGGAGGGATCCGGCCTAAATGGGCAGTCAGACATCACTCTCACAATCCAGGACTGCTGGTTCCCAACTGCTCACCCGCCTGCCTTCCTGATTGCCCCTAACCATTTCTGCCTGCCCTGATCACCCCTAACTGCCCTTCCCTGCAGGCCTGGTCCCCCCCCATCTGCTCTCTACTGCAGGCCTGGGTCCCCCCCTGTCCCCCCATCGGCCCTTCCCTGCATGCCCAACTTCCCTTCTCTGCTCGCCTGGTCCCTCCCAACTGCCCTCCCCTGATGGCCATCTTGTGTCCACATGGGGGCAGGATCTTTGACCATATGGGCGCAGCCATCTTGTGTGTTGGTCAATCTGCATATTACTCTTTTATTAGATAGGACAGAGGCCTGGTGCATGCTTGGATGCCAGCTGTTTCAGATCAGGGTGGGGGTTCCCTTGGGGCATAGGGCGGCCTGAGCGAGGGGCCTGTTGTGGTTTGCAGGCCAGCCACGGCCTTTGGCGACCCAAGCGGAGGCCTTGGTATCTGGGGTTTATTTATCTTCTATAATTGAAACTTTGTAGCCTGGAGCTGAGCCAAGTCTTCTGCTTGCTCGGTGACTGCAGCCATTTCTGTTGGAATTTACGTTTCTTCTATAATTGAAATTTTATAGCCTTAAGCAGAGGCCTGGGCCAGCAAGGTTAGGCGGAAAGCTAAGCTTCCTCCATTGCTGGGGTCAACTCTAGACTCCTGCTCTTTCCAGCTCTGTGGCTGCCGCCATTTCTGTTTGGATTTGTTCACCTATAATTAAACTTTGTAGCCTTGAGTGGAGGCCTAGGCCGGCAATGGCAGGTGGAAAGCTTGGCTTCCTTCTTTGCCTGGGAAACCCCAGCCTTCCTCCTGCCCTCTGTTGCTGTAGCAATCTTGGTTGGGTTTATTTGCATATTGGCTCCTGGTTGGCTTTTGGATGTGGCTTATGGGTGTAGCAGAGTGGTGGTTAATTTGCATATTACTCTTTTATTAGGCAGGATTATTAACTTTTTATCCCTTGGTTTTTCACATGACATCCTCAGTTATCCTTTTTTTCAGACTTAGTGTCCTCAGTTTCATTACCCATTATGCCTCATTGGGTATTAGACTTTGTTTAGCTTCTATTTAAGGATGGTCCCCCAAATCTGTACTCTAGATGTGTTCTGATATTTTCAGAGCAAAGTAAGAATGTGCTAAGTCTGTATATTGTAATTCTGTTGATGTAGCTTAAACTTACATAAGCTTTGTGTACTAAAGTAGTACTAAAGTTAAAATCCTTAAGTCCTCTAAACACATCCTACAGATGAGTTTTTTCTCTCTTATTCTATACTTGTATAGTTGTTTTGGTATACACTATAGAATCTTAACATTTATTTCTGTGAAACTTTTTTTTGTTAGATGCCAGTTCTTTTGGATCCTTGTTTTATTACCCATTGTTTTCACTGTACTTTGCAACTGCATGTCATCTGCAAAACTAGGATAGATTTCTTTCTCCTTTGTTACAGTTTCACAGGTAAAAGATTTGTTCTTACTGTAGATCTTAGCAACCTTACATATGAATGTTTTCCCCTTATTAAGTTGAAATTCTCATCTTTTCACTTAAAAGCACTTTATGGCTTTCTTAGCATATCTGAATTGTCAGCATCACTACTCTTACAGTTTGGGGCCATTATTAAGTAAAATAAGTGCTACTTGACACTAGTATTACAGTACCATGACAGCTGATTATAACTGAGATAGCTACTAAGTGGCCAGTGGGCAGGCAGTGTATACAGTGTGGGTGCACTGGACAGAGGAGTGGCTCATGTTCCAGGTGGGCTGGAGCAGGACAGCCCAAGATTTTATCATGCTACTCAGAACAGCAAGCAATTTAAAACTTATGACTTTTTTTTCCTGGAATTTTCCATTTAGTATTTTTACACCATGGTTAACCAGGGGGTAACTGGTTGGGGTGTGTACAGGAGGCAATTGACCCATGTATTTCTGACAGTAATGTTTCTTTACCTTTCTCTCTTTCTCTCTCACTTTCTCTCTCTCAAATCAATAAACATTTCCTTGGTTGAGGATAAAAAAATGCCCAGGAATGAAGTGCTATACTCACTCCTACTAATATTTATATTATTTAATAGTGTTGAGAATTTTAATTTATTGAAAATACTTTAAAAATAGGAACTTTTACTTTCATAACTTGTGCTTGAGATGTGAATGAGATAGAAAGGAAACAATTTATATTATATAAGTGTGTTATGTTTTATGCATTCTAAGCAGCTGTGATCTAGTGTGAAGTATTTATGTATTAATTTTAATATTTTTATTGATTTCAAAAAGGAAGAAAGAGGGAGAGATAGAAACATCAATGATGAGAGAGAATCGTTGATTGGCTGCCCCATGCATATCCTCCACTGGGGAAAGAGCCCAAACACTGAGGATGTGCCAATTGTCCTCACCGGGAATCAACCTAGGACTTCCTGGTTCATAGGTCAATGCTCAACCACTGAGCTACAACAGCCTGGCTAATTTTCTATTTTAATCTTCATCCAAGGACATACTCAGAGAGAGAAAGAGAGGAAGAGTGTGAGAAAGAGAGAGAAACATCAATGTGAGAGAAAGAGAAACATCAGTCATTATCTTCTGTACATGCTCTGACCAGAGATTGAACTGGCAACCCAGGTATGTGCCCTGACCTAGATCAGACCAGCAACTTTTTGGTGCATGGGATAACACTTAACCAACTGTGGCACGCCAGCTGCACTAATTTCTTTTTTAATTTTTATGTATTTATTTTAAGTATATTTTTTATTGATTTCAGAGAGGAGGGGGGAGAGAGAGAGAGAGAGAGAGATATCAATGATGAGAGACAATCATCGATTGGCCGCCTCCTGCATGCCTCCCACTTCGTATCAAGCCCGCAACCCTGGCATGTGCCCTTAACCGGAATCAAACCTGGTCCACAGGCCGACGATGCTCTCTCCACTGAACCAAACCATCTTTCTTTCTTTTTTAAAAAAACAAACAATTCTTTCTCCCCTCTCCCCCTTCTTTTTAAAAAATTGATTGAGTTGAGAGAGAGAAGAGAAGAGAAGAGAAGAGAAGAGAAGAGAAGAGAAGAGAAGAGAAGAGAAGAGAAGAGAATCATCAATTTGTTGTCCTACTTACTTATGCATTCATTAGTTGTTCCTTGAATGTGCCTTGACTGGGATTGAATCTGTAACCTTGGCTCTGGGGATAGTGCTGTAACCAAATGAGCTATCTTAGTAGCTATATATAGTTTGTTATGTCTGATGTAACAAACTACTACAAACTCGGTTGTTTAAAAATACAGAAAATTTATTCTTTTACAATTCTAAAGGCCAAACATCTAAAATTAAGATTTCTGGGCTGAAATTAAGGTGTTGGCAGGGCTGTACATGGTCTGGAGGCTCTAGGGGAGAATTTGTTCCTTGCTTCTTCTAGCTTCTGGTGGCTGCCAGTATTACTTTGTTTGTAGCTTCATCGCTGTAATCTCTGTCTCTATGACCACATTGCCTTCTTCTCTTTTGCCTGTGTCAAATCCTATATTAATAAAGAGCTAATATGCTAATTAGACCAGATAGCAGAACGACCATCCAGAACAACCACTCCTCCTCCCCTCTCTCCCCTCCTCTTTCCCCCCTTCCCATTTTCCCTTCCCTTCTCTTCTCCCCTCTCCTCCCCCTCCCCCTCCCTCTCTGGCCAGGTCTTCTAGGGCTGAGCCCCTTGCATCAGACCTCTGGTCTTTGTATAATAAACCTGTGATTATATTTAGGGCCCACCAGAATAATCTTCCCTTCTCGGAATTCTTAATCATACCTGCAAAGCCTTTAATTGCCATGTAAAGTAACCTTCAAAAGTTCTAGGGATTAGGATATGGATATCTTTTTAGGGAGCCATGATTTAGCCTATCACAGTCCTTATTGTCTTTCATTTTTTCTCTTCTTTTTTCTTCTCTCCTATTTTTATTTCATCTTTCAGAAGCACATAGTCATAAGTAGATTGAGTGAGAATAATCTGAAGTAGTGATCAAGAGTTGAGTAGCCCTGGCTGGTGTTTCTCAGTGATTAAATTAAAGTAGGTAAATAGAAGAGTTGGCAGAATTGTGATCCAAAAATCAGTTTTGGTCTGGAGCATAATCTCATAAACTCATAATCTTTGGGCCTGTTTCTTTTTCTTCTTTATTTTTTAAAAAAATATATTTTTATTGATTTTTCACAGAGAGGAAGGGAGAGGGATAGAGAGTTAGAAACATCGATGAGAGAGAAACATCGATCAGCTGCCTCTTGCACACCCCCTACTGGGGATATGCCCGCAACCAAGGTACATGCCCTTGATTGGAATCGAACCTGGGACCTTTCAGTCTGCAGGCTGATACTCTATCCACTGAGCCAAACCAGTTTCGGCTTCTTTTTCTTTTTTAATTGATTTCAGAAAGGAAGAGGGAGAGATAGAAATATCAATGATGAAAGAGAGTCATTGCTTGGCTGCCTCCTGCACACATCCCCTACTGGGAATTGAGCCTGCAACCCTGGCATGTGCCTTTGACCAGAATCAAACCTGGGACCCTTCAGTCTGTAGGCTTACACTCTATCCAGTGAGCCAAACTGGCTAGGGTGGGCCTCTCTTCC
This sequence comes from Pipistrellus nathusii, assembly GCA_963693515.1. Classification (NCBI taxonomy): domain Eukaryota; kingdom Metazoa; phylum Chordata; class Mammalia; order Chiroptera; family Vespertilionidae; genus Pipistrellus; species Pipistrellus nathusii. Next base: position 108,682,741 of record OY882858.1, read on the forward strand.
TCCCTCCCTCCCTCCCTTCCTTCCTTCCTTCCTTCCTTCCTTCCTTCCTTCCTTCCTTCCTTCCTTCCTTCCTTCCTTCCTTATCAATTTTATCGATTTTTTACAGAGAGGAAGGGAGAGGGACAGAGAGTGAGAAACATTGATGAGAGAGAAACATCGATCAACCACCTCCTGCACACCCCCCACTGGGCATGTGCCCGTAACTAAGGTACATGCCCTTGACTGGAATCAAACTCGGGACCTTTCAGTCCACAGGCCGACGCACTATCCACTGAGCCAAACCGATTTTGGCGGGCCTCTGTTTTTTAATATGTATATTGAAGGAGTTGAATTATATGACTAGTTATATCCCTTTTAACTTTAAAAGCCCCTGTTGCCTGGCTGGTGTGGATCAGTGGTTGAGCATCAACCTATGAACCAGGAGGTCACAGTTCAATTCCTGGTTAAGGTACATGTCTAAATTGCAGGCTTGATCCCCAGTAGAGAGTGTGCAGGAGGCAGTCAATCAATGATTCTCTCATCATTGATGTTTCTCTTTCTCTCTCTCCTTCCTCTCTGAAATAAATAAAAATATATTTATAAAAAGCCTCTGTCTGGCAGTTAGCATAATGTATTTAAAACACAACAAACAACAAATTTTATTTATTTTGTACTATTAGGAAAAGATCATATTGGCAAGATTATTTTGAATTAACTGTTTATGCTTTTTGTTTTTTTGTAGATGGACCATACATCCTCAACCTACATGCTTGCTAACTTAACACACTTACATTCTGAACAACTTCTGCAAGGTCTGAATCTTCTTCGTCAACATCATGAACTCTGTGACATCATTCTTCGAGTAGGTGATGTTAAAATTCATGCTCACAAAGTGGTACTTGCCAGCATCAGCCCATATTTCAAAGCTATGTTTACTGGAAATCTTTCTGAAAAAGAGAACAGTGAGGTTGAGTTTCAGTGCATTGATGAAACTGCTCTCCAGGCTATTGTGGAATATGCCTACACAGGGACTATTTTTATTTCACAGGACACAGTAGAATCTCTCCTTCCAGCAGCAAACCTACTCCAGATAAAACCTGTCCTGAAAGAATGTTGTGCATTTCTTGAAAGCCAACTTGATCCTGGTAATTGTATTGGAATTTCTCGTTTTGCAGAGACGTATGGTTGTCATGACCTTTATTTGGCAGCCACTAAATATATATGCCAGAATTTTGAAGCTGTTTGCCAGACTGAAGAGTTTTTTGAGCTTACACATGCTGATTTGGATGAAATTGTTTCCAATGACTGTTTGAATGTAGCTACCGAAGAGACTGTTTTTTATGCACTTGAATCTTGGATCAATTATGATGTACAAGAACGCCAGAAATACTTAGCACAGCTACTTAACAGTGTGCGATTACCATTGCTAAGTGTTAAGTTTCTCACTAGATTATATGAAGCAAATCATCTTATTCGTGATGACCGTACTTGTAAACATCTTTTGAATGAAGCCCTAAAGTACCACTTTATGCCTGAACATAGACTCTCCCATCAGACAGTCTTGATGACACGACCTCGCTGTGCTCCCAAAGTACTTTGTGCAGTAGGAGGAAAATCTGGACTGTTTGCCACTTTGGATAGGTAAATAGAAGGATTGATATTAATAGATTTTATACTTTCTAAATGTGCTTTCTATAATTTTTAAATAGTTCAATTTTTTTATTTTTTAAAAATTTGCTTCTTTTTTCTTTTCTTCCCAAACACTTACCTGATTGTTTTAATGATGTTATCATCCATTCTCTACAACATTCTCAATTATTAACACCCCACTTGCAGTGTACAAACTTCATCTCTTCTGGGTACTTACTAACTTTTCTAGTTTATGTCTTTTTTCTTTGTGATATCATTTGTATCTTTATTAGAGTCACACCAGGTCAGAAGAATTGCAAGGTATATCAGAAGATGCTAAAGAGGAGAGCTAGAAATCTGATGAGGGAGACTTAGGGCCAAGATTGGTTTTGAATGAATTCAGTTAATTAAAAGAACCACCAAAGAAATAAGAAAAAGTAGGATATTGATACAAATCATAGACTTTATATGCAGTTTATTTTGTTCAATGTAAATTTTTGTAGTGACAGTAGTATAAAGTGCTTTCTTTCCTAATAACTTGGAGTTGTCAGACTATTTCTATGAAGAGCCAAAAAATAAATATTTTACACTTTGTGGCCATATGGTCTCTGTTATAACTACTCAACTCTGCCATATGTGAGAGAAGTCATAGTCAGTACATAAATGAATTATCATAGCTAGGTTCCAATAAAACTTTATTTACAAAAGAATTGATGAGCTGAATTTGGCCCATAACTGTATTTGCCAATCCCTGATTTAGAGCATTATACAAATAACTTTTATATATTGAAAATTTAACTGGATGTTATCTGTGCTTTTCCCCTGAAGGGAATTGCTTCATGAAAACTTTTGTGTTTGATATATTTCATAAATACTGTGGATTTCTTTCTGGCTATTTCCAAAAATTTAGTAGATTGCTTTCCCTACCTCAATGGTAGGCTATTTTATCAATGTCAACTGATATATTCTGTATCTTTTTTAAATATCTTTTTTATTGATTTTAGAGAGAGGAAGAAGAGGGAGGAGTTAGGGAGGGAAGGAGAGAGGGGGCGGGGAGAGAAACATTGATGTGAGAAAGAAACATCAACCAGTTGCCTTCCGTACTTGTCCCAACCTGGGACCAAACCCACAACCCAGGCTGATTAGAAATGAAACCAGCAACTTTTTGGTGCACAAGGATGCACAGGACAACATCCAAGCAATTGAAGCTCTGATCTGAATTTTCTCTGCATTATTCCTTTGTGTTACAATTTTGCCATATCTTTATGTGCCCCAATATATCCTTAGGTTTTATACCTTTTTTCTTCTTCTTTCTTTAAAGAATCATTTATTGATTTTTAGGGAGAGAGGAAAAGAGAGGGAGAGAGAAACATCGATGTGAGAGTGCAACATTGATTGGCTGCCTCTTATATCCTCCTACCAGGGATTGAGCCCACAACCCAAGCATGTGCCCTTGACTGGGAATCCAACTGGCAAACTCCTGGTGCACAGGATGACACAAACTGAGCCATCATACCAGTCAGGGCTATACATTTTTATATAAATGAAGTACTATATATATATTTCAGATATGTGTTTTCTTGCTCAGCAGTAAGTTTATGTAGTTTCATTGGTGTGTGGTATTATGTGGACATAATACAATACTTTCTACATGTTATATATTAATATATAAATTATAAAAATAAATTGAAATGCTACACACATGTATAAAAGTTCACGAATTCTAAATGTACAGCTTGGAATTAACACAAAGTGAACATTACAAACTAGATAAAGAAATAGGCTCAAACAGAGGGAGCCGGGGCTGTAAGGGAAGCGGCGAAAGGAGATCCCAGAGGCGCGCACATTGCACACAGAGAAGGGACGGTTGGCTGTGCCGCGGGATTGCCCTGGTGGGAAGGAGACAGGGGCTCCAGACTGCTCTGAACGCCACCTCCAACTCCACTTCCAACTAAACTGAACTCCAGTTCCGGGCTCATTAGGGGAGAGCCTAGACTGTTTGGTAGTAGGTGAAAATTGAGGGCACCTTTCTCTCAGAGGTGCTTGCAGCGAGTATTGAAGGACCCTGGGGAATACTGAGACTCAGGAGCCGCATAAGGCGGGGCTGACAGCAGCCAAGGCTGTTGGCTTCACCCTGAAACCCCATCCCATCCAAGCAGAACACAGAGACTTTTAAGGCTACCAACTCAGGGAAGCTGCAAAAATGCCTAGACAAGAAAATAGATCACAAACGAAAGAAATGGAGGACAAAAAGCGACTGGATATTGAGTTCAAATCTATGCTTATAAGGTTTTTCAAGAATTTCCTAGAAGAGGTCGATAAGACCTATGAAGATATGAAAAGGGATCAACTAGAATTAATAAGGAATCAACAAGAAATAAAGAATACATTGTCTGAAATAAAAAATATTATACAAAGTCCTAAAAACAGAATGGAAGATTGCAAGAATCAAGTCAAAGATTTGGAACATAAAGAGCCAGAAGACACTCCTCCACAGAAGCAAGAGAATCCAGAAAATTGAAGATAATGTAAGAAACCTCTGGGACAACTTCAAGCAAACCAACATCAGAATTATGGGGATCCCAGAAGATGAGAGAGAGCATATCGAAAACATACTGGAAGAAATAGTGACAGAAAACTTCCCCCACTGGGTGAACGAAATAGACTTACAAGTCCAGGATGCACACAGAACTCCAAACAAAAAGAATCCAAAGAAGACCATACCAAGACAAATCATAATTAAAATTCCAAGAGCAAAAGACAAAGAGAGAATATTAAAAGCAGCAAGAGCAAAGCAGGTAGTTACCTATAAAGAAGCACCTATATGATTGTCAGCTGATTTCTCAACAGAAACCATGCAGGCCAGATGGTAATGGCAAGAAATATTCAAGGTGATGAATAGTAAGAACCTACAGCCAAAAATAATCTACCCAGCAAAGCTATCACTCAGAATCGAAAGCCAGATAAAGAGCTTCACCAATAAAAAAAAGCTAAAGGAGTTCATCACCACCAAACAAGAATTATATGAATTGCTGAAGGGGGTTCTTTTGGAAGAGAAAGTAAATAAAGATAAAAATTATAAACAACAAATACGTAACTATCAACAAGTGAATCTAAAAACCAAGGAAATTAAAAAAACAACAACTGATGAACAATATTAACTGTTGAATATGATAGAATCAGAGGTATGGAAGGGGAGTAAACTGAGGATTCTTGAGGAAAAGGGGAGTGGAGGATGTGGGAAGAGACTGAACATAAACTGGGCACCTATGAATGAGAACAATGGGGGGTGGGGAAAGGGCAGAGGGTGGGGTGGGAAACTGGTGGAGGAGAGCAATGGAGCGGGGGGGGGGGGGGGGGGGAGAGGAACATCTGTAATAATATGAACAATAAAGATTTACTAAAAAAAATGTTTTTGAACTTCATATGAATGAAACTATAGGCAATCCTCGGGTTATGTCGGACTTGACGTAAGTCGTTTCGTAGTTACGTCACCATCTCCCATTTATTTATTTAAAAAAAAAAAAAAAGTCCCATCATTTCGATGTATGTACGTATGTGCTTTATTTTTTTTATTTATTTATTTTTATTTACCACAAGTAAAGATCAGGAATTATCTTTTTTTTAACTTTTTACTGTTTCATTTCATTATTGCTGTGTATGTGCTCCATGTGAGTGATATAGGTGCTTATGTAGGTGAGTTCCTACTTAATGGCGAAAATCATGTTGCATTGCACCGTAGGAATGGATCTCCAACATAACCCGAGGACCTACTGTATACAGAATATAATTTTCTCAATTTTGGCTTCTTTCCTTCAATGTTATATGTTCTGTTGCATGTAGCTGTAATTTGTTTATTTTCATTGCTGTGTACTATTCTCTTGTATAATATGCCACAATTTATCTATTTATTTTTGTTGATGAGCATGTGGAACATTTAAAAACATCGAGTTTTTAACTACTACATTTCTCTTGGGTACTAGTATATCTTAGGAATGGAATTGCTCAGTTATAGGGTGGATATATCATCTTATTTATTCACTAGAGGCCCAGTGCACAAAATTCATGCACTAGGGAGGGGGATGTCCCTCAGCTTGGCCTGTGCCCTCTCGCAGTCTGTGAACTCTCGTGCTTTACCACCCGCCTGCTCACTGCTCCTTACTACTTGGCTCGCTGCTCCTTAGTTCTGCCACAGAGGCAGGAGAGGCTCCTGCCACCTCCACTGCCCTCACCAGCTGTGAGCCCAGCTTCTGGCTGAGCGGTGCTCCCCCTGTGGGAGTGCACTGACCACCTGGGGGCAGCTCCTGCATTGAGTGTCTGCCCCCTAGTGGTCAGTACACATTATAAAAACCAGTTGTTCCAAAGTTTGGTCAATTTGCATATAGGGTTTTATTATATAGGATTCTTTCTTTTGATGGATGATTGTGTTGTGCTGCTATGAACATTTCTGTATTTGTGGCCTGGTGTAAAACTATAATACACATTCATAGAATACATATACAGGAATGAAATTGCTGCCAGGTGTATATATCTTCAAATTTACCAGAAAATGTGAAATCATTTTCCAGGGTTGTTTTGCCAGTTTACACTCTCACCAACAGAGTGTTTATTCCTTCCTCCACATCCTTGTCAGTAGTTATTATCTGACTTTTATTTTTTTACCAATCTGGAAAGTGTGTCATGGTTTATTGTGGTTTTAATTTCATGTCCCTGATTACTAATGAGATTAAACATTTTTGTTGATGGACCATTTTGATTTTTAAAATTTAATGTTTTCTGCTTATTCTTTAGTGTGGAGATGTACTTTCCTCAGAATGACTCTTGGATTGGTTTGGCACCCCTAAACATGCCTCGCTATGAATTTGGAATATGCGTTTTAGACCAAAAAGTATATGTTATAGGTGGTATTGAAACTGATGTGCGTCCTGATTTCAATGTCAGAAACCATGAAAATTCAGTAGAATGCTGGAATCCTGATACAAATACCTGGACTTCTCTCGAGAGAATGAATGAACACCGAAGTACCCTTGGAGTAGTAGTACTTGCAGGAGAACTTTATGCCCTAGGTGGCTATGATGGACAGTCTTATTTACAGTCAGTAGAGAAGTATATTCCCAAATTAAGAAGATGGGAACCTGTGGCACCAATGACTACAACACGAAGTTGTTTTGCTGCAGCTGTGCTGGATGGAATGATATATGCCATTGGTGGGTATGGTCCCGCCCACATGAACAGGTACTTAATCAAGCTGTAGATTTTTAAAGTATTATTAACAATTATTTCTGGCTTTTAAACAATTTGTGTGTATAAATTAACTTCCCCTTTTAAAGTAATATTAATAAAACATTTTGAAGATTTAATCTGCCCTATGAGTATAATTGTTTACCTGGGGATTTAATACAAACCTAAGAGTCAAATGCCTCTTACTAAATTTTATATTCATTCAATTAATATAAATGGATAGATTTTAAAATTCAGAAATCTGAAAGTCAGATTAAGTTAGATAACTAGATTTTGGGTGGTGTGTGTGTGTGTGTGTGTGTGTGTGTGTGTGTGTAAATGGCTTCTTATTGCATTGCTTAATATAATAAAAAAGTGAAAAATGCAATTCCTATATGCTTATACTATGTGTGTGTGTGTGTGTGTATATATATATATATATATATATATATTTATTTATTTATTTATTTATTTATTTATTTTAAAAAATATATTTAAAAGTATATTATTTAAAAATATCCTCATTTGAGGATATTTTTTCCATTGATTTTTAGAGAGTGGAAGGGAGAAAGAAAAAGAAACATCGATGTGAGAGAGACATGTTAATTGGTTGCCTCTGCACCCAATCAATACACACCTTTGACTGGAATTAAACCCGTGACCCTTCAGTCTGAGGCCAACGTTTTTCCACTGAGCCCAACCGGCTAGGACCCAACCAGCTAGTAGCATACATTTCTACTCTTTGAAAAGTTGCTGGCAGAGATTTATAAGATGAAAAGTTAAGTATTTTAGATATGAGATACTATGGAAGTTTTAAGTTTTTGCTACAGTTTATTGATTTTTACCCAGTGATTTTGCTCTAAAGGTTTTTATTGTGGTGTCCTTTCAGAAAGTTATAATTTAGTCTATATTCTAGTCTAATCCACAGTCTAGTCTCTATCCTAAATCCAGAATTAACTTACTGACATTCAAATGCTTTAGGATCTGCCGAAACCGATTTGGCTCAGTGGATAGAGCATTGGCCTGTGGACTTAAGGGTCCTGGGTTCGATTCTGGTCAAGGCATGTACCTTGGTTGCAGCAGCTGATTGATGTTTCTGACTTTCTATCCCTCTTCCTCTCTGTAAAAAAATCAATAAAATATACTTAAGAAAAGAAAAAAGAAAAAAACCACCGAAACCGGTTTGGCTCAGCGGTAGAGCGTCGGTCTGCGGTCTGAAAGGCCCCAGGTTAGATTCCGGTCAAGGGCATGTACATTGGTTGTGGGCACATCCCCAGTAGGGGGTGTGCAAGAGGCAGCTAGTCGATGTTTCTCTCTCGTCGATGTTTCTAACTCTCTCTCCCTCTCCCTTCCTCTCTGTAAAAAATCAATAAAATATATATATATATATAAAAAGAAAAACCCCCAAATGCTTTAGGATCTTTTGAGGGGTTAGATTAAGACCAGAACAAGCTTAAGAAGTTTGTCTTTGTGCTGCTTCAAGGCAAAGCATAGCCTACATGGCCTTCCGGAATGTTTTAGGGAAGCTCTTTTAGAAATTCTGATTTGATTCAGTTTCCCATAGGCTAGCTTGAAAATGCCAAATATTCTCTGAAATGCAGATTTGTCTTATATCCTTGAATATTCCTAAATTAACTCTGAGATTATTATGATTAGCCAATTTGTCCTGTGAAATCTACAGTGTTTGCTTTACAGTAAATCACTGTGAATTCTCCTGTAAGAAAAAATTCCTATTCTTTCCCTCTTTCCCCTTTTTCTTGGCTGTGTAGAAGACTCTTAGAATACATCTATATTCAGTTTGTCATTTTCAAAGTTTTTTCCCCATGCATACTTATTTGACTATTCTTCTATAGATCCTTTGAGGTTGAATTATTGCCATTTTTGCAGCTGAGAGGAAATATGACTTACACAGTATTACAAATCCAAAGTGGTAGGACTATGGTTTATTCAGCTCTAAATATGGTACATTAAGCACTTGAACCCAGGTTTTCTGACTCCAAAAGTTCTGTAACATTAATATACCTTGCTGTTTACACAACATAATGGGATAACATATGGCTATTTTTCACCCATTATAAAAGATAAACTTTTATCCCTGCAATCTCACCAGCAATATCAAAACATTTAGGACAAACTATTCTGGTTTTATATCTGACTATTTAACTTTTAAAAGTTCAAAGGTGGGGTTTAGTGTTGCTTTAGTAGAAAGAATAACACAAAGAATATGTGAATTAATTCTTTCTTTTGTTGAATATTTGCAGTGTGGAACGTTATGATCCAAGTAAGGATTCCTGGGAGATGGTTGCATCTATGGCAGATAAAAGGATCCACTTTGGTGTGGGTGTCATGCTGGGCTTTATTTTTGTAGTCGGTGGGCATAACGGTGTCTCACATTTGTCAAGCATTGAAAGATATGACCCTCATCAAAATCAGTGGACTGTGTGTAGACCAATGAAAGAACCCAGAACAGGTAATAATTTATTGATTTTGAATATATAGGACAACATTTTTATAGTGATGTTCTTGGAATATAATAATAAAGAGTACTACTTGTTCAGAAAAAAATACACTTTTGTGGTAAACTTGCAAGACGAGATTAGATAAAATCACATAGATTTCTTTACTGTGGTTTTAATATGCCAGTGTGCATATTATTATTTCTTAAACTTGGAGAACACATTTTGAGATATAATAGTAATAGAATGTATTTTCTAGAAACTCTTTTTGTCCATATAACAAATGTCATCTTTTTATATGTTAGACACATACACACACACACAGAATCCTCGGATGTTCAATTTTGTTTTTTATTGCACATCAGCACTTATATCTTCACTTTCAAATGTCTCTCCTCCTCAAGTGGTATAGTCAAGAAAACTCTGAATTTCAGGGTCCCTAGAGAAAAACAATTACATTAAAGAAAAGAAGAAATTATCTTTGAGTTCTATATAACATCATTTTAAGGGGAAAGTTTTAAATTACTGATGGAATATGTTAGTATTCTTTACATTTGTGACTTAAGAAACTTGTGAAACAAACTTGCAAAGAAAACTGAAAGGAAAACTGGAATGAACTATTAGTTTTACTATAGTGTGTGTAACATTGCAGGAGAAAGCCATAAAAAAGAGAATGTAAAGCATTTAGGCAGCCTTGTTCTTTTAAAACTATAAAATACAAAGTAAAAATTTTAGAGCATAAATTATGTAGCTCACTAGATACTTTTGAATTTTTTAATATATAGGTTTCCCCTGCTCCTCAAAAAAGAGCATTATTATGAAACCTTTTCTAAACCGAAGTGGCTAATGCCTAGAAGCAGGTGGCGTGATGCTGAGATGCTGAAGGTAGTTCCCAGGGAAAGAATGTGGCAGAGTCACCCTCGCTGCTTGGTTCATGCTGCCTCTATAACAGTTTGCTGCAACAAAACAAATGCTGAATGCTAGCTTTGTTTTTTGTCATTTTTGTAAAAACAAAAATCCTCTTCAGATTTCTTTTGATTAGTGAACAGGTAAAGTGGACCCGTGAACAACATGAGTTTGAACTGCTTTAGTCTACATATACATGCTTTTATTTGTGTGGTATTTTCTTCAAAAAATACTGTATATACTAGTATATTTTCTATTCATTATGATTTTCTTAATATTTTTTCTCTAGGTTACTTCATTGTAAGAATACAGTATATAATATTTAATTACAAAATATGGGTTAATCAACTGTTTATGTTATTGGTAAGGCTTCCAGTCAGTAGTAAACTCTTAAGTTTTGGGGGAATCAAGAGTTCTACTCAGATTTTTTACTGTGCAGGTGTTGGTACCCCTAACTCCTTCAGTATTCAAGGGTCAACTGTAATACAGGTCTTTTATAAAGCAAAATGGTGCAACACAAACTTTCAAAATATGAGGTCCGCATATTTGAAAACTTGATGAAAATGAATAATTTCTTGAAAAAATATGGAGATATCAAATGAGAAGAAAACATATGAAAAGGTATATACTGCATTCTTCTTTTAAATGTTCGTTCATTATTCATGAAAAACATTGAGGCCCTGGCTGATTTGACTCAGTGGTGGGAGCATTGGCCATGGACTAAAGGGTCACAGGTTTGATTCTGGTCAAGATCACACACCTCAGTTACAATCTGGATTCCCAGTTCTGGTCTGGCACGTGTGGGAGGCAACCAATCAATGTGTCTCTCTCACCTCGATGCTTCTTTCTCTCTGTTTCTCCTCCTCCCTTCCACTTTCTCTAGTGGTTAATGGAGAAAATATTCTTGGGTGAAGGTTAAAAAAACACACGTTGTGTTACAAACATTCCGATTCATAAACAGTTAAGATGGGTGGTATATATAGTATACTGCATTCTTTTTTTTTTTTTTTTTTTTTTTTTACTCATCCAAGTCTTAAGTACTTACCATATGCACAATATTTCAGTGCAAATATTAAAGGAATGCAAAGACAAATTTTTAAATAGTGCCAACTCTCAAGGAGTTTGCAATCTAATAGTGACAGCTTAACACAAACTATAGGAAAGGAATTACTGCTTTCTTTCTTTCTTTCTTTCTTTCTTTCTTTCTTTCTTTCTTTCTTTATTTATTTATTTATTTATTTATTTCTCTGTGTGTGTGTGTGTGTGTTGATCTTCACCCAAAAATACTTTTTTCCATTCATTATTTTCATTTTTTTACAAAAAGTGGAAGAGGATGAGGGGGAGGTAAGGAGGGAGAGACAGAGAGAGCGAGAGAGAGAGAGAGAGCAAGAGAGAGAAAGAGAGCGAGAGAGGGAGGGAGGGAGGGAGAGAGAGAGAGAGAGAGAGAGAGAGAGAGAGAGAGAGAGAGAGAGAGAGAGATGAGAAAGAGACATCAATTGGTTGCCTCCTGCACATGCTCCAACATGGACAAGGATGGAACCTGCACTCAAGGTACATGCCCTTGACTGGCTGGACTCAAGCCTGAGACCCTTTGGTGTGTGGGCTGATGCTCTAACCACTGAGAAATCCTGGCCATAGCTACAGTTTTGAAAGAAAATGTTTTGCTAATTTTAGAGAGAGAGCAAGGGAGAGGGAGAAAGAAATAGAAACTTCGATTGGTGGCCTCCTGCATGCCTCTATTGGGGATCCAGCCTGTAACCCAGTCAAGTGCTCTGACCGGGAATCCAACTGGTGTCCTATTGATTCACGGGTTGATGCTCAACTACTGAGCCACACCCACCGGGACAGGGCTGCTTTTTAAAAATATTTTTCTGTGGTCTAGGAGAGAGACAGTACGATTGGAGAACAGAGATGAAGGAAGCCTTCAACTGTTACTTTTCTTTTATATTCAGGGATATTTTCCCAGTGAGCTCATGTTATAAAATAAAACCCTACTATGAAAATAGACCAAACAGCAGAACAACCAGTCACTATGATGTGCACTGACCACCAAGGGGTTGCTCAATGCAGGAGCTGCCTCCTGGTGGTCACTGCAATCCCACAGGGGGAGCCCCACTCAGCCAGGCATATGGCTGGAGAGCACAGCAGCAGTGGTGGGAGCCTCTCCCACCTCCGCTGCAGGCAGGCGGTAAGGAGCAAGGGGTCCTGGACTGCAAGAACCCTGGACTGCGAGAGGGATGTCTGACTGCTGGCTTGGGCCTGATTCCTGGGGGTATCGGGCCTAAGCCGGCGGTGAACATCCCCTGATGGGTCCCGGACTCCGAGAGGGCACAAATGTGCATTGGGCCTCTAGTATTACTATATTGCTTATATAATTAATAACAGATTATTGAAATGTATTTTAAGAAAACATTAAAATACAAATTCACTTATTTTTAGTGAGAAGTCTACTAGATGCTTAACGTGTTTTCCCCCCTATTTTTATTCACCTTTCCTAGGAGTTGGTGCTGCAGTAATCGATAACTACCTTTATGTGGTCGGTGGTCACTCAGGGTCTTCCTATCTGAACACCGTACAGAAATATGACCCTATCTCAGATACATGGCTGGATTCAGCTGGCATGATATACTGTCGCTGCAATTTCGGGTTAACTGCACTTTGACAAGTGTGGAGTCATGGAAATAGTGAGGTGAAGAACTTCGTGCCGCATGAAAGGATGCCTAATTTTCTGAAACCCCAAAGCTGCATTGCTTTGTTTTTAACTTGAAATGTCATGAAGACTCAACATTTTGTTGGGTACTTTGAACTGACAAGTAGCTTTGGTTGCTCTTGATTACACAGTGAACCAATAATCAAAAAAAAAAAAAAAAAAAAAGGAAAGATCTTGCCAATTGAATTGTGCACTTTTTCCTCTAATACTGGCATAAAATAGTTTCTTTTAATGTTATTTATTGATTTTAGAGGAGGAGGAAGGGAGAGGACTAGAGATAGAAACATCAATTGGCTGCCTCCTGCATGCTCTACACTGGGGATTGAGCCTGAAACCCAAGCATGTGCCCTGACCAGGAATTGAACCAGTGACCTCCTGGTTAATGGATTGATGCTCAACCACTGAGCCACACCAGCTGGGCTGACATAAAGTAGCTTTATGTTCATAAGTGTACATGTGAAAAACTTGCTTTATAAAAAATATTTTAGCTCTCTTCCTCAATATGCACCTAGGATGAATGATGTTTAGATGCTGGAGTGTAGTGAATGTCTGGATAGAGTACTGATACTGTCTTTTGGATGTAAGTTCACATGCTTCACATTTTAAATAAAGGGCTGCTTTTTTTTTGGTACTTTTAAGGGGTATAAATTATATGCTCTAGTGAATCACCTGGACATTCTTCCTGCTAAATGGCTTTAGGGCTGGGGCTGTAATATCTTTGCAAGACAAATGTTTTTACTATCATGATATTTGGGAGCCTGTTAAAAGATATTTATTGTTTATATCTTTTTTATGTGGGCAGGTTAATGCTGGAAGAACTTACTTATCCAGTTCTGCTATGCTAAGCATGGATAGAGTTAAGCACATCAGTTTATTTTTTTAGTAGTAAAGCAAGCTTCCCAGTGTTGATACATATAAATGACAAATATTTAGTATCACCCTTTTTGCATATTGATTTTTTTCATATATCCTTATAATAATTTCAGGTTTTAAGACACTTGTTTGCTTTTTCAAAGTGTTTTTAGATATAAAAATGGTGCTAACGTAGGAGCTATACAAGGCTATAATGATGTTCTTTTGGATGTTCAGTATGAAATTTGCATGACGTGTGTTGATAGTATTTTTCATTTTGACTGGCTTGATTTATTTGTGATTATTAAAAATATTAGTGAATATACTAATGTTAACATCCAAAAATTACCTAAATGCCTATGTTATGCTTCCCATGGTTCCTGAAAAATGATTTAAAGAAAGATACATTTTTTATCTTCTTTCTTCTTGTGCTAGATATTACATGTCCTCCTGTAAAAACAAAAATATATGCATTAAATATAAAGCACTAGGCAATTATGCATTACTCTACATTTCTTGGTAACTGAATATTTTAAAGTCATTGAGGAAAACTGGAACTCGTTGTTTACTTGAGTAATGGTTCTAAATTTGGTTCTACTTTGACTAAAGAAATGATCTTTTAAAGCAAAATGGTTTGCTATTGCCAAGTGACAGCTTATTTAAAAGAAGTGGCTGATTGATTTTGTTTTAGCATGTTTTACTAAATGTCCATTAGACTTGAACACAATACCTTGCATTTTATTAGGATGTCGGTACTTTTATTTTTGTTACTATAGTAATTTCATTTTCTTTTCCATATATTTTTTTTACTTTTCCATCATCTCTTTATAGATGAAAATTTGTAAGAAAAATTATATGCATTCTTAAGTGCCATAAGGTTCTGAACTATTGTTAAGAAGCCATTTGTAATTATAAAACATAAGTTAATTTGTTAGCATACATGTTATTACTTAAAAATTGTAGCTGGCAATTTGCTGTTTTCCTTGTTCCTCCATAAACTGCCAGTTATAGATTTAAATATATAATACCAAATTATTTAAAATCTTCTTTAAACACAAGTAGTATCATGCTTTATGAATATTGTACAGATTATAAAACCTTGCAAATAATGTTTAGTCTCTTGTAAGTAAGAACTCAACAGGAGCTACTAATAAACTTCACAGGCTATTTTCTATGTTGCTTGTTTAAATCACAATGATAAATAGCAATAACTTTTTAATTGATTTGAATAAATCTCTTGGATAGAAACAAGGTGCATTATTATTATTGGCTTAGACTTTATTTAAAGAAAAGCATTTAAAATAGATTCCATCACACATTTGGTTTAAATTTCCCAACTCAATTTTCGTTCTGTTTATATCAGTAAAGTTGTTAAATACATCCTGTTATTCTCTATTTAATCCTTTCTCCCTAGAAGGGAATTTGAAAGACTAGAAAATTATTTTATTGTAAGCAGCATTATACTACACATTTTATTTTAATTATGTTTTACTCAATGTATCATTGCCACTCTCAAATTAATATAAAATATATAAATCATTTGATAAATTAGATCAAAGGGATCTCTTGATTGTTGTTTTGAAAAAATTTGAATTTTATGTTGAAGAAGACTAAATGTGAAATATTTGGGGCTATAATAGAAGCCATATACCAGAGAAAAAAATCATGAAAACCTGTAAAATGAAGAGAAAAAAGAAAACAAAATTAGAAATATTTCAGATTTGCTAAAGCTGCTGTACTATTTCATAACCATAGGTATTTTTTTAAATTTTTTTTATATTTTATTGATTTTGTACAGAGAGAAAGGGAGAGAGATAGTTAGAAACATTGATGAGAGAGTCATCCATCAGCTGCCTCTTGCACACCCACTACTGGGGATATGCCCGCAACCAAGGTACATGCCCTTGACCGGAATTGAACCCGGGTCCCTTCAGTCCCCAAGCCGACGCTCTATCCATTGAGCCAAACCGGTTTCAGCCCATAGGTATTAATGTGATTTGACAACTGATAACTTTACAGTAGAACCTTCTTGTACAGATTTGTGAGAAGTTTTATTATGAATACTCTGCTGATAAATTGTGAATTTAAAGTCACATGTTTCTTATGCTAAAGAGGATAAAGATATTTGATTATAAATTCACAGGGTTAAATATGCTAGACATAATCCTATCTAATAAAAGAGTAATATGCAAATTGACCATCACTCCAAGACACAAGATGGCCTGCAGGTGAGGGCAGTTGTGGTTGGTTAGGGTTGACAAGGCCAGAAGAGGAGGGCAGTTGGGAAAGACCAGACTTATAGTGGAGGACAGTTCGGGGAGGGACCAAGGTCTGCAGGGGAAGGCAGTTGGAGGGGACCAGGCCTGCAGGGGAGAACATTGTGGGTGATCAAGCCTGCATAGGAGGACAGTTGTGGGGGACCCAGGCCTGCAGGGGAGGACAGTTGGGGGGGGACCAGGCCAGCAGGAGAGGACAGGTAAGGGTGACCAGACTGGCAGGGGAGGGCAGTTAGGGGCCATTGGGCCAGCCAGGGAGCAGTTAGCCAGAAACGGTTAGGGGCAATCAGACAGAGGCAGGTAGGCGGTTAGGAGCCAGCTGTCCTGGATTGTGAGAGGGAAGTCAGTGGCATCGGGCCTAAACGGGCAGTCAGATATCCCTCAAGGGGTTCCAGATTGGAGAGGGTGCAGGCTGGGCTGAGGGGACTCCCCCACGCACAAATTTCATGCACAGGGCCTTTAGTTTTATATAATCACAGAGGAGACAGATAATTAAGATTGCCCACAAATATTTTTTTTAAGTGGTTGTTAGATTATCTAATCAGTTGGAAGATAATTGTCTTTTATGATTACTTTATGAGGACATAATCAGTTTGGAATGTTGGGCTATTTATTATTAGTTGAATACAGTAATAGAACTTAAGTGATTTTTAAAGTAGACCAAAGGCTATTTATGTACATTCTATGTTATTGCTAATATTGTTTTAGATATGAATATAAAATTATAGGAAGTGGTATCAGATGATAGAAAAATGGCATTCATTAGGTTTTGAAAAATATTTTGATACCTTGACAAAGATGGAGGGTCTACTCTCTGTATGAGATATTGTGCTAGATGCTATAGAGGCTAAAAATAGAAATAAGATATAGTTTTTTCACTCAAAAAATAAAATATAGTGAGGGAGACCTATACCAAATAACTATAGTGATAAAGTGTGAATCTTAATTCCTTATCGCCAACACCACAGTAATTAGAGACCCAGTTTATGTATAAATATTTGTATCCTTTCATGTTCAGTTAGGTTTTATTGGCATGAAAAAGATTTATAAAAACAAACAAACAAATAACATCTATAGAATTCCAAATTCCCTGGGATTTGATAATATATTTTTGAGTAGGTAACAAAATCATAGAAGCTTAAAAAAAATACTATATTATCAATGCTCTGGCTTATATTGAAGGAAATAAATGTACATTTAATGTTGTGTTTGTTTTTAGTTTTGATGTTGGATTTCTGATATTGTCACCTAAGTGCTCATTTTCAGGAAAATCAGATTCCACCATAAATATACTGCTTAAAGTTCAATAAACTTATTATAACCTCTGTAGTTTGAAAGTTAAAGAATGATATCACCTGTCAAGTTAACATCCAGTTCTACCTTTTAACCTTTTTTTTCTTTGTAAAACAGCACTTTAATTAGACATTTAATTAGATGCAATTATTCTGTGGCTGGATAGATATTGGATTTTCACTTACAGTATATTGATTCAGTGTTGATACATATTTGAAGAGTGAGGACTACAGTAAGTTTTAAAACTATAAGTTTACAAGTTTTCTTATGGGTGTGAATATGGAGTCAAATAAAAATCCAGTTTACATCTCTGCAGAGAGAAAAATTGTTATCCATATGTCTTTTATATTACACATATTTAAGTATGGATATTTATTGTTACTTTTGTCAAGTTATCATATGTAAGTCCCATTTATTTTAAAATACCAAGCAAAAAGTTCCAAGTTTGCCTTAAAATACAAGTGAAAATAAAGAATTGGATAATAATGCCTATATTTTTGCCTTATGAATTGTACTGTGTCATAAACCAGAGATGATTTTGATTTTAACAGAACTTCAAAATTTTATAGAGGTAGAGTACTATATATGTACTGTCTTGCAAAAAAATGTGATCTAATGTGGATTGTGTTAATATTTAAATGTTTTTATATCTGTATTTTACCTCTGAATAGTTATCTTTTTAGCATCAGGGTTTCATTTTAATTTTGTTTACATAGTTAAGTGGCATTAACTTGTTGAAGGTTGTATTCTTTTGTCTTATTTTAAAAGTTCTTTGTATGTACTATTGTGGTAATGCTAATGACTATGTTTAGAATAAATTTGAAAAACATGACTTTGTATGTGTCAATTGTTGTGAACTGACCTAAACTAACTTCTTTATGCTCAACTCTTAGGTGGTTCTTGGTAGAGAGGTAGTAGTCACAAAAGTTGAGGTAGATGTAGAATAGCCATCCATTCACACACTTACTAAAGAAACATTTATTAGCAAAGTAGGCATAAGAGTTCAGTAGGTAAGTTCAATGCTGTTCCTGCTTTCTATCCCTTAGATTCTCTAACCCAGTGGTTGGCAAACTCATTAGTCAATAGAGCCAAGTATCAACAGTACAACTATTAAAATTTCTCTTGAGAGACAAATTTTTTAAATTTAAACTATATATTATAGGTAGGTACATTGTTATTAACTTAATTAGGGTATGTGGTATTTTGTGGAAGAGCCACACTCAAAGGGCCAAAGAGCCACATGTGGCTCACAAGCCACAGTTTGCCAACCACTGCTCTAACCAGTCTTTAAGAAGGTTTACTTGAGGCAGACAAGGTAGCAGTCCAAAAGATTTTGTTACCTTATGGCCAGAGTCAGGTAACCAGCAGCCTTCCTTAAAGGGAGTTTGAGCTCTAGGTGCCATCTTTAAGGGAGTTGTAAACTATAGATTTGAATGGATTCAGATAACCTGTCCCTGCAAGAATTGGAAATGTCTCATATTTTTAGATAACCCACAGTCTTGAAAAGGAGCTTTTACTTTCATTCTTGTTTTATTGTTTTTTGTTTTTGTTTTTGTTTTTGTTTTAGAGAAACTGGAGGTGAGGAGGAGAGATACAGAGAGAGAAACATCACATAGATTGGTTGCCTCCTTCACAGGCCCCAACCAAAGCCAGGGATTGAACTTTTAACCAAGATACATGCCATAATCCAGAATGGAACCTGGGACCCTTAATTCTGCAAGCCAACACTCTATTCACTGAGCCAAACTGGCCAGGACTCATTCTTGGATTTTAATGTGGTTTTTTTTTGTGTGTGTTTTTTTCCTTAGCCTAAAAGTTTTGGTTTCTAACCAAGATTACCCAGCAAAGTTATCATTCAGGAATAAGGTCAGATAAAGAGCTTCACAGATAAGAAAAAGCTAAAGGAGTTTATCACCACCAAACCAGTATGACTTGAAATGTTGAAGGGTATTCTTTAAGATGAGAAAGGAGGAAGAGGAGGGGAGGAGGGGGAGGAGGAGGAGGAGAAAGAAGGGGAGGAGGGGGAGGAGGAGGAGGAGGAGGAAAAATAAATAACAATTGAATCTAAAAATCAAAATAAACACATATAATGAACAAAATAAAATGATGAATAAGATAGAACCAGAGGCATGGAACAGACTGACGAATCTCAGAGGAAAGGGGGAAGGGGCACAAGAAGAAATTAACCAAAGATCTTATATGTATATATGCATTTTCTATGAACACAGACAATAAGGTGGTGAAGGCCTGGGGCAGGGCTGGAACCAGGTGGAAGAGGGTAATGGGGAAAAAGAGGGAATACGCTCAATAATAGAGATTTAAAAACTAAACAAATGAAAACAAACATATCCAGACTCATCAAGAAAAAAAGAGCTCCCTAGCTGGTTTGGTTCAGTGGATAGAGTATCAGCCTGTGGACTGAAAGGTCTCAGGTTTAATTCCAGTCTAGGACACATACCTTTCCCTGGCCCTGGCACCTGCAGGAGGTAACCAATAGATATTTTTCTCTCTGTCTCCCTTCCTCTTTTCCACTATTTCTAAAAAGCAATAGAAAAATATCCTCGGGTGAGGATTAAAAATAGATAACCTTTAAAAAAAAAAAAAAAAAAAAAAAAAGGAAAGGAAAAGCAAGGACCAAAATAAATAAAACCAGATACAAAAGAGAAATTACAACTAATTCCACAGACGTGTAAAGGGTTGTAAGAAAATATTATGAACAATTATACCATAGATTAACAAATAGGACAATCTGTACAAAATGGATAAATTATTAGAAATGCTCTTCCAAAACTGAATAGGAACATTCAGAAAATCTGGATAGACAGATCACAACTAATGAAATTAAAGCAGTAATAATAATTTTAAAAAACTACCAACAAACAAAAGTCCTAGACCTAATGAATTCCCATGTGAATTTTACCAAATATTAAGAGAATAACATCAATCTTTTTCAAAGTATTCTAAAAAATTCAAGAGGAAGAAAGACTTCCAAGCTAATTTTATGTGGCCAGCATTATTCTAATTCCAAAACCAGATAAAGATAATACAAAAAAAATAAATTCTAGGCCTATATCCCTGATGAACATAGATGTTAAAATTCTCAACAAATTATTAGCAAACTAGCCATGGCCAGATAGCTCAGTTGGTTAAAGCATTGTCCTCATATGCCAGAGTTGCCGGTTTGATCCCTGGTCAGGGCACATATATTAATCAACCAATGAATGTATAAATTTGTGGAGCAACAAGGTGATTTCTCTGTCTCTCTTTCTCTCCCCCACTTCCTCTTTCTCTAAAAACTAAAAATAACATATATAATAGTACATGCATTAAAAAATACTAGAAAATCATCCCCAGCAATACATTAGAAACATCACACACCATGATTAAGTGGGTTTTATTCTGAGGATTAAACATTGGCTCAATATCCGCAAAACAATGAATGTGATACATCACATAAACCAAAAGAAATTTTAAGAATCATATAATCATATCAATAGATGCAGAAAAAACTTTGATAAAGTCCAGCACCTATTTAAGATAAAAACTCTCAGCCAAATGGAAATAGAGGGAACATATCCGAACACAAAAAAGACCATAGATGACAACCCACAGCCAATATTATACTCAATGGGCAAAAACTATAAGCATTTTTCTTAATATCAGGGAGAAGACAGGGATATCTGCTTTCACCACTCTTTTATTTTGAGAGAAAGAAAGGGAGAGAGAGAAAGAGAAACAGATTTGTTGTTCCACTTCTTTATGCATTCAGTGGTTGATTCTGGTATGTGATCTTATTGGGGATCAAACCTGCAAACTGACATATTGGGACAATGCTCTAACCAACTAAGCTGCCTGGCTAGGGTTTTTATTTTTTATTTTTCTGCTTTCACCATTCCTACTCAGCATAGTACTCAAAGTCCTAGCCACAATAATAATAAAAAAAAGAAGAAATAAAAGGCATCAAAATTAGAAAAAAAGTAAAACTGTCATTATTTGCAGATGATATGATACTGTATATAGAAAACACAAAAGTTTCCACAAAAAAAAAAATTATACTAGAATTGATAAACAAATTCAGCAAAGTAACAGGATACAAAATAAATATCCAGATATCAGTTGGATTTTTATACACCTCCTGGGGGCCTGGTGCACAAATTCATGCACAGGCAGGGTCCCTCGGCCTGGCCGGCGATCAGGTCAATTTGGGCTGTATTGCCCAATCTCAATCGGGGTGTCTCGCCCAGTCCCAATTGAAGCCAATTGGGGCCTGCTGGCCAGAGGGAGAGACTGTGGGAGGTTGGCTGGCCCTGGGAGGTTGGCTGTGGGAGCACATTGACCACCAGGGGAAAGCTCCTGCTTTGACCATCTGACCCTTGGTGATCAGTGTGCATTATAGCTACTGGCTGGTCATTTAGTTTTAACAATCGCTTAGGCTTTTAAATATATAGATATTGAACCATCAGAAAGGGAAACTAAAAAACAGATACATTCACAATTGTTTCAAAAAGAATAAGTTACCCAGGAATAAATTTAACCTAGGATGTAAAAGGTCTGTACTTGGAAAATTATAAGACACTTGGAAAATTATAAGACACTCAGAACAAATATTCCAAAAATTTATATGTACCCCCCAAAAAACAACAACAAAAAAACAACAAACACACACACACACACACACACACACACACACACACACACACACAGAATAGCCACAGCAATCTTGAGAAAAAAGTACAAAGTTGAAGAAGTCACACCACCTGATATCAAATTATATTATAAGGCCATAGTAATCACAACAGCATAGTACTGACATAAAAAATAGACATATAAATTAACTAGAGGCCAGTGCACGAAATTTGTGCGCTCTGGTGGGGGGGGGCTCTCCACAGACAGGCCTGTGCCCTCCCACAGTCTGGGAGCCTTCAGGGGTATCTGACTACTTCGTGCTGCCGCAGAAGCAGGAGAGGCTCCCACCACTGCCCCTGCACTCGCCAGCCATGAGCCCTGCTTCTGACTGAGCAGTGCTCCCCCTGTGGGAGCACACTGACACCAGGGGGCAGCTCTTGTATTGAGCAACTGCCCCCTGGTGGTCATTGTGTGTCATAGTGACTGGTCGTTCTGCTGTTGGACCAAAACCAGTTCTCTGAATTCCCAGAGGGGACCCAGATTGCAAGAGGGTGCAGGACAGGCTGAGGGACCCCACTGGTGCATGATTGAGGCTGCAGAGGAATGCAGGAGGTTGGCCATCCAGAGAGGGACTACAGGAGGGTTCTGGGGTATGTCTGGCCCATCTTGCTCAGTGCTGAGCAGCTGGACCCCAGCAGCAAGCTAACCTACTGGTCAGAACATCTGCCCCCCTGGTGGTCAGTGCATGTCATAGTGACTGGTCAACCAATCAACTGTCTGCCCCCTAGTGGCCAGTGCACATCATAGTGAGCAATTGAGCAGCCTTAGCATATCATTAGCATATTATGCTATGATTGGTTGAGCCACTGATTGGACGACCTGACACTTAGCATATTAGGCTTTTATTATATAGGATGGAATAGAACACAGACCAGAAATAAACCCACACCTTTATGGTCAAATAATATTTGACAAATGATGCAGGAACATATAATGGAGTAAAATAGTATCTTCAATAAAAGGTATTGGAAAAATTGGGCAGATACATGCAAACAAATGAAACTAGATTACCTTATTATACCATAAAATCAAAATGGATTGAAAACTTAGATGTTAGACACACACACACACACACACACACACACACACACACACACACATATACACAGCAAAAGACCTGAATAGACACTTCGCCAAAGAAGACATACAGATGGCCAATAGACATATGAAAGATGCTCAGTGTCCCTAACCATCAGATAAATCCAAATTAAAACAAAATCAAATATCTCCCATCTGTGAGAATGTCTAAAATTAATAATTCACTAAATAACAAGTGCTGGTGAGGATGTGGAGAAAAGGAAACATTTGTGCACAGTGCTGGTGGGAATGCAGAATGGTATAACCATGTGTAAAGCAATATAGAGTTATCTCAAAAACTTAACAATGGAACTGGCTTATGATCCAGCAATTCCACTTCTGGGACTATAGATTATACAAAGAAATCCAAAACACTAATTTATAAAAATACATGCAAAAAACCAAGGGTCTACAATCAAGGCTATCATTTAAAATTGAAGGAGAAATAAAGAGTTTCCTAGACACACACACACAAAAAAAAACACAAAAAACTAAAGGAGTTTGTTACCACCAAATGTTACAAGAAATATTAAAGGGCTTGCTTTAAGAAGCAAAAGAAGTGGGGAGGAAACCAAACAAACAGAGGGACATAGTTAAGAAATAAAATGGCAATAGATACATAACCTATCAATAATCACTTTAAATGTAAATGGCTTAAGTGCTCCATTAAGAAAACATAAGGCAGCTGAATGGATAAGAACACAAGACATGTATATGCTGTCTTCAAGAGACCCACCTCAGAATGAAAGATACACATAGAATAAAAGTAAAGGGATGGAAAAAGATGTAAATAAAATGAAAATAAAGGTTGGGGTAGTAATACTTATATTTGATAAAATATAACCAATGCTAAAATAAGAGACAAAAAAAGCACACTACAAAATGATAAAGAAAGCAATCTCACAAGAGGATATAACCCTTGTAAACATTTATGCACACAATATAGGAGCACCTAAATATGTAAAGCAAATTTTTATGGACATAAAGGGAGAGATTCACAGTAATTCAGTTATAGTAGGAGATTTTAACACCCCGTTGACATCAGTGGATATATTTTCCAGACAGAAAAAACCAACAAGGAGACAGTAGCTTAAATGACATACTAGATCAATGGATTTAATTGATATCTTCAGGGTATTCCACACAAAACAATAGAATATACATTCATTTCAAGTGCACATATAACATTTTCTAGGATAGACCATATGTTATGACACAATACTAGTGTCAATAAATTTAAGAAGATTTAAATCATTACAAGCATTTTATCTGACCATACTGTTATGAAGCTTGAAACCAATCACAAGAAGAAAATGGAAAAACTCACAAAGACACATATGTGAAATAACATGTTAAGTAATGAATGGGTTAACAATGAAATTAAAGAAGAAATCAAAAGGTACCTTGAAACAAATTGAAATGAAAACACAACAACCCCAAATCTGTGAGACACAGGGAAAACAATCCTAAGAGGGAAATTCATAGTATTACAGACCTATCTCAGGAAACAAGAAAAATCTCTAATAAACAATCTAACCTTACACTTAAATAAACTTAAATATGAACAACAAAGTCCAGAGTGAGTATAAAAAATTAAATAATAAAGATCAGAGCAGAAATAGGTGAAATAGTCTAAAAAAACAACAACAATACAAATGATTAATGAAATCAAAAGCTAATCTGTTGAAAAGATAAACAAGATTGACAAACCTTTAACCAGACTTATCAGGAAAAAAATAGAGAGGACCCCAATAAATATAATAAAAAATGAAAACAGAGAAGTAACAATGGATACTAAAGAAATATAAAGATTTGTAAGAAAATATTATGAACAACTATATGACAATAAGTTGGACAATCTGGAGAAAATGAATAGATTTCTAGAAACAATACAACTTTCCAAAACAGGAAGAATCAGAGAATCTGAATAGACAGAGTACTACCAATGAAATTGAAGCAGTAATCAAAATACTCCCAGCAAAGTAAAGCCGTGGATCAGATGGCTTTAAAGGTAAATTTTCCCAAACATTCAAAGAACTAACACTTACCCTTTACAAAAGATTCCAAAAAATTCAAGAGGAGGTAAAACTCCCAAGCCTTCTTTATGATGCCAGCATGAGCCTAATTCCAAAACCAGATAAAGACACTACAAAGAAAGAAAATTACAGGTCAATCTCCCTGACGAACATAGACGCTAAAATCCTCAACAAAATATTAGCAAATTGCCTGACCAGCATGGCTCAGTGGTTGAGCATCAACCTGTGAACCAGAAGGTCATGGTTTTGATTCCTGGTCAGGGCA
Source organism: Pipistrellus nathusii (assembly GCA_963693515.1). Taxonomy (NCBI): domain Eukaryota; kingdom Metazoa; phylum Chordata; class Mammalia; order Chiroptera; family Vespertilionidae; genus Pipistrellus; species Pipistrellus nathusii. Next base: position 108,708,126 of record OY882858.1, read on the forward strand.
CATGCCCAGGGTGTGGGCTCAGGGGATCTGGGGTAGGTGTGTGTATGTGTAGGAGGCAGCCAATGAATATTCGCTCTCTTTATTGATGTGTCTATCTCTCCCTCTCTTTTCCTCTTTAAAATCAATAAAAATAAATTTTTAAAAGATTATCAAATTGAATACAACAATATATTAAAATGATCATACATCATGACCATTATTCCAGGGATGCAAGAATGGTACAATATTAGCAAATCAATAAACATGATACATCACATAAATAAAAGTGTGAAAGACAAAAATAACATGACCATATCCATAGATGCAGAAAAAGCATTTGACAAAATCCAACACCCTTTTCTGATAAGAACTTTAAGCAAAGTGAGAATTGAGGGATTATACCTTAACATAGTAAAAGCCTTATATGACAAACCAACAGCCAACATCATACTCAATGGGCAAAAACTAAAAACATTTCACCTAAGAACAGGAACAAGATAGGGATGCCCACCTTCACCACTCCTATTCAACATAGCTCTGGAAGTGCTAGCCATAGCAATTAGACAAGAAGAAGAAATTGTCGAGACCGGTTTGGCTCAATGGATAGAGCATCGGCTTGGGGACTGAAGGGTCCTGGGTTCGATTCTGGTCAAGGGCATGTACCTTGGTTGCGGGCATATCCCCAGTAGGGGGTGTGCAAGAGGCAGCTGATCGATGACTCTCTCTCATCGATGTTTCTAACTCTATCTCTCTCCCTTCCTCTCTGTACAAAATCAATAAAATATATATATTTTTTTTAAAAAAGAAGAAGAAATAAAAGGTATTCACATTGGAAAAGAAAATGTAAAATTGTCATTATTTGTAGATGACATGATACTGTACATAGAAAACCCTAAATACTCCATTAAAAATTATTAGACTCAATAAATTAATTCAGCAATGTAGCAGGATACAAAATTAATGCCAAGAAATCTATGGCATTTCTATATACCAACAGTGCACTTTCAGAAAGAGAGACTAAAAAAGCAATCCCATTTACCATCACAACAACAAAAAAAATAAGATACCTAGGAATAAACTTAACTAAGGAGGTAAAAGAACTATACTCAGAAAACTACAGGTCACTGAAAAAAGAGATAGAGGAAGACAAACAGATGGAAGAACATACATTATTCACGGATTGGTAGAATCAAGATAATTAAAATGTCCATACTACCCAGGCAATCAATAGATTCAATACACTCCCATTAAAATACCAATGGCATATTGCACAGACCTAGAAATTAATCTGGAATTAAAAAGACTCCTAATAGCTACAGCAACCCTGAAAAAGAAAAACAAAGTAGATGGGATCTTAATACCAGATATCAAGCTGTATTACAAAGCCACTGTTCTCAAAACAGCCTAGTACTGGCACAAGAACAGACATATAGATCAATGGAACAGAATAGAGAACCCAGAAACCAACACAAACCACTATGCTCAATTAATATTTGACAAAGGAGACAAGAACATACAGTGCAGTCAAGATAGTCTCTTTAATAAATGATGTTGGGAAAATTGAACAGATACATGCAAAAAAATTGAAACTAGACCATCATCTTACACCATACACAAAAATAAAATTAAAATGGATAAAGGATTTAAACATAAGGAGGGAAACCATAAAAATATTAGAGAAATACACAGGCAGAAAAATCTCAGACATATGCCAAAGTAATTTATTCACCAATACAGCTCCTAGGGCATTGGAAATAAAAGAGAAAATAAACAAATGGGACTACATCAAAATAGAAAGCTTTTGCACAGCAAAAGAAACCATCAACAAAACAAGAAAGGCTACTGCATGGGAGAACATATGTGTCAATGTTATCATCAATATGGGTTTTATCTCCAACATTTACAGGGAACTCAGACAATTTAACAAAAGGAAGATAAATAACCCAATTTAAAAAAAAGTGGGCAAGGAACCTAAATAGATACTTTTTGAAAGAAGACATAAGGAAAGCCAAGAAACATTAAAACATGCTCAAAGTCACTAATCATCGGAGAATTGCAAATCAAAATGATAATGGCGTACTATCTCACACCTGTCAGAATTGCAATCATCAACAAATCAACAAAGGACAAGTGTTGGTGAGGATGCAGAGAAAAAGGAACCCTCATGCATTGTTGGTGGGATTAGACTTGTGCAGCCACTGTGGAGAACAGTATGGAGTTTCCTCAAAAAACTAAAAATGGAACTTCCATTTGATCCAGTAATCCCACTTATAGGAATATATCCCAAGAAAACAAAAACACCAATCAGAAAGGATATATGAATCTGTATGTTCATAGTAGCATAATTTAACATAGCTAAGATTTGGAAACAGCCTAAGTGCTCATCAGCAGATGAGTGGATTAAAAATCTGTGAATACAAAGAAGCAAAAAACACTCCTCTGGAAAAGCAGAAAGAAAAAGAATCCAAAGAGTTGAAGATAGTGTAAGGAGCCTCTGAGACTTCAAGCATATCAATATCAGAATTATGGGGGTCCCAGAAGAAAAGACAGAGATAAGATATTGAAAATCTATTTGAAAATATAGTGACGGAAAACTTTCCCCACCTGGTGAAAGAAATAGACTTACAAGCCCAGGAAGCGCACAGAAACCCAAACAAAAGGAATCTAAAGAGGATCACACCAAGACACATCAAAATTAAAATTCCCAGGCAAAAGACAAAGAGAGAATTTTAAAAGCAGCAAGAGAAAAACAGTTCATTACATACAAAGGAACACCCATATGACTGTCACAGGATTTCTCAACAGAAACTATGCAGGCCAGGAAGGAGTGGCAAGAAAAATTCAAAGTGATGAATAGCAAGCAACTACAACCAAGATTATTCTACCCAGCAAAGCTATCGTTCAGAATTGAAGGTCAGATAAGGAGCTTCACAGATAAGAAAAAGCTAAAGGAGTTCATCACCAAATCGCTATTATATTAAATGCTAAAAGGTATTCTTTAAGAAGAGGAAGAAGAAGAAAAAGACAAAAATTATGAACAAAAAATACATATCTATCAACAAGTGAATCTAAAATCCACGGGAATAAAAAATCTGAGGAACAGATTGAACTGGTGAATATAATGGAATCGGGCATAGAAAGGGAGTGGATTGACATTTCTTGGGGGAAAAGGAAAATGTGGAGTGTGGGAAGAGTCTGGACAAAAATCATACATGTATGGATGAGGACAGTGTGGGGAGGTAAGGGCAGAGGGTGGGGTAGGAACCTGGTGGAGAGGAGATATGGAGGGGAGAGGAGAAGACGAACACCTGTAATAATCTGAACATTAAAGATTTATTAAATTAAAAAAAGGAATTCATTTTAAATTCTGAGACCACAATCAATTTTACACAGAGGCTCCCAGTTCAACCAAATGTCCTCACCCACAGCCTCCAGGATCAATCAAGATGTGTGTGTGTGTTTTTTTTAACATATGTTTTATTGATTTTTTTTTTTTTTTTAGGTTCCCACTTTTATTTTATTTTTTTTTATTTAAAAAATTTTTAAATCAATCTTTATTGTTCATATTATTACAAAGGTTCCTCATTTCTTCCCCCCTCCACCAGGTTCCCACCCCACCCTCCGTCCCCCCCCCATCCCCCATTGTCCTCATCCATAGGTGCAGTTTATGTTCAGTCTCTTCTTCCCTCCATTTCCCCAATAGTAAATCCCTTTTCAGATAGTAAATCAGTTACTTAGCATTTTCTCATATCAATAATACCTCCACATGCCCAATGATACACTTCACACAAAAGACATTTCCCACTAGGTCAACCAGCCTTATCCAGGCCCCACCCAAGGCACTCACAGATCAACACCCCAGTCCTAAACTAACTCAACACATCCAGATCTAAGCCTTCATCACTTGATTCAGCAGACCCTCAAGTTCCCACGAAAGTTTCCAGCCATGTCTGAGAAGCAGCCGTGGGGCAGGGGCAGGCAAGGAGCGAGCTGTTCTGGGCCTGGCTGCTCAGGGCCTGGCCTCTGTTGCTCTGGTTCATTCCACAACCAGCTGCTCCGGGTCTGGTCACTGCCACTCCCGACCTAGTTGCTCTGGACTTGGCTGCTGCTGCTCCGGGCCTGGCCGCTCCCAGCCTGGCAGCCGCTGCTCCGGGCCTGGCCGCACCCGACCCGCCTGCTCCCCCGGGCCTGGCCGCTCCCAGCCTGGCAGCCGCTGCTCCGGGCCTGGCCGCACCAGCCCCGCCTGCTCCCCCGGGCCTGGCCGCTCCCAGCCTGGCAGCCGCTGCTCCGGGCCTGGCCGCACCCGACCCGCCTGCTCCCCCGGGCCTGGCCGCTCCCAGCCTGGCAGCCGCTGCTCCGGGCCTGGCCGCACCAGCCCCGCCTGCTCCCCCGGGCCTGGCCGCTCCCAGCCTGGCAGCCGCTGCTCCGGGCCTGGCCGCACCCAACCCGCCTGCTCCCCCGGGCCTGGCCGCTCCCAGCCTGGCAGCCGCTGCTCCGGGCCTGGCCGCACCCGACCCGCCTGCTCCCCCGGGCCTGGCCGCTCCCAGCCTGGCAGCCGCTGCTCCGGGCCTGGCCGCACCCGCCCCGCCTGCTCCCCCGGGCCTGGCCGCTCCCAGCCTGGCAGCCGCTGCTCCGGGCCTGGCCGCACCCGACCCGACTGCTCCCCCGGGCCTGGCCGCTCCCAGCCTGGCAGCTGCTGCTCCGGGCCTGGCCGCACCCGACCCGACTGCTCCCCCGGGCCTGGCCGCTCCCAGCCTGGCAGCTGCTGCTCCGGGCCTGGCCGCACCTGACCCGGCTGCTCTGGGCCCGGCTGCCCCGGGCCCGGCCGCTCCGAGCCTGGCCACTCCCGACCTGGATGCTCTGGGCTTGGCTACTGCTGTTCTGGGTCTGGCTGCTCCCACCTCGGCTGCTCTGGGCCCGGCTTCTCCGGGCCCGGCCACACCGGGTCTGGGTGTTCCTGGACTGGCCACCCTGGGCTTGGCCGCCTCCGCCTCATGCCTGGCTGCCACTGCCCCAGGTCTGGCTACTCCAGTGCTGGCTGTTGATGCTCTGGTTCTGGCTGCTGTTGTTCTGGGGCCTGGCCGTTGCTGCTCCGGGCCTGGCTGCCACTGCCTTGTGCCTGGCCACTCTAGGCCTGGCCGTCGCTGTTCCAACATTCTGTCCTTTTTTTTTTCTTTTTAAAACGCATTTATGTTGCAATGTTGGCTGGTGAGTTGAGTTCTGACTTAGTCTTTGATTTTTCAAGATCTTCTTTGTATTCTTTCTTAAGTAATTTTACTATCTTTTGCTCTCACTTGATTTCTTCACATTGAGAACTTCTTTGGTTTCTTCCTCCTTGTCCTGGGAGCTCAGCAGGTTGGCCTGTGGCACCCCTTTGTTCTCCGCGGGCTCCTGTGCTGCTTCAGCCTGTTGCCGGGACGGCGCTGCCCAGGAAGCAGCCCCCGGCCTTGGCTCCATTGCCCGAGCTCAGTGGTCAAAGGCTCAGGGGCACCCACGCCCCCAGGGGCCTCGTGGCCCGCCTCCTTGCTGGTGCCCGGTTGGCTGGAGTCCGGCAGGGGCTTCCGCTCCCCTCCGTGTTCCCCCAGCCTAGAGCTTTTTTTTTTTTCTCCTTCCCGCTAGGGAAGTCCAGCATCAGAGTCAACAGACTGTCCTCTGCGCGCAGTTTGCGCGAGTCCCGGGGGCCTGGCCTTTCGCTGCTCTCCCCGGACTCCACCTCACAGCCCCATCTCCCTCTGCCTGAGCCTGGGTCCCAAGGGATTGGCCCAGAACTGGGGTTCGGAGCAGTCCGGACTGAGGCTCAGAGCCGCCGGAGGCCTTGTTTCTTCCGGCTAGGGCAACCCAGCATCAGAGTCAACATTCAGTCCTCTGCGCGCATTGCGCGCGACTCCCGGGGCCCTGGCTTTCGCCGTTTTTCCGCCTCACGGCCCAGTCTCCTCTCACCGGAGCCTGGGTAACCAGGGTCTGGCCCATAACTGGGGCTCAGCGCTGCCGGTTCCGGGGGGGGGGGGGGGGGGGCTCAGCGCTGCCGGTTCGGGGGTTCAGCTCAGGCTGGGGGTTTTATTTCCTTCCTGCTAGGGAAGGAAAGGCGGCTCCCCACCCTCTCCTCCTCTCTGGCTGAGACCTCTCCGTGCGCGCGTGCGGGTAGGCAGGCGCGCGCAGCGTGTCTCCGTACCTTAGGCTTTTTTTCAGCTCCTCTGATTTTCTTTCTGGTTTTCTCTTTCCTTCTTGTTGTAGAAATTTCAGTCAGTCGACTACCTGTAGCTCTGGGCAATGTCCACTCTACATTTTAGTTGTATTCCATTGAAATTGTTGTGTGCTGCCGCGGCTAGATATCTACCCGAGCAGCCATCTTGGATCCTCCCTCTAGGTTCCCCTGATTTTTTTTTTTTTATAGAAAAGAAGGGGGAGGGAGAGAGAGTTAGAAACATCGATGAGAACAAAACATCGACCAGCTGCCTCTGGTACACCCACCACTGAGGATGTTCCAGCAACCAAGGCACATGCCCTTGATTGGAATTGAACCTGGGACTCCTGAGTTTTTGGGCTGATGCTCTATCCACTGAGCCAAACCGGTTAGGGCAAGATGTGTTTTAATTGACTGCTTTTGTCTTTAAGAAATTCTTGGATAAAAAACAACATCTGTCATTAGTTTTATCCTTATAAAAAGCACTTCGGTGTTTAAATACTTTAAAATGTCTTTCAAGTTTCTAATTCTGTTTTAAATGTATTAAAAGTTTTTTTTAAAAAATAAATCTTAGGTTTGAAACCATAAAAATCCTAGAAGAAAATATAGATAGTAAGATCTCAAACATTTCTCATAGCAATTATTTTTCCTGATATATCTCCTCAGGCAGTGGAAACAAAAAATATATATATAAACAAATGGGACTACATCAAAGTAAAGAATTTTGCACAGCAAAGGAAACCATCAACAAAATGAAATGATAAAGCACTGAATGGGAGAATATATTCATGAATGTATATCTGATAAAGGGTTAATATCCAAAATTTATAAAGAACTTATAAAACTCAACACCAACCCTTCCACAATCCAATTAAAAATTGGCAAAAGTGCCGAAATCGGTTTGGCTCAGTGGATAGAGCGTCAGCCTGTGGACTGAAGGGTCCCGGGTTCGTTCCGGTCAAGGGCATGTACCTTGGTTGTGGGCAAATTCCCAATAGGGGGTGTGCAAGAGGCAGCTGATCAATGACTCTCTCTCATCGATGTTTCTAACCTTCTATCCCCCTCTCTTCCTCTCTGTAAAAAATCAATAAAATATATTAAAAAAAAATAAAAAATAAATAAAAATTGGCAAAAGACCTGAAAAAATTCTCAAGAGAGAACATACAGATGGCCAACAGACATATGAAAAAATGTTCAACATCACTATTTATCAGATAAATGCCAATTAAAACCACAACCAGATATCACTTGGCACTGTCACCATGGCTATCATCAATAAATCAACAAAGAAGTACTTGTGAGGAGGTGGAGAAAAGGGAACTCTTGTGCACTGTTGGTGGGAATGAAAATTAGTGCAGCCACTATGGAAAGCAGTATGGAGTTACCTCAAGAAATTAATAATGGAACTGCCTTGTGACCCAACTATTTCACTCTGGGAATTTATCCAAAGAAACCTAAAACACTAATTTGAAAGAATATATGCACCTTTATGTCAATTGCCACATTATTTACAATAGCCAAGATTTGCAAACAGCCCAAGTGTCCATCAGTAGGTAAGTGGATAAAAAAGGTGTGGTACATTTACACAATTTACTCTCCATAAAAAGGAAGAAAAATTTTTACTTTGTGTAACAGCATGGACGGACTGGAGAACATTATGCTAAGTGAAATAAGCTAGCCAGAAAAAGATGAGTCCATATGACTTTCCTCATATGTGGACTTTTAATGAATAAACTGAACTACTAAGCAAAATAGAGACAGACTCATAGCATGCAGACAGCTCACGTGTATGGGGTGGGGTGTGTGTGTGTGTGTGTGTGTGTGTGTGTGTGTGTGGATTGAACAAAAAAGAAAAAGAGAGAACACGTGCACATGGACAACAATCTGGTGATGACAAGGAACGGAGGGGGGTTAGTTGAGGTGGAAGAGAGCATAGAGGGGATAAATGGTGATGGAAAAAAATATGTACCCCTATGTTCATTGCAGCATTATTTACAATAACCAAGACTTGGAAGCAGCCCAAGTGCCCGTAAATAGATGAGGAGATAAAAAAAACCCACAAATAAATAAAAGATACATTTACACAATGGGATAGTACTTGGCTTAACAACAACAACAAAAAAGTAAAATAAAAATAAAAGAAAGAGAAAAAAGAATCTTACTTTTTGGGATAGCAAGAATGGACCTGGAGAGTATTATCATTAGTGAAATAAACCAGTTAGAAAAGACAAGTGCCATATGATTTTACTTACATGTGGAATCTAATGAACAAAATAAACTAACAAACAAAATAGAAACTGACTCATAGATACAAAAAACAGACTGACAGAAGTCAGAGGGGATGGACTTTGTGATGCTGGGTGAAAAAGCAAAGCAAAGCAAAACAAAATAAAATAAAACAAAAAACTCATAGACACAGACAACAGTATGGTGATTACCAGAGGGAACGTGGGTATGGGGAGGTAGGAGAGGGAAAAGTAGTTTAGGTTAAAGGGAGGATAAATGGTGATGGAAGGAGACTTGATTTGGGGTGGTGAACACACAATACTATATTCAGAGGATGTATTATACCCAGAAAAACCTATATAAATTTATTAACCATTGTCCACAGTAAATTCAATAAAAAGAAAAATTTATAATTTTTAGTGTACTTGAATCCTTTATTGAGTAAAGCAGAATCTAAATGAGGATGGAGTAATCACTTTTGTTATTGTGATCAGAAAAAAAGTCTTGGAAGGTATATTCTTGGTGTGTTCTGAGGAGACTTATGAGTTTAAATAGCAGTGGTTCTATAATCTATTTCAGTAGGTGGTTCCCACTGTATAGAGGGCTACATGTCAAAAAGTTTTAGAGCCTGGTTTTAAAAGAATTTGAATAAATAGTTATGGACAATTTTGAGCAGGAATAAGGTAGAATATTTCATTATTATTTGGTATCAAGAGAAATTTAAGCTGTTAAGTTTTCTCCAACATTTTAACTTTTGCTTTATTTGTTCTTGCATTTCAAACTAATGAATGTATTTAACATTTTTCCAGTTTAATATCATAATTTGTTCTGTGAATTTAATTGCCCACAGAAAGGCCAGCCAATAAACTCAAAATATTCAGAGCATTTAGTTTATTTTCTACAGCAGTGCTACACACCTACTAATTTCATTTTTAACAAAATATTAAAAGATAAATCAACAATAATAGTAGCTAACATTTTCATGGTTCATATTATATGCCACACACTAAATGCTATACATAATTCACTTAACCCTCACCACAACCTTATGAGATATATTCTATTATCTCCATTTTACAGTAGAAACAGAACAGAGATGTTAAATAATAGACACAAAGCATATAATCAGTGACGGGGTTAGAATTTGAACCCAGGCAACCTGGCTTTAGATTGCCATCCTCTTACTTCTCTCTTTGGGCATAAAATTCAGTAGTTTAGGACTGATGATAATAGATATAAATCAGTGGTAGAGTGGTCGTATCTTATGACTCATCTTGAAAATGCAATTCCTTTATCTTTTTTCCCCGAGTGAAAAATGCGAATCCTGAATCAGGTCTTCTAGCATTTCCATAAGGTCTCTAGGAACAGAGTTTGCTTCCTTTGAAAGCAGAAAGAAAGCACAGAGGAGTCCAGAAACCATGAGAGTTGGAGAAGCAGATGAAGAAACAAACCAGAGTCAACTGACAAGTGTTATTTGTTGGCAGAGAGCAAAGCTAACCTCACCAAAGACATCACCACTGAATGTTATCCCCAAACTATGAGTATGTATTGTGTCATAGAACAGAAGGAAGATTGGACTTGCCTCACCCAAATCATAAAGTAGATTTATACTTTAAGGCTAGAAAGTTCCTTTGCATTCCACACTGAGGAGCGTCCGCCACCTATTGTTCATGTAGAAGACTGCAGGAGTTGGAAATCCAGTCCTGCCCCTCCACAAGTTAGCTCATTCACCAAGTATTCTCAGAGGACCTATCCCAATGGCCCTCCACGTTCCTCTCAAGTCTCTTCCCTCTTATTAAAAATAAAAAATATTTGAGATAATGAATCTTTGTGAATTACGTTAACTATAATAAACATGTTTCTAAATGTGATGGTGTTAAAGGGGGTTAGGCTTTGTAGAGGCAGTAGCACGGACAGTTGCCTTTGAAATCACAAACTGGACCATCTTTCCTCCCCAGACCTCTTTGCCGGAATGCTAGGCAGCAACTGTGAAGGGCTTATTTTAAGGACTTTAACACAGATGTCTCTGACCTCCTCTGTACTCTCAAAGCCTCAGGTGCTTACCCTGCCACAGTCCCTCACTTCGTACAATCATTGACTGACGCGTCTTTCCCTTTTTCTAGATGTGTACACCTTCAGGGCAGAAACCATATCTAGTTCAGCTAGCAAACAGTAGTTAGTAAATAGGTATTAAGTGAATGCTACAGAGAAAGTATGTCTGATATTAATTTGTCCTAGCTTGCAGCTCCCAAATCAAGCTTAGCTTGCTTGGGTAAAGATTTTCCTAGCAGTTTCCTCTAAGCCTTAAGCATGGGGCTTCTTGACCTGAGCCCAGGACAGCTCTCCTGTTACCTGCCATCTTCTCTGCTCATTTCTTTTCCTTCTGTTCTGAAATTCTTATATGTTGAATGTACAGGTATTTATTGTTTCATTCCCTTTTCTTCACAAACTCCCTCACATAGCTTTAACCTACTCTATGTTTAAAGCAAGCTAATCATGCTCATTATATTTAATTTTATTTTATTGATTTTTTAGAGAGGGAGAGGGAGAGGAAGGGAAGGGAAGGAAAGGGGAGAGATGCTCACCTGTTGTTCCACCCATTCATGCATTCATTGATTTCTTCCTGTTTGTGCCCCAACCAAGGTACTGAACCACAATCTTGCCACATTGGGATCACCTTCCAACCAACTGAGCTACTTAGCCAGGACCTTAAACTTCCGTTACTTCTTTATTATGTTAATAGGAAACACAAAGTCTATTTCATTGTATACCTCAGGGTCTTCCCAACTCTGGCAACTGGAATACTAGTTTTGAGATGTAGGTAGAGGAACATAAAGGAATGATATAATTCATAAAATAAAATAACGAGTTCGTGAAAGTTTGAGAAGAGAAAGCTTCTGAAGGGAAGTGTCGAACAGTTGGCTACAGCAGTTTTCTTCAGTCTCACTTCCCTCTCCAAGTTGTCTCATGCTGATTATTTCCATCACCACTATGCCGACCCCAGGAGTATGCATTTCTTATTTCAAATCCCTAACTCCTTGATTCTTGGTCCTCTTCAGTACTAGGCAGCTATGCTGGATTTTTCAAAAAGGCTTTATCAGTATGAACCAATTATTTTCAGAGGGTGGAGGAATCATGGATGATCATTTTTTTCTTTATACTTTTTTGGACTTATTGATTTTTAAAAATCAGGAGAGAGGATCCAAGATGGCTGCTCGGGTAGACATCTAGCCGCGGCAGCACACAACAATTTCAATGGAATACAACTAAAATGTAGAGTGGACATTGCCCAGAGCTACAGGTAGTCGACTGACTGAAATTTCTACAATAAGAAGGAAAGAGAAAACCAGAAAGAAAATCAGAGGAGCTGAAAAACAGCCTAAGGTACGGAGACATGCTGCGCGCGTGTCCGCCCGCAAGCGCGCACGGAGAGGTCGCAGCCAGAGAGGAGGAGAGGGTGGGGAGCCGCCTTTCCTTCCCTAGCAGGAAGTAAATAAAACCCCCAGCCTGGGCTGAACCCCCGAACCGGCAGCGCTGAGCCCCCCCGAACCGGCAGCGCTGAGCCCCAGTTATGGGCCAGACCCTGGGGACCCAGGCTCCGGCAGGAGGAGACGGGGCTGTGAGGCGGAAAAACGGCGAAAAGCAGGGCCCCGGGAGTCGCGCGCAATGCGCGCAGAGGACTGAATGTTGACTCTGATGCTGGGTTACCCTAGCCGGAAGAAACAAGGTTTCCGGCGGCGCTGAGCCTCAGTCCGGACTGCTCCGAACCCCAGTTCTGGGCTAATCTCTGGGGACCCAGGCTCAGGCAGAGGGAGATGGGGCTGTGAGGTGGAGTCCGGGGAGAGCGCGAAAGGCCGGGCCCCCGGGATTCGCGCAAACTGCGCGCAGAGGACAGTCTGTGGGACTCGCGCAAACTGCGCACAGAGGACAGTCTGTTGACTCTGATGATGGACTTCTCTAGCAGGAAGGAAAAAAAAAAAGCTCTAGGCTGGGGGAATGCGGAGGGGAGCAGAAGCCCCTGCCGGACTCCAACCAACCGGGCACCAGCAAGGAGGCGGGCCACGGGGCCCCTGGGGGCATGGGTGCCCCTGAGCCTTTGACCACTGAGCTTGGGCAATGGAGCCAAGGCCGGGGGCTGCTTCCTGGGCTGCGCCATCCCGGCAACAGGCTGAAGCAGCGCAGGAGCCCGCGGAGAACAAAGGGGTGCCACAGGCCAACCTGCTGAGCTCCCAGGACAAGGAGGAAGAAACCAAAGAAGTTCTCAATGTGAAGAAATCAAGTGAGAGCAAAAGATAGTAAAATTACTTAAGAAAGAATACAAAGAAGATCTTGAAAAATCAAAGACTAAGTCAGAACTCAACTCACCAGCCAACATTGCAACATAAATGCGTTTTAAAAAGAAAAAAGAAAAAAAAAGGACAGAATGTTGGAACAGCGACGGCCAGGCCTAGAGTGGCCAGGCACAAGGCAGTGGCAGCCAGACCCGGAGCAGCAATGGCCAGGCCCCAGAACAACATCAGCCAGAACCAGAGCATCAACAGCCAGCACTGGAGTAGCCAGACCTGGGGCAGTGGCAGCCAGGCATGAGGCGGAGGCGGCCAAGCCCAGGGTGGCCAGTCCAGGAACATCCAGACCCGGAGTGGCTGGGCCCGGAGAAGCCAGGCCCAGAGCAGCCGGGGTGGGAGCAGCCAGACCCAGAACAGCAGTAGCCAAGCCCAGAGCATCCAGGTCGGGAGTGGCCAGGCTCGGAGTGGCCGGGCCCGGGGCAGTCGGGCCCAGATCAGCTGGGTCAGGTGCGGCCAGGCCCGGAGCAGCGGCTGCCAGGCTGGGAGCGGCCAGGCCCGGGGGAGCAGCCGGGTCAGGTGCGGCCAGGCCAGGAGCAGCGGCTACCAGGCTGGGAGCGGCCAGGCCCGGGGGAGCAGCCGGGGCTGGTGCGGCCAGGCCCGGAGCAGCGGCTGCCAGGCTGGGAGCGGCCAGGCCCGGGGGAGCAGGCGGGTCGGGTGCGGCCAGGCCCGGAGCAGCGGCTGCCAGGCTGGGAGCGGCCAGGCCCGGGGGAGCAGGCGGGTCGGGTGCGGCCAGGCCCGGAGCAGCGGCTGCCAGGCTGGGAGCGGCCAGGCCCGGGGGAGCAGGCGGGGCTGGTGCGGCCAGGCCCGGAGCAGCGGCTGCCAGGCTGGGAGCGGCCAGGCCCGGGGGAGCAGGCGGGGCTGGTGCGGCCAGGCCCGGAGCAGCGGCTGCCAGGCTGGGAGCGGCCAGGCCCGGGGGAGCAGCCGGGGCTGGTGCGGCCAGGCCCGGAGCAGCGGCTGCCAGGCTGGGAGCGGCCAGGCCCGGGGGAGCAGGCGGGTCGGGTGCGGCCAGGCCTGGAGCAGCGGCTGCCAGGCTTGGAGCGGCCAGGCCCGGGGGAGCAGGCGGGTCGGGTGCGGCCAGGCCCGGAGCAGCGGCTGCCAGGCTGGGAGCGGCCAGGCCCGGGGGAGCAGTTGGGTCGGGTGCTGTCAGGCCCGGAGCAGCGGCTGCCAGGCTGGGAGCTGCCAGGCCCGGAGCAGCAGCAGCCAAGTCCAGAGCAACTAGGTCAGGAACGGCAGTGACCAGACTCGGAGCAGCTGGTTGTGGAATGAACCAGAGCAACAGAGGCCAGGCCCTGAGCAGCCAGGCCCAGAACAGCTCGCTCCCTGCCTGCCCCTCCCCCACGGCTGCTTCTCAGACATGGCTGGAAACTTTCGTGGGAACTTGAGGTCTGCTGAATCAAGTGATGAAGGCTTAGATCTGGATGTGTTGAGTTAGTTAGGACTGGGGTGTTGATCTGTGAGTGCCTTGGGTGGGGCCTGGATGAGGCTGGTGGACCTATTGGGAAATGTCTTTTGTGTGAAGTGTATCATTGGGCATGTGGAGGTATTATTGATATGAGAAAATGCTAAGTAACTGATTTACTATCTGAAAAGGGATTTACTATTGGGGAAATTGAGGGAAGAAGAGACTGAACATAAACTGCACCTATGGATGAGGACAATGGGGGGTGGGGGGGGCAGAGTGTGGGGTGGGAACCTGGTGGAGGGGGGAAGAAATAAGGAACCTTTGTAATAATATGAACAATAAAGATTGATTTAAAAAAAAATCAATTGATATTTTATTTTTATAATTATATTAAAAAGTAACACTAAAGCCCAGTTGGACTGGCTCAGTAGGTTGAGCATTGTTTTGTGCACCCAAAGATTGCCAGTTCGATTCCTGGTCCATGCACATACATGGGTTGAGGTTTTGATCCCCACTTGGGGAGTGTACAGGAAGCGACTGATCCATCTCTCTCTCTCTCTCTCTCTCTCTCTCTCTCTCCTCTTTCCCTTTTCCCTCTCCCTCCCCACTCTTTCTAAGTCCTCAAGCTAGGATTAAAAAAAGAAAAGGCTGACCTAACTGGTTTGGCTCAGTGGATAGAGTGTTAGCCTGCGGACTGAAAGGTCCCAGGTTTGATTCCAGTCAAGGGCATCATGTACCTTGGTTGCTGACACATCCCCAGTAGGTGGTGTACAGGAGGCAGCTGATGTTTTTCTCTTATTGATGTTTCTAACTCTATCCCTCTCCCTTCCTCTCTGTAAAAAAAATCAATAACATATTTTAAAAGAAAGAGGAAAACAAAAAGCCTGGCCAAAGCGGTTTAGTGGTTCAGCATCCACCTATGCACCAAGAGGTCCTTGGTTTGATTCCAGGTCAGGGCACATGTTCAAATTGTAGGCTCAATCTCCAGTAGGGGCATGATCAATGATTCTCTCTCATTGAGGTTTTTTTTAATTTTTAAAATAAATCTTTATTGTTCATATTGTTACAAATGTTCCTCATTTTTCCTCCCTCCACCAGGTTCTCACCCCACCCTCTGCCCTTTCCCCACCCCCCATTGTCTTCATCCATAGGCGCACAGTTTATGTTCAGCCTCTTCCCGCACCCCCACTTCTCTTTTCCCCGAGAATCATCAGTCCATTCCCCTTTCATACCTCTGATTCTATTATATTCACCAGTTAATATTGTTCATCAGATTTTTTTTAATTCCCTTGGTTTTTAGATTCACTTCTTGATAGCTACGTATTTGTTGTTCTTAATTTTTATCTTTATTTTCTTCCTCTTCTTAAAGAACCCCCTTCAGCAATTCATATAATTCTGGTTTGGCGGTGATGAACTCCTTTAGCATTTTATTTTATTTTATTTTATTTTATTTTATTTTATTTTATTTTATTTTATTTTATTTTATTTTATTTTTTATTAGTGAAGCTCTTTATCTGGCCTTCGATTCTGAGTGATAGCTTTGCTGGGAAGAGTATTTTTGGCTGTAGGTTCTTGTTATTCATCACCTTGAATATTTCTTGCCATTCCTATCTGGCCTGCATGGTTTCTGTTGGGAAATCAGCTGACAATCGTATGGGTGCTCCTTTATAGGTAACTACCTGCTTTGCTCTTGCTGCTTTTAATATTCTCTTTGTCTTTTGCTCTTGGGATTTTAATTATAATGTGTCTTGGTGTGGTCCTCTTTGGATTCCTTCTGTTTGGGGTTCTGTGTGCTTCCTGGACTTCTAAGTCTATTTCTTTCACCAAGTTGGGGAAGTTCTCTTTCACTATTTCTTTCAATATGCTTTCAGTATCTTGCTCTCTCTCATCTTCTGGACCCCCATAATTCTCATGTTGGTTCGCTTGAAGTTGTCCCAGAGGTTTCTTACATTATCTTCAACTTTCTGGACTCTCTTGTCTTCTTGCTTTTGTGGAGGAGTGTCCTCTGGCTCTTTGTGTTCCAAATCTTTGACTTGATTCTTGCGATCTTCCATTCTGTTTTTAGGACTCTGTATAATATTTTTTATTTCAGGCAATGTATTCTCTATTTCTTGTTGATCCCTTTTCATATCCTCATAGGTCTCATTTATTGTATTGGCTTTTTTTCTAGGAAATTCTTAAAAAACCTTATAAGTGTGGTTTTGAACTCTATATCCAGCTTTTTGTCCTCCATTTCTTTCATTTGTGATCTGTTTTCTTGTCTCGGCATTTTCGCTGCTTCTCTGAGTTGGTAGGGTGGATTTGTGTGTTAAGGTGTCCTATATGGTTCAGTGGGTCAGCCTCCCAGTTATCTGAGGTGGACACTCTTGGTGCACCCTTTTGTGGACTGTGTGTATAGTCCTTTGTATTTAAGTCTTAATTGTTGTTGGTATCACTGGGAGGAACTGACCTCCAGGCCAATTGGCTGTGAGGATCAATTGTGTCTATGCCTGGAAACAGCCTTATTCAAAAGCCTCTTTGCTTTTGGGGTCGAGTTTCAGGGTGGAGCCTACAGCCTTGGCTTCCTGTCAGCCCTGCCTTATGAGGTTCCTGAGTCTCAGTGTTCGTCAGTGTCCTTTGGTCTTGCTGCAAGCACCTCTGAGAGAAAGGTGCCCTTGATTTTCGCCCGCTACCAGACAGTCTAGTCTCTCTCCCAATGAGCCAGAACTGGGGTTCAGCACAGTCTGGAGCTTTTATCTCCTTCCTGCTGGGGAACGCCAGCCAGGCACTCAGGCGCACCTCCTCTCTGGCTCCATCCTCTCCCCATGCGTGCGCACAGTGTCTCCGTACCTTAGGCTTTTACAGCTCCTCTGATTTTCCTTCTGGTTTTCTTTTTCCTTCTCGTTGTAGAATTTCCAGTCAGTCAACTTTCCTGTAGTTCTGGATAATGTCCATTTATATTTTAGTTGTATTTTTTGAAATTGTTGTGTGAGGCTGCAGTTAGGCATTTACCTATGCCACCATCTTGGTTTCCTCTCTCTCATTGAGGTTTCTATCTCTCTGTCACTCTCCTTTCCTCTCTTCATAAGGTCAATAAAAATGTTTTAAAGAAAGAAAAAAAAAATAACACTATAGAATTCAAAAGGAAAACAAGGAAGTAATAAAACTAAGAACAGATTTTTTTAAATCCCTCAACTCCTTACCCTCCCTCCCCAACTCCCACCGCCCCATACTCTCTTCCACCTCCCTGATCCTCCTTTCCTTCTGGCAATTACCATACAGTTGTCTGTGTCTATGAACTTCTTTTTCTTAATTTCTTTACCTTTTTTACCCAGCCTCTCAACCTCTCTCTCCTCTGACAGTCTATTCTCTACTAGTCATTTTCTATTTTGTTAATTTTGTTCATTAGATTCCACATGAGTGAAATAATTTGGTACTTACCTTTCTCTGATTGGCTTATTTTCCTTAGTATAATGCTTTCCAGGTCTACTCATCATTTTTTTATTATTTTACTAGAGGCCTGGTGCATGAAATTCATGTGGGGAAGAGGGGTTCTTCAGCCCGGCCTGAACCCTCTCCAATCCAGGATCCCTCTCACAATCTGAAACCACTGGCTCCTAACTGCTCACCTGCCTGACTGCCTGATGCCCCTAACAGCTCCCCTGCTGGCCCTAACTGCTCTCCCCTGCTGACCTGATCACACTAACTGCTCCCCTCCTGGCCTGGTCCCCCAACTGCCTATCTGCTCTCCCTTCCTCTCCATGCCCTTTGGACCTCAGAACAGGCATGCTAAGAGCTCTCTGCCACAGCTCAGCCCCATCCTGATTGGTCATTACATGACAGCATCCCAGCTAATTTGCATAATCCTCTATTAGTAGTATAGATGTTTTTGTATTTGAGTAGTATTCCATTGTGTACCATGGTTTTTTATCCACTGATTAGAGTGGAAGGGATAGAGGAGGTGGGAGTGAGAAACAGCTAGATGAGAAAGAGACATCAATTGGTTGCCTCCCATACTCACCCCAGCTGGGGAACCTGCAACCGAGGTATGCCTTTGACCAAGAATTGAACCTGGGATCATTCAGTGCATGGGGCTGACACTCTAACCATTGAGCAAATTGGCCAGGGCTGCTTCCAAATCTTGGCTATTGTAAAAAATGTTGCAATGAACATAGAAGTGTATATATTCTTTCATATTAGTGTTTTGGGTTCCTTTGGATATTTCCCAGAAGTAGAATCACTGGGTCAAAGTGATCAGATAGATATCAGCATATAAAGAGATTATTTTGCTTTGGGTTCCTTTGGATATTTCCCAGAAGTGGAATCACTGGGTCAAACGTGATCAGGTAGATATCAGCAATATAAAGAAATTATTTTGCTACAGTTCCGTTTTTAATTTTTTGAGGAAACTCCACACTGCTTTCCACAGTGGCTGCACCAATCTGCATTCACACCAAAGGTGCCTGAGGGCTCTCTTGTCTCTATATCCTCACCAACACTTGTTTGTTAATTCACTGATGACCTTCTGATAGGTGTGAGGTGATATGTCATTGTGGTGAACAGATTTATTTTTGTTAATCCTCACTCGAGGGTATTTTTCCATTGATTTTTAGGGAGAGTGGAAGAGAGAGAGAAAGACAGAGAGAAACATCAACGTGAGAGAAACATCAATTGGTTGCTTCCTGAATGTGCCCCCACCAGGCCTGGGCTGGAGAGGAGCCTGCAACCAAGGTGTGTGCCCTTAATTGGAATTGAACCGAGACCTTTTGGTGTTGAATTAAGAAAAAGATGATGAGAATACAGGGTGAGGCAATGCTGATGTTCTATCCACTGAGCCAAACCAGTTAGGATGGATTTCATTCTTTTTATAAAAAAATATATTTGTTTTCAGAGAGGAAGAGAGGGAAATAGAAACATCAATGATGAGAATCTGATTGGCTGCCTCCTGCACGCCCCCTACTGGGGATGGAGCCTGCGAACTGTGACCTCCTGGTTCATAGGTTGACACTCAACCACTGAGCCACTCAGCCGCTGGTTGGGCGGAACAGATTTTTAATTCTACCATAGCTAACTTGACTGCACAGATCATTTGCTCCCAAGCTCCTGTTCCAGTCCATCACTTTTAAAGGCCCTAAAGAGCTGCTCACTTTTTCAAGATAATTCTTCTTGATAGCTTCCAGCAGACCTCATTGAGGAAAGAATGGAGGTCTATAGAACTGATTGCTCATTGAGGGAAAATAACCTACTATACCTCTCAGGTAGATATCAGCATATAAAGAAATTATTTTGCTACAGAGACTCCCCACTTCTTTCTCAATTTCTCAGAGATAGAGTAAAAGTTTATGTTTTCCCTGGAATCAAATTTAAATTGGAAGTTAAAGGCTGTCCAGGTGACCCTAGTGAACCTGGGTCACTAGGTGGGTTGGAACCTGTTAGTAGGGCATCATTAAGATGCACTTCAAAAGCTTTGTGAGTTTAGCTTTTAAAGCAGAAACACTTGATGCTGATTTTAAATGTTGGAGAATTAAGAAAAGGATGATGAGAATATAGGGTGAGGCAAAAGTAGGTTTATAGTTGTGAGTAGGCAAGACAAAGTTTATTCTTGTATTATTCCCCATACAAATGTAAACCTACTTTTGCCTCTCTGAGTATACATGCTTGCTTTGGCTATAGTTTAATACTTGTAGTAAATAGTACGCAGTTTGCAGTCATTTTTATGCAAACTGCTTACTATTTCTTCATATAGTGTATTACAATTATTTTCAAACAATTGTCATAAATTCATTTAATTATAAAACTAAACTGTTGATATGCTTAACAAGTACAGCTTTTTGTTTATGTCATAGTAGTTATCTGGCTTATATAGCTTAGTTGTTTGCTGCTCATGATCTGAGAATGAGATATAGAATTTACCGTAGTAAGCATGCAAAGCTTGCCTGTAATCAGTTATCTTTAGTTTCTTTTTCCTCTTTGATAGGATCAGATGGAGTGAGAAGACCTCAGATATTAAATAAAGTCTACTAATTAGTAATTAAAAGTCACCTTGAAGAATACATCTAAGTAAGATCATCTGTTAAATTGGGAGGGAAAAGGTTTCTTTTTATGAAGAGAAATTGGAAATTCCTCCTTAAATTTGCTGTATTTATTCTTTATACCTCTCTGAGGCCAGGGTTTAAAAACCATTTTTGCCTTCCCCATAGGTATACAATTTTTGGCATTTTGATTAAAAATATATTCTGATTATTCCCTCAGATCTTCGCCTCCTCTTCTCTAAGGGTGTTTAAGATTATAAAGAATGTTCCATGCCCTCACCTTAACATCTGCCAATAATCTATTTTATTATTTGTCACCTCTTTTCTACTATTTGATCAGCAGGAAATAATTTTTTATTTCTACCAATCAACCAACCATAAAAATAAACTACCTATTATCTGAAAAACCCAGCCATTTGAGGCCCAGAAGACATACTTAAATTCCATTATACATTAAATCCATTACTCAAGGAGCTACTGTTTAACGGCCATACCACCCTGAATGCGCCCCATCTTGTCTGAAAAGTTCATTAGTAAGAATCTGGGAGACTTTCCTGTACATGAAAGAGGTAGAAAAAATATGTTTATTAGCATGTTCAAGGTAGTCAAGTTTTTAACAAATATCTAATTCCTCACAACAACCCTGTGAGGTAGGTAAGTCACTGTTTTGTGATAAACTAACATCATTCCAAATAAAGTGCAATTCCTAAAAAAATAAATCTACAGTAGGAATAATTTTGTTAATGATTCCATTTATGAATATGCTAGAATTTGTGTTTCTGTATACTTTGATTCATGCAATAAGCTGTCTCCAGAAAAGTTTACTGCAAATCAAATTCTATTTAAATACACATGGGGAACTATTAAACAAACTCTGAGGTGAAGTTTTTTTGTAAAATAAATCAGTATTTTTAATCTTATGTAAAAAAGGAATTTTCATAGTATTTGCTCAAAATGAGGCATTCTCAGCAAAGTTTCACTCACATTTATCCATTCTTCGGCAAATTCTCTACATGGCACTATGCCATTTTAAGACTTAATTTACTAAATTAAAACTTAGCAATTTGGTATATGGCAGTGACCTGGGTTATCATATAGAAATCTCCAATATGTTGCACTCAATCTCAACCCAAAGCCTAAGGTAGAAATGAAATGTAAACACAAAAAAATTATTAATTTCAAAAAGTAATTTTCCTTAAGAAAATTACTTATTTTTTTCCTTTACATCACAAAAGAGGGAGAGATCTTAGGGTCTTTGAAGAGAAACATAATATTCTGTTATCTATACAATTCTAGTTATTTCTATTGCAAATCAAAGCCTCATCTTACCAATTTACTATTTATAAGGGAGCTAGCGGATATTACTACAAAAATTTGTTGTTGTTTTTTCCTGTGCCAATATGACTTACTAGAAAAAGAAATATTCCCAAGCACCCATTTTTTTTCCTAAGTATATATTTAAAGTACATTTCTACTGTCAATCCAACATTAGTAAACATCCAGTTGCCTAATTTTTTTTTATGGTTGTCTTATCTGCAAAATACATTTCTACTAGAGAATTATGAAATAAATGTTTAGATTAGTTTTATAATTTATTTTGAACAGTAACTCTGATTACTCTCAGGAACTTAGTTAACACTTAAAATCCACTGGCAGGTTTAAAATACTTTTGCAAGTGGTTAAAGGAATTTGCCATTGTAAGGAAATTATTCCAGCCCAGAAAAATCATTCTCACCAAAAAGTTTAAAAATTAGGCAAAACAACAGGTATAATAGATTAAGCCATCTATCACTTGTACATTCAAATACATACTAATCCAATAGTGCACTTTGGCTTATAATGAGGTAGGGCAAAGAAATAAAGTCAGATATATCTTGAACTGTGAAATTTATATAAACTTAAACAGTGACTTGTACCCAGGTTTTAGTTGAATATAAACAAAAACTTTGATAATTCAATGACAAAGTATTTTCTTAGATTCACGGACAGAATTGTAAAAAAATCTTTGAGGTAAATATAAATAAAAAATACAAAGATATATTTTCTCTCAACATAAAATATGCTTGTATAAAAATAACCCATGATATAGAAAAAAGAAATACAAACATTTTTGCATAGATTCTCCATATAAAATATTTACCTGGGGCTATACACTGGAAAATACACCTCTGAAACTAATATAGTTGAACTATTTTTCTTGGATACCAAGTACATACAAAATAAAAGCCCTTCATCTTAGGGTGCAATGGGCATGAGGGAAAACAATTAAATTTAGCATCAGTCTATATTTATTTCTCTGCTGCTCGAATATAAACCAATGATGACAAGAGGAGAAACTCTGGGGGTTTATTTAACAAAATTAAATTCACATTTCTGAGGCCATCATAATGCATCCAATGTCCATCAATTTGAAAAGCTGCAGAATAATGATGTTCCTCTTTGTTAAATAATGTGGCACCTTCCAATAAATACCTGTAAATTCAATGACAAAGTGTAGCAGAAAGTTGAAATACTTTGTTCTTAAGAGAAACATTCCTTAAATTCTTAACTAAGGAAAAATATTGAGATATCCATCTATAAAACTAATGTACTATAATAGGAAATTTGGAATAAAACATTTAGGAATTTGAAAAATTGATATAATTTAAGAATTAAAAAAAAATCTTAATTCATAATCTATATGGTTCTATTAAGTAAGAGAAAACACACAAAAAACTTTTAAAGAAAAAAGTTAAAGGAATCCTGTATGTCCCAATTTGTATGCAGTTATTTTGTATTTTTTTATTTTTTAAACTTATTTTATTATTTTAAAATATATTTTATTGATTTTTTTTATAAAGAGGAAAGGAGAGGGACAGAGAGCTAGAAACGTTGATGAGAGAGAAACATCGAGCAGCTGCCTCCTGCACACCCCTACCGGGGGATGTGCCCGCAACTAAGGTACATGCCCTTGACCAGAATCAAACCTGGGACCTTTCAGTCCACAGGCCAATGGTCTATTCACTGGGCCAAACCAGTTAGGGCAATGTATGCAGTTATTTTTAACTATAATAATGGTAGTATCATTTTATTTAAAAAAATTTTAAAGTTGCCTTGATTGGGTATTGAATCCTGCAAACTTGGAGCATTTAAACAATGCTCCAATCAACTGAGGTACCCGGCTAGAGCCAGTAACCTTTTATTTTTAAATGATGACTTCGTACTATATACTATTTTGACTTGAGATACCAGTAATAATCAGAATTTACTGTTTACTGAATACACTGAGTGGCCAGATTATGATGATCTCTGAATGCATAATAATCTGGCCACTCAGTGTACATCCTATATAGTAAAAGGCTAATATGCAAATTGTCCCCTTGACCAAGAGTTCGACCAGCAGGCAGGCCAACCACCCATGTCCCCTCCCCCTGGCCAGGCCTAACGGACTCCACCCATGCATGAATTCATGCACCAGGCTTCTAATATAAATATATATACACTGAGTGGCCAGATTTTTATGTGTTCAGGGATCAAAATAATCCGGCCACTCAGTATATAGATACTATCCCATACATTTCATGTGCTATGTAAATTAAATCCTCACAGTAAGGCACCCCAGATAGATGTTGTCATCTCTGCTTTATAGATAAGAAATCTGACAAGTAAACTGTTTTTATAAGCTATGTGACCTTTCTGGTCCATAGTCACATAGCTTATAAATGGTGGGGCTGGGTTTGAATTCAATTCTTTCTATTCCATAATTCAAGCGCCTAACCAATATTACCCTGTCAGCAACTAAGTTTCTGTAGTAGATGCTGATTCTGTTCAGTATACACAAATTTAAATATTTCCTTTCAGGCTACAAAACGTCATACCAGAATAGCAGAAGAACATAAATTTATTTTTCACTAATTTTATAAAACAAACAAAATCCACTTACTTGTGATCAGATAAATCCAAATAATAGGGTACATATGCCAGATCTTCAGATTTCCAATGCTGCATATTTAAGACAACAAAAGGAGGTGCCCCATGGCAGAAAACTCGTTGGGAGAATTCTCTTAAGCCACCACACCTAAAATTGAAAGTAGGCATGAATTTTATTAAACTTGGAATAAAGCTGCCTTTTATCACTTTTGAGTTGTCTTTATTACTTCGTGTCATAATAAGCATAAATACCTATTTTGGAATGGGTAATAATAATATAGCCATATTAATAGCTTACACAAGGTGGGCAAAAGTAGATTTATAGTTATAAGTACACGAAACACAGTTTATTCTTCATTATTATTTAGTGCTAAAGCTCTGGTGCACGAAATTCATGCAGAGGGGGTAGGGTCCCCTCAGCTCGGTCTGTGCCCTCTCATAGTCCGGGAGCCCTCACTCCTTATCACCTGCCTGCTTACTGCTCCTTACCACTTGGCTTGCTGCTCCTTACCACTGCTGTGGAGGCAGGAGAGGCTCCTGCCACTGCCACTGCGCTCACCAGCCATGAGCCCAGCTCTGGCTGAGGGCACTGACCACCAGGGGGCAGCTCCTATGTTATCTGCCCCCTGGCCGTCAGTGTGCATTATAGTGACCAGTCATTCTGGTCATTCTACTGTAATGGCTGCTTAGGCGTTTAGTATACAGATTAAAGACCTGGTGCATGAAAATTCATGCACTGGAGGGGGGCGTCCCTCAGCCCTGCCTACTCCTCTCACAGTCCGGGAGCCCTCTGGGGTGTGGTGATCAGGGGAAGGCAACAACCCATCATACCTCTGCTGCTGCCACTGCCAGCAGCGCAAGCCTTGGCTGGCCCTGGTTACCTGAGCCTTGGGTGGCCCTGGATGGCTGGGCAGTCAATATCTGAGGCTTGCCTGCGCCTCGGACCCGCCTTGGGTGGCTGGGCAACTGTCACGTGAGGCTTGCCTGCACCTCAGACTGGACATCTTAGGCTTGCCTTCACCTCGGGCGTCAGCTGGGCAGCCACCATCCGAGTTTGCCTGAGCCCTGGGCGGCTGGGGGGCTGAGGAGACTGGGCACCGCCATCTTGTGGCTGTGGGTGCTGCTATCTTTGAGGGCATGGCATTCAATTAGCATATTCCCTCCTTATTGGCTGTGGGTGCTGCCATTTTTGAGGGCATGGCATTCAATTAGCATATTCCCTCCTTATTGGCTGTGGGTGCTGCCATCTTTGAGGGCGGACAGTCAATTAGTATATTCCCTCCTATTGGCTGTGGGTGCTGCAATGTTTGAGGGTGGGGCATTCAATTAGCATATTCCCTCCTTATTGGCTGAGGGTGCTGCCAACTTTGTGATGTATGAAGGTTAATTAGCATATTCCCTTTTTATTAGATAGGATTATATTATTTATTTGCATTCAAACTGTAAATTTACTTTTGCACATCTTTGTATATCTATTTCCAAAAGTTCACAAGTTCTGATACTTTTAAAATTCAAGGAAAAGCTAGCTGCTTTATCTAGGCTTATAAAAGTGAGTAGCTTTGATTTTTAGATACATTTTTCTTTATCTAAGATGGTTTCAAAGGGAAATAATGACAGAGATGGGAAAATAGGATTACAGGCCTCTTTAGACTGCATATAATTCTCTAATTGCTTCCTTTTGCTATTGAATGAAACAAATTCTGTTTTCTTAGCAACATCAGGTATTAAGCATATGGATCAGAATCCAACAAATACAGTTATACAGTAAAATCTCGATTAACCGGAATGTTCAGAATATAATATTTTGGTTAACAAACATCACTGACTAAACTAAATTAACAGGAAAACCATTTTGATGTAGTATTTGTTGCTAAAGTGCATGAGTTCACTCTCTGAACTTAAGTACAATTAACTGAAAATATTTTATTCTTTCCTTCTTCAGTGATTAATTAGCTGTAAGATCATAATTCTCAATATTTATTCTCATTGTACAATAATGTAGATATAGAAATAAAGAGGTTGGGATGAATATATTCTTTCTGCCCCTTTAGATTTCTATTTTTTAAACATTTTATTGTGTTAAATTTTGTGGTTACAATTTACCTTTCTCCTAAATGAGGAGTGCAGAAAAAATCCAGTTAATTGAGGGTGCCGACTATCTGGGTTCCGGTTAAGCAAGGTTTTATTGTACCTACTCAGCAGTGGGGAAAAAAAGAAAAGGCATTTGCTTTGTATTCATCAATTAACTATCCTATATAACAAAAGGCCAGTGATCATAATGGCATAACGACCAATTGACAGTTGCCATGAGGTGCACTGACCACCTCTTAGTCCTCCCCCCGTCCCACAGGCTATGATTGCCGGATGGTGAATGGGGAACCACAGGTGAGTGTTGGCAGCGGGGCAGGACCGGGGATTGGTGAGTGGGAGGAAAGGCTGACCCCACAGCCTCTGATCATGGCAATAGGAAACCACGGGGAACTGGGGTGGGTGGTGGCAGGGCAGAACTGGAGATTGGCAAGCAGGTAGAAGGCAGACTTCCTGGTCTCTCCCACCAGGCTGCAGGCTCCGGTCGCTGGATGGTAAACGGGGAACCGGGGTGGGTGGCAGTGGGGATGGCCCTGATCGCAGTCTAGGCCTAGGGACCCTACCTGTGCATGATTTTGTACGCTGGGCCTCTAGCAGTATTATATTTTACTTGGTAATGACAATGCAGAATAAGTATAGGAAACTAGAAGGTGTTAAGATTTTAAAAATGTTAGACTTCCTAAATACTTATGAGTAACTATTTCATATAGTATTAACATAAAAAAAAATCAGTCCAGGTTTCTTTATAAAAAACAGAATACTTTCATCTTAAATGTCTATAATATACTTACCCCTGCTCTTCACACAGTTCAATCCTAGAACAGAATAACTCATCCACAGCCAGTCGTATCAAGTTTCCATGTGGAATTTCTTGGGGAGGACTACAAAAATTGCAAAATGCATGTAAGAACTGCTTCAACATTTTACAGGCAAATACATTATTAGGGTTACAAAATTTACAGGTCAATTCATTATTAGCAAACCCAATAAAAGACTAACCTCTGTTACTCATCTTTGTACTTCTTGTAAATAGTAGAGAAACCAGTTAAATTTAATAAATGCCAATGCATGAAGCTTGCCAAGAAATGTTAAGTCTTTCTGTAAACTAATGCTGAAATATGCAGTTGTTGTTACTTTAAAAAAAATTTCCAGCCGAGACAGGTTTGGTGCAGTGGATGGAGCGTTGGCCTGCAGACTGAAGGGTCCTGGGTTTGATTTCGGTCAAGGGCATGTACCTTGGTTGCGGGCACCTCCCCACAGGAGGCAGCTGGTTGATGATTCTCTCTCATGGAAGTTTCTCGCTCTCATCTTTCTCCCTTCCTCTCTGTAAAAAATCAATAAAATATATTTTTAAAAAAATTTCCAGAGGATTCACAGAAGAGAGAAATTAGGACCCAGAATCAGGAAAGCAACTGATTTGTTACTAAAATTGCCAGCCTAAGTTGCAGCCACAGTTGGCCTCACTTACCTGATTTGTTAAAAAACTTTTTCCTACATATTTCAAAAATTGTTTTAAATATAGGATTAAATAAAATGTGCAAAAGCTTGAAAAAGTAGAGTATGATAAAAATATTTTATTGAGAAACACAAAATATTAGCATTAATATGCTACCATAAATATTTCATTATAGTTCCAAAACATATGCAGATTAAAATATTAGGTAAAAAAACACAAATTCCTGAAATGCTTTAAAATGTGGTTTAAAGTAATAAAACTTTTTTGCCAGATAGATTTGAAAATCAACATCCTTCAGCAATACAGGAAAATGGACAAAGCATTTTTCAGAAAAATAGAGACATTGACTCTAAAAAGAATAAAGTATCTTCAGTGTTCCATGAACTATATTAATAAAAGCCTAGGTGGCTCTTAGACCACTACAAGATGGCTGCCCCCACATCATCACAGGATGGCCACCAGATGGCCGGCAGGGGAGAACAGTTGTGGGCAATCAGGCCAACAGGGGAAGACAATTGTGGGCAATCAGGCTGGCAGGGAGAGCAGTTAGGAGTGATTGGGCTGGTGGGGGAAGGCATTTGGGGGCATTGGGCCATCGGGGGAGGGCAATTGGGGGTGATCAGGCTGGCAGGGGAGTGGTTAGGGAGTGATCAGGCAGGCAGGCAGAAGGGTGGTTATGAGCCAGCAGTCCAGGATTGTGAGAAGTATGTCTGCCGATTTAGGCCCGACCCCATAGGATCCCATGTTGGAGAGGGTGCAGGCTGGACTGAGGGATACCCCTCAAGTGCACAAATTTTGTGCACCAGGCTTCTAGTATAATATTAAAGTAAATGTGCAATAAAGAAATATGAACTGTATGTGAGATATATCCTTCAAAGAGAACAATCTATTAGGCTGTTTTTCTGGACCATAGGGCCAAATACAATTTCTGACAACAATGTGTTTGGGTTTGTTTTTCAGTCATGTTTTTTTCCACTGACAATTATCCCTGTTCCAGTTCATGTCCCTTGGGGGTGTTAATGTTTCCTAACACTCTACTAGGGCTTGCCAGTTTGGCCTCCCTCCCTGTCATTTACTAGCCTGGAGGTCTGCCTTCGTTCTGAAAGCCAAAAATAGGCTACCAGCACCTTTCCTAATCAGTGAAAATGCTCCTTACAGACACATCTCCAGGTGTTAAGGTTCCAAGTTTGTGATTTCTGTCTATAATTATTCGAAGTACATTGAGTATGTTCAATCTTTTTTTTTTTTTTAAATTGATTTTAAAGGAAGAAAGGGTGGGAGGGAGGGACTGAGGAAGAGAGAGATCAGTTGCTCCCATATGTGAACCCATGGGGAATTGGACCCACAACCTGGATATATGCCCTGACCTGGAATCAATCTGCCACCAACCAACTAAGCCACACTGGCCATGGCTCAATCCTCTTATTCATGTAGAACTAGCCCACTCAACATAGATCTTTTTAAAAGTGAAACATTATCTTGGAAACATATATTGGATAGTGCTTAAAAGGTAACATTTGTGATGCAGAAATTTATTATCTATAAAATCACATTAGTAATTCAGAGCAAGGGCAATATATTTTGCACTCTGAATAATTCATTACTTTGCAAGCAAAATGGTTATCAGTTGGTTTTCTAAAGTAAATTCTAAAATGTTTGGATATTTCTGTCATTGGACTAAAAAACCTTGAATTTGAGTGGTTGATTTACGTGTGATTACAGTGTTGTACTTTAAGAAGTACTTTGACTATATATTTACATTTATAGCACTTCATTAAAAAAGTTGTATACTGTTTCTAAAAGTGACAAAATATCCTTGTTAGGTCTGGCTCAGTGGTTTGCTCTCTATAACGACATATAACAACACCGAAGGGTCCCAAGTTTGATTCTGGTCAAGGGCATGGACTTTGGCTGCAGGCTCCTCCCCGGCCCGGGACCCAGGCGGGAAGCAACCAATTGATGTGTTTCTCTCACATCCTTCCTCTCTCTCTTCCCCTCTCTCTGAAAGATCAATGGAAAAATTATCCTCAAGTGAGGATTAACAACAAAATAAAATTAATTTTTTTTAAAGAGTGACAAAAACAAACTGTAGAGCAGATAAAAGACTTTTAGAGGAACTTACTTTATATTAATTGTACGCTGCTGATCTTCCTGCACTCGAATTGGGCATCGCCAATTGGAACAGTAACTCTCTTGTATGGTAGACATGAGATTTTCGAGATTTTTTGTAAAATTATCATGTTCATTTCCAAACAAATCAATTATTAATGAAGCTTTATAAACTTCAGATTTATATTGCTGTTTTTCCATCTTGTCCCAAATCCAAAGTAGCTTCACAGTTGTAAAACTGTAGGTGTCCATTAAATAAAGAAAACAGTCTACAAATTCTCTACCTAAATGAAGAGAGAGTTCCCTGGGAAAATTTTCATTTTCATGAAGAATGACATATAATAACATCAAGAATCCATCTATGGTGCAGGTATTTTTCAGTCTTATTTCAACATAGAGTGGTGTACAGGATACTGCTTTGCGGCCAGCTTTGATAGTAAAAACACCTCCCCAAGGAAGAACAGGCCTCCAAAATGAGCGATCTTGATTATAGTTATTTTTAATTGATGCTTTGATCTCCTCAAACAGTGTCTTCATCCTGCATTTTAAAAATTAAAAGAACATATATATGATTAGATATATGTTTAAATGAAAATAAAGCTATCTAAAGATTTAAATTTAATTTGGTTAGATGGTCTCTCAATGCAACAAAAATACCTTAAGACAATTCTAGCTATGTCATTTTGGGAGCAATATACATATTCTTTGAAAAGACCACTTAAGAAGCTGCCACCTTTTTTTTTGATATTGAATGCTATTTGATAGGGTTTTATATTAATTATACTGAAGATTTTTATCTGTGATATAGGAAAACTCAACTTCTAGAAATATATTCTAAGAATCCCAAAAAAGAATATATGCACCCCTATGGTTCATAGCAGCATAATTTATAATAGCTAATATGTGGAAACAGCCTAAGTGCCCAACAGTGGGTAAGTGGATAAAAAAGGATCTCTTACCCTTTGAGACAGCATGGAAGGACCTGAAGACTATTAGCTTAAATGAAATAAGCCAGTCAGAAAGATATTACATAATCTCACTTATATGTGGAATCTAATGAACTGATGAATAAAATAAAGCCAAAGGCATGAAAACATGGAACAGACTGGCAAATCTCAGAGGTAATCTTAGAGGTAAGGAGTCTGGGGGAGTGGGCAGGAAGACTAACCAAAGAATTTATTATATACATGTATGCATTGCCCATGGACACAGACAAGAGTGGTGAGGCCTAGAGCGGGTGGAAACCTAGAGGAGGGCAATGGGGGAAAAATCGGGGGGGCGGGGGGGGGGGGAGAACATCTGCAATACTCTCAACAATGAAGATGGGGGGGAAAGAAACTGCAATCTTTTTTTTTTGAGAGGCTTTATATTATACCACAGATTTTTTCTGATATAGGAAAACCCTGTAATAAATTTTAAATGAAGGTAAAACTATTTAATGATACAATCTAAATTTGGTTTTGTGTATTCCTAATGTAAACTTCTTTCACCCTCCAAAATACAAGCTGTGCTTCATTTTCTTGTTAATATGTGTGATTTTACTTATAAAATGAACTGTAATGGAACCCTTATTTGGGCTACAGAATGATGACCAATCAGCTATGAAAGATAACATAGGAAGAGTAATTGTGAGAACTGAATTGAATAGTAGCACAGCTAATACAAATATTATCTGTATGTACTTTGGGATTTTTATTTACAATCTAGGACATGCTATATATCCTTACAATTTGAGGCCATGCTGTGAAGACACCCCCCCCCCTTTTTTTTCATGCTGTGATTTTTTTTATTTTATTTTATTGATATTTCACAGTGAGGAAGAGAGGAATAGACAGAAACATCGATGAGAATCATCGATCAGCTGCCTCTTGCTCACCCCCTACTGGGGATGTGCCCGCAACCAAGGTAATGCCCTTGACCGGAATCGAACCTGGGACCTTTCAGTCCACAGACAGACGCTCTATCCACTGAGCCAAACAGGTTTTGGCCATGCTGTGAAGATTTGATTCAGAACTTGGTAAGTATCCTGATTCTCTTCTCTGCACAATTTGGGAATGAAATGAGGTGTCCTCTCTGTTTGAATTGGTACATATCCTTCCCCCAACTTTGAGGGTAGCTCTAAGTATTCTGTTTTTAAAGTCACTGACTATTCTAACAAAAATGGTCATGTCATATGTATGGTATGCAGGACAAATTTTTTTTAAAAAAATTAAAGAACAATGTCTTAATAAAACAATATAAAACTGCTTTATTTGGGATAAAAATGTCAACTAAAAACAGCATAGTACTTTCTAATATATTACTTTCATGGAAAAGTATATTTTTCATGAAAAAAGGAATCATCTGAGGAATAGGAAAAGAGAAGTGAGTGACTGTGGTCAGTGTCTTATTTTGACCATTTTTTCAAGTGCCACACCCTCCCAAGCATAACATGAATCCAACACTCAATACTTTGAACCTGTATATTTTATTTGTGCGAAAAATTTAGCTGAAGTTGATTTTACAACAGTATTAGACTAAAATTTTCAGTTATGATATATAAACACACAGTATTTTTGGCTTGAAGAAAGATATCCTCCACTCTAAAGTATTCAATACTATATTTAGTCTGAAATGTAGATGTTTATATATAGTAAGTAACAGGTTGGCTCTAGTCAATCAATTAGGAATAAGAGGGTGTGGTAAACCTGGAACCTAGGAAAACACAAACTCAGTTTCTTCTTCTTAAGAACTAACATATCCAAGAACAGATTTGAAAAAAAAATCATAAGGCATTCAAATACTTTAAAAATGAAAATAAATTTCTTCATGGTTTGATTTATTTCTGTTGAATTTTAAAGAACTCTGTAGCAAAGTCATAGGATCAAGAGCTTGAGTTCACACTCCTACATACCACACTGAAAAGGAATGGTAAATCTCTAGTACTATTTTCCAAATTATCTTTTGGGCATGACCAAATGAAGAGTAACTACAGCTCTACAAAGCAACATTTATACTTAAGAGAATTACACTACAATTATACACACACACACACACACACACACACACACACACACACAATGAAACTTCTTTAGCTTTTTTCAGGGGAAAAAAAAAGGGGGGGTAGAGAGGACTGGAGGAACAAGACGGCACTTACTCTAGTATCAACACTATTGAGGTGATGTGAACTAAAAATTACTTAAAGAGATGAAGAAACGCCTGCAAAGCCCTGACCTGTTTCCGCCACACCTAAGACTGTTCCTTAGGCCTTGTGCTAGAAACCCTGGAGGAGTTACCTGCTGTCTTTATTTCCTGCCTCAACAGGCCCTCCAGTTTGAACAAACCTGAACTGCTCAGATCTCAGACGGTATCTCCTTGGCACAGCACCGCCTTTTTTTTTTTTTTTTTTTTTTTGCGGTCATTTGCAAGAGCGACAATCGGTGCTCCGCGCTGGGGTGGAAACCGGACCGTTTCCCTAAGGCACTGAAGGGCGGCCTCCCTAAAGCTCGGGAGTCCTGAAGGGGCCGCCCGGATCCGCGCTCTGCGACCAGGTGAAAAAGCCGCGCGCCCGCACGCCCGCGCGGGCTCGGGAGGGAGCGCGGCCCCAGCTCAGCCGGCCGCGCCCACCCCGCCCGGCCGCCGCCCGCCCGCCGCCCCGGAGGCCCGGCGCCGGGCTCCGGCTCCGCAATGCGGGCGGGTCCCCGGACAGGAGCCGCCGGGAAAGGCTGGGCGCCGCGGTGTGCGGCCCGGGGCGGGCCGGAGGCCTGGCCGCGGACGGCGCTTCCACCGCGACAGCCTCCGTCCGCCAGGGAGCCGAGTCCTCGTACCTCCTCGGGGACCGAAAACCGCCGGTGCCACCGCACCCGTCGCCGCCGCCGCTCGCTCATGGAGAGCCCGGGCTGCCGCCGCCGCCGCCGCCGCCGCATGGACTAGAGCCGCCGGCTGCCTCGGCCTCCCCCGGCGAGGGCGGTGGGCTCCGGCACGGCCCCCATCGCACCCGCCGCGGCGGGAGCCACAGCAGCTCCGGCGCCCAGGCCCGACCCCACTGGATCCGCGGAGCCAGGACCGCGGGCCGCGGTGCTTATTACGGAGGAAGGTTCGGCCTGACCTCCGCCTCCCTGCCCCCAGCCCCCAGTTCCCAGACGCCCGGCGGTGCTACTGCGCAGGCGCAGAGACGCCCCCGTCAGATGTTCATGTGTCGGGGGTGTACACCGCATTCAGCTTTACCCAATGGGAGCGAAGATCAGGTTCGGGGGGCGGGACCTCGTAGGGCGGGGCGTGGTCCCAGTGTCGGAGGAAAAGTGGAGCAGTCCAAGTGGGCGGGGTTTGCACGGAGGTGGAGCTGAGTGCCAAGCCCCTTAGGCTTTTTGAGGTCTGAACCGTTTTTTTTTTTTTTTTTTTGGACCTTCCTTGATTTGTTTGATTCTAATCTTGCCTTCTCAAATTCTTAACTTAGAGGGGGAAAGCTTTGTTTTCTCAGTTTGTTTTTAATTATTCAAGTTTTTTTATTAATAATTTATTAATAATTTTGAATTAGTGTATTAAATGCTGTCTGTAGTGTTGAAGGTAATGCTCGGTCAAAATGCTGTAATTTATAATAGAAATTAACACCATCTAAATAAATTAGATAGTTTTAATTTCTGATGAAAATGTTTTGGTTTGGATATGATAAGACTCAACACACGAAGTGACAACCAAAAATTTAACCTCCAGTTGCTTAATGCTGTAGTCTATGGGCTCAACCATAATACTGAGCCTTGGTTCTTGTATTCTTTAAGAGTCAAAGCCCACATGGCTTTGCTTCTGTAGAACACAGACCACCTTGGAAAACTACCTCCACCTACAATTAGAAATGGGATAATGTTGAGATTTTCCCTATCTAGTCATTCAACAGATGATTGTCTGGAAAGTGAAGTGCAACGGTTAGAACTTACAATTCAGAGAGCTCATTGTCAGCTCAGCACATCATTGTGGACCTTAGTCACAGTGGAAGAGGAATGCCATTTTGACCAATGTGATGGTCAGCCAGACTGTGGACCTCACACCTCTCTCAAGGAGTCTTGTGATGGAAGAATGAAGGCTGGGAGAGAAGCTTGATTTATGAAGTTAATTACTGCTGGTGGAGGTGGGAATAAATGGATATCTCTCAGAGCAGAAGGGGAAGGAAGATGGCTCTGCCCCAACCAAAGGAATTAATAATTGTGTTAAAGTCTGCTCTTTTCTGCCTTTTCTTATTATGGTATTTCACAAATGAGGAAACTTAGGCTCATTAAATAACTAGTGTGTATTGGAATTCACGTGCAAAAAAGTTCACTCTCAATATTAAAACCATTCTGCAAGTAAAAATTTATTTAAAATGTTTATAAGTTGGATTATATGTTTAATTGACAATCTCTCATGAGACATGGAATTCATTTTATACTTTTGGGTCATTCTCTTCCAGTAAACAGATCCAATAATGGTGGTTGTTACCATTTCTGGAGTATAAGAGATATAGCAGGGCCCATTAAATTCGGCTGAGGGTTGGCTAGGGAGGGGAATCATGAATTCCTTGCATACTTGGATAACTCACAAACCTCACTGAAGCCTTTAACCCAGATTTTCATTCTGCTTCTTTTCTGCTCCCCTTAAAGTCTGATACCTGAGTTGCAGTTTTTTAAAGGACTACTTTATCCAGGTATAATTGACAAATACATAGAACATATTTAAAGTAAATAATTTGATAAGTTTTGACATATGTATACTCTCTTGAAATCATCATGTGAATAGATCCATCATCCTCAAGTTTTCTCATTCCCTTTAAACTTTTCCCCCATCCCTCTTTGCCTCCACACCTAAGCATCAACTGATCCATTTTCTATCATGATAGATTCATTTGCATTTTCTAAAGCTTTATATAAGTAGAATCAGACAGTATGTATTTTTTGGGGGGGGTGGTGGTGTCTGGTTTCTTATACTTAGCATCATTATCTTGACATTCATCCACGTTGTTCTGTGTATCAATAGTTCATTCCTTTTAGGTTTTTTTTTTTTTTTTTTCTATATTCCACTATGTGGATGTACTGTAATTTATTTATTCACTTACCTGATGATGGACATTTGCATTGCATCTACTTTTGGGCTGTTACCAATAAAGCTACTATGAACAGTGTATACAACTGTTTATATGGACATACAGGAATGGGCAAAAGTAGAGTTACAGTTGTTTGTATGTAAAAAAAAATGCAGGTTATGATTATTGGAGTAGCTTTATTGGAATATTACAATGTAACTGTAAGCCTACTTTGGTCAACCCTGTATATTTCTATTTTTTTCTGGGATAAAAATCTAGAAGTGGAATGATTAGATCTCATGGAAGATGTATGTTTAACTTTGTAAGAAACTGCTGAATTGCTTTTTAGAGTGGTTGTACTATTTTACATTCCCATTAGGAGGGTATTCAAGTTTCATTTTCTCCATAACCTCACCAGCACTTGGTATGTCAATCATTTTTAATTTAAGCTGTTCTAATAGGTATATAGTCATATTTTGTGGATTGAATTTTCCTAGTGATTAATGAAGTTGAGCATTATTTTATGTGCTTATTTGCCATCTGTATATCTTTTTTTGGTGATGTGTCTGTTCAGATCTTTGTTCCATTAAAAAAATTGGGTTGTGCCTGGCCAGAGTGGCTCAGCTGGTTGAGTGTCTACCCGTGTACCAAAGGGCTGCTGGTTTCATACCCAGTCAGGGTACAAACCTGAGTTGTGGGTTCGATCCCCGGTTGAGGCACATACATAAGGCAATTAATCAATGTTTGTTTCTTTCTCTCCCTCCCTACTTTCCTCCCTCCTTCCCTTCCTCTCTCTAAGCATGTCCTAGGATAAGGATAAAAAAAAAGCTGGGTTGTTTGTTTTCAGAGTTCTATATATATTTCTGGAAACAAGTTCTTTATCAGACATAGGCTTTACAAAGATTTTCTTCCAGTATGTGGCTTCCCACCCCATTCTCTTAACAGTACATTTTTTAAGAACATAAGTTTTACATTTTAATAAAGTTCAAACTATTTTTTTATGGTTGTGCTTTTAGTGTAATTTCTAAGAAATCTTTACCTACTCTAGGCTCACAAAGACCTTTTCCTGTATTCTTCTAGAATTTTTCTTATTTAGGCTGTATATTTAGGTCTATGATATATTTTGAGTTAATTTTTTAAAAATTTACCATAGCCACAATTTAAAATTTAAAAAATTTTATTGGTGTGTGTGTGTGTGTGTGTGTGTGTGTGTGAGAGAGAGAGAGAGAGAGAGAGAGAGAAGAGAGAGAAGAGAGAATCAATTTGTTGTTCCACTTATTTATGCATTCATTGATTGATTCTTATATGAGCTCTGACATGGTATCAAATCCTCAACATTGGCATATCAGGATGATACTCTACACAACTGAGCTACCCAGCCAAGGCTTGAATTTATTTTTTTAAATATATATTTTTATATATTTTTATTTTTTTAAAATATATTTTTATTGATTTTTTACAGAGAGGAAGAGAGAGGGATAGAGAGCTAGAAACATCGATGAGAGAGAATCATCGATCAGCTGCCTCTTGCACACCCGCTACTGGGGATGTACCCGCAACCAAGGTTCATGCCCTTGAGCAAAATTGAACCTGGGACCTTTCAATCTGTAGGCCAA
Source organism: Pipistrellus nathusii (assembly GCA_963693515.1). Classification (NCBI taxonomy): domain Eukaryota; kingdom Metazoa; phylum Chordata; class Mammalia; order Chiroptera; family Vespertilionidae; genus Pipistrellus; species Pipistrellus nathusii. Next base: position 108,745,483 of record OY882858.1, read on the forward strand.
CGCTCTATCCACTGAGCCAAACCAGTTTCAGCAAGGGGAAGGAATTTGACTTCACCTTCTGATGGGAGAAGTGTCAAAGGATCTGTGGACATGTTTTTAAACTACCACACTTATGTAACCAGCTCTCTTTTCAAGAAACAGAACATTATCAATACTTCAACCTCACATTCCTATCATTACCTGCTGCCCCAAGTGTAACCATTTCCCTTATTTCTATTAGCATATTATAGATTGCCTATTTTTGTACTTTATAAAAATGAATCATGCAATATGTACCTTTTGTGTCTAGCTTTTTCCCCTCTCAGCATTGGTTGTGAGATTCATCTATGTTGTTCCATGTATATTATTCTTATTACTGTTTAGTATTCTATTTTGTAAATAGCACATAATGTTTTTTGTCCTATTTATTTTTGACAGGCATTTGGGCAGTTTCTAGTTTTTAGCTAATATGAGAGATTTTGATTTGAAATTCTAGTCCATATGTTATAATACTTATGTGTATTGAGAATATGTGTAGGAGTGAAATTACTGGGTTTAGGGTATGCATATATTAAATTTTAGTAATACTGTTGAACAATTTTCCTGCCACCTGGTAACTCTGCCACCTGGTAATTTTGAACATGGTTTCTTAATATTAGGTTTTATGCTTGAAAAGGGTACACAAAATCCTCTTCAAGATGTATTAATAATGTGCTCCTCAGATTGTGGATAGTTATTATTGACAGACAAGGCTGGGCTCAGCTATCTCTGTTGACCAGAATGTGGCTTTTCCAGCATGGTGTTTTCTCACATGGGGACTCAGGTTTGTAACAGCAAGTGTTACAAAGCAAAATCTGCATGGCCTTGTTGAACTAAACTCAGAAGTCTAGCCCAGTTTTTGCATGAGAAATGAATTCTCGATTGCATTTCTTCAATTCACAGAATTGTCATTAATCAGAATTTAGATAATTTGATTTTTAAAAAAATTGTGTTCTAAATCTAGTAACTGTTTCACTAACAAGTTAAGGTTGAAATTCTTTGTAATAATGAGAATGGGTTTACAATCAATTCAAATTTTTCTATAAGTACTTAATAGTAATGTTTTTCTTTAAACATACACAGATATTGATCTATTTAATAAGTAATTTTGGGACTCATATTATTATTAGTAGACTATTTTTACTATTATGTTTCCAACATTTTATTTGTGCTTTGAATCTATAAACTTTGTTGGTAAGTGTTAAAAGAGGTCCATCAGCCTTCTGACAGACTTCTCACATGTATTATGTTATCTACTGTCCTTATCCTCCAGCAAAAACTTACCAGGCTAGTGAGGCCACATTCTGGTCAACAGAAGCCAATCAGTCTAGACACTCTTGCCATGGCATCAAATATGTGAGTGAAGCTGTCTTGAACCCCACCAAGCCTCTTATTTACTAGGAGTGGGAAGATAACCTAGCCAAAACCTGCCTAAATTCCTGATTCTTTTAATTGTGAGATATAATGAAATCATTGGTTTAAGTAATTATTTTTGAAGTAGTTAAACAACATTAGATAAGTAGGACAAAATTTGGGGTGCTGTTGTAAAACCCCCAAAATGTGGCCTTGTCTTTGTGACAAGATGTCAGATAGAAGTTGAAAGGACTTTGAGAAGACTGTTAGTAGAATCCTCATGGACATAGAGGAAGGTGTCAATGAGGACTTGAAGGAAAGTAAGAAAAATTTTACTTTCCCCAAGAACTATTGCAGTAGAACTGCTGTTTCCCTCAGTGACTGATCCACAGGTGGGGTGCATGTGGTGGGTCCCCACAGAGGTCAGGGGTCACCATTATAGTGAGAGCAAAATAAACTCCATTCCTAAACAGTGCAGCTGCACTGTCTTAAGGATGCCATGGAGGGCAAATCTGGGAGGCCACGGGCGTAAAACACCTTGTGATTCAGTGCCATCTACGGGAAATAGTAGAAAGACCTCTTCAGAGAAAGATGTTATAGGACATCAATATAAATAGATATACATGCTAGACTAAGAAGAACAGAAAATACCATGAATGACCACAGTAATGAGGATTATTAAAAAGAAAATGAAGCCCTGACTTATTTAGCTCAGTGGATAGAGCGTCAGCCTGCAGATTGAAAGGTTTCAGGTTCGATCAGCCTGCAGATCGAAAGGTTTCTGGTCAAGGGCATGTACCTTGGTTGTAGGCACAAACCCAGTAGGGGGTGTGCAGGATGCAGCTGACTCATATTTCTCTCTCATTGATGTTTCCAACTCTCTATTCCTCTCCTTACCTCTCTGTAAAAAATCAATAAAATATATATTTAAAAAAATGAAAAATTCCCATAAAGCAAACTGGAAGACATGTAAATATGTGATAAAAATGACAGATTTCAAGTTCACAGTTCTGAAAATACTCAATGAGATGCGAGAAAATTCTGACAGGCAATGCTATGCACTGAGAAACAAATCAATGAGCAAAACAGGTAGTTTACCAAAGAGATTGAAACTTTGAAAAAGAACCAATCAGAAATCCTGGAAATGACACATGCAATTAAGGAGATTAAGAGTGAACTACTGAGCATAGAAAACAGAACCAACCTGATGGAGAAAAAAATTAGTGATATTGAAAACAGAAATCTAGAAATGATGCAGAGGGAAGAAGGGAAGAAGGCGTAAGAATAAAGAAAAATGGAAGAGCTCTGTGAGAACTATCTGACTACACCAGAAAAATCAGTTTTAGAATAATAGGAATTCTGGAAGAGGAAGAGAGGGAGAAGGGAACAGTGTCTATTCAAACAAATAGTGGATGAGAACTTCTCAAACATATGGAAAACACTAGATCCTTGAATCCAAGAAGCAAACAGAACACCTCGTTACTTCAATTCAAAGAGGCCCTCTCTAAAGCATTTTGTATTAAAACTGTCAAAAATTAATGACAAAGAAAAAATTCTCAAAGCAGCCACGGAAAATAAGGAAGTTACCTACAAAATAAAATTTCATCTGACTTCTTAGCAGAAACTCTACAAGCCAGAAGAGAGTGGAATCAAATATTCAAACATGTGAAAAAGAGAAATTACCAGTTATAAATAATATATCCAGAAATATTATACTTTAAATATGAAGGAGAAATAAAGCCATTCTGAGACGTAGAGAAGCTGAGGAATTTTATCATCAGAAATTCTCCATTGCAGGAAATACTTTAGGGAATTATTCTACTTGAAACAAAGAAGATAAGGCCACAACACTACATATAAGATCACCAAAAACCATATAGCATAAGCAGGGATAATTTGTGACAACAAAAACATAAAAGGGGAAGGGACATAGATATGAACTGGAAAAGGAGGATGAAGATTAGATGCACTCAAAAGAAAAATAAACACCTGTATATATGCAACTTTATTTTTTATAAACATAATGGTAACCACACAAAACATCCATAAATCAGGACACATAGCTTAAAAAAAGAATTATGGAATATCACCAAAACAACAAACAAACAACAAAAACAACAAAACCCAACATATAGAAACACAAAGGAAAACCAATGGAGGTACAGAGCTACCAGACAACAAAAGATAAAATGACTTTAGGAAATGTCACAACTTTATGTTCATTCATACAACAATAATTACCCTAAGTATAAATGGTCTGAATTCACCAAAAAAGAGGCACAGAGTACCAGAATGGATAAAAAAAAAACACCTCAATTATATGCTGCCTATAAAAGACAGATTTAAAGAGTAAAGAAAAGATTGATTCAAAGTAAAATGGTGTGGCTCAGTGGCTCAGTGTGGGCATATGAACCAGGAGATCACAGTTTGGTGCACATGCCTGGGGCACATGCCCAGAATGTGGGCTCCATTCTCAGGAGGGGGCATACAGGAGACAGCTGATTAATGATTCTCTCTCATTATTGATACCTCTATCTTTTTCACCCTCTTCCTTCCTCTCTGAAATCAATAAAAAATATTAAAAACAAAGAAACAAAAAGACAAAGTAAAATGACAGATAGTGATTCTCTAAGCAAATATCCATACTTATACCTCACAAATAGATTTCAAGATAACAAATATAATAAGAGGTAATGATGGAAACTTTATAATGAAAAGGGGATACTATATAAAACACACACACATAACACTTCTTAATATATTACACCCAAAGAGCAAGCACTGAAATATATAAAAACAACTATTCTCTGAACTAAAGGGAGAAACAGATCAAAAACACAATCATAGGTGGGGACCTTAATACTTCATTGACAGCTCTAGACAGAAAATCAATAAAGAAATATCACTCTTAAATGAAACACTAGGCCAAATGGACATAATTGACATGTATAGAAGATTTTATATTTTTTCCAGTGCATATGAAACATTCTCAAAGATACACCATATGTTGGGTCACGAAGCTAGCATCAACAAATACAAGAAAACTGAAATTATACCAAGTATATTTTTTTGGCCATAATGCCTTAAAATTAGAAATCAACTGTAAAAAGGAAATAAAGAAACCCACAAATATGTAGAGATTAAACAACATACTTCTAGCAAATGCTTGGGTCAAAGAAGAAAAAAAGATGAGTGCTGGAAGCTATGCATTGTCTATACTATCATGAAAGTACAAACAGGAAACCCAGAGGGCTGATGGACCTTGAGCTTTGGCAAGGGCTAAAAGCTATGCACCAATTGGTCTGTTGAGACAATGGTGGCCCATGCAATTTCCTGACCTAATAGTATCAAAGTGAATCTTTACTAATATTTACTGACCGTTAAGATAATCTATCTGCTACCGGAATTGCCTGCCGACTAAGGGCAAGATGTGTACTCTAAAAGTGAATAAAAAGCTAACGGTCTGGGCTCCAGTGAAGCCTTTCTGCTAGAGAAAGACTCTCCGCCTGGCCCCCTGTAATTTCCAAATTCATATTTCTTGTCTAGTATCTCCATTTGTGTGCAGCCCTTCTTCAGATCCTAAACCCTAGCTGTGCAGGTTGTGGCTTTCACAGATGAGGTCAAAAGGTATATGGAAACAAATGAGAATGTTAATACAAAATATCAATTTTTCTGGGATGCAGTGAAAACATAAAAAGTGGGAAGTTTACATCAATACAGGGCTATCTCAAGAAATAAGAGAAATCCCAAGTAATCAAGCTAACATCACACCTGAAAGAAATAGAGAAAAGAACAAAAGCAACCCAAAGTCAGTAGAAGAAAGGAAATAATAAAAATTTGAGCAGAGTTGTATAAAATGGAGAACAAAATGACTATACACACATACACACACACACAAAAAAATCACAAAAAACAAAGAACTGGTTCTTTGAAATGATTAAGAAAATTGACAAACCCCTGACTAGATTCACTAAGGAAAAAAGGGAAAAAGCTCCATAGAAACAAAATCAGAAATGAGAGAGGAGAGGTCATCACAGACATCAAAGATACACAAAAGATCATACTAGAATATTATGAAAGACTACATGCCACCAAATTCAATAACTTAGAAGAAATGGGTAAGTTCTTAGAAATATTAACCTTCCTAGACTAAATCATGAAGAATTGGAAAATTGAAATAGACCAACCAGCAATGAGGAAATTAAAACAACTATAAAAAAAACCTCCACCTCATTCAAAGAAATCCCATGTATACCATAAAAGATGGAAATAGAGTGTCAGTTGAAATACAAAACAAAAACAAAAACAAAAACCTCCCAAAAAATAGAAGTCGAGGAACAAATGGCTTCAGTGAATTCTATTAAATGTTCAAAGACTTAAAACCAATCCTCAAACTCTTCCCAAAAATTGAAGAAGAAATAATACTTCCTAACACATTCTAAGAGGCCAATATAACCTTGGTACCAAAATCTGGCAAGGATAACACAAAAAAAGGAAAATGAAAAACCAGTATCTGACAGATACAGATATAAAAAACAAAACAAAACACTAGCAAATTTAATACAAGAGTACATAAAAAAATAATACATCATGATAAAGTGGGGTTCATTCCAGGGGCACAAGGATGGTTCAAAATACTCAAATCAATCAATGTAATACACCACATTAAAAAAAAAGGATAAAAATAATATGATCTTATCAATAGATGCAGAAAAAGTATTTGATAAGATATAACATTAATTTATGATTAAAATGCTCAATAATATAGGAATAGAAGGCAAGTACCTCGACATAATAAAGACCATCTATGATAAAATCTTAGCTTATGTCAATCTTGATGGTGAAAAATTGAAAGCTTTTTCTCTAAGATCAGGAACAAGACAATGATGTCCACTCTCAACACTCTTATTTAACACAGTGCTGGGATTTCTATCCAGAGCAATGAGGCAAGAGAAAGAAATAAAAGGCATCCAAATAGGCAAGAAAGAAATAAAACTGTCACTTTTTGCCAACAAAGTGATTCTATATATAGAAAACCTAAAGACTTCACCAAAAACCTTATTAGAAATAATAAACAAATACAGTCAAGTTCCAGGATACGAAATCAATGTGTAAAAATCCATTGCCTTGCCTGGCTGGTATGGCTCAGTTGTTGAACACTGATCTATGACCCAGTAAGTCAGTTTTATTCCAGCTTAGGGCTTGCCAGAAGGGAGTCAGCCGAGCAATGATTTTCTCTTATCATTGATATTTCTGTCTTTCGCTTCCTCTTCCTTCCTCTCTGAAATCAATAAAACATATATTAAAAAAAAATCCATTGCCTTCCTTATATTAACAATAAAACTTCAGAAAAGAAAAAAGAAGAAAACAAACAAAACCAGTTCCTTTTGCAATTGCAACCAAAAGAATAAAATACTTAGGAATAAATTTAACAAAGAACATGAAAGACCCATATATTGAAAATTACAAAGCGTTAGTAAAAGAGGTTGGCTCAGCCAGTGCTACTCAGTGGTTGAGCATTGACCTATGAACAAGGAGGTCATGGTTCGATTCCTGGTTGGGGCACATGCTTGGGTTGTGGGTTCGATCGACCCCCCAGTGTGTGGCATGCAGGAGGCAGCTGATTAATGAGTCTCTCTTATCATTGATGTTTCTATCTCTCTCTCCCTCTCCTTTCCTCTCTGAAATAAATAAAAATATGTTTAAAAAAATAAAAGAGGTTGAAAAAGACACAACAAAAAGGAAAAGTATCCCATCTTCATGGATTGGAAGAATCAACATAGTTAAGAGTCTCATGCTCTACTGACTGAGCTAGCCGGGCGAGACAGAATCAACATAGTTAAAATGGACATATTATCCAAAGCATATACATATTTAATGCAATTTCCATCAACATGTCATTGTCATATTTTCAAGAAATAGAATGAGAAATCATCAAATTTGTATAAAATTACAAAAACCCCCAAATAATCAAAGCGATCCTGAGAAAAAAGAATGAAGCTGGAGGTATCATGTTAACTGACTTCAAATTATACTACAGAACAATGATAACCAAAACAACATGTTAGCTGAAACTGGTTTGGCTCAGTGGATAGAGCATCGGCCTGTGGACTGAAAGGTCACAGGTTCAATTCCAGTCAAGGGCATGTACCTTGGTTGTGGGCACATCCCCAGTAGGGGGTGTGCAAGAGGCAGCTGATCAATGATTCTCTCTCATTGATGTTTCTAACTCTCTATCCCTCTCTCTTCCTCTCTGTAAAAAATCAATAATTTATATATTGTTATTAGTAGAGAAAGAGACACACAGATTAATGAAACAGAGTAGAGAGCCCAGCTATAAAACCATGTATATTGGACAGATAATTTTTGACAAAGGAGCCAGAAACACATTGGAGTAAAGATAGTCTCCTCAATAAATAATGCTGGGCTGGGAAAACTAGAAAGGCACATGCAAAATAATGACACTGGATTACACTTTGATCCCCATATACAAAAATTAGTTCAACATGTGCCAAAGCCCTAAATATAAGACTTGAGATAATAAGTTACATAGAAGAAAATATAGGAACCAAACTTATGGACCTTGGTTGTAGTGAACATTTTAGGAACTTGACCCAAAGGCAAGGTAAATAAAGGCAAAAATTAATGAATGTGATTATGTCCAACGAAAAACCTTCTGCACAGCAAAGGAAACTAACAAAACAAAGAGACAGTCAACCAGATGGGAGATAATATTTGCAAACAGTAGCTCTGACAGAGGTTTAATTTCCAAAATACATAAAAAAGAAACTCAACACCAAACACAAACAACCCAATCAAAAAGTGGGCAGAGGGAGGGCTACAAATATGGCAGAAGATCATGTGGAAGCTACATTGAAGGATCACAGTACCAAATTATAAGAACACTAGTGGCCTGGTGCATGGAATTTGTGCACTGGTAGTGTTGCTAGGCCTGGCTGGCAATCAGGGTCATTCAGGCCTTCAATTTCTGTGTGCTAATTTGTAGCCTGTTACATTGCCTCCCGACCTCCCCGCCTCCTCCTTCCCTTGCTCCCTCAGTGCTCCACTGCCACAGCTGGTCAACTGTTATGCTCTGTACTGCCCCTGGTGGTCAGCGCATATCATAGCAAGCGATTGAGCTCCCAGTTGAACTCCCGAGGAGACACTTTGCATATTATTAGCCTTTTATATATATAGATACCATGATGGACAATGTAGATGAAATGGAAAAATTCCTAGAAAAATACAATGTTTCAAAATGGAATTAAGGAGAATCAGAAACCTGAATAGGTCAATAATAAATTATGAAATTTAAGCAGTGATAAAAAACAGAATGAAACAAAAACACAGCCAATCAAACCAAAGCCCTGGTCTAGATGTCTTCACAGGGGAGTTTTACCAAACATTCAAAGAACTAACATTCATCCTCCTCAAACTATTCTAAGAAATCCAAGAGGAAGGAGCACTTCTAAGCTCTTTTTATGAGGCCAGCATTACCCTAATCCAAAACCAGATAAAGACACTACAAAGGAAGAGAATTACAGGCTAATATCCCTAATGAACATTGATGCCAACATTCTCAACAAAATATTAGCAAATTGGATCTAGCAATATATTTAAAAAAATCATGCATCATGACCAAGTGTGATTTATTTCAGGGATGCACATCTGGCACAGTATTTGTAAGTCAATAAATATGATATATCACATAAACAAACTGAAAGACAAAAATCACAGTCATAAAAATAGATGCAGAATAAGCATTAGATAAAATCCAACACCCATTTTTGATAAAAACTGTCAGCAAAGTGGAAATAGAGGGATCATACCTCAACATAATAAAGACCATATATGACTTACCTACAGCCAAAATCATACTCAAAGAGGAAACCTAAAACCATTACCTCTAAGAATAGGAACAAGACAGGGGTATCCATTTTCATAACTCTTACTCAAGATAGTACTGGAAGTCTTAGTCATAGTGATTAGACAAGAAGAAAACATAATAGGCATCCAAATTGGAAAGGAAGAAGTAAAACTGTTTTTATTTGCAGATGATATGATATTGTACGTATAAAACCCTAAAGACTTCACCAAAAAAACAACTATTGGATTTAATAAATGAATTTAGCAATGTAACAGGCTACAAAATTAGCACACAGAAATTGAAGGCATTTTTATACACCAATAATGAATTCTCAGAAAGAGAAACTAAATAACAATCCCATTTACCATTGCAACGAAAAAGTTAAGATACTTAGGAATAAACTTAATCAAGGAGGTAAAAAGACTTGTACTCAGAAAACGACAGGACATTGAAAAAGAGATAAGGGAAGATATAAACTAGTGGAAGAATATCCAGTATTTATGGTTTGGTAAAATTAACATCATTAAATTGTCTATACTATCCAAAACAATCTATAGATTCAATGCAATCGCTATTAAAATACCAGCAGCATATTTCACAGATCTAGAACAAATACTACAAAAATTTATATGGAAACATAAAGGACCCTGAATAGCTGCAGCAATTTCAAGAAAGAAGAACAAAGTTGGAGTAATCACAATACCAAATATCAAGTTATAGTACAAAGCCACTGTAATCAAAATAGTCTGGTACTGGCACAAGAACTAGTATATAGATCAATGGAACAGAATAGAAACCCCAGAAATCCACTCAAGCTACTATGCTCAATTAATATTTGACAGAGGAGGCACAAGCATACAATGGAGACAAGACAGTCTCTTCAACAAATGGTGTTGGGAAAACTGAACAGACACTTGCAAAAAGATGAAACTAGACCACCAACTTACACCATATGCTAGAATAAACTAAAAATGGATAAAAAATTTAAATCAAATTGTGAAACTATAAAAACCTTAGAAGAAACCATAGGCATCAAAGTCTCAGACATCTCTCCTAGCAATATGTTTGCCAATATATCTCCTAGGGCAGTGTTTCCCAAACTTCTCTCATGATGAGAATCACCTGGTGGAGTTGTTAAATTACAGATTCCTGAATTCCAACTAAGAAGTGCTAAACTAGAATTTTTGGGAACATATAAGTAAAATTATATACTTTACTTAGTGCTCTAGCAATATATTTTAAAAAATCATGCATCGTGACCAAGTGTGATTTATTTCAGAGCACTAGTTAAGTATATAATTTTACCTATATGTTCCCAAAAATTCTAGTTTAGCACTTCTTAGTTGGAATTCAGGAATCTATAGTTTAACAACTCCACCAGGTGATTCTCATCATGAGAGAAGTTTGGGAAACACTGCCCTAGGGCAAGGGACTCTACAGAGAAAATAAACAAATGGGACTATCCTATATAATATCATAAAAGCTTAATATGCTAAGTGTCCAGTTGTCTGGTTGTCTATTCAATCAATCAAAGTATAATATGCTAATGATATGCTAAGGCTGCTCAACTGTTTTCTATTATGTGCACTGACCATCAAGGGACAGACGCTAGGGTCCGCCCAATCTGGACTGAGCGAGATGGGCCAGACATGCCCTGGAGCCCTCCCTGGCTGGCCAACCTCCCATGTCCCTTCCCAGCACTGATCATGCACTGGTAGGGTCCCTCAGCCTAGCCTGTGCCCTCTCTCAATCTGGGACCCCTCAAGGGATTTTGGAGAGCCAGTTTTGGCCCAATCCCACAGGCCAGGCCGAGGGACCCCAGTGGTGCACAAATTCGTGCACCGAACCTCTAATATCAGACGAGATCGGGTGCGTTCAGGGTGGTATGGCCGTAGACTGAACCTCTAATATCAAAAGAAAAAGCTTCTGCACAGCAAATAAAATAATCAAACAAAAGAAAAAGGGAGCCCATTGTATAGGAAATATATTTGCCAACTAGTGGCCTGGTGCATGGATTCATGCACATTGAAAGGAAATTAATTAGAAGATCCTTGTGTTACTGCAAAAAATTACATGTCAAAGTAGTATATATAATATAGCATAAAATTAAAATACAAAATATTTTAATATTGCTATCACCCTTTCTCTATAATAGAAGTGTCAGAGGTGAAATAAAATTAGTAAAATGTATATGAAAATAATATATGTTTATTAATAAATAAACAATAACAACATGATATAAAAACAACAAAGACATGATATAAAAATAACAAAAACATGACAAAGACAACAATGATAAAAATAATGATTGATAAATTGATTAGTGAATAAATAACAAAAAAAAATAACAACAGCATGATATAACAATAACAAAGTGCCAGTACTTGGTCTTTTGATACATTCTGTTACCGTGTGCAATTGGCACCAGTGAGAGCTTTATATGTATTGTGTACTTGCATGTCAATATTTATTTTTAAATTGCCAGTTTGTGTCATATGTACTAGATGGTCAAAGGGACATACTGTCGGTTACTTAGCCTTTTATATAGATAGATGATACATCTAATAAGGGTTAATATCCAAAATGTATAAGGAACTCATACTACTTAATAAAAGGAAGTAAAAAAATCCAATTTAAAAAATGGGCAAAGAATCTAAATAGACACTTCTCCAAAATGGACATACAGATGGCCTAGAGCCGTGGTCAGCAAACTGCAGCTCGCGAGCCACATGCAGCTCTTTGGCCCTTTTGGCCCTTTGGCCACAAAATACCATGGCCTGGGCGAATCTATTTTGAAGAAATGGTGTTAGAAGAAGTTTAAGTTTAAAAAATTTGGCTCTCAAAAGAAATTTCAATCATTGTACTGAGTTTGCTGACCACTGGCCTAGAGACATAAGAAAAAATGCTCAAAGTCATTAATCATCTGAGAGATGCAAATCAAAATGATAATCACCTATTTATTACTTCACATCTGTCATAATGGCTACAACAAATGCTAAGTGCTGGCCAGGATGTGGAAAAAAGGGAACCCAAGCACCTAGTTGGTGGGAATGATACTGGTGCAGCCATTGTAGAATATAGGAGTTTCCTCAAAAAATGAAACATGGATCTGCCATTTGACCCAATGATACCACTTCTAGGAACATATCCTAAGAAACCAGAAACACCAATCAGATAGAATATCTGTGTTCATAGCAGCACAATTTACAATAGCTAAGATCTGGAAACAGCCCAGGTGCCCATCAATAGATGACTGGATAAAAAAGCTGTGGAACATTTACACCATGGAATACTATGCATCAGTAAAGAAGAAGGATCTCTTATCATTTGAGACAGTATGGAGGGATTTAGAGAGTATTATGCTAAGTGACATAAGCCAGTCAGAGAAAGACAAGTATCTTGTGATCTTGCTCATTTGTGGAATCTAATGAACAAAATAAATTGATGAACAAAATAAATTCACAGGCATAGAAACATGGCACCAACTGTCAAATCTCAGAGAAAAGGTGGGGATGGATGGGTGTTAGAGATTGACCAAAGAACTTGTATTTATATATGTATATCCCATGGACACAGACAATAGTGTGGTGAAGGCCTTGGCAGGGGTGGATTTGTTATAGATGGGATCAAGGGGGATAAAAGGAGACATCTATAATACTTTCAACAATAAAGATATAAAGAATAATAAAAAATATCCATAATAATAAAACTATAATTTGCTAATTAGACTAGATGTCCTTCCCGACAACCTCTGGATGAAGCTGGGGCTGAGAGGGAAGTCTGGGTTTCGGGGGCCAGAGACAAGCTGGTGCTGACAAGGGGAAGGAAGGCTTACTCTTGCATGAATTTTGTGCATCAGGTCGCTAGTTAAAATACAAAATAGTCAAAAAACAAAACAAAACCAAAAGTGAGCAGAGGACCTGAAAATATACCTCTCCCAAGAACAGCAAATAGATAGATGAAAATATGTTCAATATCACTGGCATTTAAGGAAATGCAAATCAAAACTACAATGAGATACTACCTCACACCGGCTAGAGTGGTTCTTATCAACAAGACAAGCAATAACAAGTATTGGAGAGGTTTGGGGACAAAGGGAACCCTCATTCACTGCTGGTGGGAATGTAGACTGGTACAGCCACTATGGAAAGGAGTCTGGTGATTCCTCAAAAAAGTGAAAATAGAGCTACCATATGACCCAGTAATCCCTCTCCTAGATACATATCTGAAAATATAAAAATACTGTATTCTTAAAGATATGTGCACCCCCCTGTGTTCATTACAGCATTATTCATGGCCAAGACATGAAAACAATCGAAGTGTCCTGCAGTGGAGGACTGGGAAAAGAAGCTGTGATACATGTACACAGTGGAATACTACTTAGCTAGAAGAAAGGATGAAATACTGCCATTTGCAACAACCTTGAGAACATTATGCTAAGTGAAACAAGTCAATCAGAAAAAGCTAATACCATATGATTTTCACTCATCTGTGGGATATAAAACTGCAATTCATGAACACAAACAGCAGTGTGGTGGTTGCCAGAGAGAAAGGTGTGGAGGGTGACAGGAGTCCTAATATACTGTGATGAGAGGACTTGGGTGGTAGGCACACAGTGCAATAATCAGATCCTGTAACATAGAAACCCACACCTGAAACCTGTATGATCATATTAACCAATCTTAACCCAATAAAAAAAAAAAGAAGAAATGGTATAGTTTTAAGGAAAGGAAGAATGACTTGGAGGGCAAAACCAAAATCTCAAAGGGAATAACCAAAAATGGAAAATCATTTCCTATTAAGCAGGATTAGGCCCCAATCATGAACTGAAAGTCTATGCTCAACTATATTTTATAATTTTAATGACTTAGTGACCTACTATTTTCTTTCTTTATTAATGGCTATTCACTTATTGAAGTTACTCTGTGTCTTTCACACCATCATATTTTGGGTCTGTGTGGAATAGATAACTTCTCTTTTTAGTTATTTATTTTTATTTTATTATTTAAAAAACTAGAGGCCCAGTGCACGAATTTGTGCATGGGTGGAGTTCCTCTGGGTGGCCTATGGGAATTGGGCCTCGGCTCACACTCCCCCAGCCTTGCAACCCTGCAACCCCAGCTGGCACCCTATTGTGGCCTGGCACTGCCCCCTCACCTGCTCCACCATCCCACCACAATCCCACTCTAGTCAGGGGCCCATTGGGGATAGCAGTACCTCCACTGCCACCTTTGCCAGTGCCACGTCACCAGTGCCCACCATGTCCTGCACCGCCCCCTGGAGGTCAGCACTGTCATAGTGAGCTGTCGAACTCCCGGTGGAACAACATCAGAGGGGAAATTTGCATATTAGGCTTTTATTATATAGGATTATTTTTTCTCCCATCACCCTTTATCCCCTCATGCCCTCTTATTTCCCACCACCCCCACAATCACCACACTGTTTTCCATGTTCATGCGTTCTCTCTCTTTTTTTCTTTTTTGCTCCATCCCTCCATCACCTTTACCCCAGAGCTGTCAACCTGCTCTCTATGAGTTTGTTTGCATTTTTCTTGGTACTTAATTTTGTACATTAAATTCCATATATGAGTGAAGTCATATGGTACTTGTCCTCTCTGACTGGCTTATTTCACTCATCATAAAGTTTCTCAGGTCCATCCATGCTGTCTCAAAAGGTAAAACTTTCTTCCCTTTTTACAGCAGAATAGAATTCCACTGTGTAAAACCACATTTTTTTTTTTTTAGTCCATTCATCTACTGAAGAACACTTGGGCTGCTTCCAAATCTTGGAATGGACATAGTGGTGCATATATTCTTTTGAATTAGTGTTTCTGGTTTCTTCAGATAAATTCCCAGAAGAGGAATCAATGGGTTATAAGGCAATTCAATTTTTAATTTTTGAGGTAACTGGTTTGGCTTAATGGATAGAGTGTCAGCTTGCAGACACTCAAGAGGTCCCAGATTCAATTCTGGTCAAGGACACATGCCCAGGTTATGGGCTTGATCCCCAGTAGGGGTCGTGTAGGAGGCAGCTAATCAATGATACTCTCTCATCATTGATGTTTCTATCTCTTTTCCCCTTCCCTTCCTCTCTGAAAGCAATATATATATATATATATATATATATATATATATATATATATAATTGTATGTATATATAAAAGTGTCAATACCTATGAGTGGTGTCCTGTTTGTTTATCCTACTCTGATGTGGTAAACACTCCCAAGTAGGCCCTGTCTTTTTAGAAGAGGCCAGGCATTTTCCATGTCTTTTGCATCTTGAGTTGTCATGTTGAACTACCTAGACAAGATTGTCTATCTTTTTCTTTCATTTCATGTCTGCAACTGGGTGGTTACATAATGGCAGAGTCTGTTTTCTCTGTGAGTCTTGGCAATTTTGATTTGTAAACCTTTAGGACTAAGTCACATTCTTCAAACCAGTTTCTGTCATACTTCAGCATTGGGAGTTATTGGGTGCTGGCTTGGCTGCTAATAAAGGAGTAATTTCCTCATGGTTGGAAAATGTGCAGACAGGAGAGGTGAGGATAGGGCAGGATCTGTGTTTAATACCAGCCTAATGTCATTCAAACCTCACTTTGCATGCCTAAATGTTGCTGTTCAGTGTGGGGCTGAGTGAGTATAAACAGAGCCTGGAGTTTAGAGTCACAGTGCTTTTGTATGGAATGCAGCAGCAGGCTTCAATTGTGGCAGCCCAGCTGCAGCAGATGGTATTGCTGGCATGAGGCCATGGCTGGGGTTGGCAAAAAAAGAAAAAAAAAAAGGGTTCATTTTGGGGTCAGAACAGATTTGGTTGAGCAAGCAGGGATCTGGTCTTGCTAAGGGGAGAGAAGTATTTTCTCAGGGCGAGGAGAACCTCTTTAGGAGCTTGTAGTCTTGCAGAGACAGCACCAGATGTTATGAACAGAATACATAGGGAGAGGGCAAACTCTTTCTGGGATCAGAGAAAACCAACGTCAAAACAGCAGATCTTCGGTGCTCAGGCTTTGTGAGAATGTACTTTACAATTAGGTAGCAGAAGCCCATTCTCCTCCTCCCCTGTGTCTCTGGTCTTTCAGCAAAGGCAAGTTTTATTCCCCGAGGAAGATCAGGTTCTTTTGCAATGGGAAACTAGACAGTAGCAAGGGATTGGGATTTTTTATTTTATTTTTACCCCTGGACTAGTGAAGATTAAGGCCTTGGGAATGAAAAAAATCTAAGGAAAATCAAGTTTTGGTGAGAGATTCTTGCTTCTCCTTGGACCCCAGGGAAAAAGAAGATAACAGCAACTTCACAAATTACCAACATCTTGAGTTTCTATAAGCCTTGGATTTCATTGAATTCAGTTGCATTCATTTTATGATCTGAATATCCAAATGTTTAGGATGGACTGACCAGCATCTTGGCAAGACAGAAACCACAGAGAGTCTTGTGTTTTTTTGTTTGCTTGTTTTGGTCTGCCCTTCTTTCTCAGATAATACCAGTTCTCTGCCATGGTCATGGTAGGTGACAGCAATGTGGGAACTTGGATTTGTGGAAAATGCCACTGGGGCAGTTATCACATTTTGTTCTAAATTTTAAAATAGATAGGTGATGACATTGTTGTTCATATGTGTTTTACTGACATGTTGAAGGACAGAACTCAGATACCTGCAGATTGATATTGGGATTAATTTAATTTAGGGTGGTGCCAAAGGAATAACACTCATTCTAGGGGAAGAGTACTAGGCGACAGCTGAAGAAGGCAGCCAGTCCTCTGAGGCTACCCTTCTATGGACACTGAGCAAAATTAAAGATTGAAGAGGAGAACTAGGGGCTCCAGTTTCCTTGCCATTTTTTTTTAAAATATATTTTATTGATTTTGTACAGAGAGGAAGGGAGAGAGATAGAGAGTTAGAAACATCGATGAGAGAGTCATCGATCAGCTGCCTCTTGCACACCCCCTACTGGGGATATGCCCGCAACCAAGGTACATGCCCTTGACCGGAATCGAACCGGGGACCTTTCAGTCGCCAAGCCGACGCTCTATCCATTGAGCCAAACCGGTTTAGGCTCCTTGCCACTTTTATTTCTTTGCTAGTGGCCTGATGCATGAATGCGTGCACCTTGAAAGGAAATTAATTAGAAAAAACATTTTAATATCACTATTTGCCCTTTCTTTATAATAGAAGTGTCAACCAAATTCACAATCAACAATGCCAGATCGAAACACACACGTGCGTTTGGCACCAGCAAGAGCTTTATATTATCACGCATGTGCGAGTCAACTTAGCCATATATTTTTTATAATAAATTTGCATATATATATATATACTCCAGGCCTGGTGCATGAAATTCGTGCACAGTGGCAGGGGGGTGTCCCTCAGCTCAGCCTTCACCCTCTCCAATCTGGGACCTCTCGAGGGATGTCCGACTGCCTGTTTAGACCTGATCCCAGTGCATCAGGCCTAAAAGGGCAGTTGGACATCCCTCTCACAATCCAGGACTGCTGGCTCCCAACTGCTCACTTGCCTGCCTTCCTGATTTCCCCTAACCACTTCTGCCTGCCAGTCTGATCACCTCCTAACCACTCCCATGCCAACCTGGTTGATGTCTAACTGCTCTCCTGCCAGTCTGTTTACCCTCAACTTCCCTCCTCTGCTGGCCTGGTCACCCCTAACTGCCCTCTCCTGGAGGGTTGATTGCCTCAAACTGCCCTCCCTTGCAGGCATGGCCCTTCTCAACTGCCCTCCCCTGCTGGCCATCTTGTGTCCACACGGGGTCAGGATCTTTGTCTACATGGGGGCAGCTATTTTGTGTGTTGGAGTGATGATCAATCTGCATATTACTCTTTTATTAGATAGGATAGAGGCCTAGTGCACGGGTGAGGGCCAGCTGGTTTGCCCTGAGGGTGTCCCTGATCAGGGTGGGGGTTCCCTTGGGTGTGGGGTGGCCTAGGCGAGGGGCCTGTGGTGGTTTGCAGGTCAGCCACGCCCCCTGGCCACCCAAGCAGAGGTCCTGGTATCTGGAATTTATTTACCTTCTACAATTGAAACTTTGAAGCCTGGAGTAGAGGCCTGGGCTGGCTAGGGTGTGTGGAAAGCTTTGCTTCCTCCATTGCCTGGGGTGGGGGGGCAACTCTAGCCTCCTGCTCTTTCCAGCTCCGTGGCTGCTGCCATTTCTATTTGAATTTGTTTAACTTCTATAGTTGAAACTTTGTAGCCTTGAGTGGAGGCTTAAGCCAGCAAGGGCAGGTGGAAAGCTTGTCTTCCTCCCTTGCTTGGGAAACCCAAGCCTCCCTCGTGCTCTCTGTGGCTGTAGCCATCTTGGTTGGGTTTATTTGAATACTCGCTCAGATTGGCTAGTGGCGTGGCTTGTGGGTGTAGTGGAGTGATAGTTAATTTGTATATTACTCTTTTAATAGGTAGGATATACTATATATAATATACATAATATATAATACATAATATATAATACATTTACTTGATTAGACCTTCTTTCTGGTATAGCTAAACTTTTTCCAGCCCAGTGAAGCATGCTAACTTATTTTTCAGGTAATTGTCAGCAATATAGCAGTAAATATCAACATGAAGCAGATTATTGTAGATCACACAGGGAGAACAAAGAGTAAAATATTTAACTGCAGTAGTATTTGACTATATTCTGCACAGTGAGAAAAACTGAAGTCATTTTCAAGGTCCACTATTTCTTTTCAGTCAAGTTTCTAAATCTCTCTTTTATGGCTAATGAAAAGAATATAGGATTCCACTGTGTCTCCTATCTACCTACTCCAGGACTTCTGTGAGGATCAAATGAGATGAGGCACAGGAAAAGCTTCACAGACATAAAGTATAAAATGTTTGCACCTGGCAATAAAGCAAGTTGTGTTCCTGGGCTGAAGAAACTCCAAAGAGACTAGTCACTAGGGAGAGAAAGCCAGGTGTTGCTACATGATGTCATTACCCTGTGCCCATAGCCACTGTTTGCTGAACTGGGCTGTGGGCCACATTTTGCTCCATGGTGTCTTGGTAGCATTGGCTATGATTTGGTGGGCTGTCACTTTAGGGTGCTAGCGGGCCTATGTCCCACATGGGGGAAGCTGAGTATTGCTTTGCCAGCATCAGGTCCATGGTGTCATTTCTCTGTAAATGGCAAGTGCGCATCATAGCAGCTTTTGCATTGAGCGTCTGCCACCCGGGTAATCAGTGTGTGTCATAGTGATGGGCAGAGGAATACTTAACATATTAGCTTTTTGTATATTAGATACTTTTGGACTTCGATTTCTCCATGGAAACTTAACAATGAAAAGTAGGAGCTAGGGATATAGAAATTTAGATTGTTTTAACTTATCAGTGAAGTGAGCCTTTATAAGATGATAAAGTAACCTTCTATATCTCTATAATACTTTTTGCTTTAAAGTCTATTTTTTATATTAATATAGTAATATGTCAGCTTTCTGTTAGTTTTTGCATGGTATAGCTTTTTGTGTTCTGTTGTGCTTTTGACTTTTCTGTATGCTGCATTTTAGATGTATAATTTATAAACAGCACATGTTGGGTTTTGTTTCTTTAATCCAATATAATTAATATTGTCTTTTAATAGGAATATTTACTTTATATTTAATTATTGCATATCTTTATTATGTCTTTCTACTTGTCCCACCTATTCTATGTCCTTTTTCTCTGCTTTCATGTTTTGGATTTATTATGTTATTATTCCAGTTTTTCCTTTGATTGATTGAAAGGTAGATATTATTTTACTATTCTTTTAGCAGTTACCCTAGAAATTATAAAATGCATTTAAAAAATATATTTTACTGATTTTTTACAGAGGAAGGGAGAGAGATAGAGAGCTAGAAACGTCGATATGAGAGAAACGTCAACCAGCTGCCTCTTGCACACCCCCAACCGGGGATGTGCCCGCAACCAATGTACATGCCCTTGACCGGAATCGAACCCGGGACCTTTCAGTCCGCAGACCAACGCTCTACCGCTGAGCCAAACTGGTTTCGGCATAAAATGCATTTTTGACTCAACAGAGTTTAATGTTAATTTATACATTTGCTTTTCTCCTAAGTTATGTTAGGGCCTTTGAACACTTTAACTCTCTCTTGACTTATATGCTATTAGTATTGTATTTTAATTTTATATTCATTTGAAACCCCATAAAATATTAATATTTTGTTATTGTTGCTCAGTATAGTCAATATTCATTTAGATTCACCCACATACTTACATTTTAATTGCTTTTTATTCCTTCAAACTCTTTGTCTTTCCATCTAGGATCCATTCCTTCTGCCCAAGAAATACTATAAAGTGCACGAACTAACGTTGCTGTTCACTCAGTTGATCCCAATGGGTCTTCCAGTAGCTAAGGAATCTGGGAGGGGTTTGACCATCAGCATCATAACATCTGGCAAAAAAAAAATGAGGTTAAGAAAAGCTACCCACTCCTGCAGGTGGAATATGCCAGAGGATTCAGGTTTGGCTCCATTCATTAGCAAGTGGGGTGCTGCAGAGCTTGTGGGGTGCTGTTTCCATGGCCTAAGGAATGAAATATACAGGCTCTAGACTAGCTGAGTCTAGTTTGTGAACTCAGAGCCTGTGAGAACTTTTGTTCCAGGAGAGACAAGAAAGTGGTTAACAATTGCTGCTCTAATAGTATATAGCATAGGCTGAGAGCAGTTTTTTTTTTTCTAAAGAAACATATGGACAGCCCTGGTCAATGTTGCTAAGTGGTTAGAACATTGATCCTTATACCAAAATGTCATCGGTTTGATTCTTGGTTAAGGGGTTGCAGGTTTGATTCCCCAGCATCAGGTTGGGTGAGTGTGGGAGATAATCAATTGATGTGTCCCTTTTACATTGATGTTTCTCCCTTTCTCAAAAAAAAAAAAAAAAAAAAAAAAAGGTTAATGGAAAAAATATTCTTGGGTGGGGATTAAAAAAAAAAAAAAAGAAACATATTGACAACTTGTGACCCTTACAGGTGGGTCCAGAGACTCCAGGAGGCTTGAGATGAGGTTGATGAAACCTCTATGGAGGAGTCTCTAGGGCACTAATGAGAATGCATATTATGTTGCAATTTGGGTAGATTCTAGTCTTTTGTTGGAGGGGGACCATTTAAGGTAGACTGATTTGCAAGTAATAGTATAAATGGGCTTAAGTAAAATTTGTAAATGAGGAATATGTTGTCTTCAGAACCCCAAAAGAATGAAAAGATATTGTGGGTGTGCGGATGGTCAGTAGCTGTTTCTTGACAATGCCTGGGATAAACTAGCCCTTGGGTTACAAAATACTTTTTAGGAATTAACTGAAGCAGTGGGGCTTTGTATTATGTGTGGGATGATGGCCCATCTCTTTTCTGAGTTCCTTTGTGAATAATTGTATGTCCCAAATAAGTACTTCCAATGAATCTCACCAATGTAATGTCATCCTGTAATCCTAAGAAAAATTGGATAGAGTTAAGCTCGTGCCTGCAAAGACTGTGTATGATATTAAGATTGTTGAGGTGTCCCATTGTCAGCTGAGTAAAGTTATATTCTTCTCTTTTGGAGGTGAAGGCAAACTGCAGCTGAGAAATGGTCACTCAGAATGTATTAGTCAAATCTATAATAGCAAATGTTCATCAGTTGTTGATTGGATAGCCTGTAATTTCAACAACATTGGGTATAGGAGCCCTGATAAGTCAGCCCACAGGATTTAAGGTTGTGGTAATTCACCATGAGGGACCTTTCATTCTTTCCAAGTTAAGATAAAGACAGTGCGGACAATCACCCCTTCTGTAAATGGTCTTATATAATGAATTTTAATAATTGAATATTTTAATTTATATTGGGCCATATTAACTATTTTAGCAGGGGGAGAAGGTTCATAGTATACTATTTTTAAAAAAAATATATTTTATTGATTTTTTTACAGAGAGTAAGGGAGAGAGATAGAGAGCTAGAAACGTCGATGAGAGAGAAACATCGACCAGCTGCCTCTTGCGCACCCCATACTGGGAATGTGCCCGCAACCAATGTACATGCCCTTGACCGGAATGGAACCTGGGACCTTTCAATCCGCAGACCGACGCTCTACCACTGAGCCAAACCAGCTTCGGCTAGTATATATACCATTTTGTCAAGTGCTAGCAACTTAATTTAATTTTAACTTATTACTCATTGGGTTAGACTGTCCATGTCCACCATGATATATTCAAGGTAGTGCTGTATCTGTGGACAAAGTAGTAGGACCAAAGGTTAAGATAAAGTGTATTTATTTGTTGCCTATTTTATACTTCATTCTCCTAGGAGTAGAGGATGTACCTTGTTTAAATGCAGTGGAAATCCCTAGTATTTATTAAGTCCATGAACATTTGCCAATTGGTACATTTCATCATATGAGATTAAAGTTAATTCAGAACTTATCTATAATAATAAAAGGGTAATATGCTAGTTAGAATGGATGTCTTCTGGACATCATTCCGGACATTCTTCCTGACAAAGCCGTGGCCAGAGGAAAGCAGCCCAGTCCTGGGTGCCTGTGGGCGGCTAGAGGGAAGCCACCCTGGGTCCCGGGACCTGAGGAAAACTAGCCCAGGTCCCAGGTGTTGGAGGGAAGCTGGTGCTTGAGGGAAGCCAGTGTTGGCAGCGGGGGAAAGGAAGGCCTGCTCTTGCACGAATTTTTGTGCATCGGGCCTCTAGTGTTGTATAAGCCCCCAAAGCCAAACAATGCTCTTTTATCTTTTGTTGTATAAATTCTTTTAGTAAACTTTGGATTTCCATTTGGATAAAATTGTGGGGCTTTGTGTGTGTGTGTGTGTGTGTGTGTGTGTGTGTGTGTGTGTGTGTGTGTGTGTTACTACTGGATATAATTCAAGGATGAGGAGTCTTTAAACCTGCTCATACTTATGCTTTTTTTTTTTTTAATTTTAATCCAGAGAGTCTCAAATAAGTATCATCAACACTTGTTTTATAGGGTTTAAGACCATAGGCTTAAGTCAGGTTTGAATTAGCCCCATTGTTGTGCCAAAGGGTGCCAGAGGTCTTTTTCCCCCCATAAAACCCCGAGGATTATAGCTTTTATAACAGACACATATGCATCAAACAATAGAGGCATTTAAAAGTCCTGTGAACTATTTGCTCTTAGCAGTGAGGACCTCTGCACACCACCTGATGGTTGCTGTTTTCTCTCTCTTCTCCTTCCATCTCTTACTACCTAATTACTATTATTTCATGAGTGACCATTGATGGACTTGTATATTGCACGGGGGATAGTCTTTCCTCTGAGAACTTTATACAGCAGAAACAGTGCCTGGTGAGATACAGCCAACTGGTTGGTTATAGGGTAAAAGTCTTTCCCTAGAGCCTAGCAGCAGTCACAACTCCATTCTAAAACACATAGGTAGCTCTGGGCTGAAAGACATGAACCATGTGATATGTGGCATTTAGGGAAAAGAGTAAGTATATTTTCTTATCTTTCTCCACATTTACCCTGGATTTGTACAGAACCACTTAGGGAACAAAAGGTATGGCGAGGAGAAGGAAAACACTAGTACTATAAACCTCCTCTCGTTCACTGATGACTGGAGAAGCATTAGCCAGCAGGCTGGGTTTGGTAGTAATGCTTTATATCTCTTGATTATTTATTGATTAATGATTATCTGGTATTGACAGAAAACAGAACAGTTTTTGAGGTGGTGACAGTCATTGTGCTAAATATTCTATACTTGAAAATGTAGGCAGACTGGAGAGCCTTCATATAATGTATTTAAAAAGAATCTCAACTAAGTGATTCATTTGTGGAGGTCTGGTACCTGAGCACCTTTGAAGGACAGAACTGCTGGTTTCCTGAGGCTTTCTTTTGGGGCAGGGGTGATGGGAAACCGGAGAAGTGGTGGAGGACGTTAATGGCAGCAGGATTGGGTGGTTGAAGTAAAATCAGCAATAGCCATACAAAGGCAGTGAGGATGGAAGAAGAGAAATTCTTGCTACAAGTTGGGTTTCCCCAGGAAGCAGAGCCCGAGACTAGGAGTTGGATGTAGATAGTTTATTTGGGAAGTGAATCATGGGAGCAGGAGAAAGAAGTGTGGTGTTGCTTTTAATGCAAGAGGCTGGAGGTGAGTCTGGGGTCACATGGAGCTGTCTGCCACCATTATGGCTGAAATTAGAGGTGGGCATTGAGGATGAGATGTAGACACAGGAGGCATTTACTGTTGTCCATCATTACATAGCTCATATTCACATGTACCACATGTTAAGTCCACTTTTTCACTGAGTCTTTAGGAGTTGGCAGGCCTCACACTACTTACAAGACTTACTATAGAGGGCTAGAAGAACAAGGTTAGTCCCTGCTGTGGCAGTGGGTCATAAGGCATGACTGATATATTTTTTTTTCCATTCTAGGTTTCTCTTAATCAGCACTTGGGACGTAGATTGCTTATCTGGCAGGGTGATCCAGACAGACTCATCTCTGAGGTGTCTGAACTCTTGGCTGTCTTGCTCTTATCAGGTGTTAGTTGCAATTAACTGTTTGCTGTGGTAACTGGACATGAAAGCACCAGAAGATGCAAGTGAACATCCCAGGTACTGACATACCTCTCCATGATCCCATTACATGGTAGCAACCTTGGCTCCTCATGATGATCAGGGTTCATTGCCTCTGCAACATAAAAAATTGTTAAAAATTTGTTTTTATTGATTTTTTTTTTTTTTAGAGAGAAAGAAAGAGAGAGGAGTAGAAACATTATCAATTGGCTGCCTCCTGCATGATGCTCCCCACTGGGGATTGAGCCTGCAATCTGGACATGTGAACTGACTGGGAATCAAACCAGTGATCTCTTGTTTTCTGGGTTGAAACTCAACCACTGAACCACATCAGCCCGGCAACCTAATAACTTCTTGTGTCGTCTGCTGGGCCACTGACATAAGGATGCCAAAATGATCAGATCTTTATTTGTAGCTTCAGATTCAGCACAGTCCTGCTATGCCTCCTGGTAGAAATGCCGTCCTCCCCACCTCACCCTGAGAACCAGGGTGGAAGATCGGAGAGCCCAGGATGGTGAAGAGGGAAGGCACATTCTGTACATGGAGTCACTGGAGTGATGGAGAGAGGGGCCAATACTACATCATCCCCTTGGTTCTGTACTTATATATTCAGCTACTGGGTCACAGATCTCAATATCAGCCATTGGTTGAATTCATGTACTGCATCCTGGAGAACAGAGTACCTATCTTGCAAAGTAGCATCCCTGAATTGGTGCCTCAGCTGACCTTTAATAGAATATTCCAACATTCTGTTAATACAGTTACTTTTGGGTTAGTCTAAGCTCACTGTCCTTCAAAGTTGCTGCTGGAATCAGGAGTAGGATGAAGGGATGTGACTCAAGCTTCAGAGGCATCTGCTATAGGGGAGAAATCTTGGCATTATTTAAAATGAGCAGAGATATGCTCTTGGGCCAGTGTGGCTCAGTGGTAGACAGCCCACACACCAAAAGGAAACAGGTTCGATTCCCTATTAAGGGCACTTACTTGGCTTGCAGGTTTGTTTTTGACTCTAGTTGGGGCACATGTGGGAGGTTACAAATCGATGTGTGTCTGTTACATTGATGTTTCTTCCTCTTTCTCCCCCTCCTTCTATTCCACTCTCTAAAAATCAATAGAAAAAAATATCCTCAGGTGATATTCCCTCCAAAATGACCAAAGATGTTGTGAAGGCTGTCCTTTTTTGGGGGGGGTGGGTCTTAATTTTTGCCCGGGGAAGGGAATTTATCTAGCCTCACAGCCCATATATTATTTTCTAGTTTTATAAAAGTAGGATTAACAAATAAAAACTATATATTTAAAAAATATAATGTGATGTTTTGATATATGTACTTATTGTGAAATGATTACCACAACCAAGGTAATTAACATATCTATCACCTAGCAAATTTATCATTTCTTTTGGCATGTGTGTGGTGAGAACTAGAGTCTACTCGCTTACCAAATTTCAAGTACACAATGCATTATTATCAATTGTAGGCACGATGCTATACTTTAGGTATCAGAACCTACTCCTTATAACTGAAACTCCTCATTTTCTCCCACCCCCCATCTTTTGAACTATCTTTTGCTATTCAAGTTATTAATGCTGCTTGCCTTCTCAGAAAACTTTTCCTTTTATTGTCCCCTCCTTCAATTTCTTTTTGCCCACGTTTATATTGATCTTCATACTACTTCAAGTTCCATTGTTAATTCTCTTGCCCTTACATTTCAAAATTTCTGGGAAAATGCACATCCTGTACTTCAAAACACCCTTACCTTTATTTTTGATTAAGATGCCAATTTTATTTCCTGTTGAAGCAGAAGATCTTGGAAAAAATTACTCTAGAATTTCACATCTTTTCTGGTTTACCTTAATTGTATTTGCTAGATTTTCAGTTCTAAGTTTTAACCATGCTGCAAGTGATAGGTATGTTGCTGTGCCTCCAGAGGGCAGTACAGTACCATCCAAGAAGCTCATCTATTTTTCTGCTATACATCACAATTGGTATTCCTGCTTCTATAAAGATGACCTTCATTTTGCCAATGATAGCGTCTTCTCCTTTCATTACTTCCCCTTTGACCTAATCTTGAAACATTTGATTATTAATTATATCTGGCATCAAAGTGAAATTTGTAAGACATCAAGATAGCTACAGGGTGTTTAGGGTGCTGCAAAGTCAAAGCATCCATTAAACTTGTTGTTTTAATGATAATAAAAATGAAGGCTGCCTACAACATGAATTCCTGGTCACATTGACATGTTATTAGGGCACCTAGTACAGAAATTGAGTGCTATATAGCACTTTAAATTATCTAAATATTCACATTCCATAGGTAACATTTATTGTTATTTCTTAATTAGCAGAGATCATTTCTTACCATCATTTCAATGCTTTGCTATTATGGAAGATTTTATTAGGGAGGCAGGTTCAAGAAGATGTTAGTACATTTGCCATCCATTTCCTCTGTCCTGTAATTTAAGCCTGTAGACCTGTGCCTGTGGCTCTTTGTCTCTGTTGGTGAGTTCTGTTTGTGTGTCACTTATAATGTTTTGCTTTTGTCACTTTTATGGCATTTGTAATACTTTTAAAAAACACGTTTTTTGTTTGTATGATTCTCATATGAGCTAGTTAACTTTGTTTCTTTCCATGAATGTTCACACTAGACAGCCTCTTTGAAAATGCATTACCCTGGCCTTAAGAGGGATAGAAGGTGGGAATTTGTATTCTCAGTGCAAATCCTTCATTACTGGCGGACAGTGAAGCCAGTCTCTCTAGTGAGGCTTTCCTGCTCTTATCAGGGAGATTGATGGGCTTGAAAGGTTATGGATTGCCACCTGAACTAGTGTGCGTCCCTTTGCATTCCCCTGTCACCATTCTAGTTCAGGCAGGGATTATTGCCTATGCTTCCATGATTCTTTCTTGCCTTAAGGCTTTTCTTGCACAGCGTGTTATCTCTTTGTAATTCATAACTCTTCAGTGACTCTCTACTGCCAAATGAACAGTTTAAGTTCTCTAGCTATCTCTTGTGACATAGGCCCAAGACATTGTCGCAGTAACTCCACAATACTGTTTTTCCCAGAAAACTAGACTACTCAGTATTCCCTGAAGAAAAGTCATGCTTTTTAGTTTCTGCCCTTTTGTTCATGAAGTTCCTGTTTCTGGAATATGTGTTTTCCCACCTCCATTTTTACACTACTGAGATTTACCAATTCTTTAGAATCTGGCTGAAATTTAAGCTCTCCTGAGAAATGGTCCTCTATACTCAGCACTGGAAACAATGTTCTGTTTGTGTATCACTTACAATGCTGTGCTTTTGTCACTTTTATGGCATTTGTAATATTTTTTAAAAATATGTGTTTTGTTAATTGATTTTATTAGAGAGAGAGGAAGGTTGAGCAATAGATGCAAACATAGATGAGAGAGAAACATCATTGATCAGCTGTCTCTTGCACACCCCCTACTGGGGATTGAGCCTGCAACCCAGGCATGTGTCCTTATTGAGAATTGAACCTGGGATCTGTTGGTTCCTGGGTCAATGCTCAAACGCTGAGCCACAATGGCTGGGCTTTTAATGCTTTTTATCACAGTTATTTATTCTATGTCTTATCTTCCCTGGAGGATTACAAGCTTTCTAAAAGGACAGAGACTTTATCATATTCATATTTTTATTTCTCTTAATACCAAGGACATAATAGGCCAATACATTTTGGGACATATGGTTATTAATATATACATAAAATCCTGTTTTTATAAAAGTATATGTACATAATTGATGGAATGACAATTTTTCTGTTGCCATGGAATTCTGGCTTGTACCAGAATTACCACCACAAGTACCACCACATTTTCAAAAGAGGTGCTAGGTAATGTGCCAGGAGACTTGTTTTGAGATATTGGACCAGCCCAGTCCAGCCTAGAATACATTGTCAGCAGCAGCCTGCTTACATACAGCCTGCACATTATTAGGAGATTCTTTGAAGGTAGTTTGTAGTAGATGGGTCTTTGAATCTTCTCCATGAGCCAAGTGAAAAACCCATATGAGCACTCCTCAGTGAGGTTGGAGGAGTATTTGTAATAAGGGGAGATGGCATTTTGTTCCTCTGCTGGATGTCTGTTGAACAGCACAAATTCATAGATGTGGCATTTGGAGATTAAATTTTTTTTTAAAAAAATTGATTTCAGAGAGAAAGAGAGAGATAGAAGCAGCAATGATGAGAAAGAATAGTTGATCGGTTGCTTCTTGCACCCCTCTACTAGGAATTGAGCTCACCTCCTGCACCCCCTACTGGGGATTGAGCCCACAATCCCAGAATGTGCCCTTGACCAGAATTGAACTTGGGACCCTTCAGTTTGTAGGCCAATCCTCTATCCATTGAACCAAACTGGCTAGGGTCACTTGAGAGATTTAATGAGAATTGGATACCAGTGCCCAGGCAATTGGGACAAATAAAAGGCAGATTAAAACTGGTGACTGCCTCTAACTTGGACAGTCCTGATTTTGGGAGGCTGCCTGAGATAGGGCAAAAATGGGAATAGGAGGGTACAAAGATTTGTGAGTTCTATGAGCCAAGTAGATACTGAGGAGGGTCTTAATGTCTTTCTAAAGTGCCTCACCCAAGAGAGCTGCTTGCTCTGGGGAGAGACTTCAGTAGAGAGAAGCTGTAGGTGAACCACCAAAAGATAGATAATAAGGGTAGTGTTTTTATCCTTGAGAACATCATTGGTGTCAAGATGGTGCCCATGGAGGTACATAGGTATCTCTAAATAACTATGAAAATAATGTTCTTTACCCCATGAGAGAGAACTAAATTTTGGTTGCTTGTCATGATAGCTGGTAATTGACACAAGGGCATCAGTTGAGTAAAAAAGCCTCCCCCACCCCACATCTCTCTTGCTAGTTAAACTTAACCTCCTGTCTCAGTCAGAAGAAGGAGGGAGGAGGAAAGCAAGAAAGAACAAAAGTCTCTTTCCTCAGGCTCTTGGCCCCTGTAGATCTCTAATCCTTGGATCAGTTCTGAAGTAGGGGAGAGGATAAATGGTTGCTATAGCTGAAAGTGACTTGGCAAAACAACAATGAGATCCACTTATCAAGGGGAGGAGAAGGGAGAGTTGACAGATCCAATCTGAAGAAGGTGGTAAAAAGAGGTTTTTTGTTTGTACTCTACTGGGTTTAACCCATTAAATAAAACTTATATATCTGTCTATGTATCCACACACCTATCTATTGTGGGATTATGTTTAATCTAAAGGCTGGGTGCACAAATTCATGCACGGATGGGGTCCCTCGGCCTGGCCAGTGATTAGGACTGATCCAATCCTGATTTGGGCTGGCTGACCATGGGGGAGGGACCGTGGGAGGTTGGCTGTGGTCAGTGTGTGTCATAGCTACCAGCTGTTTGTCCGGTCATAACAGTTGCTTAGGCTTTCATATATATAGATTTTTAAATTTTTATTTCTCTGAACTTTCTAATTTGTAAAAAATGAATGTGTAGTGTATAAAAATATTTATAAAAACAATTATCCACAATTTACCTATCCACACATAGCTACTATTGATATTTTTATTTATAGTATGTTTTCTATCCATAGGTTATTTTTAAATACACAACTGTAGTAATATTATGTATGTAATTTTGTGTCTACTTGTTTAATGTAGTATCCTTCCATGACTTTATTTATTTATTTATTTTTTAAAAATACATTTTATTGATTTTTTTACAGAGAGAAAGGAAGAGGGAGAGAAAATTAGAAACATTGATAAGAGAGAAACATCAATCAACTGTCTCCTGCACACTCCTTACTGGAGATGTGCCCACAACCAGGGTACATGTCCTTGATGGGAATCGAACCTGGGACTCTTGAGTCCGCAGGCCGACGCTCTATCCACTGGGCCAAACTGGCTAAGGCTCCATGACTTTAAATATCTTGGAAAACACAGGAGACAAATTATGGAGGAAATAGAATGCATTTACCATGTCCCTATTGCTGGACATCTTGTTCCAATTTGTGATATGGTTGTCCCCATATAACATATCTTTGTATGTTTGTATACTTCTCTAATGGTTTTATTTATCTAATTTTTAGTATTTCCTTTATCCCTAGGAACACTTATTTGTACCAGTTACTATGTATGAGGCTGTATTGTAACTCTTAGGAAGAGGTGGCCCTGGCTCTTAAGAGATCACAGTGTAATGGGGGGAGAGATACATAAAAGAGAATTTTGTATGTGATAATTGTGATGTGAATAGTATTTTATGGGGAAATAGAGGAACTATTCCTAATCCAGTTGGGAGGACATGAAGAGAAGTGGCAAGTGGTAAGGCAAAGGATATATGTGGGATAAAGCTGTGAGGGTTAGTGGAGGAGAGTGTGTGAGCAAAATCAGGGAGGTAGGAAATGACACTATATAGGGATGGGAAAAAAGATTATAAAAACCTCACAGTTAAGTGGTAATTATAATAAGTATACTTTATAAGGTTGTTGTAGGAATTAAATATCATATAAATCTCTCAGCAAGGTGCCTTACACATAGTAAGCACTCAAGTTTAGCTAATACTTTCATTGCCATCTTATTGTCATTGCCCTTACTCTCTGTTTATGTTCATAGAATCAGGTTTAACTCTCTCTTAGACTCCTTTTTGCATGGCCACATGGAAACCCTCAGCAAAGCCAACACTTTCATAGCTTGTGCTGTTCTTAGTACTTTACATACACTGAGAGTTTAAGGAGTTGTCCAGGCAGCCAGGTTCCAGAGGCTGTGCCCAGCTCAGATGTTATAGTTTCTTATCACACATTTTGCTGTATCTTTTCAATCCTGGAGACGAAACGGTCCAATTTCCTCCTTCCAGAGGGAGATTGATTTGAATTGAAACAGGTCTCCAATCTGACATTGGAAATAACCGACATGATAAATTGATTCAAAGTTGGTAACCACGCCTCTGACTCAGGTCCTGTGGATGCTAAAGTATGAGCTCTCATCTACTGTGGTCTTATAGTAAGTCTCCCTGGATCTTTACAGTATTCCTCACTTAGTAGTTTTTAAATTAACTCCTCCATAGTGATTAGCAGTACAAACCTTTAAAGTGAAGATGTCTGTATCTACTTTTCCTGGGAGAAATATAGTGGAGATCTAGGTAGACAGGCTTATAATTTGCAGCTGAATTTGAGATAGCCTCAAAAAATACAGTAGATAGACAAAGTGGAGGGGGCAGAATATGGCCTCTGAAGAAAGAGATTTGACAATACTATGTTGCTGGCTTTGAATATAGAAGATGGGGCCATGAGCCAAGAAATACAGATGGAAAAAGCAAGGAAATAGAGCTTCCAGAAGTAACACAGCCCTGCTGACCACAAGTCCAGTAAGATCATTCAGGACTTTCAGAATGGTAAGAGAATACATTTGTGTTATTTTAAGCCACTTGCCACAGCATCAATAGCAGCTAGTACAGTGAGTGAGAAGATGTAACAGCAGAACCCTGGGCTCAAGGCTGGTCACAAGCTTGGAATGGAGAGGGCTTCAGGGGCTTGACCAGTATGAGGGTCCTGTGCATCCTGATCCTTCCTAGTTCCTGCACCAGAGTTTGCTTAGCATTAGCATCAGGTGTGTCAAAGGCCAGAAGGGCCCAAAGATCTCTGAACTTGGCAGACATACTGGTGAAAAGGCTTTGTTTGGTACAATACAATATAAGAGGGAAAGAAGGTGGGTAAAAATATTCTGTAAAGTAAAACTTTTTTTAATAAGGAAAATTATTTATGCTATTAAATAAGGTAGAGTTGGAAAATAATCCTATATAATAAAAGCCTAATATGCTAAATGTCTGACCATTCAACCAGTCACTAAACACGCACTGACCACAAAGGGGCAGACACTCTGATCGATAGGTTAGCTTGATGCTGGGGTCTGGTGGATTGGGACTGGGTAAGACGGGCCAGACACAACCTGGAGCCCTCCTGAAGTCCCTTTTCAGTCCCGATCATGCCCTGGTGGGATCCCTCAACCTAGCTTGTGCCCTCTTGCAATCTGGTACCTCTTGGGGGTTGTTGGAGAGCTGGTTTTGGCCCGATCCCTGCAGGCCAGGCTTAGGGTCCCCACTGGTACATGAATCCATGCATGGGCCTCCAGAATATTATGTTTTATAGCAATTTCAGGTAGAATTTTCATAAATAACTTATTTCATTTAAAAATTATTGATTTCAGAGAGGAAGGGAGAGGGAGAGAGAGAGATAGAAATACCAATGATGAGAGAGAATCATTGATCAGCTGTCTCCTGCATGCCTCCCCACTGGGAATTGAGCCTACAACCTGGACATGTGACCTTGACTGGAGACTCTTCGGTGTGCAAGTCAATACTCTATCCACTGAATTGGGTAGGGCAATTTATCTCACAAACTCTATCCACTGAATTGGGTAGGGCAATTTATCTCAAAAATGATCAAAAAACATCATTTCAGAAAATGATTCATGGTAGAAATTATTTTTTAAAATAGTAAAGGAGCTCATCACCACCAAACCAGTATTATATGAAATGCTGAAAGGTATCCTTTAAGAAGAGGAAGAATAAGAAAAAGGTAAAGCTAAAAATTATGAACAACAAATACATATTTATCAACAAGTGAATCTAAAAATCCAGTGAAGAAAAAAATCTTAAGAACAGAATAAATTGGTGAATATAATAGAATCAGAGGCATAGAAAGGAACTGAACTGACAATACTCAGGAGAAAAAGGGTTTGGGCCGTGCAGGAAGAGACTAGACAAAATTGTACACCTATGTATGAGGACAGTGGCGGGTTGAGTAAAGGTAGAGGGTGGGGGGGAATGGAATGGAGAGGAACTATGGGGGGGGGGAAATTGTAATAATCTAAACAATAAAGATTTATTTAAAAAATAAAATAAATAAAAACAATTATTTAAACTACTGATCTTTAAAATATTATTTAAATATATAACTATTACTGAAGGGTGTTGTTTTTTTCATTCAATAAAAATTTATTGATTCCTGTTTACTGGGTATTGTTCTAAAATTGAATTAGGCTTAGTCAACACAAAGTCCCTGGGTCTCAGTGTCCTGTGGTAATCGCTGCAAGCACCTCTGAGAGAAAGCTGCCCTTGAGTTTCACTGCTGCCAGACAGTCCAGTTTCTCTCCAGATGAGTCTAGGTCCCCAGAGTCTTGCCCAGAACTGGAGTTCAGAGCAGTTGGGAGCTTTTGTCTCCCTCCTGATTGAAAAAGCCAGCCATGTATTCAGTTGCCAGCCCTCACCGCAAGTGCACCTCTGTACCTCTGCCTTCTACAGCTCTTGAAAATTCCAATCTGCTTTTTTCTTTCCTTCTAGTTGTAGAATTTCCACTTATCCAGCCTTCCTGTGGTTCTGGATGATGTACGTTTTGTCATTTAGTTGTAGTTTTGAAATTGTTGTGTGAGACAACAGTGTAGGTGTTTACCTATGCTGCCATTTTGATTTCTCTTTAAATAATCTTATATAATATATCATAATAAAGTATAAGGATAATGCTATTTATGTAATAAATATAATATAATGTATGTATATATCATAATATTTCTGCCAAAGATTTTTCCCATTTAAATGCTTTATTTGCAAGGCTAAATTTGAACATCATTTAAAGAACTGAAGACATTTATTTTTTAAAAGGGAATTGATAAATCTCACTTTTGTAACATGAATTTTTAAAGTCTTAAGTATTGTTTAAAATTTTTTTCATTACCATTGAAAATATTTGCATGTGAGAGATGAAGTATAAGACTCCTTGCTAAGTGTGGATGATAGGGGCCACTTGCTAATCAACAAACTCAGGGAAGGCCTGCCTAGTGGCCTTGCAAACTCAGAGACCTAAAATAACCACAAAGGATGGCCTGAAATTTTTCAACTAAAAATAGTTTATAATGGGTAGTCATGTCCTAAGCTAGTATCTTCTCTTTCATTGATTGGCTTATTTCACTCAGCATGATGTTCTCCAATTCCATCCAGGTTGCTGCAAATGATGAGAATTCCTTCTTTTTTATGGCAGCATAGTATTCCATTGACTGTTAATTATACTGCACTGACCTAAGTATAAGAAGTATGTGTCGATCCCAGAGGTTTCCCTGCTTTGCTTTCTCCCACCTTCTAATCTATCACCAATGGCTTTCAAATGACCCACTTATGGCTCCTCTTTGGATTATCCTATCTAATAAAAGAATAATATGCAAATTGACCATCATCCCAACACACAAGATGGCTGCCCCCATATGATCAAAGATGGCCACCCCCATGTGGACAAAGATTGCCATCACAAGATGGCCAGTAGGGGAGGGCAGTTGAGAAGGACCAGACCTGCAAGGGAGGGCAGTTAGGGATGACCAGGCTGGCAAAGCAGGGCAGTTCTTTAGTTCAATAGGCTGCATGAGCATCTTCATGATATGTGACTGGCATTTTTCATGGCTGGAAATCCAAGGCAGAACAAGGCTGAAGCTGGAATGACTTTTATTTCTGCAGTATTTGTCACATAGGCTAGCCATCATTCAGAGTGGGAGAAGACTATCTAATGGCATGAATATGAGACTATGATTATTGGGACAATCTTGGAAAGCTGGCTATCACAATATCAATGTCACAATATTGCAAACACCATATTTTTTTAAATTGATTTCAGAGAGAAAGGAAGAGGGAGAGATAGATAGAAACATCAATGATGAGAGAGAAACATTGATTGGCTGCCTCCTGTACGCCCCCCAATGGGGATTGAGCCTGTAACCCAGGCATGAGCCCTTGACCAGCATGGGACCCTTCAGTTTGCAGGCCAACATTCTATCCACAAAGCCAAAATGTCTAGGGCACAAACACCATATTTATTACTTTATATTTATGTAATTATGCTTCTTTAAATTAAAATCATATACTTTCTTCAGCACCATCTTGTAAATAAGAATGCCATTTGCTTTTAGTTTCCTTATATAGTAAGCTCACTGTTCTTTCCTTTGGAAATGGAGACCAGATGAGCAGTTTTTGGCATAAGAAAAATAATTTCTCCCTTATTTAAAAATATTTTATGGTGATATGCTACATTTAGGTTTGGTCTAAAGTTTCTGGTTGTGTGTCTTTGCAACTTTCACTTTTCATTTTATTTTTTGGTTAGCATATGATTCTATGGATTTAAATATTACAAGGAATATTTTTCAAGACTTCATGTAGTGTAAACTTTAAATCTATTAATACAGTTTATGTTTATGCATGTCTTCTCAAGTTATTCAAGTAAGAATATTTATGTAGTGTTATTACTATACTTTCATAAATGTTTTATAAAAATTATCACTAAAGAATTTACTGTTTTTTTTTCTGACAGTACATCTTTGCTGCATCATTCTTAGAGGAAATTTTCTTGACAAGACTTTTTGTGTTCTGTGTCTGGAAATAGCTATGAAATATATTCAATTTCCTGAAAATTTCAAAGGAATAGTTGCTGTGATAAATTTTTTGACACGAATATTTCACATTTTCAGCTTTGGAAGCAGCTCCACAATTCTACAGGGAAACATTGAAATAATAATAAAAAAAAGAATAAAATACTTTGAATGTATAGGTGATAACTTCTATTTCAAGAAGATGAAAGGAAGGATCTGTATCCTAATTTGTATTTTCTAGCTTTATAAACACTTTCTCCTCCCATATGTGTGATAAAAAGATAACTCTTTCACTGACCATTTACAGGTAACAAAGAATTACGATCCCTTAACTATCTATGTTAATAAAAGGATAATATATGAATTAGACCGGAGACCTTTGGGAGGCCTTCCGGACGTCCTTCCAGAAAAAGCCATGGTGGCGGGGCTAAAGCAGAGGCAGTTAGGGGCGATCAGGACAGGAGGGGAGGGCAGTTGGGGATGGTCAGGCTGGCGGGGGAGCACTTGGGGGCAATAAGGCCAGCGGGGGGAGGCAGATGGGAGTGAGCAGGCCAGCAGGGTGGCAGCTGGGAGTAGTCAGGCTGGCGAGGGGGGGCAGTTGGGAGCAAACAGGATGACAGGGGGTGAGCAGTCTGGCAGTGGGGGACAGTTGGGGGTGATCAGGTTGGCAGGAAGAGCAGTTGGGGTCAAGCAGGCTGGCAGTGAGGGAAAAACTGCACAAAACTAACTTTTTATTTTACTTATTTATATGTGCACATTTAACCAACACTCTCTACTTTCAATTCCTAGAAGGAAAGACTGAAATGAAGCCAAGAGAGGTGCCCCATCTCTCCCTCTCTCCCCACCCCATGTCATCATTTTCAGCGTTAGTGGTGCTGGGAAGTAACAGGATAAAAAAAGGATGTGGCAGGATTCCTAGGTTCTTCATGTTTCTTCATGAGTACAATTAGCTTTTTTTTGTTTTTGTTTTTTTTGTTCCAAGCAAGTCCTGGTTCAAAAGGGTAAATCATGGACTCTGATCTGTCAGTGACCCGGCTTACTCAGTCACAGGTGTACTCTATGGAACATGACCACAGAATTCTGGTGGACCAACTATATTTTGGGTTTTAGTGAGACCCAAATAAGCATATTATAGAAGCTTATTTGGGTAACTTGAAATGGCAAGTTACAGCTGGCACATGCATATACCTACTTTGCTCTTATACATGCTACATTGTCCCATTCAACTTCACTTATAAAACACATGCTGAAAAAAACACACCAAACAAAAAACCATGATCCAAGATAAAATTCTTAAAAATTTCAAGATGGTAACAGCAGAGCTTTTAAACACTTGCAGGGCCCTCTGAGTGCAGGGCTCTTTGTGATTGTACTTGTCACATGTTCACGTAGCTGGCCCTGTACCTACTTTATAATGTTGTAAGTCCCCCAGTAAAGCATATAGTAGGTTCCCAATAAATGTCCTTCCATTGTCTTATAGAAAACTCTGGTTTCCTTCAGAATGAGCATTCATGAAAGCAGGACTCAGAATCTTGATGCCCAAGGAGTGATAAAAATTACTCATATTGGAACTATATTTTTCTAAAAGAAATACAGCATACTAGAGGCCCGGTGCACAAAATTCATGCATGGGGAGAGGAGAGAGTTCCCTCAGCCCAGCCTGCACCCTCTCCAGCCAGGACCCCTTGGACATCCCTCTCACAATCCTGGACCACTGGCTAACTGTTCACCTGCCTGCCTGCCTGATTGTCCCTAACTGCCCCACCTGCCAGCCTGATCAACCCCAACTGCCCCCTACCCCCTGCTGGCCTGGTTGCCCCCAACTACTTCTCCTACAAGCTTGGTTTCCCCATGCAGTCTGCTGCTTAGTCATTGGTCATTTCTCACTAACCCCTGCAGGCCTGGTCTCCCCATGCAGCCTGCTGCTCAGTCATTTGGTCGCCCCTCACTAACCTCCTTGGTGACCTGGTTGCCTCATGCAGCTTGTTCAGTCATTCGTTCTGTTGTGATGGTTGCTTAGGCTTTTATATAGATAGATTTTTCAGGTTCTTTGGAAACCCATTGAAATCCTTCTGCAGTTTTGTCTTGATTCAGCCATTGTTATCTTGGTCTGTAGATGAAATAAGGGGATAGCTATTTGCTGTGATTTGCCAGGTCTTATAAAGCTTCCCTCTTAAATCTCTATCCACTATTTACTTGACATATTGTTTCCAAGTTTACCATTAGAAATTCATCCTTCTGTGTTAAAGTGGTGTTCTATTTTAAAATACTAGGTAAAACTACTGTATAACTGAGCATAAAGTGGTTTTGTTTAAATCATGTGAAGTGTTTAAAAAAAGAAAAGGACAAATTTTCTGTGGGAAGTGTCTTGTCTTTGAGAGTCATATTTAGTCAGAATTTAGTAAAATAAATAGATTACTTTAAGAATGGACCTGAATGAATCAGTGATAATTCTAACATAGTGCCTCTATGTTCCTAGGGTATAGTAAAGCTTCCTTCAAAGGTCAACTTTGAAGAGTTGTAAATCATACCAGAGGCTTTGTTGGAGGCAAATGCTTAGTGCTAGGAAGAACTTATCAAGGCTTATATTGGTTGTGTATCAGAGAAGGGAGGAGTAATTTTCTGTCCAAAAGACAGATTTTTTGTTAGCTTGTCAAGTACACATGAAATCATATTTGGAGCCCTTTAGCTCAGGCTAAAGCAATATATCCCACACCATACATAGGTTAGAGTGTGGAAGAGGTGTAGCTTCTCTATTTAATGCGACTTGTTCAAGGGCCTGGGGCCAACCCTGAAATTTGACAGGGATTCTTTATCTTATCTTTTAAAAGACAGTTCTCCTCACTTGGCAGTACTATTCCAGAATCAGTGACCCAGCTTTACCTTGGGACTCGGAGTTAGCTCCAGTATTCGAATGCTGCTGCTGCACTGGGTTATAATGTGCTCAAGAGTTCTTGTGATCTATTTATATATAGAGATGGCAGAGTTCCCTCATAGACCTGATCTCCCCTATCAAAGGGTCTCCTGTTCTTCTGACACCTTTTCTATTTACTTTTTATCCCTGTGTATGTCTCTTTCAATCATGTTTAGAATTTCACTGATCAATCTCATATTGAGTGTTGTGAGGAAGTGGACTTTGTGCCATAATTTGGAACTTTGGTGGGCTTTGGAAGTTGTGTATGTGTTTTTTCTTTATCACTTCATTTTAACTTATTTTAGTATCCTTTGCTAAGTAAATGGAGAACCCAGTCTTATGAAGTAGAGCCATTTATATCAGTTCCACAAAGGTTTGAAGAGTTTTGCAAAGTATCACATTGACAGTTGTAACCACATCTTTGGCTGTGCTTTGGAAATGGAAAATAGTATTCTAATGGATGAACCTCCAAATATCAAGATCTCATTCAACAACCTCACCATTATATCTAATCCTGTAGCAAGACCCAATGTCTTATCTGTAGCTCCTGGTTCTGCTCTTAGGAGCTGCCCCAATAGATGTCTCATAAGTTGCTTGGGGAGACTGCACTCTTCCAGACCTTTATCAGAAGAGTGTTTCCCTAAAACAGAGATAATTGAGAATGACATTAGGATGTAGTAAGTGAAACCAGTGGCTTCATTCTTATTGGCAGTTTGTGTATGATGGCAACATATTTGAAGATATTAATCCATGTTTCCAAGAGGTCATCTAATTAAATTATTTCTCTCATGACCTAAAGACCTTTCCCCTATCCTGGTTCAATCAGATAGACATGGTCACCTAGAAACACAGGTTCTATTAGACTAAAAAAATGATGGATTAAGGGGGAATGATTTGAAAGCATACTTGAAAAATTTTAAAGTTTTAGTTAAATGTTGTCATGAATGGGGAAGAATAAGAGAGGAGACATAGGAACCATACAGATATGAGTATACAGAGAGGTGATGTTTCTATGGCATGACCAAATGCTTTAATAGTCCATTCATTAGGTTGTTTTTAAAATATGTAATGACCAATTAATATTTTACACAGCGGCAAGAACATACAATGGGGTAAAGATAGTTTATTCAATAATGGTGTTGGGAAAATTGGACAGATACATAAAAAAAGAGAAACTAGGCCACCAACTAATACCACATACAAGAATAAACTTGAAATGGATGAAAGACTTAAATGTAAGTCACAAAACCATAAAACTATAGAAAAAAGCATTGTAAAATTTAAGAAATTTCTCATAGCAATATTTTTGTCTATATATTTCATTGGGCAAGGGAAATAAAGGAAAAATAAACAAATGGGACTACATAAAAGTAAAAAAGACAGATTTGCTGTTATATTTCTTTTTATTGTATAGCAAAAGAAACCATCAACAAAATGAAAAGGGAGCCCACTGTATGGGTGAACATATTTTCCAATGATACATATGAAAAGGGGTTAATTTCCAAAATATATAGAGAACAAATAACACAACACAAAAACAAACAAACAAAACCCAAACCCAAACAATACAATTAAAAAATGGGCAAAGGACCTGAATAGACAATTCTCCAAAGACGACATACAGATGGCCAAAAGACATAGGAAAAAATGCTCAAAGTCACTAATCATCAGAAAGATGCAAATTAAGAAATCAAGATGGCAGCATAGGTAAACACCTAACTTCAGCCTCACACAACAATTTCAATAAAATACAACTAAAATACAAAATGGACATTACCCAGCACTACAGGAAAGTCGACTGACTGGAAATTCTACAATGAGAAGGAAAGAGAAAACCAGAGGGAAAATCAGAGGAGCTGTAAAGGCCTAAGGTATGGAGACACATTGTGCTTGCTGAGAGGACGGAGCCGGAGAGGAGTGGGGAGGCTGAGTGCCTGGCTGGCATTCCCTAGCGGGAAGGAGATAAAAGCTCCAGACTGTGCTGAACCCCAGTTCTGACAGCACTGAACCCCAATTCTGGGCTAGACCCTGAGGACCCAGACACATATGGAAGGAGTCTGGGCTGTAAGGTGGAACCTCAGGGGAGCAGTGAAAGGCAGTCCCAGAAACACACACATTGCACTCAGAGGACAGACTGTTGACTCTGCTGCTAGATTGCCCTAGTGGGAAGGAAACAAAAGCTCCGAACTGTGCTGAGCCCTAGTTCCAACTGCACTGAACCCCAGTTCTAGACCAGACCCTGGTGACCCAGGCTCATGCAGAGAAAGCCTGGGCTATAAGGCAGAAACTCAGGGGAGCGGCAAAAGGAAGTCCCGGAAGCGCGCACATTGAGTGCAGAGAACGGACGGTTGACTGTGCCCCTGGATTGCCCTAGCAGGAAGGAGATAAAAGCTCCAGACTGTTCTAAACCCCACTTCCAACCCCACTTCCAACTGAACTGAACCCCAGTTCCAGGCTCATTGGGGGAGAGCCTAGACTGTTTGGTAGTGGGCGAAACTCGAGGGCACTCTCAGAGGTGCTTGCAGCAAGTACCGAAGGACACTGAGGAACACTGAGACTCAGGAGCCTCATAAGGCGGGCTGATGGAAGCCAAGGTTGTAGGCTCCACCCTGAAACTTTGCCCCATCCAAGCTGAACACAGAGACTTTTAAGCCTACCAACTCAGGGAAGCTGTGAAAATGCTGAGATAAGGAAACAGATCACAAATGAAAGAAATGGAGGACAAAAAGCGACCAGATATAGAGTTCAAAACTACGCTTATAAGGTTTTTCAAGAATTTCCTAGAAAAGGCCGACATAATAAATGAGATCTATGAGAATATGAAAAGGGATCAACTAGAAATAAAGAATACATTGTCTGAAATAAAAAATATTATACAGAATCCTAAAAACAGAATGGAAAATCACAAGAACCAAGTCAAAGATTTGGAACATAAAGAGCCAGAAGACACTCTTCAACAGAAGCAAGAAGACAAGAGAATCCAGAAAATTGAAGATAATGTAAGAAACCTCTGGGATAACTTCAAGCGAACCAACATCAGAATTATGGGGGTCCCAGAAGAAGAGAGAGAGCAAGATACCGAAAACATACTGGAAGAAACAGTGACAGAAGCTGAAACCGGTTTGGCTCAGTGGATAGAGCATCAGCCTGCAGACTAAAGGGTCCCGGGTTTGATTCCGGTCAAGGGCATGTGCCTTGATTGCAGGCACATTCCCAGTGGGGGTGTGCAAGAGGCAGCTGATCGATGATTCTCTCTCATCGATGTTTCTAACTCTCCATCACTCTCTCTTCCTTTCTGTAAAAAAATTAATAAAAATATATATATATTAAAAAAAATAGTGACAGAAAACTTCCCCCACCTGGTGAAAGAATTAGACTTACAAGTCCAGTAAGCACACAGAACCCCAAACAAAAGGAATCCAAAGAGAACCACACCAAGACACATCATAATTAAAATCCCAAGAGCAAAAGACAAAGAGAGAATATTAAAAGCAGCAAGAGCAAAGAAGGTAGTTACCTATAAAGGAGCACCAATACGATTGTTAGCTGATTTCTCAACAGAAATCATGCAGGCCAAACAGGAATGGCAAGAAATATTCAAGGTGATGAATATCAAGAACCTGCAGCCAAAAATAATCTCCCAGCAAAGCTATCATTCAGAATCAAAGGTCAGATAGAGTTTCACTAATAAAAAAAAGTTAAAGAAGTTTATCACTGCCAAACCAATTATATGAGTTGCTGAAGGGGGTTCTTTAGGAAGAGGAAGAAAATAAAGATAAAAATTATGGGGGGGCGGAGCTTGAAGATGGCGACCGAACAGTCAGACCTATTCTGACTCTGGTCCCAGAACGGATAAAGGGGGCTTCTGAGTCGCTCAGGGAGAGTTGATTGGCAGCTAAGGGACAGCGGAGCTCTCAAGGAGGGTAAGGGAGAGTCCGCTGGACAGGATTTCCTGACCAAGTGGCCAGGACGGCCGCGGCAGCAGCAGCAGCAGCAGCAGCAGCAGCAGCAGCAGCAGCAGCGGCGGGGGCAGCGGAGGCAGCGTGCGGTGGGCTGCGGGCGTGGAGGAAGGGCTGCATTGTCTTGCCAGGAAGGAAAGAGCTTCTCTGAGGCTTGGAAAACGCACAGCCCGGAGGTCCATCGAGCAGCTGAGACTCCCAGAGCTGCGCAGACACGTGGATTCCGGGGAGATCTTCAGTCACCCACGGAAAGGTCAGAGTTTGCGGGGATAGCCTAAGGGATCTGGGTTCCGCGGCGGCGAGCTCCGGCCCCGCCTCCACTACGGCAGCCGGGGAGCTCCGGCCCGCCTCTGCTACGGTAGCCGGGGAGCTCCAGCCCTGCCTCCACTGTAGACGGGTGCGCGAACTACAGCCCGCGGAGGCGGAGCGGAGCCCAGAGAAGGCTACAGCGACACCTAGTGCTGGGTTTGAAGTAATCCCCCCCAGAAGAGGGGCTTTTTTAAAACGCCAGGGGACAAGGGACAGTGTGTTAAGAATAGCGGCTGTCCCGCCAAGGGCGGAACATCTGGACACCTTGGCACCGGTTCCCATTCATCCCCTTGCTTCTGAATACTAGAGAAGAACTGCCCAGTTGGGCATAGCCGGGGAAATTGTAGGGGGAATTTGCCTTCTGGAAACAAGGGATTGGAGCCAGAAGACATAGTCCTGGAGCCAGCTAGAGCCATAGAGAAAGAAGGCCAGAGCAACCAAAAAGACTGGGAGGTCAAACCGGAAACACTGACACCTAAGAGCCGAATTACAAACTGCCTTTTTTTTTTTTTTCTTTTTCTTTTTTTTCTTTTTTTTTTTTTTTTTTTTTTTTTTTTTTTTTTTTTCTCTTTTTTCTTTTTATTAATCAAAAATAAACGGACACAAATAACTAAGATATAACCTGCTTAAAA
Organism: Pipistrellus nathusii; assembly: GCA_963693515.1. Lineage (NCBI taxonomy): Eukaryota > Metazoa > Chordata > Mammalia > Chiroptera > Vespertilionidae > Pipistrellus > Pipistrellus nathusii. The sequence goes on from OY882858.1 coordinate 108,789,418, forward strand.
TTAAGGTTTACCTTACAAAACTCAGGTGCAGTGGAATGCTGGGGACTGCAAGACTGTCTGGTCTGAGAATCAGGAGTGCCAAATACATTATCAGAGGAAGTGAATGACCACTACTGGACATTTTTATGCTAATTTTACTATTCTTTATTTTATTTTCATTTTTTACATCTTTTATTTAATTTTCACTTTTTATAGCATTTACTTAAGAAAAATTTTTTCTATTTTTTTCCTTACTTCATTTTACCTTTTCAATTATTACATTTTTCAATCTTTATCATCACTATTACTACTGCTATTTTGCAATTTTTGTTTCTTTCCTTTTTTTTTTTTTTTTTTTTTTTGTTCTTTGTTTTTTCTTGTTTGTTTGTTTGTTTGTTTGTCTGTTTGTTTCCTCTCCAGTACCATTTTATTTTATTTTTTTTCTGTATTTTACATTGGGAATAACCTCCATTCTATTATAATCACTACTTTAGCATCATTCAACCCTATCTCAACTTGACCTTTACACCATCACTCTCTTACTAAACTTTACCCTTTTAGTCAACGGTTTATCCTATCCCTTTCCGGCCCTAGATTTTCCTATATTCTTTCTGTATACCCCTTGCTAAAGCTCTCACTATACGTATAGACCTAAGTTCCAACCCCTGATCCAAGTGTATAAATACCAATTTCTGTACTATATTAACTAGTTAAAAAAAAACAAAAACTGTTCTCCCCTCTATCCTTTGCGCATTGTTTGTGTGAGGGTTGATTATTGTGAATTTTTATGCTTTTTAGTGAAATGGTTATGCTTATTCCTGTGTTGTTATTGTTGCATTGTATTTTTTTTTTTAAAAATCCTCTGTTTTTGTTTGTTTCTATTACTTCTGTATATCATAGACTTACTTAATAATAGTGGATATTGTAGTTTGTATTAATCTCCAAGTATTGTTACTGGCATTGGCTGGGTTCAGTAGTTGTTCTATGGCAATTTTCTCCACATATATATAGTTTGTTTCCCATTTCTCTTTTAGTTTGCTTCTTCTCTCCCTTTCTTTCTCTCTCTCTCTCTCGCTCTCTCTCTCTCTCTCCTTTCTTTTTTTCCCTGTTTTCCAACTTTATTTTGTCATTACTTTTTTTCTTCTCTTTATATCTCTTTATCCTTCTTTTTTTATTTTATTTTCTTAATTTTTTTTTACATTTTAATTTTATAAAAAATTTTCTTTATTTTATTTTTACCTTTCTTCCTTCTCCCCTAACCCCTAAGTTGCCTTTCTCTAGTGGTCACCTTTATTTGAGGTTATTAATATTGTAAATACATTCCTGTTAAGTGCCTCTTGTGTTGTACCTGGTAGTGTTGTATATTGTACCTTTAAATCAACGCAGCAGAAGGAACACCACATAACCAGACACCCTGAAAAGAGAGGCTATGGGGAGACAAAAACATAGTCTGCACATAAAAGAAAAGCAGGCATCACCAGAAAAGGAAGTAGAGTCAGAGGCAACCAGCCTAACAGAGCAAGAATTCAGAATAATGATCATAGGATGGCTAAAAAGAATGGAAGAGAAATTTGACAATAACCAAGAAGAAATGAGGAAGAACCACGAGGAATTGAAGAAGAACCAAGAGGAAATGAAAAATGACATCGCTACCATGAAGAACTCAATAGAAAGCATCAAGAGTAGACTAGATGAAGCAGAGGACCGCATCAGTGAGCTAGAAGATAAGATGGAAAAATATACCCAAGTAGAGCAACTTCTAGAAAAAAAGATTAAAAAGCAGGAGGAGAGCCTACGGGAGCTTTGGGACAATACAAAACAAAATAATATTCGAATAATAGGGGTTCCAGAAGGAAAGGAAACTGAGGTAGACATGGAAAAAGTATTTCAAGAAATAATGACAGAAAACTTTCCTGAAATAGAGAAGAAAAAACCCACACAAATCCAAGATGCTCGCAGAGTCCCAAGCAAAATGAATCCCAGAAAACAGACTCCAAGGCATATTATAATTAAATTGGCAAACAACAACGACAAAGTAAGAATCTTAAAAGCAGCCAGAGAGAGACAGAAAGTTACATACAAAGGAACCCCCATCAGACTAGCAACTGATTTCTCAACGGAAACTTATCAGGCCAGAAGGGAATGGGATGAAATATACAAAGTCATGCAAAGAAAGGGTCTGAATCCAAGAATACTGTACCCAGCAAGGCTATCAATCAAAATTGAAGGGGAAATCAGGAGCTTCACAGACAAAAAAAGACTGAAGGAATTTATCTCCACCAAACCAGCAATGCAAGAAATGCTAAGGGGTCTACTGTAAAAATAAAGAAATATTAAGTGAAGAAGGAACACAGGGGTATAGATTAAAAATGGCATCAAATGAGTACCTATCATTAATAACTTTAAATGTAAATGGTTTAAATGCTCCAATAAAAAGACATAGGGTAACAGATTGGATAAGAAAACAAGACCCATACATCTGTTGTCTACAAGAAACCCACCTCAGAAAAAAAGATGCACACAGACTGAGGGTGAAGGGATGGAAAAAAGTTTTCCAGGCAAATGGAAATGAAAAAAAAGCTGGGGTAGCAATACTTATATCTGACAAATTAGATCTCAGATTGAAGGACATAATAAGAGATAATGAAGGCCACTTCATAATTCTAAAGGGAACAATCCAACAAGAAGAAATTACCCTGGTAAATATATATGCACCCAATACAGGAGCAACCAAATACATAAAAAAACTGCTGGAGGACATTAAGGGAGAGATTCATAGCAATACAATCATAGTAGGAGATTTTAATACCCCTCTGTCACCCTTTGACAAATCATCTAAACAAAAAATCAGCAAAGAAATATCAATCCTAAATGACTCACTAGACCAGATGGAATTAATTGACATCTTCAGAACACTCCACCCCAAAGCCGCAGAATATACATTCTTCTCAAGTGCACATGGGACATTCTCAAAGATAGACCACATTTTGGGACATAGGCAAAGTCTCTTCAAATTTAAGAAGATAGAAATCGTATCAAGTATCTTCTCAGACCATAATGGCATAAAACTGGAAATTAACTACAATAAAAATAATCCAAAGAAATCAAACACATGGAGATTAAACAGCATGCTATTAAACAAGGACTGGGTTACCAGAGAAATCAAGGAAGAAATTAAAAACATCCTGGCAACAAATGACAATGAAAACACAACAATCCAAAATCTATGGGACACAGCAAAAGCAGTTTTGAGAGGGAAGTTCATATCCTTACAAGCCTATTGCAAAAAACTAGAAAAAAGGGTAACAGATGATCTAACTCTACAACTCAAAGAATTAGAAAAGGAGCAACAAGAAAAGCCCAGTGTAAGCAGAAGGAAGGAAATAACAAAAATCAGAGCACAGATAAACGACATAGAGACCAAAAAAACAATACATAAGATCAACAAAACCAAGAGCTGGTTTTTTGAAAGAATAAACAAGATAGATGAACCTCTAGCCAGGCTAACCAAGAAACAAAGAGAGAGGACCCAAATAAACAAAATCAGAAATGAAAGAGGTGAAATAACAACAGACCCCACCGAAATACAACAGATTGTTACAAAATACTACGAACAACTCTATTCCAACAAACTGAACAACCTGGACGAAATGGACATATTCCTAGAAAAATACAACCTTCCAAAACTCAATCAGGAAGAATCTAAAAATCTTAATAGACCAGTGACGTGGGAAGAAATTGAAACAGTCATCAAAAAGCTTCCAGCAAACAAAAGCCCAGGGCCTGATGGCTTCACAGGAGAGTTTTACCAAACATTCAAGGAAGAACTAAAACCTTTCCTCCTCAGACTATTCCAAAAAATCCAAGAGGAAGGAACACTTCCAAACTCCTTCTATGAAGCCAGCATCACCCTAATACCAAAACCAGATAAAGACAACTCAATGAAAGAGAATTACAGGCCAATATCCCTCATGAACATAGATGCCAAAATCCTCAACAAAATTCTAGCAAATAGACTCCAGATGAACATCACAAAGATCATACACCATGACCAAGTAGGATTTATTCCAGGAATGCAAGGATGGTACAATATCCGCAAATCAATAAACGTGATACATCACATAAACAAACTGAAAGATAAAAATCATATAGTCATATCAATTGATGCAGAAAAAGCATTTGATAAAATCCAACACCCTTTCCTGATAAAAACTCTTAACAAGGTGGGAGTACAAGGATCATACCTCAACATAATAAAAGCTATATATGATAAACCCACAGCCAACATTATACTCAATGGGCAAAAACTAAAACCATTCCCTCTAAGAACAGGAACAAGACAGGGATGCCCACTCTCGCCACTCCTGTTTGACATAGTACTGGAAGTACTAGCCATTGCAATTAGACAAGAGGAGGAAATAAAAGGCATCCAAATTGGAAAAGAAGAAGTAAAGTTATCCTTATTTGCAGATGACATGATACTGTACATAAAAAACCCAAAAGACTCCATTAAAAAACTAATTGACTTAATAAATGAATTTGGCAATGTAGCAGGATACAAAATTAATGCCAAGAAATCCACGGCATTTCTATACACCAACAGCGAAACTATAGAAATAGAGATTAAAAAAGCAATTCCATTTACCATCGCACCAAAAAAATTAAGGTACCTAGGAATAAATTTAACTAAGGAAGTAAAGGACCTATATGCAGAAAACTACATGACACTGAAAAAAGAGATAGAGGAAGATGTAAAGAGATGGAAGAATATACCATGTTCATGGATCGGTAGAATCAACATCATCAAAATGTCCATACTTCCTAAAGCAATCTATAGGTTCAATGCACTCCCCATTAAAATACCAACGGCATATTTCACCGACCTAGAAAGAACTCTCCAAAAGTTCATTTGGAACAATAAAAGACCCCGAATAGCCACAGCAATCCTGAGAAAGAAGGGTAAAGTAGGAGGGATCTCAATACCAGACTTCAAACTGTATTACAAAGCCACTGTTCTCAAAACAGCCTGGTACTGGCACAAGAACAGACATATAGATCAATGGAATAGAATCGAGAACCCAGATATCAACCCAAATCACTATGCTCAATTAATATTTGACAAAGGAGGCACGAATATACAATGGAGTCAAGACAGTTTCTTCAATAAATGGTGTTGGGAAAATTGGGTAGACACATGCAAAAGAATGAAACTAGATCACCAACTTACACCATACACAAAAATAAACTCAAAATGGATACAGGACTTAAACATCAGACGGGAAACCATAAAAATACTAGAAGCATCCGCAGGCAGCAAAATCTCAGACGTATGCCAAAAGAACTTCTTCACTGATACTGCCCCTAGGGCAATGGAAGCTAAAGAGAAAATAAACAAATGGGACTACATCAAAATAAAAAGTTTTTTTACAGCAAAAGAAACCATCAACAAAACAACAAGAAAGCCCACGGTATGGGAGAATATATTTGCAAATAATACCACGGATAAAGGTTTAATCTCCAACATCTACAGACAGCTGATACAACTAAATAAAAGGAAGATGAATGATCCAATTAAAAAATGGGCAATGGACCTAAATAGAATATTTACAAAAGAAGACAGAAAGAAGGCCAAAAGGCACATGAAAACATGCTCAAAGTCACTAATTATCCGAGAGATGCAAATCAAAACAACAATGCGGTACCATCTCACACCTGTCAGAATGGCCAACATCAACAAATCAACAAACGACAAGTGTTGGCGAGGTTGCGGAGAAAAAGGAACCCTCGTGCACTGCTGGTGGGAATGCAGACTGGTGCAACCACTGTGGAGAACAGTGTGGAGTTTCCTCAAAAAACTGAGAATGGAACTCCCATTTGACCCAGTAATCCCACTTCTTGGAATATATCCCAAGAAACTAGAAACACCAATCAGAAAGGATATATGCACCCCTATGTTCATAGCAGCACAATCTACAATAGCCAGAATCTGGAAACAGCCGAGGTGCCCGTCAGCTGATGATTGGATCCAAAAACTTTGGTACATCTACACAATGGAATACTATGCTGCCATAAAAAAGAAGGAATTCTCATCATTTGCAGCAACCTGGATGGAATTGGAGAACATCATGCTGAGTGAAATAAGCCAATCAATGAAAGAGAAACACCACATGACCCCACTCATTTGTGGATAATAAAGATCATTATAAACTGATGAACCAAAAGATAGATATAGAGACAGTAAAGCAACAAGCAGATTGTCAAATTACAACGGGGAGGGGAGGAGGGTCTGGAGGAGACAATAAATCAACCCAAGGACTTGTATACCTGCATATAAGTACAACCAATGGACATAAAACTCTGGGGAGGGAGGGGATACATGGGAGGGAAGGAGGGGGGCAAAAAAAAAATCAATAAAATATGTAAAATAAAAAAAAAATAAATAAATAAATAAAAAAAAAAAAAAAAAAAAAAAAAAAAAAAGATAAAAATTATGAACAACAAATACGTAACTATCAACAAATGAATCTAAAAACCAAGGGAATTAAAACTTCTGATGAACAATATTAACTGGTGAATATTATAGAATCAGAGGTAGGGAAGGGAGTGAACTGACAATTCTCAGGGAAATGGGGAGTTGGGGGTGTGGGAAGAGACTGAACATAAACTGTGCACCTAAGATGAGGACAATGGGGAAAAGGCAGAGGGTGGGGTGGGAACCTGGTCGAGGGGAGCAATGGAGGGGGAAAAAATGAGGAACATTTGTAATAAAATGAACAATAAAGATTTATTAAAAAAAAAGAAAGATGCAAATTAAAACCACAATGAGATATCACCACACTCCTGTCATAATGGCTATCACCAATAAATCAACAACAAAAAAAAGTGTTGATGAGGCTGTGGAGAAAAAGGAGCCCTTGAGTACTGTTGGTGAGAATGAAGACTGGCACAACCACTGTAGAAAACAGTATGGAGTTACTTCAAAAAATTAAAAATGGAGCTTCCTTTTGACCCAGCGATCCTAGTTCTGGGAATATATCTTAAGAAACCCGAAACACTAATTTGAAAAAATATATACACCCTATGTTCATTGCAATGTTATTTATAACTAGAGGTCCAATGCACAAAATTAATGCAAGAGTAGGCCTTCCTTCTCCTGGATGGTGGCACTGGCTTCCCTACCTCTGGCACCCAGGACCCGGGCTTACCTCTGGCTTTCAGCACCCAGGTCCTGGGGCTTCTTTGGGGCCACCAGCAGGCATTGGGACCCAGGCTTCCCTCGCAGCCCTGGCTTCGTCTGGAAGGATGTCCAGACTAATTCGCATATTATACTTTTATTATTAAAGATAGCCAAGATGTGAAAACAGCGCAAGTGCCCATCAGTAGATGACTGGATAAAAAAGCAGTGGTACATTTACACAATGGATTACTGCTCAGCTGTTCAAAAGAAGGAAATCTTGCCTGGCTGGTGTGGCTCAGGGGTTGAGCATTGACCCATGAATTAGGAGGTTACAATTTGATTCCCAGGTTGGAATGCAGGAGGCAGCCAGTCAATAATTCTCTCTCGCCATTGATGCTTCTATCTCTCTCTCCCTTCCTCTCTCTGAAGTCATTAAAAACTTTTTTTTTAAAAGAAGGAAATCTTACCTATTGTAAGATTGACAGCATGAATGGGCTAGAAAGTATTATGCTAAGTGAAATAAGCCAGTCAGGGAAAGACAAATACCATATGTTATTATATGTGGATTCTAATGAACAAAGTAAACTATGAATCAAATAGAAACAGAGTCATGGGTACATGGAACAGACTGATAGCTGACAGAGAGAAGTGGGGTTGTGGGCTGGATGAAAGAAGGTAAAAGGATTAAGCAAAGTTTTATAATATATATATATATATATATATATATATATATATATATATAGACAACCCCATGAAAAGGGGGTTGGAGGGAGGTGGAAGTGGGCAAAGGGAGGTATATGGGGATGGAAAGAAACTGCTTTGGGGCAATGGGCACACAATGTAGTATGCAGATGATATTTTATTGAGTTGTATACTTGAGACCTGTTTGGTTTTATGAACCAGTGTCATCCCAATAAATTCAATTAAAAATAGTTAGTGATCATTCCATTCATTCATGATAATTTTTACTATTTATGGAGCTGAACTTAAATGACTGTCAACCAATAGGGCTACATCTTTTCAGTGTGCTTTCCTCAATCCACCTCTGAGGCAAGGGTGACTATTTTGGGCTTATACACTTCCTACATGCTGAGGACAGAGCTCAGGAGAATAGTAGTCTCAGCCTGTTAGACATACTGCTTTACTTTTAAGGTCTCATCAATCTGAGCATTTCAAAGTGTTTTTACTTTCTTGCTGGTTATGGTATAAATTACAGAGGTTGGAGGTGGTAAAACAGAGCATTTGTATCTCTATTGCTATATCACGTAATAACAAATTATGCCATATTTTTTATTCTTTATTAGTTTAAGGTAACACATTCTATGTTAATTCATCATAGTTCTTTTACTGTAATAATAATGTGCACGAGTCTAGGAATAATTTTACCTTAACTCTATAACTCAGCTCTCCCAAGCTATTGCTAGTGCAACCAATTTAAAGATTGGTATAAATATATGTTACATTAGCCTTACGCATGATGAGTTTTTTAAACAATATATAAATAAAGGAAACTGTCCTTCTATTGCAAGTTGAAGCTACAGATGTTCTTGGGATATAATAGTGACTGTAATTACAAACTCAAAGAAAATAAGCCTAGGTTATAAGGTTGAATGCATCTTTTATGAGCGAGTAAATTCTTTTATCTGTGAGTAAATCAGGCTTTTTAATACCAAGTAAGTGGTTGGTAATACCAATTAAGTAATTTGCTAATTGTTCTATGGAGCTATTAGTTAGATAATTTCTATCGAATGACTCCCCTATAGCTTCAATAGACTATATCTTCTAAAAAAATATCTAAAGTGATAAAACTTTTACTAGTCATAGGGGTAATAACTCTCCAAAGAGTCTTGTGGGATATACTTATTCCATTCATAGTAGAATAATCCAGATGGTCTCAAATTTTGTTCCCAACCTTGTAGATAATACAGTGAGCGGAATAAAGATTTACATTATTTAGCTCAAATTATTACATATGAAATAATAGGCTTTCTTTTCTTCTGGCCAGACAGCAGGGACTCTGGCTGGCCATTAGTAACACTTTATTTTGTACCTGGATTAACACCAGGGTTGGGGATTGTGAAACAATCTACTTTTTTTTAGTTTTGTTATTGTTGTTAACCCTCACCTGACAATATTTTTCCCATTGATTTTTAGACAGAATAGAAGGAGGGGAGGGACAGAGAGAATCATCGATGTGAGAGACACATCAATTGGTTGCCTTCCACATGCACCCTGACGAGGGCCAGGGATTGAGCCTGCAACTGAGCTATATGCTCTTGACTGAAATTGAACCTTCAGTTTGTGGATCAATGCTCCAACTGCTGAACAAAACTGGCCAGGGCAACAATCTACATATTAAAGAGTTGTTGAGACTTTTTCTCGGTCCAGGGTGTGAAATCACAGGCCATGGTTCCAGAGTGCCTTCTTATAATATCTTAGAGTTATTCTTGTTTTCTTTACAGTTATGTCATGTTTATTATCCAGCATCTTGAATGCTTCTATACATCACTCTCCTAAGAGATGATCCAAAAACTAATAGAGGTAAAATCATGTTTAGAAACAAACTGAAAATTAGAGTTCACAAATTAAACATTAATTATCAAGAGAATCTATAACAATGATGAAGGTGTGGACACTCTTGGTGATCTTTCCTGCAGCTTTGGCTGAGAGAGGATCAGAAGATTGAGAGTAAAAAAATAAAATAAAATAAACAACACAAAAATAAAAAAAATATAAATATCCCACCCCAACCAACCAACCAACCAACCAACCAAACAAACAAACAAAAAACACCTCTCCACACTTCTAGAAAATAATTGACAATTCTACAGTTATGGTAGGATTAGAACTGGTTTTAAACCTATCATTGATTTGTGACAATGATTACTAATAGATAGTGGCTTCACTCCACTGAACACACTTTTAAAGCTGACATAAAATTGCTGCCTTTGTAACATAAATACGCTTTTAAGGTTGATGTCAACTCACGCTCACCTCTATAATCAATAAGTATGTCCCAAGAATTCTTTATAAGATAAGAAGTTTGTTCTGCCCAGTCCACATAGCTTTTTAGTACTTAAAATAAGCATTAATTTTATCTTTGTGCTCTCAGTTTTAGATTTTAAATAGTGGTCTCAATCTTTGACAGGGGATATGAAACAAATATTGCTCATTTATTCATGGCAGTAACTTCAAATATTAAAATACAAAGCTTGTTTTCCCCCTTTTAGTATAATTTTCTACTCCGGATCTCTGAGAACCAAAGTAATGTCTAGACAGGATCTCGACCTTGTCAGGTGAGAGAAAATTTTATTGTTCACTTTCAAAGAGGATGTTTAAGGTAAGTGGATAGAGGTTGGCAATTTCTGTGTCATGAAGAGTTTATGGAACATTACTGTCAGGTGTTTTGTGTCTTCCTGCTACCTCACACAAGAAGAGGAGAATGTTCTACCTATCCTATTATGTCCTGAAATTAGGTTCCCAAAGAAATTCTCTTTTAAGATTAGACGTATTTTTAATATAGGCACTGTGGTAGCTTCTTGTATAGAGCTCTCTGAGAAATAGAACACATAGGCATAACCAATTTCTGGAACTGGGAGGACAGCAGAAAACTGGCAGAGTGCACAGCCTGTCTAAAGAAGGCAAAGAGCCCCTAGGTTTTTGTGGAGCTGAGTTTGGACTAGTTGATATTAATACTTTTACTAGAGATATAGAGCAGGCCAAAAAAAAAAAATATGTGGGGCTGTAGACTGGTTTTATAGAGAGGTTATGGAGTACTCAACCAACGGGGAGCGGAAGTGACAAACTGCAATATTTCTCCTGAAAATAAGCAGTTTAAGAGATACTGGATGTTCAATGACCATTAAACCTGCCATAAGAGGGAGCCAGCAGTGGAGCCACCAGCAGCAGAAGACATGTCCATGGGGATGCTAGTAGCCAGGGCCGGAAGAAAAGGGGCTGTGAGCCAGCTGTGCTCACTGGCTCTTATAAGCAGACTCTCTCTTCTTTATTGACTTTTTGCCAGGAAGCAGAGAACTGGCTCATCTGGGAGTTTGCTAGTAGAGTGAAGAGGGTACAGGGGAAGAAAGCTAAAAACAAACCCTTGAACTGTGAATTGTGACTGAGATAGTACTTGAATTTTACTGAAAGGGAAAAATTTTTAAACTAAAAGTGACTTGAAATCTATACTAATAAAAAGGTAATGGTCATGACTCTCACAGTAACAACTGAACAGCAGGCTGCATGGGGCGATCAGGCTTGCAGGGGGGTTAGCAAGGGATGACCAAATGACTCACCAGCAGGCTGCATGGAGCAACCAGGTCGGCAGGGGGGGGCAGTGAGGGGCAACCAAGCCAGTGGAGGGAACAGTTGGGAGCAACCAGGCTGGCAGTCAGAGGTGGTAAAGGGTGATCAGATTGGGAAGGGGGGAAGTTAGGGGCAATCAGCAGGCAGGCAGGTGAGCATTTAAGAGCTAGCAGTCCTGGATTGTGAGAGGGATGTCCGACTGCTGGTTTGGGGCCAATCCCCAGGTTTAAACTGGCAGTCAGACTTCCCCCGAGGGGTCCTGGATTAGAGAAGGTGCAGGCCGGGCTGAGGGGATCCCTTCACCTCATGCACGAATTTCATGCACCGGGCCTCTAGTTTATTATATTATATTTGACTGTGTTTATAACAATGGGATAGACTAAGTAGTCTTTTTTCAAGCTGAGTAAGAGTTCAGAACCAAGAAGATTATGTACAGTTGTATAGTCAAGATAGACTCATTTTGTAGATTACTGTCTTGATGCCTTTTTAATTCATATGTGCTGTAACACTCACTGTCCCACATCTAGCAGAGCTCTTCCTTCTCTATTTACTCCTGTGCTGGAAGTCCCACTAATCCTAACAGAAGGGCTATGGAGTGGCAGGGTACAGTCTGAGAGTCTTGAGCTCAATGTTTTAGGGCTGGCTGAGGAGCTAGCCATGTGGAGAGTCATGTGAAGAGTGAAAGGAAGACCAAACAGGAGTTATCCTTGAATCTCCCCTTTCTCTCATGTCCTTCAACCCATCTCCAAAAATAAATCTGGAATCTCTCCACACCTGTAGTGTATACAAAGTTCCTGAGATAGAAAGAACTTGATGATTTACAGGAGGAGTGACCAGAGGCTCCAGAGAAAGGTGGAGAGGGATGGAAACATAGATGGGGGTTGATACTATAAGCCATTGTGGAAAGGTTAAGGAGTTTAGATTTTATTCCATGTGAAACAGGAAGTTACAGAAAGGTTTTAAGAACTGCCTGGCTGGTAAGGCTCAGTGGTTGAGCATCAACCTAAGAATCAGGAGATAATGGTTTGATTCCTGGTAGGGGTACATGCCCGGGTTGTGGACTTGATCCCCAATAAGGGGTGTGCAGGAGGCAGCCGATTGATGATTCTCTCTCATTATTGATGATTTTCTCTCTCTCTTCGTCTCTCTCTCTCTCTCTCTCCCTCTCTCTCTCCCTCCCTCCCTCCTTATCTGAAATAAATAAAAATATTTTTTAAAAAAGAAAAGAAATGGCTTGCTCAAAACATGTGTTAGGATTATTTTTGAATCCATATATCTAGTTGGTTGGAGAAGGGCAGTGGAAATGAGATCAGGGATGAGACAGTTATAGTAATCTAGGTAAGAGATAATGGACACCTATCATGCAACTGGTGCAGAGGGACAAAAGGGATTTGGGTAGATTCAAGATGTTTTTGGAGATGGGTTGAGGGGCACAAGAGAAAGGGGGAATGAAAGGATGACTTAGGATCAATTGATAAATAAGATGCAGAGTATCATTTTGGATATGTTAAAATGAGATATTTGTAAGACTTTTAAGTAAAACTTTTAAATAGCTATTGTCTGAGTCTGGGGCTCAGAGGAAAAAGTCTGAGGTAGAGATCCAAATTTGGGAATCATTAGCATACAACTAGTCTCCATTTCTGTGAAAATTGATGAGGAGACCTACAGAATGAAGACAGAGGAGAGAGGCACCCAGGAATAAACACTTCAAAATTTTGAGGTAGAGAAAGAAGAGCCATGAAGTAGATGGAGGAGAAATGACCAGTAAGAAAACCTGGAGATAATGGAGTCCTGGAAACCAAGGAAAGAGAAGGTTTGAGATTGGGAAATAATACTGGGAGGTTAAATAAAATCAGAATGGAGAAAAATCCATTAGATTTTGCAGCCCTGGTTTTGGTACTTAAATATAAATGATTGGTTAATATTTTTACTCACATAGTTTTTAAAATTGTTTACTGATAAGGTAATCCAATGAGATACAGTTTGTTATGGTATCTTTATCTAATAAAATAGAAAATTTTAGGTACTTCATTGTACATACGGAATCTCTCTCTCTATAAAACCCTAATATGCAAATAGACTGAATGGTGGAACAAACGAACAACTGGTTGCTATGATGTGTATTGACCACTAGGGGGCATGCGGAACATGGCAGGCATTGGCAGCAGGTAGCAGAGTGCAGAACATGGCAGGTGTTGGGCACAGTGGGATGGTGGAGCAGGTAAGCAGGAGTGCCAGACCAAGATAGGGCAATGGTCACTGTTATTGGGGCGAGCCTCTGGTGGTTACTGAAAATTCTTTGCTCCTGTGTACCATGGTTTCGCCCGGCACTCACACCTAGTGCCAGCGCCAGCCCCGCTTGCACCTGCTGCCTGTGCTGGAGCAGCCGCTCGCACCTGCTGTTGGCGCCCAGCACCGGCCCTGATCGCTTGGTGCTGTCAGGGGGTGCAAGTGATGGCTGCCAGCCCTGATCATCCCTCAGGGTTTTTCTACCTCCCACTGCTCCTGAGGGGCAATCGGGGCAGGCAGTCACCTCTTGCCAATGCCTGGAATCGGTCTCAATCATTTCACACCATCAGTGGGTGTGAGCAGGATCAATGCCATCAGCATGTGGGAGCAGGGTGGTGGCAGGAGCAGGGCTGCCAGGAGAGAGGGGACTAGGGGCTGTGGTGGGAGGGGCTGGGCAGGGGTCTGGAGGATGGACTGAGACCCGCCCCTGAGCCCACTGCAGCCTCAGTTCTTTTCAAGTTGCACAAATTCGCACACTGGGCCCCTAGTTATTTTTATAAATGACTGGCTTTATATTGTTTAATGATTAATGCTTGGGAATTAACTATTAACTAATTATAATACTCTATAAGTGTATCCAAAGTGTCTCTTGGATTCAGCAAATTATTTTTTCAAATTTAAAAATTATTTTTTGTATTTTTAAGTTATTTTCCCTTATTTTTATTATATTTTAAAATCTCTATTGTTAAAAGTATTACATATGTCCTCTTTTTCTCCCATTGAACTCTCCCAGCTCGCCCCTGCCCCCTACCCCAGGCCTTCACCAATAGTAGGTTTTCTATTGTCTGTATGTGTTCCTGGGTTGTGCATATATGCACACAAGTTCATTGGTTGATCTCTTCCCACCTACCCACCCAACCACCCCATCCCATGCCTTCCCTCTAGGGTTTGACATTCTGTTTGATGCTTCTATATCTTTGGATTTATTTTTGTTCACCAGTTTATATTGGTCATTAGATTCCACATATGAGTGAGAGCCTGTGATACTTATCTTTCTCTGACTTGCTTATTTTGCTTAGCATAGTGCTCTTCAGGTCAATCCATACTATTGCAAATTGTAAGTTATTTTTTTTTTTTTTACAGCTGCATAGTATTCTGTTATATAGATGTACCACAGTTTTTAAAAAAAAATCCATTTATTTGCTGATGTGCACTTAAGCTATTTCCAAATCTTAGTTATTGTAAATTGCACTGCTGTGAATATAGAAGCACATGTATTCTTTATGACTGGTGTTTCTGATTTCTTAGGATATGTTACTAGAAATGAGATGACTGGAACAAATGGGAATTCTATTTTTAAATTTTTTAAAAAAATATATTTTTATTGATTTTGTACAGAGAAGAAGGGAGAGAGCTAGAGAGCTAGAAACATCGACGAGAGAGAGTCATCTATCAGCTGCCTCTTGCACACACCCTACTGGGGATATGCCCACAACCAAGGTACATGCCCTTGACCGGAATCGAACCCGGGACCCTTTAGTCCCCAAGCCCACGCTCTATCCATTGAGCCAAACCGGTCTCGGCTATTTTTAAATTTTTTGAGGAAACTCCATACTGTTTTCCACAGTGGCTGCATTCCTACTAGTAGTGTACTAGGGTTTCCTTTTCTCCACATCTTCACCAACACTTGTCCTTTGTTGATGATAGCCATTCTGACAGGTGTGAGGTGGTACCTCCTTGTTTTGATTTGCATCTCACAGATGATTAATGACTTGGAGCATTTTTTAATTTGCCTTTTGGCCTTCTGCATACAGTCCACCTTGGAGAATTGTCTATTTAGGTCCTTTGCCCATTTTTAAAATTGGATTGTTTATCTTCCTTTTGTTAAGTTGTATTAGTACAGTATAAATTTTGGCAATTAACCCCTTGTCAGACTAACATTGGGAAATATGTTCTCTCATGCAGTGGGCTCTTTTGTTGTTTTGTTGATGGTTTCTTTTGCTGTTCAGAAGCATTTTGTTTTGATGTAATCTGTTTATTTTCTTTTTAGTTTCCATTGCTCTAGGAGATGCATCAGTAAACATACTGCTACGAGAAATGTCCGCGATTTTGTGCCTATGGTTTCTTCTAAGATTTTTATGGTGTCTCATCTTACATTTAAGTCTTTTATCCATTTTGAGTTTATTTTTGTGGATGGTGTAAGTTGATGGTCTAGTTTCATTTTTTTGCATGTATCTGTCCAATTTTTCCAACATCATTTATTGAGGAGACTGTCTTGACTCCATTGCATGCTTTTGTCTCCTTTGTCAAGTATTAATTGAGGTTAATGGCTTGGGTTGATTTCTGGGTTCTCTATTCTGTTCCATTGATTACTCGTATATGCCTGCTCTTGTGCCAGAATCAGGCTGGTTTGAGCACAGTGTCTTTGTAGTATAACTTGATATCTAGTATTATGATCCCTCCAACTTTGTTCTTATTTCTCAGATTGTTGTGGCTATTCAGTCTATTTTTTTATTCCATATAAATTTTTGGAGAGTTTGTTCTAGGTCTGTGAAATATGCCACTGGTATTTTAATGGGGATTAAATTGAATCTATAGATTGCTTTGTATAGTATAGACATTTTAATGATGTTGACCCTAACAATCCATAAATACAGTATATTCTTTCACTTGTGAATATCTTCCTTTATCTCTTTTTCAATGTCCTGTAGTTTTATGAGTACAGGTCTTTTAACTCCTTGGTTAAGTTTATTCCTAAGTATCTTAATTTTTTTGTTGCAATGATAAATGGGATTTTTTGTTTGTTTCTCGTTCTAAGAGTTTATTATTGGTGTATAAAAATGTCATACAGTCCTGGCAGGTTAGGCTCAGTGGATAGAGCATCGGCCCACACACTGAAGGGTTCCTGGTTTGATTCTGGCCAAAAGCATGTATGTGGGATTTCTTTGTTGAATTCTAGTTGGTTAAACCATTGAAAGGTCCAAGGGGGAGGAAAAGTTGCACCTTATGCCTCCATTCCTCTGACACTACTTCATACTAGATATGATTTCAATCTTCTTGAATTTGTAATCTTAGCCTCTGTACCAATATGTGTTTTATTTTTTAAAATGATCCATGTGCACTTGAAAAGAATGTATATTCTGTGGCTTTGGGGTGAAATGTTCTGAAGATACCAATTAGTTCCTTCTGATTTAGTGTTTCATTTATAATTGCTGTTTCTTTGTTGATTTTTTGTTTAGAAGATTTATACGGCAATGTCAATGGGGTATTAAAGTCCCTTACTATGACTGTATTGCTGTATATCCTCCCTTGATATCTTCCAGAAGTTTTTTAAAAAAAATGTATTTGGATGCTTCTTCATTAGGTACATATATGTTTACTCAAGTTATATCCTCTTGCCTGAAAAATGTTTTTCCATCCCTTCTCTCACAGTCTGTGTGAATCCTTTGCTCTAAGGTGGGTCTCTTGTAGACAGCAAATATATGGGTCATGTTTTCTTATCCATTCAGTTACCCTATATCTTTTGATTGGTGCATTTAATCTATTTGCATTTAATATTATTATTGACAAGTACCTGTTTGTTGTCATATTTTCCTTAGTGTTTGTGTTTCTTCTTGCCTTTCTCTTCTTTTTACAGTAGTCCCTTTAGCATTTCTTGCATTGCTGGCTTGGTATTGATAAACTCTCTTAACTCTTTTTCGTCTGTGAAGCTTCTGATTCCACCTTCAATTTTGAATGACAGCTTTGCTGGGTATAGTATTCTTGGATTAATTCCTTTCCTTTACATCATTTTGTATATTTCATTCAATTCCCATCTGGCCTGGTGTGTTTCTGTTGAGAAATCAGTTGATATTCTAGTAGGAGATTCCTTGTAAGTAACTTTGTCTTTCTCTTGCAGCCTTTAAGATTCTTACTTTGTCGTTGATGTTCGCCAATTTAATTATGATGTGTCTTGGTGTCAGTCTTTTGGGGTTCAACTTGTTGGGACTCTATGTACTTCTTGGACTTGGATAGTTTTTCTTACCAATATCAGGGAATTTTTCTATTATTATTTCTTCAAACAGGTTTTCTATTCCTTATTTTTCTTTCTCTCCTTCTAGTATCCCTATAAAGCTAATGTTATTTCTTTTTGTGTTGTCCCAAAGCTCCCTTAGGATCTCCTCTTGCTTTTTAAGTCTTCTTTCTAGTTGCTGCTGTGTTTGTATGTTTTTATATCTTGTCTTCTAATTCACTGATTCAGTCCTCAGCCTTTTATAGTCTACTGGTTAAGCCTTCCATTGTGTTCTTTATTGCAGCTATGTCATTCTTCATTTACTCTTGGTTTCTTTTCATGTTGGTGACATTTTCATTCAGCTTCTTATAGTTCTCATTGAGTTGTATTTGCCCTTGAGTTGTGTGTATTTGTCATCCAGCCATTTAAACATTCTTATAACCATTACTCTGAATTCTATCTCTGATAAGCTGCTAGCCTCAAATTTAACCCCTTTTCTGGTTATTTCTCTTTTTCTCTCCTTTGGGAATTGCTTTTTTATCTTCTCATGTTTTCCTGTAATGTTTTAATTGTAGATCCAATTGCTTTGCTGACCAGGTTCTTTTGGAGATGGTGCTACTGGTGTAATCTCTCAATTCTCCTGGGTTTGATAATCTAGTGTAGCTTCCTACTCAAGCTATTTGGTTTCTTTTGATGTAGGCCTGAGAGCTTGAGAAGCACAACTGTGGTGTCTAGAAGTCAGCCGCTGTGGAGGGGAGTGTCCCAATTTTTGCTGTCTTGCACCCTTAATTGTAATCACATGTGCCCAGCAGGGACTCCCAGTAGCCCCTAGGAACCATCTGTTGGAGTGTTAGGGCTTAGGGAACCTGCTCTTTGGAAAGGGGTGACTGTGGTGGCTAGAGTTCTGCAGTCATGGGGTGGGCTGTTGCACCTGTGGTGGATAGGCACTTATTTCCAGAAGTGGCACACAGGAGCACCCGGGGTACGTTTGCCAGCAAGGCACACTGAAGGACTCTTAAGGGCTCTGGCAGTGTAGCTGTGCAATTGAGGTGCCTGTGGGCCGGTATCCAGGCTAAATGAATTCAAAGCTTCTACTTCTGGAGGGGAGTGTACCCCCTACTTGTTCAAGATCACACCCAAGGAGAGCTCACAGTGGCTCCTACTAGTGCCCTGTTGGTAGTTGAGCTCAGTGTGCCCAACTGCCAGAACCTCGAATCTGTGAAGGTGCACTCTCTGGGCATAGAGCTTTGATGTACTCTGAGGGGTCTTGGCACTGTGGTTGAGCAGCTGAGGTGAATGTGGGCAACTCTCCAGGAAGAGGGAATTCATAATTTCCATTGTGGGGATGCCCACCCCTTTCTGCACAGACCACACCCTCAGGTGCTCTTGGCAGCTCCCAAGCACTGCTCAAGATGCACAGTGTCCTGGCTGTTTATGCAGCCAGAGATGCACGCAAATCCGGAGTAAAGTGTCCTGACTGCCTATGGGGCTGGAAATGCGCAAGCGCAAGTCTCGGGTTCTGCTGTTGGGGAGGGGGAGTTGCATTTATAGCTGCTGAGTGGTGTATCTTTGGTGGTGGAGGCACCAGGGTCCATGGGTCTGTAGCTGGGGTAGCAAGATATTGGCTGGAGTGGGTGCTGGGTTGCGGGGCAGTTCTAAGGTCTGTCTTGTTGGTGCTGATGGGTTTCTAATAAAGGTCATTCTCCCCTTTAAGATGGTGTTGGCTCCATGTTGCAGTCCCCCTGTCGGGGGAGTACCCGCAGAGGTGGTAGTCTCTCCTTGTCAAGGAGAGCCTGTCTGCTAGCCCCTGCTGCTCCTGCGAGATTTAACTTTCCTTCACTCACTCACTCACACACACACACACACACACACACACACACACACACACACACACCCCACGTACATCCACACACTCTCCTTTCATACCCTCACTCGCTGTCCTGCCAGCCGCCATCTTCTGTCCCCCTATTTTCATTTTTAATGTTCTCAAAAATATTTGTGGTTATACACAGGGTGAGCAATAGTAGGTTTTCAATTGTTAAAAAATAATACAAAAATATCAATAAATTATAATACAGGAGTAAATTCTGTATTTCACAAACTTGCAACTGTAAACCTACTTTGCCCACTCCTGTATACTTGATTTACAGTAAATTTTGTTCATTGGTTTATTTGCTTCCCAAGGGCTATCGTTTGTCTTAGTACTTATAGCTATGAGTTTGGCATGACTAAATAAACTGATCTATCTCTAGGTACATAAAAATCATTGGTATGTAGAATTAAATTTGCTTTGCTCCTTTATGATTTTGATCACTTGAAAATATAAATGATGCACTCATTGCTTTTCTTATTAAGTGCCTTTTATCTTATCTATAGAATTATAGGTGGAAAGATGTCAAATGCATAAGTACAGTTCACTTCAATTTTAGGTTAGAAGGGAAAACATGGTCATTTTAGACTAAAAATTAAAATGAGCTCAGTTTTGAGGACAGAGAACAAAAGAATATTAATATGAGCACTTATGGTCTAATGAAATTGAAAAGAAATGGCTGTCTCAGAAAACAATTCAATTAAACTGTAAGATATGACATAAGCTCTTTAGAGGCTGACAGTTATTACAATTCTAGACAATTCAATTTTAGTAAGGAATAAGTAGTGGACCTGTTGGTTTTGTCATGTAAAATACAAGTGGGAAAAATATTCTACCATACTCTGCCAGGATGAATCTCCAACCACAGTAAAATTTCTCAAGAATTATGATATAAAATTGGATATTAAAATTCACGCTCTTTTTGAGTGTGTATCTGTATTCCAACAATTTAGCTAATTTCTATTAGAATGTAATAACTTGAGTCAACAAATCTGATGGATACATTATAAGTGCAATCGATAAAAAGATAAGATACCTGACATTTTTGTGAAGTGGATTTCTACTTTTTTCTTTTAGAGTCTAGATAAAAGTAAACTAATGAGTATATAATTTTTAATAGACATCTTTCTCTCAAGGATCTATTTTCCATTTACCAATTACAATTCTTATTTAATTTCTATGTATTTTCTCCCTTTAATTATCTAGTTTTCACTGTTCTTAAATAAGAAGATTTCTATACAGTTTCCCAGAACCCCATGACATAGTTTAATTATTGAAAAATAACAGATGTAGAGCATGCACAGCAAGATCAGGAGTCCCTATGCCCTCCTCTTCTCAGGTTTCACAAATTTTTCTCATTGCATTGCAGGGGGAAAAAAGTGCAAGTCCTCATTCCTGGAACAAATTAGCTTTAGCACAATATTGGCAATTCACAACAACCTGATGCTGCATAATAATCATTTAACTTGAAAACATATGTGGCAATATAAGAACATTCAGAATATTTAAAAAAATATTTATTTATTTATTTACTAATTTACAAGTGGCCTAGTGCACAAATTCAAGCACATTAAAAGGGAATTAAGTTAGGAGAAATATTTTAATATTGCTATTTGCCCTTTCTGTATAATAGAGTGTCAGAGATGAAAGGAAATTAGAAAAATGTATATAAAAATCCTATATAATAAAGAGCTAATGTGCAGATTATTACTCGAACACACAAAATGGCCGCCCCCATCTGGTCAAAGATGGCTGCTCCCATGTGGACACAAGATGGCCACCACAAGATGGCCGGCAGGGGAGGGAAGTTGGGAGTGACCAGGCTGGCAGGAGAGGGCAGTTAAGGGCAATTGGGCTGTCAGGGAAGCAGTCAGGCATGGATCAGGCTGGCAGGGGACTGGTTAAAGGGTGATCAGGCTAGCAGGCAGAAGCGATTAGGGGCAATCAAGCAGGCAGGTGAGTGGTTGGGGGCCAGCAGTCCTGGATTGCGAGAGGGATGTCCAACTGCCCGGTGGGATCTGGCCTAAATGGGCAGTTGGACATCCCTTGAGGGGTCCCAGATTGGAGAGCATGCAGGCTGGGCTGAGGAACACCTCCCTCCCAGTGCACAAATTTCATGTACCAGGCCTCTAATAATAAAAGCATAATATGCTAATTAGACTTGATGTCTGACCTGATGCCCTTCTAGAGGTCCTTCTGAATGTCCTTCCAGATGAAGTTGTGGCAGCAGGAACTGAGGAAGAGGCCCCCAACCACTGTGGGATGGGGGCCACGGCAGGGGCAGCTGCTATGGTGGAGGGGACCGAGTCCCTTGCATGAATTTTGTGTATCAGGCCTTTAGTGTTGAATAAGAGTGGTGAAAGTGGACATCCTTATCTTGTTCCAAAGGAAAATGCTTTAACTTTTGCCCATTGAGTATTATGTTGGCTGTAGGTTTATTATAAATGGCCTTTATTATGTTGAGGTATAAACCATCTATTAACACTTTACTGAGAGTTTTTATCAAAAAAGGGTGCTGGATTTTATTGAGTGCTTTTTTTTTATCAATTGATATGATCATGTGTTTTTTTATTTTTCAATTTGTGTATGTGATATATCACCTTTATTGATTTGAAAATATTGTACCAGCCTTGCAACCTTGGAATAAATTCCACTGGATCATGGTGTAAGATCTTTCTAATGTATTGCTGGATCTGATTTGCTAGAATTTTGTTGAGAATATTAGCATCTATGTTCATCAGGGACATTGGCCTGTAATTCTATTTATTTGTAATGCCTTTGTCTGGTTTTGGTATTAGGATAATGTTGGCCTCATATGAAGAGTTAAGAAATGTTCCTTCCTCTTGAACTTTTTAGAATAGTTTGAGGAGGATGGGTATTCATTCATTCTTTTTTGAATGCTTGGTAAAATTCACTTGTAAATCCATCCATTCCAGGATTTTTTTTGCTGGAAGTTTTTAAATTACTTCTTTAATTTCATCACTTTTTATTTGCCTACTCTGATTTTCTGATTATTCTTGATTGAATTTTGGAAGATTGTATGTTTCTAGGAATTTGTCCATTTCTCTCAGATTGTCCAGTTTGTTAGCATACAGTTAGCTGTTCATAGCATTTGCTTACAATCCTTTTATTTCTATGGTGTCCATTGTTATATTGCCTCTTTCATTTCTGATTTTATGTATTTAAGCTCTCTCTCTTTTTTCCTTGATCAGTCTGGCTAGGTATTCATCAATATTGTTTATCTTAACAAAAACAACTACCATTTATTGATTTATTGATCTTTTGTACTTTCTTTTTTGTCTCTGTGTCATTTACCTCTGCTCTGATCTTTATTATTTCCTCCCTTTTACTTCTTGGCTTTTTCTTATTGTTCTCTTTCTAATTAATTTGCTTGTAGGGTTATATATTTTATTGTGCATTTTCTTATTTCTTGAGGTAGGATTGTAGTGCTATGAACTTCCCTCTCAGGACTACTTTTGCCATGTCCCATAGGTTTTAGTTGGTTCTATGTTCATTTTAATTTGTTTCCAGGAAGGTTTCAATTTCTTGCTTGATCTTATTGTTAACTGATTAATTATTTAATAACATGCTATTTGGCCTCCATGTATTTGAGTGTTTTTGAGTTTGTTTGTTTTTATTATAGTTGATTTCTAACCTCATGCCATTATGACCTGCAAAAGTGCTTGGTGTTCTATCAGTCTTCTTGAATTTGTAGAGACTTGTTTTGTACACATTTAATGCATGATCTATCTTTGAGAATGTCGTATGTGTGCTTGAACAGACTGTATATTCTGTTGCTTTGGGGTGAAATGTTCTAAAAATATTAGATAGATCTATATGATCTATTGTCTCATTTAAGGCCTCTGTTTCCTTGTTAATTTTATGTCTGGACGATCTATCCAACAATGTCAATGGGGTGTTAGAATCTCCTACTATGACTGTATTGCTGTCAATCTCTCCTTTAAAGTCCGTTAAGAGTTTTTATGTATGTGGGTGCTTCTATATATTTATATGTTTACAAGGGTTATATTTTCTTATTGAGTCATTCCCTCTAGTATTATGAAGTGATCTTACTTGTCACTTGTTATGGCTTTTGTTTTGAAGTCTATTTTGTCTTATGTGAGTATTGCTATCCCAATGTCCCCTCCCCGCCCCCCTCCACCCCCACCTTTCCATTTGCATGGAATATATTTTCCCATACATTCACTCTCAGTATGTGTATATCTTTTGTTCTGAGGTGGGTCTCTTGTAGAGTCATGTTTAGACTCATATGTATGAGCCATGTTTTCTTATCCATTTACCCTATATCTTTTGACTAGAGCATTTAATCCATTTACACTTATGGTTATTATTGACAGGAATTTACTTACTGCCATTTTTATTTCTTTGTGTCTATGATTCTCTCTCCTTTTCTTCTTGTTAAAGGAGTTACTTTAGCATTTCTTGCGTTGCTGATTTGGTGGTAATTTACTCTTTCAACTTTTTTTTTTTTTGCCTTGATATCTTTTTATTTCACCTTCAATTTTAAATAATAGCCTCACTGGATACCGTAGTCTTGGATTTAGGCCCTTGCTTTTCATTAATATGAATACTTCATATCACTCCCTTCTGACCTGAAGTGTTCTCTTGAGAAGTCAGTTGAAATTTTAATAAGAACTCCTTTATAGGAAATTCTCTCTCTCTCTCTCTCTCTCTCTCTCTCTCTCTCTCTCTCTCTCTCTCCCCCTTTAATATTATTTCTTTGTTTTTAATGTCTGCCATTTTTATTATGATGTGTCTAGGTGTGGGTCTCTTTGGATTCCTCTTGATTGGAACTTTCTGTGCCTCCTGAATTTGTATGTTATTTTTTTTCACCAGGTTGGGACGTTTTCTGTCATTATTTCTTTAAACAGGTTCTGTGTTTCTTGCTCTCCCTCTTCTCCTTCTGGTATTCTTATAACGTGGGTGTTGTTATGTTTCATGTTGTCACAGAGCTCCCTTAAGCTATCTTCCTGCTTTTTAATTCTTTTTCCATTTTCCACTTTAATTGGCTATTTAGTTCTACCTTGTCTTCCAAATCACTGATTCAGTCCTCTGCTTCATCCAATTTACTTTAAATCCCTTCCAGTGTGTTCTTAATGTCAGATATATTGTTCTTCATTTCTGTTTGGTTATTGCTCATGGCCTCTATTTTCCTTTCACGATGATGTAATTTGCACTAAGTTCCTTAAGTATCTTTATAAACATTGCTTTGAACTCTAATTTTGATAGGTTGCTTGCCTCTATTTCATTTAGTTCTTTTTCTGGAGATCCTTCTTTTTTTTTCTCATTTGAGGATTGCTTCTTTGTTTCCACATTTTAGTTGTCTCTTTGTATTTGTTTCTATGTATTAGATAAACTGTTGTGCCTCCTAATATTTGTGGGCTAGCCTAATGTAGAAAGAGTGTTGAGGGGTCCAGTGGTATAGTTTCTTTGTACATCTGAGCTAGATGCTCTAGGAATGCTCCTTGTATACGTTATTTGGGCTTTTCTGTTGTAATTGGGACTTGATTGTTGATGTCCTATTTGTGGGAATGATCTCCTTTTAGACATCCTGACAATGAGGTTGCGACTCACTGGATTTTGCTCTGATGTTATTGAATCTGGTCCCTTGGTGTATCTATTCTGGTTCTCCTGGAAGCTGCTCTAGTGCAGGTGAATGGGTTTTGCTGTTCTTTTCTGGCACAGGACAACCTGATTGAGGTCTGAGAGGTTTAAGCCCCTGCTAGCCCTTTGGTCAGGGTCTCCTTAGCCCAAAGAGAGGGTCTTCCTGGAGTCTCACCCCTTAATAGTGTCTGCTCTGAGTTATATTCCCTTTATCCATGGATCTGGTCCCACAGGTATCATCTGCAGGCACTTGGGGTCACCAGGGTGTGCAATGCCATCACTCTGCCGTGCACTTCCTTGTGAGGTTCCTGAGCCTGCTGGCGGGAAATGAGCCAAGATGTGATTGCTTGCAAGGTCCTCTGATGAGTGACTCACCTTGTAGTCCCTGGCTTCCATCTTCCTGGAGCCTGTAGCAGCGTCATGGGCAAAGTCCCTTTGGTGCACGACTCACTTTGCAGTGCCAGTGGTGGAGGCTCACTGTTTGGGTCTGGAGTGATGTGCAAGGCTAGTCTAGGTGGTGGTGAAGGTGTGCTCCCCACTTCAAGATGGAATTTTTTCCACGGCTGTCCTAGAGCCATGCCTGCCCGTCAGGCTGAGGAGTGTCCGTGGTGGTAGCAGGGGCTCTTTGTCCAGTATAGCCTCATCTTCTAGTCCTGGAGACTCCTGAGAGAGCTGTAATGCGCTCGCGCGCGCGCGCGCACACCCCCCCCCCCCCACACCCACACACACCATGCACGTCTGCACACTCCCCTCTCACTCCTTTACTCACTCAGTTCTCTTCCTCATTCCTGTCCTGCTGGCTGCCATGTTCACTCTTCCTATTTTGGATATTAACCCTTTATTAGATGTATCATTGTCAAATCGGTTCTCCCATACACTGGGATTCCTTTTCATTTTGTTTTGCATTGCAGATTTTTTTTTTTTTTTGCATTGCAGAAGTCTTTTATTTTGTTGTAATCCCATGTTTACTAATTTTTAAAGAAAGGAAGGGATAGAGAAATGTTGATTAGTTGTTTCCCATGCACACCTTAACTGGGGATCAAACACACAAACCTAGGTCTGTGCCCTAACAGGGAAAGGAACCTACAACCGTGTGTGTGTGTGTGTGTGTGTGTGTGTGTGTGTGTGTGTGTGTGTATGCTCCAACTAACTAAGCCACCCAGTCAGGACCATTCACATTATTTTAATATATTTTATTGATTTTTTACAGAGAGGAAGAGAGAGAGATAGAGAGCTAGAAACCTCGATGAGAGAGAAACATCGACCAGCTGCCTCCTGCACACCCTCCACCGGGGATGTGCCCGCAACCAACGTACATGCCCCTGACGGGAATCGAATCTGGGACCCTTCAGTCCGCAGATCAACGCTCCACCACTGAGCCAAACTGGTTTTGGCCATTCACACTATTTTAAACATGAAAATATAACTTTTTGTTTTTCTTTCCTTTACTAAGTATACTAAATGAATAGAAAATAAATATTTTCCTTTGGTTTGATGATTGAACCATCCCTGTTCATGTGGACAGGAAAACTATTGTTTGGTGGCTAAATTAGTGTGTTCAACACTTATTCAACAACTTTTGAAACACTTATTTTCATAGTTTTGGAGGCTGGAAAGCCCAAGATCATGACTCTGTAGGATTCAGTGTCTGGTGAAAATCCACTTTCTAGCGTGTTGTCTTTTTGCTGTAACCTCAAGTTATAATGGCTAGGGACTCTCTGAGGTATCTTTTATTAAAGCACAAATCCCATTCATGAGGACTCACTTCACAACTTAATCACATCCCAAAGGCCCCACCTCTTAATATTGGGTATAAGTTTCAACATATGAGTTTTTTGGGCATAAAGCAGTAAGACCATAGCAGCCTACTAAGGTGTTCTGTTAAAAAAAAGTAGGGATGATAGGGCTTGAAGAAAGAGTCAAGGTACACTGGAGAAACTGAAGGGAACTTGAGAATACCATCCAAGACTAAAAGGGGAAAGAGATCTGTGGGTACTGCTTGTAGAGTATACTATCGTTGGCTGTATTCCAAAGGTGTAGCCAGAATACAGAGGGGAGTTTGTGTAAGCAGAAGACAGCATGAAATGCTGGGTTTCCAATATCAGCAGATTCTTGTGTACCATTTGTAGCAAGGAAGCAGTAGAGGATTAGAAGTAAACCACTGAGACCAGCTCACAGGCATGAGCTGTTTGAGCATATGACCCAATGATCTTCTATTTGCAATGGTGTTACTGTATTTTCTGGCGTATAAGATGACTTTTGAAACGTAAAAAAGTCAACCGAAAATCGGGGGTCTAGTAAAAAGCCTGCTCAGATTGGCCAGAGTCAGAGAAGCGGGCTATTAAAAAAAAAGAACTGGTGTTGCCTCGGAAGTGGGAGGTAGTCTTAAACAGCAAATATAGGCCTAAACCTATGTTTTAACTGTAAAATTAGGGGGTTGTCTTATACACCGGAAAATACAGTAGGTAAGATCATGGAACCTTGGCTAAATCCTAGGAGTGTACATGGGAGCATCAAGATGCCTCATATATATATATATTTTTTTTTGCTGGAAAAATTATATTGACTTGTAGTAAATACAAGTGGTTTTTCTTTCACATGTTTTCCCCCCCCCCTGATATTAATATTGGCTATATTTAAATGACTTTTCCAAGCTGCATTTCATCTTCCATCTACTCTAGTCTCATCCTGCTCAAATGGTAAGCACATTTTTTTTTGCCTCTTTCAAATATTTCAACCTGAACATTATTTGAACAGTCTTGATCTATAGAGTTTACCAAGGATTTGATCTTTTATGGCAATATTTCAGAAACTTAAGAAAAGTTACTAAGGGAAAAGTTAATTTTGTGGCTGAACTTTATGATCTGATTTATATGTTAAACTGCGACTTCTCTTTAAGGAAACCTAAATTTGTCTTAATTTTTAAGTAATACCTACTGTCTTTGATACAATTTGAAAATATATTGCTTTTGATGTCATTTCTTTTTATTCTAGGAGGTCATTATATACATTTATGGCTGCTTTGAAATTTGAGGAAGGTTTAAATGACAATTCTTGTCTCCCTTCAGAAAAATGGTTGTGAAGAGGTTTCTGTGCTAACCTTTAATATTTTACAAAAAATGATTATGGGTTATGATTCATTAAGTTATAGTGTTTAAAAACCTATGACAAAAATACTGTGTAATAAAACAAGATTGATATTTTATTGAACTGCTGTGATGATTATCTTCCTCTTCTTTCCTTGAAAGGAGCTGCTGAAGTATTCTACTTTGTTTGAAACAGGAATTGGAGTAGACTCAGATAATGCTGTGCCCATTTCTCATCCTAACACTTACTATGTGGACGTAGGAATGGCTAGTCAGATTTTCTATTTGGAAAAATCTCCCTTCTCTAAGAATAGAATCTCCTGGGTGATACCTTTTTTCAACTTTCCCCAGCTACCTTTATCACTCTACCTTAAGTGCTTTCTCCAGTCTCCTTCCATACTCCACCTGGGATAAATTGCCAAATAACCTTTCTTCCCCAATTTTACCATCAAAGAGAGACTCTTAATTTGAAAGGATGAAACCTGAGATGGGGCTATTATTACCTGGAAGGCATTGTGCAGCTGTGTGACTATGTTTGGTCTCAGTGCAGTTGAACAGAACCACAGTTTTTCCTGAAAGAAATAAGTTACCTTAAAGAAATGAATTGCCATTTGTTTCTTGATAGCAAACCAAAGATCTAACTATTGGACAAATGTTTTCTTTTTTCTACATGAAGACTTAGTTGTCTTCAGGGAAAGCTAATGTTTGTCACTAAGAAGTGTTTATATAATTGGTACCCTAGTGAGGGAATCAGCCAGCTTGTCACTGTCACAGAAGGGAAACTGGAACTAGAATTGGGGGACACATGTTCACTTTGGTTGAAGAACTGAAATAGGATGTGGGTAATATCACTGTTCACCACCTGGTCTGAGGAGGAAATTAGGAATAGGCTCATTTTATGTATAATGTAGGGAGTGGGTAGGCGGCAGTATTAGACAGGGCAGCAGGGCACTATGAGTGTTATGTAATAGGGAATTATTAGAGGCATTAGATTGTATATGATTGAGGAGCTGGAGAAGTGAAGATATGGAAGGAGAGTTTCAAGATCAGAAAAGAAATGACTCACTGGTCCATCTGAGAAGCCAACCCTGTCTAGCCACCAAAGTGGGGCTGAGAAGGGAAAGATCTATGGTAAGCACTTGCCTCGATGTGGTTACTGTGTCTGGTGGATCTGCAGCCAGTTGTCTGATGGTGGGCTTGGGATCAATGAGGTCAGCATTTGGGAAGAAGGGTTGGGCACAGAAAATAGGAGAGCAAGGACGAAATGGAATCTTCTAATTATTTCTGCACCTATCTTGCTCTGTATCTATCTGCAGTGACCTCCAGAGTGTAATGGTCACTGCTTTACTTCTGCCTTTTAAATCTTGTGTAAGTTCTGTCCAACATCTCTCAGAAACATACGAGGAAGGAGATCTTGGGAAATATCTTTTTTTAGTTTAACAGGGCAAACCTTCTGAATATAAGGTAGAAATAGTATCTGAGCAATTATTTGTCCTAGAGTAACTTGCATAACATGATTACATTCTAAGTATAACTTTAATTTCTCCTTCATACACTGAATCAATGTCTCCAGGCAGAACAGTTAGTCCTTTTAGAGTGTTTCCACTCCTCCCTAGGATTAATCCTGAAGTTCCCTGTGGCACAGGTCCCCAAATTCCTGTAGGAATAGCTTGCCGAGCAATATCAGGGTCAAAGTGACCGCCATAGTGCTGTTAAGATCCAGGCCTGTGCTTCCTGGAGTTGCTCGGAAGAGGGAATCCGCTGTCGGCCTTGCAGGGCAGATTTCCCCTATTGATAACGGGGCTGGGAGGTGCCCGTCTGACCTTTTCCCAGCGGTTGACCATGCCCTCTATCTTGATCTAGAGGCTGCCCGTTTCTATGAAAGTTTAATCTACACAGACTGGCCCAATGGTTCCCTTTCTGACATCTAGCACACCGAGAGACTGAATCTCTGAGGCTGAGTGTTCATGCCTCTCCCTAGAGCACTACCTTGTGTTCTTCTCGGTTGCCTACATTCCTTTTGGAAATGTCCTGCTTTTCCTCACTTATAACACCTTTTATTTCCCACTGTTACTGCAGCAGCGAGTAAATTCACTTGAAAAGTGCCTGATCCCACATTCTGACATGCTCGAATCATCTCTGTAATAGTACTATTTCTTTTCAGGGGCGTCAGGCGTTTCTTACAATCAGCATTGGCATTTTCATAAGCTAATTGCTGAATTAAAGTATCTCCTGCTGTCTCATGTTGAATCTGTCGTTTCACAAAATCAGAAAATGACTCTGTAGGCTCCTGCATACATTTACTAAAAGAGGGTCCCCTTTTGCTGGTAAAGCCCACCAAGCTTTCCTTCCATAAAGTCTAATTTACTCAGAAGAGGTAATCCCCTGTAGGCCTTGCATGGCAGATTTCCCCTATTGATAACGGGGCTGGGAGGTGCCCCTCTGGCCGTTTGCCTGTTGCACATAATGTAACTGATTTTGTCCATCCATATACTGTCCCAGTCCTGCCAGCTTTCATAAGTTATTTGAGCATTCGGCCCTCCGTTTGCACGGGATTGCTCTTGACATTTCTCCTTCTATAGTAAATAATCTCCTCCATCCAGTGTTGCATGGGCTAGGGAATACCAATCATAAGGAGCTAAGAACGCTTCAGAAATATTATTCATAATTTCTCTTATAAAAGGAGCTGTTGGACTATTTTGAACAACACTTTCTCGCAAAGCTTTTATCATTTTAAAATCAATTTTTTCATGGTGTATTATTATCTGGTCTGGGAGCTGTGAGTCAGCTACTTGTATAACAGAAAAAGCAAGCCTTTCTTCCAGAGACATGTCCGTCATTCCTTCTCTGATGGCTCTCTGCATAGATGATTCTATTGGTGGTGAATTAAATGTTCCAGGATTAGGACATGGAGGTGGAGGGGGCCATAAAGGCCATTCCTTCATTTTTCTTCCTGCTCCTCTCTAGGAGCAGAGGGAACCAGGGGAGGAGGCTCCTCCTCAGCCCCTCTAAAAGGCTCTAGCAAAGGCAATA
The DNA here is from genome assembly GCA_963693515.1 of Pipistrellus nathusii. Classification (NCBI taxonomy): domain Eukaryota; kingdom Metazoa; phylum Chordata; class Mammalia; order Chiroptera; family Vespertilionidae; genus Pipistrellus; species Pipistrellus nathusii. Next base: position 108,820,713 of record OY882858.1, read on the forward strand.
TTATGCTCCCCATGGAGAAACAGTTTTTTGGGGTGAGTTTTTTTCCTGCCGCTGGGCTTTTTTTTTTTTTTTTTTCTTTTCTTTTTTTTCTTTTTTCTTTCTGGAGAAGAATGAAAAAAACACACAAACAAACAGGTATGTCTATGGGATTCTTGAGGTTTTATTTCTTAGTAGAATTCAAGCAGTAGTTAGGGATTATATCCCTAACAAAGACAGTGTGTTCCATTGAAAATATATTTTAACCAATTCTGTGTTAACCTATTCAAAAATCTTTATAAGGAAGATATGTGGGTTAGAAATGAGATGAGAAGATACCATCAGAACTACAGGTGTATTATGATATTATACAAATTAGTAATCCCCTTGCTTTCTCCATGGATCTCAAAGAATGGTATAACTATAACCGAGGTTCAGACCATGCCTTTGTTCCCTCTTTCCTGCTTTTTATACTCCATTTCTTCATCTCTTCCCCCAACTCCTGCTCAGAATTCTAGGCAGTTCTAAGTTTTCATGTTTAACTTAAATAGTGATTCTAAAGCAAGAAAGGGTCTCCCCAAAAGAGACCAGCTTTTGTTTCTATGGAGGGTCATTATCATATTGTATACTGAAAATGTCTCCAATCCTAGTTAGATTTGAATTATGTCATTTGGTCTTGCATGTAGTTGGTGCACAATAGATATTTATTGAGATATTTATAGATATTTATTGATGACAGCATGGCAAAGTGGAATCAGATAGACCTAGGTTTGGGACCCGAGTCAATCACTAAAAAAATTAAATTCTTTATTATTTAAAGTACTACATACATCTCTTTTCCCAATCATTGACCTCTCCTTGGCCACGACCACCTTCCAGCACATGCCTTCACCCCCCTATTGTCTGTGCCCATTCGTTATGCTTATATGCATGCCTACAAGTTTTTTGGTTGATCTCTTACCTCCTCCCACTCTCTCCTGTTTTCCCTCTGAAGTTTGATAGTATGCTTGATGCTTCTATGACTCTGGATCTATTTTTGTTTATCAGTTTATGTTGTTCATTCTATTCCACAAATAGGTAAGATCATGTGGTATTTATCTTTTCCGACTTCAATCACTCCCCCCCCCCCCATTTTTAATTAAGGTATTATATGTGTACATATCTTACCATTGATCCCCTCCACCCAACTCCCATACATGCCCTCAACTCCCAGTGTTTTGCATCCATTGGTTATGCTTATATGTATGCATACAGGTCCTACGGTTGATCTCTTATCTCCCCCACATCTCCCTAACTTTCCTGCTGTAATTTGACAGTCTATTTGATGCTTTACTAACTCTGTATCTATTTTTTTGTTCATCAGTTTATAATGTTCTTTATTATCCACAAATGAGTGAGATCATGTGGAATTTTTCCTTCATTGACTGGCTTATTTCACTTAGCATAATGTTCTTCAGTTCCATCCAGGTTGCTGCAAATGGTAAGAATTCCTTATTTTTTTTATGGAGGCATAGTATTACATTGTGGAGATATACCATAGTTTTCTGATCCAGTCATCTGCTCATGGGCACCTAGACTGTTTCCAAATCTTAGCTAGGGTGAATTGTGCTGCTAAGAACATAGGGATACATATATCCTTTCTGATTGGTGTTTCTAGTTTCTTAGTATATATTCCTAAGTGTGGGATTACTGGGTCAAATGGGAGTTCTATTTTTAGTTTTTTGAGAAAACTCCATATTATTCTCCATAGTGGCTGCACCAGTCTGCATTCCCACCAGCAGTGCACGGGGGTTCCTTTTTCTCTGAATCCTCATCAACACTTGTCATTTGCTGATTTGTTAGCCATTCTGACAGGTGTGAGATGGTACCGCATTGTCATTTTGATTTGGATCTCACAGATAATTAGTGACTTTGAGCATGTTTTCATGTGTCTCTTGGCCTTCCTTCTGTCTTTTTTAGAAAATATTCTATTTATGCCCATTGCCTATTTTTTTTTTATTGAATCACTTATCTTCCTTTTATTAAATTGTATAAGCTGCCTGTAGATGTTGGTGATTAACCTTTATCAGTGATAACATTTGCAAAAATGTTCTCCCATACAATGGGCTTTCTTGTTGTTTTGTTGATGGTTTCTTTTGCTGTGCAAAAGCTTTTTATTTTGATGTATTTCCATTTGTTTACCGGTATTTTCTCTTTAGCTTCCATTGCCCTAAGGCAATGGAAGTTCTTTTGGCATATGTCTGAGATTTTCCTTCTTATGGATTCCTCTAGTATTTTTATGGTTTACCATCTTATGTTTAAGTCCTGTATCTATTTTGAGTTTATTTTTGTGTATGGTGGGAGTGGGCTGCCAAAGAGCTGGCTCTCCGATGGTCACTCCCTGCTCCGATCTACAGGTTCCAGAAAAAACACTCCCCCCTGCAGTCTCCCAGGGTGTCCCCAACTGGGTGATCCTATGTATTGGGCTTAGTAACCAGAAGCAAGGATTTGATAAAGAAAAAGCCCAAGTGTGGGAACAATGGGGGTGCAGGCCAGTCTGTGCAGTTCCCCTCCCCTTTTGGGTCTAAGCAGCTATCACACTTTAAAAAATTTTAGGCTGTCCTTTTGCATCAGAACAAAACGGGTTGCTTTTTAGAGATCCCTTCTGTTAGTAGCTCTGAGGACCTCCTTACACATTCATGGATCACACCAGCCACAACAGCCACAGATTTTTCTAGGCACAGACTTCCCTGGTCCTTCAGTGCGAGCATTTCTCTCTCCCTCCAGGACCAGAGACCTCACCTTATCCCAGGCGAAATCTGACCTTTCCGTGGTGGAGTGCAGAGCTCCTCTGAATCCCGTGTTTCGCCAGTTGGGAACCGGTGTTCCAGGGCTCGCAGCTGTTCAGGGGTTGCCGTAGTTGTAGATTTTGAATCTTCCGAAAACATCCACTTTCCCCTTCAAGCTGGTGCAGTCTCCACATCCGAGCCTGTAACTCTGGGAGGGGACCAGGCAGCAGTGGGGGCTGCCCGGTCAGGGGAACCCCGTCCAGCAGCTGGAATATAGCTGTCCTTTAACTCACCAACAAATACTCCCTTAGCTGTTTTTTTCTTTCTGCTCCGGGATAAGGCTCGGACTGTCTGTCTATTCCTCCGCCATTTTTTCTTCTTCTTCAATCACTTTTTATCTGTATTATTTAAGTCTAATTATTTAATCTTTATGATCCTTGGGTTCCTGATCCAAACATGTGAACTAAAATATCGTCCTTTCAAGGTAGGGGAGGGTGTGCGCCTGGCTTCGGCTGAGTGACCTCCCCCTGTGGGAGGACACTTACCACCAGTGGGAAGCTCCTGTTTTGAGTGTCTGCCCTCTGGTGGTCAGTGTGCACCACAGTGAGCGGTCACGCTGCTGGATGTTCCTCCATTTGGTCAATTTGCATATTAGGATTTTATTATATAAGATATTCAGTTTGGTGATTATTATTGTCTTCTCCAGTAGCCTCATTGAAGACAGGGATTGTGTTTGTGGTGAGTCATCATTGTTATTACATCATGTGGTCTGGCAGCAATTTACATGAGTCCGTTTGTTGAATACCAGTAAGTGGACAATTATGAATTTCTAGCAGAGTGTGAGAAATAATAAATGCTCTATAGGCAATAGATGCTATTAACAATGGTGATAATGAACCAAACGGTTCTGCTGACTCAGGGGATCATTCTTAGTTTTGTTCTTATAATCTAGTTGTTGCCCCTATTAGCATTTTTAATGAGCATTTCTGAGGTCCTGTTACTGAACTAAATCTTTAGGCTTCTTTGCAAGAGTTTAACCAAGTGACTATAATACAAGGAAAATGGTGCTAGCACAGCTTCAGTAACTATGAATCTATTGATAATGATGGATTTCTTATGACTAATCTAAACTTCTTGTAAGAGATTATCTTAGAGCTCATAAATGTATTTTGTGACTGCTTTATTATCTTTGGATTAATTTTTGATGGACTTTTTATAGGCTTTAAAAGAATAATGAACACTTATTAATATTTCTCTTAAATATATGTTTATTTTTTGGGATTGTAAGGTAAATTGATTAAAACAAAAGAGCAATGGTTGATGTGATGGGTAATGTTGACTTTACTTGTTCAAGACTTTGTATGCAAAAAAAGCACGAGATATAGCTAACATAAAGAGGATATGAAGAATCTACATAGAACTTAACTTATTTCCCCTAAAATAATAGGAAAACTCCTTATGCCAAGACCACGTGCTTTTACATTTGCTATATGTCCAACATGTAATTCACCTTTCTAATCAGTAGATGTCAGTGTTGTTTCATTGCAAACTCACAGGCTGAGGTGAAGTAAGAGCCCAGGAGGATTCTATCAGACTGTTAACACTCTGCATCTTTGCTGGCCTCTAAGGGTCATGAACTTTTAGCATCACAGAGACAAAAAAAAAAACAACCTTATTTCCTCACAGGCTGCACAGAATGAACATTCTTTAAGAGGCGGATGAAGAATGAAGGCAACAAGTTTTTAAAGAGCCAAAGGCCATTTTTGCTTAATAACTACCAAGAGATATCAAATGCTTATTCTGTCCTAGGCATGGTGTTAAGCATTTTACACAGATTTCTCTTATTTAATGTTTTCTTAGAGCAACTTCAGGAGAAATTTCACTCTTATTACAATCAAATTTTACATGTGAAGAAAATGGAGCACAGAGAGGTTATATAATTTGCTCATAGCCACAGGACCAGGAAATAGCAGAAAATAATCCAAACATAGGGAGACCAATTGCTGAATTTAACTTTGTCTTTAACGGGTTACTATGTCGACTCACCAAGAAGAATCTTTGTGAAAAACAGTACTAAACACTTCTTTTGAAAGAAACCCATTTAGGAATTATTCTAAATTGGGTATTGTGACTTAGTATAGAATTTACTGAAATAGAAAATCCTCATTTCTGAAATATTTTAAGAAAATGTAGCATTTTTTTCTTTTTCAATGCCACTCAATCACAAAGTGATGATGTTTTTACAACCCTGTTGGGAAGGTGTGTGCTGATGTTAGAGGACCTTACATAGACATTTATTGTTGGTGGCATATCTGAGCCATAGGTTGGGATGGTGGGCAATGACACATGAGCTCTAATTGATGTTTCTTTGGTTGTACTGAAAGTCAGCATCGTGAAAACATTTTATTGAGCCCCAGGAAAAGTCTAAGTAACTATGATTTTCATTAATCTAGCTAGAAGCTTGGTTAATTAAGTAAAACATGGAACATAAAAAAATAGCCTACCAGAATTGGTCAATATATATTAAAACATTAAAAATACATATCATTTAACATAACAATTCCTTCATAGGAATGTTTCCTAGGAAAACAGTTTTTGATGAATCTGCTTGGATAATCAAAGCATTATTTATATAATCTGAAAGTGAAAGTATTTAAATACAATTTAGTTACTAAAATAAGTAGAAGAATATTTAATGATGTTGATATTTATAATATGTTATTAAAGTTGTAAAACTATATTCAGTGAAATTCCAATATTATAAAAACTTAAAACATATATGGAATGAAGAGTGATGTAAACACTGAAACATTAGTATTTACTTTTTAGGTAATGGAATAATAGATGACTTTTGCTTTTTTTCAGTTGTGTTTCTGTTTTCTTTTTAAAAATGCATAAGCAGTGTGTTACTTATGAATTAGAAGAAATCTCACAAGCTATTCATATTTTAATAACTGGGTTCAAAACTTAGTTTTGTTATTTAGAAAAGCTGATTATTTCTAGTTGTTTTCTAATATCTTCATTGTTAATAATTCATGGTGTGTGTGAGTGTGTGTGTGTGTGTGCACACGCGTGCGGTCAAGAGAACAAAAAGTTAGTTTTATCTATTTCCAAAAGAAAGATCAGATGATTAAAAAAAACAAAACAAAACAAAAAAAAACCTTGGGTACTTGATTATGCAACTTGAAGATAATCAGTGAGGCTTTGGTCCAGTGTTTCTCAGAAAATTTCCAACCTAGTGTTTCTATGAAGGGCCATCAGGCTTAGTGTGGGTCAACATATTTGAAGGCACTGTTGAAAGGGCGTTTCACATTTAGATCATATTTGGTCTGTTTTCTTGTCAACATGAAAGCAACGTCATGTATGGGATATTTTAAAATCTGTTGCTGCCTTTAATTTGGCTTTTTTTTTAAAACCACATTGATTGATCTTTTAGATTTGTTGTTTTTTTCTTTTAATGCCAGGTTGCATAGTACAGATATTCTGGTTTATTTTATAAATGTTGAACATTATCAAAATAAAAATTCTAATTAGACAGTGAGTGCTCAATTAAACAGTTCTGATATGGTTCCAAACTTTTCTTTTGGTAATTTTTTTCACAAACATATTCATCTGCTTCTAAAATCACTTTTAAGTTTTGAAATGAAGGCTTTTACCATGAATTTTTAAAATTAGAATATTAATCAATGCATCTTTAATATGATGAGTTTTATGAAGCATCTGTATCAAGTGTCAGGACTTTAAATGGATATCCCTTCATTGATCACAGCTCAAACAAGAGCAGAGGATGAACAAAACCATGACTTACTAAAAAGTCAATCTTGGTGGCAATCCTTGGGGACCTTCTGGTCTGTCACCAATAACAACTATGGCTAAATTGATTAGTTACTCTTTTGAGGCTTGGTACTCTGTCTCTAAACTCATATTGGGTTGAACATTTTAAATACCTGTTTCCAGGAGTCTTTCATATTTTTCATATTAATAAATGTCCCCCCCCCCCCCCCCCCCCCCGAGGGCTTGCTCTGCACTTCCTTACTGGCCTGACTTCAGTCTGAATATGTATGAGATTTTGGCCATTGGCATGTTTTGGTCCACAATATGGTAATTAGGAATTACAATAGGTGATGTGAGTCTTCCTGCTGGAAATCAGGATTCAAAAGAGTTTTACTGCTGAGGAAAGTCTGAAGTTCATGATACAGTGCATTGATTTTGGTTAAAGCAAATTACACTGAGTCATGGCTATAGCCTATAATACAGTGCTGCTCAAACTGGCCTTAGCTTCTATTTTCTTTCATTAAGATACCATCCAAAATTGGAAGTATCACAATGAAATGCATTTAAGGTGGCTATTTTGATGGAAAATGGCATCTTTAGCTGTGTCTTTTTGTACTGGTTTATAGAGTTCAGTAACTGAAGCTGTTTTTGCATTTCCCCCCGCGCGCCCCCCCCCCCCCCCCCCCCCCACACACACACACACTTAGTTGTATTCATGCTTGGAAGCACAGCCTGCACATGAAAAAAAACAACAACAACAAAAAAAGGAAAATAAACCTAAACTATACAGTTTTCCCTATGTCATTCAGAACAGAGGAGTGTGCTTCTAAGAACCATTGTTGTGGTTCAGTAGTTGGGCACTGACCTGTGGACCAGGAGGTTGGAGTTTGATCCGCGGTGAGGGGGATGGAATAGGAGATGGGGTGGAAGTATGGGCATGGGGTGGGGGGGGGAAGGGTTGAAGCCATTGATTCTCTCATCATTGATATTTCTGTCTCTCTCTCTCCGTTCCTCTCTGAAACCAATAATAATAAAAAAAAAGTCAACTTTTCCAACAATCCATTCAAGTTTAAGCTCTTTTGCTAAGTACTGTTAAGAGGGGGGAAAAAAGAAACAAAATGCTTATCTAGGAATTACAATTTTGAGTTTTTTTAAATTTAATAAATCTTTATTGTTCAGATTATTACAATTGTTCCTCTTTTTTCCTCCATGGCTCCCCTCCACATGGTTCTCACCTCACTCTCTGCCCTTACCCCTCTCCACTGTCCTCATCCATAGGTGTACATTTGTCCAGTCTCTTCCCACATCCCCCACTCCCTTCTCCTCCCCTCCTCCCCCGGAATTGTCAGTCTACTTCCTTTCTATGCCCCTGATTCTATTATATTAACCAGATTTTTTTATTCACTTGATCTTTAGGTTCACTTGTTGATAGATATGTGTTTGTTATTGATAATTTTTATCTTTACCTTTTCCTTCTTCCTCTTCTTAAAGAATACTTTTCAGCATTTCATATAATACTGGTTTGGTGGTGATAAACTCCTTTAGCTTTTTCTTATCTGTGAAGCTCTTTATCTGACCTTCAATTCTGAATGATAGCTTTGCTGGGTAGAATAATCTTGGTTGTAGGTTCTTGCTATTCATCACTTTGAATATTTCTTGCCACTCCCTTCTGGCCTGCATAGTTTCTGTTGAGAAATCCTCTGACAGTCATATGGGTGCTCCCATGTAGGTAACTAACTGTTTTGCTCTTGCTGTTTTTAGTATTCTCTCTTTGTCTTTTGCTCTTGGCATTTTAATTATGATGTAGTCCTCTTTGGATTCCTTTTGTTTGGGGTTCTGTGTGCTTTCTGGACTGGGACTCGTAAGTCTATTTCTTTTATCAGAATTGGGGAGGGGGGAGTTTTCAGTTAATATTTCTTCAAATAGGTTTTCAGTACCTTGCTCTTTCTTTTCTTCTTACAGCCCCATAATTCAGATGTTGGTATGCTTGAAGTTGTCCCAGAGACTCCTTACATTATCTTCATATTTTTGGATTCTTTTTTCTTTTTCTTTTCCACTTGAGTGTTTTTTGCTTCATTGTATTTCAAATCTTGACTTGATTCTTGTGATCCTCTAGTCTGCTGTTAGATCTCTGTGTAATATTTTTTATTTTAGTAAGTGTATGCTTAATTTCTAGTTGGTCCTTTTTCATAACCTTGAAGGTCTCACTAAATTTATTGGCAGTTTCTAGAAGATTTTTGAAAAACATTTTAACTGTGGTTTTGAACTCTATATCCAGTCATTTGCTTTCCTCCATTTCTTTCATTTGTGACCTGTTTTTTTGTCTCCACATTTTGGCTGCTTCCCTGAGTTGATGGAGTGGCTTTGTGTGGTAGGTGTCCTAGAGGGCCCAGTGGCTCAGCCTCCTTAGTTACCTGAGGTAGACACTCCTGGTGCACCCCTTTTTGGGTTGTGTGCACAGTCTTGTTGTAGTTAAGCCTTGATTGTTGTTGGTATTACTAGGGGGAATTGACCTCCAGGCCAATTGGTGGTGAGGATCAGTTATGTCTATGCTGGGAGAACTTCTATGCTGGAGACATGCTTATGGGAGAAGACTTGCAAAAGCCTCTGTGCTCAGCTTGGATGGAGCAGAGTCTCAGGGCAGAGCAGACATCCTTGGCTTCCCATAAGCCCTGCCCTATGAGGCCTCTGTGTCTCAGTGTCTCGAGGTAATCCTGTAAGCACCTCTGAGAGAAAGCCATCCTTGAGTTCTGTCTACTGCCAGACACTCCATTTTCTTCCCAAATGAGTTTGGGTTCCGAGAGTCTTGCCCAGAACTTGAGTTCAGCGCAGTTGGGAGCTTTTGTCTCCCTCCTGATTGAGAAAGCCAGCCACATACTCAGTTGCCTGCCTTCTCTGCACGCACCTTGGTACCTCTGCCTTCCATAGTTCCTCTGAGTCTCAGTGTGCTTTTCTCTCTCCTGACAGTCATATGAGTCTGGGTCCTCAGAGTCTCGCCTGGAACTGGAGTTCAGTGCAGTCAGGAGGTTTTGTTTTCTTTCTGCTTGATAAAGTGCACTCTGTTGGCAGTCCTCTCTGCTTTCACATCTCAGTATCTCTGCCACCTGCAGCTACTCTGAGTCTCAGTGTGTTTTTCTATTTCATTCTAGTTGTAGAATTTCCACTCAGCCAACCTTCCTGTGATGTCTGTTTTGCCTTTTAGTTGGTGTGCGAGGCAGTAGTTTAGGTGTTGACCTATGTCGCCATCTTGGTTTCTCCTCCCAATTTTGAGTTTTATTTGATGTTGTATACAGTAGAATAATGTATTAGTAGTAGCCCAAAGGGCTCTAATGTGAAGAATCTAAGAAATTAAAAAGTAAGGAACAAAGGTGACTGATTATACTTCAATCACAAATGAAGGTAATAAATAGATTACAATCTAAATTTAAAGATTAATTTGTTATAACAAACCTAGTATTTACTTTGACAAGCTATTTAACATAGCTTAAGAATCAGGCACTATAAATATTGGTTCTATAATTACCAGCTACCCCATTTTACAGATTATACTGTTTTAGAAAAGGGAAACTTTGGCTCCTGAGATTGTTTTAAATTTAAGCCAGGATGCAGGTATCAAATGAAATGTTGAAGCAATGTAATTTTAAAATTTTAATTTTGCACATTCAAAATTCCTTATTTTTTTGCATGGAGGAGTCAATAATAATCAGTGCATTTAGTCTCTGCACTTGTTGTTTTTCTTTGAATTATTATGTGGTAAATAAAGCTCAAAACACCATTTTTCTTTCTCCTTAGCTTAAAAATTTGGCTTTAGGTGAAATAGACTGCTGTGCTGACCCTAGGATTTTTTAAAAAACACTGTTGTATAAGCTATAAATGGTTTATTAACATGCCTCTCACACCTCATATATCTTTGTTCACAAGGACTCTAGAATAACAAAATGTGCATCTGAGACTTTGTCACACACAATCAAAATGAAAAGAGGAGATAGGAGTTCACTTCTCTGTTAGGGTGGCTTACATGAGGGAGAGGAAGAGGTAAATGGATGAGTGGATGACTTTATTAGTCTATTAAATAATCGGGATGCTTCTTTTTCTGGTCTCAAGGATTCAATTGCACAAGCTGTGGATGAAGACATATTCAAAATGCAAAGTAGTGTTTAAGGGAGTCTTTTCTTATATGTGCCCTTTGTCCTCCTAGTTCTTATTTCACACAGTCCTTTCTTCTGAGTATTTTTGTTTGATTTTATAAAAGAAAAAAGAAATTACATTTCCTTGGCTGAGAGGCAATAGTAAGGAGAAGGGAAAAATAGGAAAAAATCTGGAAACAAATGGGTAGAGGAGAGCAATTAGTGCAGGGTATTCATCCTGGGAAGTAATTTGTCTCAGGCCCCAGTGGGATCAATTTTAGAGCTGTAGCTTGTAGTCTGTGTGGAGAGAGAGAGAGAGAGGCATAAAATAACTTGCCTGAACACTTGCTTATGACTGAGTTTCAAGTCTTCTCTGTCTGATTCCAATTCTACATGTAAAATATGAACTTAGTCTGTATTGAAATCTTGCTTCAGTGTATCTCAGTGGCTTATTGGGCTACAGAGGAAAACAGAATTCCAAAAGTCTGTAGCTGTTAAAACATATCTTAGTACAAGAGACCCTTGACACACCAGTCTTGATCTCACATATTCTATTAGTGAGAGCCCTAGCAAATTGATTAGAGTTACTTGTGTAAGGCCTGAGGCTATGACCCTGAGCTGAAAACTTTCAATCCCTAGTTTCCAGACGTCCCTTTTAGCATCAACAGCAGCAATAGAACAAACCAGCAACTGTAATATATAGTATAATCAGAAAAAATAAATCTCAGCAGAACATGATTCTGTGGAGTGCTGCTTATTTGGTTTTACCGCCCTCGGCAGCCTCTTTCCCCTAAGTCTTGAGTATGATCAGGTAAGACCAACACAGTTAGGGCCTGAAATGGGTATTTTATCCTGGATTTTAATGAAAATACAAAAGGATATTTTGAGAATTATAAAAACAATAGCATGAGAAAAATATACATTTATTAGGTATGCATATATCTATACACAAAACTTAAGTTCAATGAAGAGAGTTATTATGGTATAGGGTTCATTGTTGAACATTTAATTTCTAGTATAGTACCCAACACAAGAATCACAATATACATTTGTTTAATAGATGAAATAAATAATGAATTATGATAATTTCTGTGAGTATACCATTGATAACCTTTACTTAGGGCCACTAAAAGAATAGTTAGGAATGTTCTGTTCCTTTTGGATTTCTCTTCTTTCCTTTCCTCTCATCAAATTTCCTTCCTCTTCTTCCAAACATCCTGTATCCATACTTTCTTTTTCTTTTAATTTAAATTCTTTAGTATTCATTGTTCTAGGAGCTGTATTGGTAAAGATATTGCTTTGACATATGTCTAATATTTTGCTGCCTATGGATTCCTCTAATATTTATATGGTTTCCCATTTTACATTTAAGTCCTTTATCTATTTTGAGTTTATTTTTGTGTATGGTGTAAGTTAGTGGTCTAGTTTTATTTATTTATTTTTTGCATGCATCTGATCAAATTTCCCAGTACCATTTATTGAAGAGACTGTTTTGACTCCATTCTATGCTCTCTTCATATTTTCTTACCTTTCTTCTTTCGTTTGTCCTAGGGATATACTCCTACATTTCTCATGCCATCAGTTCTGGATTGTTATCTTGTTTTCAGACCCCAATCAGAATCACAAAAATATCATAGTGTTTGCCTAGTAGTTGCTCTTTCAGTAATGAGCCTCTATCACTTGATATTTAGAGAGAGTTGGCTTTCTTCTAATATACTTTTCCAAATGCTGGTGCCTCACTTGATTTCTTTACTCCTGTTGGGTCTTCATTATGCAGTTTACTGATAGCTTCTTATAGCACCATTAAGAATCTTCACACCTGAGGTAGCAACACACATGAATTAATTATGCTTTTATGTAGGTTACACAGTTATTTATTGAATACTCAACATATGTTAAGGACTTTTGCAGTTATAATGAAGGATAAATTATAATCCTTGGACTCTCCTACAAATTTTGGAGACCAGAAAAATACTTGGACAATAAATAAAAGGTTCAAATAATTTGAAAAAACAACAACAAACAAAAGTTAAGTAATCAGTATTTCCTGGTTCAGAAATGCCAAAGTTTTTTTTCTTCATATTTGAAGAGACATTTTGTATCCTCTAGAGTTCAGTGTAGTATTGACTTCAAGAAGGTCAAAATGAGAAAGAGGCAATTTTAGAGGAAATATAGTATTAGAAGTAGGTAAATTAATTTTATTTTCCAATTTTGTCAAAAGACCTCTTTTAATTTTTTGAAATGAATCATTTTATACTTTGTGTGCATTTCTCTCTTTTTAAGTTAAAAAATTTCATGGAAAATTCTTTTTCAAGTATATTAGGAAAATTGAAAATGAAAGAATAGTTAAGAACAAGTGTTGCCAAAACCGGTTTGACTCAATGGATAGAGCGTTGGCCTGCCGACTGAAAGGTCCCAGGTTCGATTCTGGTCAAGGGCATGTACCTTGGTTGTGGGCACATCCCCAGTAGCAGGTATGCAGGAGGCAGCTGATAGATGTTTCTCTCTCATCGATGTTTCTAACTCTCTATCCCTCTCTGTAAAAAATGAATTATATATATATATATATATATATATATATATATATATATATATATATATATGAACAAGTGTTGAAGAATGAGCATAAAATACTTGCATTATCACACAGCAAAATATATCACAAATCTATAGCAACTACAATGATATGATGCTGGAAGAAGAGTTATAACCCAAAACCACGCATAGATGAGGATTTGGTATGTTATAAAAATGACATTTTAAATTTGTTGGAGAGAAAACAATTATTAAAGACATGGCTTTTGGGAAATTAGTTAATTATATTTGGGATAAAATAATTTATCTCAGACTGCATACAAAAATACAAGATGGATTAAACATTTAAATGTTATAAAGTTCTAAAAATTGAAAACAATTCAAGAGAATTTTGAAGGAAAGCAAATGACAGATTTGAGTACCTAGATAGTTAAAAGATAAGTGACAGATTGGGATAAAATATTCATAATACATGCCTAACAGAATCTTAATATCTGGTACCCTTTGCTTTACTCATTGGTCTACGTAGACCAAAGCAAAGCAGTCCAGTAGGAAATGGAGCAAATTATATGATGAGTTATTCAGAGACGGAGAAATACAAGTGGTTAATAAATATGAAAAAAATACTCAAGCTCAGAGTGAATCAGAGAAAATGAAAGTTACAGCAATAAGATACAATTTTTCTTTTCAGATGCCATTTTATATCTTTCAGGTTGGGAAAATTGTGCTGGTAAAGATGAGGGAAAATATAGGCTCTGTTAGGAAGAATACAATTTAATACAGTATGAAAGTATTTTTTGGGAGAGCAATTTCACATTGCTTAGTTCAACAAAAAATGCATAAATTCTTTGTACTAGAAATTTTATAGAGGTTTCTACTCCAGGGAAATATAGATATACTTTGATAATGACAGTTCTACTCTTTGTAGCATAAGTTTAATTTATTTTGAATTAATTTTTATATATGGTGTAAAGTAAGGGCCCAAATTCATTCTTTTACATGTGGATATCCAGTTTCCCCAGCATCACTTATTGAAAAGACTGTCCTTTCACCAATGAATAGTCTTGGTACCTTTGTCAGAAATCAATTGACTAGATATGTGAGCATCTAGTTTCTATATTCTATACTAATGATCTATATACCCATCCTTATGAAAGTATCACATTGTTTTATTTACTGTAGTTAAAAAAAAAATCCTCACCTGAGTATTTTTAGAGAAAGTGGGAGGGAGGGGGAGAGACACACAGAGAGAAACATCGGTGTGAGAGAGCCACACCAATTGGTTGTCTTCTGTATGCACCCCAACTGGAGCCATGACATGCAATTTTGGTACGTGCCCTTTATGAGAATTGAACCCGGGACCCTTCAGGCCACAGGCCATTGTTCTATCTATTTAGCCAAACTGGCTAGGGCTATTTTTTATTAATTTCTTTTTTTTTAGTGTGAGAGGAAGAAAGGGGGGAGAGAGAGAGAGAGAGAGGGAGAGAGAAAGAGAGAGAGAGAGAGAGAGAGAGAGAGAGAGAGAGAGAGAGAGAGAGAGAGAGAGTCATGAAAGTAAAAGAGAAACATCGATTTGTTGCTTCCATGCCCTGATTGAGAATTGAACCTGCAGCCTTTTGGTATATAGCCACCTGATCAGGGCCGTTTACTCTAGTTTTGTAATAAGTTTTGATATCAGGAAGTGTGAGTCGTCTATGTTCTTTTTCAAGATTGTTTTGGCTTGTAATAGGTTTTCATAAATGCCTATTATTGAGTTGAGGATAATAAGATTTTGTCAAAAGCATTTCCTGCATCTATTGAGCTGATCTCTCGGTGAATTATATTTAGCTTTGAATGTTAAACCAATCTTGAATTTCTGGGATAAACACCACTTACTTATGACATATTATCCTTTTTTTATGTTGTTGGAATTTATTTGCAAAAACTTGGATAATTTTTGATTCTATGTTCATGGGGATCTTGGTCTTACTTTTCTTTTAATGTCTGTCTTTTTCTGGTTTTATCAGGGTAATTCTGGGTTTATGAATGCAAAAGTTCATTCTTCTTCAATTTTCTTGAAGAGTTTGTATAGGATTGGTGTTACTTTTTATTTTCTAATTTCTTAAAATGAAGCTTAGATTGATTTTAAATTGTTCTTTTCTAAGATAAGCAATTAATGTCATAAGCTTCACTTTAACCACTGCTTTAGTTGTATCCCATAAATTTTGATGTTCCATTTTAATTTTTGTTCAATTCAAAATAGTTCTGTTTTCCCTTGAGATTTCTTCTTTGACCAATCTAGAAGTATGCTTTTTAATTTTCAAGTGTTTGGAAGTTGTCGTAGTTATTTTTTAAAATTGATTTTTTATTTAATTCTATTATAATCAGAGAATATACTTCTGTTATAAATTCCTTAAGATTTGTTTTATGCCCACAGGTTCAGTGGTACTAAAAGTTCTGATATCTTTCTTTGATTGTCCTACTATCAGATGTACCAAGTATTCTGACCAGGATTTTGCTTACATTCAGGAGGGAGCTTTTGAACACCCCAACCAGCTTCATATGCAGAGTCCTCATCCTAAGGGTACCACCCACATCCATCCAGCTGTGTCACCCTGGATTACCTTAGACTCTGTGAATCCCACCACCAAGGTTGGCTTTTTCAGAAAATAAATTACAATAAATTATCTTTATTGTTGAAGTTATTACAAATATTCCCCTTTTGCCCCCATTGACCCCCTCCAATCCTTCCCCCACAGGCCTTCACCACACTATTTTCTATGTCCATGGGCTACGGATATATGCACATAAATTCTTTGGTTAACCTCTTCCTACCCTCCTCATAACCCTCACCTTCACTCTGAGATTCATCAGTCTATTCCATGTTTCTGTGTCTCTGCATATATTTTGTTCATTATTTTATTTTATTTATTATTTTATTTTGTTCATTAGATTCCACATATGAGTGAGATCATGTGATATTTGTCTTTCTCTGACTGGCTTATTTTCCTGAGCATAATACTCTCCAGGTCCTTCCATGCTGTTTCAAAGAGCAAGAGATCCTTCTTTTTTACAGCTGCATAGTATTCCACGGTGTAAATGCACCACATATTTTTTTTATCTACTCATATACTAATGGACACTTAGGCTGTTCCCTGATCTTAGCTATTGTAAATTGTGCTGCTATGAATACAGGGGTGCATATGTTCTTTCTGATTGGTAATTTCAGGATTCTTGAGGTATATTCCCAGAAGTGGGATCACTGGGTCAAATGGCAGTTCCATTTGTAATTTTTTTTTTTTTGAGGAAACTGCATGTTTTCCATAGTGGCTATACTAGTCTGTTTAATTATTGATTAGAAATTATTTTCTGTTGCTGCCATCCTTATGTAGGCTATATTTCTGGGTTCTATGTCTTCCTTTATTATTGTTGTTTTTATAAAAAGAAAGAATCTTCAGTAGATGCTTAAGAAAATATGTTTGAGAAATAAAGTTTTACATGTCCAAAAATACCTATCTCATCCTCATATTTGATTATTACTTTTGTTTGATATAGCTTTGTGAATTAAAAATGTATCTTACTTGAATAAACTGATAGTAACCAGTTGAAAGAGGGTTGGGGATCTGTGTAAAAAAGGTGAAGGGATTAGAAAGTGGTAGCTACATAATGGTCATGGGGATATAAAGTACAGCATAGGGAATACAGTCCATAATATTGTAATAGCTATGTATGGTGCCAGATATTTATCTGGTAAATCAGTTAATAAATTATATAAATGTCTAACCACTATGTTGAACACTTGAAATGAACATAAATAATATTAAATTGTCAACTGTAATGCAAAAAATGTTTCTCATTCAAAAGAATGAAAACATTTATTTCTTATCCTATATAATAAAAGCCTAATATGCTAAGTGTCTGGTTGACTGGTCAGCTGTTCAACTAATCAAAGCATAATAGGCTAATGATATGCTAAGGCCACTCAACTGCTCGCTATGACATCCACTAACCACCAGGGGCATACAACTGATCAGTTGACCAGTTGTTATTATGTGCACTGATCACCAAGGGGAAGATGCTCTGACCAGTAGGTTAGCTTGCTGCTGGAGTCTGGTGATCAGGACTAGGTGAGACAGGCCAGACATGCCCTGGAGCCCTCCTGTGGTACCTCCCTGGCTGGTCAAACTCCGGTGTTTCTCTCTGGCCCTGTTCATGCACTGGTGAGGTCCCTCTGCCTGGCCTGCAATCCAAGACCCCTTGCAATCCAAGACCCCTCAGGGGATTTCAGAGAGTTGGTTTTAGCCTGATCCCACAGGCCAGGCCAAGGGACCCCACTGATGCATGAAATGTGCACTGGGCCTCTAGTATTCTATATTCTAGTATTGGTGTTGAGACTTGCTATTCCTGTTTCTTATGGCTTGTACATTGTGTGTGTGTATATATACACACACACACACACACACACACACACACACACACACACATATATATATATATATATATATATATATATATATATATATATATATATATATATAAACAATATATATATAAA
Organism: Pipistrellus nathusii; assembly: GCA_963693515.1. Lineage (NCBI taxonomy): Eukaryota > Metazoa > Chordata > Mammalia > Chiroptera > Vespertilionidae > Pipistrellus > Pipistrellus nathusii. The sequence goes on from OY882858.1 coordinate 108,838,427, forward strand.
GTCAGTGACTGTGATGATAGAAACAACCAATTGTCCAGATGCTCAACACAGGAACTGCCCCCTAGTGGTCAGTGTGTAACCCTCCTATAGTGGTAACAGTTGCTCAGAGGGCGGTTCCATAGCCATTGGGCTGACCAGGATGAGCGACGCTCCAACAGCAGGCTGATCCCCATAGGCTGCCCCTCACCAGTGCACAAATCACAGCACTAAAATATGGCATATGTTGACTGAGATAAATGGCCTCCCACAACAGGCTGATCCCCGCAGGCCACCAACCAATAGTGCCTGAATCACAGCACTAAAAGCTGGTGGTTACAAAGCACCGTCTTTGTGGCAGTTGAAAGCTGAGTACTCGCCACGGAATCTTAGGTAATCCCAGAACCCACCTCACATATTATTAAACAATGAATAAGTTACCAATGAGATCAAGCAAGATATTAGAAACTTCCTAGAAACAAATTAAAATGAACGCACAACCAACCAAAACCTATGGGTCATGCAAAAACAGTTCTGAGAGTGAAGTCCTTAGTAATACAAGCCTACCTCAAGAAACAAGGAAAAGGAATAATAAACTATCTAACACTACCACTAAATGAATTATAAAGAGAACAATAATAAAATCCCAGAGGAAGCAGAAGGAGGGAAATAGAGTTCAGAGCAGAAATAAATGACATTGAGACTAAGAAAACAGTATAAAAGATCAATAAATCCAAGAGCTGATTCTTTGAAAAGATAAACAAGATTGATGAACCTATAAACAGACTCATCAAGAAACAAAGAGGATCCAAATAAATAAAATCAGAAATGAAAGAGGCATTATGACAACAGACTCCAAAGAAATACAAAGGATTATACTAGTAAGCAAATACTATGAAAAACTACATGCCAACAAAGTAGACAACCCATATGAAATGGACAAATTCCTAGAAACATACAATCTTCCAAACTCAATGAGGGAGAATCAGAAAACCTGAGTAGGCTAATAACAAGTGATGAAATTGAGACAGTAATTAAAAAACTTCCAGCAAACAAAGCCCTAGATTGGGTGGATTTACTGTGAATTTTACCAAACATTCAAAGAACTAACACCTATTCTCCTCAAACTATTCCAAAATATTGAAGAGGAAGGAACACTTCAAAGATCTTCTTATGAAGCCAGCATTATCCTAATTCCAAAACCAGATAAAGATACTATAAAGAAAGAAAATTACAGGCTAATATCTCTGATGAACACAGATGCTAAAATCCTCAACAAAATATTAGCAAATCAGATCTAGCAATATATTAAAAAAATGCATATACCATGATCACCTGGGAATTATTCTTGGGATGTAAGGCTTGTACAATATTCACAAATTAATAAATGTGATACATCACACAAACAAATTGAAAGATATAAATAACACGATCAGATGCAGAAAAAGCATTTGACAAAATTCAGTACCCCCCCCCCCTTTTTTTTTTTTTTTAATAAAGACTCACAGTGAAGTGGAAATACAGGGATCATACCTCAACAAATAAAGGCCACATTTGGCAAACCTACAGCCAACATAATACTCAATAGGGAAAAACTAAAAGCATTTTCCTTAAGAACAGAAACAAGACAAGGATGTCCACTTTCACCACTCATATTCAACATAGTACTGGAAGTCCTATCTACAGAGACAAGATAAGAAGAAAAGATAAAAGACATCCAAATTGGAAAAGAGGAAGTAAAACTCTCATTATGTATGGATGACATTATATTGTACATAGAAAACCCTAAAAGACTCCACCAGGAAATTACTGCAGTTTGGCAAGGTAGCAGGATACAAAATCAACATCCACATATCGATGTCATTTTTATACACCAAAACAACAAGAATACCTAGGAACAAACTTAACCCAGGAGGTACTGTACTTGGAAAACTACATTTAAAAAAGAAATAGATGAAGATACTAACAAATGGAAGCATATACCATGTTCATGGAAGAATTAATATCATTAAAATGTCTGTACTACCTAAACCAAACTACATATTCAATGCAATCACTATAAAAATACCAATGACCACCCTAGTTGGTTTGGCTCAGTGGATAGAGCATTGGCCTATAGACTGAAGGGTCCCAAGTTCACTGAAGAGCAAATGCCCAGATTATGGGCTCAATCCCCAGGAAGGGATGTGCAAGAGGCAGCAGATCAATGATTCTCTTTCATCATTGATGCTTCTATCTCTCTCTCCTTCTCCCTTTCTCTCTGAAATCAGTAAAAACATAAAACAAATACTCCAAACATTTATATGGAACCATAAAAGATCCCAAATAGCTGCAGCAATCTTGAGAAAAAAGAACAAAGTAAGAGGGGGTCACAATATTGGATATACTAGAGGCCCAGCACACAAAATTTGTGTGCAGGAATGGTCCCTAGGCCTAGTGCCATCTTTCCTGGCTTCCTGCAGCTGGCCTCGCCCCCGGCTGTCACCCACCCCCAGTGACCCATTTGCCATCAGACGATTGGAGCATTGCCGGCCAGGGAAAGGGACTGAGAGGTGGTCAGCATACCTCATAGTGACTGGTTGAGAGGTCGTTCTGGTTGTTCCACCATTAGGGTCAATTTGCATATTACCCTTTTAATATATAGGATAGAGGTCTGGTGCATGGGTGGGGGCTGGCTGGTCTACCCTGATGCAGGCCCCGGATTGGGGTAGGAGTTCCTCCTGGGGGGCAGGGTTGGTCAGGGTGGGGGGTCACGGTCATTCTGGTCTCTGGTCATTTTGGTCATTCTGCTGTTTCAGTTGCTGGGCTCTTATTATATAGGATACTACAAACCATTATAATCAAAACAGTCTGTATTGACACAAAAACAGGCATATAGACCAATGGATTAGAACAGAGACGCCAGGAACTGACCCACACCATTATGGTCAATTAATATTTGATAAGGGAAGTAAGAGCACACAATGGAATAAAAGTCTCTTCAACAAATGGTGCTGGAAAAACTGTACAGACACTTGCAAAAAGATGAACTAGACCACCAACTTACCATGCACAAGAATAAACTCAAGGTGGATAAAAGACTTAAATACAAGGCATGAAATCATAAACATCTTAAAGGAGAACATGGGCAGTAAAATCTCAGACATCTCACGTAATAATATGTTTATGGATATATCTCCTAGGGCTGTGGTCGGCAAACAGTGGTTCGAGAGCCACATGCAGCTGTTTGGCCCCTTGAGTGTGGCTCTTCCACAAAATACCACAGCCTGGGCGAGTCTATTTTAAAGAAGCGGCGTTAGAAGAAGTTTAAAAAAATTGGCTTTCAAAAGAAATTTCAGTCATTGTACTGTTGATATTTGGCGCTCTGTTGACTAATGAGTTTGTCAACCACTGTCCTCGGGCAAAGGAAACTAAGAAAAAAAAATAAATAAATGGGACTACATAAATGTAAAAAACTTCTGCGCAGCGAAAGAAACTGCCATCAAATTGGAAAGGTAACCCACAGAATGGGAGAACATATTTGCCAATCATACATCTGATAAAAAGTTAATATTCAAAATATATAAAGTGCTCTTACAACTCAGCAAAAAGCAGACAATCCAATTAAAAAATGGGCAGAAGACCTGAACAGATATTTCTCCAAAGAAGACATGTTCTCCTTATGGATGCATACTGAGCAAAATAGAGCAAAAATTAAATCTGCTTTATTTTTCTTCTGATTCTTCGAGTATTGAAGATTTTCCTTTGGTTTAAATTCTATAATCTTCAAAATTCTACACATGAGTAATTTCTGCCTAACAAAAGATATCTGCATTATTATTTTGGTTCTTTTTATGTATTTGAACATTAAAATGCAAGCTTATAGTTTTAATCCTTAGTTTTCTCTTACAAGTGGTTATTATTATACAAGTGTTATTTTTAGATTGTATTAGGCTAAATCTGTCAGAGTAGTTTAGGGATTATCAAAATATAATTATCCCTAACTTTAATTTAAAGGGAAAACTAATAAAACTAAATGAACTTAGATTGCTAACAAGTTTTTGCCTATGAAAAATTGTGCATTCAAATGCTACAGACGGGCAATCTAGCTATTTTGTGTCAAACTCCCTCTTCTTACCTATGTATGGATATTACAACCCTGAGCAAAAAATAGGAGTCATCTTAAGTGTAGATGTAAGTTTTAGATGTACTAATATCCATGCTGAGTGAGAATACTATCTGATAGATGGGCATGTGGGACCCTGATGTGTGAATTGAGTAGTTGATTGACTGTAAAGGAAAGAGAAAGCTTTGAGAAAAGCTAGAAGTTTAGAAAAATAAGAAAGTTAAGGTCTACCAAAGCCATTTTGTAGAAAATATGAAAGTGGAGAAATGCTTTGGAGGCACTGGGATCCTCAAGCATGTGCTTTAAGTCACTTTTGTCTGGGTCCACCTATGCACTCTAATTAGAGAGAGGCAGAAATGGTATGCTAAACCATCTATTACACACAGGACTTGGAAGTCACATAGTCCTGGTCCTGTCATCTCTTACTATGAGATTTGAGGTTATTAACTGCATTACTTCTAATTTCCTAATCTGTAATGCTGGCATAATAATACCCATGTCATAGGGTTGTTATAAGAGTTAAATGCAATGATGCATATAAAAATGTAATGAAATGCTACACAGGATGGGCTCCCTAAATGCAAGCTAGCCATTAAAAAAAATTACTGCTCTTGTTATTAAGGGGAAGAAGAACCAAAGAGTATAAAAGACCATTTGGTGGATGATGGGGTTGAGAAATAAGATAGTGATGTAGAGGGTTGTTTCCTCTAGGCCTGCCTATATGTATATATAGGAGGGAGCAAAGTAGATTTACAATTGTGAGTACATGAAACAGAGTTTATTTTTGTACTAGAAGCCCAGTACATGAATTCATGCATGGGTGGGGTCCATGATGTGATTGGCCCTCTGGGTGGGCACTAGGACACCCTTGCTGGCCCAGGATCTGGGGCCCAGGATCCGGATCTGTCCTGCTGACATTTATGCAGGCTGTCAGGAGCCACCTGGCAGCTGCATTTATATCCGTTCTTCCTTGCGGAGTGTCTGGGGAGGGGAAGCGGCTGTGGTGCCTGAAGCTGACTTCCTGAGGGCCCGTGCCACTGTCAGGTTCTTGCTGGTGGTGCTGGTCCATAGGTGCCTGGCCCATTCTCTCGAGATTGGACCTGCAGGAGTACTGAGAGGTGAGTGGCTGCCGCCAGGCTGGTGAGCCACTGGGGCTGGGCAGTCAGCTGAGCGGAGCTCCTGTTGTGGGAGTGCACTGACCACCAGGGGCCAGGCACTCAGTGTAGGAGGAGGGGGAGGGGGACACAGTGAGGCCTGGAGGTGCGTGCTATGGCCCAGGGACCCAAGGAACTGCAAGCCCAGAGCTTGCTTTCCAACAAAAATAAATAAATTGAAAAAAAAAAAAGCAAAAAAAAAAAAAAAAAAAAGCGGCCAACACTGCCACCCTGGGAAGAATGGCTCTAGGAGGGAAAGTCCTCCCAGGCTCTGCCAGCTTGGCTGGCACACCCCAGGCTCTCTGGGACTCACTGGTGACATGCAGAAAGCGCAGCCCCTTCAGCTCTAAAACTGGTCACACTGACAGCTGCTCCCAGCCTGCTCCATGGCAGATGCAGTGCTGCCAGGCCAGACCGCCTGAGCTCCGACTTCAAGCTTCTGGCTTCCTGCCTGCCCCTTCGAATACTGCAAGCACTTGGGTGTGTGGCTTTGGCCTCCTTGGCCAGTAGCACCGCAGCACAGCCTGAGAGTGGCAGGACACAGCCACCAGGGCTGGCTGGGCATAGATTTGGTCGCTGACTGAGGTCCATGTGCAGTTACACTGAGTGTTTACATTTGCAAGGAAGCAGAGCAGCCCATTCCTGCTGCCCGCCTCACCTTCTAGGCTAAGAAAGGCCCTCTGTTCTCCGTGTTTCTCCTCTTGTCTGGAATCAAAACCTCTTGGGGACAAATTATCCCAGCGATGGCCCCAACACACACTCAGTGTCACTGTCACAGAAATTCCCATTCATTACAGCTGTTCCTCAGCCCACAGTGCCCTGCTCCACCCATGCCACTCCTCACCTGTCACCCCCTGAGGTCCACCTTATATTATCCTATCTAAAGTGTGAGCAAGATCTTAAATGCCCCCTGTCAATAGCTCCCTTGCCCTCTGAAAACCTGGCATTTAAAAAATATCTATTTGATTGATTTCAGAGAGGGAGATAGAGATAGAAACATTAATGATGGTAGAGAATCATTGATTGGCTGCCTCCTGCATGTTCCAAACTGGGGATTTAAATCTCCCCTCCCCCTCCCCCTGTCACTCCCCTGGCTAGCAGGCCCCTGTGGTGGCAGCAGTGAGGGAAGGAGGATGGTGGGAGGCAGGGAACCGTGGGTGGCGGGGTGCCAAGGGCAGTGTCCGTGTATGGCATCTGTTCCTTTTGCACCCTGCCCGGCTACTCTCACCTCCTCTCCCTACCCTGCTGAGGCCTTCGGGCCCCTATCAGCCTGGCCCTGATTGGCCTTGCCCTAATTGGCCCTGAACGCCCATCAGGCCTAGGGACTCCACCCATGCATGAATTTTATGCACCGGGCCTCTAGTTATTTATTAATTATGATAGTATTCATTTGTATTACAACTGTAAGCCTACTTTTGCCCACCCCTGTATATATCATTTTATGAGTCTATAATGCTATGTTTGCATTGGCAAAGTGAGATTCAGTAAAATTTATTTGGTATTCAAGTTATCTGCATTGAGCTTTTTTCTTTTTAATTGGTGACAGATTCCTTTGTTAATATTATCTGAAATATTGCCTATTTATTCACTTTATTATTCCTGTGTAGATTCTTCTGAAACAACATCATGCCTTGTTAAAGGGTTGGCAGCAACAGAACTGGGCTGTTCAGGGGGTGACTGTGATTGTGAGGGCTCAGAGGAGGGGGTATGTGAAGTAAACTGAGACTCATAGAGTTGGGAAATCAGTGATCAGCTCCAGCTAAGATCAAGCAGACAGGGTGCTTCTGAGTGAGGTCAACCTTAGAGCAGAGGTACCTTCTCTAGTTGTAGTTTCAAACATGCTCATGATCAATGGAAAGACACTGCAAATCTCACCAGCAAGCTGAAAGCTAAAATCAAATAAAAAGTGAGAATTAGTCTCCTCCTATCTTTAAGTTGTTTGGGGATATGTAATTACACATTATTAGCTGTTGTTTTTTTCTCCTTTCTTTTTCCCCCTTATTTATTTATTTATTTATTTATTTATTTATTTTTATTTTTTGTTTAAAGTATTACATATATTAGTATGTATATCTCCTCCCCCCCCATTGACCTTCCCCGAGACCCCCCACACCTTATCTCATGCTCTCATTTTACCCACTCCCAATGTCATGTGTCCATTGGCCATGCTAATATGCATGCATACAAGTCCTTTGGTTGATCGCTTTCTCCCTTCCAAACACTCCCCAGACTTCCCATGCTGTAATTTGACAGTCTGTTCACTGCTTTACTACCTCTGTATCTATTTTTCTGTTCATCAGATTATAAAGTTTTTTATTTTCCATAAATGAGTGAGATCATATGGTATTTTTCTTTCATTGCCTGGCTTATTTCACTTAACATAATGCTCTCCAGTTCCATCCATGCTGCTGCAAATGGTAAGAATTCCTTCTTTTTTTATATCAGCATAGTATTCCATTGTGTAGATGTACCATGGTTTTCTAATCCACTCATCTGCTAATGGGCATTTAGGCTGTTTCCAAATCTTAGCTATAATGAATTGTGCTGCTATGAACATAGGGGTGCAAATATCCTTTCTGATTGGTGTTTCTGTTTTCTTGGGACTTACTCCTAAAAGTGGGATCACTGTGTCAAGTGATGGAACCATTTTCAGATTTTTGAGGAAACCCCATACTGTTCTCCACAGTGGCTGCACCAGTCTGCATTCCCACCAGCAGTGCACGAGGGCTCCTTTTTCTCCACATTCTCACCAGCACTTGTTTGTTGATTTGTTGATGATTTGGTGAATTCAGACCATTAACATTTAGGGTAATTATTGATATATGAGGATTTCATATAGACATTTTATCTTTTGTTTTCTGGTAGCTCTGTACCTTCATGGTTCTTTCCCTTTATATTTCTATCTGTTTTTGTTTGTTGGTATTCCATAATATTTCCTTTGTTTCTTTTTTAAAGCTATATGTCTTAGTTTGGGGATTGAATGTCAATACCATCAACCCTTTAATTGGACCCAATGGAGTGTGCTGAGTAGCGGTATGTACAATATAGATGCAAACAAACCTCTAACCTGGTGGAGCTACCATCAAGGTAGCATGGATGCCAATGAAAACTATCCCTGTCTGCGAGGGAGCCTCTCCGAGTAGGAAGGCATTGTAGACCACATTGGACCCTCCTCAAATTCATGTGTTGTAGCCCTAACCAAAATGTGATGGTACTTGCAGAGAGGGCCATTGTGAAATAAATAGATTTAGATGAGGTTGTTAACACACCCACACCAACTACACACACACACCCATGATGAAATTAATTTCTTAGAAGATGAAAAACCAGAGAGCTTTGCTTCCTCCCCCCCCCCCCCCCCCCCCCATTATTGAAGACACAGTGAGAATATGACCATCTGCAAGCTAGGAAGAGATTCCTTACCAAAAACTCATCATGTTGCACCTTGGTTTTTTTACTTATAGCCTGCAGAGATGTGAGAAAGTAAATTTCTGTTGTTTAAGTCACCCCGTCTGAAGTATATTTTTAGCATTACTGAGATGACCAAGACTGAAGGTCTTTGAGAAAACCCACTTTTAAATTTATTTATCTGTCATTTTTTATTGTAGAAAATTTTAAGCATGCCTATAAGTAAAGAAAATTATATATTGTATTAAAAACTAGCTTTGACACTTATTATCTTTTCTAATCCTGCTCTCCTGTCTCCCCAACTACCCTCCTGAATGTTTTAAAAGTTCCTTCTCTTTTTAAAAAATTATTTTCTCTTTTTGTTGTTCTGATTGGCTATTTTCTTTTACCTAATTTTACAAATCACTAATCTGGTCTACTTTATCTAGTTTGCTGTTAATTCCTTCTAGTATATTCTTAATTTTTGATATTGTATTCTTCAATTCTGATTGAATCATTTTTATGGTTACTATGTCCTTTTTCATGCTTTTGAAGTTCTTACTAAGTACCTTGAATATCCTTATCAACATTGCTTTGAATGGTGTATCAGGTAGATTGCTTGCCTCCATTTTTAAAAATTCTTTTTTTATTTTTATTTCTCCTGTTATTTTATTTGGGACATGTTTCTTTTTCTCCTTCTTTTGGCTGCCTCTCTATATTTGTTTCTGCTTTGCTTGGTATAATGGAATTGTGTGAGTCTGACAGTCATGTCTCTGTAGTCACATGATCTAGGTACTCTAGGAATGCCCCTTGTGTGGGTTATATGAGTTCTCATGTTGTAATTTCAATCTTGATTGCTATTGGTCCATTCATGTGTGGGGAGAACCTTCAGGCTGGCTGACTGTGAGGATCCAACTTGACCACAGGTGCTGACCACACAAAGTGGATTTTGCCTCAGTTTGGTCTGGTGCCTGCCTCACTTGTGAGATAATTGGATTCTGCTCTGATGTTTTCTGAAACTGGCCACTCTGTATGTCTGTTCTGGGGCCTTTTGAGAGGATTCTGGTACAGGTCAATGTCAGATTCTGCCTATGACTGGCTCTGGTAACCTGTTTGATGCTACAAAGCATTTCGACTATATTTTTCATATCTACTTTATTCTGGAACCTTCCAAAAATCCAAACTCTAAAGCAATTCTTTCTTCATGTTCATACTGTAGAGAAATATATTACTCTCTTACCAATTCTTGTAAAATTTTAATAAATACTTTTTTCTTTATTTTTGTTACAGGTATTTTAGATAGAAATTATATTGGTCATTTATCCCTTAATATAGTCTTAAATTTAGAATTGATATTCTGTGCAGAAAGTGTGCTTCCAAGTCAATAAAAAAGATAATGTCCTTAATATAAAAACATGTGAAGAGAGTGAACAAGTGAATGACAGAAGTGACAAATTATTGACATAAAATATTAAATTAGAAAAAGATAAATTACGACAAGATATGTTTCTAACTAATTCAATTGACAAAGATTTAAAAACAGCATAATATTTTAAAATATTGTTAAGGATGTACTTTCAACATTCCTAGAAGAAGTTTGCATTTTTATGCTATGACTCATCAATTCAATTTGCCTACGTTTCTGTCTCTTCTTTTACATCTTGTAGCTGAAATTGAACTACAAAATTTTTCCAGTATTAGTTGTCACTGTGGAATCACTGTCACTATATTCAAAACATCAGAAATATCTGTCAGTGAACTGAGAACAGTTTATTGAAAAAGGCCATGCCACAGTCACTTTCTGGGTGTAGATCCTGACAAAAGGATTCTCAAGTTGCCAAGAAGGTTAAAGAGAGTCAAAACAACACTGACAGTTATAACAGAAACAGACTTCATTGCTACTCAAGAGGATCTGGGTGCTATGACAGAACCATTGATATGCACCTGGGAATACATGAGGTGAACTGCACAATACAATAAACTATCTCCATGATGTGGGGAAAAAGTATTTTTGCAAAACTTCATTTTATAATCTCAAGTTTCTCCAAGATAATTAAAAAAAATCTTTATTGTTGAAAGTATTACATATGTCCCTTTACCCTCCCTCCCCCATTGACCCCTTTAGTCTGCCCTTACCACCCTGCCCCAGGCCTTCCCCACCTATTGTCTGTGTCCATAGGCTGTGCATATGCACATACCAGTTCTTTGGTTGATCTCTTTCCACCTACCTACCCACCCACTCACCCACCCACACACCCACCTATTCCTACCCATTGACAGTCTGTTCCATGTCTCTAGATCTATTTTTTCAACACTTAATTTTGTTTATTAGATTCCACATGAGTGAGATCATGTGATACTTGTCTTTCTCTTAACAGCTTGTTTTGCTCAACATAATACTTTCCAAGTCCCTCCATGCTGTCTCAAAGGATAAAAGATCTTTCTATTTTACTGCTGCATAGTATTATATAGTGTAAATATACCAGTTTTTTTTTTTTTTTTTATCCACTCATATACTTGGGCTGTTTCCAGATCTTAACTACAGTAAATTGCAACTGTTGTGAACATAGGGTTGCATACATTCTTTCTGACTGGTATTTCAGATTTCTTAGAATATATTCCTAGAAGTGGGATCACTGGGTCAAATGGTAGTTGCATATTTAATTTTTTGAGGAAACTCCATACTGTTTTCCATAATGGCTGCACTGTGACAGTTGGTCCCGTCTGCCCAAGAGATAAGGACTCTGGAGACAGATCAGGCCAGGGGGAAAAAGTTTAAAAAAATAAAATCAGTTGTAACTCAGTGCTGGGAGTTCCTTCGGGGTGGGACATGCAGACCTCCCTCCAGATCGGGCTGGGAAATTGGGGTCATAAAAAATCGCAGCATCCTGCACTCCTGTTTGGAGTCAGAACAGACATTCTGTTTGAAGCAAAACAGGCCATGTTGTGTAAATCACCTAAGGAATAGCTGAGGACGGCCAGTTCTTTGTCCTGAGGGGCCAATCAGAGAGTGACAGACCAACAGTGGGATGGGATGGGAAAAAGAGGTATAAGAGGAGGGACTGCCCCTCCATCAGGGCTCTTGCCTGGGTGTTTGCCGGCTGCTGCGTCAGCCAAGGTTTGAGCCCAGATTCGAATCTGTAATAAATTCTAGCATGCTTAATCAAATTGGCTCCGGTGGTTCATCTCTTGGGGACTCACTTCATAACATGCACCAGTCTGCATTCCCACCAGCGTGTGCTAAGGTTGTCTTTTCTCCAACATATCAACTTGTCATTTGTTGATATGTTGAGGAGAGCCATTCTGACAGGTGTGAGGTGATTCCTCATTGTCATTTTAATTTGCATTTCTCTGATGATCAGTGATTTTGAGCATTTTTTTTTTGTATGTCTCTTGGCCATCTGAATGTCCTCCTTGGAGAAGTGTCTATTTAGGTCATTTACCATTTTTTAAATTGAATTGTTTGTCTTTCTTTTGTTAAGTTGTATGAGTTCTTTATATAGTCTGGATATTAACCATTTACCCAATGTATCATTGCCAAGTATGTTCTGCCATACTGGGGGCTCTCTTTTCATGTTGTTAATGATTTTTTTTGCTGTGCAGAAGTTTTTTTAATTTTATTTTGATGTAGTTTCATTTGTTTATTTTCTCCTTAATTTCCATTGTCCTAGTAGATGTATCTGCAAACATTGCTAGGACAGATATCTAAGATTTTGCTGCCTATGGTTTCTTCTAGAATTTTTATGCTTTTACTGGTTACATTTAATTCCTTTATCTATTTTGAGTTTATTCTTGTGCATGATATAAGTTGGTGGCCTAGTGTCTTCTTTTTTTTTTTTTGTATGTATCTGTTCAATTTTCCCAACAACATTTATTGAAGAGGCAGTTTTGAGTCCATTGTATGCTCTTGCTCCTTTCTCAAATATTAATTGAGCATATTGGCTTGGGACAATTTCTGGAGTTTGTGTTTTGTTCCATTTATCTATATGTCTGTTTTTGTTCTAGTACTAGGCAGTTTTGAGAACAGTGGCTTTGTAGAATAACTCAATATTTGGTATTGTGATACCTCCAAATTTGTTTTTTCTCAAGATTGCTGTGGCTATTTGGGGTCTTTTTTAGTTCCATATAAATTTTTGAAATATTGTTTCTACACTTGTAAATTACTAATTCTTGGTAATTTATGCCCTTTGTAATTTATTAGGCATTGTATTAAATCCATAGATTTCTTTGGGTTGTATGAACATCTTAATGATGCTAATTTTACCAATACATGTGTTGTAATGTACCCCGCAAATTGCACAAAGGACACCCCAATCAAGAAGTTAAATTAAGGAGTCTTTATTCAAAAGCTAGCAGCTATGAGGGGGCATTAGCTCTCAAAATTTTTCAGCTCTGAGTAACCACAATAGCGAGCTTATAAAGGCAAAAACCACATCCTGCTAGACATTAGAATGTGGAGCTATCTTGTGACAGCAGATTGTACAGAAGCAAAATTATTTTAATTATGATTTGTCAGGGCATGGGCCTGTTTGGGATCTTCTTGTTGGGGGCTTTTTGTGCCTCCTGGACTTGTATACCTTTTTCCTTCACCAGGTTAGGGAAGTTTTCTGCCATTATTTCTTCAAACACATCCTCTCTCCCTTGTTCATTTTTTCCCCCTTCTGCTACTTTTATGATGTGAATAGTGTTACGTTTCATGTTGTACCACAGCTCCCTTAAGCTGTCTTCCTATTTTTTGTGTGTGTGTTTTTAAAAATTTTTTTGTTTGTTTTGGTTCAATGATTAATTGATTTTTTCCCCCTCTCCTGTCTTCTAATTCACTTATTGGATCCCCAGCTCCCCCTTGTCTGCTGTGTATTCCTTGCTCTGTGATCTTTACTAAATGCTATGTCAGTCTTCATACCTATTATATATTTTCTCATGCTGTTGAGCATCCTTGCCATCATTATACTGAATACTATGCCTGACAAATTTATTATTTACATTTCATTTAGCTCTTCTTCTGGAAAATTCTCTTGTTCTTTTATTCGGGGCTAATTTTTTTTATTTTCCCATTTTGGCTGCCTATTTGGGTTTGTGTCTTTGTACTGTATGACTCCCAAACTCTAGTACAAGACAGTTTTAGATGCTTTTTCTGACTGGCTCTGAGTACCTTGTTTGGAGTTATCAGCAATCCACATCTTGTGGCTCCCTCTTTTAGGACTAGATACCTTTGGAATAAACCTAGATGTGCACCAAGGTCTGCTTTTCCTAGCCATGGACCCTGAATTAGATCAGGCTAAGACTCAGAGCCTCCAGAGACCCACCTCTGTCTGCAATCTGATTCCATGTCATTTTTTTTAAGAACGCATTTTTTTTCCCTATGTGAAAGAAGTCTCATTGGGTCTTTGTTATCATCTTAGAAATCAGTAGTACAATAAAATTAATTGAAGCTGTTTTTCATTTTGTAAGGGAAATGCCATTTGTTAAATGACCATTTCATTTAAAGGTATCTATTCTTTGCTATCCTATTATGCAAACAGACTTATGTATATCTTGTGGTTGTTTGCCAAGTATATGACAGGAAAGACCTGGGACCAGAACCCTTTTCTCATTTGTCTTTGTGTTTAGAATATAATCCTTGATGCTGACTTAATACAGTAATTAAGTTACTTGATATTTCTATATTTCTGAGATTCTTTACAAGATTAGTTTGATGATTAAGAAGGGAAAGTTTGAATTTATAGTCCATGGTTCTCTTCCAATTGAAGGTTTCTACTCATTGCCATCTTTCATCAGTTAAAACAGAGGAGACTATTGATTTTCATTGTATATTGTCTGTGAAAATAAATACAGGGATTATATGAGTTTGATGCAGAAAGTTTAATAGCTATTCTTATTTTGGTTCTCAGAATCTTGATATCTAAGAGCATAATTTGGCTTCTCTTGTTTCTCCAAGTTTCCTTTATTCTTTTTTAAAAAGTTGATTTCAGAGAGGAAAAGGGATAGAGAGATAGGAACATCAATGATAAGAGAGAATCATTGATTGGCTGCCTCCTGCATGCCCTCTACTGGGGATTGAGCCTGCACCCCAGGCAAATACCCTTAACCAGAATCGAATCCAGGACCCTTAAGTCTGCAGGCCAATGCTCTATCTACTGAGCCAATCTGGCTAGGGCTTTCCAAGTTTCCTTTAAAATGGAAGTGAAATTCTACTTCCTTTCATTTCTCACAGGGGACAGATCAAAAGGCAAACACAAAATGTATAGATTCTCATATCTTTTAAGTATATGGTAAACAATTACTCAACATGTATTTTACTTGTTGTGGGTTCTTTTTTTTCCTCAAGTTTTACTTTTTCTCAAGTTTTACTTTTCATTTGTGTTTTACATATATAATTCTAAATAGTTCAATCTAATAAAGTAGTGACATATCCTCTGAAATCATTCTATTAGTCTGTTTACTAATAGAATGATTTCAGAGGATTTATTTTGCTTCTACTAGTTTGGCAATTTTCTACTGACTTCCAAATTTTCAATTAACACATGATATATGAAATTATAATAATAACCTCTTTAATATGAAAGTCTTCATAACTGAAAATATCTTCATTTAACAATACTAAGGTATAAATTTGCCCATATCTTATAGAAAATTCACAAACTCTCATCAGCCTCTTATTAACAATTGACTTAGCATATTCTAATTACAAAATTATTAATTTGAACATATTTCATAAATCCTTTTAAAGCAGCTTAACCTCATATACTGCCTTCTCTTTTACATGTAGACTTTATACATTATTAAATCAGCAAAACAGGCTCAATATGTCCTTTATATTTGATCCTTACCTAATTTGAGTTTCAAGATTGTAGAGGTCAATGCATATGTCTATTTTATAGAGATGGCTTAAGTTGTAAGCCTCCAAGTTGGCTAAATGATTTAAATAATGATAAGCTAATTAGCATTCTATATATTTGTTTCTATAAGGTCATAGCTTTTAAAGAATGTTTGGTGTGGAAAGCCACACCTCTGTAAGTATTGAGATTATCAGTAGTCCAAATAAAGTGGCAAAAGGCCACACTAGGCTAGTGTAGTATTTTGAGAAGTGGCACGTTAATCAATTACAATTTTCAGATGGGGTAAGGGTTAAAATTCTTACAGCAGTGTGGCTGGTGTGGCTCAGTGGTTGAATATCCACATAGGAACCAGCAGGTCATGGTTTAATTCCCTTTCTCTCTGACATTGATTAAAAAAAAAAAGCACAAGTACAAAGCTTATAAAGAAGAAAAGTTGATTATTATGAATTGAATAGAGATTCATATAGAACAAGGCAATTGAAAATTATCTTTTAAGTGGTCTATTTTTTCTTCTGCTGTTTGGTTATAGCTTATATTGTATGGCAAGGAGATAGAAAAGCATGATTTTTTATCCTGACTCTGCCATTAACTTACAGTGTGACTTTGGTTAGGACTTGTAACTTCTTCCAAACTTTCTAATTCATGAAAAGTAGGAAGTGGTGCTAAATGATCTCTATGGTAGCATTTGGATTGAAATCCCTATGATCATATCTTGTGTAAATGATATATTCTCTGATTTCTGATTATTGAAAATAGTACCTAATTGGAATTGAAACATAAAATAAACAAATGTGAAATTTAAAAATTTCCTGTGCCTATTTCTTATTTATGCCTTAATCTTTGAGAAAGCTAAAGCTGGCTGTTAAAAAGTTCTAATTAGCATGAATGGTTGTAGAATTTAAAATCCTTGTCCTGCCTTTGATAATATCAAAATCAGAGTGAATAATATGCGTTGGTTGAACATTAGTATGCAAACCAGGAAGTTTGAAAATATGTGTTTAGTCTCAGAATAAAGCAGAAGGCAGCACATTCTGATAGCTGTGAGAAACACAAAAAATAATAATGGTAGCAGTTAGAGAGTCAGACAGCGAATAACAATGCACAGGTGCATTTTCCCTAGTGCATATATTTCTTCTTTAGTATTCATGATAAGTTTCCAATACCTTCATCTTTACACAGGAATTAGAAAACAGTTCAGACTTATTAGTTCAGCTGAGCAATAGCCTAGGACAGCTAAAAGAAAATCTCTATAGTGGTATATATATTTGTAATAGAGAAGACTTCTATGATTATGGTTTAAATATCACCATAGTTCCATTTTTCTTATGTAAATAAGTTATCATCATTGTAGTTTTATGTTCTTTTAATTTTATTCTTTTAAAAATATTTTTATTGATTTCAGAGAGGAAGGGAGAGGGAGAGAGAGATAGAAGCATCAATGATGAAAGAGGACCATTGATTGGCTACCTCCTGCATGTCCTGCACTGGGGTTTGAGCCTACAACTTTGGCATATGCCCCAACTGGGAATTGACAATGACCTCCTGGTTCATAAGTTGATGCTCAAATACTAAGTCATGGTGGCTAGGCTTAATGCTATTCTTTAAATTTTTTTTTAAATTTTTTAATTAAGGCTGGAGGGAAGATGGCGGAAGAATAGATGGGCGATTTCTGAGCCCTCTCCTGAAGCAGAAAGAGAGAGCAACTGATGGTCTTGAGCTGTGAGTGTTTATTAGCAAGCTGGGAGACAGCGAACACCAGAAGAAACTGCTGGGGGGCTGCTGACAGAGGTACCCCTCACAGGGAAGCACCCACGCGGGCTGCGTCCCTGCCCGGAGCTACCAGCCGGCTTGGATAGGGAAACCTCGCCATCTTGAGAGGAAGATAGGATCGTGTCAGAGGCCTGAATATCAACAGCCGCAGCGACCAACAAGCAACTGTAACCCCCAGAACGCGGATCCCAGGCAGCGCGAACACCTGGCCTCACAGGAGTGCCCCACTGCTCGGCGAAAAGGTCAGATTTCGTGGGGAGAGGGTGGAGCGCACTCGCGGCGAAAACAAAGCCTGCGCGCACAGAGCGCGGAAGCTGGAGGGCAAGGGCGGCGATTACAAGTAGAAGCCCCCGCTGTTGGGCGAGTGTCACCCGTGAAAGTGGACGGGGCTCCTAACAGGGGAGATATCTAAAGAGCAACACATTTGGATCTGGCGCGGAGGGGTATCGAGAGTTGCAGGAGATTGAGGTTGCTCGGACCTGCCCCCTCCCCCCTCCGTAGTTCCTGCTTCAGAGAGGACTAAAAAAAAAAAAAAAGCTGGAGAGGCTCTAGAGTCTGGGAAGTCAACCTAGAAACACTGCCCCCAGAGGCTAATTCACAAATTGACTCTAGTGTAATAAAAACAAACCAAAACCTGCCTAAAAATCAGGACTGGATCATAACAATAGAGGAAGCGAATGACCTTCATTACTGCAAATTTTATTTAAATTTTTTAAATTTTATTAATTTTTAAATTTTTAAATTTTTGTTTTTTATTTTTGTTTTCATTATTTGCAACGTTTACTCAAGAAACTATTTTTTTTTCTTTTTCCTCACTTGATTTTATCTTTATAACTACTACATTGTACTACTACTAAGTTACCTTTTTCATCTTATTTTTTTTGTTTATTTTTATTATTTTTATTTCATTTGATTATATATATATATATATATATATATATTTTTTTTTTTTTAATTTCAGGATTACTGTTCTACAGGCTTTATCTATCTTTCCTTCTCCAACGCTTTATTCTATCTCAACCTATCCTTTATGCCTTCACCCTCTTTCCGATATTTTCCTTTGGTACCCCGTTTATCTTAACCCTTTCCTGCTCTAGATTTTCCCCATTCCTTCTGTCTACCTCCTCCTAAAATTTCACCCTACTTCTATATATCTAATTTCCAACTACTTGCTCCGAGCCCATTCACACCTCCCTTGCAGTTGTCCTAAAAACAAAACAAAACAAAAGTCTTTCTCTCTAACACTTTGAAGTTGTATGTTGAATGTTAACTATACTGAAGTTGTATGCTTTTGTTTATAAGATTGATTTGATATGCTTTTTGTTTGATTGTATGTTTTTGGTAGCTGGGTTCTAGTCACCCTTATTGGTGGTTATTAATATTTCAAACACATCCCGATTCAGTCCCCTGTGTGTTGTACCTGGTTGTGTTGTATTTGGTGCCTTTAAATCAAAGCAGGAGAGAGAGAGAACTACACAACCAGACATCCTAGATCATGGGGAGACCAAAACATAGCCCGCATATGAAAGAAAAGCAGGCCTCACCAGAAAAGGAAGTAAACGAGATAGAGGGAAGCAACCTACCTGAGCAAGAATTCAGAGTAATGATCATAAGATGGCTAAAAAGAATGGAAGACAAATTTGACAATATGAGTAAGAACCAAGAGGAAATGAAGAAGAACCAAGAAGAAATGAAAAATGACATCGCTACTGTAAAGAACTCAATAGAAAGCATCAAGAGTAGATTAGAAGAAGCAGAGGACCGCATCAGCGAGCTAGAAGACAAGATGGAAAAAACATACCCAATTAGAACAGCTTCTGGAAAAAAAAATTAAAAAACAGGAGGAAAGTCTAAGGGAACTCTGGGACAATACAAAACAAAACAATATTAGAGTAATAGGGGTTCCAGAAGGACAGGGAATTGAGGAAGACATGGAAAACGTATTTCAAGAAATAATGACAGAAAACTTTCCTGAGATAGAGAAGAAAAAACCCACACAAATCCAAGATGCTCGCAGAGTCCCAAGCAAAATGAACCCCAGAAAATCAACCCCTAGACACATTATAATTAAGCTGGCAAACACCTACGACAAAAAAAGAATTTTAAAAGCAGCCAGAGAGAGACAGAAAGTTACATATAAAGGAACCCCCATCAGACTAGCAACTGATTTCTCCACAGAAACTTATCAGGCCAGAAGGGAATGGGATGAAATATACAAAGTCATGCAAAGGAAGGGTCTGAATCCAAGAATACTGTACCCAGCAAGGCTATCAATCAAAATTGAAGGGGAAATCAGGAGCTTCACAGACAAAAACAGACTAAGGGAATTTATCTCCACCAAACCAGCAATGCAAGAAATGCTAATGGGTCTACTGTAAAGTTAAAGAAACAGAAAGCAAAGAAGGAACACAGAGGTATAGAATAAAAATGGCGTCAAATAAGTATCTATCAATTATAACTTTAAATGTAAATGGACTAAATGCTCCAATCAAAAGACATAGGGTAACGGATTGGATAAGAAAACAAGACCCATATATCTGTTGTCTACAAGAAACCCACCTCAGAAAAAAAGATGCACACAGACTGAGGGTGAAGGGATGGAAAAAGGTTTTCCAGGCGAATGGAAATGGAAAAAAAGCTGGGGTAGCAATACTTATATCTGACAAATTAGATCTCAGAGTGAAGGACATAACAAGAGATAATGAAGGTCACTTCATAATACTAAAGCGAGCAATCCAACAAGAAGAAATAACCCTGGTAAATATATATGCACCCAATACGGGAGCACCCCAATATATAAAAAAACTGCTGGAGGACATTAAGGGAGAGATTAATAGCAATACAATCATAGTAGGAGATCTTAATACCCCACTGTCACCCTTTGACAAGTCATCTAAACAAAAAATCAGCAAAGAAATATCAATCCTAAATGACTCGCTAGACCAGATGGAATTAATCGACATCTTCAGAACATTCCACCCCAAAGCCACAGAATATACATTCTTCTCAAGCGCACATGGGTCATTCTCAAAGATAGACCATATTTTGGGACATAGGCAAAGTCTCTTCAAATTCAAGAAGATAGAAATCATATCAAGCATCTTCTCAGATCATAGTGGCATAAAACTGGAAATTAACTACAACGAAAAAAGTCCAAAGAAATCAAACACATGGAGACTAAACAGCATGCTATTAAACAAGGACTGGGTTACCAGAGAAATCAAGGAAGAAATTAAAAACATCCTGGAAACAAATGACAATGAAAACACAACTATCCAAAATCTATGGGACACAGCAAAAGCAGTTTTGAGAGGGAAGTTCATATCCCTACAAGCCTATTGCAAAAAACTAGAAAAAAGGGTAACAAATGATCTAACTCTACAACTCAAAGAGTTAGAAAAAGAGCAACAAGAAAAGCCCAGTGTAAGCAGAAGGAAGGAAATAACAAAAATCAGAGCACAGATAAATGACATAGAGACCAAAGAAACAATACATAAGATCAACAAAACCAAGAGCTGGTTCTTTGAAAGAATAAACAAGATAGATGGACCCCTAGCCAGGCTAACCAAGAAACAAAGAGAGAGGACCCAAATAAACAAAATCAGAAACGAAAGAGGTGAAATAACAACAGATCCCGCCGAAATACAAAGAATTGTTACAAAATACTACGAACAGCTCTATTCCAATAAACTGAACAACCTGGAGGAAATGGACATATTCCTAGAAAAATACAACCTTCCAAAACTCAATCAGGAAGAATCTAAAAATCTAAATAGACCAGTGACTTGGGAAGAAATTGAAACAGTCATCAAAAAACTTCCAGCAAACAAAAGCCCAGGGCCAGATGGCTTCACAGGAGAGTTTTACCAAACATTCAAGGAAGAACTAAAACCTATCCTCCTCAGATTATTCCAAAAAATCCAAGAGGAAGGAACACTTCCAAACTCCTTCTATGAAGCCAGCATCACCCTAATACCAAAACCAGATAAAGACAACTCAATGAAAGAGAATTACAGGCCAATATCCCTCATGAACATAGATGCCAAAATCCTCAACAAAATTCTAGCAAATCGGCTCCAGCAGAGCATCACAAAGATCATATACCATGACCAAGTAGGATTTATTCCAGGAATGCAAGGATGGTACAATATCCGCAAATCAATAAACGTGATACATCACATAAACAAGTTGAAAGATAAAAATCATATAGTCATATCAATTGATGCAGAAAAAGCATTTGATAAAATCCAACACCCTTTCCTGATCAAAACTCTCAACAAGGTGGGAGTACAAGGATCATACCTCAACATAATAAAAGCTATATATGATAAACCCACAGCCAACATCATACTCAATGGGCAAAAACTAAAACCATTCCCTCTAAGAACAGGAACAAGACAGGGATGCCCACTTTCGCCACTCCTCTTTGACATAGTACTGGATGTACTAGCCATTGCAATTAGACAAGAGGAGGAAATAAAAGGCATCCAAATTGGAAAAGAAGAAGTAAAGCTATCCTTATTTGCAGACGACATGATATTGTACATAAAAAACCCAAAAGACTCCATTAAAAAACTAATTGGCTTAATAAATGAATTTGGCAATGTAGCAGGATACAAAATTAACGCCAAGAAATCTATGGCATTTCTATACACCAACAGCGAATTTATAGAAACAGAGACTAAAAAAGCAATTCCATTTACCATCACACCAAAAAAATTAAGATATCTAGGAATAAATTTAACTAAGGAAGTAAAGGACCTATATGAGGAAAACTACACGACACTGAAAAAAGAGATAGAGGAAGATGTAAACAGATGGAAGAACATACCATGTTCATGGATTGGTAGAATCAACATCATCAAAATGTCCATACTTCCTAAAGCAATCTATAGGTTCAATGCACTCCCCATTAAAATACCAACGGCATACTTCACTGACCTAGAAAGAACTCTCCTAAAGTTCATTTGGAACAATAAAAGACCCCGAATAGCCACAGCAATCCTGAGAAAGAAGGGTAAAGTAGGAGGGATCTCAATACCAGACTTCAAACTGTATTACAAAGCCACTGTTCTCAAAACAGCCTGGTACTGGCACAAAAACAGACATATAGATCAATGGAATCGAATCGAGAACCCAGATATCAACCCAAATCACTATGCTCAATTAATATTTGACAAAGGAGGCATGAATATACAATGGAGTCAAGACAGTCTCTTCAATAAATGGTGTTGGGAAAATTGGACAGATACATGCAAAAGAATGAAACTGGATCACCAACTTACACCATACACAAAAGTAAACTCAAAATGGATACAGGACTTAAACATCAGATGGGAAACCATAAAAATACTAGAAGCATCCACGGGCAGCAAAATCTCAGACATATGCCAAAAGAACTTCTTCACTGATACTGCCCCTAGGGCAATGGAAGCTAAAGAGAAAATAAACAAATGGGACTACATCAAAATAAAAAGCTTTCTTACAGCAAAAGAAACCATCAACAAAACAACAAGAAAGCCCACGATGTGGGAGAACATATTTGCAAATGTTACCACTGATAAAGGTTTAATCTCCAACATCTACAAACAGCTTATACAACTAAATAAAAGGAAGATGAATGACCCAATTAAAAAAAATGGGCAATGGATCTAAATAGAATCTTCTCAAAAGAAGACAGAAGGAAGGCCAAAAGGCACATGAAAACATGCTCAAAGTCACTAATTATCCGAGAGATGCAAATCAAAACAACAATGCGGTACCATCTCACACCTGTCAGAATGGCCAACATCAACAGATCAACAAACGACAGGTGTTGGCGAGGCTGTGGAGAAAAGGGAACCCTCGTGCACTGCTGGTGGGAATGCAGACTGGTGCAACCACTGTGGAGAACAGTGTGGAGTTTCCTCAAAAAACTGAAAATGGAACTCCCATTTGACCCAGTAATCCCACTCCTAGGAATATATCCCAAGAAACTAGAAACACCAACCAGAAAGGATATATGCACCCCTATGTTCATAGCAGCACAATCTACAATAGCTAGAATTTGGAAACAGCCTAGGTGCCCGTCAGCAGATGATTGGATCCAAAAACTTTGGTACATCTACACAATGGAATACTATGCTGCCATAAAAAAGAAGGAATTCTCATCATTTGTAGCAACCTGGATGGAAATGGAGAACATCATGCTGAGTGAAATAAGCCAGTCATTGAAAGAAAAACACCACATGACTTCACTCATTTGTGGATAATAAAGAACATTATAAACTGATGAACCAAAAGATAGATATAAAGATAGTATATCAACAAGCAGACTGTCAAATTACAGCGGGGAGGGAGGAAGAGCTCCCATCCTGGAAGCTGCTGCTCTGGGCCTGGCTGCTTCCGACCCGGCTGCTCCAGGCTCGGCCGCTCTGGGCCTGGCCTCTCCCGGCCTGGCAGCTGCTGCTCTGGGCCCGGCTGCTCCGGGCCCGGCTACTCCGGGCCTGGCCGCTCCCTACCTGGTGCTCCAAGCATGGTTGCTGCTGCTCTGGGCCTGGCTGCTCCCAACCCGGCTGCTCTGGGCCTGGCTTCTCCGGGCCTGGCCACTTCGGGCCTGGGTGTTCCTGGACTGGCCACCCTGGGCTTGGCCGCCTCCACCTCAGGCCTGCCTGCCACTGCCCCTGGTCTGGCTGCTCCAGTGCTGGCTGTTGATGCTCTGGTTCTGGCTGCTGCTGCTCCGGGGCCTGGCCGTTGCTGCTCCGGGCCCGGCTGCCACTGCCTTGTGCCTGGCCACTCTAGGCCTGGCCGCACCCGACCCGCCTGCTCCCCCGGGCCTGGCCGCTCCCAGCCTGGCAGCCGCTGCTCCGGGCCTGGCCGCACCCGACCCGACTGCTCCCCCGGGCCTGGCCGCTCCCAGCCTGGCAGCCGCTGCTCCGGGCCTGGCCGCACCTGACCCGGCTGTTCTGGCCCGGCTGCCCCGGGCCCGGCCGCTCCGAGCCTGGCCACTCCCGACCTGGATGCTCTGGGCTTGGCTACTGCTGTTCTGGGTCTGGCTGCTCCCACCCCGGCTGCTCTGGGCCCGGCTTCTTCGGGCCCGGCCACTCCGGGTCTGGGTGTTCCTGGACTGGCCACCCTGGGCTTGGCCGCCTCCGCCTCATGCCTGGCTGCCACTGCCCCAGGTCTGGCTACTCCAGTGCTGGCTGTTGATGCTCTGGTTCTGGCTGCTGCTGCTCCGGGGCCTGGCCGTTGCTGCTCCGGGCCCGGCTGCCACTGCCTTGTGCCTGGCCACTCTAGGCCTGGCCGCCGCTGTTCCAACAGTCTGTCCTTTTTTTTTTTTTTTTTTTTTTTTTTTAACGCATTTATGTTGCAATGTTGGCTGGTGAGTTGAGTTCTGACTTAGTCTTTGATTTCTCAAGATCTTCTTTGTATTCTTTCTTAAGTAATTTTACTATCTTTTGCTCTCACTTGATTTCTGCACATTGAGAGCTTCTTTGGTTTCTTCTTCCTTGTCCTGGAAGCTCAGCAGGTTGGCCTGTGGCACCCCTTTGTTCTCCGCGAGCTCCTGCGCTGCTTCAGCCTGTTGCCAGGGTTGGCGCTGCCCATGAAGCAGCCCCCCGCCTCGGCTCTGTGGCCCAAGCTCAGCGGTCGAAGGCCCAGGGGCACCTCCCCGCCTGGGGGCCCCGTTGCCTGGCTCCTTGCTGGCACCCTGCTGGCCGGTGTCCGGCAGGGGCTCCTGCTCCTCATCATGTTCCCCCAGCCCGGAGCTTTTTTCTCCTTCCCGCTAGGGGAGTCTAGCATCAGAGTCAACAGACTGTCCTCTGCTCACAATGTGCGCGACTCCAGGGGCTCAGCTTTTCGCCACTCCCCCAGGACTCCACCTCACAGCCCCGTCTCCCTCTGCTTGAGCCTGGGTCCCCAGGGACTGGCCTAGAACTGGAGTTCAGAGCAGTCGGGACTGGGGCTCAGCACAGCCGGAGGTTTTGTTTCTTCCCGCTAGGGCAATACGCATCAGAGTCAACATACTGTCCTCTGTGAGCAATGTGCGTGACTCCGGGGGCTCTGCTTTTCGCCGCTCCCCTGGGATTACGCCTCACAGCCCCGTCTCCCCCTGCCCGAGCCTGGGTCCCCAGGGTCTGGCTCATAACTGGGGCTCAGCGCTGCCAGTTCTGGGGTTCAGCCCAGGCCAGGGCTTTTATTTTCTTCCTGCTAGGAAACGCCAGGCAAGCACCCAGCCTTCTCCTCTCCAGCTGCGAAAAGGACACATCTCTTGAGGCAAAAGGACTCAGTTCACTGAATAGAGCGAACTGATAATTTGGAAGTATTGAAACTGAGTGGATGGCCAAAATTGGTTTGGCTCAGTGGATAGAGCATTGGCCTGCAGATTGAAAGGTCCCAGGTTTGATTCCAGTCAAAGGCATGTATCTTGTTTGCAAGCACATCCCCATTGGGGGTGTGCAGGAGGCAGCTGATCAATCTTCCTAACTCTCTATCCCTCTCTCTTCCTCTCTGTAAAAACTCAATAAAATATATTTAAAAACAAAACAAAACTGAGTGGATGATCAGAAACTGGGTCTAGGATGAAGTAGCAGAGCATTCTCCCTCACCCTTTCTTTACTGAATGACACAGTAAACATTTGGGTTTTACAGCTTGTGACACTATAGTAAGTGTCATTAAAATAATTAGTTACTAAATGAACATGAAATTTTGAAAATTCATCTTTCTATTAATCTGTTATTTTAGAAAAAATGGAAATTACTGTAGAAGAGTTAAATCATAGTGTACTATGTTGTGGAACCTGAGACATAAATAACCATGTGTTTATTTCCTTATCATTTGTATTGGTAGTGATTTTTATTTGTGTTTATGGACAGAAATAATATGATACTAGGGTTTTCCCTTAAATTATCCTGCAAAGTTAAATCAGAGGCCATGGTTCCATTTTGTGAAATATAACTTGAATACTATTAATTTTTGTTTCATTAACATGAACAACTTTAGCCTGGCTAGTATGGTTCAGTGGTTGAGCATTGATCTCTGAACCAGGAGGTTAAGGTTCAATTCCCAGTCAGGGTACAATCAGTGATTCTCTATCATCATTGATGTTTCTAAATCTCTCTCTCCCTTCCTCTCTGAATCAATAAAAATAACATATGAACAACTTTGAGCAAACAAAGAACACCATTTCTCTTGATGCCTAGTTATTTATCCTTTTAAGGTAAAAATACAATAAAATGTCCTAGAGCTAAGTCTAGCTTCAATGTGTCAACATTTTTATACCCTTTTGAGATATTTTACCTCCAATTTTTATACTGAAATTCTGTTAATCTTTGCCTATTTGAAAGCATCTACTTCAATATTCATTGAGTAGGTAATTAGAGGTAGAATTCTGATGTTAACTTAAAATTTACTTTGCCTTTTTAAAATAAAAATGCAATTGCCTTTGAGTAATGAAATAATTATGCTGAAATGAAGTGTAGTCAGAAATGAAAAGAATTTGTCTAAAATAGACTAAAATTTATTTCTCATTAAGCATATTTAAGAGTGATTTCACTTCACATTTAGGGGAAGATATTGGATCTCCTCAAATTAAAAGTTATGTATTTAAATCTTCCATAACCAAAAAAAGGGGAGGGGAATACTGTGATGTGCTCAGGATTTATGTATTTAACCACTTATTTGTGAAGAAATCTTTCTGATTAAAATTGGTTTTAAGATAAATTTAAGTTTCTCTATGATAGTCTTGTTTATACCTTTTTGTAAGAAACTAAATATTTAGTCAGTTTTTTTTTTTTAGGCATGGCTGGTGTGGCTCAGTGGTTGAGCTTAAACCTATGAACCAGGAGGTCACAGTTCAATTCTCCGGTTGTGGGCTTGATCCCCTTAGGGAGTATGCAGGAGGCAGCCTATCAATGATTCTCATCATTGATGTTTCTATGTCTCTCTCCATCTCCCCTCCTCTCTGAAAAAAAAAAAGAAAAAAAGAAAAAGTAATTTTCACCGAAGCCGGTTTGGCTGAGTGGTAGAGCGTCGGTCTGCGGACTGGGAGGTCCCAGGTTCGATTCCGGTCAAGGGCATGAACCTCGGTGGGGGTGTGCAAGAGGCAGCTGGTCGATGTTTCTCTCTCACTGACGTTTCTAGCTCTCTATCTCTCTCCCTTCCTCTCTGTAAAATATCAATAAAATATATTAAAAAAAGAAAAAGAAAAAAAAAAGAAAAAGTAATTTTTAAAGAAAAAAGTAGAGGAGGTACATTAAGGTGCCCAGTCATTCCGATTTTGGCAGGACAGTCCCGATTTTTAACAATTTGTTCTGCATACCAAGGTGTTTTTAAAAAGTCCCGATTTTTGAAAAGAATGTACAACAAGCTAGGGAATGGCGGAAGAACGGGAAGGGAATACGTGGTTTTTCGACGGCCATGTGGCTATTTAGCCAGGATATGAGTTTTATATTATTTTTGTTAATTTTATAATGTTAAACTTTAATAATAACAAATAATTGTTGAGAACTGATTATTGAGAACTGCTTATCAAAGTTCGCATTGTTGATCAGTCCTTAGAATTCGACCACCATTGTTGGACTTAATGAACAATGGCATTTTTTGGGATTGGCAACGACGAAAACATTTTGTAACTGCCTCTTAGACGATACACATTATACTGCCTGCTAGTAAGCTAAATAAGTGATGTCATTACTAATCAGCTATTCAGATAATTTATGTAAGTAATTTATTTATTTATTTCATAAATACATAACTTTTCTTGATTTTAGCAAATAGTGCTCATATTATTTATATTTTATAGTGGCGGCAAAAAGTCTAATGCCGGGCTTGAAAGTGACACGACTTATGTTACGGCAAATTCAGAGGAAAAATAATACAACTTAGTATTGTTATTATTTAGAAAGAAATATAGGATTAAAATTTAAATAATTTAAAAAATATAGTTACTTTATAACAATCAAATTAATTTAATTTATAAACTAACAATAAAATATGTTCATGTAATTATGTACCTACTACTTACTATGTTTTTAAGCAATATGTATATAATAATTTATAATATAATTTTTTTTTTTAGATTTTTAACATAATGAGTAAAAAAAGAGGATGCAAATTCAATGATGATCTAAGAAGTGAATTTTCTTTTATTAAAAAACCAAAAGCCATTACATGGTAAAATGTGAGAAATGTAATGGTGAATTTTCTATTTCGCACTGCGGGAAGAATGATATTTTAAAGCAGTTGGAGACACAGAAATATAAAAGATATTTAAATACTGCTGCATATTCCTCCAAAATACAGGATTTTTTTTGGAAAACAACTTATGGGGACGAAGAAAAGAAATTAGCATTAGCAGAAGGACTTATGTCTTTTCATGCTTTTAACATACAGACCAAATTTTTAATCAAGAACCCCTCTCCCCACAATTCAATAGTGTCACGTTTTACCAATGTTAAAATCTGGTCACCTTAAGGTACATATATATATAATAAAATATTATTATGTTTCAATAGAATGAAAATAAAGAACAATTATTTTATTACTAGCAATAAAAAAGGATGAAATATTGCAATTTGCAACAACATGGATGGACTTAGAGGGTATTGTGCAAAGTGAAATATGTCAGACAAAAGACAATGGCATATGATTTCACTTATATGTGGAATACAAAAACAAAATAAATGAACAAACAAAATAAAAACAAACTCATAGAACAAACTAATGGTTGCCAGATAGAAAGGGGATGGGCACATGCCTGAAAAATATATGGAGGTTTAAGATGTACAACTACCAGTTATAAAATGAGTCATAGGTATGTGAAGCACAACACAGGGAATATAGTCAGTAATCTATACTAATAAAAGGGTAATATGCTAATTAGATCAGACATCTTCTAGATGTCCTTCTGGACAAAGCCTGGTGGTGGGAGCTAAGACAGAGGTGGTTAGGGGCAATCAGGTCAACAGGGGAGAGCTGTTAGGGGGCAATCAGGCCGAAAGGGAGAAGCATTTAGGGGCGATCAGGCTGGCAGGCAGGCAGGCAGGTGAATGGTTAGCAGCCAGCATTCCTGGACATCCCCCAAAGGGTCCTGTATTAGAGAGGGTGCAGGCCGGGCTAAGAGACCTCCTACCCCCATGTGCAAATTTCATGCACTGGGCCTCTAGTATTGTAATAATTATGTATGGTGCCAGATGGGTACTAGATTTATTGTAGCAATCATTTTGTAAGTTACATAAATATCTAAGAATTATATTGTACAACTGAAAATAATATCATGTTGTATGTCAACTATAATTTAAAATAAATGTAAAAATAGTAAATCAAAGAAACAAAAATTAGATAATAAAACAGTACAAAATTTGACTTTGTACCAGAAAACACTTATATTTTGAGTACATGTGTATTAAGTATTATGCATTTTTTTGTATAAAATTGGATTATTTGCAGTTTTGTTATGAATGTGCTTTTTAGGCACATTAATAACAGTGAATGTGTTTTCCTGACACTATGCTATCATATTGTATTAAAAAACAAAATAACATTTTCTGTAACCTCACTGACCCCACTGTGATACACTGTTAAGACAATATAAAGAAATGTGTAGATTGTACTGAAGTCTTTCCTTTAAGACATATGGTGTGAGCACAAGTATACATTATGGAGCTGCTATAGCCAGAAAGTGCCTCTGACAGCACAGCAGGTGGTTGACTTCCTGGGTTTCTCAGGAGCCATAAGAATCAAATCTTTGTCTTTGTTTTGATTTTACCACAGCTGGATTTCATTATCTTCATTTGTTCTTTATCTGCACAAATAAAATCAGTTTCATTTCTCAGTCCCAAATGATTTCCCAGAACATAACTATTCTCACTTTTTTGATAGAACATAGAAGCCATGGCTTCTTGCTTGACTTAAGGAAACTGCCCCTACAAGCATTCTCTTTCCTACCTTAAATTCTGTAAATTCTTATTTAAAAAAAAAATCAGATGCTGAGGTCTAATTTATTCATTATGAAGTTCATCATTTAAGTTTATTCAACTTTGTTTCCTTATTCCTCAATGCAAGTCAATTATACATCTCTACCTACTTTTACAATATGCTTGAGATGTGATTAAAGATAAGGAAAAAAATGAGAACAAAATTAATAGCAGTTTTACAGGTAGTCTTTGGGTGAAAGTATGTCTGATAGGGGATAGAAGGTTGGATAGGAGCGAGAAGAGAAAACTAAAACTATGGATACAAAGTGACTCTATAATGGAGAATGCTGGGGAAAATGTAGAATAAATTCTGTGATTTATTTAATGGGAACATAATGGACAAAAATTTGATCACAATGAAATATCACTATACACCTATAGGAATAGCTACAGTAAAAAACAGTGAAAATTCTAAATGCTGGCAATAATATGGAGAGACTATCTCTCATGTATTGCTGGTGGGAATGTAGAATGGTACAACCATTCCAGAAAATAATATGAAAGTTTCTTATAAAGCTACTAGAGGTCTGATGCATAAAATTCATGCAAGAGTAGGCCTTCCTTCCCCCAGCTGCCAGCACTGGGTTCCCTCTGGCACCCAGGACCTGGCTTCCCTTGCAGCCCCAGCTTCATCCAAAAGGTCATCCGAAAGGATGTCTCGTCTAATTAGCATATTATATTTTTATTATTATAGATATGTGCCTTTATAATAAGATCCAGCAATTGAACTCTTGGGAATTTATCACAGAGAAATGAAAACATATGTTTATACCAAGACATGAGTGAGTGTTCATAGCAGCTTTAATTGTAATAGAAAAACCTCAATGTCCTTTAAAGACTGAATAGTTAAACTCTGAAACATTCATACAGGGGAATACTACTCAGCAATAAAAAGAACAAACTATTGATTCATGTAACAACCTGGATGGATCTCATGAGTATTATTCTTAGTGAAAAAGATATCAAAAGGCTGCATACTGTATGATTGCATTTATATAGCCTTCATGAAACAACCAAACTACAGAGATGGAGAACAGATCAGTGGTTGCCAGGGGACATGGACAAGGTGGGGATGAAGTGAGTGTGGTGCAAATATAAATTGTAGCCTGAAGGCCGTTCCTTTGTGGTAATGGAACAGATTCATATCTTGATTGTGGTGGTGGTTTCACAAATATATTCATGTGATAAAATTGGATAGATCTACATACACATCCTTACTAATAAAAGCCTAAGTAGTCGTCATGCCGTGATGCTCTCATGCTGTCACAAGATGGCTATGCCCATAGCAGGTGAATGCAGGTGGGTGGGGCTGGGCTTGATGCTGCGTGCATGGCACGGAGCCTGCCTGGGGACTCACCTCCTCCTGCCTCCATGCAGCAAGACCTGCCTGGGGATCCCACAGCCCTGAGAGGCAAGGCCTGCCTGGGAGTCCAGCAAAGCCTTCCCAGGAATCCCCCGGCTGTGCGTGGTGAGGCCTGCCTGGGTGTCCTGCCTCCTCTTAGCTCTGTGCAGCATGGTGGCGAGGTGGGACGCCTGGCTCCGGCCTCTTTGAGGCAATCCATCAAGGAGTCTGGATGGGTGGGAGGGGCCTACCTCTTTGGGGCAATTGATTGTGGGGCTCTTGCACTATGACAGGGCACAGGCCAGGCTGGGGGACCTCCCCACAAAGTGCACAAATTTTGTGCACTAGACCTCTAGTCCTATATAATAAAAGAGTAATATGCAAATTGACTGTCACTCCAATACACAAGATGGCTGCCTCTATGTGGTCAAAGTGGCTGCTCCATGTGAACACAAGATGGCCACCACAAGATGGCCAGCAGGGGAAGGTAGTTGGTAGGGACAAGGCCTGCAAGGGAGGGCAGTTAGGAATGGACAGGTTGGCAGGGGAGGGAAGTTGGATGTGACCAAGCCTATAGGGGAGAGCAGTTGGGAGGGACCAGGCCTGCAGGGGAGGGCAATTGGGGGGCACCAGGTCTGCAGGGGAGGAAGTTAGGGACAAACAGGCTGGCAGAGGAGCAGTTTAGCATCAATCAGGCTGGTAGGGGATGGTTAGGGGAGTGATCAGGCTGGCAGGCAGAAGCAGTTAGGGGCAATCAGGAAGGCAGGCAGGTGCACAGTTGGGAGCCAGCAGTCTTGGGTTGTGAGAGTGATCTCAGATTGAAGAGGGTGCAGGCTGGGTTGAAGGACCCCCCCCCCCCATGCACGAATTTCATGCACTGGGCCTCTAGTCTATATATAAAAGCCTAAGCGACCAGAATGACTGGAACACCAGCCAACCTTCCCTGGTGGGCCAACCTCCAGCAGCTTCTCCCTCCAGCTGGCAGGCCCTGGATTGCCTGTCAGGGCCAGCCCCCAGGCCAGCACGGGGATCCAGGGGTGTGTGGTGGTGGACACGGCCCCTTTCCCAGGATGGCTGAGGGCCGGCTACCTCCTCAGGGCTGGTGATCAACCTCCCATGCCCTGTCTTTCCTCTCCCCCCTCCCCCTCCCCCTCCCCCTCCCCCCACCTGCCAGCAAGCCCAATTGGCCCACTGCCTGCTCACCATGGAGGTGGTGTGGCAGTGAAAGAAGGAGGGGGTGGGGGAGACAGGAACCATGTGGTGGGGGCACTGATGATGGCAGCATCCAGTGTTCGTTCCTTCTGTGTCCAGCCCGGTGACCTTCGCCTCCTCTCCCGACCCCATCAAGGCCTGTGGGCCCCTGGGCTGGGCTGGGGATGTGGGGGTGGGTGGTGGCAGATGTGGCACCTTTTCCAGGGGTGCCACGGACTGGCTCTCTTCTCAGAGCCGGTGGCCAACTACCTGTGCCCTGTTCTTCCCCGCTGGCCAGCAGGCCCTGATCGGCCTGCCTGCCCACCTGCTGCAGTGGTATGTGGTGGCAGGGGAAGGAGGAGGGGGAAGGAGGAGGGGGAAGGAGGGAAATTGCATGATGGCGGGGCACCAATGATGGCAGCGTCGGCATCCAGTTCTTCCACATCCAGCCCAGCGACTATTGCTTCCTCTCTGGCCTGGCCCTGATTGGCCTGACCCTGATCAGGCTGGCCTCGATTGGCTCTGCGGATTTTGTGCACTGGGCTCTATTACAGATATAAGCACATGCATGTAAAATGGTGAAAATGGAATAAATTCTGTAGTTAATATTTGAGTTAACAATATTTTATCAATTTTAATTTCCTGTTTTTGATATTATATTACAGTTGTATAAGATGTCACTTATGGGGGAAACTAAGTTAATTGTACAAAGGATTCTATGTAATAATTTTACAGCTCTCTGTGAGTCTATAATCATTTAAAACTAAACAGTTAAAAAACCCCATTCAGCCTATTTTTTTTTTTTAATGATGACACACAGGTCTCTTTGTTTTTTATAGTGTAAATACTTATTATGTTTTGGCCATTCACAATGCATCTTGTACTAATTTGGAAGATTACATTCATTTTTAATTACATGAGAAAAAGACACTGGCTTATAATGCCAAATTGAGATGTCAAAGGGTATTGAAATGAAATATAAGATAACTAGAGGTCTGATGCATAAAATTTATGCAAGAGCTTGCCTTCCTTCCTCTGGCTGCCAGCACCTTTGGCACTTGGGACCCAGGCTTCCCTCTGGCTGCTGGCAGAATTTATTCCATTTTGAACATTTTTTTCATGATTCTTGGTGATCTGTATGTCCACTTTGCACTTTGGAGAAGTGTCTATTTATGTCCTTTGCCCAAATTGGATTGTCTGTCTTCCTTTGGTTAAGTTGTATGAATTCCTTATATTTTTTTATATTAACCTTTTATCAGATGTATCATTGCTAAATATGTTCTCCCAGGCAGTGAACTCCCTTTTCAATTTGTTGATGGTTCTTATAACCACTTAAAAAAAAAAATGGGTTGTTTGTTTGGTGTTGAGTTTTATGAGTTCTTTATTTTGGATATTAACCTCTTTTTAAAAAAAAATATATATTTTATTGACTTTTTACAGAAAGGGAGGGAGAGAGATAGAAAGCCAGAAACATCGATGAGAGAGAAACATCAACCAGCTGCCTGCTGCACACCCCCCACCAGGGATGTGCCCACAACCAACTTATGTGCCCCTGACCGGAATCGAATCTGGGACCTTTCAGTCCGCAGACCGATGCTGTACCACTGAGCCAAACCGGTTTCGGCAGATATTAACCTCTTGTTAGAACTGTTGTTTGTACATATCATCTTTCATTAAGTTGGTTGCCTTTTTTATTTCTCTGCACAAAATTTTTAATTTGATATAGTCCTAGTCACTTATTTTTGCTTTTACTTCCCTTACCTTTGGGGTCAAATTTATAAAGTCTTCTCTAGGACCAAGGTCCATAGTTTTAGTTTCTATGTTTTCCTCTAGGCAATTTATTGTTTCAGATCTTCTATTGAAGTCTTTGATACATTTTGAATTAATTTTTGTGCATGGGCATAGATTGTAGTTTAGTTTCATTCTTTTGTATGTGGCTCTCCAATTTTCCCAGCACCATTTATTAAATAGGCTTTCTTTTTTCCATTGTGTGTTTCTGGTTCGTTTGTAAAAAATTAGTTGTTGCTCAGTAGGTAGAGCATCAGTCCATGGATTGAAGGGTGGTGGGTTCGGTTCCTGGTCAAGGCATGTATCTGTGCTGTAGTTTTAACCCCTGGTCCCAATTGGGGTGTGTGAGGGAATGCAACCAATAGATGTTTCTTTTTTTCTTCCTCCCTCTCCCTCCCTCCTACTCTTCCTAAATATCAATGGAAAAAAATGTGAGAATTAACAAAAAAATACCCTCCAAAAAACAACAATCCATATACTTGTAGTTTTATTTCTGGGCTCTCAATTCTGTTCCATTGGTCCATGTGTCTGTTTTTCTGCAAATATGCTCTTTTGATTATGGTAGCTCTGTAGTATAATTTGAGTGAGGTAGTGAGATACCTCTGGCTTCATTCTTTTCCCCTCAGTATTGTTTTGGCTATTCAGGGCCTTTTGTGGCTATATAAAAATCTGATGTTTTTTGTTCTATTTTTAAAAATGACTTTGGAATTTTGATGGGATTGGAATGCATATTCTTTTGCTCTAAGTGTAGATAATGGGACATAGAATTAATTTTCTTTATAGAACATTGATGCTCTGTGCATATAAACGAATAAGAGCCTCATCAACAACCCGCAATGAAGGGGCAAGATCTGTGCAAAAAGTACTATAAGAGTAAAACTAGCCAAGAAAAACAAGCAGATATTTAATAACCATTATCAAAGTTTATTTGGGGGTAGATTATCCTGACTGCAGTAGGATAAAATAGGCAGATAAGCTTAAGAAATTCTGATAGCCACGAATAAATAGATGCCAAATATCAAAATGAACTAGGATTCAGTGCTTTCATTCCCTATTTATGTAGTAACCACCTTAACAAGCTGGAAGTCCCCTCAGAAACATTGGTTTTAATTAACAATGGTCCCCTAATTGTTTTGGCGCTGAGTATGTCTCTCGGGTTTTCGAATGGATAAAAATGCAATAATTTTCTCCAGGGGCTGCAGACCCTGCTTCTTTTTGCCTGAGCAATCATGTGTTCCATTAATTAAGACAGGCATGGTTATATATGATGAATTATGGCTAATTTCTTTTTTACAAGCAAATAAATAATTTTGTGGCTCATTAGGCTGATCATTTCTGTTTTTTTTTTTTCAACCTTTGCTGTGCATTTTTATCACCTGGTTTTCTTAGACCTATTTTTCTCTGCAAAGCTTCAGTAATCAAATTAATTGCTAGACCCATCAATCTGATGCCATGACTTATTAAAATGGGGTTCATCAAAAAAATTTCGTTATGTTTTTGTTATAACAGTTGTCAGAAACATTTCACTCCTGCTCTCTGGTCCCATTCAGTGACAAGTGACTGATATACACATGGAGGAAGTTTTAAGTTGAGATGCAGACTGAGCCAGATCTTCCCTCAGATAGTCTCCTTTGCAGAAAAGATTTTCCTGTAGTCATGAATGAAAAATTAAACTGGGTTCTCCTCTTCTTGAAAGATTAACCTATGTGGGCAAGTACTTTTGGTTTAAATACCAAATGTGTGTTTGGGTAGTAGCAAGTCCCCAAGGAGGATTTAAGTTGAAAGTAGAAAATAGCATTTGCAAAAAAGGTTTTAGAGTGGTTGTTGTTTGCCTTAAGAGTAATTATTCATTGAAGCAATTAACCTGCAAAATAGATCCATGAACTGCACCAGGGAAAAAGAGATCTTTATTGAACCAGATACAAATCAGTTTCATCATGTCCATTTCAATGTTGAAAATAGTGACCAAGACACTAACTTCCCCTTAGTCTGATTAAACTTTAGGCAATCTTCCTCTTTCCCCCCCATTATTTAAAAACAAACAAACAAACAAACAAAACATTTTAAAATTGATTTCATAGAGGAAGGGAGACGGAGAAGAGAGAAACATCAGTGATGAGAGAGAATCATCTATTGGCTGCCGCTGGAATGCCCTCCACTGGGGATCTTAGCCTACAACCCAGGCATATGCCCTGACTGGGAATTGAACCCTGACCTCCCTTTAGAAGCATTTACTTTAGGCAATTTGCCATTTTAAATTATCTCTCTGACTCTTTGAGATACAAATCTTAATCAAATCTAAGGTATTTTTCTCCTCCCTTTGAAATGTAATAATAGGACCCTAGTCTCCTAGTGTCTGTGGGAGGGTAGAAACCTAACTTTAATAAGACCCAAATAGCGAATGCGGGTGGCCTAATTACATTGACCGATCTTTTCCTAATGCCCTCTAGTTCACTCCAGCTTTTAAAAATTCTCCTGCTTTTTGTTTCTGTGGAGTTGAGTTCTATCTCAACTCCCCTTTGGCAATAATCATTTTTCACTTTTGCAAGAGTTTTGAATAAAGTCTTCCTTAAATATTTAACTTGTCTGGGGCAAATAGTCTTTTACCATAGATCCTGATAATTTCTTTGACTTTATTTTTAATCACTACAAATCTGTTTGAATATATTTTAAGAATATTTTTGCATTTGGTTTACCTAGTTTTCACTCTGTGTCATAATTTGTTAGATCACTTTAAAAAGCCAGAAGTTTCATTCAAGAGCTTAAAAAATAATGTCAGCATCAACTCTAGGCAAAATTGTGAAGTATACACACTTCTCTCGCTTTTTGTATAATGTATTTATTTTTATTGTTGACAGTGTTACAGATGTATCCCATTTCCCCAACCCCCTTAACCTTACTCTGCCCAATCCATAACCTCTCACCCCTAGGTCTTCACTACCCTATTGCCCGTGTCCCTGGGTTATGCAATTAACTATATAAGTTGTTTGGTTTAGCTTTTCTTGTCCACTTACCCCTGAGATATGTCAATATGTCCCATGCCTTCATGTTTCATGTCTTATTTTATTGGTAAATTCATTTTTTTCATTAAATTCCACAAACAAGTGAGATTATGTGATATTTGTCTTTCTCAGATTGGCTTATTTCATTAGCATAATAGTGTCCAGGTCCATCCATGCTGTCCCAAAGAGTAACAGATCCCTGCATTTTTTACCCTGCATAGTATTCCATTGTGTGAATGTCCCACACTTACTTTATCCATTTATCCATGACTGACATCAGGATCAGCTATGATGACTAATGACCCCCTGCCCTGGAATCAACTAATTAGTAGAGACCATGACTCTGAAAGGGCCAATCTGAAAATCTGATGAATATTCCATTGAGATCCTGCCCTTCTACCACCCCTAAGATCCTCACCTTATAGAAAGCACATAGTGACCTCAGGACAAAGGACACAGCTGGTGCTCTTTCTCTCTCTTGAGCACACCCACTTCATTCCCCAGGGTTCTCAAGCACACTCCCCCTGGAGCATACCTGCTCCTATCTCCCTCTCTTTTCTCCAGGAGAATTCTCTGCCTTTGTTTTTCCTATGCTATAAGGGCCCTCCTTTTTCCTCTGTAACTTGTTTACTGAGCCCATTCAGCCTAGCTGGCTCACCTTTCCTACCTTTGTGACTCTCTAAATAAACTTTTGCTTATGATTTAAATTCTTTACTCTGAATTTTTTTCTTTACCAAACTCAAGTTTTAAGATCTGGTACCATTCTGTGCCATTTCACCACTAAGCTTCATGTTTTAAGCTGGCTCACCATTAGAATATCTGGGTTTCAATCTTTGGAAAGGGAAAATGAAGTGGCTGTCATATTACTTTAGATTACCTTGTTATGGGAATGAGGTTTGTGTGTTCAAAAGAACAAAAAAAGCCAATATCCAAAATGCCAGAGTTTGAAGTAAGGAAAGGTTTATTGATTGGAAAACCCCAGTTCGATAAGATGTGGGGTACCTTTTAGCTTCTGCAAATACATCTTAAGAGAGGTCAGAATTCAGGAATCTTTTTTGTATTCTTTATTGTTGAAAGCAATACATATGTTTTCCTTTTACACCACATTGACCTCTCCCTGGCTGCTCCCACCCCTGGCACATGCCTTCATCCCCCTAGTGTCTGTGTCCATTGGTTATGCTTATATGCATGCATATAAGTCCTTTGATTTCTTACCACCACCTACTCCCCTCAATTTCCCTTATCTTCCCTCTGAGGTCTGTTCAATATTTCTATGTCTCTGGATCTATTTTCATCATTTTATGTTGTTCATTATATTCCACAAATGAGGTAGATATATGACACTTATCTTTCTCTGACTGGCTTATTTCACTTAGCATAATGCTCTCCAGCTCCATCCGTGCTATTGCAAATGGTGGGAGTTCCTTTCTTTTTTACAGGCAACATAGTATTCCATTGTGTAGATGTATCACTCTTTTTTAATCCACTCATCTGCTGATGGGTACAAAGGCTGTTTCCAAATTTTAACTATTTAGGGGGTCAAATTAAGCTGCTATAAACATAGGAGTGCATAGGGATATATATTCCTGTACGTGTGATTACTGGATGAAATGGGAGTTCCATTTTGAATTTTTTGAGGAAATCCCATATTGTTTTCCACAGTGGCTGCACCAGTCTGTACCAGCAGTGCACCAGGGTTCCTTTTTCTCCACATCCTGGCCAGCACTTGTTTATTGGTTTGTTGATGATAGCCATTCTGCCAAGTGTGAAATGGCACATCATTGTTGTATCTCTCAGATGATTAGTAACGGAGCATTTTTTCATGTTTCTTGGTCTTCTGTATGTCTACTTTTGAGAAGTGTCTATTTAGGCCATCTGTCCATTTTTTTTTTATTGGATTATTTATCTTCCTTTTGTTAAGTTTGTTAATGAAAAAAAAAAATTGAAACCTGTAAAGAAATTTTTTTAATGAGTTTATTTGAGCCTTACTGTCAACAAATGCCGGGAAGCAGAACCTCAATGGATTGAGATAATGCTCCAAAGAATGGCGGGTTACATTTCTCTATTTATACACTGAAATCAAAGGAGGGACAGAGGTGGGTTACATGAAATTCATTGGTGATGGAGTAAGGAGGCGGGAGAAAGCAAAGTGGTGGGAAACTCCTGGGATTGGATAAAAAGTAAAGTGATGGACATGTATTCTGGTGAGTGCAGGAACAATTAACAGATAATGAAGGAATTTGAGGCTTCTGTCCTGGCACCCACCACATTTGGTTGTGCCCCAGGGGCTCCGGAAAAAGGGAAGTTACAAGTTACCCAGACATCTCATAGATACGTTATCTTAGAGGCAAAAAGGCAAATGGGCTCAGTAAAAAGATCAAAGTTGATCTTTGTCTGGGAAAATATCTGGGACATGACTACCTACTATAACCTGTTAGATATAATTTTCAAACCATCTTTTGTGGTTATCTTAGGTTTCTGGGTTTGCAAGACTGCCACGCAGGCCTACCCTGAGCTTGTCAGGTTAGCATGTGGCTCTTTTCTTTCACACTTTCATAAGTTGTATGCATTCCCTATAAATTTTGGAAATTAAACCCGTCTCAGGTGACACATTGGCAAATGTATACTCCCATGCAGTGAGTGGTTTTTTTTTTTTTTTGTTATTGTGTTGATGGTTTCTTTTGCTGTGCATAAGCTTTTTATTTTGATGTAGTCAAAATAAAACAAGTGCTAGAGTATACCATGTTCATAGATTGGTAGAATAACCATCATTAAAATGTCCACTCAAAGCAATCTATAGATTCAATGCAATCCCCATTAAAATACCAATGGCATATTTCAAGACCTAGAAAAAACTCGCCAAAAATTTATAAGGGATAAAAAATATCCCAAATAGCCACAGCAATCTGAAAAAAAGAACAAAGTTGGAGGGATCACAATACCAGATATCAAGCTATATTACTGTAAGGTTTGAGGCACAGGAAACTGATCACCAAGGAATTTTAAAGTAAAGTTTATTCCCCAGTAATGAGCGGGACTCATTATGGAGGTAGAGAAATCAGAATTGAAGGAGTTGGGAGGGGGATGGACCCAGCCGGGCCGCTACCTGGACATGGAGGATCAGCAGCACGTGGCTAGTCTGGGGGTCTTTTTAAGGGGAGGAACAGGAGAGGATTGGAACCAGGACAGAACAGGAAAGGGTGGGCTCCGAGACACTTTGGCAGGCGCTGATTGATGGCTCAATGTCTTGGAAATGTCTCTGTGACAGGTGCTAGTAATGTCATAACTCTGCCCACCAGTTGAGAGGAGGGAGAACCTTATAATTACAAAACCACTGTTCCCAATAGAGGCCTGGTACTGGCACAAGAAAAGCCATGTAGACCAATGAAACAGAACAGAGAATCCAGAAATTGACCCAAGCCATTATGCTCAATTAATATTTGACAAAGGAGGCAAGAACATGCAATGGAGTTAAGACAGCTTCTTTAATAAATGGTGTTGGAAAAATTGAACAGACATGCAACAAAATGAAACTGAAACAGGAATTTTTTAGGGGAATATAGGCAGATTTAGGGAATATTTAGAATTGGGGTCCCAGGTGCAGTAACATATCTATAAAACAAGGCTAGTAGCAACAGTTGCATATACATAAGATAAGGAACTAGCAACAGGTATATTACCATAAGATAAGGGAACTGGAAGTAGGCACCCCCTCCCTCCCTCCCCCCCCCCCCCAAAAAAAAAGGTCTATATTTACAAAATAAAGAAGTAAGAAAGCCCAGAAGGACTAGGAGGATAATGAGGGAGTAGGGCCTCAGGAGTCATTATAGTAACCAATTCAAAAGGAATACAGGAACTGCAGCCTTTATAAACCATGGAAAACAGGAACTCTAGTCCTCTCTCCATGTGGGAGTCTGTACTTCAGTGAATCTCCACCTTTGTTATCCTACCCTCTGTCCTTGGATTCATTTTTAGACTCCAGGCAGACGAAGAATTTGGGTTCCAGTCCAAAAATTTCATATCAAATCTAGACCACCAACTTATCAATATACCATACACAAAAATAAACTCAAAATGGATAAAAGACTTAAATATAAGATGGGAAACCATAAAAATCTTAGAAGAATCCACAGGCAGCAAAATATCAGCCATATCTTGAGGCAATATGTTTATAGACACATCTCCTAGGACAATGGAAACTCAGGAGTCCTTTATATTAAGGGAAGGGAGGCGGGGCAAAAAAGAGGTAGGTGAAGGCCATAATCAGCTAGGATCCAGAGAGGGATCCGAGGAGGATTGGGAAACTTCTAAATCTCTTTGTTTTTGGTCAGTCCATTGACTCTTGCTAATCTGGTCTGGAGACTCCTATAAATCTTTCATGAACAATTATTATTTTGTACAGGTCTTCCCACATCTTTGGGAAAGGCATCAACTGGCAAGACATTGTTCTTGCAAAAACTCAAGCCTCCAGTAGGATTCCTCTAGTTAATTAGCATATCTATAATAAGAGCTGTGAGCCTGAAGGCTATGAGAGAATTAAAGGTCAGGCTAGAATTAACCTGTTAACCTAGTGGGACCTATAAATTCGTCAAACATAAACAATATCGTGAACCGGTAGGACGTATGAATATGTCCTTGAAATATATGTTGGGCCCCGAGAGGGATGGTATATATTTTTTGTAGTAATCTTTTTTTAAAAAAAAATATTTTATTGATTTTTTACAGAGAGGAAGGAAAGGGGAGGGATAGAGAGTTAGAAATATCGATGAGATGAGAGAGAAACATCGATCAGCTGCCTCTTGCACACCCCTCACTGGGGATGTGCCAGCAACCAAGGTACATGCCCTTGACCGGAATCGAACCCAGGACCTTTAGGTCCGAAGGCCGACGTTCTATCCACTGAGCCAAACTGGTTTCGGCTATTTTTTGTAATCTTTATCATTGTTTGTAAAATTTGTAATTTTTTAATTCGACGTGTCCATTTTTTTTTGTCGGTATTCTTTTCTATTTTTTTTTTTTGTAATTTTGTATTTTCCTTTGTGCTTTATATATATAAATAAACGAAAAAAATATATATTTCATTTATTTTCATTATGTATAAATAAAAAAAATAATATGAAATTACATCCTCCGGGCGTGACGTACTGACACGTCCTAGTGAAAGAGTACGCGCCCGTTACAGGTTGCGTCATTAAAAAGGGAACTCCCCGGTTAACAGGTTAAAATAGAGAGAGCTAGCATTTCACAATCCTATTGGCTGACAAGGAATCTGGAACCAACATATAACTGCAGGGAGGCTGGGAAACATAGCTTGGAAGCAACTTGCCTACCTAATAGTTGAGGAATGGTGGTAGTAAAAGGTAGAAAGAAATAATAGGTATTGAAGGGCAATGAACAATTTTTATCACAAATATGTGAGCCACAAAGACATAAAGTTTATCTGTGGATAAATAAATCTCTACTGTGTACTTCCTTGGGGTAAATCAATGTTTAGAATTGCAGAAGTCATAGAATAATGCTCAAAACCTGAAATTCTTTTTTTGTGGCAACAAGCCACACAAAGAAGAAGTTATAAGCATTTAATCCATTGTTGCATGTTCAGTCTACAGTTCATATACTAGTTTAATAATGTGCATTAATGAAAAAGAAAAAGAAAAAATGAGAAGCAACAATAGTAATGGTTCACATGTTAAATCTTGACTATACAGAGTACAAATCTTTTCCTTTAGAATGCTCAAATGTCAATGAATGCCAACATGTATTCCTTAGCAACTATGCTTAAAAAATAGAAAATGGAACCTCCCTGGAAGTGTGCCTAGGAGAGAAATGACCAGAGTTGTTTTGCATGACTCATTGTCCATTTTAGTCACTTCCTAATGAAATTTCATGTCTGTCTTAATTTTATTGGAATTGCTCATTAGGAAGAGAAAACAACTTCTGGGAAAATAAAATTCTTTCAAGTTCTGTAACAAGCTTATGTTGTTCTGGCTACCACTGATTTATTTATATTTTTATTTAAAAAAATTAAAAAAAATTAGCTACTACTGAGTTTAGAATAACCAACCAGATTTTCTTGCTTAGTTGTCCAAATTCTCTATCACCTAGTGACTAAAGATGTCTTCTGACATTTCACACTGATCATTAGAAACACCTTTAGGCAATGATAGAATAATTTGCATTAGAAACCCTGTTATTCACTGGGATTAATTAATGCAGTATTTAGGGAGTTTGCAGTACAACTCTTCTTGATGCTAGTTGTGGTTTCTGTACCCTGCAGGGATGACACTAAATGAAATCTAGCAAGTCACTCAAAATAAAAACTCTCTGTGAGAAGCAAAAGTATGCTGAACCAGTCCCAGAAAATACTTTGAAAAATCGCTGGCAGAGCTACATGTATTAGATTTTGGTTTGCTTTGTTCTAATTATAAATTTATAACCAACTTGAAAGTGAAAGCTTGACCCTAGCGCTGAAGACAAAAACATTTTCTCTCAGATTGTGAATGGCTTTGTTGAAGGATTGGTCCTTTGAATTCCTTGAACATAGGTGGTATATTTACCCTGGTTATAGGTATCGGTTTGCCTCTGTCAGTCATAGTTTATGTCTGTTGCCTCAGTATAATTATAAAGTATATAACCCTTCTACTCCTTAAAAGTGTCCTTGTTTGAATAATATGTTATACAGTTTATCTGACTATAGTGCATTGAAGTGAAAGATACTTTGCTTTTTAAAAAAGTGTATGTTCTCAGATGAGCCTATAAGAATTGGATATGTCAATGTAAGAAACATTCAAATCTACAGAGAATTTTTGTGAGTTTATTTGAGCCAAACTGTCCACAA
The DNA here is from genome assembly GCA_963693515.1 of Pipistrellus nathusii. Classification (NCBI taxonomy): domain Eukaryota; kingdom Metazoa; phylum Chordata; class Mammalia; order Chiroptera; family Vespertilionidae; genus Pipistrellus; species Pipistrellus nathusii. The sequence continues at coordinate 108,882,773 of OY882858.1, forward strand.
TTGTTAGAAAGCAAAATCTCAATGGATTGAGAATAATGCTCCAATAGCAGTTTTGCACCTTAATTTATACATTACAATCAAAAGAGAAATTATAAGTGGTTACATGAAATCCACTGGTGATAGATTAGAGATGTAGGAGAGAGCAAAGCAGGAAGCCTCTGAGGTTAGTTGAAAAGTAAAATGATAGACACATACATCTGTTACATAGGCAGGTATAGGATAGTTAATAGTCAACAATCACCATGATGACAATAACAGTAACAATTTGAGGATTTATAGGCCCCCCCCCCCTTATTGGTTGTGCCCTGAGGGGTCTGGAAAAAATTGATATTCCAAAGGTATGTTATGGTAAATGCAAAAGACACCAGACAGGCTCAGCTAAGGTAAAGACTGACTTTTGTCAGGGCATATTCTAGCCTAGGACATGACTACCTGCCACAAACTGCCTTTAGTTAAAAAGTTTTAATTTTAGACATTAGTTTCCTTCAGTAAAAATCAAAGTTTTAAGACTTCAGAAAAGTTAAGTAAAAACAAATTCCACTGAAATGTGGTTGTAGTGGCACAATTTTAATGTATGTATTGCCAAATTTCTAAATTTCAATGTGTTCTAAATCTTCAAATGTCAAGTCTATGGATACCAAAAGTCTAAATTCACAGGGATAGACTTGAACTTTGCACTCTGGAATTGGAGGGGAAAATTTTAGGTCTCTGAATTTGCAAGACCACCACACAGGTCTTCCCTGATCTTGTTAAGTTAGCATGTGGCCTGTTTTATCGCAGGTTTAATACTTGATGAGCAAGGAATATAAAATTTGAGCAATGGGTAATACTGATACTATTGTAATGACTTGGTTATTAATTATGGCTGGAAAGGGGCAAAGGGAAGCTGCAATGTAGATGCAGGCCCAGTAAGGACTGGGTGATGCGGGAAGGTGGTTGGCTGTCAGTCAGACCTGGAAACAGGGCATTGGCCAGAATAGTCGTGGCAACTGCTGCAAAGGCACAAAATCTGATACATAAACTCCCAAATAAAGGAAATTCCCTCCTTTGCTTTCTTGGCCCTCTTGTGCTTCCCTGCATTCTCCCATGTGGCTCATGGCCACGTGGAACCCACACAATGGACTGATAGACTGAAGCTGGCCTAATGTTGTATTGGACTCACTTTCACCAGGAAATGGAAAGTCTGGACAATGACTCTACCTTTAACTCCATTGAAGCCTCAGAACTGGTTTAAGGGATACAACCCGAGGGATATAATTTCATGCAAATAAACCTTTCTACCACATCTCATTCTTTCCCATGAAGTCTTTTAAAATTCTTTTTCTCAAGATATTGCAGGTACCTGACCTACTGCTTTCATTGGGGAAAGGATACCCCATTCCCACTAGCAACAGAGGAATCCCACCCATGTAATTCTCTGATAAAAACACCACTTTTCCCCTCCAATCCCAGAGTGCAAAGTTCAAGTCTATCCCTGTGAATTTAGACTTTCAGTATACATAGACTTGACATTTGAAGATCTAGAACACATTGAAATTTGGCAATACACACATTAAAATTGTGCTACTACAACCACATTTCAGTGGAATTTGTTTTTACTTAACTTTTCTGAAGTCTTAAAACTTTGATTTTTACTGAAGGAAACTAATGTCTACATTCTTACTTAACCCTCATATTGATATAAGTAGGATTTGGAATTTCAGAACTGAGGCACTGTTCCTTGTATATGCTAGATTATCAATAAATATTATATAGTTGAAAGGCACCCCTCCTCTGAAGTGTGCTTATGGCTCACAAAGTATTTTACTCTTCAGCTATGTTTTGTCATGAACTGAGATGGTACCTGCAAGATAACAAGTTAGCCTGGCTAACTTGGATGCTGACAAAGACATGAGCCACCTGTGTTAGAGGAGAAAACTATTGCTCATGGCACAAGCAGCAAACAATTCCAGTTCATGTTGGTTTTCTTGCTCCCTTAGTCCCATGGGTGCAACGTGGAGCCATCCAGTGGATGATGATCATACAGTGGGTGTGCATCCCAACTGAGTAAGTCTGAATTTACAGAAATCCAATTTTTCATACGGTCTGCAAACAACACTGCCCAATCTTTAACCTGGAGGCATTATCTTTATTATACTGGGCAGCAAATAAACTACCCTCTGCTCCCAAAGGAGGTACTATATTCTGGAACCAAAGCTGTCAGTGCCTCTGATTGCAACACACGTTAAACATATCTTAGTAATACAGATTTGAGTTTCTAGGTTTATATGTTATTTTATGTTTAACATTAACTGTCTAATTGCTAAATCTTCACTTCCCAATCAGCTGCGGTGATAGACTTAAGGAGATGTTCTTATCTCTTGACTGCATTCTTATTTTATTTTACCAAAAATATAAAAATAAAAAATAAAAAGGAGTACATATACTAGTTTCTTAGAGGAAAGTATATCCACTCTCATTTATTCATATTATGTTCTGTACTTAGTGTTGAAAATATCACATATATATATGGAAAACATGGGTACTGTTTTTCAGTAATTTATGTAACCAAGAGTACAATAATATCTACTCCAGGTATTTATTTAGCTATGGAGTAGTTTGCCTTGCTTGTAAATGGAGAAGGAATGTTAAAAATAACGTATTTTTTGCCTGAAAGAAGCAGTAACCATAGCTCACTGGATATTTTGATTCGATGACTGGGGTTGCCAGATGTCTTCGAATCCTTCATTTCTTTATACATTTTCCACTTCATCCTGTTTCCAGTTTCTTTTCCTTTCATTTTGTTAAAATGTATAAACTTATGTTGATTTTGCATTCAAATAATCAAAAAGCCCAGATGCTGAATATTTTTTTTTGGTATACTTTCATAAGAAAATAGAAAGACAATACATAACAAAATCCTAACAAGGCATAGATCAAAAGCATAAGTTCCAAAGCATGTTTTAGGTTAAGTGCAGGTCAAGTTCAACTTCCTAATACTAATAACAAATAAAACAACTATAATCATAGCAACTAGTATTTATTGGAAGGAAATTGTTTGCAAGGTATGTGGATTTCTATGTTATTTCTCATTCTTTACACAGTCTTTCAGGTTAGGCATTATCTACAATTCACAGATCAGAAATTGAGGTTCAGAGGTTAAGGTAACTTTCAATAGGTAACAACTCAGGCCTTTCATGATCCTGTAATTCTTTTTGAATTATAAAATATTGAGATCACTATATTTCAGGTGGTTTTTGAAAATCTAAACTTGCTATGTCTTCTTTACCATTTTTATTCTAAAATATTCAATTGATTTTCAGATTCATTTTAGATAAAGGCATAAATTATGCATATAAATTAGCTAAAATCTATCTATCTATCTACCTATCTATCTATCTATCTATACATTTCTTTTTCTCTTACTACCTATATATATTTGTATATATACAGTGTTTGTATATGTATGTATATATATATAAAATTTCAGCAACAATTAATGACATGAATTTTTTTTCTTCCCTGGAAACTTTCTCTAACATACTTTGTTCCTTATTTTCTTATCTCTATGTAATCACGTAAAGCTTTATTAAATCTCTCAATTATAACACTTAACACACAGTCCTGTACATTTTTTAAAAAAAGAATGATAGGAACATTTTTTTTAGTTTAATAATATGAAAAGATTTTTCCATCACCATTTATCCTCTCCTATGCCCTCTTCCACCTCCACCATCCCTCTCCTTCCACCTCCACAATCCCCACACTGATGTTGTCCATTCCATGTCTTTGTGTTCTTTATTGTTAGTCCCCTCCTCCCACCCCACCCCACCCCGACTCCCACCTCCCTGAGCTGTCTGCCTGCTCTCCATCTATAAGTCTGTTTTTCAGGTGACAACTCTGCCTCTGTAAGTCCCTGGAGGACGGGGACCACTTCCTGTTTACATTTGTATCTGTGGCCTATAGCCTAGTGCCTGGAACTTCATTAGTGATTAATACATGTTTTTGAACAAAAGAAAAAAGTGATTAGTTTACTTTGATAGTATACATTTTAGACACTGCTGGGGTCTTAACTTTTTTCAAGTAATTTATATAAAAGGCTGTTACAACTCATCAGTTTTACTTTAGGAGCATTGAAGAGTTACTGTAAATCTTAAAATAATGAACATATTCTATAGAAATTGCTGACTAACCTAGAAAATGAACCATGTTATTTTTTCTCTGTAAGCTATTCCTTTCTAGCAATGGCATTATGCTAAAGAGTGTAAAATCAGAAGGCTAGGAGGAAATTTTAGTGGTTATATAATATACTGCCTTATCATTAAGCAGCTTGAAACCTAAACCAGATTACACACAATTCTCTTCTCAAACACTGCCTAAAAAGACAATTCTACAGTTTAACTTGTAACTACATTCTGTGATTTTATGTCACTGAGAAAATGTTTCTGAATACATAATCTAGATCTTCCAATTTAGAGTTTAAGCACTGTAGGTTAGGCCAAAATCTAAAGTAGTGTAGAAATTCTTTAGTGACTTTGTATTGGTTAAGGCTAGCTCATGCTCATTCAACAACAGCCCCGAAGATTTAAAACCACTAAGGTTTATTTCTTACCCAGAGTATATGTCCATCATGGGAAACTTCTTGATCTTTTTACTGCTTTATCTGGAACCCAAGCTAAAGAACATCCACCATCTGCAACATTGCCATGACAAAGGGTAAAGAAAGGTAGTGGCAAAGCATGCACGAGCTCTTAAAAACTTCCACATACATGTAACACATATCGCTTCCTTTGTTTCATTGGCCAAAGCAAGATATATGGCTACAGCTAACTTCAAGTAGGCAGGCAAGTATACCACATGCCAGAAATGATACCAAATCAGAATATTTGTGAACAGCTTTCCTGACTACCACACATTTTCTCTAGGCTAGCATGAAATGAATTTAGAACAAAGTATACTTTTATCTGATCAGGCACAAATGCCTAATTTTAAGAATAAAGATTTTTCTGCATATTTTTAAAAATATATTTTGTATTGATTTTTTTACAGAGAGGAAGGGAGAAGGATAGAAAGTTAGAAACATTGATGAGAGAGAAACATCTATCAGCTGCCTCCTGCACACCCCCACTGGGAATGTGCCTGCAACCATGGTACATGCCCTTGATTGGAATCAAACCTGAAACTTTTCAATCTGCAGGCCGACGCTCTATTCACTGAGCCAAACTGGTTTTGGCCCACCTGAGTCCTTGATTTTAGCCCAGGAAGACACATTTTGGACTTCTGACTACTAGAGAATATTTTTTTTTTATTGTTTTAAGCCACTAAGTTTATTGTAATTTGTTACAGCAGCAATAGGAAAGTAACTCAATAGTCCGACTTTGCCTTCATTCTCACCACTAAAAATCCTGCCCTCTACTCCTACCACTCTGCCCAACTTGTTCTTTCAACAATCTCTGTAATCTACCAATCACTCACCAGGGACTTCTTTGCTATTGTGTCAAATGTGAGTGTTTTTTTTTTTGTCTTCAGGGGAAGCTTTTCTTTGTAGCCTCAACTACTCATACTTTGAACTTTGTTATTTAAAATTACTACTCAATTTATTATAGTTACAAATGAAATAAACTCAACAACAAATAAAACAATAGTTCTTTCTTTAGTTCTCAGGTTCACCTTACAAATCGTATTCTGTTTATAAGTTTAGCAAATATTAGCTATTACTTTTCAAAGGTCCTTTGATTAATATTTGAGAATAGTTATAAACTTAGTTAATTAAACTCACTTAAGCCGTTAAATCTGTACTTAAAACATTTTATTTGTCTTATAAACACTAAAATGATCTATTTTAATAAGCAAAATCTTCTAGGCTTCTAATTAATTAATTACTATAGAAAACCCTAATAAATATTAATATATTAAGATTTCATTTTTCTTGATAATAAGATGCCCACTAAAATCACATCTTAATCAATTATTCAACAACACCTTAAATTGCACAACTTAAATATATAATTTTTACTTGTAAATCTTATCAATAAAACTTAAAAAATAAAATAAATTATTTAATTATACATTTTAAACTATAGTTATAAGTCTGAACTATTATTTGAATAGGCCAAATATTCTTAAATGATATATGTATATAAAATACTAATGAACAAATATTATTACTATGTTTTTAACTCTTTAAACACTTCTATACTTAATTTGAAATCTTACTCATTTAGGAAACAATTGTTTTCTCAAACATTTTGAGAGAGACCTTCCAACTGGATGAAATGCCATAATATAAGAAATTTTGGCTAGGACATCAACTAGATTCTTGTTATTGATACTTATGGGATATATGATTGTGATTTATAATTCATAATTGAGGTGTTAACACAATCAACTCTTCCCTACACTTATATTTGTAAACCTGAAGAGTCAATTTTGAGTTCTTCTTTTTCCCCCCCTATTGATAAAATCACTCATGAATTCTCCATATTTATCATGTCTTTGACCTGATTTTTTACAACTATTTTTTTTTCTATAAAAACTCCATTAGTTCTTCCATTTGAAAAAAAAATTCTCTGTTTAAAGTACTCAGGCAATGCTGTTGTCTCTAACTCTCTCTGGGAGATTCTTAATCCACATTATGAGAGCCAAGCCCCTTAAAAATTCTATAGTGAAGACATTTGTTTATCATAGTTTAACCTAGCATTTCTGAAATTAAATGAACAAGAACCATTTTACTCTGCGCATTATTTATTAACACCCACAGGCTTGGGAAATGCTCTTCAAATCTGTCTGTTCCTTTACATTCTCACTATTCTCACTTTAGTTTGGGCCTTCATTATCTCTCACCTAGACTAGTCTCTTCGGTCTTAACAGAATCTGCTTCCTTTCTCTGTAATTTTAATCTATTCTTTAGACATTGCCAAGGTGGTTTTTTTATATTACATTTCTAAATGTGTCTCTCCTCTGTTCAGAAGCAGATAAGTGGAAGGATTAGGGATCTGGAGACTTTAATTCATATCTTGGCTTTGGCACTAATTAACAATATAATCTTGGAAAATTTATGTTCTTTGTATGGGTCTCTATTTTTTCAACTGAAAAATCAGCAGGCTGTTCTATATGGCTCTATAGCTCCTTTCAACTATTACATTCTATACTTGCAGAAAAAAGCAGAGATTCTTCTTTTGCCTCCCATTAATTAATTATGTTAGCCCAATTATGTTAACTCTTTCCAACTTAATTTCTCTTTCTATTTCCTCTGAACTCTGCAGTTCAATCAAACTAGACTGGTACTTATTTTCTCATCTGCATATGTCATTTTGAAGTTTTTATTTTTATTTAAACTCCTTTATGTCATAGATTAATTATGTTTGTCTGTATTGTTTGACTATACAATTTATAGTCAATTTAAGATCCATCTCAATGATTATCTCCTTCAGGAAAGTCATAACACTTCCCTAACTACCTAGTTGGAATCTCTTGAACTTTTGTAGCATTTTATATCTCTATTTTAGCTCCTATTGTTCTGCCTTGACTTCTTTGGCTGCACATGCCCTGCTCACCCAATAAGGTATAAACTAAATTAGTGACTAGTATCTTATTCATAAGCACTAGACAGAAGTCAGCAATTGCTGTCTTATACATACTCACTCTCCCTAGGACATCTATTGCCAGTCTTTGAGGTAGTTGGTCAATTAGTTTATAATGTTTAATTGAAGAGAAAAGTTTGATCCATTAGAGATGTGCTTGCATAAAAGCTATAATATAAATACTTAATAGAGAAAAAATGTAAATAGAAATACTGATTTTTCATTTGGAAATGAACATAAAGAGAAATTTTAAAAACATTTTTGGGTACGCCTTGGCCGATATTGTGCAGTGGATAGAACATTGCACCAAAGGGTGGTGGATTTGATTTCCAATCAAGGGCACATACCTGGGTTGTAGGTTCGATCTCTGGCCTCAAGTTGAGGTGCGTACGGGAGGAAACCAATCGATGTATCTCTCTCACATGGATGTTTCTCTCTCTCTCTCTCTCTCTCTCTCTCTCTCTCTCTCTCTCTCTCTCTCTCTCTTTCTCTCTCTCTCTCTCTCTCTCTCTCTCTCTCTCTCCCTCTCTCTTATCCTCTCTCTCTTCCACTCTCTCTAAAAATCAATGGGAAAAATATTCTCAGGTGAGAATTGACAACAACAAAAAATAATATAAATGTATCCATTAAAAACTTTTTGGGGTATATATTATAAAACACTGGGCTTTTATTGTCAACTATACATGAAAACAAGCTTGAAAAATTCTTATCCAAACTCTTGGGGCTTAGTTGCTAGTATTTCTTCTTGTCTGAATGATGATCTCTTCTGTAGAAATTTATAGGTCTTTAATTTTCTCCCATAATATTTCATATGAAAATCGCAAGTGAAGTTAATATCCCTCTATTGATAGAAAAAATAAAGGCTGAAGTAATCTTATCATTTTGGTTATTTCATTGCCTCCAAGTCTGTCATTGTCTAAGGTCTGTGTCTCATTTGAACTTCATGTGAATGTAATGTTCTTTAAACATTACATTCCAAGTCTCACAATAATAAAATTAAGCCAGAATGATTGTAATTCAGTACATAGATTCCACATATTGCTTTGGTAACAAAACAGAAACAAAAACAGCTTCAAGTAGCACTTTCTTGTGTTTCTTGTATCTTACACACATGTATATACATTAGATAAATGAAATCCTGCCACTTTACATTATTTCTTATAGATTAAACATGATTTTTCTCCCTAAGAACCTTGGAATAGCTTCAGTTAGGGGATGCTGCTGTGACTAGAGAAGGGAAGTGTCATGCCTGCAATGACTAAGGATTTAGTGAGGTCTATAATGCTGCCATAGTTAAGGGGAATCTTGAAATATACATCAAAGGGAATTTAATCTAAAAGCTAAAAATAAAAAAGCCCATTTCATTGACAAATGTTAATAAAAACCGTGGAATGCAAAAAGGAGACTTATCTTCTGAGAAACATCTGAAAAAGGAGGGCCAAAAGGGCTTTTCTTTTAAAATATATCTTGTATAATGAAGAAGCAAATTGATCATCACTTCAACACATAAGATGGCTGCCCCCATATGGTCAAAGATCCTGCCTGCATGTGGACACAAGATGGCCACCACAAGATGGCTGGCAGGGGAGGGCAGTTGTGGGCTATCAGGCCTGCAGGGGAGGGCAGTTGGGGGGAACTAGGTCTCTACGGGAGGGCAGTTGGGGGTGGCCAGGCCTGCAGGGAAGGGCAGTTGTGGGGGATCAGGCCTTCAAGGGATGGCAGTTAGGAGCAATTGGGCTGGCAGTGGAGCAGTTAGGTGTCGATCAGGCTGGCAGGGGAGTGGTTAGGGGGTGATCAGGCTGGCAGTCAGAAGCAGTTATAATAAGTAGGGTAACCCTGGAAGAGGAGACAGCATATGCGAAACCGTGGTTATGTATTTAGATAACTACTAGTGGTTTGATATAGCCAGAACATGAGACTGATGGAGAGAATAGGGGGAAAATTGGACTTATCACTTTAAAGCTATTGGGTAGCTTTTGATGTCTCATTACATGGAAATGAAATAATTAAGTTAATGCTTTGGAAGGACCATTCTTGTAGCTCTGTTGAGGGTGAATTGAAGTAGCTAACAAGAAATACAGGGAAGCCTGGTAATAGGCAACTTCAAGTGTCCAGGAGTGAAGTGATGGATCAGAGCTACAGAAAGTTTTATAATTAGCCTCATTCAGAAAGCCTTTGACTTTTGTCTGCATCCCATTCTCTACAGAGGGTCAGACTAATCTCTTCAAACTGATTAGGAGTTAGATACCATACTCCACTTCTAAACTACTTCATCATTTCCCTGCATCCTGCAGTCTGGTCTTTTTCTTCCCTTCAGGAAAACACACACACACACACACACACACACACACACACACACACACACACCCCAAGACTCTAAATCTTAAGAAAACAAACAAAAGAAAAAATAGATTCTTATTTGGAAATATGAGGATGGAACTGAGGTATGTAGCTCCACATGGCATCTTTCTGCTGGGACCTTCCTGATTTAATAAATCTACAGAATTTGTTGGGTTGATTAGGTGCTTGGGAATGAGATAAAGGGAAAAATGTAGGATAATTCTTGTTTCTAGTTCAGTAACGGAGATGTCATTTACTGAGATAAGGCTCACAGGAAGGACAATACAATTCAAGGGGAAAAAAGTTAAGTATACTTATGTCTCTGAGACATTCAGGGAGGCAGTCCGGAAGAAAGGTTTATGGCAGAAATGTGGCTGATAGTGTTGACAGGTGAGTCATATGCATATTGAATCTCAGTGAAAATGTATTTTAGATTAACTCACTGAGAAGACTGATTAAAGTAAATTTGGGAGAAAGGAAACATAAGCAACTCTGAAATTTAAGGAAACATGAGCAACTCTGAAATTTAAGAGGGAAACTGAGGAAGAGGTTTTTTGAAGATGGATTCCTTAATTTAAACAAGTGGGATTATTAACAAACCCTAATCAAAATATCTAAAACTGTTGCCTTGAAAGTAAAGAATGAAGTTCCACTTAAAAATGTAAGACAGTCTTGTCTCCCTCATAGAAAAAACTGTACAAGCATGAGGTGTGCTTACTGAGAACGAATATATGATTTATAAACTGCAAATTAGAATTGAAGCCTAAGAAGAAAGTCACAAATGGGATGGAAAAATATGGATAGTCTCTTCCAGAATCATGCTTGTTCTGGGAGCAGTATTACCCTATACAGTCAGAACAATTTCAGCTAAACTGTAGATAAATATACCAAAGGGAAACAGCCAAAGTTCCGAGAATTCTACAGAAAACATTCACTCTTCCTTAAAATGTTTTGTTCTTATGATCACAGCCACATGACATATTCTGAAGTCAGCGATTCTGAAGAAGCATTGCTGTTCTGAAGCCCAGATTACTTCCTGTCAATTATGGCAGAACAAAGTAATATATAATGAAAAGAATCTAAGGATCGCAAAGTTTTTGTTTGCAAGAGTTGCTGTTGGTGAAATTCTCATTTTCTGTTCAGTTAAAATCCTTTTCCTGAGTAGACAAATTTAAATGGCTGTCCTTAGCAGAGAAGTTTGACAGTTTTCATGAACCAAGACATATAATTCTTAGAAAGGTGAGAGTCAGCTCAAGCCTGTTGCTGGGGTTTCTATAATTTCTCAGTTTTACGCATCTGCAGCACAAGGCCAATTTTGATTGGGGGAAAAATATCTTCTAAGCACTTTTTTTGTGTGTGAAACTAAGTGTTACAGAGTATTTGTACATTTTCTTTTTATTACATTTTTATTGATTTCAGAAGAAAAGGAGAGGAAGAGAGAGATAGAAACATCAATGATAGAGAATCATGGATCCGCTGCCTCCTGCAGGCCCCTATTGGGGATTGAGCCCGCAATCTGGGCATGTGCCCTTGACTAGAATTGACCTTGGGACCTGTAGGTCCACAGGCCAATGCTCTGCCCACTGAGACAAACTGGCTAGGGCTATTTATTCATTTTTCATACATTTCCATATTCATACTTAAAATTTGGGGTTCTATTGGATGGGCAAAAGCTATTTACTAAATGATTTTCATAGAAGGTTAATCATTCATAATTATTAAATAAACTTTGTTGAATGGCCAAAAAGAATGATAACATTTTTTAATTACCACCTTCCATGATTGTAAGTATATATGATTGAATTTTATTCCAAGCTGTCGAATTATAGGGTTTAGCACTTTCTACTACATTGCTTGGCATACAATATTCTCTTTGGCAAGCTGACAATCTCCCTTCATGAGATATGAGTAGCACAGGAAAACATTGCTGACTTTAGACTCTATTTTGCTGATGTGACACAAAACTTTAGGATTTCAAATGTGGTATTGATCCAGAAATGCATTTTTTTTGTAGACAGCACAAAGTAGTACAACAAAAAAGTCCCATATGGTGTGAGTTGTCATTTTTATTTATCAGTTCACACCTTCATCATAGTGGAAAGAGCCTGAGTCTATTCTGCTTATAGACACTGTTCACATGAAAACTTATTATTTTGGGTTTCTTTTAGCTGAACCCAATTGAATACAATAATAGTTACATTCTGTTTTGTAACCCAAATTAGGTCTTCTATGATTGGCCTTTCTTTTGATCCAAAAAATTGAGAGCCTAAATAGTATCCACATAATTTTATATATTTGAGTAATATTGTTTAATACAAAGTCAAGAAGTTCTAATTTTTTATATCTGTAAAATTAGCATATGTAAGTTTTTTTCTTCAATCTTCCACTCAACTTCTCTAAAATATAATCTGCTTTGTTAAGTCTCCTTTCTTTTTTCTCCGTGGAGACCACCCTCCCAGATCCCTATGTCTTTTCTATTTCAGTTTTGGACTTGATGCTATCTAGACCTGCTTAACAGTGGTTGTACTGAGACTTCCATTCAGCGCTTTCAGGAAAAGTCTATTAAGAAGGCCACATGTGAAAATGACGTTAGCACTCTTTATTTAATAGGTTGGTGCGGGAAGAGGCTGGTATCAATAAAATGCTTCTATGGACAACCTCTCCATTACTTTCCTTGAACATTATCCACTATTCCCATTTTTAATGCCAATTCTGGTTTCTCAAACCGTGTCAGGCTAATCCAATGCAAAGCTTTTCATTTGGGTTTCTTTCTATCTTAGATTCACCAACCCCTTTTTTCTTTGCAGGTTTTTCTCTTTGACTCTCTCAGTATTTCTGAGAGTTAATATAGTGAAGTGGCCAAGTACAAGGTCCCTATAATTAGATAGCCATGTTATCCTAACCCCATTACTGTTTGGTTGTATAATTTTAGTCTTTAATAACTACTTATCCTCTCTCTAAGGCTTAATTTCCTCATCAGTGAAATTGGGATAATAATAGCACCAACTTCATGGGTTCACTGTAGAATTAAGTGAATTAATCCATGTTTAGGGTTTACCACAATGCCTAGAATACAGAAATGCCCAATGTTACTTATAGCTAAAACTATAACCGTAGCATTAGAGAGTGAGTCAGCCAAGGTCATACAGATAAGAGTTAAAGTTAAAACCTAACATGACTTCAGAGCCTGACTTTTCAATGACTACCAGTGCTGTTTCACGTGGAATGCATGTTATGAATGCTTCTGTTGGGGAACTAGCTACCATCTAGAACAGTGGTTTGCATTTAGCATGGGTATGGTATGTGGGAGGTGGGGGCTTAAAGTGAGATGGGGAGCAAAATACCTTCATCCCTTGAGGATACTTTTCTAAGTACGTATGCTTTGGTACTTCTTTTGAAAAAGTTTGATAAGCTCTTCATGGTAGGCTGTGGCAGGGATATGTATTTTGAATTAGCTTCCCTGGTGATCTGATGTCTCCTCTGGTTGAGAAAATGATTTGGGGAAGTCACTACTTTGGCCAAGTGCAGTGAGTCTATTGATAGAAATCCTAGGAAATTACCGAAGAAGGAAGTCAAATGAAAAGAAAGATAATGTTCCTAGACTCAATATGTCTCATGAAAATGTTCATAACAGCAATTTCACATTTTTGCTGCTGTGACTCATTGCTACATCCAAAATATACTCCAGAAGTCACATCAGCCTTTAAAAATTCATTTAGTTTCTATTCAGCTAATTTCTCTCTTTGATAAGTGCTTTAGTTAACACTTACAGTACCAGATGTAAAAATATCCCCAAAATACTCACTGTCATAAATTGCCTTTATATGCTTAATTCAATGACAACTAAAAGAAAAGAAAAAAAAGATCATTAAGGATTTTCTGGTACTTCAGCAAGACATTGTCACATTGTTCTTTTATTCTAAAATGAAATCAATGTCATGCCACATATTAAATACATAAATTTTAAATACCAGATTCTTCTTTATTGTGACATAGAAATTAAGAAGCAAATAAGTTAAGTATGATATAAATAAGGCAATGCATATTAAATAGATTGCACTTATATAGATTTTGCATTGGAGACTAAGTTTTTTACATGTTTGAACATTTAACCCTTTTAGGAACTCTGTGAAAAAGGTTCAATTATTATATGACCACTTTTACAGATGAGGAATTGGAGAGAAGTTAACCTGCCTATGTTGTATAGCAAAACACTGAGGGAGCTGGGATTTGAAGTCAGAGGAATATGGCTCCAGAATCTGTGAGTTTAATCATACTGCCTTTCCCTGAACCAAAGGAGAGGAAAATGGACAAAGAAGCCTGTGAGAAATACTTAAAACATATCATGTAATGTAGAAAGATGCAATTGATTTATGGATATTTATTTTGTATCCTACTACATTATTAAATTTATTCTTCAGTTCTAGTATTTTTTTGTGTATGCATTTTTTATGGTTCTTTATATACAGTATTAGCTTATGTGCAAATAGTGACAGTTTTACTTTTTCCTTTCTAATTTGAATGCCTTTTATTTACTTTTCTTGTGTGAAAGCTGTGGCTAAGATTTACAGTGCTATATTGTATAAGAATGATGAAAGCAGACATCTCTCTCTTGTTTCCCATCTTACGGAAAATGCTTATAATTTTTTCCCATTGAGTATGCTGTTGGCTGTGGGTTTGTCATATATGACTTTTATTATGTTGAGGTATGTTACCTCTATTACTACTTTGTTGAGAGTTTTTATTATAAATGGGTTCTGGATTTTATCAAATGCTTTTCTGCATCTATTTATATGAACAAATGAACTATCAGAAATGAAAACTAAAAAATAATCCCATTCATAATTGTTTCAAAAAGAATAATATGCATAGGAATAAACTTAACCAAGATTTAAAAGACCTATACTTATAAAATTATAAGGCACTGAAGAAAGAAATTGAGGAAGATACAAGAAAATGGAGGTATATACCATGTTCCTGGATAGGAAGAATTAACATAATTAAAATGTCCCTACTACCCGAAGCAATCTACAGATTCAACACAATTTCTATCAAGATACCAATGGAGTATTTCACAGAACTAGAGCAAATATTTCAAAAACTTGTATGGAACTACAAAAGACCCTGAATAGCAACAGTGATCTTGAGAAAGAAGAACAGGTTGGAGGAATAACCCTACCTGATATCAAACTATACTACAAGGCCATAATAATCAAAACAGCATGGTACTGGTAAACAAATAGTCATA
Organism: Pipistrellus nathusii; assembly: GCA_963693515.1. NCBI lineage: Eukaryota > Metazoa > Chordata > Mammalia > Chiroptera > Vespertilionidae > Pipistrellus > Pipistrellus nathusii. The sequence goes on from OY882858.1 coordinate 108,897,923, forward strand.
TAGATCAATGAAACAGAATAGAGAGCTCAGAATTAAATCCACACTTTTATAGTCATTTAATATTTGACAAAAGAGGCAACAACATACAATAGACTAAAAATGCTCTTTGAAATAAATATTGTTGTAAATATTGGACAGATATGTGCAAAAAATGAAATTAGACCACTTTATTATACTGCACACACACACACTAACACAAAATGAACTCAAAATGTATTAAAGACTTAAATGTTAGATTCAAAACCATAAAAATCCTAGAAGAAAACATTATCTGTAAAATCTCAAATATTTCTCATAATAGCAATATTTTTTTTCCTGATATATCTTCTTAGGCAAGGGAAACAAAAGAAAAAAAATCAACAAATGGGACTACATTAAACTAAAAAGTTTCTGCACAGCAAAGGAAACAACAAAATGAAAAGATAAACCGCTGAATGGGAGAACATATTTGCCTATGATACATCTGACAAGGGGTTAATATCCAAAACTTATAAAGAACTCAGGATCAATCTAGCATGTGTGTGTTCAGTGGGCTGGCCTTGGTCCTCAGGGACAGTGTGTGACTCCAGTGTCTACCTAACTAGTCTCTTGCTTAGGACCCCTACTAAAAACTCAAATGGTGGGTTTTAGGGGCAATGTTAAGTCGAGGTTATGTTTACTTTGTTACTTGCTGATTTTCCTACTAAATGTAGCATTTCAATTAGAGCCAACTTTTTGCATTTTGAGAAAATTGTAAAAAGAATGAAATTATGCAGAAATGACCAATATTTTTTATTAATCTGTTCTTTTGGAAACTGTCATGCACTATAAATTGTGTACAGTTATCCTATATAATAAAATAATAATATGCAAATTGACTGTACCTTTACTACACCCACAAGCTATGCCCACCAGCCAATCAGGAGCAAATATGCAAATAAACCCAACCAAGATGGCTGCAGCCACAGAGAGCAGGAGGAAGGCTTGGATTTCCCTGGCAATGGAGGAAGCCAAGCTTTCCGCCTGCCCTTACTGACCTAGTCCTCCACTCAAGGCTACAACGTTTCAATGATAGAAGATAAATACCCCAACAAAAATGGTGGCAGCCTCAGCTGGAAAGAGCATGAGGCTAGGGTTGCCCCCGGCGATGGAGGAAGCTAAGCTTTCCACACACTCTGGCCTGCCTTGGCCTCTGCTTAAGGTTACAAAGTTTCAATTAAAGAAGATACATAAATCCCAACAGAAATGGCTGCCACCATGGAGCAAGCAGGAAGCTTGGCTACACTCCAGACTACAAAGTTTCAATTGTAGAAGATAAATAAATCCCAGATACCAGGCTTCTGATTGGGTCACTGAAGGGTGTGACCAGCCTGAAACCACCATAGGCCCCTTGCCCAGGCAGCCCCATGCTCCAAGGTAACCCTCACCCTGATCCAAAACACCCTTCAGGGCAAACCAGCTGCCCCCCACCCTTGCACAAGGCTTCTATATTATCTAATAAAAGAGTAATATGCAGGTTGAACATCACTCCAACACAAGATGACTGCCCCCATGTGGTCAAAGATCCTGCTCCCATGTGGACACAAGATGGCCACCATGGGAGGGCAGTTGAGAGGGACCAGGCCTGCAAGGGAGGGCAGTTGCAGGTGCTCAAGCCTGCAGGGGATAGCAGTTAGGGGCAAACAGGCTGTCAGGGGAGCAGTTAGGCATCAATCAGGCTGGCAGGGGAATGACTAGGGGGTGATCAATCTGACAGGCAGAAGTGGTTAGGGGCAATCAGGAAGGCATGCAGGCAAGCAGTTGGGAGCCAGCAGTTCTGGATTGTGAGAAAGATGTCCAACTGCCCATTTAGGGATCAGGCCTAAATGGGCATTCGGGCATCCCTTGAGGTGTCCCAGATTGGAGAGGGAGTAGGCTGGGCTGAGGGACACCACCCCATCTCCATGCATGAATTTTGTGCACCGGGCCTCTAATATATATATATTTTTTACATGAGTAAAAAGCAACCTCTCCAGCAAAGAAAAAAAAAAACTTTTAAAACTCAACATCAAAGAAACAAACAAGCCAATTAAAAACTGGGCAAAAGACCTGAATAGACACTTTCACAAAGAGAGTAAACAGGTGGGCAATAGACATATGAAAAGATACCCAATGTTAATGTTCATCTGAGGAATGCAAATTAAAACCACAATTAGATATCACCTTACATCTGTGAGAATGGCTATCATCAATAAATCAACAAACAACAAGTGTTGTTAGGGATAGGGAGGAAAGGGAACCCTCAATCACTGTTGGTGAGAATGCAGAATGGTGGAAAGCAGTATGAAGTTAACTCAAAAATTAAAAATGGAACTTCCTTATGACCCAATCATTCCACTCTTGGAATTATCTGAAGAAACCTGAAACACTAATTCAAAAGAATATATGTACCTCTATGTTCATTGCAGCATTATTTAAATAGGCAAGATTTGGAATCATCCCAAGTGTCCATTAATAGACTAGTGGATAAAAAACCTGTGGTACATTTACACAATGAAATTCTACTTTGCTATAAAAAGGAAGAAAAATTTACCCTTTGCAGCAACAGGGATGAACGTGGAGGTCATTATGTTTAGTGAAATATGCCAGATAAAGACAAATATCATTGATTTCGGCTCATATGTGGAATTTAATGAACAAATGGAATTACCAAACAAAATGGAGCAGACTCATAGATAAAGAGCAATCAGACACCTGGAAGTGGGGAAGGTGCTAGGATGATGGTGGAGGGATTGAGCATAAAAGGAAAAAAAAAAAAGAGCAAACTCATGGACATAGACAACAGTGTGGTGATTGTGAGGGTGGAAAGGGATGGGTGGAGGAGGATGAGGGCCTAGAGGGAATAAATGATGATAGAAAAATTAAATTTAAAGAAGACATATGATGAACATAAATTGAATGTGCTGTTCTCTATTTTTAATATGCTTTTCCTATTTTAGAGGATTATAATGATCTAAAATTTAGTTCCTAAAGTTAAATTTTTCATGTAGGTAACTACAGTTCCCTCTTCTGACAAATCATCATGACATTCTGGGGCATCCCTGCCCTCCCCTTTACACCAGAATCACCTGGTAGACTTGTTAAACTCAAAATTCAGAACTTCTAATTTAGCAGTTTCAAATAGGACTGAAAATTTGCATTTCCTGCCCTCCTGCTTTATTGAGACACTAGAGGCCCAGTGTATGAAATTCATGCATGGGAGGGAGGGATCCCTCAGCCTGGCCTGCACCCTCTCAAATCTGGAACCCCTACACCTTTTTCTTATTTAGGTAACCTCTTCACATTAAAAAAAAATTAACTGAAATACCACCTAATGTAGGAAATTCTCTTTGGATAAACCTATTTACAATATCTATTAAGTATTTTCATAGTATACCATTCTTTTTCTTTAGCAGCAACTTAGAATGGATGCAGTCTGCTTCTCATTCTTGCTTCTGAATTCTTTCTTGTTGCTCTTGTAATAGTGAAGTTATGCAATTTACATTTGCCCTTCAAGGGCTTATATTTCTTTCAGTTTCTAGTTGGCTCCCTACTTTTTTTTTAAGCAATAAATTTGGGTTGCAATAGTAAACCTCACTTGTAATCAAGCCTGTAGGTCTCCCTATCTGAATATTTATATAATATCTATCACTTTAGTATACCAGAGATGGTGTTCATTTATAGAAAATAATAATAAATGTCACCTGACCATTTGATATTCTAGTAATATTTTATAGCAAAATATATTATTCTAGTAACTTAACTATTATAAAACCAAGGCATACAGAAATAAATCACATTGAACAATAAAGAATGTCCCAAATATCAAAGCATAATACACTTAGGGCCTCACATGTTCTGTGTCTCAAATATCATAGCAAAATATACAGTTCACATGGCACTCAGCTTCATGATGTGAGCTTGTGTTTCTCTGGAGAGAAAGAGAGAGAGAGAGAGAGAGAGAGAGAGAGAGAGAGAGAGAGAGAGAGAGAGAGAAGAGAGAGAGAGGTGAGAAATATTGATCAGTTGCCTTCAGTATGTGCCCATAGGTAATGCATATCTACACTAATACAAGAGAAAAATGTTAATTGATCATACCTTCACTACACCCACAGCCAATCAGAGTGAGTATGCAAATTAACCCAACAAAGATGGCAGTTAACTTGCATACACTGAGGGAGGGAGGAGTGAAGACTGAAGACAGCACAGAAGGAAGAGGGAGGAAAAGTGGAAAGCAAGGCAGCTGCTAGAAGAAAGCACAGGTGGAGCAAAGTGGGGCAGATGGCATCAATGGCTCATGCGCAGGGCTGTGGTGGCTGCTTGCAGGAATCTTCCTGCAATGGGCTCCTAGTCTATATATATAAAGGATAATATGTAAAGTGTCTATTCAGGAAGTGATATCACGTAGCATCACCCAGATTCCTCTCCCTAGTGACAACTAGCCTCCTTACAGTTTCTTCAGCCCAGGAACATGAATTGCTTTATAGCCAGGTGGAAACATTCAACACTGTAACCAAATGTCTGTGAATCATTTTCCCGTGCCTCATCTCATTTGATCTTCACAGAAATCCTGAAGTAGATAGGCGACTAATTGGAATCCTATTTTCTTTTAATTAGCTGAAAAACAGAGATTTAGAAAGTTTAAAAACTTGGCCTGACTGAAAAGAAGAAATGGTGGGCTTTCAAAATTATTTCAGGTTTTCTCATTGCACAGGATATAGTCAAACACTGCTGCAGTTAAGTATTTTATCCTTTGTTCTCCCTGAGTGATCTACAATAATAACCTGCTTCATGTTGATATTTACTGCTGTGTTGCTAACAATTATCTGAAAGAGAAGTTGGGGTGTTTCGCTGGGCAGGAAAAAGTTTAGCTAAATCATAAAGCAGGTCTAATTAAGCAAGTTTATTCTATATCTATAAAAGGATAAGTTGACTCACACATGCACAATACATATAAAGAACTCCTGGTGCCAATTGCACATGTGTGTTTCAATATGTCATTGTTGATCATAAATTTGGTTTACACTTCTATTATAGAGAAAGCACGAATAACAATATTAAAATATTTCTCCTAATTGATTTCCTTTCACTGTGCATGAATTTGTTCACCAGGTCACTAATATACATATAAGACCTTTGGCTAACTTCTTCCCAATCTCCCCAACTCTCTTCCCTTGGAGATTTATAAGTCTGTTCATGTTTCCATGCCTCTGGTTTTATTTTATTCATCAGTTTATTTTATTAGATTCCGTGTTCATTTAGTTTAATTTTTATATTCAATTGTATGTATATATTGCCATCTTATTGCTCATACTTTTTTTCTTTTTTTTTCCATCTTCATCTTTATATTTTTCTTTCTCTTCTTAAAGGATACACTTCAATATTTCATGTAATACTGGTTTGGTGTTGATGAACTCCTTTAGCTTTTTCTTGTCTATGAAGACCTTTATCTGATCTTCAATTCTAAATTATAGCTTTGCTGGGTAGAATAATCTTGGTTGTAGATCCTTGTTCTTTATCACTTAGAATAAAGAACGTCCTTTCTGGCCTGTAAAAGGTATGACTTAAAAAAAGATTACTCAAATAAATGATACCATACAGTATTTATCTTTCTCTACTTGGCTTATTTTATTTTGCAACAATGCCTACTAGTTTCACCTATATTGTCACAAAGGCAGGATTTTCTCCTTTTTATGCCTGAATAATACTCCATTGCAAATGTATACCTCATTAAAAAAATATTCATTCATTGACAGACACTTAGGCTATTTCCATATCTTGCTGCAATGAACCTGTTGACCCTTTGGTCTTGGACTTCTAGCATTCAGAATCTCGAGAAAACAAATTTCTGTTGATTAAATTACTCTGTGATATTTCATTAAGGCAGTCTTAGCAAACTAATACAACCAAAAATGAAGAGATAAATGCTTTCAGAAAATAAAAACAAAACAAAGCAGGTTACCTGTAGAAAGAATGAGAATCAGACTGACCTTGAACTTTTTAACAGCAATACTGGATGCTAAAAAACAATGGTGCAATATATTCAAAGTTCTGAGGCAAAATTATTTCTAATCTAGAACTCTATACTCAGTTTAAATATCAATTATATGTGATAGCAGAATAACGATACTGTTAAACATGTAAGAGTGCAGAATGTTTATTCTCACACACGTCATTACTTATGGAACTTATTTGAAGATAAATTTCATTAAAAATCATGGAATTCCAAAAAAGAAGAAGAAAAATTAGGCCAATATAGAAGAGGGAGGAAGGAAGGGCATCAGTAGAGGTATGTGCAGGGTCAAAGTTTAGATAGTATTATCCAGATGTCCAGGTATTGATTCTGAAGTGTAAGAACAAACACTTAGTTCTATTGACCTAGGTTGCCAGGATTTTTGAAAATAAAAATATATTCCATGAAATAGTTGGCACATGCTTTTATTAAAAAAATTACTCCTTTAGATGCAATTAAAATGTAACTGAGAGTTTTGCATTATATCTATCAGCTCTGTACTAGTCTGAAGACACTAGTTTCTATCACCTTGTACAAAGTTTAGCCCATAAAAGGCAGTAATTCAGTAGTCAATTAAGTGTCATTCAGAAAGGTTCTGCACTAAGAGATTATGGAGAATTAGAAAAAAACACACAAAAAAATACAAACACAACCATTAAGAAACTGTAAGGGATACTTAGGGGCTCAGAATTTCTAGCTGTTTTACTGCTTCTGCACAATTTCAGAGACAGACACATTTCATAAAGTTTACATTTGTTTATTCAAAAGTCCACAGAATATTGTAGTCATTATTTGCTTCAAATCTAACATATAACTTTACAGATTATACTTTTTTTTGGAATTTGCAATTAATATTAAATTTATTATATTAGTAAACTATCTGAAAATATTATAAAAGCATTTTGTGTTGTGATACCTTGAGTTGGAAGTTCTGCATACATTTTTATTTTATTGAAAAAATACCACAGAAAATCTATTGATTAATAGAGGCTAATTTTTGTGGACTATTTGAAACAAATATATCATAGTTCTGCATTTTAAAGGTACATATTACCATAGAAACCTTATTGTGTTCATCCTTCAGAAAACATTTCTTGGCTTTTATCTTGTTTTGAAGATGTGGTAGAGTGATAAATTAAAATTCACAGCTTATCAGTGTGACAGAATATTAAAATAGAGAAATTTAAAAACAATCCTTTGTATTTCTAAAAATATAAGAAGTGCTTCTTTATGAATTTTTCACAGTTTTTTTTTTCTTTGGGAAAAACACACATTTGATTGACCGTAAGACAAAAATCAAGTTTCTCTAATTTAAAGTGACTTATTCTTGTCATACAATGTCATCTCTTATTTTCAGCAGAGATAGAAGAAATTGAGTGAGAAAATTGAAAATAATTTTAATGCTCCCAAAAGAATTATAACATGAGCTTGAACATATGGGTAATTTGTGAGGTAAAGTCAGCTATGGAGTCTGATAATTTTTGATGTATATTTGTAGCTAAACCAAGAAGAAGATTCATGCTAGAATGGGGTTTTCTTTCCCTGGCTGCTGGCACCGCCTTTCCACTCGGCCCAGCCCTTTTCTGCTCAGGCCTGGAGTCACCTCTTTCTGCTCCAGCTCTGCCTTCCCATGCTGCTCAGAAGCCCTGAAAGACCTGGGATGGGGCAGAACACTTACACACCTGCATCATTGCCATGACAATGATGCAAGCATCCTGCCCCCTAACTTGGTGCCTGTGTATGTAAATTAACCACCATCTTTGTTGGGTTAATTTGCCTATCACTCTTGATTGGCTGGTGGCATAGTGGAGGTATGGTCAATTTATATGTTTGTTTGTTATTAGGCAAGATAGTTTCTTTGGGTCTGGAATTTGGGCATGGCTTACCTGGGTGATTCTTGCCTGGGGTTTCTCTTGAGGTTACAGTAAAGATGCTAGTTGTGATGATGGTCACCTCAGGGATTGACTGGAGCTGGAGGACTCACTTCCAAAATGGTTCACTGAAAAGTTGATGGTGGTTAGGAGGACTCAGCTCATTGACACATGACAAACTTCTTATGACTTTTTGCATGCTCTCACAGTATAGCATCTGGCTTCCTCTGACATAAGTGATTCAAGACAGAAAGGTGGAAGCGGAAATGGCTTTTATGACATAGCATCAAAAGTCATACACCATTACTTTTGCCATAATGATTTATCCACAGACTATTCCTAATATATTATGAGAGGGATTACCTAGTGGTATGACTATCAGGAAACAAGCTATTTGACCTTGGATTAGCTGCCCAATGTTGCTTAGCTTCAGTTTCCTTGGTTTTGAAATGGGGATAATAATGGTAGTTGTCTTATAAGGTTGTGAAGATGAAATGTCATATTTCAGATATTAGCAATTACTAACCTATACATACAAAATTATTTTTCAATTTAAAATGAAATATTCTAAAAAGTGTGTGTAAGTAGAAAATAATGGGTGTTTCTAGTATTCCATCTTGAATTATAAATGAACCTTATGTATATGCTCAATAAATGTTAACTATTTTCATCATTGTTATTATAAGTTATGAGAGTATTGTTGTTTATATTGCAAGGCTAGTCCATCTTTCTTAACATTGTTTCAGAAGGATTTCATAAATGACTTGTTATGTGATCATCTTATATCAAAAGTTCATTAGAAAGCTATCTAATGGCAGCTCTTGATTAAACTACATTTAATACATTTTGTCCTAATACATTATTCTGGTTAGTAAGACTGTCTCATTCATGCTAGTAAGACATGTCACAGGAATTAAAAGTGTAGCTTCTAATGTGCTGGAAGAGAGTTTTTGACAACAAGGTCAGCAGAATACAGAACATGCCTGATCTACAATATCTGCAGGTCAGTTCAGACTTTCTGAACCTTTTTCTTTCAGTCTAACAAAGGTGTGTAAAACTTAAAAAAAAGAGATACAATTTTAGGAATAATTTGCTTCTAAGGAGCAGAAACTCAATCAAGATTGCTGAAGCATATGTCCATTTATTATTAGTGTCAGAGAAATCTCACAGATTGCAACTATTGGAAATAGGCCTCATGAGACTGGAAATTTATCAGGTGATCTTTTTGTCTTGCTATATGGTCTTCGTCTCTTATCTTGGGTCTCTGGGGTCGGCAGCTAGTAAGATGTTTCATAATGACCATCACTTCATGGTAGTCATGCCCTTACATAATCTTCTTCCCTTGAGTGTGGGCTAAACTTATTGACCCACTTCTAAAGGTGGAAGTAATGGGATTCATATTGGAACCCTCTGTAATTTGGTCTCTGATCTTGCTCCAGTGACTAGGCCATTTTATAGTTTAATCTCTATTCTGACTACATGATGAACTGCATTCCTTGCATTGTCCATTTTACTACAAAACTTGTTTTTAATAGTTTATTTTGTAGACTCTGAAGAGAAACTGAGATGTTGGCCCTGCCTTGTGCTCCCCCCTTTGCTAACCATGTCTTATGACTCCAACTGTTGGCCATATCTTGTGAGTGTACCTGCTAACCATGAGTCGATTGAAATCATTGTTATTTCACGACTCTACTTGTTGACCAATGAGTCAGGAAACCCCTGAAAATACAGTTGCCTGCAGTAATCAGAAAATGAATGATTTTGTTTTCCTAGAAATCCATCCTTTTGATCAGCAACTCCTCAAAACTCTCCCTTTTAAAATCTTGTCTTATTCTTTCTACCACAGAGCATGTCTCAAATTTACAAATCAGATCCCTCAGATGAGTTCTGTGGAACTTTTGTTTACTCTTCAATTTTGGGTGTGTACATTCTTTCTCTCTCTCAGAACACCTGTCATGTTCTGAACAGCTCTATGGAGGCCCAGATGTTGTAGTAAAGGATGGAGATCATCAGTCCAATAGCCTATGAGAAACTTAGCTCCTCACTGTAAAAGCCCATGATCAACTAAAATATGCCTATAACCACCTGGACTTGAAAGTGAATATCTCATCCCCATTTGAGTCATTTGGTCTTGAGAATGTTGCAACCCCAGCTGATGCTTAACTGTAACCTCAGAAGGGACTCAAAACCAAAGTTTCCTAGGTGAACTGATCCACAGAAATAGTGAGATAATAAAAGTTTGTTGTTTTAAGCTGCTAACTTGGTATAACTTGTCAAGGAGCAAAAGAATACAGATTTTGGTGCATGTTACCATGATGAAAATCTAAGTTTGAGAGTGGCTTTGAAATGAGAATTGAGCAAAGTGATAGTGAAATTATTAAGTGCCTTGAAGAAGCTATTAATAGGCATCAAATAATCTTAAAAACAAAGTCTGAGGTCTAGTTCAGATGCTCAGTGGATAGAGCATCAGCCTAAAGATCAAAGGATCCTGGGTTCGATCCCAGTCAAAGTCACATACCTTGGTTGCAGGCTCCTCCGTGGCCCAGGCTCTGGTCAGGGCTTGTGCAGGAGGCAGCCAATTGATAAGTTTCTCTCACGTTGATGTTTCTCTCTGTCTTTCCCTCTCTCTTACACTTTCCCTAAAATCAATGGGAAAATATCCTCAGGTGAGGATTAAAAACAAAACAAAAGAAAAGAACAAAACCTGAGGTCTATATTGACCACAGAGATAGTTTTAATGAAACTAAAGATAATATCTAGGCTTCAATTGTGTTTTGGTTCCAGGCTCAGAAAAGTGGTGAAACCAGACAAAGCCAGGTCGTTGAGCATGAATTCACCCGTATCTCTGGTGTGGAATACTTCCAAAAATAAACCCTTACTTTCTTTGCTACAAGCTCTATTCCTTTTTGATTGGGCTTTGATGCAAATAGACTTCTCTAATCCAGTAATAATAGAAGCTTCTTAGTCTTAAATATGGCTGACAGTGAATGCTAGCAGTACGCTGAAGGAAAGGGGAATCATTGTTATGCAGTGGCAGAAAACTTAGCAACATTGTTGTTTATAGGTATGTTATAACTAGAGGCCTAGTGCACAAAAACTGTGCATAGGTAGAGTCCCTGGGCCTGGTCAGCAATCAGGGCTGATTGGGACCTTCCAACTGCTTCCAGGGCCTTCCTTACCTGACTGCCAGCTGCCAGCAGGGAGTTCCTTTGTTCTGTGCTGCCCCTTGGTGTTCAGCGCATGTCATAGTGAGCTATAAAACTCCTGATCTCCCAGTTGAACACCTGAGGGGACACTTTGCATTTTAACCATATATATAATAGAAAGTGTCTGAATTGGATGATCTAGTAAGGAGATTTCCAAGCAATGTTGAGTGTGCTATCTGTTTTGTTTTTTTCTTGCTAACCTATAGCAATATAGGAGAGGAATAGATTAAATTGAAGTAGGGATATTTAGTAAAAAGGAGCCAAGACTTGACAATTTTGAAAATTCTGACTTTTCTGGTGGCAACTGGCACCAAAATTAACAAATGGCTTTAGATCCAAGATCAGATCCAGATCACTGCCTGGAGAACAGTGGCCTAAAGATAAAGCAAAGGATATTACTGTCAAAACTTTTGTTAAGACCTCAGAAAGATAAAAGATTATGCCCCAGTGTATTATTCAGTTACACAAAGGGCTTTTTAAAGAGATTATAATAGTGTGTCTCACAGATTCTCTCAATGAAACAATACTGAACCTAGGAAGCTTAAGAGCATTATGTCTCAGTTTTCTCATACCAGGCTCAAAGGAGAGAAGCCCTTATCTTAGATTTGTGAATGTGGCTTTTGTCTAGTGCAGTGAACCCAAAGATGATTCACAGGAGACCCACAAAGCTCTTACAGAAGTTACAAAAGCAGAAACATCACCGGCTTGGACTCGAGGGCAGGCAGTATGGAAAGAGGAGAGGTCTTTGGACTCCAGAATTAAACAGGAAGGAAGGAGAGTGTGCTATCTATTTAGCTGTAAACACATGTTCCCTTTCATCACAAAAGGAAGTAAGGCACAGAGGGCAGAAATAATAACTGAGAAGGTAGAGTTGATATCAGGGAAAATTATTCCCAGTCTTGAAATTCAATTAAGGAACATTTGACATTTGCCCAGTTGGATTTCAAAATTGCCATGGACCAGTGACTCCTTTGTGTATTCTTCCTACTTTTTGGCAGATATTATAGCAGTTTCCCAATATCTGTATCTATTGTATGGTGTGTGTGTGTGTGTAGGAGGGACAGATAACTTGTTTCTAATTTCACAAGTCTATAGATCAAGAGGAATTGTTTTTGAGAATCTGTACTTTAGGAACTATGCTTCAGGAACTATGTTTGAGAAGATTCATCAACTACTGGAACTAATTTAGATAACATTAGACAGTAGGATTCTGGAGTTTGAACTGACACAATAATGGAATGAAACTCTTTTTAAAAAAAATATTTTATTGATTTTGTACAGAGAGGAAGGGAGAAAGATAGTTAGAAACATCGATGAGAGAGAGTCATCGATCAGCTGCCTCTTGCACACCCCCTACTGGGGATATGCCCGCAACCAAGGTACATGCCCTTAACCGGAATCAAACCCAGGACCGGTCAGTCCCCAAACCGACGCTCTATCCATTGAGCCAAACCGGTTTCGGCTGGAATGAAACTCTTAAAGTCACCAGAAGAGATGAGAATTTTGCATGTGAGAGAGTTGTGAATCATTGGAGCTATAGGTGTAGATTGTTGTAGGCAGCCTCTAAGATGGTTCCCAATGATTCTCCCTCCTAGTACTCATGCTTTTCCCACTGAGTATGGATCAAACTCACTTTCAACGAATATATTTAGCAAAAGGAATAGGCTGTAGCTTCTGAGATTAGATTTAAAAATCACTTGACTTTCATCTCAGTTGTGTGTGCTCTCTCCCTCTCTTAGATTACTGGTATGAGGGGAAGCAATCTGCCAGGGCGTGAGCAGGCCCATGGAGATTTCCATGTGGTATTGCAAGAAACCAGGCTCCCTAAGGGCTTTCTCCTAGGAGGAACTGAAGCCTACCAACAACCACATGAATGATTTTAGAAACAGATTCTTTAACCATGGTCTGGTCTTGTGATCTTTGAAGTCCCAGATGGCAGTTATGTGAGACTGAACCAGGATGATCTAGCTAAACTGTTCTGATTGCTGACCCTCAGAAACCGTGAACAAATATGTGTTGTTTTAAGGCACTGAATTATAGGATAATTTGTTATGCAGTGATAAATAAGACATTCTGTTTCCTTTTTTTGCAGACTGGCTTCTTTGCTGACGCACCACTTTCACACACGATTGCTTTGCTTGCTGACTATAATTGATGACTCACTTTCTGGGTTCCAATTTCAAAATTTTTTCGAGAGAGAATTTCATTGGCTCAGCTTGGGTCAGAGGTTCCATCTTGGTTCTATTTCCTTTCCCCAGAAGCATGAAGTATGTAACGCTGCCATTACCAGGATGTTGGTAAATTAGGTTTTATGAAGACAGTAGAAAGAAATTGATGGGCCTTCTAGAATTGCTGCTTTCAGAAAAGGTATCTCAGAACTCTTTTTGTATCTGAAAAAGTTAGCTGAATTATTCACAATTGTGAATCTCAGGTCTATAACATTTTTAAAAGATTCAGTGTAAATGCCATAATATGCTATAAGATTAACATTGATACTTCAAAAAAATATTTTTAAGTTGATTGTAGAGTGGAAGGGAGAGGGAGAAATAGAAACATTGATTGGTTGCCTCCTGCATGCTCACAACATGGGCAAGTGCCCTGATCAGGAATGAAACCTCTTTGTGTGTAAGATGATGCTCATTTCACTGAGTCACTCCAGCAGAGCAACATTGATATATATATATATATATTATTGAAGAGAGGAAGGGAGAGAGATAGAGAGCTAGAAACGTCAATGAGAGAGAAACATCGACCAGCTGCCTCTTGCACACCCCCTACTGGGGATGTGCCTGCAACCAAGGTACATGCCCTTGACTAGAATCGAACCCGGATGTTTCAGTCTGCAGACCGACACTCTACCACTGAGCCAAACCGGTTTTGGCACATTGATACCTTTAAATAGTTACTTATACTAAATGGAAGTTGATACTGGTTGTAACTCAGAAGTAATTAGTAAAGCTATTTACACACACAGTATTTTTACTAAGGTAGTAAAGTTGATCATACTTTTATCAGGGATATAACAAATGATAACTAGAGGTGTTTAGAAACTACACTGAGTGATTTTTTCAGGAAGACGTTCTCATTTATCAGAAACTAGTGGTTTGGTGCATGAAATTCATGCATAGGGGTGGGGAGGGGTGGGGTGGCGAGTGTCCCTCATCCCAGCTTGCATCCTCTCTAATCTGGGACCCCTCGAAGGATATCCTACTGCCATTTTAAAGGGATTGGGCCTAAACCAGCAGTCAGACATCCCTCTCACAATCTAGGACTGCTAGCTCCTAACTGCTCACCTGCCTGCCTGTCTGCCTGATTGCCCCTAACCACTCTGTTCTGGCCTGCTTGTTCCCAACTGCCCCTGCCACTGGTCTGCTTGCCCCCAACTGCTCCCTGTGCCAGTGTGCTTGCCCCCAAATGCCCCCCTGCTGGCCTGCTCACCCCCAAATACCCCCTGCTGGCCTGCTCACTCTAAACTGCACCACCCTGCTGTCCTGATAACCTCCAACTGACCCTCACTGATGGCCTGCTTGCCCCCAACTGGTCCCCCTGCTGGTCTGCTTACCCCCAACGGCCCTGCCCCTCATCAGCCTGATCACCCACAACTGCCCTCCCCTCTGGGTCTCCAACCACCTCTACCTTGGTCCTGCCACCATGGCTTTGTTCAGAAGAACATCTGGAAGGTCTCCAGGAAGGTCTCCCAGTCTAATTAGCATATTACCTTTATATTGGTATAGACAGAGGCCTGGTGCATGGGTGGGGGCTGGCTGGTTTGCCCTGAAAGGTGTCCTGGATCAGGGTGGGGGTCCCATTGGGATGCCTGGCCAGCCTGGATGAGGGGCTAATGGATGTTTGCAGGATGGCCAAGCCCCCCAACAGGGACCTTCACCCCATGGGGGTGTGGCCAGCCTGGGTGAAGAGCTGAGGGCTGTTTCTAGGCTAGTCATACCCCTTTCAGAGTTGGGGGGGGCGTTCCACTGGCATGCCTGGCCAGCCTGGGTGAGGGCCTGATGGCCGTTTTCAGGCTGGCCACATCCCTTGGTGACCCAAGCTCCCAGCCGCCCCCCCCCTTTTTTTTTTTTTTTTTTTTTTTTTTTTTTTTTCAGTGCCTCCATGATTAGAGGCCAGGGCTGGAAGCAAGTATCTGGAGTTTATTTATCTTCTATAATTCAAATTTTATAGCCTTGAGCAGAGGCCAGGGCCAGCCAGGGCGGGAGGGAAGCTTGGCTTCCTCCATTGCTAGGGACAATCCAAGCCTCCTGTTTGCTCCAGCTCTGTGGCTACTGCCATCTTAATTGGATTAATTTGCATACTCACTTCTGATTGGCTGGTGGGTATAGCAGAGTGATGGTTAATTTGCATGTTTTTCTTTTATTAATGTAGATGATTCAGGAGATTATTAGGCAGGAACTGGCTTACACCATTGTGACAAGGAAGGAGGACTGCTATGTATGTCTAAGGCATTAAGAGTTGCAACATTTTGTTTCATGGGTGCTTTCTAATAGCAAACTACAGTGATTTTTTTATACACTAGGCTGAACTCAAAATTCTATTATAGTGATAAAGAACTGTGTTGTTGAGTCTTTTTTTCTTTCCCATTTGATTAATGTTACCCTATATAACACAGGGTATGTTCTAGAGAGAATTGTAAAATGTACCCTAAACATAATTTAAAAACCACTCAGGTATGTGTTTTGGCATTAGAGAAGTTACAATGAAAGAAAACTAGAGTAAATATTTAGAACAAAGAAGACTAAATGTATCATAGTATCAAAATGGTATTGAATGCACATATGTAAAAGATAATATTCACCTAAAATTGGCTAGTTGTTTGTATAATTTTTACAAGGAAACTTCTATAGTAAGAGGCATGGACAGATGAATTTGCAAATCTGTCTCAAAAATTCTGGGACAGTGTGCCAGCACTGGGAGTCCTAGTTCCTTGAGGGCACCTAGGAATCTCATGAGGTGGCTTCAGAAAACTTGGGCCTTAGGATTTGTCCCCCAGACACTATTTATGACTGTATTATGATGAAGGCAGAAAAATAGGCTGCTCTAAATATTGAGGGGAGAACTCTAGAGGATAAAGAAGCTGCTAATCCTATGTAACAACCGAGGAAATGAAAAAGTCAACAAAGTTAACATTTCAATATTTTTTATTGAAGAAGTAATGTTTTATTATAGAAAATATGAAGTAGCAAAGATAAGATATAACATTGATAACCATGTCCCAAACTACCCTCCTTTCCCAACTATTCATGATTTACATATTGACCTTACTTTCATTTTATCTTATGCTAATAAAGTATTTCTAAATTTATGATGATATACATAACTTAACAGGGTGTATAAACAACAGAGAATAAAGAGAATTACAATAAGAAATTTTTGATATTTTTTCACTATCATCTTGCATGAAACAAGCATGTCAGGTAAAAGATACTCAGAAGCATGTACTATGTAAGCACAAGAAAAAGCATTTTTGTTCCAATAAATTTCAATTCAGAGCATCTATCAAAATAAGATTAGAATTCATGTAAAAAGTCTCTATAACCGAAAGAAAAATTCAGACAGAGATCCAAGATGGCTGCTCGGGTAGACATGTAGCCGTGGCAGCACACAACAATTTCAATGGAATACAACTAAGATGTAGAGTGGACATTGCCCAGAGCTACAGATAGTCGACTGACTGAAAATTCTACAACAAGAAGGAAAGAGAAAACCAGAAGGAAAATCAGAGGAGCTTAAAAAAAGCCTAAGGTACGGAGACATGCTGCGCGCCTACCTGCGCACGAGCGGAAAGGTCGCAGCCGGAGAGGAGGAGAGGGCGGGGTGCTGCCTTTCCTTCCCTAGCAGGAAGGAAATAAAACCCCCAGCCTGGGCTGAGCCCCCAAACTGGCAGCACTGAGCCCCCCAAACCGGCAGCCCTGAGCCCCAGTTATGGGCCAGACCCTGGGGACCCAGGTTCCGGCAGGGGGAGACTGGGCTGTGAGGCGGAATAGCAGCGAAAAGCAGGGCCCCTGGAGTTGTGTGCAATGTGCGCGCAGAGGACTGAATATTGACTCAGATGCTGGGTTACCCTAGCCGGAAGAAACAAGGCCTCTGGCGGCGCTGAGCCTCAGTCCGGACTGCTCCGAACCCCAGTTCTGGGCCAATCCCTGGGGACCCAGGCTCAGGCAGAGGGAGACGGGGCTGTGAGGTGGAGTCCAGGGAGAGCGGCGAAAGGCCGGGCCCCCGGACTTGCGCGCACTGCGCACACAGGACAGTCTGTTGACTCTGATGCTGGACTCCCCTAGCGGGAAGGAGAAAAAAAGCTCCAGGCTGGGGGAACGCGGTGGGGAGCAGAAGCCCCTGCCGGACGCCGGCCAACCGGGCACCAGCAAGGAGGCGGGCGACGGGGCCCCTGGGGGGGGTGCCCCTGAGCCTTCCACCGCTGAGCGCGGGCAATGGAGCCAAGGCGGGGGGGGGGGCTGCTTCCTGGGTGGCGCCGTCCCCGGCAACAGGCTAAAGCAGCGCAGGAGCCTGCGGAGAACAAAGGGGTGCCACACGCCAACCTGCTGAGCTCCCAGGACAAGGAGGAAGAAACCAAAGAAGTTCTCAATGTGAAGAAATTAAGTGAGAGCAAAAGATAGTAAAATTACTTAAGAAAGAATACAAAGAAGTTCTTGAAAAATCAAAGACTAAGTCAGAACTCAACTCAACAGCCAACATTGCAACATAAATGCGTTTTAAAAAAAAAGAAAAAAAGAAAAAAAAAAAAGGACAGAATGTTGGAACAGCGGCGGCCAGGCCTAGAGTGGCCGGCACAAGGCAGTGGCAGCCAGGCCCGGAGCAGCAACGGCCAGGCCCCAGAGCAGCAGCAGCCAGAACCAGAGCATCAACAGCCAGCACTGGAGCAGCCAGACCTTGGGCAGTGGCAGCCAGGCATGAGGCGGAGGCGGCCAAGCCCAGGGTGGCCAGTCCAGGAACAACCAGACCCGGAGTGGCCGGGCCTGGAGAAGCCAGGCCCAGAGCAGCCGGGTTGGGAGCAGCCAGACCCAGAACAGCAGTAGCCAAGCCCAGAGCATCCAGGCTGGGAGTGCCCAGGCTCGGAGCGGCCTGGCCCGGGGCAGCCGGGCCCAGAGCAGCCAGGTCGGGTACGGCCAGGCCCGGAGCAGCGGCTGCCAGGCTGGGAGCGGCCAGGCCCGGGGGAGCAGCCGGGTCGGGTGCGGCCAGGCCCGGAGCAGCGGCTGCCAGGCTGGGAGCGGCCAGGCCCGGGGGAGCAGGCAGGTCGGGTGCAGCCAGGCCCGGAGCAGCGGCTGCCAGGCTGGGAGTGGCCAGGCCTGGAGCAGCAGCAGCCAAGTCCAGAGCAACTAGGTCGGGAGCGGCAGTGACCAGACCCGGAGCAGCTGGTTGTGGAACGAACCAGAGCAACAGAGGCCAGGCCCTGAGCAGCAGGCCCGGAACAGCTCGCTCCTCGCCTGCCCCTGCCCCACGGCTGCCTCTCAGACATGGCTGGAAACTTTCGTGGGAACATGAGGGTCTGCTGAATCAAGTGATGAAGGCTTAGATCTGGATGTGTTGAGTTAGTATAGGGCTGGGGTGTTGATCTGTGAGTGCCTTGGGTGGGGTCTGGATGAGGCTGGTGGACCTATTGGGAAATGTCTTTTGTGTGAAGTGTATCATTGGGCATGTGGAGGTATTATTGATATGAGAAAATGCTAAGTAACTGATTTACTATCTGAAAAGGGATTTACTATGGGGGAAAGGGAGGGAAGAAGAGACTGAACATAAACTGTGCACCTATGGATGAGGACAATGGGGGATGGGGAGGGGGCGAAGGGTGGGGTGGGAAACTGGTGGAGGGGGGAAGAAATGAGGAACCTTTGTAATAATATGAACAATAAAGATTGATTTAAAAAAAAAAGTCTCTATAACCTTGGTATTTCCCAGATTTTCTTCTACTATGTGACCATGAAATTTAGTTCATTGCGCAGTGAATACCAACAGAAATTCTCTGAGAATTACCCTGATGATGATGACATCAAGGGGGCCTTAAGTATGCCGCTGAAATGAATGCTTTAGATTATTAAATTTTCTTACTTTTAAAAGCCAAATTAATTATTTTTTTATTGTAAGCATTTTTTAAGGAATCCTAACCCAAACATGATACCTATTTTTCTGCTTTTTAATCTGAACATACTAAATATTTTATTCTTTTTGTGATGACTAGGTCTCAGGTTATTATTATGAATAATTTTTGTTTTATATGTTAATAGTGTTATCGTTAGGGGCTAGTGATTTATATCCATCTGTTTGATTAATTACCTTAAGCTTTTAAATAAGTTCTGGTGATTCTCTTAAGTGTATTGTTCCTTCTTTACTCTAGGCTATTTTAATTTGATAATTACCTTTCCTTAATACTTTAATATATTTTTCTGTTATCCTTATTTTAGTATAAATTAGATAAGATTCAAAACCAGTAGATTATGTTATATACTAAATTGTAACCAGTAGCCTTTTACCCAAGACCTTGAGCTCCACATTTCTGAAGATATAATAAATGGAATTTATTTGTTATTCAAAGTATGTTTTGAATGCCAATACCATATTACATTGAATTTAAGATTTAATTATAATTTTTTACATGAGTGCTTAGAAAGAAAATAACTGTTGCATATTATAAGATGCATCCCCAACTTATAGATATTAAAACGTGTAAAAATACAAGTCTTGGAGGAGGAGAAATATGATTTGAATGATGGGGATACATCAATGATCAAAGCAAACAATATTTCTACTTTGATGGAGTTTATCTTCTAACTAGAGGCCCAGTGCATGAAATTTGTGCACAGGTAGATTCCCTAGTCCTGGCCAGTGATCAGGGCCAATCAGATTCCCTGCCTCCCTGCCTTCCCGCCTCCTCCTTCCCTCACTCCCTCAGCATCCCCTCAAACCCCCCTTACTGCCACTGGTTGCCCACCTGTTTCATGCAACCCTTTGGTGATCAGCATATGTCATAGCAAGTAATTGAACTCTACTGGTCTCTCAGTACAATTCTCAAGGGGATACTTCACATATTAGCCATATATATATATATATATATATATATATATATATATATATACATACACACACACACACACACACACACACACACACACACACACATATATACACATACATACATAATTATGTCAGTTGATGGTTAGTGCTCTGAAGGAGAAACAACGCTGAGAGAGTCAGGAAAGATGGCTATGATGAGGGGCTATTTAAGAGGAAACTAGTAGGAAGAGTATGGGTGAGCCATGAGGTAGAAGAAGGTAACTCCAGGTGGTGAGTGAAAAGACTGAGATGGGAGTATGTTTAGGGTATTGAGGAATAGCAGGTAGATGAACATGGCTGCAGTGAAAGGAAGGAGAGAGAGTGAAGTAGGAGATGACATCAAAGGGATGGTGAGCTCCAAATTAGGCCAAGCCTTGTAAGACACGGTAATAAGAACTTTGGAATGTACTCAGTGATAGAAAACAAGCTATGCAAGGATTTTGAATGATATGATATAATTTTAACAGAAACATTTTTATTTCAGTGTGGAGAAAGATGGTTTGAAAACAAGGGAATGAAAACAAAAAGATCAGTTAGGAGATTATTGCAATTATCCAGATAATGGATGATGGAAACTTAGACTACTGTAGCAATAATGGAGGTGTTGAGAATTTGTCATATTCTGGACATATTTTGAGGGTCAAGCTTGTAGAATTTGCTGATGGATTTGATAAAGGGCTATGTGAAAAAGAGGGGAGTGAGGCCAAGGTTTTTGGCCTACAAAGGAACAGAGTTGATATTTATTGAGATTGCAGGAAACTGAGAGAGGGAATAGGGTAGAAGAAGAAATGAAGACTGATTTTATACATGTTAAGTTTAAAATGTCTTAGCTATCAGGTAAAGAAATGAAATACAGTTGGGTCATGAATCTGGACATCAGGAAGAGGGCCAGACCAGAAAAATAAATTTTGGAACCAGAAAATGAATGAACAAATGTGTCAATTGCTCCTCACAGATTGAGTAAAATAAAGACTAAGAATAAACATTGGATTTGTCAACATAAAGTTTATGAGAATATATTGAGTAGATTCAGGAAAGAATGAGAGGCAAAAAAGTGGAGGCATGTTTTTTTTTTTCCAAGGGTTTTTGTAAAGGGAGGCAGAAAAATGGGATGGTTTATACTCCACATAATTTTGGAACATTTTTCAATTACTTTTAATATCATACAGTTGGAAGGTATAGCAACACAATATTTGGGCTGCAGGGCATGTAAATTCTCTGGTGTCATACCTCAAAAAACTTGGTCAAGAAATGAAGTAAGCTCAAATACACTTTCATGCAAAGCAAACACATATATTCTTTATCATTGCATTGTTTTTCCTTTTTCTTTTTAGTTTAGGGTAGCATTGAAGATAAAAGGACAAGATTTGCAAATACAAGGCCCAAAATGCCCAACCACCTTTCATACCAGAAATCTCCACATTGTCTTCCAGGTGGTTGTCTAAGTGGAGACTCACAGGTGCCTAGACAGATACTAACTTGGGCTTCAGATGTGACACTTCAGACACCACCTGTCAACAAAAACTCAAACATCCCAAAATATAGGGAGGGTCCTGTATGAAATTCCTGCTAGGAATTCAATTAGCTGTTGTACTTCTACAATGGGTAGCTGTAACCTTTTAGGAATAAGTATTTGAGAACTGAATACTTATGCTTCAGTAATCTGCAACATCTAAAAGGTATAAGAATGCAGTTCTAGATTTTTGCTGGCTTGATCACTCCAACACTGACTTATTTCTTCAGACTCCAGCCTTCTCAGTGGGTGGGTCAGTCGCTGCTGTCTGTCCCTGCTCTGCTGGGACTAATGCCATCCATCTGCTCTTCCATGACTGGCCGTGTGCTCTGCTGCACTCCACGCTGCTTTTCTTTCACTTTTCTTGGTACAGGCAGGTTCAAATAGCTATTTCAAAATAGCTGCAATTTCCACTTTCCTCCAAACTTTAGGCTCTGTTGATGAGGCTTATTAGATAAGAAGGGTTCTTGCTGGATACCTTCTTCCCTTGGAATGATTTCTGTCTTCCGGAAGTGTTCCCAAGCAATTTAGCTTATCCCTCTCCTCACCTTTGCCTGTCAGACGTGCCATCTATGTCTGAACTTTAATCTTGGGCCATATTTGAGTTCTTTGCCTTTGAGTCTCCTCATCCTTCTTGTAAATCAGTGGATGTAAAAAGGTACCAGAGGCTGTGACTCAGTTTCACATGTTGGATGGATATATTTCTTGTCTGCTTCTAGGCTAACTGGAAAGCTTTAGAGCACATACGGGTTTGGGAGAAGAGAAATACTATGGATATGAAATATCTATCTCCCCTTACCCATGCTATAGTAGCTCAGATCTTTGGAGAAGCGGAAAGAGAAATGGAGTTCAGATTTTCTGAAGTACCACAAAAATGTATTTTAGGGGCCTAAAATAATGGTGCTTATTACTGGAATCTGGGAAAAAATTGCAACGTGTGTGTATGTGTCTGCATGCTCATGTGCAGCTGCTAGCCTGCTGGCTAGTCTGAAAAAAGCTTTTCAGTTGCTTTTTTCTTTATAGGTCATGCCTTACAGATCAATTCCTTCACTGATCTGGCTCTTGAAACTTTAGGAGTTCAGATGGGTGAGGAGTGTGTTGGAGTTTCACTGAGAATTGCTATAAAAAAGCCTGTGTGTATAGATGGTGATGCTACTGACACATGCTGTTGGCAAACTGAGTGTTTAGTGTGGGTTTTGTTCCTCCAGCAGCAGGATGGGTCTGAGCTGAGCCTCTCCTGCTGCTCTCCAGGTCCTCATTTGTGAAATGGCTGGCTGCTTGCGGGGAGGAAGTCAATGGCTGGGAACCATTTTCTTCATGCAATGTTAAGTGCTCCTTGTGGATGCTGCTGCCAGAGGGGTGATGGAAAGCTGGCAAATTATTGTTCATCTCAAGCATCTCCTGATGTGCTTCCTGCTGAGAGGAAGTAAAAAAAAGAAAAGGTGGCTGCAGCAGGCAGGTCTGATGCCTTCCTTTCTTTGGCCTGTCCCCTGCTGCTGGGTCTTGCTTTTGGGGATGAGGGGTCTGTGGGGGAAGCACAATCCACGTGCTTACGATAGCTGCTCGTAAATCAGCAGAGGCAGCAGGCAGGTGAAACACTAAAACGTTGTCCTATAAAATATTTAGAGAAAGCTGTGAATTTGGTTTTCTTTTGATTAGTTTTCCAGATCTATACTTCAGTAGCTTTGCTGAAGTGCCTGAGTCAAACCAGAGATATCCCCAGAGCCCATTTAAGTACTTTGTACTATTTACTTAATATTTTAAAGACAAAAAACATTTTGGAATATTGAGCACTCCAAAAGAACAAAAGCTACTGATGGACCCCGAGGGCATTTCACCTTTAAGACGGCAATGTTGCCAAAAACTATAGCAGTCTTTCATTTTTATAACACTAGATACATTATGGGATGAGCCAGCTTCAGGGGGATCTTTTAACTCAGTGCACTGCCTTCTTGTGTGGTAAGTTTAACCTCTAGGGAAAGTACTTTTTTTTATTTTGATGTCTGCCATACATTTATTTATTTAATTTTGCTTGAAGTGTTGCTTTTTTAAATTGAATTTATCAGGATGACATCTATATATATAAAAGCCAAGAGACTGGAATGACTGAACGACTGGAACAACTGGTCGCTACGATGCATACTGCGGTGGCCAACCAGCCTGATCAAGTCCTGATCGGCCCCTCCCAACTGTCCATAGCCCCTCCCCTCAGCCAGCCCTGCCCCAAATCAGGCCCCCCCTATCAGGGGTGGGAAGGGCCAGCCAAACTCCTATGGCTCCTTCATTTGGTCCCCATTGCTCCCCCTGGTTTGGGGCTGGGCTGCAGCTGGTCCAGCCAATCGGCCCCAATTGGGGCAGGGCCAGCCAGACCGCATCCATGCATGAATTCGTGCACTGGGCCTCTAGTTTATTAATAAAATTATACAGGTTTCAGGTTTATATTTCTGTTGTACAACACATCATCTGCAGATTGTATTATGTGTTTACTACCACAAGTCAAATCTCCTCCCCACCCTTACCTACTTCTACCTCCCCCAGTCCTCCTTGCCTCTGGCAATCACCACTCTGTGGTCTGTATCCATGATTCCATGATTCTTTTTTTTTTTTTCCTTTGCTTAATCCTTTCACTCTTCTCACCCAGCCCTCAATTCCCTCCCCTCTAACAGCTGTCAGTCTGTTCCCTATATCCATGCCTTTTATTTAAAACTAGAGGCCTGGTGCACAAAATTCATGCACTGGGGGAGGGGGGAGTGTAGTGTTTCCCTCAGCCTGGCCTGTGTCTTCTCACAGTCACATATCCTTAACGTTGCCTCTGAGGCAGGAGAGAATCCTGCCACCGCTGTTGAGCTCACCAGCCTTGAGCCCGGCTTCTGGCTTTGGGAGTTCACTGACCAATAGGGGGCAGCTCCTGTGTTGAGTGTCTGCCCCCTGGTGGTCAGTGTACTTCATAGAAACCAGTCCAGTCGTTCTGCCCTTCATTCGATTTGCATATTTGCCTTTTATTATTTAGGATGTTTTAACAAAAGAAATAACCAAATATGTTTGCCAGGATACAGGGCTTGAAGTGGAAACAAAAGAACTGTAATAAGTTTGCCCCTGATTCAAAACCAGTGTTAACTCTCTGTTCAGTGGCTATGCAATCTCAGGAAAAATTTGGCTGCACCAATTACTAGCTCTGTGATGGTGGGTATGTTATTAATCTTGCTAGAGCATATATTTTTTTTTTCATCTGTAACATGAGGATAATTAATAAGGCTGACTCCCTGGGCTGTTGTGAGAATTAAAAGTTCAGATTTAATGCCTAGCACAAAGCTTTGTTCTTTATAAGCATTTGAAAGAGTTAAATGTTACTAGAACTGAATTTTAATTGCATTTTATTTTTTGTTGTTTTCTAAAATTAAATTTATTTGGTTGACATCCTATTTAATGAAAGCCTAATATGCAAATTGTCCCCTTAGGCAGTTGTTTGACCAGGAAACTGGGGTACTGGGAGTTTGACCACTTGCTATGACATGCACTGACCATCAGGGTGTGGTGTGGAATATGGCAGGCATAGGCACGTGGCGTTGGCAGCGGGTGGCGTTGGAGGCACTGCCAACCCCAGTGGGTCCCAATGAGAGTAGGACCACTGTAGGATGATGGAGCAGGTGAGTGGGTGCCAGGCCAAGGTGGGTGCAAGTGGGGGCCTGATTGCCCTGCTGATCACCCTGCAAATGGCAGCCAGTGGTGGTGGCAGGGGGCAGGGTAACTGCCCAGCTCCCAGGCACTGAGAGAGCCAGGTGAGGGGGCCTGGTCCTGATTGGCCTGCAGGCAGGATAATAAAGCAGGTGAGGGGGCAGCACCAGGACAATGTGAGGTGCCAGGAGGGGCTGTGGGGCTGTGAGGCTGGGGGTGCGAACTGGAGCCCAGTCTCCCTAGGCCACCCCGTGGGACCCCACCCATGCATTAATTTGTGCACCGAGCCTCCAATTTGTTAATAAGATCATATAGTTTCTATGATGAAATCATCTTCAATTACCAAATATTTGGCCTTTACCCTTTACTATCACCACTCCCTTCCCTCTGGTAACCACCATACTGTGGTTTGTGTCTATGAGCTCCCGTTTTATATGCCACATTTGAGTGAAATCATGGTTCTATTCTCAAAGTCCCTCCATGTTTTCGCAAATGACAGTATTTAACTTTTCTTATGGTTGAGTAGTACTCCATTGTATATTTGTACCATATCTGTTTTTAAAATCAAATTATCTATCAAAGGACACTGTGATTATTTCCATATCTTGGCCATTGTGAATAATGTTGCAATGAACATTGGGATGCATAATTTGTGAATAAATGTTTTCGAATATTCTTTCTTTTTAAAAATGTATTGTTATTGTTGATAGTATTATAGATATCCCCTTTTTTGTCCCCTCCATTGACCCCTTCCACCCCACTTTGGCCCCTCTCCAGGCCTTCACCACACTATTGTCTGTCTATAGGTTATACATATGTATATGCATATAAGTTCTTTGGTTAACTCTTCCTCCCCCTACCCCTTCCATGACTTGGGGGCCTGGTGTGGAGTAAGGACCCCTCACTCCTCAGGAAACCTCCACAGCCAAGATATCCTTCATGGTTTTAACCATCATTGTTTACTTAGGATTTCTTTTGTTTCTTGAGATAGGCCTGTAATAATATAAACTTCCCTCTTATTACTGCATCCCAGAAGTTTTGATGTGTGCATTGTCATTCTCATTTGTCTATCTTTTTTCTATATATCTTTCAATGTCACCTTTTATTTCTTTGATTCAGTCATTTTTTAGTAGTATGTTGTTTGATCTCCACATATTTGTGGGTTTCTTTACTTCCTTTCTGCACCTGATTTTTAATTTAAAAGCATTGTGGTCAGAGAATATGCTTGATATACTTTCAATCTTCTTCAATTTATTGATGTTAATTTTGTGTCCCAACATATGGTCTATCCTTGAGAAAGCTCCATGTGCACTAGAGAAGAATGTACAATCTGATATTCTTGTATGAATGGCTCTATAAATATCAATTATCTCTATTTGGTCTAATGTGTCATTTAAGGATGATATTCTATTTTTATGATCTATCTATAGCTATGTAAATGGGTATTAGGTTCCCTACTATGTTTATTTTTAAAAGTTTCTCTCTTTAGTTCTGATAGTAGTTGCTTTATGTATTTTGGTGCTCCCTGATTGGGTGCATATATATTGAGAAGTATTATGCCTCCTTGATGTAGTGTATTTTTTTTTTCATCATAAAAAGTCCATCTTTGTATCTTGTTACTTTTTGTTATCTTGAAATCTATTTTATCAGATGTAAGTATGGCTACATTTGCTTTTCTGTGAATTCCATTTGCTTGAAGAATCATTTTCCATCTTTTCACTTTGAGTCTATATTTGTTTTTGTAGTTTAGATATGTATATTGAAGGAAGCATAAGGTTGGTTTTGTTTTTTGTCCAATCTGCCACTATGTGTCTCTTTATTGGTGACTTCATCCATTTACATATATGGTAGTTGTTGAGGTATGAGGATTTCCTAAAGCCATTTTATCCTTTATTTTGTCATAGCTTTGTGTCTCCATTTGTTATTTTTGTTTGTGTCTATTTTTTTTGTTAGGTGGTATTCCATACTTTTATTTCTGTTTCCTTTTTTAAAGTTATGTGTCTCTGTTTTAGTTTTTGTGTGGGTTGCTCTTAGCTTATGTAAAAGGAAGTCTTATATATACAGTTTATTGTTTAATGAACCTAATCTTCAACTCTCTTAGCAAATTCAGATCTTTATCCCTTCCTCTATTATGTTTTTTTTGGCACCAGTTATTCCTATTTATGCTTGAGTTTGTTGGTAATATTACTTATAGTTTTGTGACTGTTAAGGAAAAAAATTTGATATTTTTTCCTGCATGATGGTAAAGGTTGTTATTTTCTTTATATATAAACAACAACTTTGCTATATTTATTATTCTTGTTTGGTAAATTCTTTATTTCAGAAGTTTGAATATTTTCAAAATTTTCTTCAAAAATTCCTTTATTGAATTTATTGGGGTCATATTGGTTAATAAACTTATATAGATTTCAAGTGTACAATTCTATAATATATCATCTGCATATTATATTGTGTGTTCACCATCCAAAACACATCTCTTTCCATCCCATTTATTCCCCCTCAACTCTCTCCACTTCATTTGACCCCCCTTTCCTTCTGGTGATCACCATACTGTTGTCTGTAACCATGAGAGTTCTGGTGAGTGTAGCTTCCCTCTACTCTTCTGCCATCTTGGATCTTCCTTATAGTTTGAATATGTGATTCACTCTTTTCTAAGTTATAGGATTTCTGTTGAGAAGTCTGATGATAATTTAGTGGGCTTTCCTTTATAGTTTACTTTCTTTTTTTCTGATTGCCTTGAGAATTATTCCTTTGTCATTACTTTTTGACAGTCTTAATACAATATACCTTGGAGAGAGCCTTTTCTGACTGAGGTAATTAGGTGTTTTGTTTGCTTATTGAACTCAAGGATCAAGCTATTTCTCTAAGTTTGGAAAGTTCTCATAAATTATTAGTGTGCTCTCTCTTATTCTTCTGTTCTTTCTCTGATATGCCTATTATTCTTATATTGTGTTTCTGATATAGTTGATAGTTATTATAGAGTTCATTTTTTTTAATGCTTACATCTCTGTGTCATTTCTAGATTTCAATTTTGATATCACTCTTTCTTCCATCTGGTCAGCTCTACTTCCTCTTCCCGCTAGGTCCTTCTTTATTTTTTTAAATTGCATTCTTAATATCCAGAATTTCTATTTTTTTTAAAGTTTCAATATGTTTGGTAATACACTCATTTGGTTTATTTACTTTATGTCTGAATTTTTTAAACTGCCTATCTGTGTTTTCTTGCATCTCATTGATTTTTTTAAGAACTGCAATCTTGAATTCTCTGCCATTTAAAAATCACATATTTCCTGTGTTTAAGTTTGTTTTTTTTCCCTCTGAAAGTTTTTTTCTTTTTTAAACCTTGAAACTGTTAAGTTGCATTATATGAGATTAACAATTTCCTCACCACATCCTAACACCAACCCAGAGGTTGGGTTATTTATAATACTTGATGGATTCCTTCTATGACTGGCACTTCTTAGTAGATTGAGAAGTCTTTCCAGTTTCTTCCAGTAGGTGGCCCTAAATCACAAGTTTTTGTTTTTGTTTTTGTTTTGTTCTCTTACACTGCTTTGTTTTTTCATATCTCTGAGGGGTGCTAAAAATGGCCCGTGTTCCCTGGGAAAGTGGACATCTTCTCTATGTTCAGGCCACCTCATTCTCAGGGGTCCAAATCCATGAAATCCTAGCACTGTCCTCTGAAGCCACATGCTGCCAGCAGTGTAGCTGTGATGTGTGGGGTGGTAGGAGCTAGGGAAATTTGGCTGCTTCCTTTTTTGCTTTGCCCTTCCAGTAATGGTGACTGACAGACCTCTGCTGCCTCCCCTCTGTGTCTTTATTCGACCTTGGGATTAGTCAATCAAGGAAAAAATGTTTCTGTTGTACTGTTCTTGGATTTGCAGATAATGTGCTCTTTAACAGGACACTCACTGCTATAGGTCCTTCAGGGGCTTGCTACTAGCTTTGGCAGGAGAGGGGAGACAAACTCTGGAGGGTGAGGGATGTGGCCAGGCTTCAGGCTTTTTTGTCTGTCTGGAATGCTGATAAACAATTGTGTCTGCACCCCTGTGCTTCATTACTGCCCAGGTCAGTGGGCTTATCACAGCTCATATTGCCCAGCCCTGCAGGAATGCTCGCAGTATCCCTTTGCTGCTCCCAGGTAAAGGGAGTGCCAGTGGCAACCTAATCCTTCCCCGGAGGAACCCTGCACTGAACTCTAGGCTGTGAGCTCCGGGCTGTGTTGCCTCTCTGGCCTGTCTTAGCTCTTCTCTCTTCGCACCTTCCCCGTTTGCTCCCACCGGCATCCTTCAGATGGTTCAATGTGTGGATTCTCAGACACATTTGTGCATTGAGCATGGAATCTTTTGTGAAATTATAGCTGTTCAAATTGTTGAAAATTAAAGGGGAGAGACCAAGAGGACTTCTCACACCACCATTCCTCTGATGTCAGTTAATTCTATTTTTTTTTAAATTTGTGAAATGGTGGTGATAATATGCATTGCATAGGGTTATTATAAGTTTTAAATAAATATGACATGTGTGAGTACTTATATACTAAATTCCATATAAATGTAAGATATAGTCATAATGGAGTTTGAGAACTGGTAGAGGAGCGAGGTAAGTAAGAAGAAAAAGAGAAAAGGCAGCGGGAAAGTTAGGAGCAAACCTGTGGAGTCATTTTCGCATTATTAGAAGTAAAAAAGAAATTAAAACTGCCACCCAAACTAATCCAAACTGCCACCCAAATCAAATCCAAACCCAAATCCCAAATCCAAACCAAAGCAAAGTATATCAACAAATGAGACTGAAAAGTATGCAACACTCAGCCAACACTCAATGTGTTAGGAGCGCCTCAAGTTGCTTTTCTTCATCTTAAGAATATGTTCATTATTGCTTTCTTTTCAGGAGAACCTGCTGGTCAGGTTCTCCTGAATAATTATGAGAAGAACTAGAGGCCGGTGCATGAATAATCATGGGTCTAAAATAATTATGAGAAGAACTAGAGGCCGGTGCATGAAATTCGTACCTGGGGAGTGGAGGGGTTCCCTCAGCCCACCCTCTCCAATCCAGGACTCGTTGGAAGATGTCCCACTGCTGGTTTTGATTGGGCCAAAAGGATGGGGCCAAAACTGGCAGTTGAACATCTCTCTCACAATCTGGGATTGCTGGCTCCTAACTGCTCACCTGCCTGCCTGTCTGATAGCACCTAATTTCTCCCCCCCCCCCTCCCGCTCCCGCTTTCATGGCCTGGTCACCCTTCATTGCCACCTCACCATCCTGGTCACACCTCACTGACCCCCTTCCCGTCTCCCCCCCCCCCCCCCCCCCCCCGGCCTGGTCGACCCCAACTACTCACGCAGCCTGCTGGTCAGTCATTTGGTCATCCCTCGCTAACTCCCTGTGGCCTTGTCACTCTATGCAGCCTGCTGTTGGGCTGTCCCACGGATCTTCCTGTTGTAGTCACAGAGCCTCTTCTCTGGGCCAGCCTGGCTCCTCCTGACCAGACAGGCCCCAGGAGTGCTTAATTTTCCTTTCTCTCCTAAAGACTTTGAATACCATGAATAGTATGGGTCTCAGTCCCTAATGCCTTAGTTCTTTACCAGAACACAGGTGGCAAGATATTTTATTTTAACAATTTTTATTCTGATAATATGTGGTAATAAATAGGGGATTTTAGAAAATGAGAAACAGTAAACAAGGAAATGTTATAAACTTTATAACAGCCTTAATAGTTCCACTATTAATAGTAATGCCACTATTTCCATTATATTGTAAAGTAGGAGTGGAACTAAAGAATTAAATTAGAATCAGGTTCCTTTAAAACTTTTATTTAAGAAAGAAAGAGAAAGTGTATATTCTCTCTTGTATCCTAAATACCTTAGTGTGTGAGACCTTACAGGTATTTATGCATATAGGAATCTTTTTCCCTACCCTATATTTGGTCTCTCATGAAATCATTTTTATTTCTTCTGTCATGCACATTTCTGTAAAGACAACCAAAAGAATGTTTTCACATATAGAGAAATTCATGTAAGCTGATGTGAAATAAACTTTCAGGAGTGTGGGGTAGCTTTTCAGAATTAATGAAGACACAACTGATGAATTAGTCACTATAAATTAGCCTAGGCTCACTAACCAGGACTCAAATAAATCAAGCTTTTGCAAGTTAGAAATTTAATAACATGTAAAACATGGCCCACAGTGATAATTCATATAGCATTTATTCAGTCTCCTGATTTTTAGTGCAATATGATGTAAAGGCAATATGGAAGGGCTGAGTAAATTTTACCTGGGTGAAATTTAGCAGAGTGAAAGTTTCTGGACTAATTCATATAGTATTATTTTTTCTGGAATATAATAATGTTTGCATATAAATACTGTTTATACTTACATTTATGGATGCTAGTGAGCTTGACAAGTGGACCACTTATCTAGGTGCCCATCATAGTGTATATTGTCACTCCAGAACTTCTGGAGTTCTATAAAGGCCTATTCCTCAGTATGGCAGGACACTCTGTGGGAGCTTACCTGAACCAACCATGAGGACTAAAGATAGCTATTTGATGATGAAATTAAAAATAAACATAAACATCAGTAACTACATTCCTGATGTAGTATTAATCCTCAACATTATGTTCCATGCATTCCCAGGGGAGCAAACACATAACTCATGGTATGAGGCAGTGTTCTAGAAGGCAAGGGTGGAGGGAAAGTACAGATGAAAGAACGGAGACATGACAGTAGAATTGGAATGATGGGCAGAAACAGCACACCTTTATTTTTTCTCTGTGTTTTGTTAACAATGAGTTGTTAAGGGGAGCCTTCAAGACACATTAATTTGAGAAAGAACAGAGTAGACAAAAAAATCTAGTATTAGATTTAAATTAAAAGCTGTTTCTATGAATTGTAAGTATTTTTGTCTTACAAAAAGGATTGTAGATTATTTTTTTAAACCAAAATTTGCAAGTTGGCCCTCAGATCATCTATTATAACTTTTCTTTTCTGAGGTGTTACAATAATGCTCTGAAAAAATATTAAAAATGAAGATGCTTTTTAAATCTCTAGGAACCAGGTAGAGTTTCGTGTGATTTAGGGGCAACCAGACAATGCTTCATTACACAGGAAACTGACCCCTTTCCCACCTGCTGTAAATAAGATCTGAAAACTTTCTCCATCCTATTATCTTGTCAATTCCTAGCATCAGTTTCTAACAAAATAATTGAAATGAAATATAGCTTTGGCTGGAAAAAAAGCCCCTAGGATGTAGTGAGTTGTAAGTTGGCTGCAAATATAAATGGGTAATATTTAGCTTGTAATGTGATTTTTTTCATGCAGATTGCAATGTTTACATCTTGTAATGAAATTTGTGTTTCTTTATATCAGTGGTCTCAAGTGGATAACATTGGAGAAAGGCAAGATGGACCTAACAGGATATTTACTGCACACCTGTGTATGAACATTGACTCTTTTTTTTTTTTTAAAGTATATGTTAATTGATTTCAGAGAGGGAGGGAGAAGGGAGAGAAATATCAATGACGAGAGAGAATCATTGATTGACTGCCTCCTGCATGCCCCTACCCACAACCCGGGCATGTGCCCTGACCAGGAATCCAACCACGACCTCCTGGTTCTTAGGTTGATGCTCAACCATTGAGTCACACCAGCTAAACACAATTGCTGTTTTTATTAAAGTCCTTGCTGAAATTAATTCAGTAGTCTTCTAATCCCGTTTCTTCTCATACAGTTAATTTTTCACATCAGCCACAATACTTACTTTTCTGAAGAATTCTTTTATCATGTGGCTTCCCTGCTAGAAACTTCAAATGACTTCTCATCATCCGGAGAAAGCCCGAATCCTCTTCACACTCCTTGCACAGTGCACAGGGTCATATAAAATCTGTGCCAGGTGGGGATGGGTGAATGAGGAGAGATCAACCAAAGAACTTGTATGCATATATGCATAACCCCTGGACACAGAAAATAGAGTGGTAAAGGCCTGGGGTGGTGGGAATAGTCTAGAAAGGGATAATAGGGAAAAGAGGACATATGTAATACTTTCAACAATAAAGATTTTTACTTAAAAAAGAATGTTTAAAGAAAAATAATCTGGACCAGATCGGCATTTTTAACTTGGTGTTCTATTATTCTCTTGTATAGTCTTACCTTTGACCATTACTTTAGAAAAAGAGAATAGCTTGTCATGTGTTTCATTGGAGTTACTTTGTTATTCTCAGAACATATCATAATTTTCATGCCTCTTTTTACTTTGAGTCTTTTTTTTTGGTGTGTATGTAGGAATGCTATTCCTGACTCTATGCTTCTAAGACCCCTGACTCTATTCATATCTCTTATAGTCTATTGGAATAACTTACTATCTTTTTAAAAAACAAGACTTTCTTACCCTCTGGATTGTGGATGCTTTTGGAACCAGGACTTAGCCTTATTTCTCTGTTTCTCTGGACTCCAACAGTGTGGTGCCTAGGACATTGACATATTAATAAGTATTTTTTAAAGAAATGAATGAATCAATGAGCATAAAACTGAGGGACCACCTAGAAATTTATATTTTGCTGATTACATTGTGATAATACTTTGTATGGTTTAAAGTGAAATGTGACCAAGGATTTTAAAACTTCAGAAGATTATTACATGCATTCTTATGATACTTGACATGTTAATCTTATGGAAATAGGTTAATTACAAATACTATTTCATAGGGCTTAATTTTTGTCATAAGGTCATTGCTAAAGAATAAAGTCGATGAGACTGTGCTGAATAATAATGTACAAGTCACATTACTCTGGATGATCAAGCTATGAATTATATATATATAAAAAAAGGAGAAATATTTGATGTGGGTTTGAGAGTCTGCTTATTGGCAGTGCCAGCTCTGGTAACACGGTTGCTGCAGATTCAAGTTTTCAAACATTTCATAGTTTAAGGTTGCACTTGTTGATCATTATTTTAAAAAACAACACAGGAAACATCAAGTGTACTGCAAATGCTTCATATACATGCACCCAAATAGACATACATGTCCCTGTAAACATACATGTTTCTCTTTGATATTATTGAATTATGTTACATAGGTGAAACATGCTTTACAAATGTGGCAGTTGCTTAAGGTGGAACTTGGAAGACAACTTTATATGCAGGTTTAGTTTATGGTCCGTGTTCACAATCATGAGATACATAAGATAAATGATATTGGGTGATGGTGTGTTAGAAATGACCAGTTTTGGGTGAAGAATTGAAACATAACTACTGAAATATCATAAAATTCAGTCTCTATAATAACAAAAGCATAATATGCTAATTAGATCAGATGACCTTATGGATGACCTTCTGGAAGAAGCCATGATGACCTTCTAAAAGAAACCATGACGGTGGGGGCTGATATTTAAATAATATCTGAGCAGAAAAGAAAAAAAATTACTTTGCATAAATTTAAGTAATAGCAGGGGAAGTAGGTTGAATTATCTTGCATATAGAAGTTGTGATAATGCAGAACATTTTGAAAACTTACAGAAAGTGTATGCCCTCAAAAATATAAATACTTCAGATCTGCATACTTTAATTCAAGTCAAAATTTTCCCTTTCTTTTGTATGAAAAGAATAAGAAACTTAGTAAGGACATTAACCATCTTAGAAGTGTGTAGAGAAGACTCATTGTGATGTGGAAAGAGAGCTAAACTGGAGCTCAGAGGGCAGGAACTCTAGTCTGGCTCTGACAAAAATTTTCCAACTATATGCAAATGTCATCATCTTTGAGTTTTCCTCTCCATGTGAAATGGGTATAATATTAATACTTTTCTCTTCCTTCCCCCCTTCAG
This sequence comes from Pipistrellus nathusii, assembly GCA_963693515.1. Classification (NCBI taxonomy): domain Eukaryota; kingdom Metazoa; phylum Chordata; class Mammalia; order Chiroptera; family Vespertilionidae; genus Pipistrellus; species Pipistrellus nathusii. The sequence goes on from OY882858.1 coordinate 108,933,094, forward strand.
AGTCTATTGGATTAAGTGAGATAATGTAAATTTATTTTGACCTCTCCTTATATATTTCCTCTGTAATGTTCAATTATAGCATAGAAAAGAGTGACAACCAATGCCTTCAAGACTGGTTCAGAAAAAGTGAATTTGAATAATTTGGTAGATGGAGTATCATGAAGAAAATAAGGAAGTTAGCAGGGAGAACAAGAATGGAGTTTAATGCTATGAGATTAATGGTTACTGTTTTCCCAGGTTTTATGATATATTATTATGTACTTTATGTGTAATACCTTTTGTGAAATAGTCTGTTTTCTTCAGTTATACCCTTAAGAGCAGTTATACCATTGGATTCTTTTTCCAAGACTAAAAGTAGCTTTATTTTTCTACTTTCTCTAAAAAGCATGCCTTAGTTTTTCTAAGAAAGAGACTAAAGCATTTAAGAATATTCTTTCTGAAGTAAAACTTGCTATGTCACTAACACATTTTGAAAAAAATAGGGCGAGTTTTTATTCTTATCCACTTTAAGTCATATTTTCCTTTTGACAATTCCCAGTAGTATTTATTCTATTGAAATCTAACCCACTCCCTGCTAACAGCTGTCAGTCTGTTTTTTGAATATATGAGTGTTTCTATTTTGATTGTTTGTTTATTTTGTTCAGTAGATTCCCTGTATACATGAAATCATATGGCATTTGTCTTTGCCTGGCTTATTTCATTTTGCATAATATGCTCCAGGTCCATCTATGGCAAGATTTCCTTCTTTTTTACTGCTGAGTGGTATTCCTTTGTATAAATATACTACAGCATTTTTATCCATTCATCTACTGATGGGGATTTGGGCTGCTTCCATATCTTGTTTCAATGAACATAGGGATGCATGTATTGTTTCAAACCAGTGTTTTGGGTTTCCTCAGCTATATTCCCAGAAATGGAATTACTGGGTCATAAGTTATAAAGTTTAGTAAATGTAAGTGGCAAAAAATGGAATGGACTACCTTGGAAAATAATAAATTTCTCTATACCAAAAGTGTAAATTAGAAGATGATTAATAATTTGTTCAGATATGTAACAAATAGAGTGAGTATGATTAGAGGGCCTCTAACATAATTAGATTCCGAAATTATATAAATATTTACAGTAAAAACACAAGAATAAATAAATGGAAGAGCCTGTTAGAGTTTCTTTCTCCATCTCATTTCTAATAAGGCAATCTTTTTTACTCTTTTAAGCACATGGTTAATTGTTTCTTTTCATGGATATTCTAACTCTCTAAGTCTTTTCTCTATGAAGATTGTTGTTATACTTATTGCTGATATTCACTATATTGTTTGTAATAAAAATTATCAGAAATACATTCATTTTCTTACCTGGTTTATTTCTATCTTGTAAAAACAGATATATGTGACAGATTTTATTTACTTATTGTGTGTTGGTTACTAGAAAACTTGTTAAATCTGGCTTCCACTTTTTAGAATGCATTTGGCATACTAGTATGCTAACCTGATTTCTGGCTTCTTGTCTTTTCTATTCTTATTCAACCTGCTCACCAAATCTTAATTTTCTTCTTAAGTTTTATTCGATCTTGTATGAAATATATTGTAACATCTTTGAAACATAGCATAATAACAAAAAAAATATAAAATCCTGATCCAAGATCTACTTAAGATTATTCCATCTTAAAAATATTTTCTTATGTAATACTGGGGGTCCAGTGCACAAATTGGTGTACCTTGAAAGGAACTGTGAGCCACAAGGCTGCAGTGGGCACAGGGTGGGTCTTGGCACATTTTCTGGGCCCCTGCCCGGCCCCTCCTGCCACAGCCCCTGGTCCCCTGTCTGCAGGCAGCCCGCTCTCCCTGCCGCTGCTCCCACAAGCTGATGGTGCCAGTCATGCTCGCACCTGCTGATGGCCCAGAGTGATCGGTGCCCGCAGCAGCTGTGAACAGAGCCAGTGTGGTCAGCAGATACGAGCAGCGGCTGCTGGTCCTGATCGCCCCTCAGGGGCAGGGGGAGGTGGAGAAGCCCTCAGGGGCGATTGGGACTGAAAGTTGCTGCTTGTATCTTCTGATGGCGCGGAACAATTGAGATCAGTGTTGGGCACTGGCAGTGGGTGCGAGTGGCGGCTCTGGCGCTGGCTGCAGGTGGGAGCAGGGCCGGTGCATACAGCGGGTGTGAATGTCTGGTGGGACCACGCTTGCGGAAGCAAAGAATTTTCAGTAACCACCGGAGGCTTGCCCTAATAACAGTGATTGGTGCCTTGCCTTGGTCTGGCGCCCCTACTCACCTGCTCCACCATCCCCTGCGGCCAACACTCTCCATGTTCCGTGCTCTGCCGCCTGCTGCTGATGCCCATCACGTTCCATACTTAGACCCTGGTAGTCAGCGCACATCATAGCAACTGATTGTTGGGGTCAGTTGTTCTCTTGTTGGGTCTATTTGCACATTAAGGTTTTATATATATAGATTCATGTCTTGACTTACTCAGTTCTGATATAAAAAAAAAGAAAAAAATTTCCTCAAATTTCATAATTCAATATATTTGTGTAGGGTTGTTTTTTTTTTCTTTTTTTTTCTTCAATATGATGGCTAGAATCATGCATTTATTTACCTTCCTTAATTGCTGAAATGCTACTGATATAATGTTATACATATGCGAAGTGGATAAATTAAAAATTAAACTCAGAGAATGAAGTATGGGCACGAGAACAGAGTGGGGCTGGGGCTAGTGGATCAGATATGTGAGTTTCTGGTGGACTGAGACTAGAAGGTGTGAATAAAATACAAAGGGAGAAAAAGCTGCCCAGAACTACTTTTCTATGTCCAGAAAAATGTTATAACTGAGGTGGTAAGGTAACTGAGGTGCTGAGATAACAAGGCAGTTGATTAAAGGGCTGTATGCAGATTCCTTATTTCCTGCCCACTCCCCTCCACTCCTTCCTCTTTCTCCCACAGAGTACCTACTGCTGAGTACATGCTTCCCTGCCAGATGGTCAACCACAGTAAGGAAAAACAACTGAACTCGCTGTCTAGGGGCCTCATTTGAGTATTTGTGCGCTAGAACAGAGTTTTCCTTATGTTAGCATGGAGGTTGGTATCCATTTGGTGTGCTGAATCCCTATTTATTCATCCTTAAATGAACTTGGTGGTGGACAAACCCTGACCACAATCAGAACCTGCAGCCAGTTCTTCTGCCCAGAGGAAAGATGTGTGGTAGGAAATCAACCTGGATAGTGTCAGAGAAATTTTAGGAACTGATAATAATAAATCTAGTTGTCACTCAAAAATATTAATAGGCAATCAAGAATCTTTCTAACATGTTCAGCAAGCCAATGACAAAGAAGATGAATCAAAAAAATGTAACTATCAGTATAATTCAGGAAGTAGAGGATAACTTAAAAAGTTGTAACTCATTTATCAGAGGGAATTGAATTGAGACAATATTTCTAAACACTGAGGAATGCTATCATGAAAAAGGAGTAGTTAGAAAATAAAAGGAATTAAATATTTAAAAAATATGCTTGCTGAAATAAAAACAATTGTTCAATGGAAGATCTGGAGGAAAAAAAATCAAAGGAATATCCCAAAATAAAAAGAATAAAATGGGAGATAAAATTTTATGAAGCATGGAGAATCAACATGAAGACTAAATTATAGGTACTGATTAGTGGTTTCAGAGAAAGAGAACAGATGGAATTAAATAAAAATAAAAATCTTGGCATTCCTGAAAGATAACACAAAAGTTCAGATTGAAAAGGTGGGGTTGACTGAGACCTGCTACACTGTGGTGAAATTCTGGGACATTAAAGAAAAGAAGAGTCTGTGAGAGAACAGGTTAACTACACAGGAATGGCAGTTGAGTGACAATCATTAGAAAAAAATGATTGGAAGCTTAAATAATAAACTTTCAAGTGAGACATTTTAGAGATATTTCTAGGGACATATGGATTTAGCAAATTTACCTTTTATGTGCCTGTTTTAAAAAATAATTATGTGAGGATTAGTTTCTATAAAGGAATATAGAGTCTAAGAAAAAAATGACCAAGTCTAAGAAACAGAGAACCTAATCTAGGAGATCAATGGAAAGAAGTCTGAGAGAGTTATTTGTCCAGTAGGCTTGAAAAGTGATTGCTCCAACTGAAGTTGAGGTTAGGAAGAAGGCTTGTATTAAAAAAAGGAGGTAGATGTTTTTTAAAAACACAGAATATGGTAAAAGTGAAGTGGTATTCAGTTACTTCACCTTGAAGTAAGTCACTGGTGACATTCAAATCTTCTTCTCAGCACCAAAGGCCTTGATTCCTTGGTGGTGTTCACCCCACCTCTAGTTCTGGCTTATTCCTACTTTTTTTGTGTGTTACTTCCTTGCTGTTCTTCTACCTATGAACTAAAAGGTGCATGCTTACAGTATGGTGGCAGGGCAGGGAAATTGTATTAATTCAGATAAATTTAGTTTTCTTTCAAGACTTGAAGATACTATTTTTAGTGATTGCTATAGAAATAAAAATATCTTTTTGGTAAACTAGTTTTGCTGTTGGTAATGTCTGTATATATCCTTTAAAACCATAAAGGTAAGAATCCTTTCTATTACTTTCTATTTGTGTTCAAATTAGTTTTGTGGCTGCTCCATTAAATCTAGGAGATTTTTTTATTAACAAGCAAGACTAACCCAACCTGATATGGCCTATACTATAAAAATGAAACATAAAGAGGATCTTTTCAGGTCCAGGAAAGCATTACCACTAATATGGACAGCTCAAGAAAGTAAGTTTATCAACCATAGTATCAAAGACCTTATTTTAAAAAGAGAACTTATATTCCAAAACATAAAGTACTTTGAGAACAGTTGTGTTAAAAAAAATTTATTATGGGTGTGGCCAGACAATCATAGTTCTAGGAATTATCTTAGTCAAGAATTTGGCTCAGCCATAAATTTGACCCTTTTATAGACTTCTATTAATGATAGAAAAGAGAATACAAGTCAGAGGTTTCAAAGGCTCATGGTTTCTGCTTAGTTTTTAATCTTAATTTTAATAGGAAGAGTTGCAGAGGGAAATGAGATATAAATATTACTCTGTTGGCCCCTCCATACTCATGAGAAATGATAGGAAAGAATTCTTCTTGTTGAAGAACCATTTTTATTTTACATTAATAAAGAGTCAAGGAACCTTTTCAGAATTTAAAGTGTTATTTTTTAGGACTACAATTAAAAGCATTAAATTTTTTTTGATAACAGCTTTATTAAGGTATAATTTACATAGCATAAATTTTGCTCAAGTATATAATTAAGTAATTTTTACTAAGTTTACAGAACTGTGCAGTTATCATCACAATCTAATTTTAGATTAGATTTCTTTCATCCTTGAAAGTAACCTCCTGTCCATTTGCAGTGACTATATTCCCATGCCTAGACCAACGCAATCACTAATCTTTCTGTCTCTATATATTTGCTTATCCTGGACATTTCATATCAGTTAACCTTTACCATATATGGTCTTTAGGGCCTGGTTTCTTTCTTTACCACATATTTTTGACATTCATTGGTCTTATGTTATACTTTTCATGCTCCACATTCATGCTGTATCAGTACTTAATTTTTGTTCTCAAAGCAGAATAGTTGGGCTTTCTATTTTTATTATTTTTACACTGAGTGGCCAGATTATAATATTATGACCTCTGAACGCATAATAATCTGGCCACTTAGTATATATATTAGAGGCCTGGTGCATGAATTTGTGCATGGATGGGGTCTGGACAACCTAGCCAAAGGCAGGGGGTATGGGCGGTTGGCTGGCCTGCCTGCTGGTCGAACTCCTGATGGAGGGGACAATTTGCATATTAGCCTTTTATTATATAAGGTATACATTGAGTGTCCAGATTATTATGCGTTCAGAGGTCATAATAATCTGGCCACTAAGTGTATGTACTAGTTAGAGTTCAGACTAACTAAAAAGAGACTGTTGTACAGATAACATAAGCCATTACAAATTATATCTTATATACAAATTAATGTTCAAAATAAAGAGATTTTGGTTTGGGGTTTATGTTTATTAGGTTATCTCATTTTTCCAGTTAATTTCTAGTTGTGGACGTAATATGATTAATTTCTGAGTAAAATGATAGTTACTTTGCTGTAAACAAATTTGAGGCATTTTCCTGGCTCATAATGTGGACATGTTTATCAATTTCCCTTTGATTAATTGGAACTCTGCTAACATTAACATTTGTAATGAAAATTATTCAGGGTTTAAAAAATATTTTCTATTAAAATTTTTTCTCATAATTTTGCCAGAGTGATGTGCCAAGAAAAGGTGAAAGAAAATGATACCAACATTAAGATACTATAGAGAACTAAAGCAAGAAGAGAATATAACTCTTCCTGTTTCTTTTCTTTTTTTGCCCCCCTTTTTAAACTATATTGTCATTGATTTTTTACAGAGAGTAAGGGAAAGGGATAGAGATTTGGGAACATCGATCAGCTGCTTCCTGCACACCTCCACTGGGGATATGCCCACAACCAAGGTATATGCCCTTGACTGGAATCCAACATAGGACCTTTCAGTTCACAGGCTGTTGCTCTATCCACTGAGCCAAACCTATTTGGGCATTTCTGTTTCTTTTGAGTAATATGCATATCAACTGAACAGCAGAACTACTGGTCAAGGGTGGCAGGGCTGGTGAGCAGGTGAGGCCAGGCCAGCCAAGGCATGTGCCAGTGGGCAGAGGGAGGGGACAGCGATTGGGTGATGGAGTAGGAAGCCATCAGCAGTGGCAGAGTTGCAGTGGGGGAGGCGAGGCAGCCAAATCAGGTGTAGTTCTCTGATCGGCCCACCTGGTCGCCCCCTGCAGGCTGGGCTGAGGGACCACTCCAGTGCACGAATTTTTGTGCACCAGTCATTTAGTAATACAATAATAGAGGGGTAAATATGGTGGCAGAACAGGCAGACCTATGATGCACATCCTCCTAGGGCCATACTGGAAACAAAACTAAATTGGGGAACATTCACCTGGAATTACCAATTGAGGCTCAGCTAAAGAGAGTCTTATATCAAGAAGGAACGGTGAGGTGGTGAGAGAGCCAACCTAGGTTCCATGGGTGGCAGCAGAGAGTGAAGAGATCTCTCAGCTACAGGAGAGCTATTTCCCTGAGAAGATCAAGGCCTGGAACCCCGGCTGGGCTCCGCAGCCTGGAGTAACTGGGCTGAGAACAGCGGCCCACATGATATCCAGCCATAAAAGGTGACAGGGCAGCAGGATGCCGGGGAGATCAGAGCTAGTGAATTGGAGCTGGTCAGAGAGAAAGCCTCACTATTTTTATTTTATTTTATTTTATTTATTTTATTTTATTTTATTTTATTTTATTTTAAACCCAGAGCACAGGAGTTTCATTTGCAGCTACTCAGCTGAGGCTTTGGTGGAGGAATAGCAGTGTGACTGGGGGTGGCTAAGGAGAGGCGGGGAGGGAAGCACTGGGGGAGACATGGAAAAGTAGCAGCCAGGAGTTCTGCATCAGTCATAAACCTCCAAACCCAAACAGTCATTTTTCCTGAGAGATGCTAGCCCCTCCCAGAAGCCACAGCTCAGGTAAAGGGAAAACCCCACCCCGCGGATACAGCCTGCCACACCCTTAGGAGCCCTGCCTGCCACACATGCATCCTGACCTTTGCAGAGGAGACAGCATCTTGACTTTTGCAGAGGCCAAGCCTAAGGATTTGAACAGTCTCTAGGAGTGTCAGTGACTGTGTGTGGCCATCTACACTACTCTCCTGGGAACCTAGCAGGTGAGAGCTGAAAGAAACTCCCAGTATCCAGCTGAACCCATCATGTGAGAGCTGAAAGAAACTCCCAGTATCCAGCTGATCACACTGGACTGCATATGAGGATCTTGGCCCAGACAAGGGCAAGGGAATATCCTGGGGCACTCAGAGGAGTAGCTCTGGGACAGGGAAACACACTCATCCCTTTCCCTGAAATCTGAACAGCCCCTCCCCCTCAGGGGAGGTCCAGAGATCATACTCCAGATTCAGCCTAAGCCCTTTCAGAAACAGACTTGTGAGTAATTAAGATTGGCAGTCGGCTGGTAGGTGAAGACGGGTAGAGGTGGAGCCTAAGGAAATTTGCTGACCTATCCCTGGGTGTTTTGCTGCTAACAAATCAGCCTTAGAGGGCACACACAGCCAGGTCCTGTGGAGACAGACACAAACTGTGGATCAGTGCTTGGAGCTCCAATCAAATTATTGAGAGACAAAGGAAGACAGCTTCTGACAGAGGTTGGCACCTAAGTGTCTCCCAGGAAGCCCAGAATTGGCAGACAGAACAGAAGAGTGGAGCCGAAGCAAGCTCCCATGAGGACCTAAACATGGCTGAAATGAATGCCACGTCACCTTTTTTTCCTTTTCTCTCTTTCCTCCCTTTTTTCTTTTCTTCAACTCCAAGATGGGGCTAAAACCATCTTCTATAATGTTAGTGAGATAAATAACTAAAATAATGTGCTTAAGTAGAAAGATAGCTTTTCAATACAGTAAATGTTCAACAAATATAATTTGATTAATTTTTGACTGAATACATTTTTCTTTTTCTTGGTGTATTTTGCTTTGTCTTCCTTTTTTTTCAATGCCTTGTTTTATACTGCTTTTACATTTATGCTATGCCCTATAATATTGGAGCCATATTTCAGTTTTTCTATTATTGATGAAAGCAGTAGAATTTATCAGGAGGTATGTCCATTATTAGATAGATGGAATAGAATAGTCATTGTGACTTTCATATGAACTAAATTTAAAAGTAAATAAAAGTAATTTAGAATCCATAATCCATACTGACTTATATAACTTTACTATAGAATAAATTTAGTGACTGTTGGCCACTAAAATATTAGCCAATGTTCCTAGAAGAAATGTTATGGATCCCAATAGTTTTTTAGTTTAGCTATTCTTTAAAATTCAGCCTTCTCATTTTGTTTCATTATACCAGCTACTTTCCAGAATAAGTTCCCCAGTGTCATTGCATATTGATAGTATGGTTTATTGTCTGTCTTCACTAGTCTATTCAACCTAGTGTGTCACTGTGTTAAAAGAATAGTTAACAGCTGCTCTGATTGTGGTTATTTTACAAATGCGACTTCTAGTAACTTATATGTCACCAATTCTATGAATTCTTTCACTCTGTGTTCATTTTCTTTATACAGAGCTTCTGCAGATTCAGCTAGAGGTGTGCTGGTAGAGAGACAGAAAAACAAATAAAATATAAAGGAAATCTCTATAATGGCAACTCCAGAGCCTCAGAAACAGGCAGCATCTTTCCATCCCATTCTTGTTCCTACCATCCTAAGGGGAAGAAGATACAAAAATGAAATGGCCGAGGGAGCACCATGGTTTTCTTTAGGGTTACTGTCTTTGGGTTATGAAGTATTAGCAGGAGCTCACATTTTGACACTAAGCAGGAATTCAGCAAAAGTACTCTTATTTGTTGTTTAGTGTAAAAGAACCTGGTATGTGCAATGTATTTCACTGTTATATAATATTTATGACATTCAAAGTATTTTCACGTATATATTCTTACTTGCTCCTCTCTAGAGTCAAGGTAGGCTGTGGTTGGTATATATTCAACATTTTATCCATTTGGAAATTGAAGCACAGGTATGTAATGTGACTTGCCTTCCTTTCTACTACAGTTTTCTGTCTCCCACAGTGGAAACTTCTTGTGAAATAGAACCTGCCATAGCCAAGTTTTCCCATGGCTCCATCTCACCTCCTGTGATGATTTATTTGTCTACCTCCATTGTGATAGAAGGAGTATATTGGTGTGCCAGGATATCTCTGGGGGCTTGGCAACTAACCAACTTAGGAAGTAGGCAAGTTCTCAATGCTTGTACTCTAGTTTCATTTCTTTGGTTATTCCCTCATTTGTAACTGTTTCTTCTCTTTCAGGCCACAGTTCCTCAAGTCCCAAATGACAAATTAATCTCTGATAAATTATTATTTTAGTGTAGGATAATAAAATATGTAAAAATCTGAAAATATTTTCCATTTAAAAATAGAGCATAGGATGAGTTCCCAGTCATGAAATTTCAGAGCTTGGCATTCTTTAAATCAGGGAGACAGTTTTAGGTACCAAGGATTTCCTGGAAACTCAAAGATCACAACTGAGATGAGTGCCCACTCTGTTTACACAAAACGCTAGCTTATCACTCAGCAGATAAGAGCTGGGATATCATATGCTTTTAAGTGTCTAAATGATTGAGCTAGATGTTTGAGGCCTGTAGTCCTATATGAGGGTACATATAGTCTTACATGATGGGATTGTTAGGATTAGAGGATACATCTTACAACAATACGAATACACCAATAATGAGATATGACAGAGACAGCCCCTCCTCTGCAACTGTATTTCTTAGATACTTGATATGTGAACCATGTAATTTATGTAGCCTTTATGTTACAGTGGCTCACTGATATCACTGAAGTGGGAATGCCTTGAGCTTGGGTTTCATAGCTTTTATATCGATGGAACTGTATTCCTATACTGCCAGTTCTGTGTGGCAGTAAAGTCATTTTGGAAGTTTCCACTAAATTCTTGAAACTTTAGGATGTGTTGGTTAATTAAAAATTATAGGTAAAAAGACAACATTTTATTTAAAAATATTTGATGTTTATAATTTTATTTACACTTTATCATAAGGCTGGCTGATAGGGATTTAAGGGTTGGTCATAGAGTCACATCATGGAAGTCCAGAAGCTATTCTTTGAATAAACTTCCAATAAACTTTCTCTCTAGAATGAATATGCATCATAATTTTTATAACAACAGAGAACTGCCCTGGTACAATGATACAGCAGTCTATGCATAGCAAAGTTTCCCATATAATAACAAATTATATGAATATAATATAATATTCAGCAGCTGAATATTACAGGGTAGGACAACTAACAATGGCAGGCCTACAGACCCATCAAAATCCACTTGAAGTAGCCTGCTACCAGCCAAGTACATCTCCATGGGACTTGAGAGACTCTGAGGAGTCAGTACAGATGTTACAGATGGTCATTTACTGTCCAGAAGAACACAGCTAAATATTTGTTTCTCTGTTCTCTTTTTGGTGAAAAGCAGTTCCTATCCCCTGCCATCTGAGTTTAAAGGCACTAGTGGGGGTAAAATCCACACATTCTTTTCCCTATAAAAAAAGGACTTTTACAAGTTCAAAATGTACACAAGTTTTTGGTTGTGAACTCTGAATTTTTACACCTTAAAGCATCAAAGATATTACTTCAGTCTGAATATATTCAAGGCCAAGTATTACCTTGCTACAATAAAACTCTGATATAATCTCTATAAAAGACTTTATTTTTATAAAATCTATATTATTGTCCCCTCTAGAATGTGTTAGCTGAAGAATATGTTCTTATAAGACTGAGCCTATTGGATGGGATTATTTTGGTGTCATTTACTTAATTAGATGACAATATCTGAAAAATATAATAGATTTACATTTAATATTATTTGCTCTTTATGACAATAATTAGCCAAGTTATTGCTTCAGCTCCCTTCCCACCAACTAACCACTTGTTATGGGAACTTTTAGTTTATGGTAATAAGGTCACATCAGGACTAAGACTAGGAATATTGTTATATTTCCAAGAGATATATGTTCACAAGTAAGAGTGGAAAGGAAACATCTTGGGGTAAAACCTACTCATTTCTATCACTAGTACCTGAACCTACTGGATGTCTCAATAGCAATTTCATCTGCCATTTCAGCATCATTATCCCCTTGTAAATGCTTCTAAATTAATAATAGAAATCTTCTTGACATATTTTGTGTATACAATACCCCTAAGTTACTCTTTAAAATTGCATGGCCCCCATTTTTTACCTTCATTTTTTTTTTTTTTTTTTTGGTTTGGAATTCTTTTCATCTGTCCTCTGACACTTGAATAAACTGTATCTGTTGGATTTCTTTGTCTTCCACTAATATTTTGAAGTCCTTCAGGGGCCAAAATCATATTTGTATTCTCTAGTGTCTTCAGAATTTCAGAATCCATTCTGTGTTCTCTTAAGAAGCGGTAATAAAATATGCTTTTGCTTTTAGCTGTACACTTTTCATCATGGGAACTAGGTCAGGGTCATTGATACCTCTATTCCCTACAACTGCTGAGTCTTTGCTAATTGAAAGCATCTTGTCTGCCTAACCACTTCATTCCTTTGGGTTAGTTGCTCCCAGGAGATTCCCCATTTATTCATCCTATAGGACTTATGGTGAGCAGTCATGCCTTATATAGATCTACAGCTCTCACTCATGGTAGAGTCTAGCCACTTCCACCACCAAGCTCTTTCTAGCCTGCTTCTCTCTCTCTTTTCATAAGTCAGTGCAAATTGAATTTCCAAAAAATAAGAATCTCTGCTATATAAAACCAGCTTGTTATTGTGAAGAACAGAGCCATTAGGTCAGGTGGGATAAGCAGTGCTCATTTAATTCAAAGGATTCTTGGGTGCTCATTAGAAGAGTAAGTCAAAATCACCACTAAGTAGGAGAGTGGATGAACTTGAAGCAAGGTCATGTCTGAGTGAAGTAGAGCTCTAGGGGTGAATGGAGACGGGCTGGTGGAGTTTGGGGTGGGGAACAAGAAGAAATAAAACATTAACTCTAGACTGAAAAACAAGATGGTAACATAGGTAAATGCTGAATCCTCCCACAACCACATCAAAATTAAAACTAAAACACAACCATCATTCAGAACTGCCTAAAGTCTGGCTGAATGGAACTCCCAAACTAGAGAATTAAGGAAGAAACCACACTGAGACTGATATGAAAGGCAGAGGTATGGAAGGGCTGGTCTGATACCCATGTGTGGCATGTTTTTAATTAGGAGGGATATATTGGCTGAACAGGTCTCTCATGAGGAGCAAGGGGTTCCAGCCCCAAACCAGAACAATCAACCCACGGTTGATTTGCTGGGAAGATAAGTCCCTGTAACTTTGGGCTGTAAAAACCAGCAGGGATTGTGGCAGAGTAACACAGAGGCTGCCAGAGACCCAGGCAGTTCCTCTTAAATAGCTGGTTCATGGACGTACTTGGACTCAATCCCTTGGATCTCCAGCACTGGGGAAGCAGCTTGAAGGATCCAGGGCCATATAGGCAGGGACTAAATTGAGGGCATGAGTGAGGGGTTGGTTGGGAAGGTAATGGGGGGATTAGGACAGATATGTAATACCTTAATCAATAAAGAAATTAAAAAAATAAATTGTTGGCATTAGGGTAAGAACTGTGATGGCAGAGGTCATTAATCCTCTGTTGAGATCTTCCTTTACAAAGAGCTGACTGGAAGGCACCATGTATGAGTTTCTATCAATCTGGCCCACTCTGTTTGCACTGTCCCAATACTCCCATGAGATACTGCCCAACCCAATTTTCAGCTCCACCCAAGCTGTTTTCAGTGGCATTTTCATATGAAAGGCCCGTTCTGGCTCAGGCTTTAGACTTTCCTAAAAATCTCTAAAACAAGTAACAGCTGGACTCAGCATGCCCTATAACTTACTATAAGTGACCCCTTGAAGATAGTGTAAGGAGCCTCTGTGACAACTTCAAGTGTACCAACATTTATATCATGGGGGTACCAGTAGGAGAAGAAAAGGCACTAGCAGCAACTTGCCAAGGTTCACAGCTTGGCCTCTCCTAGGTACTTTTAAGCCCAACACAAATAGCAGCTATCTGAGATTGCTCTGTAGCTCCTGCCTGGTGGCCCCAAACATTGGTTGAATTTTCATCTCCCAGGAGACCCCAGAGCTGGTAGACAGCTTCAGATTACTCCAGATTACAACTGTATCACATCCATGAGTGACACACTCAAGAGGCGGGCTTGGTGAGTACCAAAGCCTCATTGAAGCAAGTCCTGCTCCATAGGAATATCTGTACAGCAGTTCTTCTATTGTAGATATAACTGGTCCTCACAGCCAATTGGCGTGTGGGTAAATTCCTCCCAGTGACACCAATAGCAATCAAGACTTCAACTGCAACAGGACAGTGCAAACATCCTACACAGAGGCATATCTAGAGTGCCCAGCTCAGGTGACTGGGGAGGCTGAGACACCGGGCCCTATAGGATACCTATTATATAAGGCCACACTACCAATTTCAGGAGGCATAGAAGTTCTACCTAATACATAGAAACAACACAAGGAAGCAGCCAAAATGCAGAGACAAACATGACACAAATAAAAGAACATAAAAAATCTCCAGAAAGAGATATAAATAAAATAGAAGCAAGCAAACTAATATATACAAAGGTCAAAACAATGGTTATAAGGGTACTCAAGGAACTTAATGAGAGCTTCAAGGAACTTAGTGAGAATTTTAAGGAAATTAGTTAGAATATCAACAACATAAAAAAAAAACAGTCAGAAATGAGGGATACACTAACTGAAATGAAGAATAATTTCAGGGAATCAACATTAAGAATAGAGGATGCCAAAAATTAAATCAGCGATTTGAATTATGATGAAGCAAAAACAAAATAAAACTCAAACAGAATTACAAAAAAGAAAAAAGAGTCCAAAAATATGAAGATAGTATAAGGAGCCTCTGGGACAACTTCAAGTGTATCAACATTCATATCATGGGGGTACCAGAAGGAAAGAGAGCAAGATATTGGAAAGCTATTTGAAGAAATGACAGAAAACTTCCCCTAACTGGTGAAAGAAATAGACTTACAAATTCAGAAAACACAGAGAGTTCCAAACAAGATTAACCCAAAGAGGCCCACACTAAGACACATCATACTTAGAATGCTAAAGGTTAAAGACAAGTGAGAATCTTAAAAGTAGCAAGAAAAAGCAGTTAGTTACTCACCAGGAAACACTCATACAACTGTCAGCTGATTTTTTAATAAAAACTTTGCAGGCAAAAAGGGAGTGGCAAGAAATATTAAAAGTGACGAAAAGCAAGGACCTACAAGCAAGTTTACTCACCAAAGCTATCATTTAGATGTGAAGGTCAGATAAAAAGCTTCACAGACAACAAAAAGCTAAGGAGTTCATCACCAACAAACCAGTATTACATGAAATGTTGAAGGGTCTTCTTAGAATAATAAAAAGAATAAGGATAATAAGAAAAAGATCAAAATGTGAATAATAAAATGGCAATAAATACATATCTTTTAAAAATCTATATGGAATATGTAAATTGTTCAGGACACTGTCACAGTAACAACAGAACAGCAGGCTACATAGGGCAACCAGGCTGGCAACGGAAGCAGTTGGGGGTGACTAGGCTGGCCAAGGGGGCAGTTGGAGATTAGCAGGCCAGCAGGGGGGCAGTAAGGGGTGATCAAGCTGGTGGGGGGCAGTTAGATGTGACCAGGCTGGTGTGGGGGACAGTTGGAGGTATCCAGACCAGCAGAGGGGCAGTTGGGGGCAACCAGGCTGGCAGTAGGGGCAGTTAGGGGTCACCAGACCAGCAAGAGGGGCAGTAAAGGGCAACCAGGCAGGTGGGGGGGGCAGTTAGGGGTGACCAGGCCAGTGGGATGGAGGTAGTTGGGGGTGACTGGGTTGACAGGAGGGGCAGTTAGGGGCAATTAGGCCAGCAGGCAGAGGTGGTTAGGGTGATTAGGCTGGCAGGGGGGCCAGTTAGGGGTGATCAGGTAGGCAGGCAGGTGACAGTTAGAAGCCAGCGGTCCTAGATTGTGAGCAGATGTCTAACTGCCAGCAGTTGGACATTTCCCAAGGAGTCCCAGATTGGAGACTGGTGCAGGTTAGGCTGAGGGGACCCGCCCCCCCTCTGCCCCCTGTGCATGAATTTTGTGCACTGGGCCTTTAGTAGAATATAAAAATCAAAATAAACAAAGGAATATAATGAACTAAATAAACTGATGAATAAAATAAAACCAGAGGTATAGATACATGTAACAAACTGAAGAATCTCCAAGGGAAGGGGAAGGACGGTGAGAAGAGATTAACCAAAGAACTTATATGCATATATGCATTACCTATAAACACAGACAATAGGGTGATGAAGGTCTGATTTGGAGTGAGAATGGGATGGAGGTGGACAATGAAGGAAAAAATGGGGGGAATATCTGTAATAACTCTCTACAATAAAAAGAAAAAAGAAATATTAACCATTAATTTAGTCACAATTAATATTAAAATGCATACAATAAACCCATTAACTCTATTTCATTAATGGTGGTAGGCAAATCTTTTTCATAAGATGATAAAACAAACCCAAAGTGAACTTTCTGAAGACTGAGGTAAAAAAGATTTACAAAGTTACAGGAACAAATATAATTATACCATGTTTTTAAATGTTTCCTTTTATATATTTTAAATACTAAGCCAAATACATAAAAAACTTTAAATTTATATTAATTCTATGTAAAGCATTTCATTTGTGGGTTGTCTATGTCAGGGGAAAATTAACTAGAGTAATGGGAATTAACAAAGTAGGTCACAGTAAAATTATTTTCTGCATTCATGGTCCAAGGCAAAAATTTCAGGCTAAATAGGGCAGGTATGAAATAAAAATAAACCAGATTATTTTTCTTAACTTTCAAAGGACTGTTTTCTTGAGGAAAACAGCATTTTAATCTTGCTTATGCTAAATTGTTCAAGAGAACACAGCAGTGTGGCAAGTCAGCATGCTGGAGGTGTTTGCCCACAGAGCGAGTCTCTTCATCTCTTCACTGAGTTCAAGTACCATATTCTCTAAACCTAGGGCTTCAGGTCTTTTCAGAGTTGTTCTTGAGGGGCTGTGCACACAGTTTGGTCTATTGCTTTACTCTTCTGAGAAAAAAAAAAAAAGAGGGAATAGGACTAAGCTGGTGGTCTTCAACTTTTACTGCGAATTGGGATCTTTTGGTGTCTAAACCTTGTTCTAGGAAGTTCTTATTGGTAGTACTGGGGAGGAGTCTTGGAGTTTATATTTTACCAGGTAATTCTGATATGTTGGTATCTTTTCTCTTTAACAGATAGCTGTGGCTTTGGCCTGGAGTGGAGAAATTGGCCCGCACATTTTTTGGTAATGAGAATGAAATTATAATAGTCTGCTTTTCTTGCATGGTGAACCACTTAGCCCAGCATCACCATTTAATGACATGATGCTTTTGGCACAAAGCCTTTGATTTATGCTTCTTTATATGCACGATGACAGTGCTTACAAATAGAGTATGAGTTTTGTCAATTGGTTTAGGGTTACACAGGGAAGGCTGCCAATGCTCTGATGGAATTACTGATTGGAAATTAATTACAAATGAAGTTCTGGTTAGGATTTGGGCTATGGGCAAAGGGAATATGTGATCTTCCCTTCATCTTCCTTTCTAGCACTAAATTGTAAAAAAAAAAAAAAAAAAAAAAAAAAAAAATCCACTTGCATTGGGTGAGTCTGTTCAGTTGGTGGCAGCAAAGTTCTCTTACAGAAAATTCACGGAGGCCTTGGTCTTGGATATTTTGAAGAGTTAGAGGGAACAAAGCAGCATGTATAATAACATCCATGTTTTCTGTTAAGCTGCAGAGCTTTTCACTTATTGCATGTGCTCTGGAAAGGGACAAATATGTAAAAAGAAGATTCCTTGCTGCTTCATCTAAATCTAATCCTCTAAATATGCTCTTTGTTTCCAAATTCAGAATAATGTAGCATCAGCTTCAAATGAAGAATTTAGTCAGGTTGTGATCCAAAAAGGTAGGAATCTGAGGATTTATTGCTGGTTGTCATGTAAATTTATTAAAATGGGAGCTTTGATCTTGAAATACATCCAGACAAGATTAATGATTTAGCATCTGGGAAAATCAAGTTTTTGATGCAATGAATGAATAAAAAAGGTTTTACAATTTCACATTTGGAAAGATTAAAATTTAGTACTTAAAAAGCTATTTTAGAATTTTAGTTTAATGGGAACTGTAATAAGTGCTAAGGAGCATTAGATGGTATCTGACTAATATATTGACTAGAAGGGTTTGTAAGCAATAAACAGATGGAAATAAATGAACAAAAAAGAAATGATAATTGGAAAATTAGTGCTGAGGATAGTGACATATTGTGATTTGTGCTGCAGTTTTCTGCCTATGCCCTGGTAAATGAATCGTTGTGTCTATCTACCTGAGTGTTAATTCAGGGGCAAATGGAAAACAGAAACATAAACTGGTCCACTGATACCCTTGTAGTTGTGCCACTAATTTCACCATCACCGAAGTGATTATCATCCAGAATGGCTCATGCTTTTTTTTTTTTTTTTTGAATCAATCTTTATTGTTCATATTATTATAAAGGTTCCTCATTTCTCCCCCCCTACACCAGGTTCCCACCCTCCCCTCCACCCCCTTCCCCTCCCCCATTGTCCTCATCCATAGGTGCACAGTTTATGTTCAGTCTCTTCCTCCCTCCCTTTCCCCGATAGTAAATCCCTTTTCAGATAGTAAATCAGTTACTTAGCATTTTCTCAAATCAATAATACCTCCACATGCCCAATGATACACTTCACACAAAAGACATTTCCAAATAGGTCAACTAACCTCATCCAAGCCCCGTACAAGGCACTCACAGATCAACACCCCAGCGCTATACTAACTCAACACATCCAGATCTAAGCCTTCATCACTTGATTCAGCAGACCCTCAAGTTCCCGCAAGTTTCCAGCCATGTCTGAGAGATAGCCTTGGGGCGGGGGTAGGCGAGGAGCAAGCTGTTCTGGACCTGGCTGCTCCGGGCCTGGCCTCTGTTGCTCTGGTCTGTTCCACAACCAGCTGCTCCGGGTTTGGCCACTGCCGCTCCTGACCTGGTTGCTCCGGGCTTGGCTGCTGCTGCTCCGGGCCTGGCCACACCCAACCAGGCTATTCTGGGCCCGGCTGCTCCAGGCCTGGCTCTCCCAGCCTGGCAGCTGCTGCTCCGGGCCTGGCCGCACGCGACCCGGCTGCTCCTGGCCTGGCCGCTCCCAGCCTGGCAGCCGCTGCTCTGGGCCTAGCCGCACTCGACCCGGCCACTCTCGGCCCAGCAGCCGCTGCTCCAGGCCTGGCCGCACCCAACCCGGCTGCTCTGGGCCCGGCTGCTCCTGGCCCGGCCGTTCCGGGCCTGGGAGAATGGCTCATGCTTTTGGAGAAACTGTCACTAATGCCGACACCATCATTGTGAAGCTTTGGCGGTGGGAGGAGAAGCTGGTGTAAATTGAGAAAATGGAGACTCAGCAAAACTGCTCATGTATTGTCAGAATGCTGACCTGATGAGAGACTATCAACTAGAAAAATGGTTAAAATGTGACAACATTCAAGATTAGTTACGTGATACCCATGGAAATACACACACGGTGTCAAAACAAGCCAGAGGAAAATCATTTGGGGGGGTGGGGGAGAAAAAAAAAGAAAAAGGATCCCAGGTCAAATTTATAGAAAATATTCCTTTATTAACTTTTGGTTGAGAATATGTTTATATATTTTCAGAAAACAACTCCGAGACCATCTGGAATCCTGTAACAGAGAGGAATAACAGAAGTGCTCCAGCCATGAAGACAGAAGAGAAACAATTCAGAGATGGAAGATGCTGATGACGCCTCACCATACCAGCAGACAGCAGCTGAGTGTTGCTGAAGGATGCCCAGGACCAAACCAGAAACTGGCAGACCTGCATCACCACCATTTGTCCACAACCAGATCTGAAATATCATGGCTGGCATGTAAACTATCTGGCATTAAAATTGGGACTCAAAAGAACTGTTGGCCCAGAAAGGAACCCACTGCAGACTAATTCATTTGCCTCTCAGCATAACCATTATGGCTTTTCTCAGTTTAGGTTCTTACAAGAGTATTTCTTAGATCACAAAATCTCACACATCTAGAGGAAATGATGAACAACATAGACTGATGAACAAAAACAGACTCAGAGAAAGAGAAGCACTGAACAGACTTTCAAACCTTAGAGGGAAAGTAGGGGAGGGTGTGGGTAAGGGGAAGAGATCAACCAAGGGACTTGTGTGAACGCATATGGGCCTGGCCAGTGGCCATGGACAACGGGGGGGGGGGGGGGGGGGAGGGGTGGAGGGTGGAGCGGGGGAGAAGGGGATATGGGGTTTGAGATGGGATTGGGGGGATGAGAACAGTTATGTGATACCATAATCAATAAAAAAATGGGAAAAAAGATTAGTTATGTAAGTACTGAATATAAATGTTCTGATATGATATATTTATTATAGTGCTAAACATCACCTGATTACTAGTATTTCTCAATTCAGGTTCATATTGTAATCATTTTAACTCCCCTTTTTACACTGTCTTAATTACATAAAGTTTTTTTTGGAAAAAAGTTTATTTTGCTATGAAAATAATTATTATTTGGCTTGAATAATTATGTAAAAGTTGATTAAAAGCTTAAAACTATTAGGTGGTTATTTAGTAACTTCAAAGTTCTTGAGAGTTGAAATAGTGACTTTATAAACTAAGTTACCCAATGTAAGCTTAAGTCAAATAGACACCATCAAAGTTAAACTTTCTAGGTTAAAATTTCAAAGTAGTTTGGAATGTAACCATGTAAATCCCATTTAAAGTAATGGGATTTTTCAAACTGGATATATCATTCCATGTGCACAATTTTTGAAAATATGTCCTAAAAAATACTTTTCTGCCTCTGTCATCATAAGTCAGTCAGATCAAAGTTTGCTTCTTCTTCATCTTTCAGTTTTGAAAATATAGCAAGGCAACAGAATACTATGAATATAAACTTTTCACTCATGAGGAGTTTATGACTGAATATTAGAAAACAATGAAAAATTTTGTAAATAAGATGCCTCTTTTTATTAAAGTTGATTTTAAAAAGAAACTGCTGCATACAAATTCCCAATTAAACACAAAAATGGATTATTTCATACACTTGTTGAAATTGATGTAGTAGTTACCTAGTATAAAGATGAACTTTCAGAAATGTACTCTAATGTAGTAAACCGGTAGAGAACATTAAATACATTCCAGG
Organism: Pipistrellus nathusii; assembly: GCA_963693515.1. Lineage (NCBI taxonomy): Eukaryota > Metazoa > Chordata > Mammalia > Chiroptera > Vespertilionidae > Pipistrellus > Pipistrellus nathusii. The sequence goes on from OY882858.1 coordinate 108,954,017, forward strand.
TTAAAATTTTAAAGTAGTTTGAAATATAAAATTACCTTAGGAAATTCTGGTGTAGGTGGCCTTGATACGTGTGTGTGTGTGTGTGTGTGTGTGTGTGTGTGTGTGTGTGTGTGCGTGTGAGAGAGAGAGAGAGAGAGAGAGAGAGAAAGAGAGAGAGAGAGAGAGAATAAAGAATGGCTGATTCTGATAGGAAACAGGGTTGAAAACCATTGGCCCAGCCCTGGCCAGTGTGGCTTAATGAGTTGGGCACCAGCCCTGGCCAGTGTGGCTTAGTGAGTTGGGCACTGTCCTGTGCACTGAAAGATTGCTGGTTTGAGCCTCTCAAGTCAGGACACATGCCCTGGATATGGATCTGGGCTGGACTTCCTGATCAATGTTGTGCTCCCACATAGATGTTTCTCTCTTCTTCCTTCCTCTCTCCAAAAATCAGTAAACTATTAAAAGAAAAGAAAAGAAAACCACTGGCCCATTGTTTTTAGAAAAGGTGTCATGGCCAGTGACAAGGGCCCATCATCAACTGATTGATTTCTGTCCTTTACTTGAGGATTCTGTTGGAGAATTGCCACCAGTATAATTAAGAAATGGGGAAATTTGAGAGAGAAGGTTGCAGATAATATTTTTCTTCATATTTTAGTCTCTCTCTCTCTTCTCCTCCTTCCACAGCATGGGCTCTCTAACCTGTTTTGCCTTGCCTCTTCTCACCTGTACATTGTTAAGTATACACATGATAGTGGTTCTAAATGTTTTGAGAGAGTCAGATGTTAAATTTTCAGAAGTTTTGTGAATCTTTTGTTAAACACAACCATTATTAAAATTAAATAAAATAAACTTACAATTAACTTACATTCAGATAAAAGTACTAAAAAATAAAAAAAGGAATGAAAAAGTACCAAATACTCAAAAACGCATTGCTTCCTAATTCTTTGATTACTTTTAGCCATGATCTGTGCCCTTGAGGCCATATTCACCAATTATTTGGTTGGAAGGGACACTACCATATACCTTTTTCACACTTGGTCCTCCGTGGTGTCCAGTTGGTAGCCTGAAATCAGCTAGGTGTGAGCTCTTTACACCATAGAAATCAGCAAATGGTACAAGTTAGGACTTGATTTAATGTGGTGATTGTTTACATTTTAGAAGTGATGGAGAATATGTTAAATGGTGATTAAAGAAAGTGTATCTTGTCTGTAATTATTAAATAACAAAAGCATGACAAGCTCTTCTTCCACTAGTCAGAAACTAAACCATTTTTCAATTGCAAGAAGTTGCTCAAATTGTCGATGAGTGAGTGAAGTTCCTGCATAGTCTGTTTTTATTTCACTTTAGTCTTACTTGTTAACATAAACAAAATGATCAACTACACTAATTTATTAATGATATTGGTGAATTCTTGAATGAATTGGATAGTAAACAAGTGTATATTAAATTTCTCATTTTGTAATGCTTTTGTTGGAGATAGAATTGTAAAACATGATAGATTTTCAAAAAAATAAGTTTCACTAAAGTTATAGATATATGGACTTTATAATAAAGAATATTGTATTTTGTCATAATATATAAATTGCATATTACATATTTTTATATCAGAAAAATTTTAAATAAGCATATATTTATATACATACACATACATTACTTATCACACATCTTTACACATAGATCTGATTATTAAACATTTACCAGCTCATCACTGCATATAATCCTTGAAGTGGGGGTTGGAAAAGTCATTTTGTTCAAATATTCTGCATTTAGATGTTGGCTAGATGGAAATTTAAAACAGCCAAACCTGGTTAGATTTCATGCAAAGGAGGATAGACAGCTGCTAAGGTGTGATTTCCCTTCCAAAATTTTTACTTTCATTGCCCATGTATTAAATTGTAGTATTAGAGATTTATTACTTTGTGTTCTGATGCTCTTTAATCTTCTTAGCAATGATTTTTACATGGAAATGTGTGTATTGGAAATACCTGTTAAAGTATAGTTTTCTGGAAAGTATACATCAATTCTCCACCCCTCTGCTAAATTATAACTGTAGGTAGTGTGGTCCAAGGAAACTATATACTTAATGTTTGCTAGACCAGGATTTGGGAACCGTTGCTTGAATCCTGTGTTAAATATAAATAGCCCAGAGGAGCAAAAATGTAATTCAGCTGCTGCCATAGTTAGACAAGGTTAACAGATAGCAGACATCAAAGTCTTGTGGACACAGCCCTTCTCTCCCACCTCCCTCAGGCACCTGGAGCTGAGTGGATAATGAATCCTGGTAGGAGGTATGGCAAGCACAGCCAAGCTAATTGTGAAAGGAAATTCTCTAGACACGCACATTTAACTATATGGGAAAATATTAGAAAGGGGTCTTGCCTATTCCTTATTGCTCAGGCAGGAAATATGCTGTGTCTTCAAGTGCAGTGCTATGAAAATCAGATTGTTCATCCATTTTGTGTCGGCCTGCTATATGACTTCCCAGCATGTGTACCCATCTGTCCAGCAATTAAACCTTTAATTTTCTATTCCTATAGTTTTTACAAAACTATTGGCAGAAAATGAAATGTTCATGATGCTATGTATATCTGGCTGGTCATTTTGAGCCCATATTGCTCTTTTCGAAGAATGGTATGTGGTCCTCTTAAGGGCTTATCAGGTGTCCAATCTACTATAGTAAATCGATGAGAACAGTCACTCTCTTTTTAACTTGACACATCTAGTTGGCCTGGAAATTAGCAGGTTTTCCTTCAACCATTCAATTAATACCTAATTGCTTTTACTCCAAGAAGGTTGTTAAAATTACCAGGTAGGAAGTTTATCTAACTTTTACTTTTTAGACAGAAGCTTGGGATTGTTAAGAAAGGTTTGTACCCCCAAATCTATAAGTAATGGGTAAGTGGTGCAAATATATATTTCTCATTTATTGAATGGTTGGGCAAGTGCTACTAAATGACTTTAAGAATAGGAACTAAGAAAAAAATTATATTATTATACCACTTAACTATCTCTTTTCTCATTACCCCTCAAAAAACTGGATACTACATTTTACCTTTACCTTTAGATTTTTAGTTATGAATTTGAAATAAATTATTTTATTTAAATAGTCTCACCACTTGTAAGCATTTATCTACAATAATTATTTGCTTATTTTAGTTCACAAACTCTCAAACCGTAGAGACTGTAACTGTTAAGACTATTTTATTACAGGGTGGCCATAGCATTTGGGAATATAGGTGATATTACTTTATTGTAACACTAGAGGCCTGTTCCACGAAGATCCACGCAATAGGCCTTCCTTGCTGTGGCTGCCGGCACCTGTTTTCCTCTGGTGCTCGTGACCCAGGCCTTTGCTCTGGCTGCAGCAGAGAAGCCAAGCCTCTGCAGTCTTCAATCTTCAGCCTTCAGTCTTCAGTCTTCGCTCCGTGCCTGCCTCTGCAATTTTACCCACTACCTTTGGTGGGTTAATTTTCTTACTCACTTCGGATTGGCTGGTGGGTGTCATGGAGGTATGATCAATTTTCATATTTCTCCTTTGTTAGTATAGATGATATCAATAAAGTATTTATTTTGTATTTGTATTTCCAGACTTGATTGCCGTCCCTTCCAAACCTGAGTAAGTTACATGCAGGGGCTGGTTATGGCTAAAAACAAGGAGAAGGTATTTCCCTCCTTCTCAAGGCAGCTGTCATTCATTTGGGACAGGTAATGGAATTTCATTTATGTTTTGGAATCGCATCACATGTGGATTTTACTTAGGCAAATTTAGCAAGAGAAAGCTCGGAGAGAAGAGGAGAGAGAAATTTAAATGTTAAGGTTGAGTTTACCACTTTATATAGGGTGTCTGATACCCAAAATAAGTGTGAGAGGGGAGGGGTAATCTGCTGTTCTTCCTTGGGTGTTCTCAGTCCTTTCATACCCCTCACAGCATGGAACTGTAGTTGCAATGTTTAATTGTAGTGATTTGTTAATACAATTTGGATGCCAAACATAAGCTAACCCCTTACATCTGGAGTTAAACTAAAATGAATAATGTCATTTATTCATAGAAAGAAAACTGTGATAAATTTATTGAGAGATGGCATATGTAGTCTCTAATACAGGTCTCCATATTTGACTTTTGTATTTTGAATTAGAAAAACTTAAAATCTAACTAGGAGGAGGCAAGTCCACTGTAGTTATTTTCTTTTTTACCACATAGGTGCAGATATGAAGACAATTATTTTTGTTGTTGTTAATCCTCACCAGAGGATTTTTTTCATTGATTTTTAAAGGGAGTGGAATGAAGAAGGAGAGATGGAGAAAGAAAAACATCAATGTGAATTAGACACATCGATTGGTTGCTTCCAAAAGGCGCCTAAACAAGGCCTGGGGATGGAGCCTGCAACTGAGGTATGTGGCCTTGACTAAAACTGAACCTGGGAACTTTCAGTCCATGGGTCAACACTCTATCCATTGAGCCAAACCAGCTAGGACATAGAGATAATCCTTAAGTACTAGTCTCAAAAATCCTAGATAAGTAGGGTTTTTTTTTTGTTTTTGTTTTTTTTTTGTGTGTGTGTGTGTGTGTGTGTGTGGAATTGTTTTTCTGGTGCCACTGTTAGGAAAACACAGAATTTCTGAGAGGAATAAATTGTTTTCCTATGTTGAGCAAAAGTAGGGAAAGAGGAATTATAGAGAGAACAGAGAGTACCAGAGTTTAGTGGGGTGTGCATATGCACATTAGGAGTGCATAATGCAGAGGACTGATAAAGTTAAAAAAAACACACAAAAAAACAGAGAAGGAGAAAAAAGAAGAGAGACGAAAGAGAGCATGGGGGTCTTAGTAAGCACATTTATCTGTATGGCAGAATCTCAGTTATGGTGATTGAATATCTGAGTACTGAGTTTGGTATAATGAGAATGTGTGGTGCCTTTTAATATAAAACTGTCTACACATATGCCAAAAGAACTTCTTCAATGATACTGCCCCTAGGGCAATGGAAGCTAAAGAGAAAATAAACAAATGGGACTACATCAAAATAAAAAGCTTTTTTACAGCAAAAGAAACCATCAACAAAACAACAAGAAAGCCCACTGTGTGGGAGAACATATTTTCAAATGTTACCACTGATAAAAGTTTAATCTCCAACATCTACAGGCAGCTTATACAACTAAATAAAAGGAAGATGAATGATCTAATTAAAAAATGGGCAATGGACCTAAATAGAATATTTCCAAAAGAAGACAGAAAGAAGGCCAAAAGGCACATGAAAACATGCTCAAAGTCACTAATTATCCAAGAGATGCAAATCAAAACAACAATGCGGTACCATCTCACACCTGTCAGAATGGCCAACATCAACAAATCAACAAATGACAAGTGTTGACGAGGTTGCGGAGAAAAAGGAACCCTCGTGCACTGCTGGTGGGAATGCAGACTGGTGCAACCACTGTGGAGAACAGTGTGGAGTTTCCTCAAAAAACTGAAAATGGAACTCCCATTTGACCCACTCCTAGGAATATATCCCAAGAAACTAGAAACACCAATCAGAAAGGATATATGCACTCCTATGTTCATAGCAGCACAATCTACAATAGCCAGAATTTGGAAATAGCCTAGGTGCCTGTCAGCAGATGATTGGATCCAAAAACCATGGTACATCTACACAATGGAATACTATGCTGCCATAAAAAAGAGGAATTCTCATCATTTGCAGCAACCTGGATGGAATTGGAGAACATTGCTGAGTGAAATAAGCCAATCAATGAAAGAGAAACACCACATGACCTCACTCATTTATGGATAATAAAGAACATTATAAACTGATGAACCAAAAGATAGATATAGAGACAGTAAAGCAACAAGCAGACTGTCAAATTACAGCAAGAGAGGAGGGAGATCTAGGGGAGATAATAGATCAACCGAAGGACTTGTATACATGCATATAAGTACAACCAATGGACATAAAACTCTGGGGAGGGAGGGTATGTATGGGAGGGGGGGCAATGTTAAAATATGTACACAGATAATAATTTAATAAAAAAAATAAAACTGTCTACAGTAAGATCATTACCAACTCAGTAGAAGAGAGAATTTGAGGTGCTGTGTGACAGAATAAAAGCAGAACAGAGAGATGAACTGACCTATTGACCTAATGCAATTTGGCTAGAAGAATTAGGGGTGGAGGAAGTATCTTGGCTTTGTTTAGGTTACTTATAGATACAGAATGCTTCTATTTTCATAACTAGTGTGGAATATTTTATTAAACTGTCTCATAAACTTTAATTATATTCTGGCCTATATTCTAAAATATTCTAAGTGTCCTGTCTTTATTTCTTAGTGTTTATAATCTTTATTCAATAATTTTTTTAAACCTAGGAGCTCATCTTTTATCCTTTTGAGATCATATTCTTCCGTGGCTTATAAATTGCAAAGACTCTAAAACCAGATTGAGGATGGGTTTGCGGGTTCATGGGATAGAAAAAGACCAATGTGGGAAGTGAAAAGACAGAGGTGCTCATGTAATTTGTATTGTATGGGGGTTGCAATGGATTACCACCAACCGAGTGACCAAATGATTAGTGTCACTCTCTTTGCTTTCGCTGTCTTAAGTGTAACCAGGAAAAGGAGTCACACAGAGTCATGGAGGAATTTTACACAGGAGAGTAATATGATTTGATTTACATTTTTAAAAGTTCACTCCTCCTGTTACATAAAAACAGATGGGGGAAGAACATGGAAGGAACCAGTTAGGCCACTGAAGTGACCCAGGCCAGAGGCGATGGAGGCAAAGGTTAGTGTGATCATAGTGGAGACAGAGAGAAATAGGCAGATTGAAGTGCTCTTTATTCCATATTTTTTTATGTATATGTAAAGCTTTGTAATATCAAAATAATGTTTTTGTTTGTTTTAAAGTTATTTTCCTGTTGAGTGTGAGCTAGATTTAGTGATTTAGAATATGGCCAAAGTGTTGCATAGTATGCCATTATTATAAAATCAATCTGTCAAAGTTGTTATTAGAATCAACTGAGGTGGTAAAAGTAAGCTCTCACTATAAATAAACTTTCAAGTAAATGTTGGAGAGGCAGTGTGGGCACGGGAGATAGTGGAAAGAGCACATACTTTAGCAATTAGAAAAACCTGTTTGCTAATCCCTGTTTTACCAATTATTGACTGAGAATTACATATGTCAAATACCTATTGCTGTTACAAGTTATCCCAGAATTTAGCAGCTTAAACAGCAGATATAATGCTTTCATACAGTTTCTGAGAGTAAGGAATTTTGGATACGATTAGCCAGATGGCTGTAGCTCAGGACCTCCCTTCAGGTACATTTAAGATCAATAAGACATGGGCTGCCGTCATCGAAAGCTTGACTGGAACTGGAAGAACTGCTTTCAAGCTGGCTCACTCACATCAATGTTGACAGGGGATCCTCGGTTTCTAGCCACCTGAACTTTTCCATAAGGTTATGCTATGAGCCGGATGTTTGTGTCTCCCCAAATTCTACATTGAACCTTTAACTCCAACTGACTGTTTGGAGAAAGGGCCTGGTGGAAGGTAGTATAGGTTGAATGAGGTCATGGGGCCCTAATCTGATAGGGCTGGTGCCATTATAAAAGGCCAGAGACAGCAGAGCTCTGCCTCTTCCCCAGGGGGGACCCAGCGAGAAGGCAGCTCTGCAAACCAGCAAGAGAGCTCTCACTGGGGATGGAATCAGATGGCACTTTGATCTTGAATTTCCTAGTTTCCAGAACTTTGAGATAAATTTCTGTTGTTTAGGAAACCCAGTCTGTGATATTTTGTTATAGAAACCAAAAATGACTAGTAAAGGTGCTTGAATATTCTCACGACATGACAGCCAGTGTGCCCCAGAGTGAGCAATCCAAGGGGAAGTCTCAATATCTTTTATGATCTAGTCTCAGAAATTACAAATGAACACTTTGGCCATATTCTAAGTCACTAAGTTTAACCCACACTTAACAAGAAGAGAACTGAACTCCACTTTTGAAAAGAATTTATAAATGTATTTTAGAACCACCATAAGGCCTTTATATAAGCTTCTTTTATTCTTTTATAAAGTGAAGCTAATAATAAAGAACATTAAAAGGATTAAATTATGCAGAGTCTGTATTATCATATGACTGGCTAGGTGGCTGCTCAATAAATGTTTCCTTCCTCGATAATGTAGAGATAGTCTGGAAGTTAGATGGAAAGTAGGGCAATGCAGTGTTTTTGTCTGACCTCTGTGTATGTGTTTCTCCTTCCTATATTCATGACACCAATTTTGCATCAAGTGAACACATCTTAAACCCTACTTATCTAATTAAATTAGACACATAAATTGGTGACTATCTCTTTTTTTCTCTGAGATGAAAATATAAACCTCTCTTAGGAATTTTCTGAATGTAGAAACTATTACATGTGTCTGTGATGTATTTTTTTAATTCTCTATATATAGGAATTTTAAAGAATGAAAATGGAAATTAAAATTATGTATCTCTAATACAAGTAAGTGGAGATCAGTATTATCTAAAAATAGAAGAGAAATTCATAAATAAGACAGCATTTCCTACTGTAGCCTTATTATTTTAGCATGTTGCCAGCTGTGGGTGCCTTTACATATCTTCAGGCATAATCACATATCAGTATGCATGGAGTGAGTTTGTAAATGTCCATTAATTCTTATATAAACTCTGAATAAATCTGTATCAATCATGATTTGATTTAAACCTTATTATTTTGCAAAATCTAACTACATTAAAGTAAGATTTAGGAAGAAGCTTTGATTTATACTAAATTATTTTTACTGTTTAAAGAAATCAATTATCTGATCTGTAGGATTTGAATGAGATGATGGTAATTACCTTATGAAGTAGGACACTGATCATATCAGGAGATCAGTGTACTGATTTTTCTAAAGGTCAGCATTCATTGCTTGAAGGAAACTTTAAATATGTTAAAACTTGGAATGACTGTAATAACAGTATCATTTACTTCAATGCCTGACATAATTATTTCATTTTTTAGTAAACAATTTTAAAAAATCTAGTATAGAACAATGCACAATAGACTGAAAGAAATGCCCCAGATCTGGGCAAGTTCTCTCTTGCCCATGATCTCAGGAGCCATTCCAGGGCTAAACAGATAAAGCTATTGATATCTGGGCCCCCCTGATTAGCAAATATATAAGTTTAATACATAAATGAATAGAACCCCAGAAAAAAGATAGAATTTGCTTTTGATAAACTGCCAGGTTAAGAAAAGATAATATGGGGAGGGATGATGGTGGCTAGCAGGATGGAGGTAAGGGAGAGGGAGTGAGTGAGGGGGTGAAAGGAGAGTGTGTGGATTTGTGTGTGTGTGTGTGTGTGTGTGTGTGTGTGTGTGTGTCTGTGTGTGTCTGTGTGTGTGAGTGAGGAACAGTTAAATCTGGCAGGAGTATGGGGGTTGGCAGACCAGACTCTCTTGGACAGGGAGCACCTACCACCACTGTGGGCACTCCCCAGGCTGTGGGGCTCTGCACGGATTGCTCGCCTCCCAGATAGGCCTTGGACACTGCCCATGACCCTGCAGCCACTCCAGCTAAAATTCTGATACCTCACCTGCAGAGCTGCAGACCCTAGGACTTCCACCTCCAAGGGTGCACGGCTCCTGCAGCAGTAAATGCAACTTTCCTTTCCCTGGATACCGACCGCCAGACACCTCAGTTGCACCTTCCCAACTTACAGGCCTGAGCCTACCACCTCACAGGCCACTCTTGGGTGACACTGTGAGGCCCCGCTGGACATGCTTTTATCCAAACAAGGGAGCATGCCCTGGCAATAGAAATTCTGATTTCCCCCTTCCTGGCTGCCTGCCTACAGACACCTCAGTCTTGGGGCTTCAGCACGAGGTCCCCTCTCAGTGCATGAGTGTGCCACCATGCCAAAGGGCCCCTGGTGCCTCTGTGAGCCACCACTGGGTGCGTGCGAATCCACCCAAGGGTGTGAGGCCTGGACAGCAGAGACCGACTCAACAGCTGCTGACCTCCAGATACCACAGTTGTGCCTTTCCAGCATGCAGACCTCCTGAGCCCCACCACCCTGACAGATGGCTCCTGGGTGCCTCTGTGAGCCCCTACTGGGCACGCACATATTCAACTAAGAGCAAGGCAGCAAAAATTGGGATTTCCCCCTCCCTGGCTGCTGCCCTCCAGACACTGCAGTTGCACCTTTCCAGCATGCAGGCCTACTGAGCCTGCTGCCCCTATAGGTGGCTCCTGGGTGCCTACTTGAGCCCCCGCTGGGCATGCTCATATTCAAACAAGGGTTCATGGCCTCTGTTGTAGAAATTTAGACTTCCCCTTTCCTGGATGCCTACCCACAGACACCACAGTCATGTGGTTTCAGGACCCAGGCTCCCTGCAGCCACTGCCCCAGCAGGTAACTCCTGGGTACCTCTGTGAGCTTCCAGTAGTGCACTCATATACAACCAAGGGTGCAAGGCTGTGGAAGCAGAAACTTGGACTTCCCCCTCCTCAACTGCCGATCTCTGGTCACTGCAGAGGAACTGATCCAGTGCACAAGCTTCCTGAACCCACTGCCCTGGCAGGTGGGCCCCAGGTGCTGCTCTGAGCCACTGCAAGGCACAACCCCCACTGCTGGCATCCAGTTACTGTGGTAGTACTGTGATAGCACACAGGCCCCCTGAGCCCACTACCCCAGCACACAACTCCTGGGTGCCTCTGTAAAGAGCCACTGAGCACATGTATCCAACCAAGGGTACATATCCCTGAAGCAGAAACTGGGACTTCTCCCTCCATGGGGTTGGAGGCACACCACAGCCGCTCTGATCCAGTGTGTGGGCCCCACAAGTGCATACCCCTTGCAGATGGCTCTTGGGCCCCCCTGTGAGCTGCCACCGGGTGTGTGCCTCTCCAAGCAAAGACTCACAGCTCCCTCAGCAGGATCCATGACATCCCCCTCCCGGCTACCTACCTCTGCACAGCTTGGTGAGTTACTGAGGACTTGCCTCCCTGGACAAGGTCACATTGTTTCAGCCACAGTCTGAGATTCCCACATCCTCTGCTGCTGGATTCTGAACCCCTTTGTGATTCAGAGAGGAAAATCATTTTGGCCATTTTGGCCACTGCCTCAACCACAGACTATGAGACACCTTCCCCCCACTTTCATGGCTCTGGCACCCTCATAGTGAGTTGTAGGGTGACAGTATTCCAGCAAGAGCCACACCACACCAGCCAAAGTCACAGTACCTGAGCCCCAGACCCAAAGACTCCTTCCTCCCAGGTTGGGGACTCTGGGAACCCACAGTGATCACATACCAGTAAGACCTCAGACAATCTTTTCCACAAGGGTCAGAACCATGATCACAAAACAGCTTGCACAATGAAGCTGGGGTGAGTCACATTGCCAACCCATGATGAAACTTCACCCATGAATAAGAAATCCAACTACATAAAGAGAACCCAAATAGCTCAAGTAGGGAGCTCCACTAGATCATCAAGCCCAGAAGACCTGATAGATTGCACTATTAACACCACCCCCAAAAGAACCTAGATAGCAAAGCAGTGGGATCTAAGACACAGAAACAATTACAGTAGAAAATGGGAAGACAATAAAACAATCCTGAGAGAAACCAAGATGATGGCATAGGTAAACACCTAAATTGCTGCCCTACAACAATTTCAAAACAACAAAAAGACAAAACAAACATAATCCAGAACCACAGGAAAGCTGGCTGAGTGGAAATTCTACCACTAGAAGGAAAGAGGAAAGCACACAGAGAATAAAGGAGCTGCAAAAGGCTGAGGTACAGAGACACACGCGTGAGTGGCTGAGTACTGGGCTGCCTTTCTCTAGCGAGAAGGAGAGAAAAGCCCCCAAATGCGCTGAACCCCACTTTCAGGCAAGTCCCTGGGGACCCACACTCTTATGGGGGGAATCTGGACTGTCAGGCAAAAACTCAGGAGAGCTGCAAAAGGCAGAAGTCTGGAGGTGCATGTGAGTGTGTGCAGAGAGGACAGACTGCTGAGTGTGCCACTGGCTTTCTTTAGTGTGTGGAAAACAGAAGCTTTCCACTGTGCTGAATTAAAGTTCTGGATGAGAATCTGGGAACCCAGATTTATTGGGTGAAAAACTGGACTGTTTGGCAGTGGGAAAAACTTGAGGGCAGCTTATTCTCAGAAATGCTTGCAGCTATTACCAAGGGTCATTGAGACCCAGGGGCCTCTTAGGGCAGGACTGACAGGAAGCCAACACTGTTGCTAAGCTCTGAGACTCCACCCCATTCAAGCAGTGCACAAAGGCTTTTGCAATTTTGAAGGTCTTGTCTCATAAGGCTGACTCTGGCACAAAAGTTCTCCCAGCATAGATACAGCTGATCCTCACAGCCAATTGGCCTAGAGATCAATTCTTCCCAGTAATACCAACAACAATCAATACTTAAATACAACAGGCTCTACACACAGTCCACAAAGGGGTGCACCAAAAATGTCCACCTCAGGTAACTAGGAGGCTGACCCAATGGGCCATATAGGACACCTAGCACACAAAGCCACCCTACCAACTAAGGGAAGCAGTGAAAATGTGGAGACAAAGAAACAGATCACAAACCAAAGAAATGGAGGGGGGAAAAATGACTGGATATAGAGTTCAAAACCACAGTTATTAAGTTTTTCAAGAATTTCCTAGAAAAGGCTGATAAATTCAATGAGACCCTTGAGGATATGAAAAAGGACCAACTAGAAATTAAACATAACTGACTGGAATAAAAAATATTATACAGAGACTCAACAGCAGACTAGAGGAACGTAAGAATCAAGTCAAAGATTTGAAATACAAAGAAGCAAAAAACACTCAACCAGGAAAGCAAAAAGAAAAAAGGATCCAAAAAGTTGAAGATAGTGTAAGAAGCCTCTGGGACAACTTCAAGCATACCACCATCAGAATAATGGGGTGCAAGAAGAAGAGGGAGAGCAAGATACTGAAACCTATTTGAAGAAATAATGACTGAAAACTTCCTCCATCTGGTGAAAGAAATAAACCTATAAGTCTAAGAAGCACACAGAACCCCAAACAAAAGAAATCTAAAGAGGATCACACCAAGACACATCATAATTAAAGTGCCAAGGGCAAAAGACAAAGAGAGAATATTAAAAGCAGGGAGAGAAAAGCAGTTAATTACCTACAAGGGAGCACCCATATGATTGTCAGCTGATTTCTCAACAGAAACTATGCAGGCCTGAGGGAGTGACAAGAAATATTCAAAGTGATGAATAGCAAGAACCTACAACCAAGGTTACTCTACCCAGAATTGAAGATAAAGAGCTTCACAGATAAGAAAAAGGTAAAGGAGTTCATCACCACCAAACTAGTATTATATAAAATGATGAAAAGTATTCTTTAAGAAGAGGAAGAATAAGAAAAAGGTAAAGATAAAAAATTGTGAACAACAAATATATATCAACAAGTGAATGTAAAAATCAAGTGAATTAAAAATCTGATGAACAGAATGAACTGGTGGATATAATAGAATCAGGGACATAGAAAAGGAATGAACTGAAAAGTCTCAGAGGAAAGGTATGTGTGGGGTGTGGGAAGAGACTGGATAAAAATCATACACCTCTGGATGAGGACAGTGGGAGGAGGTAAGGGCAGAGGGTGGAGTGGGAACTGGGTTGAGGGGAGTTATTAGGGGGGGAAAAAGGAACAATTGTAACAACCTGAACAATAAAGATTTATTAAATTAAAAAAATAATCTCCAAAGGAAAATAAAAGAAGAATCACCAAAAAGGGAATTAAATGAAATACAGGCAAGAAACATGTCAAAGAAAGAATTCAGCGTAGTGGTTATAAGGATGCTCAAAAGTTTGGGTGACAAATACACACAACTCAATGAGAATTATAATGAGATGAATGAGAATGGAACCAACATGTAAAGGAACCAAGAGGAGATGAAGAATGACCTTGCTACAATAAAAAACTCAATGGAAGGCTTCAATAGTAGATTACAACAGGATGAGGACTGCATTAGTGAATTAGAAAACAAGGTAGGAAAAACATACAAACACAGCAGCAACTGGAAAGAAAACTTAAGAAGGAGGAGAGCCTAAGGGAACTTTGGGATAACAAAAAATGAAACAACATTCAAATAACAGGGGTAACAAAAGGAGAGGAAATGGAGCAAAGAATAGGAAACCTGTTTGAAGAAATAATGACAGAAAACTTCCCTGATACAGGCAAGAAAAACCTCCATACAAGTCAAAAAGTGTCTAAACACATAGAGTCTCAAAGAAACACATACAGTCCCAAACAAGATGAACCCCAAAACACCAACACCAAGATACATCATAATTAAATTGGCAAATATCAATGACAAAGCAAGAATTTAAAAGGCTGCCAGAGAGAGACAGAAAGTTACTTACAAGGAATTTCACATTAGAATATCAACTGATTTCTCAACAGAAACACACCAGGCCAAAAGGGAATGGAATGAAATGTAGAAAGTGATGCAAAGCAAGAGACTGAATCCAAGAATACAATACCCAGCAAGGCTATTATTCAAAATTGAAGGTGAAATCAGGAGCTTCACAGACAAAAAAGGGTGAAGAGAGTTTATTACCACCAAACCAGCAATATAAGAAATGCTAAAAGGACTGCTATAAAAAGAAAAAACAGAAAGGCAAGAAGAAAACAAACATTAAGAATAAAAATGTTGACAAACAAGTACTCATTATTATTGATTAAATAGATTAAATTCTCCAATCAAAAGACATAGGGTAGCTGAATGGATAAGAAAACATGACCCATATATTTTCTGTCTTCAAGAGACCCACCTCAGAACAAAAGATTCACACAGCCTCTTGGTGAAGGGATGAAAAATTTTTTTTTCTCAGAAAAATGAAAATGAGAGAAAACTGGGGTTGCAATACTTATATATGACAAAATAGCCCTCAAAGTAAGGCCATAAAAAGAGATAAGGAAGGCCACTTCATAAAACTAAAGGGATTGATTCAAAAAGAAGATATAACTCTGATAAATATATATATGCGCCTAATGTAGGAACACCCAAGTACATAAAAGAACTTCTGGAAGATATCAAGGGAAAAATTAATAGCAATGCAATCATAGTAAGAGACCTTAATATCCCACTGGCACAACTCGATAAATCCTCTAAACAAAAAAACAACAAAGAAACAACAATCCTAAATGACTCAGTAAATCAGATGGACTTCAGAACATTTCTCCCCAAGATTACAGAATATTCATTCTTCTCAATTGAAAATGGGACATTTTCACAGATAGACAACACATTAGGACACTCTTTAAATTCAGGAAGATAGAAATCATAACTAGCATCTTCTAATATCACAATGAGATAAAACTAGAAATCAACTACAATAAAAACAATGAAAAAAATAAAACACTTGTAGGTTAAATAGCATTCTATTAAACCATGATTGGGTTACCAAAGAGATCAAAGAATAAATAAAAAATTATCCTGGAAACAAATGACAATGAAAACACCACAATCCAAAATCTATGGGACACAACGAAAGCATTCCTGAGAGAGAAGTTCATAGCTCTACAGGCCTACATCAAAAAAAAAAAAAAAAAAAAAAAAAAAAAAAAAAAAAAAAAAAAGGTAACAAATTATCTAACATTGCAACTTAAATAATTAGAAATAGAGCAACAAGAAAAAAAACCACAATAATCAGAAGGAAGGAAATAACAAAGATCAGAGCAGAAAGCAGAAACAAACACCATAGAGACCAAAAAAAACAAAAAACAAAAAACAAAACAAAACAAAAAATACTACAAAAGATCAATGAAACCAAGAGCTGATTCTTTGAAAGGATAAACAAGATAGATGAATCTCTTGTCAGATTCACCAAGAAACAAAAGGAGAGGACCCAAATAAACAAAATCAGAAATGAAATAGGTGAAGTAACACCTGACCCCACAGATATACAAATGATTGTAAAAAAATACTATGAACATCTCTTCTCCAACAAACTGGACAACCTCGATGAAATGGACATATATTTAGAAAAATACAAGCTTCCAAAACTCAATCATAAAGAATAAAAAAACCTGAATAGACTGATAACTACTGATGAAATTGCAACAGTACTCAAAAAGCTTCCATCAAACAAAAGCCCTGGACCAGATGGCTTCACAGGGGAGTTTTATGGAACATTCAAACAAGACTAAAACAAATCCTTCTTAGACTATTATGTAAAATTCAAGAGGAAGGCACACTTCCAAGTTCTTTCTATGAAGCCAGCATTACTCTAATCCCAAAACAATATAAAGACATCACAAAGAAAGAGAAATATAGGCCAATATCCCTGATGAACTTGGATGTTATAATCCTCAACAAAATTATAGCAAAGCAGATCCAGTATTACATCAGAAAGATCCTACACCATGACCAAGAAGGATTTATTCCAGGGATGCAAGTCTGGTATAATATCCACAAATCAATAAGCACGATACATAACATAAACAAATTGAGAGACAAAAATCATATAATCATATCAATTGATGCAGAAAGGCATTTGACCAAGTCCAACACCCTTTTCTAATAAAAATGATCAGCAAAGTGGGAATAGAGGAATCTTATCTCAACATAATAAAAGCCTTACATGACAAACTTACAATCAGCTTCATACTCAATGGGGAAAAAACTAAAACCATTTCCCCTAAGAACAGGAACAAGATAGGTATGCCTGCTTTCAAGCCTCCTGTTCTACATAGTACTGGAAGTGCTAGCCACAGCAATTAGACAAGAAGAAGAAGTAAATGGCATCCAAATTGGAAAAGGAGAAGTAAAATTATCATTATTTGCAGATGACATGATACTATATATAGAAAACCCTAAAGACTCCATTAAATATTATTAGACTTAATAAATAAATTCGGCCATGTAGCAGGTTACAAAATTAACACCCAGAAATCTATGGCATTTTTATACACCAATAGTGAAATTACAGAAAAAGAGATTTAAAAATTTAAGATAAAAAATTAAGATACTTAGGAATAAACTTAACTAAGGAGGTAAAAGTCCGGTAATCAGAAAACTACAGGATGTTGATAAAAATGCCTCTATGGAAGGCATTAATAAATGGAAGAACATACCGTGTTCATGGATTGGTAGAATCAACATAATAAAAATGTCCATACTACCCAAAGCAACATACAGATTCAAATTAAAATTCCAATGGCATATTTCACAGACCTAAAATGAACTTTCCAAAAATTTATCTTAAATAAAAAAAGACTCTGAGTAGCTGCAGCAATCCTGAAAAAGAAGAACAAAGTAGGAGGGATCATAATACCAGATATCAAGATGTATTACAAAGCTCCTGTTCTCAAAACTGCCTGGTACTGGCACAAGAACAGACATATAAACCAGTTGAAGAGAACAGAGAACCCAGAAATCAACACAAACCACTATGCTCAATTAATATTTGCAAAGGAGGCAATAACCTACAATGGAGTCAAGACTGTCTTTTCAATAAATGGTGTTGGGAAAATTGGACAGATACATGCAAAAAAATGAAACTAGACCTCCAACTTACACCATACACAAAAGTAAACTCAAAATGGATAAAGAACTTAAACATAAGACTGGAAACCATAAAAATACCAGAGGAATCCACAGGCAGCAAAATCTCAGACATATGCCAAAGCAATATCTTCACCGATAGAGCTCCCATGGCAATGGAAACTAGGGAGAAAATAAACAAATGGGACCACATCAGAATAAAAAGCTTCTCCAAAGCAAAAGAAACCATCAGCAAAACAAGAAAAAAGCCCACTGCATGGGAGAACATATTTGCCAATGTTATCTCCAATAAGGCTTTAATCTCTGACATTTACAGGGAACTCATATAACTAAACAAAAGGAAGATAAACAACCCAATCAAAAAATGGGCAATGGACCTAAATAGATACTTTTTGAAAGAGGAATTAAGGAAGGCCAAGAGACATATTAAAACATGTTCAAAGCCACTAATCATTGGAGTGATGTAAATCAAAACAATAATGAGGTACCATCTCACAATTGTCAGAATGGCTATCATCATCAATAAGTCAGCAAAAGACAAGTGCTAGCGAGGATGCGAAGAAAAAGGAACCCTCGTGCCCTGCTGGTGGGAATGCAGACTGGTGCAGCCACTGTGGAGAACAGTATGGAGTTTCCTCAAAAAACTGAAAATGGGACTCCCACTTGACACAGTGATCCCACTTCTAGGAGTATGTCCCAAGAAAACAGAAACACCAATCAGAAAGGGTATATGCATCCATATGTTCATAGCAGCACAATTTACAATGCTAAGATTTGGAAACAGCCTAAGTGCCCATCAGCAGAAGTGGTATATCTACACAATGGAATATTATGTTGTTGTAAAAATGGTAGACTCTTCTATCATTTGTAACAGCATGGATGGAGCTGGAGAGCATTATGCTAAGTGAAATAAGTCAGTTAGTGAAAGATAAATATCACATGATTTCACTCATTTGTGGGTTATAATGAACAACATAAACTGATGAATAAAAACAGACCTAGACACAGAGGAGCACTGATCAGATGCTCAAACTTCAGAGGGAAGGTAGGGGAGGGTGGGAGAGATCAACCAAAGGAATTGCAGGCATGCATCTAAGCCTAACCAATGGACACAGATACCAGGGGGGTGAGGGCATGAGCATGGGTGGGGGGGGAGGGACTGGGAGGGCATAACGTAAGTAATACCTTAATCAATAAAGAAAGGGTGAAAAAATAAAGGATAATATGGTTTCACTTGGAAGGATTATATGGAGTTGTCTTATCAGAAGATAGAGCCAATGTTTTAATGAGTCTGAATATTTCTTAATGTTACTGTCCATGTGGACAAAGTTTTATGCACACATAATTTCTAAGTGTGATACTATTATGTGTTGTTTTTATTACAAGTGGCGATTTAATGGGGGAGTTTTACCTAAACTGCTACCTATGTGCCCTGTTTTGTCTTGACCTTTCTCCCGAGATCCCAACAGATGTATAGCATCTCCTGTTCATCTCCAGTAGGGTATCCCACAGGCTACTTAACTTCAACACTTGCAAAACAAGCTCTTCATTTTGAGCTCCAGCCCTTTCCCTGCCCCTCCCTCTTTAATCTAGTGAAGTCATTGCTGTCATTGTCCTCAATGACAAGACTGTCTCTCTTGTCTATCTCCTCTACTCCCACCCTCTAGCCACTACTAGAGGTAGGCTTTTATTATTTCTCTCAGCTGGACATCCAGTTTCTCATGTTAGCTTGCTTCAATTTTTCCTGTAATGTGATCTGAGTGATTTTTTTGAACTGCAGATCTGATTATGATACTCTTGTGCATAAAGTTCTTCAGTGGCTCTCCATTTAGCATCTCAGTTTAAAAACCATTCTCTAGCATAGCATACAAGGTCAGTCTGGATTAAGCTCTTGCACTTCTGAGATTTATTTCTTTCACTTAATTATAAACACCTAATCCTCTAGATACATTGTTACATTATACTTCCATGCCTTGGCACTTGAAGTTTTTTTTTTTTTTTTACTATCCTATTCATAGATCATTGTGAAACTTCTACCCATCTTTTAAGATATAGCTCAGATCTTGTATTTCATGTCAAGACATCCAAGATCCCAGCGGACAGAATTAAATCTTTGCTTCCCTTTTCCACTGTATCTTGTATTTGTTTTTGCTATGCTATTCAGCAATCATATAAAAATTAGTTGTGTACTTGCCTGTTTCTGGGTTCCTTGAGGAAAAGGACCATACCTTTCTTATCTTCATATTGCCAGTGCTTAGCGGAGCTTCAAATATAATAGAAACTTGACAAGTGTTCATTAAATAAATGAGCAAATCAAAGTGCCTTAGCAACATGAATAGCAACAGTGCATAAGAAAAATGATTCTATAGAAGTGAGACATTCATCAGAAGATCATTTCTTATATCTATTCTTAATAAAAGCAGACTTGCAAATTCATCACTGTTGGGACTATGTTAAACAAACTTAGAATCATTGCATTTGTTTACAGTAAACTTTGGTTATATGATTCCCCCAAACACCTGAATGGCGCTGTGCCCAGAAGTAAGAAATATTAAAAATGGATGTGCTTTCATTTGGAAAAATATTCCAAATTCATTTGTGCAATGAACAAGGACAACTAAAACCATGATATGGTGATGTTTAGTTCATTCTCATTGTAAACAGAAAGTGAGGAGAGTTCTATAAAATAGGGATGTTAGTAAAAAGGCAGACTTCCCTATGTGAAATCTGAGAGTCACAGAGCAACAGGTGATCAGAAGAGAAAAAAAAAGGGAGAAAAAGGAGGGAGAGATCAGAAGCAGAGATGATAACAATGACAGTGCCAGGGATTTTGTATCTTTCACTCCAGCAGTCTTAGCCAAAAATTATAAATCAGAAGTTAGAACAGACTTTGTGTGTGTGGATGTGTGTACATGTGTTTACACTCTACTACACTTTATAATTTAGAAGGTATAATCCTTAAAATGCAATCCAGAAAACTAGCCTTTCTAGAATGATGTATTTATAGATAATGTTGGATACTAGAGTAATGGAGATTTTAATGGTGAAATTTTTTATGGGCAGGGATTGTGTTTTAAAACTAAGTGTTGTACTCTTTGCTATGTGTAGATATCCTGTATACATGTTATGTGCCATTGAGCTACTCCAACTCTTGGTAATCTTTTTTTTTTCTTTCTTTCTTGGCAATCTTATGAATGAGTGCTATCCACCATGTCCTCAGTAGCCCTACTTAGCTGCTGGAGACTCATGCCTATGGCTTTTTTCTTTCTTTCTTTCTTTCTTTCTTTCTTTTTTTTTTTTTTTTTTTTTTTTAAACTGAGACAGTTAATTTCACATTTGGTTTTCCTCTTTTTCTGCTGCTTCTATTTTTCCCAGAATTATTGTCTTTTCCAGACAACTCTGCCTGCTCATAATGTGCCTGTAAGGAAAGCTTAGGTTTTGTCATTTTTGCCTCCAGCAATGTTTTAGAATTAGTTTGCTGCAGCACCCACTTATTCATCTTTCTAGGAGTCCAGGGTATTTCTAAAGCTCTCTTCCAATACCCTATTTCAAATAAAACATTTTTTTTCTTATTAGTCTTTTTCACTGTCCAACTTTTACATTTGTACATAGTAATTTGAAATATGAGGATGAGGATGAACTTAGTCTTGGTCTCCAGTGACGTATTTTTGCTCTTGGTGACCTTTCCTAATTCTCCCATTGGTGCCCTTCCAAGTCTCAGTCTTCTTTTGATTTCTTGGTAGTAGTCTCCATTTGATTTGATGACTGAACTAAGGTAAGAAAAATCTATAACAATTTCAATGTCTTCATTGTCTATGTTAAAGTTGTGTATTTCTTTTGTAGTCATGATTTTTGTCTTGTTCAAATTTTGATAATGTTCAAATAGAGCTTTGCTTTGATCCTTTATTCTTTTACTTTCATCAGAAGTTATTTTTAATCATTGCAACTTTCAGCCAGTAAGATGATGCCATTTGCATATCTTAATTGATATCTTATATGATTTTTATGCTTTCTTCCTCAGAGTTTAGTGTAGGATTTCATTGGTGTTCTGCATGCAGATTAAACAAATAGGAAGATAAAATGAACTCTTGTTTGACACCTTATGTGACACCTTTGAAGTGAAATTAAAAAACAAAAAACAAAAAATGAGATGGATGACAGAAGAAATGAAAAATTATGAGACAGGTTAGAGACCAAAGTTAAAAGTGACAATAGCACAGAAAGAATCCTGAATGCAGTTTTTCAATGACCATCACATAAGATAAAGAAAACTAGCCAAAACTGGTTTGACTCAGTGGATAGAGCATCAGCCTGCGGACTGGAAGGTCCCAGGTCAGATTCTGGTCAAGGGCATGTACCTTGGTTGTGGGCA
Source organism: Pipistrellus nathusii (assembly GCA_963693515.1). Classification (NCBI taxonomy): domain Eukaryota; kingdom Metazoa; phylum Chordata; class Mammalia; order Chiroptera; family Vespertilionidae; genus Pipistrellus; species Pipistrellus nathusii. Next base: position 108,975,922 of record OY882858.1, read on the forward strand.
CATCCCCAGTAGGGGGTGTGCAAGAGGCAGCTAATCAATGATTCTCTTTCGTCGATGTTTCTATCCCCCTCTCTTCCTCTCTGTAAAAAAAAAATCAATAAAATATATTTTAAAAAAGATAAAGAAAATTATTACAATTGTCAATGTAAGGAGATAGAAGAGAACAATAAAAAAAATAAAACAATAGATTTATACCAGAAGATTATAAAATAATAAAAGGAAAATGCAAACCTAGATTAGAATACCTGACCAGGAGAAAATAAAGGGATGGTAGCAACAGTATACTGAAAATATATAGACGAATCAAAAGCCTTTGAAGAAGATTTCTAGATCAGTGGTTCTCAGCTGAGATAGTTTGGCTTGGCTGTGGGAGAAATGATAAAGATGGTATTTTAGTATGTTTGGGTTGTTATAATAAAACAGGGTGACTTACATGCCAAACACTTATTTCTCATAGTTCTGGAGGCTGAGAAGTCTAAGATCAAGGTGCCAGCACGCTTGATGTCTGCAGAGGTCCCACTTTCTGGTTCATAGATAGTCAACTTTTCACTGTGTCCCCACATGATGGAAGGAGCTCTCTGGGTTCTCTTTATAAGAATACCTAATCAGTTCCCAAAGGTCCATGGTCACATTGGGATTAAAGCTTCATATGAATTTCAGGGGAATATAAACATTTAATCCGTAATAGAGGAGAAGTTTATTTTCAGCACCTTCCAGCCCTTCTGGTACTTCCTGTCACTGAATTCAAATTTCTCAGTATTTTAATTAAAACCCTTTCACCAATTTGAGCTCCCTGGAGGGATTTCCACTCACCACTGTCTTTCAGGGTCTCTTCTGAGTGGGATTGTATTGTGGCAATAATATTTTCAGAAAAAACTACACTCTACTTCCTGAGTTGCCAGGAACTTTTTTGAGGATCAGAGTTCATATTTTCCTTCAAAAAAAGAGGCATTTAAAAAAATCTTGGATATTTTTAGAGATAATATTTTGGAATAAATGCTCCATTCTTTCTCAAATGGTTTTATAAACACTCATTGTTTCCTTCAATTATAATTGCAAAAGTATTCCGTTGTTTCTACTTTATGGAACAAAGAAAATAGTCAATAGTTTCAGTTGGAAATTCTTTATATTTTGTTTAACAATTAGAATGTGATAAAGAGTTTTCAAGCAAAGGATAAATTCTAACCTCTGAAACAATCAGTAAGTTATAAACATTTTAAACAAAAAAATTAAATTTGCAAAACAAGGTTAGCAAGCCTTTTGATTCACCAGCTATCTGAATATTCAAGTATCATTTGCTAAAGCATGTAATGTTTCATTTTTATTTTAAAAAATATGTTTTTATTGAATTTCTAGAGAGAAAGGGAGAGAGATAGAAAGATGAAAACATTGATGAGAGAGACACATCGATTGGCTGCCTCCTGCATACATGTTCCCTTGACCAGGAATCAAACCAGGAACATCTTGGTTCATGGATCAGTGTTCAACCACGGAGCTACACCAGCCATTCTGAAATGTTTCTTTACTCTTCAGAAGTTCTTTAAAAACAGCAAACAATGCACACAATGTAGTCTGGCTCATTGTTGGCAAGTGCAGCAATGTGATAGGGCGCAGTCCGGGCTGAGGGACCTCCCCTCCCCCAGTGCACAAATTTCATGCACTGGACTTCTAGTTGTACTATAAATTAGTGGTAATTTGGTACAGTTTACTATGACCTAGTCTTTTTTTTTTTTTTTTTTTTTTTTTTTTTTAAATGAACAACAGTAATTAATTTCTTACATTTCTGGAAGTGGAGAAGTCCAAGATCAAGACATGGCTGATTTAGTGTCTGGTGAGAAACTGCTTTCTGGTTTATAAATAATACTATGACCTAGTGTTAATTCTGTAATTATTAAACTTCACCTTCCTAAGCAAGACTGCAGTGAATTATGATTCTCTGACTTTATCTGCAGATTAAACAATTTGGTCTGGCCGGCATGGCCTAGCAATTGAGCATCGACCTCTGAATCAGAAGGTCACAGTTTGATTCCAGTAAGGGCACAATGCCTGATTATGGGCTCTATCCCCAATAGTGGATGTGCAGGCTGATCAATGATTCTCTCTCATCACTGATGTTTCTGTATCTCTCTCCCTCTCCCTTTTTCTCTGAAATCTATCTATCTATCATCTATCTATCTATCTATCTATCTATCTATCTATCTATCTATCTATCTTTGGTAAATCTGAAGAGGTGAACAAACCTTTTCTGGGAATGCAGTGGCCTTAGAAGAGCTGAAAAGAGACAGGAGGGAAAATGCTGTTAAGACGACTGAGCCCTGCTCAGGAGATGACACACTAAGTTTCTTTTTTTAACTCTGCTAAATGATGGTTTGAGACTGATACTGGACCTCACTCTTAGGACTTTCTTGTTATTTAAAAATTTTTAGAATGATCTTTCTAAGCCTTTACTACTAAAAATGTGGCCTGTGTTAGCAGCAGCAATGGTATCATTTGGGAGCTTGTTAGAAATGCAGAATTTCAATCACATCCAAGGAATCAGAACTGGCATTTTAACATGATCTCCAGGTGATTTGTGGGCACATTAACATTGGAGAAGCTTTGGTCTATCTCTCATCTTTTGGCTCATATTTTTCTTCCCATTTTTCCAATTGTACTCTCTAACCCTTCTGTTGGGTTAAAAATTTCAGCAAACATATTTTAGCTTTTGAAGGTAATTTTTAAAATTATCTGATTGTTCCCTTTGACAGAGAATCGTATTCTAATCCTTTTAAAAATATATATGTATAGAGGAGGATCCAAGATGGCTGCCCAGATAAACACCTAGCCGCAGCCACACATAAAAATTTCAATAAAATTCAACTAAAATATAAAATGGACATTACCCAAAACTACAGGAAAGTCGACTGACTGGAAATTCTACAACGAGAAGCAAGGAGAAAACCAGAAGGAAGAGAGGAGGAGCTGTAACAGCCTAGGTACAGAGACACGCTGCACGCACAGAGAGGACGGAGCTGGAGAGGAGGGAGGCCGAGTGCCTGGCTGGTGTTCCCTAGCGGGAAGGAGATAAAACTCCGACTGTGTTGGGCCCCAGTTCTGACTGCTCTGAACCCCAGTTCTAGGCCAGACCCCGGGGACCCAGGCTCATCCATAGGGAGCTGGGCTGTAAGGCGGAACCCCAGGGGAGCGGCAAAAGGAGGTCCTGGTGGTGCGCACATTGCGCGCAGAGAAGGGACGGTTGGCTGTGCTGCTGGATTGCCCTGGCGGGAAGGAGACAGGGGCTCCAGACTGCTCTGAACGCCACCTCCAACTCCACTTTCAACTTAACTGAACCCCAATAGCGGGCTCATTGGGGGAAAACCTAGACTGTTTGGTAGCAGGTGAAAATCGAGGGCACCTTTCTCTCAGAGGCGTGTGCAACGAGTACTGAAGGACCCTGAGACCCAGGAACCACATAGTGCGGGGCTGACAGAAGCCAAGGCTGTAGGCTCTACCCTGAAACTCCATCCCATCTGTAGCTGAAAAATGCCACAATGAAATAGATCACAAATGAAAGAAATGGAGGACAAAAAGCGACTGGAGATAGAGTTCAAATCTATGCTTATAAGGTTTTTCAAGAATTTCCTAGAAAAGATCTATAAGACCTATGAGGATATGAAAAGAGATCAACTAGAATTAAAAAGGAATCAACAAGAAATGATAAGGGATCAACAAGAAATAAAGAATTCATTGTCTGAAATAAAAAATATTATACAGAGTCCTAAAAACAGAATGGAAGATCACAAGAATCAAGTCAAAGATTTGGGACATAAAGAGCCAGAAGACACTCCTCCACAGAAGCTAGAAGGCAAGAGAATCCAAAAAATTGAAGATAATGTAAGAAACCTCTGGGACAACTTCAAGCAAACCAACATCAGAATTATGGGGGTCCCAGAAGATGAGAAAGAGCGAGATAACGAAAACATACTGAAAGAAATAGTGACAGAAAACTTTCCCCACCTGGTGAAAGAATTAGACTTACAAGTTCAGGAAGCGCACAGAACTCCAAACAAAAGGAATCCAAAGAGGACCACACCAAGACAAATCATAATTAAAATTCCAAAAGCAAAAGACAAAGAGAGAATATTAAAAGCAGCAAGAACAAAGAAGGTAGTTACCTATAAAGGAGCACCTATACGATTGTCAGCCGATTTCTCAACAGAAACCATGCAGGCCAGACGGAAATGGCAAGAAATATTCAAGGAGATGAATAGTAAGAACCTACAGCCAAAGATAATCTACCCAGCAAAGCTATCACTCAGAATCGAAGGTCAGGTAAAGAGCTTCACTAATAAAAAAAAGCTAAAGGAGTTCATCAACACCAAACCAAAATTATATGAATTGCTGAAGGGAGTTCTTTCGAAGAGAAAGTAAATAAAGATAAAAATTATGAACAACAAATACGTAACTATCAACAAGTGAATCTAAAAACCAAGGGAATTAAAAAAAAACCCTGATGAACAATATTAACTGTTGAATATAATAGAATCAGAGGTATGGAAGGGGAATGAACTGACAATTCTTGGGGGAAGGAGAGAGGGGGATGTGGGAAGAGACCGAACATACACTGTGCACCTATGGATGAGGACAATGCGGGGTGGGGAAAGGCCAGAGGGTGGGGTGGGAACCTGGTGGAGGAGAGCAATGGTGGGGGGGGGGGAAGGAACATTTGTAATAATATAAATAAATAATAATAAAAATTTATTAAAAAAAATATATATATTTGTCATATTACATCCAGCCAGATCAGTTTCTTTAGAGCAAATGTTATATCTTGTGACTAGACATAAACACAAAATCTCTTGGTAGAGGACCAGAGTTTTTGGGAGGAGATAGGGTAAGCAGGAGAGGAGTAATTATATAGGCAGATGTATAATTGCTATAGCTTTTTGCTCCTCTTCCTGTTGCCATCCTCCCTATGTCCTAGCTTGGCTCTTGGGTCTCTGGGCTTACTTAGATGGACCAGGAACCACCTCTAAATCAGGCTTTGCTTTGAATTCTCTGGATTGCTGCTTTTTCTTTCCACCTTCCAGAAAAATTATTAATATCTCTACTCTGCTCAGTGAAAGTTATCTTCTCTATTACTAGTGCTCTCAATATATTTTTGTCATTTGTATTCTTTTTACTCTCATGTCATTGGAAATTTTGAAGGATGAGAGTTAGATACATACATTTGGTTCTTAATCTTTTCCAGAAAATTAAGTTTTTTGATGGTGATAGAATACTTTTATGCAGATTTTATACTTTGTAACTCACTGGGTAATCTTGTAACAATTTTTCTAAAAATGATACTAAGTTCTGTATTGACATAATTTTTACATAATCACACACACCAAGGAAGAAACTAGAGCTGATACTGATCAGACTATCAAACAATCAAACCAGAGAAAAATTATTTTGTTCATGCATCACTGTGCGTATACATGCACAATGCACATATATACACATGCTCACCCCCACACACACTTTTCTGTGGATAGGCAAACAAGCATAATACAAGCTGGACATGGAGTGATAAAATGATCATATTTTGAATTTTTATTATAAGACAAGTAGATTTCCACATCTGTCTATCTGCCAGAATTTTAAAAGTTTACATAGAGGCCTTAACAGAGTTCAGTTAGGTATATTGTCCATATGTTCTCAATAACTTCTTACTCTCTCAAGACTGTGTCATTGAAACTGGCTCCTACTGTGAGAGTGGTAGGCAGAATGTACATTTCAAGGATGGTATGGGGAAAGATCAGCTTCTGATTACCTGAGACCAGCTCTCAAATCAGGCAGGGGTCGTGTCCTCTCCATAACCTCCTCTAAAAATAACAGGTGTAGAGAGCTGAATGACAGCCTCCAATCCAAACCAGTGAAAGTGATCTTATTTGGAAAAAGGGTCTTTGTAGATGTAATTAAACTAAGCATTCTTGAGATGAATTATCCTAGATTACCTTGGTGGGTCCTAATGATAAATACCTTATCAGAGACAAAAGAGAAGACACAGATAAAAAGAGAATATAAAATAAAGATTACAATGATAGGCCACAAGCCAAGGAATGCTGATGGCACCAGGACCTGGAAGAAGCAAAGACGAGTTTTCCTTTAGAGCCTCTAGAGCAGCGGCTCCCAACCTTCCTAACGCCACGGCCTTTAATACAGCTCCTCATGTGTGGTGACCCCCCACCATAAAATCATTTTCGCTGCTACTTTATAACTGCAATTTTACCACTGTTATGAATTGTAATGTAAATATCTGTGTTTTCTGATGGTTAGGCAACCCTGCTAGTGGTTCTACAGAAGCGACCCTGCTAGTGGTCTTAGGCCCTACAGAAGCGGTTCTCAGCCGGTTCGTCACAACCCACAGGTTGAGAACCACTAGCAGGGTCGCCTAAGACCATTGGAAAACACAGATATTTACATTACGATTCATAACAGTAGCAACATTACAGTTATGAAGTAGCAACAAAAATAATTTTATGGTTGGGGGTCACCACAACATGAAGAACTGTTTTAAAGGGTTGCAGCATTAGAAAGGTTGAGAACCACCACTCTAAAGGGAGTGTGGCCCTTCTGACACCTTCTTTTTGGGCATCTGATCTCCAGAAAAATTTCTGTTGCATTAGGACACTGTTTGTCCTACTGTTTATGGCAGCCTTGGAAAACTAATACATCAGGCGAGAGCATTACTAAGATTTTTGGCTGAGAATAGTTTCTCTGTGGTATATTTTACTAAGACAAAAAGCAGCAAAATACTCCCAATTCTTGTGGGTTGATATGGAAAGTTTAAAAACACTTTCCTGGGGTTACATTAAAAAAAGATATAGATAGGAGGCTGAGGTTTACACTTATTACCTGGGCAAGTAGAAATCAAATGAAGTTAGGAATGTGATAGTTGATTTTCTAACTTTTAAAATGGAATTCCCAAAGTTGTATTTTCACTTTTTTTTTTCAATGAGCAAAATTTTATTTTTTTCAATGTCCAATTTGAATGCAAAAATATTGCTTAAATATGCAGACTAAAAATTAGTTGATAAAATTTTGGTGATGTTTAAATATTAATATATAGGTGGGTTACATTACTAAGAATTATTTAGATGAGTATAGTGATAGAAAATTTTGTAGCTCTTGAAAGTTTGTCCTAAGGTAAGACAGGCAAGAATTTATAGCTGAAACAGCATATGTAGTAGGTTATAGAGTAAGTAATTGTAGTAGGGTGGTAAATATAACAATGTTATTCAAACCTTCAAGAAAAATAGTAGCTCTTCTAGTCTTTTAGATTGTAAACTGTAACATCAGCTCAGAGAAATGCATAAAATATAGATACAACTTAAAAAATTATCTGCACTAATAAAAGAGAACGATGCAAATTGATCATATCTTCGTGACATCCACCAGCCAATTATGAGTGAGTATGCTAACTAACTCAACAAAAATGGTGGGTTAATTTGCATATGCAGGTGCTGAACAGCTGGAGGCAGGGTAGACACCATGGTAACACAGGCGTTCTGCAGTGCCCCAGCAGCTCCAGGCCTCTGGGCAGCGTGGGAAGGTGGAAAGGCAGCTCTGGGCCAGAGCAAAGGCAGTGCCGGCAGCCAGAGGAAGGAAGGCCCATTCTTGCATGAATCTTTGTGCATTAGGTTTTTAGTTTTTTGTTTTTTTTAAAATATATTTTATTGATTTTTTACAGAGAGGAAGGGAGAGAGATAGAGATCTAGAAATGTTGATGAGAGAGAAACATCGACCAGCTGCCTCTTGCACACCCCCCACCGGGGATGTGCCCACAACCAATGTACATGCCCTTGACCAGAATCGAACCTGGAACCTTTCAGTCCGCAGACTGACACTCTACCACTGAGCCAAACCGGTTTTGGCTGGGCTTCTAGTTTTAAGGTAAAATTCTTTGTAACTAACTCTTCAGTCAAGAATAGAATATTACCAACACCAAAGATTCCCTGATGGCCTTTCTCAACTACAGTTTCCTAAGTATTCATCCCTAAATATCTTGAGTTTAGCTTTGCTTGTTTTTAATTTTGTATAAGTTAAATCATATATAGTGCTTTGTCTATATAAAATCTTATTGTCAATACTAGAGGTTCGGTGCACAAAATTGCATGGAGGGGAGATTCCATCAACTCAACCTGCACCCTCACCAATTGGGGACTCCTTGTGGGATGTCTGACTGCCATTTTAGGCCTGATCCCAGGGATTGGGGCCTAAACCAGCAGTCAGACATCCCTCTCACACAATCTGAGACCACTGGCTTCTAACTGCTTATCTTTCTGCCTGCCTGATGCCCCTAACTGCTTCTGCCTGCCAGCCTGATCACCCTAACTGCCCTCTCTTGCAGGCCTGATGTTGCCCCCTCTGCTGGCCAATTTGGTTCTATGCTAGCATCAAAAACTTCACCTCCTAGGCAGCCATTGGCTCCCCACACCACCCTGATTTGGTTCTCATTGGTCAGTCAGTATGCCAGTCAGCGTCAGAACCTCCACTTCCTAGACAGCCATTGGTTCCCCATGGCACCCACCTTTGGTTCTGATTGGTCGGTTCCAATATCAGTCACCATCAAAAGCTAAGCCTCCTAGGCAGCCATTGGCTCCCCACAGCGCCCATCTTTGTTTCTCATCAGTCAGTTCCTATGCCAGTCAGTGTTGGAATCTCTGCCTCCTAGGCAGCCATTGGTTCCCCTCAGCATCCATCTTTGGTTCTGATTGGTTGGTTCCTATGCCAGTCAGCATCTCCAGGCCTATCTCTGGGTCTGGTCAAAGAGGCAGGGCTTACCAGGAGCCCCCAGTGGCCAAGAGAGAAAGAAAATCCTGGCTGTTGGAGAAAATCAGAAAGAAAGAGGGAGAGAAAGAGAGAGGTAAGTACACTGATCAACAGCTTCCACTGAAGCTGCACATCAGACCCTGACTCACTTTTGGGTCTCAGACACCTGAGCAGTCAGTGCTGGGTCATCAGCGCTGACTTCTGGATGGTCTGTGATTGGTTGCAGGCTTAGCCCCTTCCCAAGCTTCAGGCTTTAGGTTTTGGAAGCACCTCTCTCCCCCAATACCCACTCCTCTAATTGCAGGCTTGGCCTTTTGGATGGTGGCTGGGAGTGATCTGGGTTCCAAGGAGGTTCTCAGGACTCAGGTATGTATGCAAATTAGCCATGATCTTGTTGGGTTAATTTGCATACTCACTCTGATTGGCTGTGGGCATAGGGGAGGTACAGTCAATTTACATGTTTCTCTATTATTAGGTAAGCAGGTAAGATTATGTTTGTTTGATTTATCCATGTTTCTTGGGATTGTAGCTCACTCATTTCATTGCAAAGAAGTATGCCATCTCAAGAATGTATACAGTTTATGTATTGCTTGACATTTGGTTATTTCCAGTGTTGGGCTTTTACAAATAATGCTGCTGCAGACATTCCTGTACATTTTTCGTGGTGCCTGAATGCATACAGACATTTCTGGGTGTGTGTATCTTTAACTTTGTTTGATAATTGCCAATTTTATTTTCAAATTGATTATACTAATTTGAAATCTGTGGAAGACTTTCTGTGATTTCACATTCTTGCTAAAACGTGGTATTATCAATCTTTTCTATTTTATCCATTTCTGGTGGAGGTGTAGTCATATCTCCTTGTGGTAATTTTTATTCCTGCTATTTTAATGAGGCTGAGTACCTTTTTATATGCTAACTGGCCAGTTAGATTTTCTTTGTTGTGTGAATTGCCCATTAAAAAATTGATTTGTAGTAGATGTTTTACACATTTTGCCTACTAGTCCTTTGTTAATTTTTTTGTGTTGCAAAAATATTCTCCACTCCATGGTTTATACTTATTTTACTTAATGGTGTATTTTGGTGACTAGAAGTTTTAATTTTAATGTAGTCTAACTTATTGTTCTTTTCCATTATAATCAGTGACTTTCTGTGCAACTTAAAACTATTTTTCTTAAATAAATGAAAAGATATTCTCCAACATTTTCTTCTAACCTAGAGATACATAAGAGAAATATAAAAGCTAATGTATATCTTAAAAATTTCCACATTTTAAAATTATTATTTTGTTTTTGCTGCTAATCCTCACCTGAAAATATTTTTCCATTGGTTTATAGAGAGAGTAGAAGGAAGTGGGAGAGACACAAAGAGAGAAACATCACTGTGAGAGAGACATGTTGATTGGTTACTTCCTGCCCAGGCCCTGACCAGGACTGAGGTTGAGCCTGCAACTGAAGTACATGCCCTGACCAGAATAAAACTGAGGAACTTCAGTCTGCAGGTCAAAGCTCTATCCACTGAGTCAAGCTGGTTAGGGCAAAATTTTACACATTTAAAAAATAAAAGGCATCTAATTTTAATTATTTATTTTATTTTACCCAACATATTCTAAATATCAAAATTCATCTGTAATTAATATAAAAATTCAGTGAGATATTTTCACACATTAAAAATCATACTAAGTCTTCAAACTCTGGTATGTATTTTGTAGATGTAGCATATATCAACTCAAATAGTCAATTTCAAAATTTTCAGTGTTTAATAGTTACATGTGGCTAGTGGTTACCATATTGGGCAGCAATAAACATTTTATTTTGCCCCCTGAACTTTATATTTATGTATGGAGCAAGGATTGTTTCATTTCTTCCCCATATGGTAATCTAATTGTTCTAGCTATATAAGTTGAAAAGAATATTTTCCCTACTGCTTTGCAGTGTCATCTTTGTCATAAATCAAATGTTCATACATGAGTAGATCTGCTTCTATGCTTAAGAAATATTTATTTTATACAGATAATTTTTCTCATGAACTCCATGGATGCTGGTGGGGGTAAAAAGGAACAAACTATAACTTTCGAGTCAATTGAATCTGAGTGTCTTCAGGTTTAAATACTACCTTTAGGAACCTCACTTTTTTGGTACCTGTTAGGTGATTGTCTTAGATTTCTTTCTATCCTCTTGGTTTTCCCCAAAAGCGTATGTGGCTATATGGGACATGATCTTGCAGTGCCAATAGGTCCTCTGCTTCCCTTTGTGCTTCTTTGTTCTCTACTGCACTAAATCCATCATGGTAGAGTTCTTGGTCTCTTGGGCTGAGGTCTGCTGATGTTTGGCAGACACCGTTGCATTTTATTTTCTTGTATTAGTCAGAGCCTAAGCTGCAGGCATTTCTTAGTTTGAGACATGCTCTCCTCCCTCCCAAAGCCCATGACTATCCAGGTCACAACCTCTGGAGGAGTCATTTTGCCCATAACCAGTGTGGTTCCATGAGAGCACTACAGGTCCTCAGGTCATGTCTTTCCCATGGGCTTGCAGTAATTTTGAGGGCCTGTTTTATCACCTAGCAGCCAAGGGAGGCTAAGGAGTGTTCACTCCAGCTCCTCTATATCTGCTTATGCAGATCACTTATATTGTGTCAATGCAGCACCTCCTGCATTGATGTGGGGCCATCGTCGGCTCATCTGAGATTTCCAAATGGGGCATATTGCACAAGATACCTTAATGCCTATCATATACTTTCTCCTTGAAATTTGATAGCAGGTGTACTTGTTGATGCCTCCCTCTAAGACATATCTCTTGTAATTGCGCTTCATTTTATTGTGTTGTGCTTTTTACAAATTGACAGCAAGATGTTCCACCAGCAAATAGAATACAACTCACCTTTTTTTGCAATAGTCACTTATCTATGGTGGTCTTGAACAGACTGCGACATCTATGAGCTATGCTGGTTTTTCTGTCTTCCTTCTTTCTGCAGTCCACAGGTTTCAATGTGCAAGTTTTCCTACTTTCTGTGTGGTAGTGACAATCACTGTGTCACAGCCTGAGTTATTTCTATTCATGGCTCAGAGACAGAGATCTGGCCTTGCTATGTTAATGAGCTTAAATAATTCATAAAATGTTTCTCTTTCTCTTTCAATACATTTTCTCTTTCAAAATGTATAGCTTTCAAGACCGTTCTCATGTTAGCAATTTAAAAAATCGAATTTGACAGTCAAAGCTGAGCCTGACTTCATTGTTCTAGCTGATGTCAGCCATTTCTTGGCCAGTGAGTCATGGGACTGTATGATTTACAGGATATGAAAGTACATCTGAAAATATTTCCCAAAATATTATCTCCATTACACTATTAAAAAAGAAAAGAAGAAAAAAAAATCCCATATTTTCCACCTATGTGTGCCAGATGAGTAAAAATAAAAGCTAAGAGGAAGCCTGGAAACAGAATTGTGAATCTGTCATTTAAGTAAGGATACCTGCATGGGAATTTATTTCATACATTAAAGCAGCTGCAGAGTTTTAGAGTCCTAATGAAACAGAGAAATCACCTGTATAAATAGATCTGCTGAATTGATTGTGGCAGCGGTAAATATCAACTTATGCATAGGTATGAAATATCACATGGTCCTGTGATCTGCTAAGAAATCTTGCAATGTTAAATATAGTAACTTTAACATATCATGTTCGTTGTAAAACTTTAGAAAAATAGAGATAAAAGTAAAAAAATAAAACTTCCTACAAACCTTACCAGTAGAGATAGTCCTTATTTTTGTGAAGATCAAAGTAATGGCTGAGAGTGAGAACTAAAAGAAAAAAAGAGGCTTCCTCATGCAGAAAAGAGAGCTGTGGATAGGGGAAAATAAGGTATGAACAATTAGCCCGTCCATTGAAATTTGAAAATGTTTACCTAGGAAGTTTACAGGATGGATGGGACAGAGACTTTGGGGACAATTACCATTTGTAGGAAGGAGAGGACAAAGACTAGGAAAATGAAAATTTGAGAAGTTTTTCTTTTGACTTCTAGTTGCAGTAATGGAGAACCTGGTTCTTTGGAACAGCCCTCTCATTAAGGAATATTACAGAGGCTGCCCCTGCTCTCCAGTTCTATACAAATATTTAAAGACATCATGATGCTGTACTGTATATTTGAAATTGAATAGAGAGTAGATCTTAAAAGTTGTCATAACAAGAAAAAATTTGTATCTATGTATGGCAGCTGATGCCAACTAGGCTTAATGTGGTGGTCATTTTGCATTACATAATATGTACAAATATTAAATCATTATCTTATACAGTCTACAGAATATAATGTTATATGCCAATTACACCTCAATAAAAAACAAACAAAAAGACACCACAAATCTAGTAAGTATTGTGAAGAATTATGGAGCTAAGATTTGGGAGAAGATAGAAACCAGAGAGGCAAGTAAGGAATTTGTGACCACTTTTACCCTAAAGGCCTCTGATAATTCAGGAAGAGATGGATGAGAGGCTGCCATTTTGATAGTTTCCAAGAAATAGTTTAAAGTGTTGTTAAAAGTAGAATCTTCTTATATATGAAATTTCTTCTCTACTTGAAATGACCTCCATATTATCCCCTATATATGTCTGTACTTTTTCTTCCTTCTTTTAAGACTTTATTTTCTTTTTTTTTTTTTTTAATATATTTTATTGATTTTTCACAGAGAGGAAGAGAGAGGGATAGAGAGTTAGAAACATCGATGAGAGAATCATCGATCAGCTGCCTCTTGCACACCCCCTACTGGGGATGCGCCCGCAACCAAGGTACATGCCTTTTACCGGAATCGAACCTGGGACCTTTCAGTCCCCAGGCCGACGCTCTATCCACTGAGCCAAACCAGTCCCGGCAAGACTTTATTTTCTTAAGAGCATTTTAGGTTTCCAGCAAAACTGAGGGGAAGGTACATATTTTTCCCATAACCCCTGCTCCCAAACATGTGTCACTTGCCCCATTATTGACATCACTCACCAGAATGGTACATCCCCATCCCCCAAGAATGAATGTACACAGACTCATCATTATCACCCCAAGCCCACAGTTTACTTCAGGGTTTGTTGTTGATGCTGTCTATGGTTTTGAACAAATGTATAATGACATACACTGAGTGGCCAGATTATTATGATCTCTGAACGCATAATAATCTGGCCATTCAGTCTGTGTGTGTGTGTGTGTGTGTGTGTGTGTGTGTGTATTAGAGGCCCAGTGCATGAATTCATGCATGGGTGGGGTCCAGCCAGCCTGGCTAGGGGGAGGGGACATAGGCAGTTGGCCAGCATGCCTGCAGGTCGAACTCCTGGTCAAGGGGAAAATTTGCATATTAGCCTTTTATTATATAGGACTAGAGGTCCAGTGTACAAAATTTGTGCATGTGTGTGTGTGTGTGTGTGTCCTTCAGCCCAGCTTGCACCCTCTCCAATCTGAGACATTCCTCTCACAATCCAGGACTGCTGTATCCCAATCACTAGCCTGCCTGCCAGCCTGATCACCCCCTAACCATTCCCCTGCCAATCTGATTGACACATAACTGCTCGCCTGCTGGCCTGATTGCCCTTAACTGCCCTCCCTTGCCAGCCTAGTCACCCATAACTGCCCTTTCCTGTAGGCCTGGTTCCACCCCCCCCTCCCAACTACCCTCCCTGCAGGCCTTGTCCCTCCTAACTGCTCTCCCCTGTGGGCCATCTTGTGTCTACATGGGAGCAGCCATCTTGTGTGTTTAAGTGATGGTCAATTTGTATATTACCTCTTTATTATATAAGATATACACTGAGTATCCAGATTATTATGTGCTTAGACATCATAATAATCTGCCCACTCAGTGTATATCCATAATATTGTACAGAGTATTTAATTACCCTAAAAATCATCTGTGCTCTGATTATTCATCTATCTCCTCTCATGCAACTGCCCCAGTAACCATTGATTTTTTAAAATTTTCTTCTTACTTTTCCTTTATCAGAATTTTATGTAGTTGAAATCACAGTGTCACTTTTTCAGATTGGCTTCTTTCACTTAGTAATGTGTATTTAAGGCTCCTCTATGTATTTTCTTTATTTTTTTAATTCTTACCCGAGGATATTTTTCCACTGATTTTTAGACAGTGTTGAGGGGAGGGAGAGAGAAAGAGAGAGAAACATTGATTGGTTGCCTTCCATATGTTTCCCCTACCAGGGCTGGGGTAGAGTCTGCAACCAAGATACATGCTCTTGACTGGAATTGAACCTGGGATCTTTCAGTCCACAAGCCAACTTTCTATCCACTGAGCCAAACCTGTTGGGGCTCCTCCATGTATTTTCATATCTTGATAGTTCATCCCCCCCTCCACCCCAAGCACTGAATAATATTCCTTTGTCTTGATATATCAATGTTTATATATACATTTACCTACTTAAAGACCTATTGGCTACTTCCAAGTTTTGCAATAATGAAAAAAGTTTCTATAAACCTATACATGCTGGGTTTTGTGCTGACATAAGTTTTCAACTCCTTTGGGTAGACACCAAGGAGCAAGATTATTGGATTGTATAGTAAAAGTATGTTTAGTTTTGTAAGAAACCACCATACTATCTTCCAAAGTGGCTGTATCATTTTTCATTTCTACTAGCAATAAGAGTACCTATTGCTTCACATCCTAGCCCATATTTAGTATTGTCAGTGTTCTAGATTTTGGCCATTCTAATAGGCGTATAGAGATATCTCATTGCTGTTTTAATTTGTATTTCTCTGGCAACATATGTTGTGGAGCTCATTTGCTATCAGCATGTCTTCTTTGATGAGGTATCTATTAAGAGTTTTGGTCATTTTATTTTATTGCTTTTATTGGGGGTGACATTGGGTAATAAAGTTTTATAGGTGTCAGGTATACAATTCTATAATACTACTGTATTCTGTGTTTACCACCTCAAACCAAGTTTCCTTCTATCACCATTTATCCTCCCTTTTCCATATTATATTTCTCTCCACCCCCGATTCCAATCACCATACTGTTGTCTGTGCTTATTTTTTTCTGTGTTTAATCTCTTCACCTTTTTACCCAGCTCCCAACCCCTTCCACTCTGATAATTGTTAATCTGTTCTGTGCATCTTTGAATCTGTTTCTATTTTGGTAGTTTAAAATATGTTTCTTTTAAATTGATTTTTTAGAGGGAGAATGGGAAGGAGAGGGAGAGAGAAAGAAACATACATTGCTACTTCCCACATGCTCCCTACTGGGGATTGAACCAGAAACATGGGCATGTGATCTGACTGGAAATCAAACCAATGACTTCTTGGTATATGGGATGATGCTCCCAACTGAGCCATACCAGTCAGAGCATAATGTTAGTTATTTTGTTCACTATATTACATTTATAAGTAAAATCATATGATACTTGGCACTTATCTTTTTCTGACTGGCTTATTTCACTTAGCATAATACACTCCAGGACCATCCATGCTGTCAGATAAGGTAAGATTTCCTCTTTTATATGGCCAACTAATATTGCTCATCAGTAGTTGATTAGATAAAAAAGCTGTAGTACATTTACACATTGGTTCATTTTTTAATCATGTTTTTTGTTTCTCTATTGTTGAGCTTTAAGAGTTCTTTGTGTTTTTTGGATAACAGTCCTTTATTAGATGTGTCTTTTGAAAATCTTTCTCCAAGTCTGTGACTTGCTTTTTAATTCTTTTGATATTCTCTTTTGAAAAGCAGAAGTTTTTATTTTAATGAAGCCAAGCTTATCAATTATTTTTTTTCATGGATCATTTATTTTATATTGTATATTTAAAAAGCATCAACATAGTCAAGGTCATCTAGGTTTTTCACTATGTTTTCTTCTAGGAGTTTTATTTTTATTTTTTTTAAACATATTTTATTGATATTTTACAGAGAGGAGGAAGGGAGAGAGATAGAGAGCTAGAAATGTCGATGAGAGAGAAACATCGACCAGCTGCCTCTTGCACACCCCCTACCGGGGATGTGCCCGCAACCAATGTACATGCCCTTGACCGGAATCGAACCCGGGACCTTTCAGTCCGCAGACCAATGCTCTACCACTGAGCCAAACCGGTTTCGGCTCTTCTAGGAGTTTTATAGTTTTGTGTTTTACATTTAGGTCTCTGATCCATTTTGAGTTAATTTTTGAGAAGGGTATACTTTCTAGTTTTCATACTCTTATTCATATTTTCTTCACATTTTGTCTGTTTGAAACTCTCTTTGCCATTTTGATTTACCGTAGATCTTTCTCTTCCATAAAGACTTTTCTTACAATTCTGGCATAGAGTTATTTTTTTTTCTTTTGAAACTTCTTAGTGTTTATCTCTAGCACACTTGTGCCATGTGTTTTTATTCCTAAAAGTTATTTTTGTATAATTATATATATTTTGCAATAAGTAGATAGTATGATATTGATCCTAGTAGGTAGGTTAATCAATTTGAGTATATGTGTTTACACCATTCCCTGAAATGGTGACAGATACTCCTTTTTGCTAGGTTAGCTGACTTTCTTCACTTCCAAACTATTCTAACAGTTGATATTGCCTTTGGAAACTTAATTTCAACAAGAAAGTAAGAGAAGAGAAAATCATAACAAGCTGAGTATTTGTTGAGTGACTGTAACAAGGAAAATATTTTGCTAGGTGGTGTTAGGGCAAACAAAAATGTGGTGTCTGTCCTCAGTGACTCAGAATCTAGGAGAGCACAGAGTTTACCAAGAATGAAAATTTGTTTTCAGTTGTTGCAGCAAGTCAACAATGTTGGTTGGCATTGTGCATAATTAAAAGAAAAACGTATGGGTGCTTGTTCCAAAGGCTTGGTATTGCTCCAACTCTGCATGCAAATGTGAGTAGAATTGGAAATATGAGCAAGTTAGTTTTTATGTATCTTGCTTTGTGGGTTACTTCTAAAATAATTACTACTACAAAATAAGTAATACAAATTATATTTTATATATAGTTTTGAATTTATAAGTAATACAAATTATAATTTATATATAGTTTCTCTTTTATTGGTATAGTGGTCTCTTTTAGGTTTAAGGACTTTGCATCATCAAATTTAGTGCAGTGATTATTTTCTATTATAAAAATATTTAGTACAAATTTTAAGAAATAAAAAGATCATACATATTTTAAGAAATAAAAAAACCTATATGAATTTTTCAAATGTAGTGTCTTCTTAAGGCAAAAAAATGTAGATTGACTGCTCTGGATTTGTTAATTGAGAAAAGTGTGACATCAGATGGTTTCACTTGATGATTGCTTCAGGGAACACCTATTATTAGGTTCTTTGGAATGGGAAGATGGAAATGAGGAAATGAAAGGAAAGGTTGAGGGAACTGCATGAATGAATAGGATACTAAGAACTCATGCAAATGATTTCATTCTTAACCTAAATTTAAAACAAGAGATACTTGCTATTTTTAAGGAAATAAAAACTGACAATTTTCTAGAACAGGACAAAACCACTAGAATATTACCACCTGAAGAGATCTTGTTAGATAGCCTTTTGATTAGTATGGAGTGGTAGAATAAAGAACCACCAGTTTAGTTGGCTTTAATGTAGAGCTTTTACCCATTGATCAAGCTGAATATTTTATATATTCTATCTAAGAAAGTAAAGCAATAATGACAACAGCATCATTATGTTGAAATTAGGAATACAAGAAAGTAAAATGAGAAACAAGATTTGAGTACTGTTTTTAGATGAAAAGAAAAAAATGACATAATTTCACATGTTATTATAATATTTTATTCTGGGAAATGTATACCATTTCTGATTTCTAATTCATATCCTTATTTTGGGAATGAGCTAGTATAATACTGTTAAAAACAAAATTCAAAAATCATAAATTTTGAAGATCGTATTGGCCTTATTCAATGATTCATGGATTGGGCAGCATTTCATCTAGCAAATAAAAAGAGCTCTGAAGAGCTGTGTGAAGTGAAAGACTTTTATAGGCAAGAGAGGGCAGGACAAAGAAGTTATACAAACAAACAACTGATTATTTGTGGCAAGGTCACCTTTCTTTAGGGTATATCAGGGGTCTGTCTGGCAGATTACTTCACTAGTGCTGACCAGGTATTTCCAGATGGATTGGTTTAAAGGTCCCTGCTTGGGGCAGGCTGAAACTGTAATTAAGTTAGATATAAGTCTCAGTTATGTGACATGGGGCTTGGAACAAGTGACTCCATTTTTAACCTACTGTCTCCTTTTTAAACAACTCTCTTAACCATAGGTCAGCTATAATTCATTATATTGTATGCTCTGTTTTTTTTTTGTTTTTTTTTTGTTTTTTGTTTTTATGAGAATAATTTCTCTTTTGCTCACTCTTGAGTCTCCAGTACCAAGTGGAATGCTTGGCATATAAGAGGTTCATACTCATAATTTGTTGTTCATAATAAATACATAACTATCAACAAGTGAATCCAAAAACCAATGAAATTAAAAAAAAACTGATGAACAATATTAACTATTGAATATAATAGAATCAGAGGTATGGAAGGGGAGTGAACTGAAGATTGTTGAGGAAAAGGGGAGAGGGGTTTGTGGGAAGAGACTGAACATAAACTGTGCACCTCTGGATGAGGACAATGGGGGGTGGGGAAAGGGCAAAGGGTGGGGTGAGAACCTGGTGGAGGAGAGCAACGGAGGGAGGGGGGAAGAGAAACATTAATAATAATATGAACAATAAAGTTTTATTAAAAAAGAGATTCATACTCAATATTTTTAAAAGAATAAATGTTAGCTATACAATATATGATTTGGCTTAAAGCAAGGAATTAGGCTAAAGAATTTTCCAAGACTTTAAAAAATTGTCATGAAACTAATGCAAAAGACTTACACATTTTAGTCATGGGAACATATAGATATCTCTCAGTGTGTATTTAATTTTAATTTATCCACAAACTCAGTAGGCTATGAATTTTTATTTTCTTGATTTTTATATCCATATCAGAAAAGTAGCAGCCCATTTGAATTGGCAAAAAAGAGAGCACTGGAAGACATTTAATAGCCATTCTGCTCCTGATTTGTTTATAAACAGGCCTTAATGTTTTCACCCTTATTTAGCCAAATCTTCCCAGGTAGATAAATATTGATTGTGATAATCTGGTCATGATGGTCTTTACTTGACAACTTAATTGTGGGTAGGAGTTGTAATTTTGGACCATGATACCAGAGAGCTCTCATAGGAAGCTTTTGGGAAAATTTTTCTTTTAAAATGGGACCAGAGACATGCAAGATTGGGAATTATATCTCTGCTCAATGTTGTCTACCTGTGATAAGGTATCTGATAAGGGCCCTATTGAACCTGCAAAGGAAAATGCAAAAGAATTGCAGAGACATTGAACTGGATCTCTGATTCTCATTTATTAGATCTTGAGATTGATTACCCCTAGATTTTTCAATGGGTGAGATTATGTGTCCTTTAAGTCACCTTTAACTGGGTCTTATTGCTTGCAATTGAAAACATCCTTAGGAAGGCAAATGAGAGCAGAAGGAAGAGAATTATAGACTTAGAATGGGCCTTAGCCCACCCCTTTTCCTTACTATAAGCATTTGCATACAATTGACAATATGATAGTGAGGTAGAAGTCAGGAACATGAATAAAAAAGTATAATTACTAGTGAAGAATTATATTTTGGAGCCATTTAGAATAAAGGTAAATATTCATATACAACTCAGTGGAGCCAGAAGGCATCTTCTTTACAAAAAAAAAAAAAAATCTAAGTCAGTAAAGGAAAAATTATTTTCCATCTAATTTGGTTGAGAAGCCTAGGAATAGCTCTTGAAAGAATTTCATTCTAGATGATAAAAATAAAAATAACTTCCTTTTTAAAGCCACACACTTTAGAATGAATTCTTTTCTGAGGTTTTTAGATACCCAAGAATTAATTATAGTACATGCTTTCTTTAATGGAATCAAAATATAAAAGGAAGGTATAAGAAATCAACTACTTGGAAGAGAACCAATTGGAGGTATAGGTAAATGAAGGTGCTCACTGTCTGTCACAACCATATCAAAATTACAACTAAAATACAGGACAACCATTATCCAGAACTGCCTGAAAGCTGACTGAATGGAAGTCCTACAATTAGAGAAACAAAGAAGAAAGCACATTGAGACTTGAAGGAGGGAAAAAGGTAAGGAATGGGCTGGTCTGACATCCATGTGTAGCATTTTTTTTTAATTGGGAGGGATATCTCCAAGGCCTCCCACAAGAAGCAGGGGTCCCAGCCCCACACCAGCTTCTGGATAATCCTTTAAACAAAAAATCAGGAAAGAAACAACAATCCTAAATGACTCACTAGATCAGATGGACATAATTGACATCTTCAGAACATTTCACCCCAAGGCTACAGCATATACATTCTTCTCAAGTGCATATGAGACATTTTCAAAGATAGACCACATATTAGAACACAGGCAATCTCTTCAAATTCAAGAAGATATAAATCATAACAAACATCCTCTAAGATCACAATGATAAAAAAACTAGAAATCAACTACAATAAAACAATGAAAAAAAATCAAACACTTGGAGGCTAAATAGCATACTATTAAACCATGATTGGGTTACCAGAGAAATCAAAGAAGAAATAAAAAGCATCCTGGAAACAAATGACAATGAAAACACCACAATCCAAAATCTATGAGACACAATGAAAGCAGTCCTGAGATAATATAAAAAAAAGAGTTATTCAACATCCTATGGCTTTCATTTTTTTGTGAAATCAGTAAAAATATTAAGTATCTTTATTTCCTAGACATTTTCCCAGAAATGCAAATGTTCTTTAAAATATAGACCATATACACATTTAATGAAAATTTCTTTCTGATGAAATATGCATTTTCAGATTTCCTTTGCATTTCAAAAGCAGGTTCATAGTTCAAAGAGAATGTAATTATCAGGCTTACCATGATTTTTTTAAATGATGTTTAGGTTGAAACTTAGAAAAAAACTTTTTAACTTAATAAATATTGTATTATATTTTAACAAAAAGAAATTATCAATTAATTATTTTGTTACTTAAATACTTGAATTAGAGAGAAAGAGTTGGGTTTATCTAAAGCAGATAGCTTCTTTTACCGGAATCTAGGAAAACTCTAAAAGATAAACCATAGCTGTCTGGATGTACTTCAATTGTGGAAATTTGATTAGTCCAATTCATGGAGGATCTTTGAACCCTGATAGCAGGATTTGCTTCTAGATAGATTAGGGGACATTGTCTCTGCTATTGCTGTAGGTGGTTGGGGGTTGTAAATGAGTGGAATTACTTTTAACCATTTGTTTGGAAAATTTAAAAGAGGAGTAAGGACTAGCATGGAGATTTCCAGTCTAGTCCTTTGATCCCACAGAAGGATTTTTCAAACTCTTTCCCTATGTGCCTATCAACTCATCTTTCACTGGCTGATGTTCTTAGCACTCAATGAGGTGAGCAGGAGCACGTGGTTCACATGGCCTACGTGATGGCCTTGGTCTGTCCTGACTACTTCCAGGAATGTTGGGGGGAAAGTGAAAGTTGAAAGGGAGGGCCTAAAATAATTAGTGGAACTCTAAATCCTAGCTTCAGATTCAGAAGTAGGTGCTTTCAGCATGGATCTTACATAAAAACTAGAATAGGTCATTCTCATTCCCTGGGAGAGAAAGGTGCTTTTCATGATCTCATAAGATTATTTTCTCATTCGGAATTTGGAAAAAAATATTTTACATGTTTTTAACAATCAAACCTTATTCTTTAGAGAAAATTATGGATCATCCCACCAAGGAAGTTCAACTCTTTCTGTGATAACAAAGTTGCCTCCAGCATGGATGCCGACAATTTAAAAAAACCTCTCACATTGATCTGAGCAGAGAGTTCTGTGAACTTTTTAGGTATATCTGAAACAACTTGGCATTTTTAACAGACTCTCCTTACCTATGGTGGAAGGATCAGGTGTGTTAAAAGGCCATCCAGGTATGCATAGAGGCTTAGGGGAACATTACATTCCAAACTACTGCTGTTTTCTCTCCATTCATTCTATTCTGGTCTAATCTTCCAGCTCACACCTGGATGCTGCCGCTGTGCCTGGTGCTGAGGCCTAACCTAGACTGCCTGTCATGGTCTCTTGATAAACCTTGGTCTACACTCTGGTCCTCTGGCCATCATACTTCACTTGAAGGCTGGCCTAGACCTCCAGACTCTAGCTCAGATCAGCAACCAAGTTACTTGAAAAATCAACTATTACGGTAATTGGAAAACAACCATCTTCATTTTTGAAATGAAAAAAAAAAAAACCCCACTTTATTCTTTCAAGAAAGATGTCTACCAAGGTATTAATATTATACTAATATAGGTATAATCAGCTCCATGTCCTGTGCTGTCTTCTATCATGACTGGAAGAGAAATTACTAAATTTATTATCTTTGCGCTATTTAGCAAAACGTATTATTGTAAAGCATCCCCCCGCCCCCCGCCCCCCGCCCCAATTACAAGATATGTTCTTCTTGCAAGAAAGAGGTTATCTATGGAAGGAACATACTTAAAAACTTCACTGTTGTGGCCTCATATCTGAAAGACTTTCTCTGTACCAGGAAGATATATAAAAAAATATCTTGAGAGTGAAAATAATTTTTCTTAAAAGACAACCTGTTTGTTTGTTTATTTAAATTCTTACCCAAGGATGTGTCTTTATAGATTTTTGAGAGAGAGAAAAGGGGGAGGAGAGGAAGAGAGATTAGATAGATAAGTAAATAGATAGAGAGATAAACATCCATTGGTTGTCTCCCAGAGGTGTCCTGACTGAGGACTGGCTAGGGTACAGTATGTTTACTTTTATTAGTAAAGTTGTAAATGAGAGTGGTTAATGCTCCATAATTTTATTCAGTAACTAGAGGCCCAGGATGGTGGTGGTGGTGTATGTGTCCCTCAGCCCATCTTGCACCCTCTCCAATCTGGGATTCCTCAAGGGATGTCCGACTGCCCGTTTACCCCAATCCCAGTGGGATCAGGCCTAAATGGGCAGTTGGACATCATTTTCACAATCCAGGACTGTTGGCTCCCTACTGCTCGCCTGCCTGCCTGATTACCCCCTACCCACTCCCCTGCAAGCCTGATTGATGCCTAACTGCTCCCCTGCTGGTCTGATTGCCACTAATTACCCTCCCCTGCCAGCTTGGTCACCCCTAACTGCCCTCCCTTGCCAGCCTGGTTGCCCCTAATTACTATCCCCTGCTGGCCTGGTTGCCCCCAACTGTCCTCCCCTGAAGGCCTGGTACCCCCAACTGCCCTCCCCTGCAGTGCTGGTCCCCCCAAAATGCCCTCCCCTAAAGGCCTGGTTACCCCTAACTGCCCTCCCCTGCAGTCCTGGGTCTCTCCCAACTGTCCTCCCCTGCTGTCTTGATTGCCCACCACTTCCCTCCCCTGCTGGCCTGATCACCCACAACTGCTCTGACTGCTGGCATCTTGTGGTGGCCATTTTGTGTCCACAAGGGGGCTGCCATCTTTGACCACATAGGGGCAACCAGCTTGTGTGTTGGAGTGACAGTCAATTTGCATATTACTTTTTTATTAGATAGGATAATGACTGAGAAATGTGAGAAATTTATCAATCTGGAACATAGAACCAGGATACTTACCTTATCCTGTGATTTTTATTGTATACTAAATAAGGAAAAAGCAGACACTGGCAACTGTTTCAGCATGTTATTAAATTCTTTCCCTGGATCAATGGCAGAGGTACTCAAGGTGGCATTTAAATTAATTTGGCTTTCTTCAAGTTTAAGGTAGACAATGTATTTTGTTTACTAGACAACAAACCATATTTAAATGAGATTTTAAAAGGTTTACTTTTCTGCCTGATGAATTTAATGAAACTTTGCACATATATCATTTCTAATTCAGAGTTCAGAATACATAAAGTGATAATAAGAGTTGTCACATAAATAAAGATAAAAGGAAATTTAATTGAATGTGTCTCATGCTTTGTGTATAGACAACTTATCTTGATGATTTTCTCTTTTCAAAGTGGATTGCTCAAATTAAGCCATATTCTGTTCTTACATAGGCATTTGCTTTGTTTTCTTCCTTTAGAGGTATTTTGTTTCCAGGTTAGGGTTTGTTATGTAGTCTATTTTTTTTTAGATGGCAAAATTCATTTTAGATACATAGATCTAAATACATTTATATACTATTAATCTGTCTGTTTCTGAAAAAAAAAAGTTCCCTTGAGGTATTGAGCCAAAGCATTTAGTTATACTAATTAATGTTAAAATTGTCATAGTCACCCACCAAGCACATTGTTGGACTGGTAGCTACCACATGGATGAATGTTACTACAGTATATGAAGAAGGGGGATTATACCTTGATGTCCAGGTACCTGACATTGAGGAAAACATCCTCACTGAAGCCTGAAAAGCTGTTGTACCCTAAAATGTGAGGCTGCTTGTTTTATTTCTCTCAGACCCTGCGTGCCCTTTTTACAATGCCTATGTTATAGCATGCTACTGTACAGGCCCAGGAAACTGTGTTTTGATAAATCAGTGTATTAAATACTTGGCTATAATTGGGTTTCTCGTAGAAAGTATATATATGGATTTTGATTTCTTATCTATGCCACTACCCAATATCTTTTTATTGTAGCATTTAAGCCATTTACCTTTATAGTAATTATTGACAGGTACATATTTCTTGGCATTTTATTTTTTTTAACCCTGTTCCTCTGACTTTTCATTCTCCTCTCTCTCTTTCCTCCTCCTCCTCCTCCTCCTCCTCCTCCTCCTCCTCCTCCTCCTCCTCCTCCTTCTCTTCTTTCTTCTTCTTCTTCTTCTTCTTCTTCTTCTTCTTCTTCTTCTTCTTCTTCTTCTTCTTCTTCTTCTTCTTTTTCTTCTTCTTCTTCTTCTTCTTCTTCTTCTTCTTCTTCTTCTTCTTCTTCTTCTTCTTCTTCTTCTTCTTCTTCTCCTCCTCCTCCTCCTCCTCCTCCTCCTCCCTCCTCCTCCTTTTCTCCTCCTCCTCCTCCTCCTCCTCCTCCTCTTCCTCCTCCTCCTTCTCCTCCTCCTCCTCCTCCTCCTCCTCCTCTTCCTCCTCCTCCTTCTCCTCCTCCTTCTCCTTTTCCTCCTCCTCCTCCTTCTCCTCCTCCTCCTCCTCCTCCTCCTCCTCCTCCTCCTCTTCCTCCTCCTCCTTCTCCTCCTCCTTCTCCTTTTCCTCCTCCTCCTCCTCCTCCTCTTCCTCCTCCTCCTTCTCCTCCTCCTCCTCCTCCTCCTCCTCCTCCTCCTCCTCCTCCTCCTCCTCCTCCTCCTCCTTCTCCTCCTCTTTCTTCTTCTTCTTCTTCTTCTTCTTCTTCTTCTTCTTCTTCTTCTTCTTCTTCTTCTTCTTCTCCTCCTCCTCCTCCTCCTCCTCCTCCTCCTCCTCCTCCTCCTCCTCCTCCTCCTTCTTTTCTGTAGGCCCTTTAACTTTTCTTATAATATGGGTTTGATGGTAAACAAATCCCTTTAGCTTTTTATTGTCTGGAATTTTTTTTTATTTCTTCCTCAATTTTAAATGATATCCTTGCTGGGTAAAGTATTGTTGGTTGTAGGTCCTTGATTTTCATCCTTTGAATATTTCATGCCTTCTAGCCTGAAATGTTTCTGTTGAGAAATCAGCTCATAGTCTATGGAAACACCCTTATATTTAATTAACTGCTTTTATTTCGCTGCTTTTAAGATTTTCTCTTCGTTCTTAACCTTTGGCACTTTAATTATGATGTGTTTTGACATCAGCCTCTTTGAGTTCATCTTGTTGGGATTCCCTGCACTACCTGGACTTGTGTGTACACTTCCTTGCCAGACTAGGGAAACATTCTCCCATGAGGGGGAAGTACCAATCAGGTTCACAAGAAAGTCTAGGTAATGGCCCCATCCCAAAGCCAGTCACTGACACCCCCTAAATCTACCCAGACTTCATCTTAGTCTATGCAGCTGACTTTTCAACAGGATCTACACTCCACAGGATGGGTTGAGAGGGAAACCAGAGTGTGGGGTATTTGATTTCCCCCAGGTTGATGCTACTCAGAGGGGAGTGCCCCAACTAAGAATTATGTCTCCTCCATTATCAATGAATGACTTAGTTCTGGATCCTGAAGCCTGTTCCCTAGTCTCTTCCCCAGAACCTCAAATCTCAGACTCTCCCCAGGCAACTCTAGTCAGAACTTCCTTTTCCCACCAGAGCCCAGGGCAAGAGGCTACAGAAGAGTTTTTGTGCATTGGCCCTTTAAGAGAGCTTCTGTGTCTCCTACAAGTTCTGTCTCTCCTTGGAGGGCAAAAATAGTGCTGTGTTAATGGACATCTCTTCCCAACTCTGGTGGCCTGGGATAAGGGAGGATGGCATGGGTTTAGTCCCAGCACTTCTCAGGGGGAGCCCCCCACAACTGAGTTATTCCTTCAGAATTTCAACCACTGCCCATGGGAGTGAGACCAGTCTTTTTCATGTCTCCACCCTTCTTACCAGTATCAATGTGGCTTCTTCTATAAATTCTTGGTTATAAGACTCCTGTTCTTCTAGTCTTTAATTGGTTTTTCAGAACGATTGCTCTTTAATTGTATTTCCATTTTGGTCCTGGGAGGAGTTGAGTATAAGATCCATTTACTCTGCAGCCATCTTGAAAGTTCAATGTGACTTAAATATGTGGAAATGATGCAGGATTTTTTTTTTCCCTCACAGAAGAGAAGAAAGACATTAAATGGTGTTGATTAAAAGGAAATCAAAGGGCAGAAGGAAAGAAGACAGGATGATCTGCTGAATCAGAGAAACACTGGAGTCTTCTATTTCTCTTAACCTTCTAGTCACATGAGTCAGTAAATTCTCTTTATTGTTTAAGCCGGTTTTAATTGGTTTAGCCTTACCTTCAAAATGAGGAGTCTAGGCTGATAAAGAATACTAGTTTGAGGAGGATCTGAGAAATAAATGCTGTTAAACATTTTGATTGTCCAATTTCAATTTTAAAGTACAAAATATAATTTTGCATGATATTCTCAACAATACACTGAATGAAACCTAAAAACATAGAACAGGGTAATAAAATCTAGCCTAATGGTCTTTTAGTTCAATTTAAAAGGCAAAAATAAATAGCTTGCCAGATGGAAGAGCATAACAGTTATCATTAAAAGGGTAATTCATTGTCATTTACCCAGATGGAATTTTCTATTATTTACAAAGTCTTATTTTGAAAATATTTCTTTAGAGTAAATTCTTTTACATGTACCCAGTCTTTTAGAAACCAGAAACTATCTTTATTTAGAAAGTTTTATAGGACTGATTTTCAAATAGATTCCCAATATGAAATGACTCAGAATGATGAAAATCATTGAGAACTCAGACTATCAGATCTATGTATACTTACTAAATGTTAAACAGGGCAGGTAAATAAAGGAAAAAGAAAGCTTATCAATCAAGGAATAGACAGAAACAGTGAATTTAGTAGATTCCTAAAATTAAATGCTCAGCAGCAGGTGTAGGAGAATCACTTTTGTTTTATTTATTCAGTATTTGTTAATAAGTATCCATTCTGTGATAGTCTATACTCAGTGCTTCATTGAATCTAAAAGTTCTACTTCACATTACAACTCAACATCACTATCAATGAAGCCTTCCCTTATTGGTAGAGATCCCCTCTCTGATCCATTGCATTTATAAGGGAATTGATTCATTTGATTTTGTTATATACTATTTTTTTTTGTATTCTAATGTATCTGTGGCATACCTATGTATGAATCCCAGTCCTCATACCTGTGTGTGAATCCCAGCCATGGTACTTATTCCCTGTTCACTTTGACAGATCTCTGAAAGTTGGATGACTCATCTGTAGAATGAAGAATAATGATACATCCCAGAGTTGTAGCTGTTGTGAAAACTAAATGACATAATGAATGCGAAATATTTATCCTAGTGGCTGAGTGCTACTTAGCATACACTATAACACATATAATTAATTATAATATATTTAAATATATTTAACATAAATCATAATATATTTTCTAGATTTTTAAAGGTTTATTTTATTTTAGAATTTAGAATTTTATTTTTTTAATTTTAGGCTTATTATGTTGAGCTAGAGATCTTAAATTTCACCAAGAAATGTCTATTGGATAGAAATCAATTTGTGCTTGAACTTTGAGGAAAATACAGGATTTTGAATCTGTTATTTAGGCATAGAGTATATAATTTAAAATATCAAATTACCAATAATTAGGTGCCTTGAATTTATAAAACATTTTGCTGCTTTAAGAATAATTATATATTCATACACAAAAATAAACTCAAAATGGATACAGGACTTAAACATCAGACGGGAAACCATAAAAATACTAGAAATTTTTGCAGGCAGCAAAATCTCAGACGTATGCCAAAAGAACTTCTTCACTGATACTGCCCCTAGGGCAATGGAAGCTAAAGAGAAAATAAACAAATAGGACTACATCAAAATAAAAAGTTTTTTTTACAGCAAAAGAAACCATCAACAAAACAACAAGAAAGCCCACGGTATGGGAGAACATATTTGCAAACAATACCACTGATAAAGGTTTAATCTCCAACATCTACAGACAGCTTATACAACTAAACAAAAGGAAGATAAATGATCCAATTAAGAAATGGGCAACGGACCTAAATAGAATATTTTCAAAAGAAGACAGAAAGAAGGCCAAAAGGCACATGAAAACATGCTCAAAGTCACTAATTATCCGAGAGATGCAAATCAAAACAACAATGCGGTACCATCTCACACCTGTCAGAACGGCCAACATCAACAAATCAACAAACGACAAGTGTTGGCGAGGTTGCGGAGAAAAAGGAACCCTCGTGCACTGCTGGTGGGAATGCAGACTGGTGCAACCACTGTGGAGAACAGTGTGGAGTTTCCTCAAAAAACTGAGAATGAAACTCCCATTTGACCCAGTAATCTCACTTCTAGGAATATATCCCAAGAAACTAGAAACACCAATCAGAAAGGATATATGCACCCCTATGTTCATAGCAGCACAATCTACAATAGCCAGAATCTGGAAACAGCCTAGGTGCCCGTCAGCTGATGATTGGATCCAAAAACTTTGGTACATCTACACAATGGAATACTATGCTGCCATAAAAAAGAAGGAATTCTCATCATTTGCAGCAACCTGGATGGAATTGGAGAACATCATGCTGAGTGAAATAAGCCAATCAATGAAAGAGAAACACCACATGACCCCACTCATTTTTGGATAATAAAGATCATTATAAACTGATGAACCAAAAGATAGATATAGAGACAGTAAAGCAACAAGCAGATTGTCAAATTACAACGGGGAGGGGAGGAGGGTCTGGGGGAGATAATAAATCAACCCAAGGACTTGTATACATGCATATAAGTACAACCAATGGACATAAAACTCTGGGGAGGGAGGGGATACGTGGGAGGGAAGGAGGGGGGCAAAAAAATCAATAAAATATGTAAAATAAATAAATAAATAAATTAAAAAATAATTATATATTCTTTTTAAAGTTTTTTATTGATTAAGTTATTATATATGTGTACATATCCCTCATTGCCCCCATACCTCTCTCCTATACATGTCCTCACCCCCCTGCAGTCTCTGTCCATTAGTTATGCTAATATGCATGCATACAAGTCTTTTGGTCGATCTCTCCCCCTTACTCCCACCCTCCCCTACCTTCCTTCTCAGGTTTGAGCATATGATAGATGTATCTCTGTCTCTAGATCTGTTTTTGTTCATATTGTTTATTAAAATATACATATAAAAATAATTATAATATATTGGAATAATTTGATTCTCTCTGTCATCCCATGTTTCTTCTGGGTAGGTATGTTTATATCCATTATATAGGTATAGCATTCAGGAATCAAGAAAGAGAAGTAAGTGGAAAAACTGAGCTAAAATAAGAATTTTAACTTTAATCCATGGCTCCCTTCTGTAAAAATGACATTGAGGTCACTTGTTTTTAAAATTATTCTCAGTGATTTATCTTTATGAATAGGAGCACTTCTGCGAACTCTTTCAGAGTAACAGTAACTCCCTGGAAGAGGTGATGGAGGGTGAGAAAAAAAGTGCTTTAAAATACACTTTGGGAAATGAGTATACTTCCTCCTTAGGCACAAATATATTTGTAAGAGGGTTGGTACTGATTTTGTATAAGTATAAATTTATGAAGACTTTGGAAAGAATATTAATTGCTGGTTTTTAAATATTTTTTTTTCTGTCTTTTAGCAACAATCTTTTTTGGAGATAATTATTTTTCTTCTTATATTTATCTTGTGAAGAACTAAAAGGGAAAAACAAAGATACCCAATTACTTGAGGACAGGATTGTAACAAAGAGAGAGAGAAAAAGTGTTTTTTTAAAACCCCAGACAATAGTTTCAGCTGACCCTAAATAAATTGATTGTTGTTCAACCAGTAGCAGCATATCAACAAATACAAAGATCATATTTCTACATTGAAGACTTTACATTCTGAGAAGTAGATGAGGCCACTGAAATAACTTCTCAAGAAATAATTTTAGCCTAAAATAATTTTGGCATAACTTAGTGGTTGAGTGTTGACCTATGAACCAGGAAGTAAGTATCTGACTCCTGGTCAGGACACATGCCTGTGTTGCAGGCTCAATCCCCAATGTGAGGCATGCAGGAGGCAGCAAATCAATGATTCTCTCACATCATTCATGTTTCTATCTCTTGCCCCCACTTTCTTTCTTTCTGAAATAAATATATATATGTTTATTTATTATATATAATATATATTTGTTAATTATATATTATAATATAATTAAATATTTATTGAATATATATATATATATATATATATATATATATAAAAGAAGTAATTTTAGTAATGCTAAAATAGCACTGTGGTATAGTTCAACTCGATAAGAATCAACTGAGTATACAAGTTTTCATAGCAAGGGCATTTTGCAAAGTTGTGTCTTCATTGAAATTGAATATGCGGTCAACATTGATCACATAAAACCAATTGTGCAGAGTAATTTAAAATGGTGATTCAGAAGGAGGTAAGCTAAAATGTTTAGCAGTTAGTGTGATGGGAACAAAAGAAAGCTTCAATTTGGTTTAAGTAAGATGAATACAAAACTCCATAAATTTTATTCAAGACTTTCTATACAGTGTAGTCATGGCATATTTTTAGTCAAGTACTAAATAATAATTTGTTTGGTTATCTGGGGACACAAAAAGAGAAATAAGCTTATAAGCTAGGATATTAATAGGGGGGAACATGAAGTCAGTGGAAAAGTTCTCAGAAATAAGTATGAATTTAACAGCTGGTCATTGATAAGAGAAACATTATACAAAATATTAGATATGTCAGAGAAGGATCAGTGAAGAGGTAGATCTTGTGTTGATGAATGTCTAATAAAGACCACTAGATGCAAGAATGATAAAATGTGCAAAGATCCAAAAGGTGGAAATAAGCATATTTGTAACAAACAAGAAGGAGACTGTCCATTTCAGCCACATTAATCTTTTCCTCCTTTAAACTTTCATATACATCCTCATCTTTGCATTCAATTGGCACTAATTTTATATTACTGCTAGAAGCCTGGTATACGTATTCATTCTCTGATGGGGTCCCTCAGCCTGGTCTGCAGGTATTGGGCTGAAACTGGTTCTCCAACAGCCCCTGAAGGGCTCTGGATTGCGAGGGGATACAGGCCAGGCTGAGGGACCCTTTCAGTGCACGATTGGGGCTGGAAAGGGAACCAAGGTGTGTCAAGCCCATGTTGCCTAGTCCCAATCAGTAGGACCTCAGGAGCAAGCTAATCTATCAGTTGGAGCATCTGCCTCTTGGTGGTCAATGCGCATCATAGCAACTGATTGAATGGTTGACGGAGTAGTCAGATACTTAGCATATTAGGCTTTTATTATATAGGATATCATATTGTATAACATTTTATTGCTGTGGAATAACCATAAATTTAGCAGCTAAAAACATCTATTTATTATCCAATAGTTCTATAGGTCAGAAGTCCAGATGGGCTCAATTGGCTTCTCTGCTTAAGGTTTTTATGAGATTGAAATCAGGTGTCAGCTAGTCTGAGTTCTTATCTGGAGGCTTGTGGAGAGTTTACTTCCAAGCTCATTCCAGTGTTTAGCAGAGTACCATTCCTCCTTACAGTCAGACTGAGGTACCTGTCACCATGTCTTTTAGCTGAGGTTTCTCTCTGCTTCTAGAAGTTTGCACTTCCTGCTACATGGACTTGTTAATCTCCAAGCCAGCAATGGCATGTTGAATTTATTTTACTCTTTGAATATTTCTGACCTCCTCTTCTGACACTAGCCAGAGAAAAACACTTCTATATCCAAAGGGAGATCTCAAAAGGTGCCAAACCCTACTGAAGCAGATTCTACTTCTTGTGGCCAGCACCAGCACAGCAACATGTACACTATTGTCTGGTCAATCCACAGTCAGGCAGCCTAAGGGTCAACCTCACACACAATTGGACCAATATCATCAAGACTCAATTACAACATGAGGTCCCACTTAATGCACACAAGGGACATTCCTGGTACAATCAGATCAAATGATCAAAAAGACTGCAACACAGTGTGCCAATGGACACCTATTACATAAGGCCACCTTACCAAGACTTGGAGTCATAGGAATCTACTTTATACACACAAACAAACACCAAGAAGTAGCCAATATGGTAAAACAAAGAAACATGCCCCAACGAAATAACAGGAGAGAGCTCTTGAAAAAGAGCTAAATGAAATAGAGGCAAACAGTTAAAAAATGGTTATAAACATGTTCAAGGAATTTAGGCAGGACTTTAACAAAGAGTTAAACTTGGCTATCATAATAAAAGAATATAGAAACCATGAAATAGAACCAATCAGAAATAAAAATAAAGTATCTGAAATGAAGAATAGACTAGAAGAAATCAATAGTAGTTTCAATGAAGCAGTGGATTAAATCAGTAGTTTGGAAGACAAAGTAGCAGAAAACACCCAATCAGAGCAACAAAACGAGAAAATTTTTTTACTTTTTAATTTTATTATTTAAAGTATTATAAATAGTGGTACATATATCTCTTTTTCCCCCCATTGACCTTCCCCCGCCTCCCCGCACTTGCCCTCACCCCACTCACCCTCACCCCCCAGTGGATTGCATCCATTGGTTATGCTTATATGAATGCATACAAGTCCTTTGGTTGATCTCTGACATCTGCCCCCCCCCCCCACCCAACTTTTCCTGGCCTTCCTGCTGTAGATTGGCAATCTATTCCATGCTTCTTTGCCTCTGTATTTATTTTTATTCATTAGTTTATAATGTTCTTTATATTCTACAAATGAGTGAGATCATGTAGTTTTTTTTCTTTCACTGACTTGATTATTTCACTTAGGATAATGCTCTCCAGTTCCATCTATGCTGTTGCAAATGGTAAAAATTCCTTTTTTTTTTTTTTTTTTTTTTTACAGCAGTGTAATATTCCATTGTGTAGATGTACCAAAATTTTCTAATCCACTCATCTGTTGATGGACTCTTAGAATGTTTCCAAATCTTAGCTATCGTAAATTGTGCTGCTATGAGCATAGGGGTGCATATGTCCTTTATTATTTGTGTTTCTATTTTCTTTTGATATATTCTTAGAAGTGGTATTCCTGGGTCAAATGGCAATTCCATTTTTAATTTTTTGAGGAAACGCCGTACTGTTTTCCACAGTGGCTGCATCAGTCTGCTTTCCCACCAGCAGTGAAGGAGGGTTCCTTTTTCTCCGAATCCTTTCCAGCACTTGTAGTTTGTTGATTTATTGATGATGCCATTCTGACAGATATGAGGTGTTAGCTCATTGTTGTTTTGATTTGCATCTCTTGGATGATTAGTGACTTTGAGCATGTTTTCATATGTCTCTTGGCTTTCTGAATGTTCTCTTTCAAAAAGTGTCTATTTAGGTCCTTTGCCCATTTTTTGGTTGGATTGTTTAGTTATAAAGAACATTATAAACTGATGAACAAAACTTCCTTTTGTTAAGTTGTATGAGTTCCCTGTAGATTGTGGATATTAAACCCTTATTGGAGATAACATTGGCAAATATGTTCTCCTGTGCAGTGGGCTTTCTTATTGTTTTGTTGATGGCATCTTTTGCAGTGCAGAAGCTTTTTAATTTGATATAGTCCTATTTGTATATTTTTCTTCTTAGTTTCCATTGCCCCAGGAGCTGTATTGGTAAAGATATTGCTACAGCAGATGTCTGCTATTTTGGTGCTTATGGCTTCTTCTAAGATTTTTATAGCTTCCTATCTTACATTTAAGTCCTTTATCCATTTTGAGTTTATTTTTGTGTATTATGTAAGTTGGTGGTCTAGTTTTATTTTTATTTTTTCGCAAGTATCTGTCCAATTTTCCCAATAGCATTTATTGAATAGACTGTCTTGACTCCATTGTATGGTCTTGCCTCCTTTGTCAAATATTAATTGAGCATAATATCTTGTGTTGATTTCTGGGTTCTCTGTTCTTTTCCACTGTTTATATGTCTGTTCTTATGCCAGTACCAGGCAGTTTTGAGAACAGTGGCTTTGTAGTATAGCTTGATATCTGGTATTATGATCCCTCCAACATGGTTCTTCTTTCTCAAGATTGCTGCAGCTTCGGGGTCTTTTTTTTCCAGATGAATTTTTGGGAGGTTTTGTTCTAGGTCTTTGAAGTATGCTGTTGGCATTGTAATGAGGATTGCATTGAATTTATAGATTTCTTTGGGTAGTATGGACATTTTAATGATGCTGATTCTACCAATCCATGAAGATGGTGTAATATTCCATTTGTTCCTATTTTCTGTCTCTTTTTTCATCTTCCTAAAATTTTCTGAGTACAGATCCTTTATCTTCTTGGTTAAATTTATTCCCAGATATCTTAATTTTTTTGTTGCAATGGTAAATGGAATTGTTTTTTTAGTTTCTCTTTCTGTAAGTTCATTATTGATATATAGAAAAGCCATTGACTTCTGGGTGTTAATTTATATCCTGCAACATTACCAAATTCATTTATTAAGTTTAATAGTTTTTTGATGGATTCTATGGGATTTTCTATGTATAATAGCATATCATCTGAGAATAAGGAAAATTTTACTTCT
Source organism: Pipistrellus nathusii (assembly GCA_963693515.1). Classification (NCBI taxonomy): domain Eukaryota; kingdom Metazoa; phylum Chordata; class Mammalia; order Chiroptera; family Vespertilionidae; genus Pipistrellus; species Pipistrellus nathusii. The sequence continues at coordinate 109,011,807 of OY882858.1, forward strand.
TTTCCAATTTGGATGCCTTTTATTTCTTTTTCTTGTCTGGTCGCTATGGCTAGTACTTCCAGTACTATGTCAAACAGGAGTAGTGAGAGTGGTCATCCTTTTCTTGTTTCTGTTCTTAGAGGAAATGGTTTTAGTATTGCCCATTGAGTATGATGTTGGCTATAGGTTTGTCATATAAGGCTTTTATTATGTTGAGGTATGATCCTGGGTGGCTGGGGGGCTGAGGGGACTAGAGGACTCTGGAGGCAGGTGCAAGAAGTGGCCAGACCAGACTAGAGTGGTCCTGGCTATACTGCGTGTCTGCCATCCTGGTGGGGCTGAGGGGATTGGGTAACACCATCTTTGAGGGCATGACAGTCAATTAGCATATTCTTTCTTTATTGGCTGTGAATGGCACCATCTTTGTGAGGGCTTGATGGTCAATTAGCATATTCCTTCTTTATTAGATAGGATAAGTACTTGTTTGTAGCCATTTATGTGGTTTGTGCCTGTGTTCCTCCCTCCCTTTATATTTATTCTTCTTACAGCAATTTGTTTAGGATTTCTTACATTGCTGGGTTGGTAGTGATAAACTCCCTTAGCATTTTTTAAATTTTTTTTTTTCTGTGAAGCTCCTATTTTCCCCTTTCATTTTGATTGATAGTCTTGCTGGATAGGATATTCTTGGATTCAGTCCTTTGCTTTGCTTCACTTTGTATATTTCATTCCATTTCCCTCTAACTTGGCATGTTTCTGTTGAGAAGTCATTTAGTAATCTGGATGGAAGATCCTTTGTAGGTAACTCTCTGTCTCTCTCTTACAGCTTTTAAGATTCTCTCTTTGTTGTTAACATTTGCCATTGTAATTATGATGTGTCTTGGTGTGAATCTTTTAGGATTCATCTTGCTTGGGACTTTCTGTATTTGTGTAACTTTTTTCTTCCCCATATTAGGGAAGTTTTCTGTCATTATTTCTTCAAATAGATTCTCTAATCTTTGCTGCTCTTCTTGTCCTTTTGGCACCCCTATTATAACGTTACTTCATTTTGTGTTGTCCCAAAGCTCCCTTAGTCTCTGCTTTTTATTTTTATTTTTATTCTCCAGTTGGTGTTCAGATTGGGATTGTTTTTCTACTTTACCTTCTAACTCACTAATTTGGTTCTCTGCTTTTCCTAGTCTATATTGAAACCTTACATAACATTTTTTATTGTAGCTATATCCATGGCAATAGCCATCTTGGTTGGGTTAATTTGCATAGTTGCTACTGATTGGCTGGTGTGCATGGCTTGTGGGCACAGTGGAGGTATGGTCAATTTGCATATTACTCCTTTATTAGATAGGATGGGTGCTTTAATTCAATTTGTAATTATACACAGCATTTTACAACTAACCCTAAAATATCAGAAAGGAGTCAATGAATTGTTAAGTTACATTTTATGCCTCTGAGTGGGTCATCATTATTTTATGTGATTTTTATTTGCAAGTTAGAAAGTCCCCTGCCAAAAGAAACCTATATGGTCACATAGCTGTTTTCTATCTCATCCCCAAATCCAGGACTATCACTATTCTAACCCTCCATAACCAACTACATATGAAGGCAGAATAATGTGTTTTATACATCTTGAAAAAAGTTGTGCAAATGATATGGTGTTCTGTTTTACAGTAAAGAAAATTGATAGCCAGATGCATCTGAAAACCCATCGGCAGATTTTGAAGAGTTTCTGTCACCTGTTTGACATTCCTGTTATCATTAGCTTCCTTTATTACTATTAGCCATAATAATTATCTTTCTCTGAGGAACAAAGAAATAAGTAATCAGGTATCATATTTCAAGATGATGCTGCCAACATTTATTGTTTTTACCATATTTATTATCACAACAAACTTGTATTTGACTTGTTTATAGAGATGAGAGTTTGAATAATGTCTTCCTCATTTGCCTTTTTTTTTTTTTTTTTTTTTTTTTTTTTTTTGGTCAGTGACCAGAAGGAAAGACAGCAGAATATAGCCATGATTATGGAGAGATAGTTCTCTGGTATTTTCAAGGAGAAACTGTTAAGGACTGAATCTTATAATTACAAAAACTTTGCTATGTACAAATGCACTGTTTTGCAACATTATCTGTTTCCAAGTAGCACTTAAATCTCTGTAAAGATCTCTTCACTGTAGAACACATGAAATTACATTGACTTGTTCACTAGTTATGTTTTACAGGTGCTTTTCTCACATTTAAAATGAAACCTTTCAATAAGTTTATCTCTCTAAATAAGAGTGTATTTAAATCCATCAGTGGCACTTAGTGACTGAAGAAGAGTTCTTTTTCTTCCCTCTAGTGCCACCATCTAGAACAGAATAAGAACTAAGTATAATACATGAAATTAAGCTCTTAGAGAAGTTTTATTAGAATTGTAGAAATGGTGGGTTTGCTAAGCTGAATTTAAATAGCTGACTAGGGATAACACAATTAGACTCTGATGTTGTTGTTTTTAAACAAACTTACTACAGAAAAGCTGTAGGAATGTCATGGATTACTTGTGGCATCATTAATATTTTAAAATGTGACATTATAAAATATTTAAATGTAAATATTTTGATGTGAGCATCTTCACACAGTTGCAGCACAGTAAATTAGAAAGGACTCATATGCAGCATTTTAATTAAATCCATAAAGAACACTCCTTTAACTTCTAGGCAAGCCCTAGTTTAAATCCAATATAAACCCTGCATTTCATTGATTGCTTCTGCAAATTATATGTCCCATAGTCACACTTTTTTCTCTTTTCAGGCAAGTTTAAAAAATCATTCTGCTTGGAGTTTCCTCAAGCAATTTATTTAAAACTAGAGGCCCAGTGCACAAAATTCATGCATGGGGGTATGTGTCCCTCAGCCCAGCCTGCACCCTCTCCAATCTGGGACCCCTCAAGGGATGTCCGATTGCTCGGTTAGGCCCGATCCGGTTAGGATCAGGCCTAAACGAGCAATCGGACATCCCTCTCACAATCCAGGACTGCTGGCTCCCAACTGCTTGCCTGCCTGCCTTTTTAATTGCCCCTCACCACTTCTGCCTGCCAGCCTGATCACCCCCTAACCACTCCCCTGCTAGATGCCTGCTAGATGCCTAACTGCTTCTATGCCAGCCTGTTTGCCCCTAACTGCCTTCCCCTACAAACTTGGTCACTGCCCTTGCCTCCAGGTCTGGTCCCCCCAACTCTCTCCCCTGCAGACCTGTGTCTCCGCCAACTGCCCTCCCCTGCAGGCCTGATTGCCCACAACTGCCTTCCTTTTTAGGCCTGCTCCCTCTCAACTGCTTTCTCCTGCTGGCCATCTTGTGGCAACCATTTTGTGTCCACACAGGGGCAGCCATCTTTGACCACATGAAGGCAGCCATTTTGTGTGTTGGAATGATGGTAGAGTTGCATATTACTCTTTTATTAGATAGGATAGAGGCCTGATGCATGAGTAGGGTTGGAGACCAGATGGTTAGCCCTGAAGGATGTCCCAGATAAGGGTAGGGGTTCCCTTGGGGCATGGGGCAGCCTGGGCAAGGGGCCTATGGTGGTTTGCAGGCTGGCCATGCCCCCTGGTGACCCAAGCAGAGACTTTGGTATCTGGAATTTATTTATTTTTCTATAATTGAAACTTTGTAGCTTTGAACGGAGCCAAGCCTCCTGCTTGCTCTGTGGCCACAGCCATTTTTGTTGGGATTGATTTATCTTCTATAATTGAAACTTTGTAGCATAAGTCAAGGCAGGCCAGGGCTGCAGGAGCTTGGCTTCCTCCATCGCCAGGAACAATCCTAGCCTTCTGCTCTCTCCAGCTCTGTGACTGCCACCATTTTTGTTGGGGTTTATTTATCTTCTATAATTGAAACTGTGTGGAGGCCTGGGTCCACCAGAGTGTGCAGAAAACTTGGCTTTCACAGCCATCTTGGTTGGGTTCATTCCCATACTTGCTCTTGATTGGCTGGTGGGTGTGGAATGTGGGTGTAGCAGAGTGATGGTTAATTTGCATATTGCATAATAAATTTGCAGAGACTGGTTACATGAACCTTAGTGGTGACGTACTACTTTAGGTTCAGAGGAACATGTTTCTTTTGGTATTATGTTTAATGGACAAGCAAGCCTTTGTGTTTTGATGTAACCAATGAAAATAATCTACCTGCTTTAACACAATCACTATATTTTATTGTCAGCACTGTGATTTTCTATAGAAAAATACCTTGTAGAGACGTTGGTCATAGTTATCATTATCATTAGCATTTACTTAGTGCTTAAAGTAGAGTTAGAATGGACTAGAATATTTTTTTTTTAATCTCAGAATGCAAATGTGTTCAAAATACATGTACAATTTATCTTGTAGCTTTATGTAAGAATGAACACAATTTATCTTGTAACTTTACATAAATATGGTGATGGACAACTGGGAAGTTAATATTTCATTCATTTTTTCATTTGTTTCTTCTTCTTTATCTACCTAATAAATAGTCACTTATCTTTTTCCATGAGCCAGATACTGTGAGGAACTTAATATGAAGAATAAAACAGTAAAACAGATCAATCTCTGTCTTCAAGAAGTTGATATCTTGTTACCACATGACCCAGAAACCCTTTTCCTGGGTATCTACTCTAAACATTTGAAAATATTTATATCATAAAGATATATACACCCTTTGTTTATTGCAGCATTATTCACGGTGGCCAAGACATAGAGACAACCAAGGTGTCCTGCAATAGAGGATTGGGTTAAGAAGACGTGGTACATATACACAATGGAATACTATTCAGCCATAAGAAAGGATGAAATACTGCCATTTCCCATAACATAGATGGATCTTAATGCTAAGTGAAATAAGTCAGAAATAGTCAAGAACCACATAATTTCACTCGTATGTCAAATATACAACTGAAAGCAACAAATGAACAAATAAGAAAAACAAGCAAACAAAAACAGACAATATGTTGTTTATCAGAGAGAAAGGGGGTCGAGGTGTAGTTAAGGTTAAAGGTAGTTAAATATATGGTCAGAGAAAATGATTTAACTTGTAGATATTGGGCACATAAAATGCAATATACAGGTGACCAGGCTGGTGGTGGGAGGAGTTAGGGGTGATCAGGTTGGCATGCAGAGGAAGTGAGGGTCAACCAGGCAGGCAGGCAGGCAGGCAGGAAAGTGAGTGGTTAGGAGCCAGAAATACAGGATTGTGAGAGGGATATTCAACTGCTAATCTAAACCAGGGTCCAGATTGGAGAGGATGCAGGCTGGGCTGAGGAGACCCCACACTCACGCCCTTGCTCTGTGCATGAGTTCCGTGCATCAGGCCTCTAGTGAATGTTATAATCCTGGTGTCCACTAAGAATATTTATATGAAATGTGTCAGTTTCTTGGTTTTTAGATAATAAGCAACAGTGTGCCTTTTTATTGATGTGTCTATATTCCTAAGGGGATTTTTAAAAATATCTCTAAGCTTACACATGAAAATGGTAGCTTAATTTTGTTCTAGGATGAGTTGGTCATGATACCATTAGAAACTTCAGTGCTGCTAATTAAAACAAAGGTAGATTTAAGCAGCATTGCTTGAAGAGAAGATACTTAGCCACTCCTCTGGTCACTTCTGTGCAGAAGTGGCATTGCCTTTGACTCAACTTCTCTTTAGATACCTCAATTTTATAAAAAGATGACTGTTTACCTCCAGCTTGGCTGGCTGTTAAAGCACAGGGAGCTGCACTTAGCCTGTGACCTAGAGAAATAACAATCTAGGTACTTGAAAGAGGCTGTCTTTGGCTCACCATTACTCAATACTTACTGAAAGCTTGGTCAAAATAAACAGTGTATATGTAGGTTTCCCCCCAAGGATTTGTAGTCCATTTCAAAATTTGATTGCTGGTTCATGTCAGGTAAGCAGGGAACTGGAATTTCATTCCATTTCTGGTCTCCCCTGTAAACTTGCTTTTGCCAAGTTGCTCTTTTGACATTGCATCAGTCAACTACTTTGAGGATGTTTAAAGAACTGTTCCTATGAGATGCATTGTCATGTTTACTGTAAGGCTGCTAAGAATAGTGTTATTTACTATCTCAGACAGTTTACTACCAGTCATATCCACATAAAAAATTCTCCACTTTTTACGTTAGGAGGTATTAAACTTCTTTTAAGGAATTGGTGGGTTTTATTTTATGGACACCAAGAGGCCATAATTGTTCATGTTTTCCTTCCTGGTGTGTCTGATATCATTCCTAATTTTTGGCTTACTTTTGGCATAAAAAGGCTTTAGACTTCCTTCCTCTTTCTCTCCTTCCTTCCTTCCTTCCTTCCTTCCTTCCTTCCTTCCTTCCTTCCTTCCTTCCTTCCTTCCTTTTTCCTTTCCTTCCTTCCTTCCTTCCTTCCTTCCTTCCTTCCTTCCTTCCTTCCTTCCTTCATTTAATTCATAGGTTCATTTTATATTTTTTACTTGCATGCTACTCTTTTCCCTTCATTTATCCTATTTCTAAGTTTTATTTTATTATATTTTGTGGTATTTCATGACTTTTTTCTAAATGTTTTATATTCTTGCTGGTATAAGGCAGGGTACTCAGATGCACATACAACCAAGAATACTCAAAAGAAAGGAAGCATTTGCCTCTAGCACTTCAAGATCAAAACATTATTTCCATTGTTAATATAAGTGAGTTTAAAGTAGGAGTTGCTTCTGAAAGGATCTTTTCAACATGACTCAATATTAGAGAAAACATTTTTAATACACTACTCTCACCCCTTTACTTTGGCTTGAAAGTGTTTTTGGTTGAGTAAGAAAGTCTATAACTAATAGTTCTCACAGCAGTGTTTTCAATTAAAATAGAAGAGAGAGAGAAAGTTGGGGAGAGAAGGTTAAGGAATGTGTAAGGAAGATTTTCACTTTTTATTTTCTTTAAGTTTTAAATTCAAATCACATGTTTTTTTCCGAGTTTAAAGTGAAGGTTTGAAATTATACAGCAGCATGAATGTTACCATTAGAGTACTATTTTTATAATCATAGATATTAATAATATCTAATAATAACCAAATATCTGAACTAGCACATTTAATATTCTGATGTTTAGCCCTTTCATACTTATAGTGTATTAACTTAATGTTAACAATACTTACAATTGTATAACATTTATTATAAGACACCTTGGAGAAGATGAATAATATTTTTATGAAGACAGAGATATTTTTTATCCTGAAATTGATAGCGATTCATGTAAAAGTGTGAGGGAATGAGCATGTATGAAACAACAAACGACTGAAATATGGTTGAGGAATTCTAGTCATTCAGATATTTCCTTACTTGATGCGCAGAGAGCTTAGCAAAAGAATTCAAAGGAACGGTTTCCTACAGGGACCTCTGGTTTCCTTAGTAGGTAGTAAGCAGGTAGGGGAGGACTTCATTCATTTATTGCCATTCTACCTCATTATGGAAACGAAGGTGAAGCTGGGGGAAGATGATGATTTTGAGCAAGAAGAGACTTGAATTGGATACCATCATCTCTGACCAAACTGACCAGGATTTGCTGAAGACAGAAGCTCAGTGCTCACTTTTTCTAGATCCAAGAAAATGGTATCTGATCAAAGGCAAGACTTTCTTACCTGTGGCTGAGCTCTCTGTTCTGTGGAATCAGTGTTGGTAAGGAAAAGAAATAAGGATTCATATGTTCCCTCTCCATTCCCAACACACACACACACACACACACACACACACACACACACACACGCACACACACACACTCTGGAGAGGGGAGAAGTTTTCTACATTGGCTAACCTACTCAATCTTTTGGGATCCTGGAGCAGATATCAGATATCCCTTTACTCCAGATGCTGAGATGTCGTAGCTGGAGGCTGGAGTACTGGAGCTGGGAGGAAGAGCATTTATTAAAAGGGCGTTCTATTTGTAAGGACATGCAATATTTACTTAGGAAAGAATATAATTGAGATAATATTCTGAAGGATATATATTTTATTCTTCCTGTATTTTTAATTTTTCCTTCCAAGGAGTCTAACAGGTTATGTGCTCCTTTGTGCTTATTAACTCAGGGGGTAGATGTATCAGATCAATGAGCAGTGTTGCATGGCAAACATTTCTCCCTCCTGGCTTTTGTTGTCTAAAGATTCAACCCCTGAGTTAGGAGAGTACCTGTAGATCTAAGACAAAGAATGTCATCCAAGAAAGAGGAGAGTGGAGCTTTACCTTAGGTAAGAGGAGAGAGAAAAGAAAGAGAAAGAGAAGAGAGAGAGAGAGAGAGAGAGAGAGAGAGAGAGAGAGAGAGAGAGAGAGAGAGAGAGATGAGAGAGACACATTGGATTGCCTTCTGCACGCACTCTGACCAGGCCCAGGGGGTCGAACCTGCCACCTAACTACATGGCCTTGAACAGGAATTGAATCCACAACACTTTGGTGCATGGACCAATGCTCTAACCACTTAGTAACACCAGTCAGGGCTCTTGGCCTTTTTTTAAAAAAGCTGTTTCAGACATATTTTTAAATTTTTTTTTATTATTGAAATTGGCCTTTTCTTACCAGTACATAATTCACCGATAAGATATGTGTCATTCTTGTCTTAGACTTGTCAGTTTAGAAGTTTTATTTCAGCCTCCAGAATCCTTTGCAGGACTGCCAGTGGTCCTATCTACTGCTTCACTGGGCTTTGATGGCAAGCAGAGCAAAGCTCTTCTGTGCTGTTCCATCACACAGAACACACACCCTCTTTTTGTTCCATCCGGGGAAAGCCCTTGTTTTTCTTTCTGGGAAGTCTCTTTCCTTTCAGGTTTCTGGCTAATACATTATTACTGCATGAGAATCCTCTTCTTTTATCCCCCTCTATGCACAGAGGAGTTCCAGAGCTGAGGCTTTGGAAGATACTAGAAAGATTGGCTGATTTTCGCTTTTCCCACATTTATCTTGCTTATTTGAATTAAGGAAAGAAAAAGGAAACAATGCAGGGAGAAATAAATAATTGCAGATTAGTATTTTAAAATGTTATCCTAGCGAGATAAGGCATTGTGTGGTAGGTATATGAGAAGAGCAGATAAATCAAAATTAATTTGTTAATTTTTTCCTGAACTTATCTGTCCAGGAACTTCTGGAAACATAGACTCCCCTCTCCGCCGTGGACTTTTATGGTTTTAATATTTTTCTTTTTCTTTTTTTTGTTAATCCTTATCTGAGGATATTTTTTTTCCCATTGACTTTTAGAGAGAGTGAAAGGGAGGGGAGAAGCAGAGAGAAGAGAGAAACATCTATGTGAGAGAGATCTCTCATATTAATTGGACATGGAGTGTGCCTGGCGAGCAACTGAGCCATATACAGAACCTCTGAAAAGGAGAGAAAATGATTGAGCTAGCAGCTCCTAAAGCATTTCCCCAGATTGTGTTTGAAGCATTCAAAACCTCCCTACCACACTGTCCATAGTTGTGCATCCCTAAGAAGGCTGCCTTCCCAGGAGCTGGTGCTGGACCTCTGTGGGTTTGGAATAATGTGGTCCTGGTAAGGAGAGATTGCTGTTTTCAGTGTTTTTAATTCCTTCTGTTTCTAAAAAAGGTAAGGAATACCCTTTCGATCATATGGCTCTAGGAGGGACCTTGCCAAAATACTCTATGGGCACTTACAGCAGAGTACTTTGTGTTTGCTATGCGTGATGGACAGATACCTAGCATGCTTTTTAATTGGAATGGATGTTCAAGCAGTAAGCATGATTTCACAGTTCTTATCTACTCCCCTCCCCCATTATACTCTAGGCTTTTGCTCTTTAAGAGGAGAAAGAACAGTTGAATTCTCTTTTCTGTTTGAAAAGAACTCCTGGGATATTTCAAAGTGCAGGAAATGAGAATGGGTTATTCAATGATCTGTATTGGAGTAAATTAGCAGATTATGAATAACAAAGAAAAATCTTCTGATCCTTATTACTCTAGGTTTATGCTCAAACCTACCTTCTCCTCTTATATAACTGCTTGCCACATAAGCTGATTCTGTTTTCTTTTCAACATTCAAGGATATTTTAAGAATACCCGTGTTTCCCCGAAAATAAGACATCCTCCGAAAATAAGACCTTGCGCATGGAAAGATAAGACATCCCCTGAAAATAAGACCTAGCGCAACTTTGGGAGAAAAAATTAATATAAGACACTGTCTTATTTTCGGGGAAACAGGGTAGGAGTCAACTGAAAGGGTTCTTTGAAAAGGAAGAACATTTGCTTTTGGGGTCTTTGAAAAGAAAGTACAGTGTTTGCTCTTCCACCCATTCTCATCTTTGGTTTACCCCTGCCTAGTGTAGAAGCAACTTTGTGTAGGGGTTAGGAATTCAAATAGTGTCTATGGTTTTTTTTCTTTTTTATTTTTTGTTGTTGTTTTTTCTTAATTCCTTCACCCTTTTCACCCAGCCCCCAAGCTCTTCCACTTAGCTATCTGTCTGTCTTCTGTATCTATGAATCTGTTTCCATTTTATTTATTTTTTTCATTAGAATCCACATATAAATGAAATTATTTGATACCTTTCTCTGATTGCCTTATTTCACTTAGCAGAGTGTCTGGGAACATCCAGCCATGGGCCATATCAGGGCTGTGAAATCATTTGGCCTGGCCCTGCCGAAGTATTAGCAGTGAGTTAATTAAATGTTTGGCAGAGAAAAGGTTCCCCACCCTTGAAGCATAGTACTCCAGGTCCATCCATGCTGTCACCAAAGATAAGATTTCCTTTTTTTTATGGCCAAGTAGTATTCCATTATGTAGATATACCATGGCTCTTTTATCCACTCATCTACTAATAGGCAGTTGGGCTGCTTCCAAATCTTGGCTATTGTAAATAATGCTGTAGTGGACATAGAGTTGCATGTACGATTTTAAACTAGAGATCTGGTGCACAAAATTTGTGCATGGGTGTGGTCCATAGGCCTTGCTAGCAATCAAAGCACAAGCATCTGGTGTGGAAGGGTAGGTCCCAGCTGACTTCTGGGCCCTGGGCAACACCTGGACGCAAGGTCCCCATGCACTCCCCCTCTGCCTGAGTCACGGTGCCCCGATCCCCATGCAGAGATGCAGTGAGCATGGCTGGACACCATGGGCCATAGAAGCTGGGTGAGCAGTGCGCTCTCTCCCAGCTGACCTCAGCAAACCAGCCCCTGCATGAACCCACGGTGAGTCAGACCAGCCCCTGTATCCTGGCAGCTGTGGCTCTCATAGGGAGCAGTTGAACTCCCTGTCAAACTTCTGGCTGAGGGGACAATTTGCATATTAGGCTTTTATTATATAGGACTAGTGTTTCAGTCTCTTTAGATATATTTCCAGAAATAGAATTGCTAGGTCATAAGGCAGTTCCAATTTTTTACTTTCTTGAGGAAAAGTAGTTTAAATTCTGGCAGTCTGATTCTTACTACTTGGGTCATCTTGCCCAAATTGTTTAACTGTCCTGTGCTCAGTTTTCTTACCTTTAAAATGGGAAGAATGAGGATGAATTGAATGAAATATTACTCGTTAAGAGCTTTTAAAATGCCTGGCAATGGTTAACTATAACTACTGTTTCTCCTTAGATTTTAACCTTAAATTGCCTCACAGTCTAGCAGCCTCTCCCTTTGTGAACACGTTATTGTATGTTATTGTACCTCAGATCCAGTTAAAGGGGAGAAACAATCCAATATATTTTTATGATATGTCTTACCACTTCTTTGAGTATTTGTGCCTATTATTAATAACTAACATCTGAATGAATTTATTTACCAAGAATTTTTGCTATATTTATAGAGTTTTGGCCTCACAACAATCCCATATTTTAAGAATTGATAGGATGTGATGGTGCAATAAGAGTTTTCTACTGTCATCCCTCTCCCTCCCTCCCACACACAGAGCATTGCTTTTGACAGTTATCAATATACAAAATACTGGTGGGAGTTCAGGAGTTCCAGCATGGCTTTGGAGCGAAAAATTCCAAGAACAGATACATTGAAGAGAATAAGAAAAACATTTTCACTTTACCAGTGTACCTCTGTCCCACAGTGACACAGATTACTGCCAAGAAAGATTCCCTTATTCTGAGATTTCTTCCATAAGGGAATGTGAGAACATATCTCTTCTCCCCCACTAGCTGCACAGGATATTTCCAAAGAAAGCCTACTTTCTTCCCACTCCACCTAAAATGCTGAAGGACTGGGAGATGCTGGGAGTATGGCACCTAGGGCTTGGAACTCATTGATGTGACATGGTTATTACTAACTGCTTTATAGACTCTATCAGCAAGTCTGGCCCTGAGCTGCTGGGGACATCCTGCCCCTCGCTGGCCCACAGTTATGCCCAATGCTCTGCGTACCTCACCCACACATCCTATGGCTGGGTCCCTGAGAGTGATGAGTACCATCATTAGCACACAGCTAATGTTCATGTGCAGAAAGCCAGCCTGTCTGTGATAGATTGAGAGAAAGCACACAGCCTCAGACATTTCAGGGGAGTCTCCTAGTGAAAACAAACAGGAGGCTCTCAGTAATTAGTCTAGTTTTGCAGGCTTGAGAGACGGCATATAATCTTAAGAAATCCGCTTCAAGCTCTGGCCAGGTGACAGTTGGTTGGGTGTCGTTCCATGCACCCAAAGGTTGCTGGTTCGATGCTGGTCAGGGTACATGTCCGGATTATGTGTTCAATTCCCAGTAGGGAGTGTGCAGGAGGCAGCTGATCATGTTTCACTCTCATGTTGATGTTTCTCTCTTCTACCCCTTCCTCTCTCTTTAAAAATTAATTTTAAAAATCTAAAAGAAATAATAATTTCCCTCAAGAGAAAGCAAGAAGCATAGTGTAGGCACATTTATACAAAAGGACTGAGAAAGCCTCAGAATCCCTTCTGACTGGTGATAGTGTTTTTCATCAGTAAGTAGAGGCTGGAGGAGGTGACTGCTTCTTCAAATGTGAAGACAGTAGTGTAAGACTTCAAGGAAGATGAATATCAACAAACATGATACCACTAAAAGAACACAATAATTTCCAATAACAAACTACACACACACACACAAATGAAAATCTTCTAATTGCCCAATGAAGAATTAAGAATAATTATTTTAAGGAAGTTCAGCAATCTATAGAGAACAGATATACAACTCAACAAAATCAGGAAAGCAATGTATATGAACAAAATGAGAACTTTATCTGAGAGATAGAAATAATAAAAAAAGAACCAAACATAAATTCTGGAGCTGAAGAATATAAAATGATTGATATGAAAATAGAGCGTGTCAACATCAGACTTTATCAAGCAGAATAAAGAATGTATGAACTCATAGGTACATCATTTGAAATTATCCGGTCAGAGGACAAAAAAAAAAAAAAAGAGTAAAGAAAGCATATATATCATATGGCACATCATCAAATGAAGCAAGTTATAAATTATGAGTATTGTACAAAAAAAGAGAAGAAGAAAGGGGCAAAAACTCACTTAAAAATTGTAGCTGAAAATTTCCCAAATCTGAGGAGAGATATGGACATGGTCTCAACCATTTTCAACCCAAACAAGTCTTTACTAGGACATATTATAATAAAACTATGTCAAAAAAAATCAAAAACAAAGAGAGAATTTTGAAAGCAACAAGAGAAAATATAAAGATTATATTTAAGTATAATTAAAAGAACTCTGAAAAGAATACCAGAGAATTTCCCAGCAGAAAGCTTTTAGGCCAGCAAGGGTGACAATATATTTAAAGTGCTGAAAGAAAAAGACTACCAAAAAGAATATTTTACCCTCCCTGTTTTGGAGATGTTATTGAAAAATAAAGGAGCTTTGCCAAAACCGGTTTGGCTCAGTGGTAGAGCGTCGGTCTGCGTACTGAAAGGTCCCGGGTTCGATTCCGGTAAAGGACATGTACGTTGGTTGCGGGCACATCCCCGGTCGGGGGTGTGCAAGAGGCAGCTGGTCAATGTTTCTCTCTCATTGACGTTTCTAGCTCTCTGTCTCTCTCCTTTCCTCTCTGTAAAAAATCAATAAAATATATTATTAAAAAAAATAAAAATAAAGGAGCTTTGATAAAGACTTTCCCAGACAAAAAAAAAAAAAAAAAAAAAAGCTGAGGGAATTCATTACCACTTGGCCTGCCTTACAAGAAACACTAAAGGGCCCTGGCTAGTGTGGTTCAGTTGGTTGAGCATTGCCCCATGCACTGAAAGGTCACAGGTTCAATTTCTGGTTAAGGCACATGCCCAGATTGTGGGTTTGGTCTCTGGTTGGAGTGCATATGAGAGGCAATAGATCAATATTTCTCTCACATTATTGTTTCTTTCTCTCCCTCTCCTTTCTTATCTTTAAAAAAATCAATAAAAACAAAGTTAAAAAAAGATATGCTAAAAGGAGTCCTTCAAGCTGAAATAAAAATATGCTAATTATTAACATGAAAACAAGAAAGTATAAAACTCACTGGTAAAGATGAAGTATGTAGTGAAATTCAGAATACTCCAATAATCTATTGGTGGTGTGTAAACCACTTAACTCTATTAAAAGACAAATGTCTTAAAATAATTGAGCTCTAATAATTTTATATTGGATACAGAGCATAAATGTAAATTGAGATACCAAAACACAATATGTTGGAGGAAATTAAAGAGTGGGATTTTTGTATGAAATTAAATTCTGATCAGCTTAAAATAGTGTTATATGTATATTTTGTGTTAGCCTCATGCCACAGAACAAAAACCTATAGTAGATTAACAAAAGATAAAGAGAAATAAATCAAAGTACAAACCAAATTCAAAGAAAGATATCAAGAATGGAAGAAAGAAACAAAGGAAATACAAACCAGCCAGAAAGCAATAAGATGGGATATTAAGACCTTGCTTATCAATAATTACTTAAAATAAAAGTGAATTAAATTATCAAAAAACATAGAGTGGCTGAATGGATAAAAATATATTCTGTTAATTAGTCTCACTTCAACTGTAAGTCCATTGATAGGCTCAAAATGAAAAGATGGGAATAGATAACTCCATACAAAAGCAAAACAGAAGAGAGCAAGGGTAACTTACACAAGGTAAAATAGACTGAGTTGTTAGTAGAAACAGACAGAAAGAGCCTCATTATTGATAAAGGATCAATTCATCAAAAGGATATAATAATTATAAATATATATATGCAACATTGAAACACATAAATATGTTAACCAAATGTTAAAAGATATGAGGGCAGAAATATGCATTAATTTAATAATTGTGGGGAATTTTAATATTCTCCTTTCATCAATGAATTAATCAAGACAAAAATAAATAAGAAAATGTTGGACTTGAATTATAGTTTATACCAAGTGAACCTAACAGACATATGCAAAACATTTTATCTGACAGAGGCAGAACATACATTCTTCTCAAGTTCAGAGAAAACAATCTCAGGGATAGATCATTTTAGGTGATTAAATAAATCTTACCAAATTTAAGAAGATTGAAATAATGACAATTATCTTTTCTATCCACAATGGCATGAAACTAGAAATTAATAATAAGAGAACACTGGAACAAACTCACAAATATGTAGAAATTTATAAATCTGTTTTCTGAAATAAAAAAAATCAAATGAAAATAAAAAAAAGTATCTTGGAACAAATGAAATAGAAACACAACATTCTAAAACATATGGGAATAAGGGAGAGAAAGAGAGAGATTTTCAATTTCAAAAGTGAGAAATTTCAATTGATTTTTCTTCCCCACGTACCCCTACTGGGGACCAAACCCCTAACCTAGGTATGTGCCCTGACTGGGAATCAAACCCTCTACCTTTTGGTCAGGGCTGAAATAAAAACATTCTAGGAGGGAAGTTTATAGTGATAAATGGAAAAAGAAAGACTTCAAATACACAACATAATTATACACTGCAAAGTAAATATAAGAAGAATTGACAAAATTTAGTTAGATGAACTAAAGGAGAGAAGACTCAAATAAATAATATAATAAATGAAAGTGGAGACATTAAAACATACACAGAAATACTAGGATCATGAGAAACTACTATGGACAATTACAGGCCACTAAATGATTAAACTAGAAGAAATGGATACATCTTAGGTGCATACAGCCTACTAAGACTGAATTATGAAGAAATAGAAAATCTGAACAGACCATTAATGAGTATTAAAATTAGATCAGTAATAAAAAATACCCCATTTTAAAAAAGCCCATGACCAGATGGCTACATGGGTGAATTCTATAAAACATTTAAAGAAGAATTAATGCCAATCCTTCTCAAATTCTTCCAAAAATAGAAGAGGAGAAATACTTCCAAACTCATTTTATAAGGCTCGCATTAACCTACCAAAGTCAGACAAGGACACCACAAAAAAAGAAAAAAAAGAAAAATTATAGGCCAATATTCTCTGATAAACATAGATGCAAAAATCCTCAATAAAATATTAGTAAACAGAATTCAACAGTACATTAAAAGGATCATTTACCATGATGAAGTGGGATTGATTCCTGGAATGTAAATCAATAAATGTGATCTACCACATTAAGAAAATGAAATAGTGTCATTCTTCCTGCATTTTCAACAAGAGGCCATGCATTTTCATTCGACCCTGAAAATTATGTAGCCAATTTGGCCTTTGCTGAAACTATTTTTCTTTAGAAAACCTCTTCCCTCCCCCCCACCTTTTTTTGCCACCCCTGAATATCAAAATATTTTTGATATTCATTTGACACCCCTGCCTGTCAAAATCAACCCTGATTCTTTTTAATTTTACTTGAATATTTCATCTTTTGGCATTGTTCCCATCCTTCCAGAAATAATTGCTACCATACATTGTGTAACTGTGAGTTACTTAGCAAAGTAATTTAGTATATATCCCCCTTATTCCTAATAGGCACCAATTAAGCTTTCTTGAAAGCAGGGATGTCAGACTTTTCTTTACTTCCCTATGGCTCTTTGTGCATCATACCCTTAATCAGTCCTCTATAAGTGTCTGAGTGGAGAGGGCAGTGACATAGTCAAAGCTGCTTTTGTTGCCCATAGCTCATGTGCCAAGTGGCCAAGAAATTTGTCTCAATTTATTGTAGCCCCACAACTAGTCTGTGTCTCTCTACTCCCAGGTTGCTTCAATACTATCCAATTTGTGTTTTGTTTTTCAGTACTAAGGAAGATATTTGTCATAGGTTCTATTTGCACCAAAGGTTCAAGTGTTATGAACTGAGTTGTGTCTCTGACAATACCAAATTCATATATTGAAGCACTAACCCCCAATGTGGCTATATTTAGAGTAAGGGAATAAGTAAGTAAATGAAATAATAAGGGTGGAGCCCTGACCAATTGGATTAGTGTCTTTATAATAGGAGACCCCAGAAAGCTCACTCTTTCCACCATGTGAAAACACACCAAGACAGCTGTTTGCAAGCCAGGAAGAGAATTCTCATCAGGAACTAAATCAGCTGGCACCTTGATCTTGGACATTCTAGCCCTCAGACTGTGAAAAATAAATGTATTTTGGTTAAAAATAAAGAGAATGAAAGATAAAAATAATATCATTCTAATGAACAAAAAAGTGGACATAATTAGTTAACATTGTTTTGTGATAAAAACTCTTAAAGTGGACATAAAAGAAACATATCTCAACATAACAGATCATATATGACAAGCCCACAGCTAACAGCATACGCAAATATGAAAAAACGAATTTTTTTTTTTTTAATGAAAACAAGAACAAAACAAGAATTCCTACTCTTGCCATTTCTATTCACCATTGTTCTGGAAATCCTAGCCAGAGAAGTTAGTCAAACAAAAGAAATAAAAGATATTCAAATCAGAAAGAAAGAAGTAAAACTGTTTTCAGATGACATGATATTATATATAGAAAATCTTAAAGACTGCCAAAAACCTTTCAGAACTAATAAATGAATTCAGAAAAATTGCAGGTTGCAAAAATCAACATACAAAGATTAGTTTCATTTCTATATACAAACAAAAACCATCTGAAAAAGTTATGAAAATAATTCCATTTATAGTAACATCAAAAACAATAGTAAAATACTTAGAAATAAATTTAAACTAGGAGATAAGAGACCTGTATTCTAAAAACTATAAAATACTGATGAAATAAATTGAAGAAGACACAAACAAATGGAAATATATTTCAAACTCATGGATAGGAAAAATTAATATTTAAAATGTTTACAGTTGTGAAATTCATATATAGATTTAATGCAATCCTTATCAAAATTCCAATGACATTTTTGACAGAAATAGAACAAATAATTCAAAACTTTGCATGGAACCACAAAAGACCCTGAACAGCTAAAGCAATCTTGAGAAAGAAATACAAAGCTGAAACCATCACACTTCCTGATTTCAAACTATATTACAGAGCTAATACAAACAGTATGGTAGTAGCATAATGACAGACATATAGACAAATGGAACAGAATAGAGAATCTAAAAGTAGTCCCATGCATATACATCAGCTTAGTTTTGACAAGAGCACCAAGAATACAAAATGGAGAAAGATAGTCTCTTCAATATATAGCCTTAGAAACTGGATATTCACATGAAACTGGATATTCACATGAATCACTGTCTTACACAACTCAGCAAAATTAGTTAAAAATCAATTAAAATCTTAAGTGGAAAACCTGCAACATCCTTTTAATTTTCACCTGAGAATATTTTTTGTAGAGAGAGGTAAAGAGAGAGAGAAAGAGAGAGAGACTGAGAGAAGAGAAACATCATTGTGAGAGAGACTCCTTGTTAAGTTGCCTCTCGCACACACCCTGAAAGGGATCAAACTTGCAACCTTTTAGTATACCGATAAAACTCCAACCAACTGAGCTGCCTGGGCCCAGGCACTTGTAACTTTAAAACTGCAGGAAGTGAACATAAGGAAAAAGCTCCTTTACGTTGGTCTTTGCAATAAATTTTTTGATAAGACACCAAAACAAAGGCAACAAAATACCAAAATAAACTAGTGGACTCTATCAAACTATAGAGCTTCTGCATGACAAAACAACAGCACACAAACCAATTCATAGAGTGAAAATGCAGCCTATGGAATGTGAGAAAAATATTTGCAAACCGTATATCTGTTGAATTAATTTCCAAAATATATAAGTAATGCATATAACACAATAGGAAAAAAGTGAAACAATAACTTGTTAAGTAATAAACAAATGACCTAAGCTGATATTTTTCTAAGAATATATACAAATGACCAACGGGTATATGAAAAGGTACTCAAAATCACTAATAATCAGGGAGGTGCAAATTAAAGTCACAATAATCTATCACTTCATACCAGTTAGAATGGCTACTATCCAAATACAAGAGAAAACACGTGGTGAGAATATGAAGAAAAGAATATATACACCCCTATGTTCATTGCAGTGTTGTTTACAATAACCTAGATTTAGAAACAGCCCAAGTGCCCATCAGCAGATAAGTGGCTAGAAAAGCAGTGTTACATTTACACAGTGGAATACTACATAGCTGTAGAAAAAGGATGCTTCAACCTGGATGGACCTGGAGAGTATTACGCTAATGAAACAACCAGTCAGAGAAAGACATAACATATGCTTTTACTTATATGTGGAATCTCATGAACCAAATGAACAAACAAACAAAATAGAAACACTCAGATACAGAGAACACAGCCAACTAGAGCTTTCATGACTATATGGGCAATATGCACATACATGTAGCAAACCCATGGATTTCAAAGACCAATTTTGTGGCTGGTGAGGACAGACTTATGTATCTGTCTCCCTATATTAAACTGTTCATTCCTGAATGCAGATACTACATCTTATTTATTTATTTATTTATTTATTTATTATTAATTTTTTTTTACTTCAGTGAGGAAGGGAGAGGGGGAGAGAGAGAGAGAGAGAGAGAGAGAGAGAGAGAGAGAGAGAGAGAGAGAGAGAGAGAGAGAGAGAGAAACATCAATGATGAGACAGAATCATTGATTGGCTGCCTCCTTCATGCCCCACACTAAGGATTGAGTCTGAAACCTGGGCATGTGCCCTGTCTGAGAATTGAATCATGAACTCTGGTTCATAAGTTGACCACTGAGCCATGCTGGCCAGACCAGACACTATAACTCACCAACATGTTGGTAATGGTGTGAAGGATGTTAGCAAGTACTTCTCAGACAATTAGGTCTGTCAAAACTTGAAACCATTAATATAAAAGACAATGTGGAAATCTGTAAATTAAATTGGAATGAAGCCTTGAAAGCTTTATTTAGTCTTTTGAACAAGAGCTTATTCTTAAAACATTTCTAGGATTATATCTTCAATCTGATGCCATCTGTTTCCTTGTCATTTTTATAATGTTAGAAATTTTACACTGCCTTTTTATTACTCTTAATTGTATGATTCAGAACCAGATATTAGTAATAAGAGAGAATATATTAAAAATTGAGGAAGAGATTTACATAATTATAATACACTTTTAATATTTATTTTTTGTACTAAGTGAATTGTACTACAAGAAAATTTGAAAGTTAGATATGAAAAATGAATTACAATATTTATTTTATTACCTACCATGGAAATGTGATTGAATTAAAAATTGATCTAATATTTTTGCTTTAATAGATATATAAATAGGAATTACATTGGTCAGAATTTTATATGAGCTGCTTTTATAAAGCTGAATTTAATAAGTGAGATAGATCTGTGATCAAGATATTTTATAGGTTGTGGAGAAAATATAAATGTGGCCCTCCCTCCAAGGTGGCCCCAAATAATTCCTGTGTCCTGATATTCAGAGTTTGTATAATCTACTCCCATATTGAACAAGCTAATTGTATAAGAAACAAGATAATGTGGAAATGACAGTGTGTGAGCTTGGAGGCAACCCAGTGAAAAATCGATCTCTTTAATATTATGTGCCTTAGGGGAAAATCAGCTACTCAAACCAACTTGAGTAAGAGTCCTCAAGAATCCCTAGGAGAGGCCCATGCTGCAAGGAACTAGACTCCTGCCAACAAGCAGGACTAACTTGCCAGGCTTATGAATGAGACACTTTGGCAGTGGACCATTCAGCCCCAGTCCAGTCTTCACATGACTGTAATCCCAGCCAACATTCCACTCACAAATGATTTTGAGCAAAAACCATGCAGCTAAAATGGATTCTTGACCCACAGAAATTGTGAGATAATGAATGTTTATTAAGATGCTAAATTTTGGGATAATTTGTTATATATCAATATATTACTAATGAACCTTACCAGCAAAATTTCTATTTCTTCTTTGCTTTTCCAATTTTATTGTCGCTACTTACTCATACTGCCAGAATTTTTGATACCACAAGAAAGAGTTGGCACTCCACTGAGCAGGTGAGGAGTTTATACAGAGGGAATTTTTGCTCTTGTTCTAGGGCCAAAGCACAAATAGAGGAGAGATACAGGGTGTACCTCCAAAATATATACAGATTTTAACAGTTTATAGCTCTGGCACTTTGAAAATGAAATGTGTCTTAATGAACACATTTAATAAAAGAAACAATATTAGAAATTATGATCCTTCTGTCTTTCAAGTATATACTGTAACTAAAATAATGTTAATTTTTGGAGACTGAATACTAAAATACTAGCATAGGATTCTATTTTCCATTTTTAACATTGTTCCTTTGTAAGAAGAATTCTTCCCTAAACGATCTTTTGGAAAATTACAGTTTTTCAGCTGATTTAACTTTAATTTAAGTGGATTTGCTTTAGTTTTAGGAACATTGGCTGTTTAAGAATCACAGTGCATATCATTTAAAAATATATATATATACACACTATTTATTAATTTCAGAGAGGAAAGGAGAGGGAAAGATAGATCCATCAATGTTGAGAGAGAATCATTGATTAGCCGCCTTCTGCATGGCCCCTGCTGGGGATCAAACCAGCAACTCAGGACATGTGCCCTTGACCAGAATCTAACCTGGAACCATTCAGTCCTCAGGCCAACATTCTATTGAGCCAAACCAGCTAGGACAGTCTATTCCTAATAATCCAATTTCCTAGTGGTGCTGCCACCCACATGGCAGTAGAGTATTACAAAGGTAGCAATTAAGAAATCTTCCTTTTGGTCTGGCACATTCTAGTCTGAGAAATGGCAACTCTGTTAGTCAGATGGAGCTAGGGTATTTGGTCGTGATACACATTCCTCCAGATTTTAGCAACTTAACCCCCCCCCCCCCGAAAAAAGAAAATAAAAGCTTCTCTCTTATTTATGCTGCATGTCTCTTGTGGCTTGGTTGCAGTTCTGTTCCATGTCATCTTCACTCCAGGATCCAGGCTAATGGAAAAGCTTTTTCACTTGAAAATTGCCAATTGTGGAAGCAGGAAATGATAGAATGGCAAAGCATGCATTTCTCTGAAAGCTCCTATTTCAAGTGATATATGTCCCTTCCCACAGTTCATTGGTCAAAGCAAGTCATATGCTTCTCTTGCATTCAACAGGGTAAGGATGTTTAATCTTCCCAGAGGAAAGGCAGTACATTTTTGTGAATAGTTACACAATCTACCATAGCATTAAAACTGTTACATTTTTCACAAATGATCTTGGGAGGAATATTTTAAAGCTGAGAGTCAGACATTTTACTCACATAAAGTTATATCAAAACAATGGTGGGAAAGAAACTCATGCTCAGAAATATGTCTGTCCTCTATTATACAGCAATTTCCCTCCAGTATGGTTATGGGAGCACTGTCATTCCTCATTGCTTGTCTAGGTCTACTCCTCTCCATGACTCCTTTTTCGCCCCGGTGTCAGAGTTAACCTCCCAGCCTCCTCCCTGGGCACTGCAGGTCAGCAGTGCCAATACATCTCTGCCAGGGAGGCCACTGGGTCTTGCTGGTCTCTGCCCTTTTGTTCTGACCCAGCTCTCACCAGGAACAATGAAGATAAATAACACGATTTAATGTAAAATAGTCTTATTTGTCATGCAATATTTTCTTTCTTTCTTTCTTTCTTTCTTTCTTTCTTTCTTTCTTTCTTTCTTTCTTTCTTTCTTTCTTTCTTTCTTTCTCTCTCTCTCTCTCTCTCTCTCTCTCTCTCTCTCTCTCTCTCTCTCTCTCTCTCTCTCTCTCTCTTTCTCTCTCTCTTTCTTTCTTTCTTTCTTTCTTTCTTTCTTTCTTTCTTTCTTTCTTTCTTTCTTTCTTTCTTTCTTTCTGGAATTTCTATTTATTAACAGGAGCAACTTTCTCTCTTTTTTTCTTAGAATAGGGATAAATATTATTGGTAAGGATAGTTAAAGATTGTCTTACAGGTTACTTAGCTGTGGTGGTTCTCTCAGGATTTGGTCAGTTATTTAGCTTTTCATTTGATGTCTGATAGGTTTTTTACAAGCTCTAAGCTATTCAGACTATATAAGGGAGGTAATAGCATGGAAAATCCAAAACATAATTTATATTTATAACTTTCAAATGATCTTTGTTTTCAGTTACATTTATGTTCTTAACAAAATTTGATGTTACTAATGTTAAAATTAGTTTGTCTTCCCAGAGGAGGCTATGTGCTGCTGTGCTGTAGCAAATTGGTGACTAGACAGCTTTTACAATTAATCAATTACATTACCTATTTAGAACACCCACTATTATTGTTCAAACGAATTTTCTGTTCTCCCTCAGCAGAGGTAGGTGCTTTAGATTCTTCCTGTGGCAATATCTGCCCCATAAAGAGATCTGTTAGAAACCCTCAAAACCCTGTTCTAAGGCTTGCTGGTTGGTTAAACAAATCTATGTACATGTGAAAATGGATTAGTACCTTTTTCTTCCAGTGTAACACGTTTGCTTTCGAATAAATGTTTTCTGAAGACCTCACCTTCATCCAAGTCAGCACAAAAGTGGAAAATTCCACAAGAACCACATGGGATAGGTAAAATTATTGTCTCCATTTTACAGTTGAGAAATATTATAGCCAGGTAAGTTTAAAAATTGCTATATAAATTTTAAAAATGATGGAGCAAAGTATGCAAACTAAATTCTGGTCAACCACAAATCTAATGCTGCTGCCACAATCCTTTTGTTCCATCTCTGCTTTCAAAATTCATACTCAGGACATAGACAGGAAATGTATCTGAAGATATACTTTTTAAAGAAAGACTTTTCTGGTTCAATGTTCTTGCTGAGTCCTAGTTTAAGGATCATACTGTGAGACTTAGATTTGGTGGGAAAAATATCAAAATGGAGAACTATATGGAGGAATAAGCCAAAGTCTCATGATTATAATGGTCTTGATGAGAATCATTTATCTTAAAGTAGAAAAATGATGAGAATTAGAGATGACAGAAAAATGTAATCTGTGAACAGCCTGAGGAAATTAATTGATAGGTGTAGAGTAAGTAATAACACAAGTTTCATCAAGAAATTAAAAAAATCCCACATTGTGCTCTTAGTTGAATAAAGTATACCAAAAAAAGAAAGAAAAATAGGGGGGATGTGACAAAAAGGGGACCCCAGAGCATTTTGCATAGATTTTGGTCATTCTCCCATATTCTCTTTGCTGCCTACTTGCTAGCATATTGCTAGTTTTCAAGGATAAAACTTTCATTAAATTTTCTAAAGCCAATAAAATATTTTATGCCTGTTCAAACATTTTCTTGATTGCTATATTTATATAACATATTGAAAAATTATTTTAATTTCAGAAAATCTGTCAGTTTTCTTTATCAATTTGTCATTGCCTAAGATAGTAGAACAATAAACATTTATCATTTATTTTCTGCATTTCTAAGCATCTTTCAGGACACTGTGTGAAGTATAAATATATTCATATTTCTTTTATAATGCATTTTGTGGTACATTTCAAGCTACAGTGAGTTTTGACTTCCTAGAATATATCCCTAGCTTTTAGGGTGTAATAAAAAATATGATATGATGTTTTTAAAATTACCTTCTTTGAATAGTTCATAAGTACCAACAAAATATTAATGTAAAAGTAGCTTCTTTTTGCTGTGTATATGTCTTAAAATGACAGGTTTCATTATTAATTGTGTGCTCTTTATTCATTTTAATTCTTTTGATTTCCACTGGCTCATCCAATTGAAGATGTTTATATATTGCAATTAAATATTTTTTTTTCCTGAATAGAAATTTACTTCAAGGACTATTGCAATTAAAATTCTACTTCGAATAATTCTGAGGAAATACATTCATTTCTTGTATGGTCTGCTATATATTTTATTTCAAATAATGCAAGGTATAGCTAATTAGTTCTTTACTATTTAAGCAAAGTGGTACTTGATTTAATCATGGTAAACCAGCCCTGGTGCGATTCCTTCCTGCGCATCTGCTCTGCAGCTCCGGAGCCGTTTCTCTCCGTCTGCCTTCTCTGCCACCAAAGTGCATGCTCCCACCCGGTGGAAGATTCTATGGACATGGACATGAGCCCTCTGCAGCCCCAGAACTACTTTTTCCGTTGTGAACTAAAGGGCGACAAAGATGATCACTTTAAGGTGGATAGTGATGAAAATGAGCACCAGTTATCGTTACGAACGGTCAGTCTAGGGGCTGGAGCAAAGGATGAGCTGCACATTGTCGAAGCAGAGGCCGTGAATTACAAAGGCAGTCCCATTAAAGTAACACTGGCAACTTTGAAAATGTCTGTACAGCCAACGGTTTCCCTTGGCGGCTTTAAAATAACACTACCTGTGGTGTTGCGGTTGAAGTGTGGTTCAGGGCCTGTGCATATTAGGGGACAGTACTTAGTAGCTGAGGAGAAGATGCAGAGTCAGAAGTCGAAGAGAAGGATGTGAAACTCCTAAGTATGTCTGGAAAGCGGTCAGCCCCTGGAGGTGGTAGCAAGGTTCCACAGAAAAAAGTAAAACTTGCTGATGAAGATGATAGGATGATGACGATGAGGACGACGATGAAGATGATGATGATGATGAAGCAGAAGAAAAAGCTCCAGTAAAGAAATCCATACGAGATACTCCAGCTAAAAATGCACAAAAATCAAATCAAAATGGAAAAGACTCAAAACCATCAACACCAAGATCAAAAGGTCAAGAATTCTTCAAAAAACAGGAAAAAAACTCCTAAAACACCGAAAGGACCTAGTTCTGTAGAAGACATTAAAGCAAAAATGCAAGCAAGTATAAAAAAGGCGAATTGAACAATCCTGGGCACTACTGGTAAATTAAGCCCAAAGATGGGGAAAGAGGAAAAGGAGAGACAAATATAGTCCATATCATCAACAATCCAGACTGAAGTCTTCTATTTTAATCTCATGCCTTTTCCTAGTTTATCACTCACCCATGCCCCATTCCAGGCTGGAAACAATCTCACTTAGTCTCTTAATGCACCTTTATTTTGCTGTGATTCAGTGAACTTTTCTTGACTTGTTCATTTATCTCGCCTTTTTTGACCATGTTTTAAACACCTTTGTATCTCCCTAGCTGCTCAATAAATATTTGAATGAATGAAAAGAAAAGAAAACAAAGCAAAACAAAAACATGGCAAGCCACATATATAATGGTTTTATTTTATTTAGGTATCGTTTCATATTATGTGAATACTAGTGGCCTGCTGCATGATATGTGTGCACGGAGGGATGTCCCTCAGCTTGGCCTGTACCCTCTCCAATCTGGAACCCCTTGGAGGATGTCCCACAGGGGTTGGGCCTAAACCAGCAGTCAGACATCCTTCTCACAGTTCAGGAATGCTGGCTCCTAACTGTTCACCTGCCTGCTTGCCCCTAACCACTCTGCCTACTTGGCCTGCTCACCCCCAACTGCCCTCCCCTCCTGGCCTGATTATTCCTAACCACTTCTGCCTCAGCCCTGCCACCATGGCTTTGACTAGAATGATATTCAGAAGATCTCCCAGTCTAATTAGCATATTACCCTTTTATTAGTATAGATGAAGTTGTCTATAATTTATTTTAATACTCAAAAGACTATGAAAATAAAATCTTTAGTTTGGAAAACTCAAAAACAGAGAAAAGGTATCTTTGAAAGATGAAAAGAATACTTAAATTATTCTCATTTACCAGGAGAGGAATTAACTCTAAAAAATGTAGGCAGGAAATTTCTTGAAAGAAAACCAGGCTTTATATTTCAGTTTTTTTTTTTTAAATCTAAATATTACAAGAAGATCATGTTTGGTGGGTAAAATATCAAAGTGAAAATCTACATTGACAAAAGTTGAACTCAGACAGTTTTCTAAATGTCTAATTCACAGGACATGAAAACAATAATTTAAAACTTTCTTAATTTCTTTTAATGCAACCATTTGGCTCAGACTATGCTCAAAAGCATATACTCACACAACACCAAGAATCACTTATCATGTTTTGTCTGGTAGAAATATAATTTCCACCTCACAGGATGGAAATATAATTCCACCTGCTTTTAGTAAAAATCACCTGATATTTAGTAAAAGAAAAAATTAAAAATAAAAGAGACACAAAGAAACTTTAAAGGGTGATGACTATATTTACTAATTTGATCATACTCATGATTTCATGGATATATACATATGTCAAATTTTAGCAAAATTTATACTGTAAATATATATAGTTTTTATATGTCAATTATACCTCAAAAATGTGTGAAAAATGAATATATTAGTGGTACAGTAGAAATTTGTGAGCCAAATTTCTCTGTTGCTCATGGGAGTGTAGTTCTTGGGTTACCATTGAGATAAACATTTTCAGAAGTCCCCATAGGAGAATGAGATACAGTAAAATACTTTATTTGCATGAAGATATCCTCCTCAGTTTCCAGTGTTCCATTTCCCTTCAGCTAGTCTTGAAAGAGCAGCATCTGTGAGTTTAGCAAAGCCAAGTGCAAAACCAGTGTCTAGAGCTTCCATTCCATGTTGCAGTCAAGTCCAGTTCAGGATTCACGCTAATTAAAGTCCATTAGTCCATTGTGTGCAGTCCACATGGGTATGAGCCACCTGGACAACTTCAGGAAAGT
Organism: Pipistrellus nathusii; assembly: GCA_963693515.1. Taxonomy (NCBI): domain Eukaryota; kingdom Metazoa; phylum Chordata; class Mammalia; order Chiroptera; family Vespertilionidae; genus Pipistrellus; species Pipistrellus nathusii. The sequence goes on from OY882858.1 coordinate 109,039,647, forward strand.
ATGGCCCCTTCAGCAAGAGTCCCAGAGGGCCAAGAATCAAGAGAGAGCACTCTTTTGTTTAGAAGTTAAAATATTCAGGTTATCTGCCATTGTAGTGGCCATGCCTTGCTTCCAAGTGTGACTGACAGAGAGATACGCACCATCCCACATCACTCAGACCTTACTGGGCATGCATCCAAACTGCCTTTGTCCAGTCCCTTCTCCCAGCAATCAGTGGGGAACATACTTGAGAGTGTTAAATTAACAGAGCTGTATAAATGGCATGACTATATTATCTAGTCTTCCTTTACTCCTTTCCTGTTTAATAATAACCAGATTATTACAACAATATAATTAGGATAATAATATCCAGTTCATGTAGATATTTATCTTTTTAAAAAAAAATTCACTTTGATTGTTTATATGATTGTGAGACAATTCATGGATCTTTTCCCTTTCTATACATCTTATGAACAGAGACCCTGGCTACCTTTGTTCCAGGCCTGTGGTCTGCAAACATGCGGCTCTTTAGCCCCTTGAGTGTGGCTCTTCCACAAAACACCACGGCCTGGATGAGTCTATTTTGAAGAAGTGGCGTTAGAAGAAGTTCAAGTTTAAAAAATTTGGCTTTCAAAAGAAATGTCAGTCATTGTACTGTTGATATTTGGCTCTGTTGACTAATGAGTTTGCCAACCACTGTTCTAGGCTCTCTGTTGACAATTGTAATAGTGAACAGCTTTGGAGAATAGAGATGTGTCTCCCTTTGGGACAAAGGGCAGGTTTCTTTACTGTCTGGTATGGTAAAGATAATGTTTCCTCTGGGGAAAAGGGAAAACTTGCTTACTGCCTATTATAAAAGATCTGAGTTCCCTAGGCTTGGGTTTTTCTTATGGCAACCAACGGCATGTACCTTGCTGACATCACCCTTAGAAAGAGTTCTAGGGACATGATACAAGTGATGATATGATGTTGCTGTGAGGAATAAATTAACTTTCTCTCTGACATAGGGATATCTTTTGCCAGCCTCTGGGAAACAACGGCTGTCTAATTTGCTAGCTTTCATGTTAAATAAAATTTCAGATTCTTCAAAGTTCTTGACCATTTTTGAGATAGGAATGGGATTCTGAAAGAGACATCACTTTCTGGAAGAGGAAGAAAGAAGGTTGACAAATAAGGATTTCATGGGATTATATGACAAATTCATAGCAAAAATGTTGAATAAAATAAATGATCAATTAGAAAATTAATGGTCTTCCACTTTACTGCCAATTAATGAGGAGAAATTTGGGCAGTTGTTACAGGCTTAGTACTAGAAACTAAATTAAGAGGAAGCTGCCTGAATGGTTCTTTGGTTGTGTCTAACTCTCCTCTTAGTGTGAAGAGTTTCTTGTCAATCTGGTGGCCAGCCTTAGGCCCACCCCATTGTAATAACTATTTTTAAAATTCATCCTGAGGGGACCAGAAGTTTCTGACCACTACCTGGCAACAGTTACAGAAGAACACCTGTACCTGGAATGAAAGGAGGAAAATTTGAAACACCCATAAGCAGGAGTCAGGCAAATAGCTAGTACAACAGGTCCTCAAATAATGTAATTTTATTAAACACAATTTTGTTATAATATTGATGAGATACCTACAATCTTAACTCGTGTTTATATCAATTAACCTATGGTAAGTTTGATTTTTTTTCACTTAAAGTCACAAAACCTATTGCCTATCCATGACATTAAGTGAGGACTTAGTGTACTTCATTGGTTTACTTAAGAGAAAAGAGGGCAGGGGATGTAATGCTTGTTAAGAAAGAATGGCAAGGAGAAGAACCAAGATGGCGGCATAGGGCAGATGCCCGAATGCAGCCTACCACAACAAGTTTGAATTTAGAACTGAAAACCAGGGGAAACATCACCCTGAAGCGCCGGACGGCTGGCTGAGGGGAAGCTCTACCATCTGGGAAGGAGAGAGAAGACGCGCTAAACCTTAGGAACTGTGAAGGTACGGAAAACTGTGTGCGCGAAAAAGCGGCTGCAGAGTTCGCTCCCAACTAGCTTGCGGAATGCGGAGAGGGCGGGCCGAGTTTGCTACCGGCTTACTCCCTGCACGCAGAGAGGGTGGACAGCTAATGCGCGGCTGGCTTTCTTGTTCGGGAGGAAAACAGAACCACCCTATTGCGCTGATAGACGGCCCCAGACAGGAAGAGGCCAGACTGTCAGGCAGTGGGCAGAGATCTCTCGGAGGTGTGTGAAGCCAGCAGCCATTACTGCGGGACTCAGAAACCAGACCCTCATAGGGAGGGGATGAATAAGGCTTGTCTGCACCACCGGAGACTACGCCCCATCCAAGCAGAGCACAGAAACCCTTCCAGTGGCTAGCTTCCTAGTTCGCTGCCAATAGGACTCTCCTAGGGAGGGGCAGACAGGAATCTAAAGCTTGTCTGTGCCTATACCAAAGAGGTGTGCGCGCCTGCAACCAATTGTGCGGGATTCAACAAAGTTTGTCTGTGCCACCTCAAGACTCCGCCCATCCAAGCAGACTATAGAAACCCTCCTAGCTGAGACACTTCTGATCCTCATAGCCAACTGGCTTGGAGATCAACGCTTCCCCGTGATACCAACAACAAGCAAGGCTTAACAACAAGACTGCACACACAGCCCACAAAGGGCTGCACCAAGACTGTCTACCTCAGGCTGACTCACTGAACCATATAGAACACCTTAGCACACAAAGCCACCCTACCAACTCAGGGAAGCTGTGAAAATGCTAAGACAAGGAAACAGATCACAAACAAAAGAAATGGAGGAAAAGAAGAGACTGGATATAGAGTTCAAAACCACGCTTATAAGGTTTTTCAAGAATTTCCTAGAAAAGGTCAATAAGACCTATGAGGAGATGAAAAGGGATCAACAAGAACTAATAAGGGATCAACAAGAACTAAGAAGGGATCAACAAGAACTAATAAGGGATCAACAAGAACTAATAAGGGATCAACAAGAAATAAAGAATACATTGTCTGAAATAAAAAGTATTATACAGAGTCCTAAAAACAAAATGGAAGATCACAAGAATCAAGTCAAAGATTTGGAACATAAAGAGCCAGAAGACACTCTTCAACAGAAGCAAGAAGACAAGAGAATCCAGAAAGTTGAAGATAATGTAAGAAACCTCTGGGACAATTTCAAGCGAACCAACATCAGAATTATGGGGGTCCCAGAAGATGAGAGAGAGCAAGATATCAAAAACATACTGAAAGAAATAGTGACACAAAACTTCCCCCACCTGGTGAAAGAAGTAGACTTACAAATTCAGGAAGTGCACAGAACTCCAAACAAAAGGAATCCAAAGAGGACCACACCAAGACACATCATAATTAAAATTCCAAGAGCAAAAGACAAAGAGAGAATATTAAAAGCAGCAAGAGCAAAGCAGGTAGTTACCTATAAAGGAGCACCTATACGATTGTCAGCTGATTTTTCAACAGAAACCATGCAGGCCAGATGGGAATGGCAAGAAATATTCAAGGTGACTAATAGCAAGAACCTACAGCCAAAAATAATCTACCCAGCAAAGCTATCACTCAGAATCGAAGGCCAGATAAAGAGCTTCACTAATAAAAAAAAAAGCTAAAGGAGTCCATCACCACCAAACCAGAATTATATGAATTGCTGAAGGGGGTACTTTTGGAAGAGAAAGTAAATAAAGGTAAAAACTATGAACAACAAATACGTAACTATCAACAAGTGAATCTAAAAACCAAGGGAATTAAAAAAAAACCTGATGAACAATATTAACCGGTGAATATAATAGAATCAGAGGTATGGAAGGGGAGTGAACTGACGATTCTTGGGGATGTGGAAAGGGGGATGTGGGAAGAGACTGAACATAAACTGTGCACCTATGGATGAGGACAATGGGGGGTGGGGAAAGGGCAGTGGGTGGGGTGGGAACCTGGTGGAGGGGAGCAATGGGGGGGGGAGAATGAGGAACATTTGTAATAATATGAACAATAAAGATTTATTATAAAAAAAAGAAAGAATGGCAACAGCAGGGCCATTACATGTCTTGGTGCCTCTTGTATTCTATTGTGCCAGTCTTAAACCTATTCAGAGATGAAAACAAAAATCCTCAGAATTTTTTTTTCTTAGTGGTTTATGGTTGTTATTAGGTTCTGTGAGAAATTTCCCTGAGAAAGACAAATTTTTGTGGAAAATCATAGATGAGGCATTGAGAATTATTTAAGATTTAATTGATACAAGTTAAGTTTAAAATGCTGATAGAGAATAAGATACTGAAACAAGATTTTAGATAAATCTTTATGGGTATCCCTGTAGTCCTAGTAAACTCCTCCAGCCCTTATGTTGGAAAGAAGTTGTGAGATGCTACCTTAGCAATGGATTATCAGATGCCCCAAATTAAGGAAACTTTTTAAAAAGTCACTGTCATCTCTGGCTAGAGTCAGGTAAAGGGAATGACCTAGTGGCCCCAAATGGAATACAATGTGGCTGTGGCTATGAAATCAAGAGATCCCCAAAAGTAAAATAAATGGCATCAGCCATGAGGATCTTGCCACTGGATATAGAATGATGGGCAGATGGAAAACATTAGAAACTCATTTGCTTGAGCCATGAGCTATGCCACTCAAAACTTAAAATAAATTAGTCTTGCTTACTGGTTCAGAATGATTTTTTTCTTTTTGTACCTCTTCAGAAAGCGCTTTACCACTCCCCTGTCTTTACTTCCCACTTCCATCTCAGGTCCTTCATAACGAAAGGTGAATAGAGATAAGGCTTAGGTCTATCTACCCTCAAGAGGATCAAGGTACATACTCACTCATCTAAGTATGATAGGACCCTTCAGGGAAGGAAGGACTCAAACTTATATGACTCTATTGGATATAGGTATTCAAGTTACTATTCTACTTTGTGCTAGGGAGGAAAGAATGCACAGATTCATTTGATTGAATTGGGGAAAGTTCAAAGTGGGGAAGGACAACTAATATAACCTTGTGGATGTGGCCAATAAAATGTACTGTTTTTATTGCTTCTACATCTACATATATTATAGGAATTTATGCAAATATGACTGTACTTCCCATCCTATAAATACCAAAGGGAATTCTGATCAGGAAGGGCTACATGAAAAGAAGTAATTTTGGAATCCCACAACTCCGATGATACATTAGAATTAAAAGTCTCAATGACTAATGAAAGTTACTTCTGCATAAGTACTTTAAACTCCTGCCAATAGTAAACTCTTTTGTCTCTCAATAAGGGAAGCTGCATTACGTGGGTTCGTTGACCTCCACCACTTCTGGCAGGCTGACTATATATTATTGCTTCCCTACTGTTGGTAACTTTTTGGTTATAGATTGCTCTCTATGTCTGATTAGCTGAGTCCAGCCACATCTTTTTTTTTCCTTAAAAGTAATGTGTTATATATTTGGACTATCTGTAGTATGAAGAAATGTTCATTTTATCACAAAAGCCTGATAGTCAATAGTGGACTGATAGTCAATGTCATAATGAACTTCCTCTGCCTCTATCCATCCACAGAGATTATTGAGTATTAGAATGGTTTCCTCAAGAACTGGCTTAAAGTATTTCAAATTCTACATTTCTTACCTCCTTCTGGCTCACACAGCTCAGTAAGGCAGTTTGGTCACTGAATGCGGTTGTCTTCAAAAGGGATCATCTCTTCTCATTTGCTTCCTGGGAAATGGTAAGAATGAAGGGTAATGGGGACAAGGTATTAGATCTATTTTGAAAATTAGGGATTTCCCATGACTATTCCTGTATACAATACTCCTTTCTATCTTCTAACAGCAAGCTCAGGTCAAGTTTTATGATACATGAAAATAGCAGCTCAGACAAAAGGAGATGTAAGAATTCAAGCCAACTTTTTATTTTGCCACTTGCATTCTCTTATTAAATTAACATAATCCTAGATCATAAGAATAATGACCACTTTGTTGAAAACACTTTTTGTCAAGTTTACCTTCTATAGATGATATAATTCAAGATGAGGACAGAATGGGTCTCTGCAAATTTTATTTTAAAAAATCCTTTTTTCTTTCTTACATTTGATTATTTTTAACAAAAGATCCAGGAGTGAGCTGTGGACAAAGGTGAAGTGGGGAGTTATAGCTATGAGAATGGGACATGCTAATTCTGTGGCAGTAGAAGGAAAACAAGTGTCCCGGATGTCAGTAATGGAACACTTTAAGCCCCAGAAGGTATGAAGGAGGACACATTAATGATATTGGATTTTCAGAACTATTCTAGGAGACCTTTCTCACAAAGAAAAATTCTCTAGGCAGCTTTCCCAAATTCTTGTAGTAGTCTTAACTTTTACCCATTGCTGACTCTACAATTCTTTTTTAGATGGCAGACCACAATTTTATCACCATTTTTTAAAATCTTTATTGAGAAGTCTATCCGAAGATGGCCCATGAAAAACATCTGCCAATGCTTTCAGATGTTTTTCCCACACCATAGCATCACTGTCATTCTCTGAGATAGATGAAGAATATCCACTTCTTAGTGTGGACAAACAGCACAGTTGAGGCTTACTGCTTCAAGGACTACCTCCCCCCCAAAATGACTAGACTCAATTATTCTAATTGAACTAGGAACCTTAAGGTTTACCAGCTGGCAAGGATGCCATATATAATAAAAATATTATCATCTCTGCTTTCTGGCTGATGAAGGTGCTTCTTAGGAATCCCCAAAATTATAAATAGCACTTTCCAGGGGAAACATGAGTTTTTAAGATATTAAATTGATCTCCTGCCAAAAATATAGTTATCGATACTTTAGGAGTGATCATAAGAGACCTTCAAGTGTTTTATACAATTAGAAAAGATGGTATAAAATTTGTCCCTAATTTTGATGTGATCTTCATGACACCACCTCAACTTTGGAAGGCATTCAGATCAGTCTTAATACAAAAAATGAGAGAGAATCATTGATTGGCTGCCTCCTGCAAGTCTCACACTGAGGATCGAGCCTGCAACCTGGCATGTGCCTTGACTGGGAATCAAACCTGTGACCTTCTGGTTTATAAGTTGATGCTCAGCCATTGAGTCGCATTAGCTGGCAGTCACCAAACTTTTTAAATAATGGCCCAAGAGTAAATATTTTCATCTTTGCAAGCCGAAGCTGACTATAGTGACACATTGGTGGTTCTTGAAACTAACTTGTATCATTTATTTGGTTTTCCAGACCATTTGCAGTCTGACAATGATGTGTTTGTTGTTGTTGGTTACCACAAAAGCCACTCAGCAATGAGCTAATGGTTAAGGTATTCTGAACTCTGACTTTGGTGTATAAAAATGGCAATAGATAATACATAAATGAATGACTATGGTTGTGTCCAAATTTTAAAAACTGATAGCAGATGATTTAGCTGGTAGGTCATAGTTTGCCAGCTATATAGGATGTTCAGCTGGTGTGTCTGGAACCCTAGGAGGTACTGTTAAGGCCTCTACTGTAGGTCATCTTCATCCTTCTGTTTAGTCGGCTTAATTAAATCCTATAAGGCACAAGTTGAACATGTTTGATTCTGGCCTCGGCTGGTAAAATTAATCATCATGGCTGATAGAGTGTTATACTTCTGGGAATATTTTCTAGAAGCTCAGACAATGTAGAAATGAGAGGTGGTTATTATTACAACATAATTCTCCAAGGGTCTCTTGTATTTTTACAAGCAGAGTCACATAGTTGACTATGATATGAAATATTTATTTGAGGAGCTCTGTATAGCAAACAGCCTTGGGAGATAGAGATAATATCTGTCATTGGAATGAAGGACAAGCTTGCTTATTGTTCAGCAAAATGAAAATAAAGTCTTCCTCCTGGGGAAAGATCAGGTAGGCTTTTTGTTCCTTATAAAAAATTGGATTTTCTAAACTTAAGGTTGTTTTTCTGTAACAAACCCACTGTATATGTAAGCATCACGGGCCTTTTTCTCATTGGCCTTGGGAATTAAGGTTTGGGATGATGGTATGAATACTGATACTCTAGATATTGATATTGCTGTGAGGAATAAACAATTTTGTCTCTGATTGAAGTCTCCTGTTTTTTGTCAGCATTTGTGAAATTAGTGGGCTAACTTGTTAGCTTGCAACTAGAATAAAATCTTGGACTTAGATCTTGACATTAACCATAAACAAACTTAAAAAAAGATCACATCTAAACCTTATATGAGTTTTTACATAATAATTTATCACTTGTTTAGTTGATAAAGTAGATATCATTTTAAACCAGCTCTTAAAGAAATAAACTTAAATGTGCCTGACCAGATTCAAAGACTTCTCAATCACAATAGTTATGTTTTAATGATGACAAGTGGTAAAAATGCAATATCCAAGATGTGACTAGACAGAAAGAGCAAGGGACAAGGAAACAGCTGAGGATGAGGTGGGGCTCTGTCACAAACTAATATTTATCATGTGATCTTAAAGAGTGCAGACAACCTGTCTAAGCTTTAGGGACATCATTTGCAAAACAAAGAGGTTAAGTTATATTGTTTCTGTGGTTTTCTAGAGTGAGATTAAATTATTTCCTCTGAGAAGGCTTTTTCCTGAGATAGCTTTTCTTATAGTATAGATTTGAGAGGCCAGAATCTTTACAAATTGAAATTGCTTTTGTCCATATTGTTTTTCCAGATCTTTTTCTCCTTTCCAAATATGTGCCAATCCCAAAGTTTTTTTTCTGTCAGTCTGAAAAATATGGAAAATATAAATTCTTTTTCTTTTTTTTGTGTTATAAATTAGGCTTTGTGAAAAGTACTTAGTTGCCATGGTGATACCCATTAGATAAATGTAAAGAAAGAGAATTCTCTATTTTAAATAAAAATTGTGCATTCATTTAGCATCAAATATACACTAGATTCATTGTTTTTAGCATCAGATGTAACCTGAGAATAATGCCAAATTTACTATAGTTTCTTCTTAAAAAGAGCAATAAATAATGGTGAGAAGGTTTTGAGATATATAATGGAATATGAGAAGATTTAAAAAAATGTCTGTGAATTTAAGGAATTTAAAATACATAGTGGTGGGAAAGTATATAGTGTATACTATCTGAAGTGTTTATTTCAATTCTGATCTTATATATCTGGTCCAAAACACATCTACAAAAAGATTTCTTTTAGTTCTTTCTTTATATAGTCTGCGTTATCTTAATAGATTCCATTTACTATTTGAAAATATAACTGAATAGAAATCAAGATAATTCTAATAGTGTATATAAATTTAGGTTTTAAAATTTCATACAAAACTTATTGTATCGGATATTCCCCAAAACAGCATTAAAAGTACTCAATTACAGCCCTGATAATAGTCAAAATTTACTTTTTATTTCTCTTTATGAGGATGAATTAAGTGGATTACTAACCATTAAAGGTCTGATAACAGTATCCTAAACTGATTTTTAAATTTTAGTAAAGAAGAGAAAATTTTTTAAAATATTAATAAGCTATAATGTTTGTAGAATGAAAAGAATATGATTTAGAAAGAAATCTCAAGTTTGTTCAAATAAAGTTAGCTGTTTTAAGGTCATAACTGAAAAGTGTGATATAATTTTTTAAGTTCACAGAAAGGATTTGGCAAAGGATTAATCAAATGCTCATTGTGGGTCATAGGGTGGGAAACTTTTTACTCCTAATGCTTTGTTCCATGTGGAAGGCTTTCTGCTAGGTTAACATGCCTGCACTCCCTCATAAAGGGTAAGCAGTGGGAAAGGGCAGTAGAAAAGAGCCACAGTTGTTTAATAATTATTCACTTTACTAACTAGAGATAAGTTTTCTTACAGAAGCTGGGAAACTGGAGGAAGAAACAAGGTTGTAAAAAGATAAGATGCCTGGATGGGTCCATTACTCAGAAAAGAAATACATTTTGAGAACAAAGAACAGGGTATGCTTTGATTTGGTTGCTGTACTCAGACCCTGACCTCCTTGGGGAGTTTGCCTCAAGAATACCAACCATTTGGTCCCAGGAACGTGTTGAGTTGTTTGTAATATTATGGAAGATTTGACACCTTGTTATCGGACTTGGATCTCTTGAAGGCTGGAGTGCAGACTTACTCCTCGTCTTTCTGTGTTATACTTGTAGTTTGGAGCTGCATGAAGTTAGCTTCTCTCCTGCTTATATATAATCTGCCAACTGGCAAGAGGGGTCAGAGCAGAATTTCCAGGGTGACAAACTGCTCTCTCGATACTGCTGGCATTATTGGAATAAACTCTCCCATATCCTGAGACAGGAATAAATAAACCCTGTCTCTGCTTAATTTGGCTCAAGCCTCAGACCCCATTGTGTCCAGTTTCACGGTGACTTAATCTAATTGGTGAATTTGGAAGGGCAAACTGAACAAATGAAGATTAAACCCCTCTTTTCTCCTTCTCTTCGGGTGTTAGCTGCCCACAGAAGGTACACACACAAACTGGCTTAGTCTCTGCATTGTTTTATGACTGTGATCTCCCACGTCAGGAAATCTGATGAAATTCAGTGCAATGTGGAACTGGGTAAGTAATTTTCTAGTTTAATCTTAAGGAGCACAAAAGTTTTCAAATTCAGATGATATTCTGCAATATCAGTTTTGTAATAACAATAAAAGTAATATTTTCATCTTGAGGGTTTCTTATTGTAGCTGAGCTTAGTCTAACATGAATAATAAAATGCATTTGCTTGAATTATCTTTCTTAAACATCAGTTATTAAAATAGCTCTACCTAATGATATTTAACTTAATTCATTTGTTCAATTCCACAAATTTGTTTAATTTTATTTTTTAAGTTTTAATTTCTGACTCATGTCTCCAATTCCTTCTTCCCTGTAGGCACTTGCCCCTACTGTGCTTTTGGTATAGCCTTGAATATGAATGCACCCTTAAAATATAATTCATTTTGTTGTATATATTTTTAACATTATATAAATGTATATTACATATATATGAAGAGATATGTACATTCTTCTAATTTTTACAACTTTCATTCAAAATAATGTGGCTATGTACATATATTATACCTAGAGATCTGCTTCTCTGCAGAGCACTTGAACTTTGATGGACTTGCTTTGGGAGAGCACGAAAATGTGTGACAACAGATATGTGAGAAAGCAGCAAGTGCTGAATAGTGTCCCTGTGAGTGTGTATCTCCAAAAGTTTTGCTTATTGTGTATCTTTCATGTGGTGGGCAGAAAACAACTAACTTGCAAGTCAATCTAAACTCAGTTCCAGATGCAAGTCGTTTATTATTATTTTTTTAAGTTTCTTTTTCAGCGAAATTGATGGGGAAAAGGGAAAGAAAATAGAAACACAGGAAATAGATATAGTGATAAATTTTTTGTTTATTGGGAAAGAGACAGATAATAAGCTTAAAAAACAATCCCCCACTCCACTTAAAGCCATTGGTTGACACATGAAGGAAACTGCACAGAATATACACACTTCCTGTAGTACCCATGGGACATGGATTTGAACAATGACGGTCTGACCAGAACTAGAAATAAAATTCTAAGACCTTAAGAGAGAATGTTCACATTTTAAAACAACTTTTGTTATGCATGTCACATATTATCACATTTAATACTTTTATAAGGATTCTATGAGAAAGGTATAATTCTTATTCTCATTTTACAGTTGAAGAGGTTGAGGCTATACTATTATGAGAGTCAAGTCCAAGATTTAAAATCAATCTGTTTTTGTCTAAAATCTGTGTTTTTTTCCAGAACATTCTGGTACCCCTCTCTTTTAAGAAGAGACTTTTCAGAGATTTCTCCTTGCAGTTTGTATATCAGAGCACTGCTGGTGTGCAGTTCAGTCATGAACTGAATAGCTTAGAGACCAGGTCAGTGAGAAAAGGACAGGTGAATCAGCACCAAGTTTGGGACAATTAACTTTCTATACCTGGCACAAAGTGGGAATGTGATAGAAATGTGATAACTGTGGAGTAAATGCTTGTTAAATGAACCACAATCAGAATCATACCTATATGTCATGTTCATTTCAGTATGTATTTATGTAGACTACTTGCTCTTAACCAAAGGCAGTTCTTTCCATTGTATGCCATTATTTTCCTCAAACTAACAATTTTGTAGACCATTTGAAGTCCCATAGCAAACAAACAGGCAATAAGACAATCTTCTTAGACATCATAAAGGAGCAATACCTGGTATATTCAACCAACAATTAAAGCCACTAAGCTTCAGCTGAGCAGCTACCACTTATGATATAGGGCCAAAAATGGCTTCTGTATTCCTTTTGATGACCAGACTTTCCAGTTTCTATGTGAGTAAATACTGGAGTGTGTTCAAAATATCTAACAGCCACAATATTTCTTTCATCTACTTTTTGTCTATTTTCCTCCCCATCTTCCTATCTTAATAGTCTGATTTCTGTTCCCCCTTTTAGAATTTCTCTTTTATTATTTCAGTAACTAGCAATTTAATGATACATTTTATGAAATGCATTACTCAGACTCTATGAGAGGACTTTAAAAGATATTCCCATTCTATAAAATGAGGATGCTCATTACACAGTGGAACCATTTGGCATGTAAATAGAGTATTTAATCAAATTACATATTGAATGCTAATACAAGCATGTGCTATATATCTGAAGGGGAGAAAGATTTTAGTTTCTGATATTCTGGATTTTGTCCCTCTGGTGAAATGTAATGGTTTTTATTTTTCTAAATAACTTCAAGGCTCGCTGAAACCGGTTTGGCTCAGTGGATAGAGCATTGGCCTGCGGACTGAAGGGTCCTGGGTTCAATTCTGGTCAAGGGCAAGTACCTTGGTTGCGGGCACATCCCCAGTAGGGGGTGTGCAGGAGGCAGCTGATCAATGACTCTCTCTCATCGATGTTTCTAACTATCTCTCTCTCTTCCTCTCTGTAAAAAATCAATAAAAATATATTTAAAAAATAATTTCAAAGCTTTTAACAGAATTTTTTATATATATACCAAAAGAAGCCAAGAACTGTTTGTCCTATTCTTTTCAAATGGAATAGGAGGCCTAGTGAGACTCTCTCACTGAAAAGTTAAGCTTTACATAAACTGAAATAATGGCTCATATTAGCCAAAACAGAAAGTTCCAGACCTGTGTGTTGTCAATGTTTGTACACTTCAGTGACAAATACTATATGTTTAACTTTTAATTATGTATGAAGTACAGGTTAGTTATGAGATAGTTAATTAATCTCTATTAATTTTTTCCACTTAGGAAGAATGAATAATGAATTGTACATAATTTATTGGTAAAGTTTTGCATCAAAAGTGAAAAACCTAAATATATTGTTTAACTTCTATTTTTTTAATTGTAATGCTTTTTGATACTTATAGAAACTGAAAGAGGACATATGGCTAAAAAGTCAGGAAATATACCAAGAACTTCGAAATCAAGTGAGTTGTTCAAAATAGTATCCTTGAGTTATTATAATTTTTTTTTTTAACAAACACAGAATTACAGAGAAATATCTGATCATCAGCCATGACAATGCATCAACACAACAATGTTTAAAGGAAAAATATCAGGGAAATACTCAATAAACATTCAATAGATATTTGTTAACTAATTAAAGGAAAATGATTATTTCACTGCATAGCTACATAAAACTTCCAATTATTTTAGAAACTCTGCTACTAAAACTTAATATTCTCCTGAACAGTTGGTATTATCCTGTCTAATAAGAGTAATCTGCCACACCCACCAGCCAATCAGAGCGAGTATGCAAATAAACCCAACCAAGATGGCTACAGCCACAGAGAGCAGGAGGGAGGCTTGGATTTCCCCAGCAACAAAGGAAGCCAAGCTTTCCATCTGCCCTTGCAGGCCTAGGCCTCCAGTCAATGCTACAAAGCTTCAGTTAAAGAAGATAAACAAATTCCAACAGACATGGCTGCAGCCATGGAACAAGCAGAAGGCTTGGCTTTATTCCAGGCTACAAAGTTTCAATTGTAGAAGATCCATAAATTCCAGATACCACGGCCTCTGCTTGGGTCCCCAGGGGGTGTGGCTTGCCTGAAAACCACCACAGGCCCCTCTCCCAGGCCACCCCACACCCCAAGGGAACCCTCACCCTGATCCAGAATACCCTTTAGAGCTAACCAGCCAGCCCCCACCCATGCACTAGGCCTCTATCCTATCTAATAAAAGAGTAATATACAGATTTACCATCACTCCAACACACAAAATGGCTGCCCCCATGTGGTCAAAGATCCTGCCCCCATGTGGACACAAAATGGCCACCACAAGATGGGCAGTTGAGAGGGACCAGGCATGCAAGAGAGGGCAGTTGGGGGCAATCAACAGTAGGGGAGAGCAGTTAGGGGTGACCAGGCTGGCAGGGGAGCAATTAGGCATCAATCAGGCTGGCAGCAGAATGGTTAGGGGATGATCAGGCTGGCAGGCAGAAGTGGTTAGGGGCAATCAGGAACCTGAGTAGTTGGGAGCCAGCAGTCCTGGATTGTGAGAGGGATATCTGACTGGCCGTTTAGTACCACGTTCAGGCCTAAATGGGCAGTTGGACATCCCTCAGGGGTCCCAGATTGGAGAGGGTGCAGGCTGGGTTGAGGGACATCCCCCTCCATGCATGAATTTCATGGTCGGGGCCTCTAATATCATATGAATGATACCTGATTGGTTGAAATTCATGACCTATTCCCATTTAATATTGTCTGAGGAAATAAAAGTTCAATCAATTTACAATTCTTCCATGTAAGTTGTTTTGGGAGGAGGGTGCTGGTGAGAATGGTAATCTAATTCTTTGGGCATAAAATTCTATGTACCCCATTTAAGATAGTGGCAGTGGAGTTAGAGAAAGAGAGAACTATGGATGCAAGAGAATTTAGAGTTGGGATAGATAGGATTTGGTGCATAGCTGAAAGCAAGTGCCTCAGGGAGACTGTTTAAGTTTCTGGTTTATGTAATTGAATGGATAAACTAGAGACAGAGTACACAGCAGGGAGAAGGTGTGGAATCAGGAAAAAAGGAGTTCAGTTCTAAACAAGATGATCCAGTCAACTGACCCATCCACATTTTCTTGTATTCCTTCACATTTATTTTGGAATTAATCTGGCTGAAATTTAATAATTTGTAGCTGTAACTTTGTCAGTTATTCTTAAGAAATTTGTGTTAGTACAATTGTCTTTCTAACTAGATTGTAAATTACTTGAGTGGAGGCTCCTTTTATTTTTTCTCTTTGACATACTTCTTCCTAACTCAGTTTCCAGCTTTCTTTAGGTATATAGTAAAACCCCAGCACAATAGAAATCAATGTTTTTAACCAACTTGACATTATTTCTTCATGGATTATGTGAACCACTGATGGCAGACATGGTTTACCAACTATCCTTACATTAAAAAAAATCTTAAAACATAAATTAAAAACCCAACATGGTTTTGAAAGGGTTATTAAGATAAAATATAGTTTAGAAATGTTGATACATTTTAATATTATGCTCTATTATTTATGTGAATTAAAAATACATTCACCTTTTTTTAGTATAGCTGAGGAAGAAGAAATAAAAATTGTAGATAAACCAGTCTTTAAAAATGTATTTTTATTTTATCTCAATATTTATTTTTAAAGAATTCTTCCATTTTTGCTATCAAATATGCAACAATGAAAAGTGATAGTAGTGCAGGTTAATGCAGTATACTCATATACTTTCATTTTGGTTGTATATACTCTTTTTTTTTTTAGCTTTTTAAATTTTTATTTTATTTATTTATTTTTATTTATTTATTTTTTAATATATTTTATTGATTTTTTTGCCCCCCTCCCTCCCTCGCATACATACCTCCCTCCCCAGAGTTTTATGTCCATTGGTTGTACTTAAATGCACGTATACAAGTCCTTCGGTTGATCTATTATCTCCCCCAGATCTCCCTCCCATCCCCACTGTAATTTGACAGTCTGTTTGTTGCTTTACTGTCTCTATATCTATCTTTTGGTTCATCAGTTTATAATGTTCTTTATTATCCATAAATGAGTGAGGTCATGTGGTGTTTCTCTTTCATTGATTGGCTTATTTCACTCAGCATGAGTTCTCCAATTCCATCCAGGTTGCTGCAAATGATGAGAATTCCTTCTTTTTATGGCAGCATAGTATTCCATTGTGTAGATGTACCATGGTTTTTGGATCCAATCATCTGCTGACGGGCACCTAGGCTGTTTCCAAATTCTGGCTATTGTAGATTGTGCTGCTATGAACATAGGGGTGCATATATCCTTTCTGATTGGTGTTTCTAGTTTCTTGGGATATATTCCTAGGAGTGTGATTACTGGGTCAAATGGGAGTTCCATTTTCAGTTTTTTGAAGAAACTCCACACTGTTCTCCACAGTGGTTGCACCAGTCTGCATTCCCACCAGCAGTGCAAGAGGGTTCCTTTTTCTCCGCAACCTCACCAACACTTGTTGTTTGTTGATTTGTTGATGTTGGCCATTCTGACAGGTGTGAAATGGTACCGCATTGTTGTTTTGACTTGCATCTCTTGGACAATTAGTGACTTTGAGCATGTTTTCATGTGCCTTTTGGCCTTCCTTCTGTCTTCTTTTGAAAATATTCTATTTAAGTCCATTGCCCATTTCTTAATTGGATTATTCATCTACCTTTTATTTAGTTGTATAAGCTGTCTGTAGATGTTGGAGATTAAATCTTTATCAGTGGTATTATTTGCAAATATGTTCTCCCACACCGTGGGTTTTCTTATTGTTTTGTTGATGTTTTCTTTTGTTGTCAAAAAGCTTTTTATTTTGATGTAGTCCATTTGTTTATTTTCTCTTTAGCTTCCATTGCCCTAGGCGCATTATCTGTGAAGAAGTTCTTTTGGCATACGTCTGAGATTTTGCTGCTTGTGGATGCTTCTAGTATTTTTATGGTTTCTCATCTCATGTTTAAGGCCTGTATCCATTTTGAGTTTATTTTTGTGTATGGTGTAAGTTGGTGATCTAGTTTCATTCTTTTGCATGTGTCTGTCCAATTTTCCCAACACCATTTATTGAAGAAACTGCCTTGACTCCATTGTATGTTCATGCCTCCTTTGTCAAATATTAATTGAGCATAGTGATTTGGGTTGATATCTGGGTTCTCGATTCAATTCCATTGATCTATCTGTCTGTTCTTGTGCCAGTACCAGGCTGTTTTGAGAACAGTGGCTTTGTAATACAGTTTGAAGTCTGGTATTGAGATCTCTCCTACTTTACTCTTCTTTCTCAGGATTGCTGTGGCTGTTCGGGGTCTTTTATTGTTCCAAATGAACTTTTGGAGAGTTCTTTCTAGGTCAGTGAAATATGCCATTGTATTTTAATGGGGAGTGCATTGAATCTATAGATTGCTTTAGGAAGTATGGACATTTTGATGTTGTTGATTCTACCAATCCATGTACATGGTATGTTCTTCCATCTGTTTACATCTTCCTCTATCTCTTTTTTCAGTGTCGTGTAGTTTTCCGCATATAGGTCCTTTACTTCCTTAGTTAAATTTATTCCTAGGCATCTTAATTTTTTTGGTGTGATGGTAAATGGAATTGCTTTTTTTGTCTCTGTTTCTGTAGTTTCACTGTTGGTGTATAGAAATGCCATGGATTTCTTGGCATTAATTTTGTATCCTGCTACATTGCCAAATTCATTTATTAAGTCAATTAGTTTTTTAATGGAGTCTTTTATGTACTATATCATGTCATCTGCAAATAAGGATAACTTTACTTCTTCTTTTCCAATTTGGATGCCTTTTATTTCCTCCTCTTGTCAAATTGCAATGGCTAGTACTTCCAGTACCTTGTCAAACAGGAGTGCGAGTGTGGGTATCCCTGTATTGTTCCTGTTCTTAGAGGGAATGGTTTTAGTTTTTGCCCATTGAGTATAATGTTGGCTGTGGGTTTATCATATATAGCTTTTATTATGTTGAGGTATGATCCTTGTACTCCCACCTTGTTAAGAATTCTTATCAGGAAAAAGTGTTGGATTTTATCATATGATTTTTATCTTTCAATTTGTTTATGTGATGTATCACGTTTATTTATTTGCAAATATTGTACCAACCTTGCATTCCTGGAATAATTCCTACTTGGTCATGGTGTATGATCTTTGTGATGTTCTTCTGGAGTTGATTTGCTAGAATTTTGTTGAGGATTTTGGCATCTATGTTCATGAGAGATATTGGCCTGTAATTCTCTTTCATTGAGTTGTCTTTATCTGGTTTTGGTATTAGGGTGATGCTGGCTTCATAGAAGGAGTTTGGAAGTGTTCCTTCCTCTTGGATTTTTTGGAATAGTCTGAGGCGGATAGGTTTTAGTTCTTCCTTGAATGTTTGGTAAAACTCTCCTGTGAAGCCATCTGGCCCTGGGCTTTTGTTTGCTGGAAGCTTTTTAATGACTGTTTCAGTTTCTTCCAAAGTCACTGGTCTATTGAAATTTTTAGATTCTTCCTGATTGAGATTTGAAAGGTTGTATTTTTCTAGGAATATGTCCATTTCCTCCAGGTTGTTCAGTTTGTTGGAATAGAGTTGTTTGTAGTATTTTGTAACAATCCATTGTATTTCGGTGGGGTCTATTGTTATTTCACCTTTTTCATTTCTGATTTTGCTTATTTGGGTCCTCTCTCTTTGTTTCTTGGTTAGCCTGGCTAGAGGTTCATCTAATTTATCCTTTCATAGAACCAGGTCTTGGTTTTGTTGATCTTATGTATTGTTTCTTTGGTCTCTATGTCGTTTATCTGTGCTCTGATTTTTGTTATTTCCTTCCTTCTGCTTACACTGGGCTTTTCTTGTTGCTCTTTTTTTTTTTTTTTTTTTTTTTTTTAACTCTTTGAGTTGTAGATTTAGACCATTTGTTACCATTTTTTTCTAGTTTTTTTGCACTAGGCTTGTAAGGATATCAACTTCCCTCTCAAAACTGCTTTTGCTGTGTCCCACAGATTTTGGATTGTTGTGTTTTCATTGTCATTTGTTTCCAGGATGTTTTTAATTTCTTCCTTGATTTCTCTGGTAACCCAGTCCTTGTTTAATAGCATGCTGTTTAATCTCCATGTGTTTGATTTATTTTTATTGTAGTTAATTTACAGTTTTATGCCATATGATCTGAGAGGATGCTTGATATGATTTCTATCTTCTTGAATTTGAAGGGACTTTGACTATGTCCCAACATGTGTTCTATCTTTGAGAATGTCCCATGTGCACTTGAGAAGAATGTATATTCTGTGGCTTTGGGGTGGAATATTCTGAAGATGTCAATTAATTCCATCTGGTCTAGTGAGTCATTTAGGATTGATATTTCTTTGCTGATTTTTTGTTTAGATGATTTGTTGAAGGATGACAGTGGGGTATTAAAATCTCCTACTATGATTGTATTGCTATTAATCTCTCTCTTAATGTACTCCAGCAGTTTTTTTTTTTTTTTTTTATGTATTTGGGTGCTCCCGTATTGGGTGCATATATATATATATTTACCAGGGTTATTTCTTCTTATTGGATTGTTCACTTTTGTATTATGAAGTGGCCTTCATTATCTCTTATTATGTCCTTCACTCTGAGATCTAATTTGTCAGATATAAGTATTGCTACTCCAGCTTTTTTTTCATTTCCATTTGCCTGGAAAACTTTTTTCCATCCCTTCAACCTCAGTCTGTGTGCATCTTTTTTCTGAGGTGGGTTTCTTGTAGACAACAGATGTTTGAGTCTTGTTTTCTTATCCAATTTGACACCCTATGTCTTTTGATTGGAGCATTTAATCCATTTACATTTAAGGTTATTATTGATAGGTACTCATTTGACGCCATTTTTATTCTATACCCATGTTCCTTCTTCACTTCCTATTTCTTTATTTTTACAGTAGACCCTTTAGCAATTCTTGCATAGCTGGTTTGGTGGAGATAAATTCCTTCAGTCTTTTTTTTTGTCTGTGAAGCTCCTGATTTCCTCTTCAATTTTGATTGATAGCCTTGCTGGGTACAGTATTCTTGGATTCAGACCCTTCCTTTGCATGACTTTGTATATTTCATCCCATTCCCTTCTGGCCTGATAAGTTTCTGTGGAGAAATCAGTTGCTAGTCTGATGGGGGTTCCTTTGTATGTAAATTTCTGTCTCTCTCTGGCTGCTTTTAAGATTCTTATTTTTTTGTTGTTGTTTGCCAATTTAATTATGATGTGCCTTGGCGTCTGTCTTCTGGGATTCATTTTGTTTGGGACTCTGCGAGCATCTTGGATTTGCGTGGGTTTTTTCTTCTCTATCTCAGGAAAGTTTTCTGTCATTATTTCTTGAAATACTTTTTCCACGTCTACCTCAGTTTCCTTTCCTTCTGGAACCCCTATTATTCGAATATTATTTTGTTTTGTATTGTTCCAAAGCTCCCGTAGGCTCTCCTCCTGCTTTTTAATCTTTTCTTCTAGAAGCTGCTCTAATTGGGTATTTTTTTCCATCTTGTCTTCTAGCTCACTGATGTGGTCCTCTGCTTCATCTAGTCTACTCTTGATGCTTTCGATTGAGTTCTTCATGGTAGTGATGTCATTTTTCATTTCTTCTTGGTTCTTCTTCAATTCCTCATGGTTCTTCTTCAATTCCTCCTGGTTCTTCCTTATTTCTTCTTGATTATTGTCAAATTTTCTTCCATTGTTTTTAGCCATCCTATGATCATTACTCTGCATTCTTGCTCTGGTAGCCTGCTTGCCTCTGACTCGTTTACTTCCTTTTCTGGTGATGCCTGCTTTTCTTTCATGTGTGGGCTATTCCTCTGTCTCCCCATGGTCTCTCTTTTCAGGATGTCTGGTTATATGGTATTCCTTCTCCTGTGTTGATTTAAAGGTACAAAATACAACACTACCAGGTACAACAAAAGATGCACTTAACAGGAATGTATTTACAATATTAATAACCTCTAATAAAGGTGACCACTGGAGAAAGGCAAATTAGGGGATAAGAGAGAAAGAAGAAAGGTAAAAATAAAATAAAGCAAAATTTAAAAAAAATGAATAAATAAGTAAATAAAAGAAGAGGGATAAAGAGATAGAAAAAGAAGAAAAAAAAGTAGTGACAAAATGAAGTTGGAAAACAGGGAAAAAAGAAAGAGAGAGAAAGAGAGAGAGAGAGAGAGAAGAAGAAGCAGACTAAAAGAGAAATGGGAAACAAACTATATATATATGTGGAGAAAATTCCCATAGAACAACCACTAAACCCTGCCAATGCCAGTAACAATACTTGGAGAGTAATACAAACTACAATATCCACTATTATTAAGTAAGGCTATGATATACAGCAATAAAAAAAAATAAATAAAAACAAGATTTTTTAAAAATAAAAAGCAATAATAACAACAGGAATAAGCATAACAATTTCACTAAAAAGCATAAAAATTCACAATAATCAACATTCACACAAACAATGAGAAAAGGATAGAGAGGAGAACAGGTTTTTTTTGTTTTTTTTTTTTTAACTAGTTAATATAGTGCAGAGAGTGGTATTTATACACTTGGATCAGGGGTTGGAACTTAGGTCTATAAGTATAGTTAGAGCTTTAGAAGGGTGTATACAGAAAGAATAGAGGAAAAACTAGAGCCAGAAAGGGATAGGATAAACAGGAGACCAAAATGGTAGGGTTTAGTAAGAGAGTGATGGTGTAAAAGTCGAGTTGAGATAGGGTTGAATGATGCTATAGTAGAAGTTAAAATAGAATGAAGATTACTCCCAATGTAAAATAAAGAAAAAATAAAATGGTACTGGAGAGAGAGAGAGAGAAAAAAAAAGGAAACAAAAATTGCAAAATAGCAGTAGCAATAGTGATGATAGAGATTGAAAAATGTAATAATTGAAAAGGTAAAATCAAGTAAGGAAAAAAAGAAAAAAATTCTTTTCTTAAGTAAAAGATGTAAAAAATGAAAATTAAATAAAAGATGTAAAAAATGAAAATAAAATAAAGAATAGTAAAATTAGCATAAAAATGTCCAGTAGTGGTCATTCACTTCCTCTGTTATTGTATTTGGCACGCCTGATTCTCGGACCAGACAGTGTTGCAGTTCCCAGCATTCCATTGCACCTCAGTTTTGTAAGATAGTCCTTAATTTTAAGTAGGCTATATCTTAGTTATTTGTGTCCATTTATTTTTGATTAATTAAAAGTAAAAAAAAAAAGGCAATTTGTAATTCAGCCCCTAGGTTGCAGTGTTTCCGGTTTGACCTCCTAGTATTTTTGGTTGCTCTGGCCTTCTTTCTCTATGGCTCTAGCTGGCAGAATGCAAGTGGGCTCCCAGACTATCTCTTCTGGCTCCTATCCCTTGTTTCCAGAAAGGCAATTTCCCCCTGCAATTTCCCCGGATATGCCCAACTGGGCAGTGCTTCCCTAGTATTCAGAAGCAAGGGGGTGAAGGGGATCACGCCAAGGTGTCCAGATGTTCCGTCCTTGGTTGGACAGCCACAATTCTTAACAATCTGTCCCATGTCCCCGTGGCCTTTTAAAAAAGTACCGCTTCTGGGGAAGATTATGCCAAACCCAGCACTGGGTGTAGCCAGGCAGTATTCTTGCTGCCGCCTTCTTTGGGCATAGCTCGGCATGGGCTGCTGCATGGTGCTCCAGGGCTACAGTGGAGGCGGGGCCTCACGGGAGCTCTGAGGCTACCTTCGCTGCCAGCACCGCGGGACCCAGAACCCTCACGTTTTCCCCGCAAACTCTGACCTTTCCATGGGTGATTGAAGAACTCCCTTGAATCCACGTGTTTGTGCCAATTGGGGCGTCACATTTGCTAGATGGACTCCTCCACTGTGGGTTTCCAGGCCTCAGAGAAGCTCCTCCTTTCCTGGTAAGATGGCGCAACCTTCCCTCTGAGCCCGTAGCTCTGGGAGAGGTCGCCGCAGCCGCAGTGCTGGCCGCTTGGTCAGGAAATCTTGTCCAGCGGACCCTTCCTTACCTTCCTTGAGAGTTCAGCTGCCCCTTAGCTGCCAATTAGCATTCCCTGAGCAACTCAGATGCTGCTTTTATCTGTTCTGGGATCAGGGTCAGAACAAGTCCGTCTGTTCGGTTGCCATCTTGTCTCTCCTCGGTTGTATATACTCTTAAAAGAAAGCAATATGTCTCTATGTATTAAAACTCTGATAGTGTTTATTAACTTTGACACAGGACTCCATTCAGGAATCTAAGTGACATAATCAAAATTTTTATTGATGAATTATTTGCAAAGATAGGCACAACTTTATAAATAATAATGAAACCTCAACTTTATAAATAATAATGAAACCTCTTAAGTGACATAATGTTCAACT
Source organism: Pipistrellus nathusii (assembly GCA_963693515.1). Classification (NCBI taxonomy): domain Eukaryota; kingdom Metazoa; phylum Chordata; class Mammalia; order Chiroptera; family Vespertilionidae; genus Pipistrellus; species Pipistrellus nathusii. The sequence goes on from OY882858.1 coordinate 109,062,864, forward strand.
AATATGTTCAAGAAAGTATTATATTGACTCTACCTTCTCTTCGTGTTCTCATGGATCCCGTCCATTGTCCATTATGATCACTCTTCTACAAAACTTCAATAGCTTTGTTTCTCTCCTCTTGCTCTATTTCCCAGAAAAATTTTTGCCTTGGGAAAACTTAGTTCCCAGCTTTCTTTATACATGTATTGCTGCAACTAAGAATTATTGTAGAAAAATACACATCTTTTAAGTCAGTTCTCACTTTACTGAGCTCTTAAATTCCATTCTCTTGCGCTCAAAAAAAGATTACTTCATACCTGCATACTTTCTCCAATCTTCTTAAAACTTTATTCTCCTTAGGTTTTAGAGGGTTATATTGCTGTATACTATATGAAAAAGTATAAAGCTGTTACACAGTAACACCAAATCTAGTATTTATATATTATGATCCTTTTTTCTTTCTTAGGTAATATGAATGATCCCATCTTGTATGAAATATGAAATTCTCTGCATCTCATCTCTTTTCACCTTTTTTGAGATCTTGCTCAAGAAGTTATATTTCTTCTCCTTTTAACCTTTGTTATAATTTTTAAGCTTTCAAACATGTTTTCGAGTCTCTCATTATTTAAAACAAAAAACAAACAAATGATCAATTACATTTTTCCTTGAACTCACCTTCCTTTTTGTAATGTTCTTTATAGTCAAGATTCTCAAAAAAGCTGTCTATTTATGTTGTCTTCACCACCTTATCTCTTATTCACTCTTATTTAATTTCTGCTCTATTTCTTCCATAACCATCTCCTGCTGAGATTATTGTGAACTCTATGCTGTTAAATTGTGGATCATTTCCAGTCATCAAAACACCTCATCTCTTATTGACATGTATGATTTCCTGTCTTTGGAACGTTACTTTTCTCAGCTTCTTTGACACTACCCTACCCTGATTTTACTCTTACCTTTCTGGCCATTCCTTTAAAAAATATTTTTGCCTAAAGCTTTGTCTCATTTAACTCTTTCAATTGACACTGCACTTTTTGCTTACTCTTCCTAAAATACCTCACTGATTCTGAAGATATTAGATAACATTTATTTATTGATGGCTTCAAAAATTTAATATTTTACTCAGATCCTATTCTTAGGGCCAAACTTCTGTGCACATCCAACTGTCATTGTGACAATTTCATTTTGGTGTCTCACAGATAACTAGATTTATTATCTTCCCTTCCGGTTTGTTCCTCCATCAGTGTCTCCCAATTTAGCAAATGAGGCTTTTGCTCAGTTTCTCATGCTGTGAGTTATCCTACACATTAGCCTTTTACATATCCCCCACATTGACCCTGCTGATTCTATTTTCAAAATATATTTTAATATATCTGTTTCTTTCCTGTCTTGGGCCTAACCAATGATGGTAACCTGAATTATTACAATGTTCTCATGTTTTCTCTTAGCTTCCACTTTTTATCTCCTATAATTCATCATCTGCCTAGCAGCCAAAAAAAAAAAAATCTTTTAAAACACAAATCTGATTATATCACTTCAAATGAACCAAACTTCATTTGGTTTCTCACTGCATTTAGGGTAAAACCCATAATCTTTAATATGCCCTGCAAGATTATGAGAGCTCTGCCTCTTACTACACCACCAGCCCGATCTGTTGAATTTCCAGTCCCTGCCAGCCTCCATTGACCCATCACTTGGCCCTTCTGTTCTTCAGACACTCAGGAGCTCTTTTTCAGTTCAAAGACTTCACATACTGTATCCTGTTTTGTTTCCTTGCTTTTCTCTTTTTTATTCACCAGGGTAGTGCCTACCCATTCACAGGCCTCAACTTAAATTGTGTTTTCTTGAGGAAATCTTTCTTGATTTCTTATATTAGGCTGAACTCCTATGTTTTTTGCTCTCATAGGACCTTGTGTGTCATAATAAAAATAGCTATCAAAGTATTCATGTATGTAATAATGGTTAGTTTCTCTCTTTCTCCATGGAGATCCATTCAGGTGAGTTTAGCATAAAGCCTAGCAGGAGACAGGGCCTCAATAAAAGTATTTTAAAACGAAGCAATCATTACATTATTATTATATTATATATTATATATTATTAATATAATATAATATTATACATAATTAATGATGTAAGGAAATATTTGTGATGCATTCAATGTAAAAACTGGAGGACAAAACAGTATGTAGAATATAATCTCAATTTACAAAAAAGTTATCTATTTATTTGTTTTCATTAGAAAAAGTCAGAAGAAATTTCCTTTACCCTAGATTTGAGCACTTTTGGAAGCTTTCAAAGTTTCTAGAATTTTTAATAGTTTTTGGATATAAGGATTACATACAAGTGATTTTTATTCTTTATACTTTTCTGTATTTTCCGTATTTTCCCACTGAATCTTCATTACCATTATTATCAGAAAAAAGTCAAAGTTACCTTAAAGTTAATTATTTATACTACTAAAATGCAGGCTATTTTAAATATTTTATATCATTGCATTCAGCTTCCTTAAGCCTTTGCAAACTTTCATTTAGAGATACAATGCATCTTACCCCAGTACAAAACTTCTTTGTGTTCAATGATCAGCTGCAAGGAGAGAATATGCCAGCTAAAAATATGCCTGTGTATTGTAGAGCTCCAAGGTTTATCACATTGATCCAACTAGCAAGAAAATTTGTCAGAGTCAGTGAACAAAGACAGTTTATTCAACTATAGTCAGTAAACTGCTCACTGGAATATGACAAAAATCCCTTATCTTTGGGAAATGTAAGACACTTATTAGTGTAGGTTCTTTTAGAAATAGATACAGGTAACAAGCTGTGAAAGTCTTCAGCTGCTTCATTCATTTACAGTACAGTGCTTAAACATTTAAAAAGAAAACCTTAATTTGCAAAGTTACATTGACATTGTAATTTTGGCATATTTAATAACCTCAGCTACTTTAACTGAAAAGTGGAATTTTTCATGGAATGCTGCCCTTTTCTTTTCTGCATGCATCTTAGATTTAATTTGGCATGGGATACATCAACCTTGGCTCTTAGAGACAAGGTTAGAATCTGTAGTGCATGAAAACAAGCTCTTCTGTGTGTGTGTGTGTGTGTGTGTGTGTGTGTGTGTGTGTGTGTGTGTGTTCATTTGCTACACATTCCTTATCAGCTTTGGAGAGAACAAAAAATGAGAATGATCCTTTTTCTTAGTTCCACATAAAATTATTAAAATAGAACAAAATACTTTCCTTTTTAAAATTGGGAGAATAGCATTTCCCTATTGTTGAATATACACTGAGTGGCCAGATTATTATGATCTCTGAATGCATAATAATCTGGCCACTCAATATCTATCTATATCTATCTATCTATCTATCTATCTATCTATCTATCTATCTATCTATCTATTAGAAGCCTGGTGCATGAAGATTTGTGTAAGAATGAGCCTTCCTTTCCCTAGCTGCTGCCACCACCTTTCTGCTCTGGCCCCAGAGTCACCTCTTTTTGCTTCAGCCCTGCCTTCCCACACTGCCCAGAGGCCCTGAGCAGCTAGAGAAGTGTGGAATACCTGCATCCTGCCTCGCCCCTGGCCTTTTGGTGCCTGCGTATACAAATTAACTTGCCATCTTTGATGGATTAATTTTCATACTCACTCCTGATTGGCTGGTGAGAGTCATGAAGGTACAGTCAATTTGCATCTTTCTCTTTTATTAGTGTAGATTAGAGGCCCAGTGCATGAATTCATTCATGGGTGGGGCCAACCAGACTGTCCAGAGGGAGGGGACATGAGCAGTTGGCTGGACTGCCTGCTGGTCAAACTCCTGGTCAAGGGGACAATTTGCATATTAGCATTTTATTATATAGGATATACACTGAGTGGTCAGATTATTATGTGTTCAGAGATCATAATAATATGGCCACTAAGTGTATAGCCTTTTGATTTTTTTGTTTGATTTTTTTTCAGTAGAAATTCCAACTTACCTAATTATTATCAAAATATATTATTTGGATTGACATCCAAAATTTTAATACTATTGTGAAAAATTTCAGATGTGTATCAAAGCAATCTTTTTGGTTGAATTTAAGATATTAAATAATCCAATTCTCTAATGGTATTCATATTATGACTCCATTTTTTTTTTTTAAAAAAAAAGATAAATTGTATTTAAGATAATGTATATCCAGTGTACCAATTTTTAAGAAACTCATTAATAAAGTTAGTTTTCTTTGAAATAAATCATGTGATTCACCTGAAAAGTATGACTTGAATGAAGCTAGAAAAGTTTAATAAAATTATATAGTGAGGACTTTTTGTTATATGTAATATGATCTGGCTTAAGGGGAAAGGATTTTATTGATTCATAACTGAAAATTACAGGCAAAGGTCACATTTTATTTAAGAGTTAAAATAAGGTCCTCAAGATTAATCTCTTTTTACTTCTCACCCCGCCCCTTTCCTGTGCATCAGCTTCATTTAGACACCCACTGCAACACCTTCACCCTCCTTCCTCTTCATGGCAAAATTTTCTCTTTCCTAACATTATAATAAAATATCGTTGGGACTGATTTTCTTTTACTCTGATTGCCTTATCTTGGGTTGCCTAAATTAGAACCCTCTGTTAATTAATGCTCTGGTGGGCAGGAACTGAGGCACCTACAATCCCAGAGTCAGGGGTGAGATCTACCCTCCATTATATAGACTGAGAATGAGGAGAAGCAAGATATCTCGCATAACAGCTATTGTTATATAAATACAGGAAATTTGGTGTGACAGGAGAAAATGATTGATACATAATACAACTTTATCAATTTTTCTGCATATGGAGGTCATAATTTGATCTAGATCTATCTATCTATCTATCTATCTATCTATCTATCTATCTATCTATCTATCTATCTACCTATCTATCTATCTATCTATCTATCATCTATCTATCTACCTATCATGTATCTATCAATCATCTAATCTATCATCTCTAATTAGGAGAGATGAAGGCCTTGAAAGACTTCAAAATTTGGCACCACTGAAGGCTAGGAGACTACTTTGCTTGTGCCCTGCAAACCTATTATTATGAAAGATGAAGAGGAGTTTATCTCTTAGGTGACTGCTACTATCTGAGCTATTGAGGAACCATTTTGAAGGCTTTCTTTTGATCTGATGGGGGTTCTGTGGAATTTAAGTTGCTTATGTCTATCTGAACATATTAATTTGATTATCTCTTATGAGCAAAACAGTTTTGGGTATTTAAAAATAGTCAATAATGAAAGGGCAAGTCATCTTACTATCCTAAATTTATAGGCTTTATAACACTTATTGCTAATATAAGGCAGTTGAAGACATGACTGTATTGGAAGCACATGGGATTTGGAATAGCTTTAGCAGGTTGTCATGTGTTAAAATTGGCCAGAGACATGTAGAGTCTTTAGACCTACTAAAGGCCCTGGATGAGAGAAATATATTTATAATATTATTTGGACATAGTCCTTATCTTAGGCACTGTACTGGGAAGTGCGTGGGGGGGGGTGATATTTGTGAGATAACAATAGGCTAATGTGTGAAGTAAGCGATCTCTTACAAATTTACTCTTATAAGTTAGTTACAGTATACTGACAATTATATATTGTTTTGATTCTTCATTCATATGTCTGTTTGGATGGGCCTACATTTCTATGTGTGGATGAGGAGGAAAGTCTCTCATAGCTTTCACTGAAGCCGTAATACCTGAGATCTGATGGATTCTCTTGGAATCATATGAGGGGTCAAGAATAAGTGCCAGAAATCTCCTGAGCCTACTCAAGTGAGTCTTACCAAATATGCTTTTCTGAGTCCTCCTTGATTCAAATTCTTCCCTTTTCTCAATTACCCCCTTTAAAATTTTCTAATAAATAAAAAGGTACAGTTTCTGGTTGACCTGGAATTTAGAGTTCTTGGATTAGTATTTAGCTTCACCTTTGAGCCATTATATGAAGGCTATTTGAGGACTCTCTAATATGAGCAAGATGTTGCAATAACACCCACAACTGATGGTTAGCATGTACCACACTATTAACACTATAAAGATAGGACTGTATGATAATTCAGTTCTCATTTTTGCCCATACACATTTAACAATAAAAATCCACCATCTCTTAAAAAATTGCATGATTCTAAACTGTGTATTTTGACAAAAATCATTGCATTTATAGTTTACTTGCTGATAGCATGAATAAATGCAATTTATATATTAGGTATCTTGGTTATTTTGAAAAGCAGTCACATTGAAATAAATGTTCTAGAATGTTGTTGTTTTTTAAAATATGTTTTATTGATTTTTTACAGAGAGGAAGGGAGAGAGATAGAGAGTTAGAAACATCGATGAGAGAGTCATCGCTCAGCTGCCTCTTGCACACTCCCCACTGGGGATATGCCCACAACCAAGGTACATGCCCTTGACCAGAATTGAACCCGGGACCTTGCAGTCTGCAGGCCAACGTTCTATCCATTGAGCCAAACCGGTTTCGGCTGTTTTTTTTTTGTTGTTGTTGTTTTTTTTTTTAATAAATTTTAGTAAGAAATCTGCCTTAGTAAGTTTTTTAATTTACCCTACCATCAGGTAATTATGTTTTTAAATAAGAAAGTGAAATTCTCCCCCTAACAAATTGGAATGATGAAAATCAGTAAGGACTTAGAATTTGAAAAATAAAATAAAGTGTCAACTATAGATATGATAGGTCCTCCCCTCCATCTGGTGGTACTGTTGATGTAAATAAGAAATTGTTGAGCTGGATAATTTAATTGAAAAGCAGATGATACTGTCTTTTCTACTGACTAGAGTCTATTTCAAGTTCTCATTACCATAGGCACAAAATGGATTGAAGAAAGTAAACAGGTCAACGAACCTCAAATGCAATTAAGTTCTCATGTGTAGGGCAATAACTTTTGCCCATGTCTTCCAAACTTTTAAAATTACCCCAGTGAACCAACAGCAACTTTTAATGAGACACAAACAAGGAACACACAGATTCTGTAAGATGGAAAATCAGATAGCTATGGCGAAATTGTTGCTCTGCTACACATAGGTTTGCTTCATTTGCTCTTAATGAAGCATGGCCACTTTCTGTGTTCTTGCATTTAATTCCACTTTCTGTATGTGCTAGTTTCACCTTCTCAGGGATAAAGAGAGGCATATATCTCAAAGAAATGAATCAATAAACAAGGAGAAACCTCTTTCTGGTACATGATTAAAAAAGAGACATGAAAGAAGCAAGCAAATTGTATAGTTGAAAGACCAGTGAATTCGGAATCAGAAGTCTGTGTTAATTTAACTTTAGTTCTGCAATTTAGGAGCCATGCGACATTGGGTAAATTATTCAGCCTCTCTTGTTCTCAGCTGTGTTACCATTAAAATTAAAGAAGTGTTTTAGTTAATCCAACTTAATTTTACACCATGGAATTGAAATAAATTTATTTTTAATGACTATGTTTTTAAAAACCTTCATGAAAAAAAATCCAGACTCTTTGTTTTAGAATTGTCACATAGAAAGCACAACTGCTTTTATTTTGGGGGGCATAGTGATAAACAGACAATTTTGGACCTTGGAGCAGGAGAGGAGCTTGGATTTATTTAGAAACAGAAGAGCCCGAGATTTTGGAAACAATAGCATTGCACTTTATTAGTTGTTACCCAGACCATCCCCCCATTCCTGGTGCTTTTTTGGTGTTACCTCTTTAGTTTAAGCAATTGTAAATTTAGAAATGCATGGGTTTTTTTTAAAAAAATTTAAATTTACTTATTTGTTTGTTTTTAGCCTTTTTTCCTTTGTATCTTGGGAGAGATTCTAAGACAAGTAATAGCTGGCAGTTTTTGAGGAGTGTGCATTTCTTTTAGATTTCTTTAAAAAAAATAAATTTAATCTTCATAAAAATCTTATCAGATAGGAGTCATTATTATTATCATTATGCAAATTGTCCAGGGTCAAGCAGTTAGTGAGAGGCAGAGTCAGGACTGGAACCCAGTGTGTTTGTTTGCAGAGCTCATCTTCTCTACCTTAGGAGGCAGGATGACACAGTGGTTGCCAACAACAGCAAAAGCAAATGGTTATATCATGCTCACTATGTGTCTGGCATGGTTCTTAGCACTTTCCATATGCTAAGACTCATAAGCCTTATAACAGTTCTATGATGCAGGTCCTATTACTATCCCCATGTGACAGATTAAGAAACAGCTGCAGCAGTGTCAGGTAAGTTTCCCAACATCACACAGATAGAAAGTGCTGCAGCTGGAATTTGAATGAGGGCGACTCCAGTCCATGCTCTATCTGTGACACTACCTCTCTCTCAAGCTACACCTTCTTCTCTTGAAGAACTTTGAAGGTAATTCTTGCTTTTTATTATAATTGTGTTCTTGGAACATTTCCTGAATTAGCTATTCATTTTTACTTCCTCAAAAAAAATGACAGATGGATTCTGTTAATATAAGAGGTAAAGTGAATAAAGTGAATAAAGTGGGGAAAAAGATGTCTGGGGGTGGTAATAAAGAGAATAATTGTGGCAAGACTGTTACAAAGGAAGAAAGGCATTTAGGTAAGTTTGTATCTTATAGGTCACCAAAATTGAGGCCACGAGATTATTCTCTGGGAGGACTGAACAGAATGGAGATACAGTCACATGTTGCTTAGATGACAGGGATAGTTTTGTGCATCTGATCACTGTTTCTCTGTCTCTGGGTCTGTTTTTGTTCATCAGTTTATGTTGTTTATTATAATCCAGAAATGAGTGAGATCATATGATATTTATCTTTCTCTGACTGACTTATTTCGCTTAGCATAATGCTCCCGAGATCCATCCATGCTGTTGCAAATGGTAGGAGTTCCATCCTTTTTACAGCAGCATAGTATTCCATTGTGTAGATGTACCACAGCTTTTTTATCCACTTATCTGCTGATGGGCACTTAGGCTGTTTCCAAATCTCAGCTATTGTAAATTGTGCTGCTATAAACATAGGGGTGCATATATCCTTTCTGATTGGTGTTTCGAGTTTCTTGGCATATATTCCTAGAAATGGGATCACTAGGTCAAATGGAAATTTCATTTTTAGTTTTTTTGAGGAAAATCCATACTGTTCTGCACAGTAGCTGCACCAGTCTGCATTCCCACCAGCAGTGCACAAGGGTTCCTTTTTCTCCACATCCTTGCCAACACTTGTCATTTGTTGATCTGTTATGAGTTGGTACCATTGTCATTTTGATTTGCATCTCTTGATTGATTAGTGACTTTGAGCATGTTTTCATATATCTCATGGCCTTCCTCATGTCCTCTTTCAGAAAGAATCTATTTAGGTCTGTTGCCCATTTTATTTGTATTTTTATTGAGTTGCTTCTCTTCCTTTTGTTAAGTTGTATAAGGTTCCTGTAAATGTTGGAGATTAAATTCTTATCGAGATAACATTGGCAAATATGTTCTCCAATGCAGTGGATTTTCTTGTTTTGTTGATGGTTTCTTTTGCTGTGCAGAAGCTTTTTATTTTGATGTAGTCTCTTTGTTTATTTTCTCTTTAGTTTCTAATTGCTCTAGGAGCAGTATCAGTGAAGATATTGCTTTGACATCTATCTGAGATTTTGCTGCCTGTAGATTCTTCTAAAATGTTTATGGTTTCTCATCTTAGGTTTAAGTCCTATGTCCACTGTCCATTTTGAGTTTATATTTCTGTATAGTGTCTAGTTTCTTTTTTTTTTTTTTGCATGTATCTGACTAAATTTCCCAGCACCATTTATTTTTTAAATTTAATAAATCTTTATTGCTCAGATTATTATAATTGTTTCTCCCCCCCATAGCTCCCTTCCACCCAGTTCACACTCCACACTCTTTCTTTACCCTTTCCCCCCCATTGTCCACATCCATAGTTGTACGATTTTAGTCTAGTCTCTTCCTGCACCCCCACACCTCTTTTCCCCTGAGAATTATCAATTCATTCCCTTTCTTTGCCCCTGATTCTATTATATTCACTAGTACATTCTGTTCCTCAGATTTTCAATTCACTTGATTTTTAGATTCACTTGTTGATATACATGTATTTGTTGATCATAATTTTTATCTTTCTTTTTATTCTTCTTCCTCTTCTTAAAGAATACCTTTCAGCATTTCATATAATACTGGTTTGGTGGTGATGAACTCCTTTACCATTTTCTTATCTGTGAAGCTCTTTATCTGACCTTCAATTCTGAATGATAGCTTTGCTGGGTAGAGTAATCTTGGTTGTAGGTTCCTGCTATTCATCACTTAGAATATTACTTGTCACTGCCATCTGGCCTACATAATTTCTGTTGTGAAATCAGCTGATAATTGTATTGGTGCTCCCTTTTGGTAACTAACTGTTTTTATCTTGCTGCTTTTAATATTCTCTCTTTGTCTTTTGCCCTTGGCATTTTAATTATGATGCGTCTTGGTGTGGTCCTCTTTGGATTCATTTTGTTTGGGGTTCTGTGTACTTCTTGGACTTGTAATTCTATTTCTTTCACCAGGTGGGGGAAGTTTTCAGTCATTATTTCTTCAAATAGTTTTTCAGTACCTTGCTCTTTCTGTTTTCTGGCACCCCCATAATTCTGATTTTGGTACACTTGAAGTTGTCCCAGAGGCTCCTTACACTATCTTCAACTTTCTGGATTCTCTTCTCTGCGGGAGTGTCTTTGCCTGTTTGTATTCCAAATCTTTGACTTCATTCTTGTGTTCCTCTAGTCTGCTGTTGGGTCTCTGTATAATATTTTTTATTTCAGTCAGAGTATGTTTAATTTCTAGTTGGTTCTTTTTCATATCCTTGAGGGTCTCATTAATTTTATCAGCCTTCTCTAGGAAATGCTTGAAAAACCTTATAACCGTGGTTTTGAACTCTATATCCAGTCTTTTGTTCTCCTCCATTTCTTTCATTTGAGATCTGTTTCCTTGTCTCCCCATTTTGAATGCTTCCCTGTGTTGCTACGATGGCTTTGTATATTTGTTGTCTTATATGGGCTGGTGGGTCAGCCTTCTCAGTTATCTGAGGTAGACATTCTTAATGTTCCCCTTTGTGTATTGTGTGTACAGCCTTTTGTAGTTAAGTCTTGATTATTGTTAGTATCACTGGGAGGAATTGACCTCCAGGCCAATTGGATTTTCCTCCCCCAGTACCATTTATTGAAGAGAGTATCTTGACTCCATTGTATGTTCTTGACTCCTTTGTCTAATATTAATGATCAGAGTGGTGTGGGTCAATTTCTGGGTTCTCTATTGTATTCTATTGGTCTATATGTCTGTTCTTGTGCCAGTACTAGGCAGTTTTTGAGAACAGTGGCTTTGTAATACAGCTTGATGTCTGGTATTGAGATTATTCCTACTTTGCTCTTCTTTTTCAGGATTGGTGCAACTACTGGGGTCTTTTTTTTTTTTTTTTAAATTCCAGATGAATTTTTGGAGAGTTTGTTCTAGGTCTGTGAAATATGCTATTGGTATTTTAATGGGGAATGCATTGAATCTATAGATTGCTTTGGGTAGTATGGACATTTTAATGATCTTGATTCTACCAATCCATGAATACAGTATGTTCTTCCATGTGTTTATGTCTTCCTCTATCACTCTTTTCAACATTCTGTGTTGTTTTCCATGTATAGGTCTTTTACTTCCTTAGTTAAGTTTATTCCTAGGTATATTAATTTTTTTGGTACGATGGTAAATGGGATTGCTTTTTTAGTCTTTCTTTCTGTAAGTTCACTATTGGTTTATATAAATGCCATAGGTTTCTGAGTGTAAAATTTGTCTACATTGCCGAATTCATTTATTAAGTCTAATAATTTTTTGATGAAATCTTTAGGGTTTTCTATGTATAGTATCATGTCATCTGTAAATAATGACAATTTTACTTCTTTTCCAATTTGGATGTCTTTTTTATCTTCTTCTTGTCTGATTGCTATGGCTAGCAATTTCAGTACTATGTTGAACAGGAGTGGTGAAATTAGGCATCCTGTCTTATTCCTCTTCTTAAGGGAAATGGTTTTAGTTTTTGCCCATTGAGTATGATGTTGGCTGTAGGTTTCTCATATAAGGCTTTTATTATGTTGAGATATGATCCTTCTATTCCCACTTTGCTGAGTGTTTTTATCAGAAAAGGGTGTTGGACTTTATTAAATGCCTTTTCTGCATCAATTAATATGATTAAGTGATTTTTGTGTCTCAATTTATTTATATGATGTATCACGTTTATTTATTTGTGGATATTGTATCAACTTTGCATTCCTGGAATAAATCCCACTTGGTCATGATGTATGATCTTTCTAATATAATGCTGTATTCTAGAATTTTGTTGTGGATTTTAACATCCATGTTCAGCAAGGATATTGACCTGTAATTCTGTTTCTTTGTGGTGCCTTGATCTGCTGTGAGGATTAGGGTAATGCTGGCTTCATAGAAAGAGATTGCAAGCATACATTTCTCTTGAATTTTTTGTAATAGTCTTAGAAGGATTGGTTTTAGTTCTTTGAATGTTCAGTAAAACTCCCCTGTGAAGCCATCTGGTCCAGGGTTTTTGTTTGCTGGAAGCTTTCTGATTACTGTTTCAATTTCATCATTAGTTATCAGTCTATTCAGGTTTCTTTATTTTTCCTGATTGAATTTTGGAAGCTTGTATTTTTCTAGGAATGTGTCCATTTCATTGAAATTGTCCAGTTTGATGGAGTAGAGCTGTTCATAGTATTTATTTTTATTTTTTATTTTTTTAGAATCCTTTGTATATCTGTGGGGTCAATTGTTACTTCATCTCATTCATTTCTGATTTTGTTTATTTGGGTCCTCTCTCTTTGATTCTTGGTGAGCCTGACTAGAAGTTCATCAATCTTGCTTATCCTTTTTAAGAACTAGCTCTTGGTTTCATTGGTCTTTTGTATTTTAATTTTTTTTTTGTCTCTATGTTTATTTCTGCTCTGATATTTATTATGGCCTTCCTTCTGAGTACTGTAGGCTTTTCTAGGACTCAATATTTTGACTTTGGAAATTTGTTTTTGGTTTCAATGTCCCTAGCTAGTACAAAGAGCTCTCTTTGGTATTAAATTGATGGAAATAATAAAACTTTTCTATATTTTGCATCATTACAACCTGAAAATATTTTCAAAGTACAGGAGCAGGCTAGCTGAAGCTTGCCACAGCAAGCTTTTACTAAAGTAGAAGTGGTACTTACTACTTGCTAAATTAGCTCTTGTAGACTTATGTTCTTGTACAGGATCTTAGCTCCTAAATAAAAAATTTATATGAAGTACTCTGAAAACTATTAAGTTAGATCTGGGAGGGCTATGATGACCTCTGAATACATACTACTTGGTGGGGATGGAGAGGCTGCTATGTGCTGTAACAGGTCAGTGCTGACTAATTGGGATGCAATCCCTGTATTCGAATTTGAGGTGCTATAAGTGAGAGGAAATAGTTGCGAAGCACCACAGATAAAGCTCCTGTCAAAGGAAATAAAAATCCAATAATTCCGTTAATAACATATTTTCTTTGTACTGAGAACTCTGCAAAGACCTTCATTTTTGGATTTACCTGGTGGTCCTCTGTACTACTAAAGGAGTGTTTCAAGAAGCACCCAAAATTATTTTTCTCTTCCCCAAAAGGAGGTGAAAGAGATGAGAATCTCAAAATACCTTGATAGGCAGCCTTAGTTTTCTGGAAAGAGATATCTCATTAATCAAATATGGTAAACTTTGGGGGAGGAGTTATGTGTGATATAGTACCTGGGTAGTGATATGATGGGTGTGTTTGACACTTGGAAAACTGTACTTTTACTGAGAGAAAACTTTAAAAAAAGAGAACCTTTCACAATGGGGACAAGCAAGAGCTCCGCCATAGTCACCTGAGTATGTGGCTGTGGAGGCTTCAGATTTAGAAGGAACACATACAGACGGGAACAGTTATCAGAGAGGTAGAAGATGTCCTAGTAAGCTGTTGTTGAGAGTGTGCCAGTGACCATGAACAAGGTTGTATTCCTGAATTTCAAGGAATTTGCAGATACCATTTACTGTGACAGAGACCTGCAATGTCTCAAAATTCAGCAGGCACTAACTAGTGGATAGGTTCTAAACCAGCTATTGAACATCTTTTGAGGGGTCCCAGGTTGCGAGAGGGCGCCGACTGGGCTGAGGGACCCCCTCCCTCCTGTGCATAAATTTCATGCACCAGGCCTCTAGTAGAGAATAAAAGCTCTTAACTGGGTAACTTTTGGTAGAAAAACTATTTGGCTTAGTAGAAGACTGTGCTTCATGTCTTAGTATAGATACTCAACAATGTTTCTACCAGTGTGCTGCAAGAATTTTTTAAAATATATTTTCATTGATTTCAGAGAAAAAGGGAGAAGGAAAGAGAGATAGAAACATCAATGATAAGAGAGAATCATTGATTAACTGCCTCTTACTCACCCCCCACTGGGGAATGAGCCAGGAACTTAGGCATATGCCCTTTACTGGAATCAGACCTGGGACCCTTCAGTCCACAGGCCAATGCTCTATCTGCTGAGCCAAACTAGCTAGTGCTACAAGAATTTTTAAAGCATGCAATACATGACTATTTAGTCAGGGGAACGAACATATTTTCTCTTAGATTGTCAAATTAAAAAAATATCAACAGCCAAAACAATAACTGAATTAAAATGTATACCATTTTTTGGGGGGGGGGTAGTCAGATTGGCAAAAACTAATATTTTTTGGTGTGCTAAGAATTTTAGTACTTGGTTTATGTGTACCACGAAATGAAAAAGGTTGGAAATTGATGGTATAGTTACACTGTACTTTGCTGCTTCCTGTGGGGGTAATTTCAGGGCTCTGGCAAACCCAGACAGCCAGAGGAAAACTTGATAAAAATTTCTTGCATCCACCAAGGTGGGCATTGTGCATATATTTTATTGGAATGGGCAATGTTTCCATAGATTTGTGTCTTGTCAGACATCTTTTCTTTATGTCTGCTATTTCTTTCCCTCATGTGTCCTTCATTCACAGGAAGGATGTTTTCCAACTTCCAACTAGCACCTCAGACTGATAGGTGCCTCCAAACAGATAAACTAGATATCCCACGGGGCTGTGGACACATTATGGATAAGACACTGCTGGGCAAGCCCAGTAGACTCAGTTGTCAATCATTTATTTGAGCCTTTTCATGCATCTCCATGCAGTGAACGTCACCTGCAGGTGATTCCTATTGGAGGGTGGTCATGTTTTTAATCCAAATGGCAGTGATACATTTACAATACTTATTGACAACAATGAGTCAGTCAATAAGTGAGGAGTACTCTATTGCCAACAGTGAATCAATAAATGAGGAGTACTTTATTGGACAGAAAATAGGAGGAAATACTGAATGGCTGTATTCTCACCTCATATATCACTCCTCAATTTCTATTGCTCTTTCCTTATTAGAGAGCTCGGGCATGAAATTTTGATGCTTCCCTTCATGTCTGTAATCTGTTATGTGCCTCACCTGTTCATGCCTCCTGGGTTCTACCCCTCCTGCCACCCAGAATTGAAGGTTCTCATAAAGGGAAGGCATTTTCAGATACAGAATCAGAGTTCTATCTTATAAGAGATCCTGTATGGTTGATCTGGTGCCTCTGTTCCTGACAGTAATGCATAGACCTGTGCTTTTAAACTGATGTACTCTGACCTATGGAATGGATGCATCAGGTCCTATATTTTCTATTTTGTTTTGCATTTTGAGGGTGCTGGTACTCTGTAAATAAGAAAAATGTGGTTTTTATCTATTTGCCAGATGCATCAACTACAGTGTGTTAACTAACCAAGACTGATTCTAAGTTCCCTAAACATGCACCACTATCTAGTCTTCTAGATATCTTGGTTATCACTTATCTCCAGAGCTGTGTTAACTAAATCTTACAGGCTCTGCTTTTTATTATCTCTTAAATCTGACCTTTCTTCCCCATTGTCATTACCATGTTTAGTTTAGGTGTGCCTTATTTCTCATCCAAGTTAAAATAGTAGCCGATATTCTGAATCTTATTGCTGCCATTCTATTTTTATTTCTAGTTCTATAAATACTGATGTCAGTCTCCTACTTAAAATCCTGAATGTTCCATATGATAAGCAGAGTAAAGTTAAATTGTTATGGCAAAGTCTACAATAACCTGTAACATTTGCACCTGCTTACCTGCCCTGTCTTTTTATATTCCCACATCAAACAATTTGTCAGTCATTCCAACACCTGTAGTCTCCTGCACTTGTTCTGTTTTGTGGTTTTACACATGCTATCATTGTCCCTGGAATAACCTTATCTGCCTTCTTTATTTGCTTCACTCCTGATCTTTTTTGCAGATTCAACCCAGTTGTAAATCCTTCTGGGAAACTTGCCTTAATATCCTGGTCTTATTTTTTCCCTAATGCTTTGTTCCCAAAGCACAATTGCAGACCAATATATCAGACATTGCAGCATCATATGATAACAATCTGTAATTTTTGTTTTTTACCTGACTGGTACTTTACTTGGTGTCTTTGAATGGAATAGAGAGCACAGATCCTAATGTCCATATGATTCACAGGTGGTACAGAGACTGGTGTTCAGGTTGTGTTCAGTTTACCAGGGAGATTTGAAACTAAACCATCACTGCTGCTTCAAACTGAAATTGATTGAAGATGTTTGGTCTCTGGAAAATGGGTGATATAGTTTGACTGAGATTGCATCTGTCTTGGTGGAGGACGAGGATTTTAAGTTGAAGTATTAAGAGAAGAGTAAGAAAATGTTTTGACCTCTCATCTGAGAAAATTTATCCTAGAAATGGGGATAACACTCTCCTAGAATTGATCACCAAGTAAATCTGGGGTGGTGCTGGAAACAATGCCAAAGATTATTTTTAAGATGATGAAGAATTCTCCATATTTGTTTTAGGAGGCTGAGTGATAATTGGAATGAACAGGGAACCATATTTGAGACTACATGGAAGCTGAACAGCCAAAACTCTTGGTCTTTTTTATTTGTTGACTGGGTCAAATATTTTAATATAGGCTATTTATTAACTATCATATAGGGTAAGTTGCTAGAAGAAAAATACCTCAAAGTATGCCCTCTCATGTAACAGTTCTGTAAGGTGTGACCAATGCAGGGTGGATATGGACTCTGTTCCCTTTTGTCTTATTGTATTTGATTCCTTAGATCAGAAGTTGGCAAATTCTATTATACTTTAGGATCACCTGGACTCTGTTGCCAAATTTCTTTTTTTAATATGTTTTATTGATTTTTTTACAGAGAGGAAGGGAGAAGGATGGAGAGTTAGAAACATCGATTAGAGAGAGACAGCAATCAGCTGCCTCCTGCACACACCCTACTGGGGATGTGCCTGCAACCAAGGTACATGCCCTTGACCGAAATCAAACCTGGGACTTTCCAGTCTGCAAGCCAATGCTCTATCCAGTGAGCCAAACCGGTTTCAGCTGTCATCAAATTTCTGATTCAGGTCTGGGTGGGTTCCAAGAATTGCATTTCTAACAATTTTTCAGGAGATGCTGATGTTGCTTGTATTATAACCATACATTGAGAGACATTATCCTACGGTGTGGACCTTGTTCACTTGGTGGAAGCTGGTTGCTGGCACTGTGTCCTCGTTTCTGTCCTGGAGGAAGGGGCAAAGAAAAAGAATGAGAAGAAGAGCACTTCCACCTGTATGAAGAAAAGGTCCCAGAAGTTACTCAAGTTTTATTGGAAAGATATTTGTAATACAATTGTCTGCAAGGGAAACTGGGTAGGTTCTAGCTTGTAGATCACAATACCAGCTAAAACATTGGCATTCTTTTGCCAAAAGGAAGAGGGGATAAATGCCCAGCTCTGCCCATGTATGGGCATTCATATGTCATCCTCTGCTCCGAATGCAGGAATAGTGCAGTTGTCCCAGGACTCAAGAAATGTCCTGAGTTCAGCCAGGTTTCTGGGGAGTCCTCAGACCCTTGAACTTGGTAGCAGTGGTCCAGACATTAATTTTTCTCTATCCCCTGCTGTCCTCCTCCTTTTCCTCTCCCTGAATAGTCTCCACGGCAAGTGGCCTATTTTTTCCCCCCACAACTGATTCTATAGCAATGGTGGTCTTATCCTGTTTATAGTGGTAGGATGTTGAGTAGGAATAAAATCCTATCCTTCTGAGTAGATGGACTCAAACCTATTTCTCCAACTTCAAGAATGACCTTCAAAAACATAAAGTGTTTTAAACTGTCAGGTGGCCTCGCACAAAGTTAAAGGCCTGCATTGTCTCTGATAAAAGGATTTTTATATGTACTAAAAGTGGCCCCTAATGTGAGTTTCACTGATCTATGAATAAAAGGTAATGTATTTTCTTTCGTTAAAATTCTCAGCAACAGAGTTCACATTTTGAAAACAAAATGCCAGTGAAGTTGAATAATACTCTGTATTATTTAAATAATATTTCTCCACTTTATTCTCACTTGCTAAGTTTCCATGACATTAAATTCTGTTTCCATTGAAATTCATGTGGCATCATTCCCTTCAAAGAAAGTTGTGTGAGAAGGATTAACTTAGTTTGTTTCTCTATTGTTAACCTACATCTTCATAAGCCATAAAAGCCTATTCTAACATCACCCAGTTAGACTCCTTCTGTGGCTGAAACATAATTTTAAGTTGAATAACATTTTTCTTATTTAAAAAAAAATATATTTTATTGATTTTTCACAGAGAGGAAGAGAGATGGATAGAGAGCTAGAAACATCGATGAGAGAGAATCTCCATCAGCTGCCTCTTGCACACCCCCTACTGGGGATGTGCTCGCAACCAAGTTACATGCCCTTGCCCAGAATCGAACCCTGGACCTTTCAGTCCTCAGACCGATGCTCTATCCACTGAGCCAAACCGGTTTCAGCTGAATAACATTTTTCTATAGAGGACAGTAGCTGAGCTTAACCTCTGAAATCCTTGTGCGTGCCTTCAAATCCTGGTGCTTACTGTGTGTACTTGAATGTTTTATTTGGATTCTCTGAGTTTTTGTTCAGTAAAATGAGGATACAAATCTTACATACCCTACCTAGTGTTGTTGTGGTAAAGAAAAATTATTCTTTTTAAAAAAATATATTTTATTGATTTTATACAGAGAGGAAGGGAGAGAGATAGAGAATTAGAAACATCGATGAGAGAGAGTCATCGATCAGCTGCCTCTTGCACACCCCCTACTGGGGATATGCCCACAACCAGGGTACATGCCCTTGACCGGAATTGAACCCGGGACCTTTCAGTCCCCAGCCGAGGCTCTATCCATTGAGCCAAACCGGTCCCGGCAAGAAAAATTATTCTGACACTTGTTAAAATTGCAAGGAAAACTTTATTCAAGATGATTGCATTAGGGGTCATGACTATCACAATAAGGGGGATAAATTGGACTCAGGTCTGAATACAGCAAAAACAGCTGCTGATTTATAGCCAAAGAATAGAGTGAGGGGGTTAGAGGATGGAAAATTACTAACAGAAGACATCAGTCCCCTCTTCCTAACAGTGAGAGGAATTCTTGCTAAACTGGTCTAACAGTTTCTTGCTAAAGGCAGGCCAGGACTTAGATATCAGAGGTGTAAGATGGGAAATTTGACCAGTTATCAAAGGAGAATGATTCCTACTACCCTGATTTAGTAGGACTTTTTATGACAGGACTGGGGCCAATGTCAAGGCATACTCCAGGAGCAGGCTCAGAGAAGCCTGACTTAATTTCATTCAAGGACAGAATATGTCAATTGTGTGATTTGAAATAAATGATTCATGCATTGGGTCAGTCTTTAGCACATAGTAAATGATGATTCAATGTGAACTATTATAAAATTAACAACAATTACTTTTCTCTGCCATTCTATCTATTTATCTATCATCTATCTATATCTATCTATCTATCTATCTATCTATCTATCTATCTATCTATCTATCTATATCTACATATGTATAAATTGGAGACTTTTTTATATCAAAATCAAGACTAAATGCCATTCAAGTGTCTTCTTGAATTTAACAGGAGAAATATTTCCTTTAATGTTGTTTGTCCACTCTGGCTCCCCTGATAGAATGGTATGGTGAAAGGCTGGCACAATGAGCACCTTGCATCTGAGAACTACATCTGAAAACTGGGATGTGAGGTGGACTTTTATCTTCTGAGGGAAAACAGCAAAAACCATGTCTTGAAAGAGTGCTAAAGTCAAGCCAGAGACATTACCAATGCTGTCTCAATTGTAGGATGAACCTGAGGTGAAATAATAGGAACTGAGGTGTAGGATTGAATTGAGGTCATATTACCACTAGACCAGAGAAAGTACAGTGGCAAATATAAACAAATATATAAATTTCAGAGCCAACGGAGCCTGGAGTATGGTTTTAATATATTCAAATAGAGCAAGTGCATTGTAGGTTAGATCTACTTCAACAGAATATAAAGGGACAGAGATGGCTCAATTACCTGGGAGCTGAAAATGTTAATAAACTTTGGGCCTGAGGTGCTGAAACTCAAAGGACATGTATTACATTTTTTAAAGTCAGACTGTTTTGTTTTGCTATTGAGTTATATGAATTCATTACACATTTTGGATATTAACTCGGTATACTAATGTATGCTTTGTAAATATTCCTCCCTTTTGGTTGGCTGCTTTTTCATTTTGTTGATTGTTCCTTTTGCTGTATAGAAAGATGTTTCTCAGTTGGATGTAGTCCCACTTGCTTATTTTGATTCTGTTGCTTGTATTTTTGGTGTCATATAGAAAAAAAATCATTGTCAAGACCAATGTCAAGGAGTTTCCCCACACGTTCTCTTCTAGGAATTTTAGTTTCAGGTCTGACATTTAAGTCTGTAATTCACTCAAAATTAATATTTATGATTGGTTTGAGAGAAGGATCCAATTACATTCTTTTTCATGTGAATATTCAGGTTTCCCAGTACCATTTATTGGATCTATCCTTTTCCATTAATGCAAACTGTTGACTTAGCATGTGTGGCTTTTATCAAAATATGTTTCTTCAATAGCTACCTTGCTGGGGATTATTTTTAATAATAAAAACCTCTTACATTTTGTCAAATTTTGTGTGTGCATTTATTGAGGGTAGCAATCTTTCATTCTGTTAATGTGATGTCTCACATTTATTGATTTGCATATGATGATCATTCTCAAATCCCAGAGATAAATCTCACTTAGTCATGATATATAATCCTCTTAATGTGCTGTTGAGTTTAGTTTGCTAGTATTTTGTTGAGAGTACATTTGTATTCCTCAGGGGTATTTGCCTGTAATTTTATTTTCTTGTAGTGTCCTTCTTGGCTTCAATATCTTGGTTATGCTGGCCTTGTAGAATTTGTTTAAGAGTGTTCCCTCCTCTTAAATTTTTTGGAAGAGTTTGAGAAGGATTGGTATTAATTATTCTTTAAATGTTTGGTAGAATTCACCAATGAAACCATCTGGTCCTAGGTTTCTCTTTGTGGAAGCTTTTTACTTTTTATTTTAATTTTATTTAATGTAGTTAACTTGTATCATTGTATAAATTTAAGGTGTAAAGCATATTAGTTAGATACATTTATATATTGTAGTATAACTAGTATTGTAGTGATTTTCACCAGTTTACATAAAAACATGGAACTCTTCATGAACTCAAATTTTATCTTATTACAGGGGGCTTGTTAATCTTCTCTATATTGTTCCTATTTTAGTATATGTGCTGCTGAAGGAAGCACAAGAAGGTTTTTAATTACTAATTTAATAGTCTTACTTGTTTTGGTCTGTTTAGATTTTCTATTTCTTCATGAATCAGTCTTGGTAGGTTGTATGTTTTTAGGAATTTATCCATTTCCTCCAGACAGTCCTTGGGTTATGTCAGACTCAGTGTATGTCATTTTGTGGTTACGTCGCCATCTCCCATTTATTTATTATTTTTTTAAAAGTACCGTCATTTCAATGTATGTACATATGTACTCTATGTTTTTTATTATTTATTCACCACAAGTAAAGGTCAGGAATTGTTATCTTTCTTTTAATTTTTTTTTTTTTTTTTTTACTGTTTCACTCCATTACTGCTGTGTATGAGCTACATGTGAGTGATGTAGGTGCTTTTGTAAGTGGGTTCCCACTTACTGTGAAAATCGTGTTATGTCACACCATAGGAATGGATCTCCAACATAACCCAAGGACCTACTGTATTTGATTTGTTGCCTATACTTTTTCATAGTAGTCTCTTATGATTCTTAGTATTTTGTTGTAATAGTTGTAATACCTCCTTTTTATTTGGCTCTTCTCTCTTAGTCTAGCTAACAATTTGTGAATTTTAAACACTTAAAAAAAGCCAATTCTCAGTTTATTTTTTCTATTGTTTGTCTCATCTCTGTTTATTTCTGTTCTGGTCTTTATTTTCTTCAATCTACTAACTTTGGGCTTAGTTTGTTCTTTTTTTAGTTCCTTGAGTTATAAAGTAGATTGCTTTTTTTGAGATTATTTTTTATTAATATAGATGCCGATTGCTAAATCTTGCCTCTTACAACTACTTTTGCTATAGCCTATTAGTTTTGATACCTTGTGTGATACGTTGTGTTTACATTTTTATTTGTTTCAAGATTTTTTAAAATTTTACTTTTTATTTCTTCTGTGATCCATTGATGGTTCAGGAGCATGTTCTTTAAATCAGCATAATTTTAAATTTTTAAATGTTTCTTCTTGTTATTATTTCTAGTTTCATTCCATCATGATCAGAAAAGATACTTGATAAGAGTTTAATGTTTCTATATTTCTTAAAACTTGTTTTGTGATCTAACATAGGATCTATCCTAGAGCATGTTCCATGTGCACTTGAGAAGACTGTGTATTTTGTTGCTGTTGAATGAAATGTCTGTATATGACTGTTAGGTACATCTGGTGTCAAGTGTAGTTCAAGTCCATTTTTTTTCTTCTTATTAATTTTCTGGCTGGATAATTTATCTATTGTTGAAGTGTTACTAGTAAAGTAATTATTATTATATGATTATTGTTTGTTTCTCTCAGATTTGCTAGTATTTGCTTACTATATTTAGATGCTTAAATGTTGGGTGCATATATATTTATGATTATTATATTCTTTTGATGGATTAACCCCTTTATTATTAGAGGCCTGGTGCATGAAATTCATGCATGGAGGGAGGCCCTGTCAGCCCAGCTTGCACACTTTCCAATCCAGGACATCTTGGGGGATGTCCTACTGCTGGTCATCCCTCTCACAATCCTGGACCACTGACCCCTAATCCCTCACCTGCCTGCCTGCCTGGTCACCTCTAACTGTCCCCTCCCTGCCAGCATGGTTGATTCTTACTGACCTTCCCACCCCTGCTGGCCTCGTCACCCCTAAATGCTCCTCCCTGCGAGCTTGGTCGCCCCATGCAGCCTGCTTGTTCAGTCATTGGCCATCCCTCACTAACCCCATGCCATACTCCTGCCACCACAGCAGGGCTGAGGGGACTGGGCACCACCATCTTGTGGCTGTGGGCACTGCCATATTTGAAAGCAAAGCAGTCAATTAGCATATCCTCTCCTTATAGGCTGTGGGCGCCACCATCTTTGTGAGGGCAGTATGGTCAATTAGCATATTCCTTCTTTATTATATAGAATGACTTTATGTTTTGTTATGGTTTTGGACTGAATGTCTACTTTGTCTATTGTAATTATAGCAATTCCCTCTTTCTTTTTGTTTCCTGATGGCATGGGATAGCTTTCTCATCCCTCACTTTGATCTTATGGATGTTCATAGAGCTGTGTGAATCACTTTATAAGCAGCATATAGTTGCTTTTTGTTTTATTAGCCACTCAACAGGTACTCTGTGTCTTTCAATGTGAGAATTCAATCCATTTACAATTAAAGTAATTATTGATAGATAAGGACTTTCTAATACCATCTTATTGTTTTCTAGTTTACTTGCCCCTTTCACCCTTTCTTTCTGTCTTCCTTTGTGAGTTGATGATTTCTGTAGTAGTATGCTTTGATTTCCTTCTCTTTATCTTTTGTATAACCACTGTATGTGCTTTGTGGTTACCATGAGGCTTACATAAAACATACATATAACAGCCCATTTTAAGGAGATAACAGTTTAATCTAAAGTGTATAAAGCCTACCTTTCAGTCCTCAATTTACGTTAGACTCAACATATGTTGTTTCATGGTTACATCATCATCTCCCATTTATTTATATTAAAAAAAAAAGTTCTGTCTGCCGAAACCGGTTTGGCTCAGTGGATAGAGCATTGGCCTGCAGACTGAAGGGTCCCAGGTTTGATTCTGGTCAAAGGCATGCACCTTGATTGTGGGCACATCCCCAGTAGGGGGTGTGCAGGAGGCTGCTGGTCGATGTTTCTCTCTCATTGATGTTTTTAACTATCTCTTTCCCTTCCTCTATGTAGAAAATCAATAAAAGATATTTTTAAAAAGTTCTGTCATTTGGACCTATGTACATATGTGCTTTATGTTTTTTTATTATTTATTTACCACAAGTAAAGATCAGGAATTGTTAATCTTTCTGTTAATTTTTTTTTTTTTTTTTACTGTTTCACTTCATTATTGCTGTGTATATGCTCCATGTGAGTGATGTAGGTGCTTATGTAGGTGGGTGTTTATGTAGATGTTTTGAAGTCCCAACTTTCATGTTTTATATATTGTTGTATTATTAAAAATTATTGTATTTATAGTTATTTTAAAAAATAATTTTATTGTTTAAACTTTAAACTAGTAATAAATGATTAACACAGTACCATATTACACTATTTGGATATTCTCCATTCAACTATATACTCACCTTTACCAGTGTGTTTTGCAATTTCATATGTGTTCATGTTACTAGTTAGCATCCTTTTATTTCAGCAGAAGAACTTCCAGCATTTCTTATAAGACAAGTCTAATGGTAATTAACTCTTTCAGTTTTTGTTTTACTGGGAAAATATTTATCCTTTATTTCTGAAGAACACTTTGCCAGATAAGTTATTAGCTGGCAGGTTTTCTCTTCTCTCAGCATGGTCAATATGTCCTCCCACTGTCCCTTGGCCTTCAAGCTTTCTGCCAAAAAATATACTTATGTCCTTTTTTCCTTTTTGCTGCTTTAAAAATTGTCTTTGATTTTAGAGTTTTATTATAATGTGTCTCAGAAATGCTCTCTTTACTTTTATTTTTTTCTTTTTAATTAAATTTATTTGGGTGACATTGTTGACTTAATTTGGTGACTTACAAGATTCATGAACTTGGAAGCTCTCAGCCACTATTTAAAAAAATATATATATTTTATTGATTTTTTAGAGAGAGGAAGGGAGAGAGATAGAGAGTTAGAAACATCGATGAGAGAGAGTCATCGATCAGCTGCCTCTTGCACACCCCCTACTGGGGATATGCCCGCAACTAAGATACATGCCCTTGACCGGAATCAAACCCGGGACCCTTCAGTCCCCAAGCCGACGCTCTATCCATTGAGCCAAACCGGTCTCGGCTCAGCCACTATTTTTTAAAGATATTTTTTATTGCTGATAGTATTACAGATGTCTCCCATTCCTCTCAAACCCTTGCTTCCTGCTCTCTTTTCTCTCTCTTCTCCTTCTGGGATTCTAGTAATTTACATATTATTGCTATTGATGGCATCACATAGTTCATGTAGGCTTTGTTCACTTTTTAAAAATGTTTGTTTTTATTGATTTCACAGGGAGGAAGGAAGAGGGAGAGAGAGAAATATCTATAGGTTGCCTCCTGCATACCCTCTACTGGGGATCTAGCTCAAAACTGGGGCATGTGCCTTAACTGGGAATTGAACTCTGACCTCCTGGTTCATAGGCTGACACTCCACCACTGAGTCATATCAGCCGGGTGGCTTTATTTACTTAAAAATAATTCTTTTAAATGTATTTTCCTCTGACCAGATGATTTCAAGTTTCCTGTCCTCTACTTCATAGATTATTTCTTAAGCTTAGATGAAGTCTGACATTGATGCTTTCTATTGTATTTTTCATTTTATTTATTGTATTCTTCAGCTCTAGTATTTCTTTGTGTTTTTAAAAATTATTTTTATCTCCCTGTTACATTTCTAATTTTGTTTATGTATTATTTTCCTAATTTAATTAAATTGTTTTCTGGTAGCTCATTGAGCATTCTTAAAACAACTATTTTGTATTTTTAATCTGATAAATCACAGATCTCCATTAATTTGGGGTTGGTTACTGGAACATTGTGGTGTTACTTTGATGGTGTCATGTTTCTTTAAATCTTGTGTTGCTATATTTGCATATCAAGAAGGAGTCACTTTTATCTAGTCTTTACTGACTTCGCTATATCCAATCTCAGATTCTTTTATTGCTCCCACTTCTCTGCTAGACTCTTAGACTTCCAAAAAGGCAATCTTATCTATGGATGATTGTCAAAATCAGTGTTCTTTCTGGGGAAGATGTTAGAAAACTCCTATCTTGCCATTTTGATGATGTTGCTCTCTGAGTTACTTTGATTTGCTTTCATCCTTATTGTGTCTCTAGCTCTTATTATAAGAAATCTGGAAGTATGCCACCCAGAGATGCCAGTACTTCCTCAATAAGTATTCCTTAACATTCAATCAAAAAGTAAAAGTTAATAGTAAGCAGAGAGCATTATCTTATTCCATTAATAGCAACTGTCACTTATCTTCTTGCATAAAACCATAGTTATTCTACATGTTTATACAAATTTATAAAAATCATTATTACTTCTTTAGTCATTCTGATATGCTCCTATATAGCAGAAATTTTCTTTCTTTTCTTTTTCTTTCTTTCTTTTTTTTTTTTTTTTTTTTCCTGTTTTGATGTTTTCCTGCCTGTATCTCTGCTTTGAGTGCTGCCTTCAGATAACATGGGTCACACTATTGCTATTGCTTTCAGCTTGTGTGCCCACTTTTTGTACTCACTGTTGTCTTCTGATTTGGGGCACCTCTGTTCCAGTCTGCCATCACCTAGCTTCTCTGGATTTAATAGGAAAACACCTATATTTTCTACACTTAATCCATGTAGATTTATTTTATATATATAATACCAACTCTCCTGAACCTCTTTCATGTTATCCTCATCGCTGCAATGTAATTACATCCTAACTCTAATAGCACCTTTTAGTTTTCTTGTGTTTTTGTACTTTATATAAATGTAATTATAGAGTATATATTATTTTGCCTTGTTTCCTTTGCTTATCATGTTTGGGAGATTCATTTATATTGTTGAAATGTAAAGTGTTCATTTTCATTGATCTCGTCCATAATGTATATTCCTTTTAGTGACAATACTTTTTTTTATTCATTCAGATGTTATAGGAATAGTTGGCATTTTCATATTATCACTATTTTGAATAATGCTTCTAATTAACAAAACAGATTTTAAAGCTTTTTGTTATTAAAGTTGGAAAGTATATTTGAAAAATGACAGAGTTACTACTATTGGTTGTCTGATTGATAACCTCAGAGAACAAAACATTATTCACTGTCCTACCTTTAATGTATAATCAGTCTACTGTTTGTATTTCAATACTGAGAGAAATAGTGACTTGAATATACCCTGTATAAGATTTTCTTTGGATTTTCTCCCACTCACTATTACTGAGAGTGTTTAACAGTGTTCATTAGGACATGGTTCATAACAGGAAATCAATACTTTGTTATAGATCTTACCAAAAATAGGGAGTGGGCCTTGGTTTCAGAAGGAAGTGATTGCTTTTACTGAATACATAGATGTCCTGGCAAATGTTATTTGAGATTCATTTTCTAAAAACATGTAAAAATTTACTATTTAATTAATTTTTATTTCAAGCTCTTCCTATGGGTTCTGCCAAGGGTGCTGTGATAAATCACAATAAAAGTTGCATACAGTATGATTTTTATGAAGAGAATTATACATTATTTAGCCATTTTCACAGTCATGCATGTCTGCACTGAAACACTAGTTTATCAATAATGGACAACATGCTTGAACAGTGCTCTCCTACTTGAGCTAATGAACTCAATAGTTTATTTCATGCTCCATTTCCACAAATAAATGGCTATACTAGATAATATGATAATTCGTGATCTCTTTACAGTGCATTTTTCTCATCCATAAGGAACACAAACATTTAAAAAAAATCAAACTTAGTTATTGCATTGTGATTTTATTTTTTAATAGATTATGAAATGTCGGTGACAAGTAATCCAGAAGTAACTTAAAATGCTCACACTGAAAAGAGTTGCAGAAATTAAGTAACAACTTAAATGGACACAATGAAGAACTTAAAAAAAAAAAAACACAAAAAAACCTCATAACAGGCTTTGCTTTTATTTTCATTTCACTTATCTTCTTGCATAAAACCATAGTTATTCTACATGTTTATACAAATTTATAAAAATCATTATTACTTCCTTAGTCATTCTGGTATGCTTCTATATAGCAGAATTAAGATTTAGTTACCTATATCCAAAACTTACATCTTTACTTGTGATTTTGTCTTTCACACCTTCTGGACAAAAACTGAGCCAGACCTTATGACTTCTCTGGTATCCAGGGGGTAATGTAAAAGTTTAACAGTCTATAAATGTCACAACACCAACTTCAAAATGATGGTTTCCTATTCCCCATGATAGTTAAAAACCCAAACTTGCTTTCAAGTAGAAGCATTTAACTCCTTTTCCCTCATTCTATAAATGCAGTGAGGGGCCCTTTCGGCAGGGTGAAAATGGGCGAAGAGTAGTTGAATTCTCTTTTGCTTGGCTTTGTCATCTTGGTCTGGTTTTCTTTTGGGATATATATATATATATATATCCCAAATATATATATATATAAATATATATTTATATATATATTATATATAATATATACATTATATATATTATATATAAATATATATTTATATATATAAATATATATATTATATATAAATATATATTTATATATATATAAAATCTGAGTCTGTTTAGACACCTAGTTTTTCACTTCTTTCAGTCCCGAGTAATCCAGAAATAACTAGATTTTTCTACTGTGATCTATTTTGCCTTCCTGGTGGTTTTTTGAACAGGGTCTAAAGATAAATGAAGGGTAGCTGGTTGTTCTTGAAGGAAAGTAGTTATGCATTTTCTGGGAGTGACAGTCATGTGCAACTCAGAAATAAAGGTCCTCCAATTGCAAAGGACATTCAAATTCCTTTGAGCCACTTCATTGAAATCACTTAAAAAAACATCCAACATGTATTTTTATTGACTTCAGATTGAGGAAGTAAGAGTAAGATAGAAACATCCATGATGAGAGAGAAACATTGATTGGCTGCCTCCTGCACACCACATGTGCCCTGACTGGGAATCAAACCATGACCTCCTGGTTCATAGGGCAATGCTCAACCACTGAGCCATGCCAGCCGAGTTTCATTGAAATTACTTTACCTGAGATGAAAGCTCATTTCCTCCTTGCAGAGAATGGAATTCACAACACAGTATCAGCTCTCTTTAAATAAAGTTTTTTTTCCTATATTTTAACTCTAAATCCATCTATATCCTCAATATGAAGAAGGCAGTTGATAGCTGTAATTTTTTTGTAAATCATGCCTACATTCTATCATCTCCTTTGGTATGTGTTATCTGTTGTCTCTTGTTGACTCAGCCAAAACTTTTTTATCTCATCTGGTTACACGTGTTTTTGTAACATCTTTGATAAAGCAGAGATGATGAAAAAGTAAAGATTAAAACAATTAGCATATTCTACCACATAGGTTTATTCAAAGTTAGCTAAATATTTCATCTATGATGGAGTAACAAGGACCAGTTTTATCTTCTTGGCAAAAATAACAACAACAAAACAAATACATAAACCAAATGTTTTTAGACATTGAATAATAGGTAACACAGGACAATAATTCTTTTGAGAAGGAAAACAAACAAGGTGAGCTCTCCAGTTGAATCTGATACTGTCTTGAGAAGTTTTCAGACTACAGTAAAAGTAGAAACAATTCTTCACAAGAATAAGAACATTATAGAAAATGTGAAAGAAAGTCATTCACACAGGACACTGATGTCAAATGTAAACATGGATCAAAAGAGAGGAATGAAGAGCACCAGAAATTTGGCAGAATTGAAAGTCATCTCCTAAGTCTCCACTTAAACCTAATGCTCAAGGATATACTAATTACCACAAAGGAAAGAATCCTATTAACATCTCAATCAGAAAAGTGCCCAAGTGGCCACTATTTTGAAATCAAACTTAATGTCTATTCTTGCCTACCTGGACTGACAAGAACAAAAGAAATGAAGTCTTTGGACTGAGGAAGTTCACAGCACTGATATATTCTTTACTTTTAATCTCTGTGTTCTACATGTTTAAGAAGAAAAAGACACAGCAAAACTCTGCTTTTTGCATGCTTTGAATACATTGGTCAAGCATTGTGAATATTGCAAAAGCACTTTAAATATTCCACGAGACTCAGCTTTAGGCAGTGTTTTTATTCTAGATGGCTGGGAGATAACTCGAGTCCATTAGTTTGCCTGGAAGAGAGGGAGTTAGTGTGGCAACTGGTGTGATACAGAGGGAGGACTTAATGCAAGTGGATTTAATGGCTGCTTGGTGTGGACCGGGCTTTGATGCCTACCAGAAACATTTGTACTTTTTCATAATACAGAAAATCCAGTAATGTCATCTTTGAAACACTAAAATTTTAAAAAATCAGGAGAGTCAAGAAAATTTTTCTTTCCAGTTTATACTTTGCTATATTCATTGAAGAAAAATATAAACTTTCTAGATCTTACATACATTACATACATTAATAATTACTATTGTTTTTTATATTCAAATATTTAGATATAATATCATAAAAATTTTCCAGATACTACAAAAAGGCTCAGCAATTCAGGAAGATTCTTAATGTAAGCAATTTCTAGTGTTTCCTCACATGTGTTTGGAATTGTCCTAAACATGGTACTACACTTTCAAAGCATTGTTGAGAATTTTGTGTTTTTGGAAAATTAGGAACTTCAAATCTAGAAATATTTCAAAACAAAGCAGTAGTGATTAAAGGATATCTTTTGAAAAATTGTTTTAATTGGGGATTTTTTTCCTTGACTTGTTAATGCATTCTTATGCAATCACATTTTGATAAAACCACTATTTATTTATTTATTTATTTATTTCTCTCAGTAGTATGTAATTGAACCTCCACAGCAGGGTTTTTTTTTTTTTTTTTTTTTTTTTATTAATCCCTGCATGTCTAGCATCTCTTGTTTAGACTTTGATTTTATTATTGTGCAAATATACTCTATCAGTGGCATTATTTGAGAATAGATTAATGATTGACAATTACAAATTTAGATCTGATGACATAAGTGTCATAAAAGTCCTGTGAATGGCATAGGAGGATTTTTATGATCCGGAGCAAAGGGAAGCAGCAACATCAGTCATCAAGCTGATGCAATATATCGACACTCCATATTTAAATTCAACTCCCTTTTTTTTTTTTTTTTTTAAAGAATTGGAATAGATACATGGAGTGTGAGAACTTGCATGTTGAAATCCAAATTCAATATGTTCAAAGGCATTGATTGACTGATCTCTAGGCATCTCTATGAGATTAATGATACAAGTATTACAGGAAAGTATTAAAGTATTTCCCAAGGTACACTGAAATTTTCTCTTATTCATGTTAATTTTACATGAAATGTTAAAATTGTTCAGTTTTTTTTTTATCACTGTAACTCTTATGTGATTATAAGGAGATTCTTCTTTAAATAACTGTCTTATCTCAGTCACATTCACTTTGGGAGTAAAATGATTTAGTTTAAGAGGTTATAAAGTGTATAACTTCTGACTATCTTTTTTTTATTTTTATTGATTTCAGAGAAAAAGGGAAAGGGAGAAAAAAAATAGAAGCATCAATGATGACAGAGAATCATTGACAGGCTGCCTCCTGCCCCTGGGCATGTGTCCTTACTGGGAATAGAGCCATGACCACCTAGTTCATAGTTTCAGTGCTCAATCACTGAACCATGTCGGCCAAGCTCTGACCATTTTTATTATACTGAGTAGGCTAAGCATGAACTAGTCAGGAAAGCATCAGGGTATTTGGACATTGATTTTTTGTTTTGTTTGCTATCTAGATACTTGTCCCAATAATATTTATTGAATACTTCATCATTCACACTGACATTTATATGCTAAAGTCCACATACAGCATATTTAGTCTCATTTCTTTCTTTCTTTCTTTTTTTAATTGATTATATATCACATAATTGTCCTCATCCCCCCATTCCCATCCCAAACCCCTCCCTACATATGCCCTCACCCCCCTGTTGTCCATGGCCACTGGCTAGATTGGACATGGATTTTTGTTTTGTCCCTGAAAATAGGTTCACACAGTCCTGTCTTCTACATCTATAAAACTGAAAACATACATTTAATATAGTCTTTAAAACAATGGGGATTTATTTGTCTTCCTGGATAAGAAAGTAGCATATCATGTACATGTCAGTGCCTTTCTTTTCTGATTCATTATTGATATTTTAATTAATTAAGAATGTCATCATGTTGGGTGTTCTGGAACTTAGAGTCAGCTTATCATATTCTGATAATAAAAGAGCATTTTGGATCATGACCTCATTAGCTTCCTTGCCAACATTATACTCACTAATGCAGTGAACAATAAACATACTTCTAATTATAGGTAAATGTTTGTGTAATAAACAAGTAACCCAAAAAGCAAAACAATGAATTAAGAAAAAATCCTCTGTTAGCTGTAGGGCTTTATTTTTTGAATTTACAATCCCATTTAGGGGAAAAGTGTGAACTTCTTTACATAGAGAAATAGAAATGGATTAGTTCTTTAGTTTTGTGTGCTCATAAATTTACATCTCATCTACTTTGCTTGTCCATTTTTCAAAAATGTATTCATTTATGTTGGTTACCATAGAAACCAGAAGTGCTCCATTTATATGTAATTCTTTACACATATTCCCTTCCATTTTGTGCTTTTTAAGTCAGCTAAATTGCCTTATGTGGCTTTTTTTTTGTAGAATAACCTTTATTTGTTTTAAGTCTTTTATAAAATGAAGCTTAATAACTTCAAATCTGTTATTTTATATTAACTAAATCATAATTTTGATTTGTGAATTTTGTTTAAAAATGGCTGACTGAATAAAACAAGATGTTCTCTATGTAAAATAGCCACACACACACACTTTAGAATTGAAATTGAATAAGAAAGCCAAGACATCTGTAGATTATTTCAGAAAAACTCTAAATGTTACTTTGCTATACCAAAAAGACAAGTTTTAAAATAATTTGAATGTTCTAAAGGTGAATGTTTTGGCAGGCATTACAATCAGCTACTTGGGAAGCAACTATTATGTGCCCAGATTTGGGCTAGGTCAAGGGAATTCAAAGACTTGGAAGGTAGAATAGAAGCCGTGAAAGTTAAATATTTTTAAGGCCCATCTTTGAGAAATATGCAGAATATGTGTGTATCTTACATATTAATTAAATACACTAATCTGTGTCTACTGTCCCTTCTATGGGGTTAGTCACACACCATTATTTGTGTTATATATATTTTTTTCTATGTCAGTTTTGATTTCAGATTGTTTGCCTTTCCTTTATAACACCCCAATAATCCTAAGGGAGGGCAGCATGTAGAGCTAAAAGAGAATGTTGGCCTGTATACAGGAAACCAGAATTTAGCCCTGTGCTGCCACTAACAGCTGAGAATCTGTGTGCCCTTGACCGCTCATTAACTTCACTCTATTTCTTGTTTAAATCAATGAAGTAAGAGACTAGAGGCAGATTGTTTTAAGGTTCCGTATTGCTATAGGAAACAAAGTCTGATTCTGTTAACCTAAAAAGTTATTTTCAGATACCATGGAATTCTAAACAGTCTATATATATAAAGAATCTGTTGGAATTCCCCAGAAATACCTTGAAATTGTGCCAGTAATGTCAGCTGGGTAGGCCCTCTTGGCATGAGTTACCTTGCAGCTTCATGTGTTGACAGTGTGCAAAACATGAAAGCTAACATGTTCACAAATTTTGAATTTTAGGATTTGGACATCTTTGGGAGGCCATTATTTTGCCTACAACACTCAACAAAATTCATTACATAAATAATGAATATGAAGTGTTTAGTACTGTGCCTGGCACATAGTCAGTCATTAATAGATATATTATTTTTTAGTACTATCCAAAGTTCCTAAAACATTTCTTTATTTGAAGTTAATAAAACTTGTAATTATAATTATAAAATTATAATTAAAGGTAATTTAAAAAGGAACACGAGCAAAATGGAGTAATTTAAGAAAGTGGTGGCTATGGATGAATCCATTTTTTGATGTTGTTGTTGTTGGGAGACAAGGGCAACGATCACTAGTTACTGACTTTCACTGATACCCATCTTGTCTTCTCTCCCACTCCAAGCTCTATCAGAATTCTCTTACATGGAAAAATGCCATAGCTTTTGAAGCTGTTTTTGTTAATTTCACCAGATGTTCTAATATCACTGATATTTACCTGGCTGAATACAAGAGATAAACATTTATTTTATGACCATTCAGAAAATTTGGCATTATTGCTAATGCAATTCAATATTATTGAATATATATCATTACTGGGAAATTTGCTTTCTGGCAAAAAATATAAATTGGTGTGAATATCCATTTTTAATAGTGCTTTTTTCTCATATTCTTTTTGTGTGTGTGTTATATGTTAGGAACACATGCTGGTTGATATTTTCAATGATATCCATAACCATATATTATTACAGGAAGTACTTAGCATGTTAATGTGTTTTTGGATAATTTTCTATGATGATTTTGAACCTTCACAAAGTTGTGAAATACGCAAAGATATATATATATATATATATTTTTTTTTGCCACATCTTCCAACCCTTCTTTACCTTGTGTTCTTTATTTCCTCCTTTTTAAAGATATTTAGGTCCTACATGTTTTCTTCCTTCTGCCCACTAACAAGTTCTATTCTGAAAAACAAACAACAATAACACCAAAATCACATTTATAAACTTATCGTAAAATTAAATCAATCATTTTCTTCTCTGAAGGACATTTGTAAGTAGATTACATTTCTTATAGAATTATTAAATACACTTTTAGCAACAGAGTTGGGGGAAGGCCTTATGTTTAGAATCACAGAAATGTATATGTAGAACTATTTCGCCCCCACCCCATACAGGTATGTGCACACCTTCTGATTTAAACAATCCGAGTCAAATCACACTTTTAAAAAATTTAGAAATTTCTGTTTCATCTTATTTGATGCAACATCAGTATTTAGTTTGTATTGACATACTCGACTTCAATTAATGCCTACTTGTAATCTCTGCTACAGGTTGAGCCTATTTTGGCTTGACCTCTGTTAATTGATTTGGCATTCAATCTGAAAATGCCATTGCAAAGAATTGTTTTACCATAGCTCTTTTAAAACAACAGGACACAAAACAAAAGCATAGTTGTATGAGTGCTGGTTTGTATGATTGAAGCAGAAAACTTACATTGCGAGTTGAGGTAAGGATGCTTTCCAGTTTTCAAAATGCATCATCACATTTTCCTCTTGAGCCCTATGGGCTTCACGCTTAAAGAGATCTAGTCATGCACTGAATGCAATACAGCCTAATGTCAGGTTGAAATTTGGGAGAGACGGGATCCCATTTCCTAGCCTGCCTTTTATTGCTGACAGTGGTTTTTAGTGACTCCTGGTGCCAAGTAGTTAGGCACAATGTTATCATCAAAGAACAGTGCTTGAGTTTTAATGCCTTGTAATGCTAGAGCTGGCAAGTCATACTTTTAGAATGAATCTCCAGAGTCTTGTGCTATGCTCCATTTGCATGTGCAGTAGCTTCTATAGTCCATGGAGAGCTTTGACCTTTCAGCAAGAGCTGAGCATGTCCAATACAAGGAGTTATATTGTTCAGCTGAATTAGAACTTTAGTTCTTTATACATCCAATCCCTTAAACATGATTATTTTAAATGTCTTCATTTCATAAGGATATATTTCTTCTCAGCTGCTCTAATGCTACTTTTGTTATGTGTTTATAAGGTCATACATTCCAGGGATAGTAGATGTAGGGATTTTTTAACCTACATGAAACCATGGGGCTATTTGAAGAAGGAGGCTCTGGAAGTTACTTGGGAGGTGCTATTCCTGTAGACTGCGCCTACAGGGGAGGGCAGTCGGGGGGGGGGGGAGGGGAGGGGAACCAGGCTTGCAGAGGAGGACAGTGGGAGGGACAATGCCTGAAGGGGAGGGCAGTTGGGGGTGACCAGGCCTGCAGGGGAGATCCGTTGGGGGTGATCAGGCCTGCAAGGGATAGCAGGTAGGTGTGACTAGACCAGCAGGGGAGAGCAGTTATGGGTGACCAGGCCTGCAGGGGAAGGCAGTTGGGGGTGACCAGGCCAGCAGGGGAGAGCAGTTAGGGGTGATCAGGCTGGCAAGGGAGGACAGTTAAGGGTGACCAGGACAGCAGGGAGAGCAGTTGGGGGTGATCAGGCCTACAGGGGACAGCAGTTGGGGGCAACCAGGCTGGCAGGGGCGTGTAGTTAGGGGCAATCTTGCTGCCAAGGGAGCAGTTAGGCGTCGAGTGATTAGAGGCTTGATCAGGCTGGCAGGCAGAAGTGGTTAGGGGCAATCAGGCACACAGGCAGGTAAGCAGTTAGGCATCGATCAGGCTGGCAGGGAAGTGGTTAGGGGTTGATTAGGCTGGCAGGCAGAAGCTGTTAGGGGAAATCAGGCAGGCAGGCAGGCAAGCAGGTGGTAGCCAGCAGTCCTGGATTGTGAGGGGGATGTCTGACTGCCTCTTGGGATTGGGCCTAAACAGGAAGTCAGACATCCCTTGAGGGGTCCCAGATTGGAGACGGGGCTGAGGGGCACACATCCCCATGCATAAATTTTGTGCTCTGGGCCTCTAGCATATATATTGATTTCAGAGAGGAAGGGAGAGAGAAACATCAATGCTAGAGGATCAAGGATCCTGTGCCTTTTGCCTGCCTCCTACTGGGGACCGAGTCCACAATCCAGGCATGTGCCTTTGACCAGAATTCAACTCAGGACCCTGCAATCTGCAGGCTGGTGCTCTATCCACCGGGCCAAACCAGCCACAGAACCCCCAATCACTTTTAGAACATTGTATTGCTTCTAGAAGGAACCCCATGTCACCTTCCCCATCTAGCTGCCTGCCCCACCCAGCCATCTGCACACTGCTGTTTCACACATTTCATAGGAATGGGACCATACACAATAGGTGTTTTGTGACTAGCTGCCTCACTTGGGTATATACCTCAGAGTGGAGGTTGCAGGGTCCTATGCTTTTCAATTCCGTTTTAAAAGTGGAAGTTATTTAAAATGTCTGCACAAACATCCCTATTGGTAAGTTCTCACTGCTGAGGATCTGCTGTGACACAGCTTGCAGGGGCTAAGTCAATCCCAGGCCAACCTCACCCCCCCCTGCTGCCTGGTCCTGTCTTGTATTGGGGAAGGTCCTGGGGAGGGTACTGGGGTACCTGCCAACACTTGGTGAGGCTGGCCTGGGCTTTGGGAGCCAGGGAGAAAGAACGAGGTTCAGGAGCAGCTTTTGGGCCATGACTGTTGCAGTGACTGTGCTGCTCCCACAGGCTGAGGTGAGCTGTGCTGTGGGGAGGGGGACACATTCTCTGAATGAGGCTGTTGGAGGTGACTAGCTCCTGGGTGTCCATCTGTGGGCTCCACTGTGCCCACCGTCCTGGCTTCTATGCCTCAGAAGGCAAAGGTCCAATCAGCAAAAGTGAAAACTTTAAAGAAGTGATGTGGGCTCCACCTCAAAGTGGCTCAGACATGGCCCACGGTCCCGTGTGGGACTGCAGACACCAGAGGACCCCGCATGGCCTTCTGGCAGGGCCCGAGAGCAAGGAGAAGCCAGAGCTTGCTGCTCGGGTACTGGTAGTTCTGGGAACCTGCAGCTGCTTGGTTCCCTGCTGTTCAGTTGTGTTACAGTGTCTGGGCCATATGCTGTACCCGGTCACACGTTGCTGTGACTCAGTCTGGTTAAATGGAAAAGAAAGAAAAGAGAAAGTACACATTTCTAATATGTTTAATTTCACAATGCTTGTGGGTATACAGTATTTTTTGTTGTTCCATTGCCTGTGCAGATATAGAGATTGTCTGGTTTGCCTACTCTAGAACACACAACATATAATTTTCCATGTGAAAAGCGATCGGTGTCTATATCTAAACTGCACAATTCTAAAGATTGGCCCTGAGATTTGTTGATGGTGATTGCTAACGCCAATCAAATTGGGAATTGCAATATCTTAAATTGAAATGGCACATCCGTTGGAATCATAGGAATGTAAGGAATGAGGACATCTTCACCTTTGAAAGGTCCTGTCAAGATTGTTGCTTCTACGATGTTGCTCATTAATTTTTTTTTACTATAAGCTGCGTGCCATTGCAAAGCTTTGGCTGGTTGATATTTTGCAACATGATAACTGGCACGCCGATTTTCACTGCAGTACGTGCAGTGGCATCCCTGGCAGATTGAGTGAATTCAAAAATTCTGTTGGATAATTAACCACTTCATCTGCTTCCACTACAGTGTCGACGGACTTGTATGTGACTGCCTCACTTTGAATGTTAGACTGAATAATATTGTTAAATTCGTAGATGTCTTTGTTCTTGGCCACAAGAATAGCTCGTTCACTCAGCCAATCATGATTCTTATAATTGGTTTTAATATTGGGAAATACTTTTTCAACCAATTCTTCTTTTGATGTCACTAAACTGCAGAAGTTATGAGGCAATGAAATTCGTCCTGAGGTCAGATCAACCAGCACCTTTCCTTTCCCAATTTCTAGCAATTGCTGTGAGAATATCTAAGCTGATAGATCGTTTTGCAGCTAGACATGCATATTTATAGTTAATTTTAATATCTTTACATGTCACTACAAAGTAGAGTATTTCAGGCAAGCATTTATTTCATCCACTGGTGTTGATCAAGGAATTACAGGTAATATTTGTCTGCAATCTCCTGCAAGCAATATTAATGTGTTCCCAAATGGTCTGATGTTTCCACGCAAATCTTGCAATGATTGATCAAGAGCCTCAAGCGATTTTTTGTGTGCCATTTACATTTATCCCAAATAATAAGTTTGCATTTCTGCAATATTTTTGCCATGCCGGATGCTTTGGAAATGTTGCACATGGGAGTGTCAATGAATTGCATGTTCAATGGCAATTTCAAAGCGGAATGAGCAGTTCTTCCACCTGGTAGCAATGTCGCAGCTATTCTGGATGATCCAAAGAGCTAAGGCTATGTCATTTTGGGATCGAATTGCTGCCAGAATCAATCTAATTATGAACGTTTTACCAGTTCCTCCTTTCGCATCTAAGAAGATTTCTCCAACCCCGTTATTGACAGTTTGCCTTATTTGATTGTAAATGCCTTTTTGCTCAGGCTTTAGCTTAGGAATATTTGATTGCACATACCACAAAAGATCACTCATGTTGTAATTTTGTTCGAGATGCAATTCTACATCGAACAAAGCAGCAGCAGATCGATTTGGTGGTGGCATTCTCAATTGATTGAGAACTTTGTTCGCAATTTCTAATCATTATCAACATTGAAATGGAATTGTAAAATTGGAAATTTGGAAATCATAAATGGATCATAAATTGGAAACATTGAAATGGAATCATAAAATATTTAGTATAGCGTGTGTTACTTTTACACCCAACAGATGGTGTTGTTTTTCAAAAAAGCATATTTTTACATGTCACAGATGTGACATCTACATAATAGTAGGTATAAGGTATATAAAAACACGTGCATATTTGATTGCAACGTTGTGTCAAAATTTCAAAGTAATTGGTGAATAACTTTTGGAGATTTAATATTTTGAACAAACGAACATTTACATTTTTATTTATATAGATAGATTATAGCATCCTATGTTCTCATCACCTGTTCTTATCTTTTTCATTTCCTTACTCCTTTGCTTCCATTATTCTTGGTCATTGAGCCTAGTCTCTTCCACTTTCCCCTAAATCTCCATTTGTACTTGTCTTCACTTTCTATCACAGATAACCTTAGTTTAGCATTCTAGCTGATTTGCATAATTCTTCTTTTGCCTCTTGTGGTAGGCAAATATTTAAGATGACTTTAAAGTTTCCTGCTCCCTGGTCTCTATGCCATGTTAAACCTCTTTCCATTGAATGTGGATGAGACCTTTGAATATCATGAGATATAGTATATGATATAGGCTAATTGATTAGGTTATGTTATATGATAAAAGTGATGTGATTATTAGCCATACTTGTGATAACTCTGCATTATATAAGATTCTGCTGTAGCAAATGGAAAAGAGATTGTCCTACTTACTGGCTTCGAATAATTAAATTGGCATGTTGTGAGAAGGCCACATGGCTAGGAGTTGAAGGCAGTCCCTGGTGGTTGAGCGCTGAAATTAAGCCTTTCAGACTCAGTTTAAGGTTTTGTTATTGTCCTTGTAAAAAATGTGTATGTCCATGGAAAAGCTTTATCTCTGGAAAGAGTATTATGTTAAGTGAAAGAACACCATCAATACTACACCAAGAAAATATATGAAACAATAAACAAATACAGTAAATTGCAGGATATGAAATCAATATGCAAAACTACTTTTCTGTTTACTAACAACAAAACTTCAAATAAGTAAATGAAAAAGAATTACCTTTACAATTGCAACTAAAATAATAAAATATCTAGGAATAAACTTAACAAAAATGTGAAAGACCTTTATACTGAAAATTATGAAGCATTATTGAAAGAGACTGAGGAAGAAACAAGATGGAAAAATATCCTGTGTTCACGGATTGGAAGAAACAACATAGTTAAAATGTCCATATTGCCCAAAGCAACATACATATTTAATGCAATTCCTATCAAAATCCAAATGTCATTTTTTTTAAAGAAATAGAATGAGAAATTATCAGATTTATATGGAATCACAAAGATGAGAAAAAGAATGAAGCTAGAGTTATCATGCCACCTGACTTTAAATTATACTACACAGCTATGATAATCAAAATAGCATGATATTTTTAGAGAAACACACACGCAGATCAGTGGAACAGAATAGAGAGCCCAGCTATAAAGCCACATGTTTATGGACAGATAATTTTGATAAAGAAGCCAGAAACACTTAATGGGGTAAGTATAGTCTGTTCAGTAAATGGTGTTAGAAAAACTAGAAAGCCACATGCAAACAAATGAAACTAGATTATAGTTTGACCCGATGTACAAATATAAATCCAAAATGGATCAAATACCTAAATATACGACCAGAAACAATGTTACATAGAAGAAAATATAGGTACCAAACATATAGACCTTGGTTATAAAGAACATTTTATGAACTTGACCCCAAAGGCAAGGAAAGTAAAAGTAAAAAATATATGAATGTGACTATACAAACTAAAAAGCTTCTGCACAGCAAAAGAAACTGACAACAAAACAAAGAGACAGCCAATTAGATGGGAGATAATATTTTCAAACAGTAACTCTGACAAAGTTTTAATTTCCAAAATATATAAATAACTCATAAAACTCAGCACCATTCCTCAAAAAAACTAAAAATGGAATTTTAGCACAATTCACCGTAGCTAAGATCTGGAAATAGCCTAAGTGCCCATCAGCAGATTAATGGATTAAAAAACTGTGGAACATTTACACAAAGGAATACTATGCTCCTGTAAAAAAGAACTAATTCCTACCATTTGCAACAGCATTGATGGAACTGGAAAGAGTATTATGTTAAGTGCAATAAGTCAGTCAGAGAAAGATAACTATAACATGATCTCACTCATCTATGGGAAATAACGAACAACATAAACTGATGAACAAAAACAGATCCAAAGACAGGGAAGCAGTGATCAGACTGTCAAACCTCAGAGGGAAGGTAGGGGAGGGTGGGGGTAAAGGGAGAGATCAACCAAAGGACTTGTATGCATGTATATAAGCCCAACCAATGAACACAGATAACAGGGGGGTGAGGGCATGAATGTGTGTGGGGGTGTTGGGAAGATAATGGGGGGATGAGGACACATATGTAACACCTTAATCAATAAATAAATTAAAATACAACGACAAAAACTCAACACCAAACAACCTAAGCAAAAAGTAGACAGAGGACCGAAAATACACCTCTCTCAAGAAGACATATGAACAGACAATAGATATATGAAAAGATGTTCAACCTCACTAGAAATTAGGGAAATGCAAATCAAAACTACAATGAGATACCACTTCACACCAGTTGCAGTGGTTATTATTAATAGGACAAGTAGTAACAAGTGTTGGAGGGTTTGTAGAGAGAAGGGAACCCTCATTCACTGCTGGTGGGAATGGAGACTGGTAATACCACTATGGAAAGTAGTCTAACGATTTCTCAAAATATTAAGAATAGAGCTATCAGATGATCAAGCAATCTCTTTCCTGGGCATATATCCAAAAAACTTGAAATCATGTGTTCTAATAGATATATGCACCTCTATGTTCATTGTAGCGGTGGTTAAGACATGGGAACAAAAAAAATGTACTGTGATAGAGGACTGCATGCATGTGTGGTGCATATACACACGGAACACTACTCAACCATAAGAAAAAAATAAAAAACTGCCATTTGCAACAACATGGTTGGACCTTGAGAATGTTATGCTAAGTGAAATAATTCAGTCAGAAAAAGCTAAAACCATATGACTTCACTCATATGTGGGATATCAAACTGAAACTTGTGAACACGAATAGCAGTGTGGTGCTTGCCAGAGGGAAGGGATTGTGGGAAGGAAGTGATGGGAGAAGATTTGACTTTGAGTGGTGGGCACAAGGTGCAATATAGAGATCTTGTAAAATATAAACTCACACCTGGAACCTATATGATCATGTCAACCAATATCACCCTAATAAATTTAATTAGAAAAATGAAAAAAATAATTTTTGCATACATGCTTATCAGTAATATTGGCCTATGATTATCATTTCCTGTAGTGTTCTTGTCAGGCTTTGGTGTCAGGATAATGCTGGACTCATAAAATGATTTTGGAATTGTTCTCTCCTCTTAAACATTTGTAAAGAGTTTGAGAGGATTAAGTTCTCATTTAAGTGTGGTACAATTTACCAGTGAAGGGAGCTCTCCTAGGTTTATCTCTTTTGGAGGGGTGGTTTCATTACTAAATTAATCTTATTTCTTATCATTGATCTGTTCAGATTTTCTATTTCTTCACGATTCAAAGTTGGTAGATTGTATTTTTCAAGAAATGAATCCATTTCTTCTAGATGACTCAATTTGTTGGTATATAATGGTTAAGAGTAGTCTGTTATGATCCCCATTATTTCTATTAGTTATAATGTCTTCAATTTCATTTTTATTTTATTTGAATATATTTTCTTTTTTTTCTAAGCTGTTTAGAGGTTTGTCAATATTATTTATCTTTAAAAATATCTTAATTTTCTTAGTCTTTCTACTGTTTTTCTAACCACTATTTCATTTATTTATGCCTGGTCTTTGTTATTTTCTTTTTTCTGCTATCTTTTGGTTTAGTTTGTTATTTTCTAGTTATTTGAGGTGTAAAGTTAGGTTTTTTTTATTTGAGATCTTTCTTTTAAAGAAGATGTAGGCATTTATTGATATAAATATTCTTTTTAGAACTGCTTTTGCCACATTCCTTAAGTTTTGATATACTGTGCTTACTTTTTCCCCCTCAAGATATTTTTATTTCCCTTTTGATTCATCCTA
This sequence comes from Pipistrellus nathusii, assembly GCA_963693515.1. Lineage (NCBI taxonomy): Eukaryota > Metazoa > Chordata > Mammalia > Chiroptera > Vespertilionidae > Pipistrellus > Pipistrellus nathusii. The sequence goes on from OY882858.1 coordinate 109,106,545, forward strand.
GACCCATAGGATGTTCAGCAATTTTATATCTAACATTCAAATATTTGTGGATTTTTGTTATCTTTTATAAGTGATTTCTAATTTCATATCATTGTGATTAAAAAAGATGTGAGTCTGTGGATCAGTGCATAATTGGGCCGCTAGCTATTTCAGGCAAATCTCATAAATGCTCTTCTTTGCTCACTTTTGCCTTTTCTCCTGCCATGGCAGATTTTTTACAGTTCCTAGAATATGGCATTTTATTCCTGTTACACCTTTAGATGATTTCTTATTTAGATGTTCTCTCCTATAGACCCTCTTAGTCTTATTACTCTAGGTGAAGATAAAGAATATTCTTTCTTCAGTACTTAGCAATATTTTCACAATTTTTATGCTTCTTTATTCAGTTTCTTCCAATAGACTGTGATATTCACAAGCAGAGAAAAAAAATATCTTTTTGTATTTGGTTGTCACCCTAATACCTAGTAATTGTTCCTGGAATAGATAAGTTCTCAATAAATATTTTTTGAAGAAACCATTATTTCCAAAAATTAAGTTTCTTATAAGTAGAATTTTGTGAATGGTATGCACATTTAAAAATCTTTTGATATTTACTTTCAAATTATCCAGAATAAAGATTGTATCAATTTAAACACCTGCTAGTAGTGTAGGACCATCCATCTTATATAATAAAAGGCCAGTGGCCATAAGCCTAATTACTGGAACTGCTTGACCAGTCTCCTCTTGGTCCTCACCACCCACAGACTCTGATTGCAGCATAGTGAACGAAGAATCACAGCAAACCAAGGTGAGTGGCAGTGGGGTGGGACTGGTGAGTGGGCTGAATGGCCTATCTCTGGATCCCTTCCCCCAGCCCACAGGCTCCGGGGAACTGGAGCCATGTTGCAATTGGAGACCAGGGGGGTGGTGGTGGGGCAGGACTGGGGACTGGTGAGCGGGCAGAAGATATCCCTGATTGCAGGCTAGGCCTAAGGACCATACCCTTGTGCAATTTCATGCACTGGACCTCTAGTTTAATAATATGCTTCCTTTTTGGGAAATGGGTTATCTTTAAAAAATATATGATAAAAAATCTTTGCTAATTTTACATTGGTATTATTTTAATTTTAATAGTATAAGTAAATTGTATCTTTTATATGCTTATTGGTCACTTATTTTCTTCTATACATTTTCTACTTAAGTCCTTGTTAATATTTAATTATATTTATGTTAATTTCTAAGATCTTTTAGTATTTTAAGTATAGTTCTTTGTCTTTGTGATATTCTCACATACTTATTTTTCATGTTTTTTATTGTATTTTAATTTTATTTCTTTTTAATTCACAGAGTTAGAATTTTATGTCTTCTACTGGAGGCCTAGTGCAGGAAATATGTGCATTGTCCCTTGGCCTGGCCAGCAATTGAAATGTGAGTGTCTGGTGTGGAAGGGCAGGTCCCAGCTGACCTCTGGGCAACACCTGGGCCTCCATGCTCCCATGAGCCCCCCTCCGTCTTAGTCACGGCGCCCAAGTCCCCATGTGGAGATGCGTGAGCGTGGCCAGACACTGTGGGCTGGGGCACAGCATGGGCTTCTGGGCTGCCAATCGGCGCTGCACAGAAGCCGGACAGGCAGTGCCCTCTTTCCTGGCCGGCCTCGCAGATCAGCTCCTGCATGAACCCACGGGGAGCCTGACCGGCCCCTGTGGTCCCAGTGGCTACAGCCTGGCTCATCTGGAAGAGGCTGTGCAAGCCCTGGCGTCCCAGGGGAGGGTAACAGGGGGAGTTAGAGCAAGCTTGACAGACACTCCGTATTCTCATCTCACCTCCATCCCTGTCACCCCTGCCCCCACCCACTCCCAGTTCCCAGTCCCAGCAGGGAGTCTAGCCCGATCAGGCAATCAGGGCCTGTGGCTGCTGGCCACTGCCTGCGAGGTGATCAGCAGGGTGATCGGGCCCCTGCTTGCACTTGCCTTGGCCTGGCCCGCCCACTCACCTGCTCCAACATCCCGCCCTGGTCCTGTTGTTGTTGAGGCCCATTGGGGCCGGCAGCACCTCCATTGCTGCCCACTGCCAGTGCCACGTTGCTAACGACCAAGTTCTGTGTTTCCCCCTGGTTGTCAGTGCGTCATAGCAAGTGGTCAAACTCCAGGTAGAACTCTCAGTTGAGGGGACAATTTGCATATGGGGATTTCATTATATAAGATCTTCACTCTTACACTGAAATTGCTCTTACTAAAATTACCAATGACTTAGTAGTTGTTATCGATATATTCAATGGGAATTTTTCAGACTTCATCTTCTTTGATCTACTTAGTTAAGAACAAAGCCATGTAAGTCACAATTTAGTTATTTGGTTTATGTTGATTTGAAACATCTCTGCTATCTATAAAATAATAGTTTTTAAAGTTATTAAAATTATAAACAAAATTACATGCCACTCAATAAATTTGCTTTTGGTAAAATTAAATGTAAATCATTTGGAGAGGCAAATCCTTTTGGTTTTACGATTATAGAAATAAGCCAAATATTATGTGAAACTAAATGCCAGACCTGAGTCAAGATAAAAAAAAAAATTAGCACTAGAGATTGATAAAGAGTCTGAAGTACAGCATGACAGGTAGGATTAAAAAATATGAAGCTCTGAAAAAAGTTGTATTAGTTTCTTAGGGTTTTCATAAGAAAGTACCACAAACTGGGTTGAAACAACAGACATTTATTCTCTCACAGCTGTAGAGGCTCAAATGAAGGTGGTGGCAGGACCATAATCCCTCTGAAGCCTCTTTGCTTCATTGCTTCCTCCAGCTTCTGGTATCTCTGGGTGTTCTTTGTTTTATTGAAGCATAACTCCAATCTCTGTCCCCATCTCTACATGGCCATCTTCCCTCTGTGTCTTTTTGTGGTCAAATATTCCTCTTTTTATAATGGTACCATCTTAACTTGATTACATTCAGAAAGACTCTTTCCAAATAAAGTCACATTAGCAGGCACTGGAGATTAGGAGTTATCTTTTTGGGATACCCAATTCAACCCATACAAGATGTGAACCAAACGAAGTGGAGAGAGTTGAATTTTGAGAGGCTACCAGAAAAGGGATAAAGCACCAAACCCTAAATTGACAAGATAGATTAATGATTAGTTGGTTAGGTAGATCATCAGGGCAAAAGGAACATTTGTGAATATTAAAAGATATCATGAGAACCTGCTATATGAAATCCTTTATAATTCTATTTGAAATCTCAAGTAAATTTTAATAGATTATTTAGGTGTGCTAATTTTCTTTTATGAATAAGCTAGTGCAAAAGGCAGCTTACTATAATAATTTGTAGTATAATTAAGAAAGATCAAGTTTTTCATTATTTCCTGGATGAAAAAAATAAATATTAAAGAATAGAAAATTGCTAATTTAATTGAACTGAATTAGAAATTCAGTGTATGTCTATGGAAAATTTGACAAAATTTTATTTAAGTTGTGACAGCAAAATTAGTCTTATACATGCAGTTATATTAACTCAATTATTATAATCCCTATTTGACACTTATTTCTTGTTATAAATGAACCCAAAATAGACATTGCAGATACTAAGTAAAATGTCAGAAACTTGAGTATGAAATATACATGCAATATTTTACAGACGCAATTACAAGGAACATTAGACACAAAGAGGATGATAAATAACCTAGTTTTCAAACTGTATGAGATATGATTAAAACCTATGTTAATTCAATTGTAAATGACTATTTGAAAGATATAACACAATGAAGTAGAATAGACAAAAATTAGAGCAGAAGAAGTTGAGATAAAAGACAGTCAGGTGGAAGGCAATGAGGAGATAAGGACTCATATGTAATACCTTAATCAATAAAGAAAGGGGGGGAAACTAGCAATCAGAATTTTTGAAAATAATGGTTCCTTCAATCTAATAATTTTCCTTCAATGATAGTGAACAAATATTCACTGATCCCTTCCAAGAGACAGAGGGTATTTTAGGGGTTGGGTCAAAAAATGTGGAAAGTCCTAGTTCATGGCTAAGATGACCTGGCTACAATTATGACTAATGTGTATCAAATAAAGGGACTTATTCAATGATACTTTTATATTTCCTCGAGGCAATGCAGCATTAACATTTTTAAAATCCTCAGCTTAGAATATGTTTATGTTTATTGATTGTTTTGGGGAAGGGGGGAGAGAGAGAGAGAAAATATCAATGTAAGAGAGGAACACTGATTGGTTGCCACCCAAATGTCCCTGACTGGGGATCGAATCCATACCTCGATATGTGCCTTCACCAGAAATTAAACCTTTCATCATTTTAGTGTACAGTAAAATGCTCCAACCAACTGAGCCACCATTTAAAAAATATTTTCAAATTAATGAAGTCATAATGATTGTTTAAATATGCTTATTACCTTTTTTCTTTTGATTATACTATATTTTTAAAATCTATTTTCTCCTCTTGAACTTTCTTCAGACTAAAGAAATATGGTTTTGCACATCTTTTGACCAATGTCAATCTTTCTAGTAAAATGTTTGTCACATATAAATTTTCATTGATATTCCAAATAGAATATAGTGCCATTTACAGTTTGCTAAATGGGGTTTCTGTTTTTCAAAGCTTCAACTTAATTTTTTTTAAGTTTCATTGGGAAATTCATTTCTATATGGTTATTAAGCAGAATATGTAATGATTACATTAAAATACATTATTTTTTCACTTGACATATCTTTAGACTCAACATTATTTATTTGGTAAACTTTGAATGAAACTATTTTATGAAATAATTGAAAACAAAAATATCTAGCATGGCATACCATCTATATCATCTATATCTACATATCATCTATATATCTATATCTATATCTATATCTATATCTATATCTATATCTATATCTATATCTATATCTATATCTATATCTATATCTATATCTATATCTATATCTATATCTATATCTATATCTATCTATATCTATATAACAATGGAGTAGAAAGAATATATATATATATATTTATATATATTTTTTTCCTACTGTGAAAGACATAAGAAAGGTGTTTACAAGGACATGGTCCTCAGAACTCAAGTTTTTCAAACAATATTAGCTTTCAAATTACAAAATCATACATTGATTTTGTCAAATATCTATTACAAGTTGTTTTCTCCAACAATTGAAAATAGCCTACAGAGTTGTGAATTCTGCAATTTAACTGTCTTTGATAGTAGGATGAAAAGAACATTATTAAAAGTTCAAAAGTATCAACTTTAGTTATTAGCCAGCAGCATTACTGGAGTTTACTTATGTTCCCATGATGAACAGATTCTTTTTCAACTTGATGTTTCAAAAGTAGATCTCTCACTTGCAGCCATTTCCCAGGAGTGTTTACCAAGTTAAAAAGTGCTGGGAGTACCATAGATGGAACATTGTAGTGAGAATTGCCTATGATGTCATAGACACTTGAGAGAAACTTCTGGAAGTGAAATGTAGTCACAGTAGAGACTAAATAAGAAAGATGCTTACTAAGTAAGGTGGGGTCCAACAAAGTGTAATGCAGAATTCAGTAATTTATAAATTACTTTTTCTTTCTGAAAGAGCTCAACTGAACAACACTTAATGAAGGAAAGTAATGGCTTAACTTAACCATTTGGTACATTGTGATTCCTGCTGTTAGTAAATTTGAAATTCAGCAGTTTTGAATATGGAAGGAAGTGATAAACCTGATCAGCCTATCTCAGCAGGGAGGCAAGAAATTCGAAAGAAAAGAAAACCTAGTCAACCAATGGTAGACAAATCCCAACAGACTGAAGTGTCAGAGATAAAGAAGTACTTGCCTACACCACAATCAGGTGGCCCCAAAGCTAACCTTAATATTAGTAATATTCCTGAAAGCAAAGTCAACTATGAGTCTCTTAGATTATCTTCTCAGCTTCAGCAAACTTGGACAAAGAGAAAGCGTGTGCAAGATAAGGCTGATAAATCCATGCAGACAGACTTTACTACTGAAGAGAAAAAGAAAACCAAGCCAGGTGATGCAACAGTGGTACCTAAAGAAAAGCCAGCTGCTGTTGTTGAAGCAGCTTCTGAATTTCCAGAGAGTGTTCATGAAGTAGAACTTCCACCAAGCAAACACTCAGGTCAACTAAAATTAGAAAGATCTGAGCAAACCAGTCATACTGGAGACACAGACAAAGAACAGAAGAGCTCAGGTGAATCAAAAATAGTTGGCAGGCCAAGTGGTTCTTTTTCAAAGTCAAAGGATGTGGTGCAGAAACGTAAATCTTCAGAGAAGATTTTGATTACTGAGCATCTTGCATTTCAACCTGAAACAAGTAGCAATGAGGAAACTAGGAAGAAAAGTATCACTAGATCTTCATTTAGTCAACAAATAAAAGAAGATAGGCCAGTACGTTTAGATGAGCATGACTTTGCAGTTGAAGTACAGCCTCCCATGGTAGAAAAGATCTCTGCCAAAGTACAATCTCCACCAACTGAGAAGACTACTGCAGAAGAGAGCCCTGGTGAATTTAAACCTCCACCAGCTGAGGAGGCTTCTGCAGAAGAGGCCCCTGCTAAGGTAGAGCCTATCCCTGTTGAAAAGTCTATTTCAGAAGAACCTCCCTCTGAAGTCCAGCCTTCAATAGTTGAAGAGGCCCCAGGTGAAATTGAGCCTTCCCCAGTTGAAGAAGCTCCAACAGAGGAGGCCCCTGTTGAAATTCAGTCTTCACCAGCTGAGGAAATCACTGTAGAAGTCCCTGCTAAACTAGTATCTAGTCCTGCTGAAGAGGTTCTTTTAGAAGAGCCTTCTGCTGATTTTAAGCCTCCATTAACTAAAGAGTTTTCTATACAGGAGGCCACAGGATTTCAATCTCCACCACCTGTAAAGGCCCCTGCCGAAAAGGTTCCAGCTGAACTTCAGCTTCCATCAGGTGAGGAGGCTCCTACAGAGCAGACCACTGCAGGAGAGGCTCCTGTCAAAGCTGAGTCTCCACCAGCTGAGGAAGCCTCTGCAGAAAAGGCCCCAGTTGAAGTTCAAGCTCCACCAGTTGAGGAGGCCCCTGCAGAAGAGGCCCCAGTGAAAGTTCAGTCTCCACCAGCAGAGAAGGCCCCTGGAGAAGAGGCTACACCTGAACTTCAAGCTCCACCAGCTGAGGAGCCTCCTGCAGAAGAGGCTACCCCTGAACTTCAAGCTCCGCCAGCTGAGGAGGCCCCTGCAGAAGAGGCCCCAGTGAAAGTTCAGTCTCCACCAGCAGAGAAGGCCCTGGAAGAAGAGGCTACACCTGAACTTCAAGCTCCGCCAGCTAAGGAGCCTCCTGCAGAAGAGGCTACACCTGAACTTCAAGCTCCGCCAGCTGAGGCGGCCCCTGGAGAAGAGGCTACACCTGAACTTCAAGCTCCACCAGCTGAGGAGGCACCTGCAGAAGAGGCTACACCTGAACTTCAAGCTCCGCCAGCTGAGGAGGCACCTGCAGAAGAGGCTACACCTGAACTTCAAGCTCCGCCAGCTGAGGCGGCCCCTGCAGAAGAGGCCCCAGTGAAAGTTCAGTCTCCACCGGCAGAGAAGGCCCTGGAAGAAGAGGCTACACCTGAACTTCAAGCTCCACCAGATGAGGAGGGCCCTGGAGAAGAGGCTACACCTGAACTTCAAGCTCCACCAGCTGAGGAGGGCCCTGGAGAAGAGGCTACACCTGAACTTCAAGCTCTGCCAGCTGATGAGGCACCTGTAGAAGAGGCTACACCTGAACTTCAAGCTCCGCCAGCTGAGGAGGCCCCTGGAGAAGAGGCTACACCTGAACTTCAAGCTCCACCAGCTGAGGAGGGCCCTGGAGAAGAGGCTACACCTGAACTTCAAGCTCCACCAGCTGAGGAGGGCCCTGGAGAAGAGGCTACACCTGAACTTCAAGCTCTGCCAGCTGAGGAGGCACCTGTAGAAGAGGCTACACCTGAACTTCAAGCTCTGCCAGCTGAGGAGGCACCTGTAGAAGAGGCCCCAGTTGAAGTTAAAGCTCCAGCAGCTGAGGAGGTCCTGGAAGAAGAGGCTACACCTGAACTTCAAGCTCCGCCAGCTGAGGCGGCCCCTGCAGAAGAGGCCCCAGTGAAAGTTCAGTCTCCACCGGCAGAGAAGGCCCTGGAAGAAGAGGCTACATCTGAACTTCAAGCTCCGCCAGCTGAGGAGCCTCCTGCAGAAGAGGCTACACCTGAACTTCAAGCTCTGCCAGCTGAGGATGCACCTGTAGAAGAGGCTCTAGGTGAAGTTCAAGCTCCGCCAGCTGAGGAGGCCCCTGCAGAAGGGGCCCCAGGTGAAGTTCAAGCTCCACCACCTGATGAGGCCTCTGTAGAAGAGGTCTCTGTTGAACTTCATTTTCCACCACCTGATGAGGCCTCTGTAGAAGAGGTCTCTGTTGAACTTCATTTTCCACCAACTGAAGAAACGACTTCAGAAATTGTCACTGCTGACAAAAAACGTGCATCATCTGAAGAGATCATTATTACACAGAGCTCTACAAAACTCTCTGATGATGAAGTTCAGCCTCCAACATCTAAAAAACCTTCTGCAGATGAGGCTCTGGTAGAGAATGTGTCTACTGAATATCAACCTTCCAAGACAATAGATGTTCCAGAATCTGTGATTGTAAAAGAGAATCCAAATTATGAAGGGTCTTTACCAGTGGATACTATTCTTGAATAGGTTTCTACTATTGAAATAGAGCATCCACCATCTAGAACTAAAGGAGGGGCCTCTTCCACTCTTGACTAAGCTAGCTATCAGAGGCTAGGGGGTTCTGGAACTACATACTTTACAACAGGGTAGTCATTTGGAAATAGGTTTGTGAACAGGAAAAGAAAAGAAAACCCCAAGATATGGCTTGCAGGTTGGAAAATGAATAATAAAAATGAGTGGTTTAAAATTACTTGCTATTTTCATTCAATCCAGAATGTATAAAATGCACTTATTTTGAAATAAAATAAGTGTATGGTTGAAATAATTACTTAAAGTATCCTATTTAAATTAAACCCTGTTGACAAGGGTAAACTATACAGCCATATGTATTTTCTCTATATGTAACTTGTAGTGAAGAAGACATTTTCTTTTCTTCAGTTCTCTTATCTACTTTAAATTCCTTGAGTTTGAGTCACATATTTACATTTATGTGGTATTTGCTTTCTCCTTAGTATAATTCATCATATCATTTATTCTCTTTCCAGGTGATTCCTTCTGAGACAGACATTTTTATTCTGTTTCCACTCCTATCTTTTTGCATATCTTACATTTCAATGTCTGGATACAGAAATTTATTTATTTGGAAAAATCTTCATTTCAATCAAGATAGATGAAGTGTTTAAAAAGTAGTATTAAGCATTAAGAAAAATATACTTAGATTACCTTGAGGCCAAATTCTTATTTAGTTTTATCATCATTTTAGGTTACAATGTGATGGGGCCTTTAGAAACTAGCCTCATATTTTTTTGCACTCTGATCTTGTGGTAGAGAGAAACTTAGGATAAAATTGAATTACTATAGTATAAGCTATTCACATTTTAAAAGAGTAACTATGAATTATCTTGTCTATTACTAAATGGCATCTTCATTTTCTATAATTACGATGACTTTTCAGAGAAAATTTTGTCTAGCTACAATGTTCTAGTTACACTGTTCTGAAATGATGAAATGATTCTCATAAATATTTCAATTTGGTAAGTGTATTTTTTTTTTGTTTAGTGACAACTCTAGATTGATGATTTGATGAATACAAACCTTGTTAAGCTTTGATGCCTTATAATTATTAACTTTTTCTCACATTCTTCATTACATCTATAACCAAGAGCTTGTGATACTTTAAAGTAAAATTTTCAGAATTTTACAAAAAATTTGTAAGCACGATTGTCCCTTGGTATACATGGGGGATTGGTACCAGCACCCTCCAAAAATAAAATATGAGAATTGCCAAGTCTTTTATGTAGAATGATATAGTAAAAAGTATATAGCTGATTGAAAATACTTTTTTAAAATCATGGTTAGTTAAATTTGTAGATGCAAAACCAACAGATACAGAGGATTGAATACATGTACTTAAAAAAAAATTGACCAGATTTGAGATTGGGAAATGTTATTCTAGACTTGAATGAGGGTTGTTTTTCTGATATTTCAAGTTCTTTTTATTTTATATTTTTTGAGATATTTTAAATCCAGTTAAACTTATTTTTCTAAATTTTGAAAATTATTTTAAAATATTTTTAGATATTCTATTATGGCTTATTTTTCTGTTTTGGATTTGATATTTTTACCTTCCAGCTTTATTGAGATACTAATGGCCTTGTGCACAAAAATTCATGCACTGGGGGTGTCCCTCAGCCCAGCCTGCCCCCTCTCACAGTCTGGGAGCCCTCATGGGATGTCCTACCTGAGTGGGGAGCAGGCATAAGCTGCAGTCTGGCCTCCTTCTGCAGGAGACAACCAGCCGATCAGGTATATAGATACTTTCTGAAGGCAGCTCGGACTCCTTCCTCATTCCTTTCCTCTCTGGTTGGAGAATAGGGGACTAACAGGTGGAGCCAGAACTGTGCCTGGGCCTGGGGCTTTTGTAGACAGCGGAAAGAGAGAGAGAGGGCTGGGGAAAGTCTAGACACGGTTTCCTTCAATTGTCCTCCCTTCCTCTGGGCCTCTCCCTCCATTTTTTCCTTGTTGTGGTGGATTCTTGGGCCTTGGACCCACAGGAGCCCAGCGATGGTGGGATCCCCCTTACTTCTCAGTTGAATGTACAGCCACCTCGCATTCCAAGAGGGGCTGTTTACAAGTGGCTAAAGCCCTGGGAATCCACAGCTCCCGGCCTTTCCCCTCTCAGTTTCCTCTTTGGGTCCTTTGCAAACTTCACCAAGACATGGAAGCAGCTCTGCCCTGGTAGTTCTGCACCGGCCCCCACCTGGGCCCCACCGGGCACTCTTCCTCGAGGTCTCCGGGTCCACAGTCTGTGCTCGGGAAGGTCGCCCAGAGCCCGTTTCTCCGGGGCAGCGGGGCTAGTTTGAAGAGCTGGAGGAAGATGGCAGAGTAAGAGTTGGTATGAACCAGTGCCTGTTCAGCCAGACTTCCTAAACTCCTCACTGGGCCCTGACCGGGCCCCTTCCCCAAGCCAAGAGTATTCCAGCTGAGGTCCCCTCCCTGAACCCAGCTCCCTCCTCCCTGTTCCACCGCCAGGGGGGCAGGAGCAGCTGGCCTGCTCTGGACCCTGCCAGCCTGGCAGGCAGCAGCTCAGGGGGTGCAGCCTAGGGCACCGGTGGCTGTGAACCTCCTCACCCTCCCTAAAGCAGCTCGTGGTCGGTCCCAATTGCTGTGCATGGAGACACTGCTTGCCACTGTCCGGCCCAGGACCTGTGGGGGCTGAGGAGGCCTCAGGGTCCCACTGGTCCCACCGAAGCCAGACTCCGCTTGGCCGGCCATCCCCACCACCGAGGGCTGCGTGTGCCCTGTGGGCCTCGTCACCCTCATGAATCGCCATCCCAGCCATCCCATCCCAGGAAGTGCTCATCCTGATTAGCATGGCTCACGCCCCAGTGCAGTCAGGCCTGCCCAGCAAGCTCGTAGGCAGGAGCTGGGCTGCCGAGGAGAGGGAGGAGGAATGTGCAGGCCGGAGCAGAAGCAGAGAACTTGGCAGTGAAAACACAGCCCCTCCATGCTGTGCTGTCCTCGTGCTACATTCCTCCACCCGCGGGTGCTCCTGCCCAGCACCATGCTTGCTCTGGGCCTGGGGTGGGGGCGAGGGACCTGGGGTTGTGGCCTGGAGACGACCCTCGCTGGGTTGGAGTCACAGTGGTTGGCCAGGGAGTAGGGTGCCATGAGACAGCCTCATGCAAGTCCCTGCTACAAGTCCCCACCTCTCTCTCTTTCTGAGAGGTCAGCAGTTCAGTCCACTCAGCATGCTGAACATGCAGCCTGGCATTCGGTTGAGCCTTCGGTCATTTTGGATGTTATGGACATTGGCTCTTTATATATATAGACAATTGACTTATTGTGTAAATTTAAGATGTACAATGTGATGATTTGCTATATGTAACATTGTAAAATACTTGCTTCATTGAGGTTAATATATCCACCACCTCACATAATTAAATTTTTTGAAGTGGTGACATAATTTAAGATCTAATCCTACCTAATAAAAGAGTAATATGCAAATTAACCATTGCTCTTCTACATCCATAAGCCATGTCCACAAGCCACGCCTACCAGCCAATCAGGAGCAAATATGCAAATAAACTCAACCAAGATGGCTATAGCCACAAAGAGCAGGAGGGAGGCTTGGGTTTCCCAAGCAATGGAGGAAGCCAAGCTTTCCACCTGCCCTTGCTGGCCTAGGCCTCCACACAAGGCTACAAAGTTTCAATTATAAAAGGTAAACAAATCCAAACAGAAATGGCAGCAGCCATGAAGCTGGAAAGAGCGGGAGGCTAGGGTTGCCCCTGGCAATGGAGGAAGCCAAGCTTTCCACACACCCTAGCTGGGCCAGGCCTCTGCTTAAAGCCACAAAGTTTCAATGATAGAAGATACACACACCCCAACAGAAATGGTTGCTGCTCAGAGCAAGCAGAAGGCTTGGCTTTGATCTAGGCTACAAAGTTTCAATTGTAGATGATAAATAAACCCCAGATACCAGGGCTTCTGCTTGGGTAGCCAGGTGGTGTGGCCAGCCTGCAAATCACCACAGGTTCCTCAACCAGGCTGCCCAATGCCCAAAGGGAACCCCCACCCTGATTCAGGACATCCTTAATGGCAAACCAGCTGGCCCCCACCCGAGCACCAGGCCTTTATCCTATCTAATAAAAAATAATATGCAGATTGACCATAAATCCAACACTCAAGATGGCTGCCCCCTTGTGGTCAAAGATCCTGTCCCCATGTGGACACAAGATGGCCACCACAAGATAGCCAGCAGGGAAGGGTAGTTGGGAGGGACCAGGCCAGCAGAGGGGGGAAGTTAGGGATGACAGGGCATGCAAGAAAGGACAGATGGGGTGAGCCAGGCCTGCAGTAGAGAGCAGTTGGGGGTGACCAGGCCTGCAGGGATGGCAGTTAGGGGCAAACAGGCTGGCAGGGGAGCAATTAGGCATCAATCAGGCTGGCAGGGGAGTAGTTAGGAGGTGATCAGACTGGCAGGCAGAAGTGATTAGGGGCAAACAGGAAGGCAGGCAGACTAGCAGTTGGGAATCAGCTGTCTTGGATTGTGAGAGGGATGTTCCAGATTGAAGAGGGTGCAGGCTGGGCTGAAGGACCCCACCCTCTGTGCACAAATTTCATGCACCGGGCCTCTAGAGTAAGTATATAATACAGTATTTAATATATAATATACACTCACCATTTGGTACTTCAGATGCCCAGAACTTATTCATTTTATAAATGGACATTGTATCCTTTAACCAACATCTCCCATTTTTCCCACCTCCTAACTCCTAGGAACCACCATTCTACTCTTTGTTTTTATGAGTCCACATATAAATTATACCACAAATAAATTTTTGTCTGACTTATTTCATTTAGCATAATACCCTGAAGGTTCATCCATGTTATCATCAATGGCAATGTTTCCATTATTATTATTATTATTATTATTAATACAGAATATTATACCATTCTGTACATGTTTGCCACATCTTCTTTATCTGTCCCTCTATTGATAAACACTTAGGTTGTTTTCATACTTTGGTTATTATAATGCTGCAATGAACAAAAAAGTATAGATTTTTTTTTAAGTAATCATTTCATTTGAAGTGAAGTGAGATTGCTGCATCATTCAGCAGTTCCATTTTTAATTTCTTGAGGAGCCTCAATACTAATTTCATGATGGCTAAACCAGTTTACATTCCACTGACCGTGTTCAAGGGTTCCCAATTCTTCAGATCCTCTCCAGCATCTGTTATTGTCTTTTTATAATAGACATCCTAACATGTATGAAGTGATACCTGATTTTGGTTTTGATTTGCATTTCCCTAGTTATTAAAGATACTAGGTTACTGTTTTGTGGTGTTTTTTTCCCCCAAGAAATTTGTATGAATTCCTTGTATATTTTGGATATTAAATCATTATCAGATATGTGCTTTGCAAATATTTTCTCCCATTTCATAGGTTGCCTTTTCTTTTTATTGATGGTCCTATGCTGTGGAGAAGATTAATTTAGTGTAGTTTCACTTGTTTATTTTTGTTGTCTTTGCTTTTGGTATCAAATAAAAAAAATTATTATTAAATCAATGTTAAGAAGTTTACCCCCTATTGTTTCTTCTAGGAGTTTTATGGTTTCAGGTTTCATGTTCAAGCCTTTAATCTATTTTGAGTTGATTTTTGTTTATGGTGTATGATAAGGGTTAAGTTCATTCTTTTGCATGTGGCTATCCAATTTCCCAGCACTATTTATTGGTAAATTATCCTTTCCCCACTATTTAGTTTTGGTATGCTTGTTAAAAAAGAAATTAACCATATATCCAGGGGTTTAATTCTGGCTCTATATTCCACTGATCTATGTATCCATTTTAATGTCAGTGCCATATTGTTTCAATTATTATGGCTTTGTAATATAGTTTGGAAGCAGAAATGTAATGCTTCTACCTTTGTTCTTTCTCAAAATAGCTTTGACTATTTGTAGTATTTTATGGTTCCATATGAATTTTAGAATTGCTTTTTCTATTTCTATAAAAATGCCACTGGAATTTTGGAAGGCATTACATTCAATCTACTGATAACTTTGGGTGGAATGAATATTTCTTAAAAATGCTAATTTTCTAATTCATGAATACAGAAAATCTTTTCAATTATTTATGTCCTTAATCTGTTTCATCAGTGTTTTATAGGTTTCAGTGTAGAGATCTTTCATTCCCTGGTTAATTTGTTCCTAAGTATTTCATTGTTTGTTTTTGATATATAACCATTTATTAATTTCTCTTTACATTAGTTTGTTATATAAAACTCAAGTGATTTTTGTAAAACTCAAGTGATTTTTGTGATTTTATAGTCTCCAGATTTATTAAATTGAAAGTTTTTAGTGAAACTTTTAGGATTTTATATGGAAAATATTATGTCATTTGCAAACAGAGATAATTTTACTTCTTTCATTACAATTTGGATACCTTTCATATCTTTTTCTTGACTAACTACTCTAACTGGGATTTCCAGTGAGCACTACATTGAATGAATATAGAGATAGTAGGAATTTCTGTTGTTAATTTTTTTGTGTTATTAAATGCATTAGATTTACATTGGTTAATGCAATTATATAGGTTTAAAGTGCACAATTCTATAATGCATCATCTTTATATTGCATTGTGTATTCACCACCAAAGTCTTGTCTCTATCACCCTTTTATCACTCTCATGCCTCCCCTGACCCCCATTTTCCTTTGATAATGATATTGTTGTCTATATCTATGAGGCTTTTTTTCCCCTTTTTTTTCTCTTAATGTCCTAACCTTTTTCACCCAGCTCTCCTTATACCTCCCCTATGACAGCTATGAGTCTGTTTCTATTTTGTTTGTTAGTTTATTGTGTTCACTGGATTCCACATTAAATAAATTTATATAGTATTTGTCTTTCACTGATTGGCTTCATTTAGCATAATACTTTCCAGCTCTACCCATGCTGTTGCAAAAAGTGAAATTTTAACCTTTTTAAAAATTACTTATTGTTTTATATCAGAGTAGTATTCTATTGTGCAAATGTACCACAGCTTTTTTATCCTCTCATCTGCCGATGGCACTTGGGTTGCTTCCAAATCTTGGCTATCCTAATATATAAAAAGCCAGGGCCATCAGGGCAAAATAACCACATGGATGACCGAACAGCAGGCTGTGTGGGGAGATAAGGCTGGCAGAGAGTGATGTTAGTGAGGGATGACCAAACGACTGAACAGCAGGCTGTTTGAGGCAGCCAGGCTGGTGGAGGGACAACTAGGGGAGACCAGGCCAGTAGGGGGGCATTTGGGGGCAACCAGGCCAGCAGGGGGAGCAGTTAGGGGTGACCAGGTTGGCAGAGGGGGTCAGTTGGGGGTCATTAGGGGTGACCGTGTTGGCAGGGGGGGGCAGTTGGGAGTGACCAGGCTAGCAGGTGGCAGTTGAAGTGACCAAGTCAGCAGGGGGAGCAGTTAGGGGTGTTCAGACTGGCAGGCAGAGGCAGTTAAGGGTCATCAGGCTGGCAATGAGCGGCAGTTAGGGGCAATAATGCAGGCAGGCAGGTGAGCAGTTAGGAGCCAGCAGTCCTGGATTGTGAGAGGCAGTCAGACATCCTCTGAGGAATCCCAGATTGGAGAGGGTATAGGCTGGGCTGAAGGCACCATCCCGTGCACAAATTTTATGCACCAGGACTCTAGTTGTAAGTAACAGTGAACATAGGGTGCATATATCCTTTGGAATCAGGGTTTCTGATTTCTTCAGATAAATTCCCAGAAGTGGAATTGCTAGGTCATAAGGTAGTTCCATTTTTAAATGTTTGCGGTAACTCCATACTGCTTTCCACAGTGGCTGCTCCAATCTGCACTGACACCAACAGTGCACAAGGATTCCCCTTTTTCCACATTGTTGCCAGCACTGGTATTTGTTGATTTGTTGATGATAGCCATTCTGACAGGTGTTTCTGATCTTAGAGAAAAAGCTTTCATTGATTCATCATTAAGTATAATGTTAGCTGTGGACTTGTCATATATGACCTTTATTATGATAAGGAGCACTCCTTTTATACATAATTTGCTGAGTTTTTATCATGAAAGGATGTTGATTTTGCCAATGCTTTTCTACATCTACTGAGATGATCACATGATTGACAGCTGCTTATTTGCTATAGTCCTCTGGAAAACCTTGTTGGCTTTCAGAGCTAGGAAATTTTTGAGGCCCCAATTTCAGTGGTAGCCTTAAAAGTTGGAGCACTTGATGTGTGGTTCAAATCTTTACTACTCAAGCAGAAGCTCGAGTTGCAGTTTCTCCTTCTGATTGTATGACCACGTCTAGAGGTAGGGTTTATGGCAAGAGCGTATCTCAGACTTCCCTATTTCAAATAGTTTATGAAATTCTCTTAGTGGGGGTTGCTTTGTATGTAGCTGTATACTTGTTGCATCTGTGGGATGAGGGACATTCAGAAACTCACTATATCATCATCTTGTCTGGACTCCAAGCAAGACTTTTGTTGAGTAAAATTCCTATGGGAAAGTTTTTAAGTAAAAATTATAATTCTTTAATAAATATTAGGTTTATTTGTATTATTTCTTATAAGATTTCTTCCTATTGTTATGTCTATTGAGTCTGCTATGATATTCTTCCTCTAATTATGGTATTATTATTGGCACCTTATACTAATACTTGTAATTGGTGTGTTCTCTCCTTCCCTCTCTTTTTCTACCTTTCCCTCAAGCTAGCCTGATTTGAGGTTTATCAGTTTTATTGATCTTCTCAAAGAAACAGCTTTTTGTTTCATTGATTTCTCCATTTTTTAAAATTTCATTGACATTTGCTTTCATCTTTATTATTTATACTTTTCTGCCTAACTTTCTTATGTACCTTTTTTTTCTAGTGTTTTTTCTCCCCAGGTAATATGTCATTGATTGAGTCTTTACTTTTCTAATATGGATTTTTAGTGCTGCACATTTCTCTCTGAACAGTGCTTTAGTTTAGTCCCATAAATCCCAATATCTAGGCTTTTCTAAGTTAGTTAAAATATTTTTTAATTTTGTTTTTGATGTATTTTTTAACATTACTAAACAGTATGTTATTTGATTTCCAAATATTTGGAGGTTTTTTTTTTTTTTTACATTTTATGTTTTTGCTGTTGATTGTTCATTTATTTATTTTTTTGTTAGAAAATATACTTTATTTAGTAAACATTTAAATTTTATTGAGACTTGTTTTATGACCCAGCATATGACCTATCTTGGTAAGTGCTCTACGTTCTAAAATATTCTATTATTATTTTGTTGGAGGGTTTTATAAATGTTAGCTTACAATCAACAATTGGTTGAAAGTATTGTTCTCTTTTTTATATCATTACTGATTTTCTATCTACCTGTTCTAGAGATTACTGAGAGAGGTATGTTGAAATCACTGACTGTAATTGTGAATTTGTTCATTTCCCCTTGAAGTTCTATCAGTTTTAGCTTCATGTATCTTGAAGCTTTGCTATGAGCTATAAAAATGTTTGGAATTATATTCTTGAAAAAGACCCCTTTGTCTCCCTGGTAATAGCCTCTCCTTAGTAACATTGTTATTTGTCTAGTTCAGGTAATTAATATCCTTTGTTTATTGTGGCCATTATCTGCTTTTCTTATTCTAGTCTTTCTTTTAAATAACCTTTCCTATAATTGCCGCAGTTGTTTGTTTGTTTGTTGTTTTGTGTGTGTGTGTGTGTGTGTGTGTGTGTGTGTGTGTGTGTTTAAACACAAATCTGTATATATAGTCACTTGCTTAGAGAATAAAACTTCTATTCCTTAAAATCAGTCATGGTCCTTTATAATCTATGTTAGCCTATTTTCTATCACCCTCATACAATATAGGGTAAGGGCATAAAGTGAAAGTTATGATCATCACTGCAAGTTTGAAAATCCTGACTTCATCATTTATGAGCTGTTCGGGTTAGCTGAAGTTAATTAAGCTCCCTTTACTTCAGTTTGCTCATCTGAAAAGCCAGCATAAAAACAACAATAACTAACCAATCACAAAATAGTTAATCCATAGTAAGTTTTTTGAATAACACCTAATGCATGGAAGATGCTGGTTCTCCCTCTCATTATTTAATTCCTCTCTGCCCATTCTCTCTTGAACCTGTTCCAATCAGGCTTTCACTCCCACTGCTCCACTGAAACTGCTCTTATAGAGGTCCATGGTGATCATTGCCAAATTCAATAGGTAGTCATCATTATCTCATTCAGCCTGATACATCATTTAACAGTGAATCAATAGTATCTTCTTTGATTTATTTCCCTCTTTGCATTCAGAATCCCTTTTTCCTAACTTATTGGCTTGTTATTCTCAATTTTCATTGCTAATTTCTCCCCATCTCCCACCCTTCTAATCTGGAGAAACCTAGTTTTTTTTTCCTGCATCTCTTCCTCCCCCCACCCCTTCTCCCCTCTATGTACATTCACTTTCACAGTAAACTCATTTAATCTTATTAAATATTGTTTTAATTATCTGATGGTTTGAATTTCCATAGGGAAGGCAGAACTCTGAGACAGACAACTCACAACCTTCACTTGTTGACTGATAGACATTTTTTCACTGGAAAGGTGTTATAACTTAAAAATAGCCAGAATCTGAATTTTCATCTCCATTGCTATCTTTTTATTAATATTTATACCTGAGAAAACAAAAATAATTTTCAGAAAATAATTGGATTTAAAAGAAAGGAATACTTGTGGTGGAACATTGCATTTTAACAAGAGCAGTTATACAAGAAAAGTGACGAGTATGAGAAAAAGAGGGGGGGAAAGCTTTGGTTTGAGTATATTTTGATATTCTAATATCAAAATGTGATCCATTATTTAGAGTGTCATGTAGTTAAGTAGGGAAGGGAGGGTGGGGAGAGTTTCCATCTCCTTCAGCAGAGCTCCAAGAGCCAGCCTTGAAAATGAGAACTTGAGTTTATTCTTCAGATGATAAGATATTATTTCTAAGACCAGAAACCAGATATAATTTCCAAACCACTGCATTTTTTTCTTTGTGAAGCCAACTACACAAATTGAACTGGCAAACCTAAACATACCACCAAGAATTAAAGGTGTTGTCTCCCTTCACGTCTTAGCATGTGGTCTATCCTAGAAAATGTCTCTTGTGCCCTTAAAAAATACACATTCTTCTGCCCTGGGGTGGAATATTTTGAAGATGTCAATTAAATCCATTTGACGTAGTGTGTCATTTAAGATTTCCATCTTTTTTCCTGTCTGAAAGATCTATTCATTGATGCCAATGGGGTGTTAAAATCCTTTACTATAACTGTTTTACTGTCATTCTCCCCCTTTATATCCATCAGGATTTGCATTGAATATTTAGGTGGTGCTAGGTTGGATGCATAAATGTTTAGAAGGTTATATCATCTTGTTAAAAGGATCCCTTTATCATTATGCAGTGTCCTTCTTTGTCTGTTTCTATAGCCTTGGTTTTAAATTCTATTTTTGTCAGATATAATTATTGTTAAATCAGTATTTTTCTCCATTTCCATTTGCATTAAATATATATCTCTGTACTTTCATGCTGTGTGTACCTTTTGTTCTGAAGTGGGTCTCTTGAAGACATGGGTTTTGTTTTCTTATTGATTCAGTTACCTTATATATTTTTATTGGAGCATTTAAGCCATTTATATTTAGAGTGATTATTGACAGGTGCATATTTATTGCCACTTTATTTTTAACTATGTTCCTCTGTTATTATTATTTATTTATATATTCCAGAGAGGAAGGGAGAGGGAGAGAGAGATAGAAACATCAATGATGAGAAAGAATAATTGATTGACTGCCTCATACACCGCCCCCCCCCCCACACACACACTGGGGATTGAGCCCACAATCCTGGCATGTGCTCCAAAGGGAATCGAACAATGACCAAGGGGTTCATGGGTCGAAGCTCAACCACTGAATCACACTGGCCAGGAATTATTTTTCCTTTTTCTTCTTCCATATCTTAAAGCAAGCTCTTTAACATTTCTTATAATACTGGTTTGGTGGTAACACATTTTACCTTTTTCTTGCCTAGAAAGGTCTTTATTTTTCACTTTTTTATTTATTTATTATTTTTTAATTTGTATTGTTGAAAGTATTACATATGTCCCCTTTTCCCCATTGACTTCTCCCATCCAATCCTGCCCAACACCTCAGGCCTTCCCATTCTATTGTCTGTGCATATTTACAAATATGAGTTCATTGGTTGATCTCTCTCCCCCCCATCTCCTGTGCCTCTGAGGTTTGATGTTCATCAGTCTCTGGGTCTATTTTTGTTCATTAGTTTATGTTGTTCATTAGATTCCACATGTTAGTGAGATTAGTGATACTTATCTTTCTCTGGCTGGCTTATTTTGCTTAGCATAATGCTCTTCAGATCCATCTATGCTGTTGCAAATGATAAGAGTTCTTTCATTTTTATAGCTGCAAAATACTCCATTATATAGATGTATCACAATTTTTTAATCTACTCATCTGTTGATGAGCACTTAGGCTGTTCCCAAACTTTAGCTATTATAAATTGAGTTACTATGAACATAGAGGTGAATATATTCTTTCTGATGAGTGATTCTAATTTCTTAGTATACATTCCTAGAAATGGGATCACTGGGTCAAATGGGAGTTCCATTTTTAATTTTTTGAGGAAACTCCATACTGTTTGTCACAGAGGCTGCACCAGTCTGTATTGCCAATAGGAGTGTAAGAGGATTGCCTTTTCTCCAAATCCTCGCCAAAATTTGCTTTTTGTTATTTTGTTGATGATAGCCATTCTGACAGGTGTGAGGTGGTATGTCATTGTTGTTTTGATTTTCATCTCTCAGGTAATTAGTGACATTGAACATTTTTTCATAGCCTTTTGGCCCTCTGTATGTCCACTTTGGAGAACTATATATTTAGGTCCTTTGCCCATTTTTTTTAATTGGGTCATTTTCCTTTTGTTAAATTTTATGAGTTCCCTATGCATTTTGGAGGTTAACTTCTTGTCAAAATTTATCATTGGCAAATATGTTTCCCCATATAGTGGGCTGTCTTGTTATTTTGTTCATTGTGTGTATGTTTGTGTGTGTGTGTGTGTGTGTGTGTGTGTGTGTGTGTGTGTACAGAAGCTTTTTATTTAGATGTAGTCCCATTTATTTATTTTCTCCTTAGTTTCCCATTGTCCTAGGAGATGTATCTGTAAACATATTGCTATGAAAGATGTCTGAAATTTTGCTACCAATGGTTTCTTCTAAGATTTTTTATGGCTTTACATATTACATTTAAGTCTTTTATGCATTTTGAGTTTATTTTTGTGTATGGTGTAAGTTGTTGGTATAGTTTCATTTTTTTTTTATGTATCCGTCTGATTTTCTCAGTACCACTTATTGAAGCATTTACTCCATTGTATGTTCTTGCCTCCTTTGTCAAATATTGAGTTTAACAGCTTAGTTCATTTTCTGGGTTTTCTGTTCTGTTCCATTGGTCTATATGTCTGTTCTTGTGCCATCACCAGGCTGTTTTGAGTACAGTAGCTTTGTAGTATAATTTGATATCTCTTATTGTGATCCATCAAACTTTGTTCTTTCTCAAGATTGCTGCAGTTATTCAGGGTCTTTTTGGTTTCCATACAAATTTTTGGATTATTTGTTCTAGGTTTGAAAAATATGGCATTGGTATGTTAATGGAATTATCTTGAATTTATAGATTGCTTTGGGTAGTATGAGCATTTAATGATGTTAATGCTACCAATCCATGAACACTGAATATTCTTCTACTTGTGTATATCTTTCTCTATCTTGTTTTTCAACATCCAGCAGTTTTGGGAGTGCAAGTCTTTTTCCTCCTCAGTTTATTCCTAAGTGTCTTATTTTTTTGTAGTTGTTGCAATGATAAATCAGATTGTTTGTTGAGATTCTCCTTTTGAGAGTTTATTAATAGTATATAAAAATACTGTGGATTTCTGGGTGTTCATTTTATATCTTGCTGTGTTGCCAAATTTATATATTAAATAGTTTTTTTAATGGAGTCTTTTCTACTTATAATATCATGTGGTCTGTGAATAATTACAGTTTTACTTCTTTCTTTCCAATTTGGATTCCTTTTATTTCTTCTTATCTGATAGCTATGGCTAGTACTTCTAGTACTATGTTGAACAGGAGTACTGAAAGTGGGTATCCTTGTCTTGTTTCTGTTCTCAGGGTAATGGTTTTAGTTTTTGCCAAAGGACTATGATGTTGGCTCTTGATTTGTCATATAAGGCTTTTCTTATGTTGAGGTATAATGTCTCTATTCCCACTTTGCTGAGAGTTGTTTTTTTAAAATAAAAAATGGTGTTCTATTTTTTAATGCTTTTTCTGCATCAATTGATATGATCATGTGGTAATATGAGCATGTGGTTTTTACCTTTCGGTTAGTTTATGTGATGTTTCACATTTATTAATTTCTGAATATTTTACCAGCCCTATATACCTGTCATAAATGCCACTTGGTCAAGGTATATGATTGTTCTAGTGTATTGCTGGATCTTATTTGCTAGAATTTTGTTGAGGATTTTAGCATCTATGTTCATCAGGGATATTGGCCTGTAATTCTCTTTCTTTGTAGTGCTTATATTTGATTTTGTGATTAGGGTAATGATGGCCTCATAGAAAACGTTGGAAGTGTTCCTTCCTTTTGAATTTTTTGTAATAGTTTGAAGAGGATAGATGTTTGTCCTTTGAATGTTTGGTAAAACTCCCAGGTGAAGCCATCCAGACAGGGATTGTGTTTGTTGGAAGTTTTTGATTACTGCTTCAATTTTTTTCAGTAGTTATTGGTCTATTTAGGCTTTTGATTCTTCCTGATTGAGTTTTGGAAGATTATATTTTTCTAGGATTATGTGCATTTGGTCAAGGTTATCCAGTTTGTTGGAATACAGTTGTTCATAGTATTTTTTTAATGGTCCTTTATATCTCTGTGAGGTCAGTTGTTACTTTACCTCTTTCATTTGATTTTGTTTATTTGGGTCTTTTTTGTTTCTTGGTGAGTCTGGCAAGAAGTTCATCAATCTTATTTATCCTTTCAAAGAAACAGCTCTTGGTTTTATTGATCTTTTGCATTGGCTTTTTTTCTTCTTCTTGTCTTTATGTCATTTATTTACACTCTGATCTTTACTATTTCCTTCTTTCTACTTTGGGCTTTTTGTTTAGCTCTCTTTCTAATTCTTTAAGTTGTAGTGTTAGATGACTTATTACACATTTTTCTTTTCTTTTTTTTCTTTTTTGGAATGTCCTTTATAGGCTATCCTTGGCTGAGAATTATTTATGAAAATCCATCTAGGATTTATGAGGCACAGCTCATGGAAAATGTCACATAAGTTTTATAATTCTCTGGGTTATACAATGGAGATATTTTATAATTAAACCCTTCTGATTATGTAAGGTGAGACACAAACATCACTTAGAGACTTCATCCATTCTTCTGGGTCAGATGGCTCCTTGTCCAATGTGGAAAGAAAGGACCTAGAGAGCCACAGGATGTTCCAGACTTCTCCCTCTTTATGCCTCTTGATTGCTTATGTGCTTGCCTTTATTTATTATTTATTTTTTTATTTTTAGCTGTTTTTCCTGAAGAAAAAAAAAAGAAAGAGGGTAAGTATTGCTTTTTTCCCTTTTATTGAATTTATTGGGGTGACATTAGTTAACAAAATTATACAGGTTTCAGATGTACAATTCTATAACATGTCATCTGTACACTGTATTGTGTATTCACCTATCCAAGTCATCTTCATCCATCACCATTTATTCCCCCTTTACTCTCCTCCAACTCCTACATACCCTTCCCCCAGCAACTACCACACTATTGTCTGTGTTCATGAGAGTTTTTTTTCCCTCTTATTTGCTCATTCACCCTCCCCCCACCACTGGCAGCTGATGGCCAATAGACATATGAAAAGATGCTCAAGGTTACCAATCATCAGAGAAATGTAAATTAGAAACCACAATGAGATTTCACCTCACACTTCTCAGAACGGCAATCATCAATAAATCAAGAAAGTGTTGGCAAGAAAAGGGAGCCCTTGTGCACTGTTGGTGGGAATGCAGATTGGCGCAGCCACTGTGGAAGTATGAAGTTACCTCAAAAAATATGAAGTTAATTCAAAAAATTAAAAATGGAACTGCCTAATGACTCATCAATTCTACTCCTAAAGAGTGGAATTTATCTGAAGAAACCCAAAACACTATAGAATATATGCATCCCTATGTTAATTGCAGTGCTATTTACAATAGCCAAGATTTGGAAGCAACCAAAGTGTCCATCAGTAGATGAATTGATAAAAAAGCTGTGCTATATTTACACAATGGGATAATACTTGGCTATAAAAAAGAAATAAATATTACACTTTGTGGCAGTATAGATGGACCTTGAGAACATTATGCTGAGTGAAATAAGCCAGTTAGAGAAAGACATGTACCATATGATATTCCTCATATGTGGAATGTAATGTACAAAATGAACTTATTTGCCAATCATACATCTGATAAGGGGTTAATTTCAAAAATATATAAAGAACTTATCTGATTCAACAAAAATAAGACAATCCAATTAAAAAAAGGGGGGGGGCAAAGGTCCTAAATAGACACTTCACCAAAGAGGATATACATGGGCCAAGAGACATATGACAAAATTCTCAAAGTCACTGATCATCTGAGAGATACAAATTAAAACAGCAATGATGTATCACCTCACACCTGTCAGAGTGGCTATAATCAACAAATCAACAAAGGACAAGTGCTGGTGAGGATGTGGAGAAAAGGAAATCCTAGCACAGTGCTGGTGGGAATGCAGACTGGTGCAGCCATTGTGGAAGATGTATGGAGTTTCTTCAGAAAATTAAAACTGAAACTGCCATTTGATCCAGGGATCCTAATTCTAGGAATATATCCTAAGAATTCTGAAACACCAATCAGAAAGAATATATGCACCCCTAAGTTCATAATAGCACTATTTTAATAGTTAAGATTTGGAAACAGCCCAAGTGACCATCAGTAAATGAATAGATAAAAAAGAAGTGGTACACATGGAATCCTATGCAGCTATAAAGAAGAAGGATCTCTTACCCTTTGAGACAGCATGCTAAGCAAAATAAGCCAATGATCTCATTTATATGTGGAACCTAATGAATAAAATCAACTCATGAACAAAACAGATCCGGAGATGGATGTATGGAACAAACTGGGGAATCTCAGAGGGAAGGGAGAGATTAACAGAATCTGTATATAAATTCCAAAGCTGTGGCTGGGAAAATTTTATTTGTAATATCCATGGAAAGGAAAAGTTACTTCTCTCTTCACAGTATATTTTCAGCAGTTCTAGAGACAATAAAATACTTTCACAAAATAAATGTCAAGTACTTCTTCCTCCCCTGATTCCTATTAGAACTAAAGTAATTTTTTAACACATTTTTTCCCTTCTTTGGTCATGTCATCCTCATGAAAATATACTCTAAAAGCCATGATCACAGATCCTAAATTTTTAACTGCCCTTAGATGTTCCCCAAACATGCCTGATGATAAGCATAACTTCTCAGGTTTTACCCTTGGAAATTCTAATTCAATAACTCTGAGATAGGCCTGATATTCTATATTTTTCACAAGGACTCCAGAAGTTCTCTAGCTTAGTAGTTCCCAAAAATGACTTCTAATTATAATTATCTGGAGAGTGGTCACACATAGAGATTCTTAGAGCTAAATCCACATATTGACTAAGAATCTCTGAAAGAGAAATTTGAACAATCTGTATTTCAATTTCCTTAAGAGATACTCCTGTGTAGCCTCTATGAGCTTAAATACTTTTGGACTTTACTCCAAATAAGGGAGTATATCTAATCTGGGCCTGTAAGGTATAGGGATATCTTCAGGAAGGTGAACTCCTCCTATATTTATTTTTTGGGGAAAATCAGTGTTACTGAAACTATAATATCTCTGGAATAAAATTTCTCGGCACTATTGACATTTGAGGCTGGACAAATTCTTGTTGTAGAAAGCTTCCCTGTGCATTGTAAGATGGTCATCATTTCTGGCCTCTACCCACTAGATGCCAGTAGCACTCCTCAAGTTTCATAACTAAAAGTGTCTCTAGATGTGGCCAAATGTCCTTGGGGAGAAAAATCACACTCAGTTGAATATTGCTGCTCTCAAGAAAGGATAGAGCACTGTCTATGATTCAATCAAACTTAAAAATCTTTAGACTATTACTTAAAAGAGATTTAGTAATCACAAGGTCTTTATCCTGTTGCCTCTTTACATGTTTCAGGGTAGGATATAGACTTCCAAGCTTGATCTTGGAAGGATATAAATGCTTCCCAAATACAAAAAGAAAGCAGATAGAATATTGTATCTTGAATTTAAAAAGTCTATTAGGTTTTGCCAAAACCGATTTGGCTCAGTGGATAGAGTGTTGGCCTGTGGACTGAAAGGTCCCAGGTTCGATTCCGGTCAAGGGCATGTACCTTGGTTGTGGGCACATCCCCAGTAGGGGGTGTGCAAGAGGCAGCTGATCGGTGATTCTCTCTCATCGATGTTTCTAACTCTCTATCCCTCTCTCTTCCTCTCTGTAAAAAATCAATAAAATATATTTTTAGAAAAGTCTATTAGGTTTCCTGGCTGGTGTGGCTCAATAATTGAGCATTGACCCATGAATCAAGAGGTCACCAAATTGATTCTGGCTCAGGGCACATGCTGGGGTTGCAGGCGTGATTCCTAATAGGGGGCATGCAAAAGGCAGCTGATCAATGTTTCTCTCTAATTGTTGTATCTATCTCTCTTTCTCCCTTCCTCTTTCTAAAATCAATTTTTAAAAAACATTAAAAAACCCTATCAGTTGGTGTATAACTTTGGCATGTGTATTACAATTTAGACCAATTCATCATAACTTCATGGAAAGACAAAAAACTTAATGATGATGTAACCCTTTTCAATATACAAAAATCTTGAATTTTGGGCGCATTCTAAGGGTATGGCCTTCAGACAAAATTAAAGGACTATATCTTTCTTCAATAAAATTAGCATAAGTACTTGGAAGGTATTTTTTAAAATTAGGAAACTACTAATTATAATAAAAATGTATGATTGATAGAACAGAAATGTAATTTGCTTATTTATTTTTAAAAAGACTTTACTATGATGGTAAATACTGAGTCAATAATTGTCAATTATATGAACTTAAATTATATGCTACCACTTTACTTAGCAAACCATGAGGTTTGAGAGCATATTCACTAAGACTACTCTCATCTCTGACTCCAATTGCAAGTTTGGGAGCTCCAAGCTACCCTCAATTTTGATTATTCACAAAAAGGACTCACAGAATTCACTGAAAGCTGTTACACTCAAAGTTAGAGCTTATAACAAGTAAAGGATACAGCCAAGGAAGATATCTGGGCAGAGTTTGGGTGGGTTACACATGTGAAGCCTCCTATGTCTTCAGGATATGTTGCTCTCCTAGAAATGATGGGTGACAATTAACCTTTAGTGTTTAGCATTTTTTTCTTTACTGATTAAATTATTGCATATGTGTTCTTATTGCCCCATGGACCCCCTAACCCCTACCCATGCCCTCACCCTTCATTACATAATCATGATTAATTGTGCTTTTGATTTCTAATGCTATGCTGTAGATGTCACATGACCCAAATTTCACATCCTAAAACATGGTTCCTCTTTCTGGCATAGCCAGTTCCTACTCTAAAACTGTTGTGCCTGTTTTATCCTTAGATCTGTTGTGGTGGGCTCTTGCCTTAAACAAAGACATTCCCTTGAGGTATAATATAGATTATATTCCAAAAGTTGAGCACAAAGGCTAGATCTCTCTTTGGACAAACCCAAATTCTTTACCACAATATTTGAGTAATGAAAAACTACTTATAGAACCTGAGTTTGACATACATGTATGTAAATTATGGAGGATCCATTATGCTTCAGATATTTACACATACATATTTTAACCCCTCATATCAATTTATAATATAAGCAATAGTGTAAGAAACCACAATTATTTGACCTCATATGTTTTATTATTATTACTATTAAAATTTTTGAATTTAAAACTAAAGTGCTTTTCTTTAAATAGTGGTAGAATTTGCCCATTATTATGCAACACATTCTTTGTTAGACTAAACTAAACTAATAAAGTTAAGTAGTCTCACTTAAACTATAAAGTTTAAAATTTTTAAATTTAACTTAAAATTTTAACTCACCATTATTCTGACTTAGTCTTAGTACTTGTTGGGTGATTTTTCTCTAGATAAAGTTGAAAAAACAACAACCTTATCACAGTGGTCCACAATATCAAAAAGCATAAATAATATTGATGAAAATATTTCTGATGACGTGTGAATTGGGCCTCTTTAAAGCTTTAATTTTGCATCATTTCTCATAGCCTCTTTAAGAAATAGCTTTCTCATTAAATAGCTCATTAAATGCAGTACAGTATGCATCAAAATATTAATATAGTCAGAATAATATCTGACATTGCATGATTCTTTACATTTTCAGAATGTTTTCAAATATACCTAACCAATAAGAAAGAGCAGTAAAAGTTGTCACTCAGAATTTTTAGTTGCTTGTCTTTGATGCCATGTTCAGTGTCCTGCAGGTGTTTCTATGTAGGGACATTTCAGAGAAAAATGTGTTTGGCCTCATGAAGAGATATTTATTGTAGTTTCACTACCAGAAAACTTGTGCTTTGCAACCCAAATCACAAAGTTTTCCTGAGGGTTACTGTCTCTCAGCAGTAGAAAAGAAATACAGGAAGAAAGAAACATATTACTGACAATATCAGTGATAAAATAAGGTAGTAGGGTAGAATACTCCTCTTTGTGGTGGTTTTAAAACTCTGAATCATGGATCACATCTATTTAAATGATGTGAGCACTTATTAAAAATACAGAATCACCAGAGATGGGACTCAGCATATTTTTTATTTAACAGGTGGCAACCTGTCCCTACAGGTTTCAGAACCACTGCTAGTGAGTCAAATAATGTGAGAGTCATTTTTTTTAGGGGATTGGTGTCCACAAATAGTGGAGAGTTTAAATTAGGGGGTGACCATTATAAGGATAGGAATAATTGATATTAAGATTAGCAGGTATAAAACATGGAGGTCACCTCCGTTGAGATTGAGGGTATTAAAAAAAAAAAGAGTTCAATCCTTCCTACACAACAGAGTCATTGGTTAGAAAAAATATTGGTAGATTCACATGCCTTGTGAATTTTCCTCTTGCTTATCTGGGTATGAAGAATAGGGCTAGAGCTTTAGTCTTTTAAGACCCATGATTGACTGGAGGTCTTGAGAAAATTGATCCTTTCAGACACTGAATAAATTGTGGGACATCATTGAGTTCCCAGGAACTGTAAAGTAATGCAGAAAATTATGCTAAGCAAAATAAACCAGTCAGAGAAATACAAATATCACATGATCTCACTTATATGTGGAATTTAATGAATAAAATATACTGACGAACAAAATAGGACCAGAGAAATGGATGCACTGAACAGACTGACATCTCAGAGGGATGGGGAGGAGGAAGAGGAAATTAACCAAAAAATTTATATGCATATATGCATGGATGGACACAGAATATAGTGCAGTGAAGTCTGAGGTGGGGTGGAGACTGGATAGAGGAGGGAAAATGGGGGACATCTGTAATACTGTCAACAATAAAAATAAATTAAAAAAAGAAATGTTGATTAACATGATATGCCTATTGCAGATTACATTACTTTCTATGCTTTCTTTTAATTTAACTTATAACATTAGTGTTTTTAAATGTTAGAGATGCTAGCCTGTTTCCTAGGTTGTTTCCCAAAGTTTCTGGATTAGGGCTCACACCAAGATACATGATAATTTCTCTTTGTCATAATGTAATGTTGTGCCTCTGACTAAAGGTTTGTGTACAGTAGGTAATTCGATTCTCATAGCTCTGAAATTGTACCTTAGGAGAACTTAGATTTGACTACATTAATTCAGTGTCCTTGTAGTAGGGATACAAAGATAAGAAATCAGTTTCTACTTTCAATGAGTTCTTATTGAAGTAGGGGGAAAAAGAATAAATGAACTCTAGCTACATAATCTAATGAAAACTGTGCAGGTCATCAGGAGCTCAGAGAAGAGACATCACCAGGTCAATATGGGGACAAAACATAGAAGGATTTCATAAAGTGAGCCTTCAACAAAGGGATATACTAGGTAATAGGGTGGTGATGAGTTGAAAGGTTTTCCAGCCAGAAGGAGCTACATGAGAGGAAGGCTAGCAGGCAGTAAGTAACTTGTCATGTTCTTGCACCTTTGAATAGTTAAGTTTGTCCGGGGCATAGATTTTGAGGGTAAGAATAGTGAGAGATGTTGTCTCTGGAGAAGCAGAAAGAAAGTTGGGAAAGACCTTATTTGCCATCATAGGGATTTTTGATTTTAACATGAAGATAGTGGGTGTCTGTTGAAAGAATTGAGGCAGAAAGTTAACAATGATTACAGCTTAGAAAGATTTTCTCTGAATGGAGTGTAAAGGATTTATTTCATTCCCACAAATGTAGATGCTTGTATCGATAGATGGCTACTGAAATAGTCCAGATGAAACACAAGGATGTAAATACAACATGGACAGCAGAAGGAAAGATATGAACGATTGACTAGCTATTTGGGAGAAAGAATAGGTAGGAGTTATTCATGGATTAAATAGGAGCTGATGGAAATGAGAAGGGTCAATGAACACTGTGTGAAGGAAAGTGTCACTTCTAAGATGGAAAATCAGTGAGATTAGTAGGTTTGGGGTAGGATTATAAATCGAGTTTGGGCATTTTGAGTATTAAATGTTTATGTGATATTCAAATTGGGCTGAGAACTAGATGAGATCATCCAGGGGGTAGGGACACAGTATAACTAAATGGCAATGATGGTTGTGATAAGAGAGAATTAAACTACTGTTATAGTGGTAGATTTTTTTCAAAGGGCAGTTTTTTTGTTGTCTTTTTTTTTTTTTGCATTACTTTTGATTTTGATGAAGAATTGTAAATTTTAGTGTCACCTGTTGCTTCTGCTTTACAAGTTTGTAGCTTACTTAATACACTGCTACATTTTTCCTGTATCTGGTGAACATGAAAATAAAATCTCTTTTGAGAAGCTGTGATATTTATCTCAGGGTGATGAAAGAGTACAGCAGTATACAGCTAATCCTTGAACAACATGAGTTTGAACTGCAGGGGTCCACTTATACTTAGATTTTTTCAATTAGGAGTAGTTCAATCAACTGTAAGTCTAATGACCCAGCACAGTTCAAACCCGCATTGTTTACAGGTCAGCTTCAAGGTTAGGGATGCACATAGGGCTAACTACTGATATGCAGATTTCTCACTGTAGGGTATGTCAGTGCCTCTGATCTCTGCAAAAGTCAACTATACACAATTAAAAGGAAAAGAAGTGAGGGAACCTGGTGGAACAAGTTAAAAAACAGAGCAACTTCCAGTTATTCCAAGCAATATCTGAAGAGATGGAAGAACCAGGAAAGCAGGCTTTAAAGAAATTAAGAGAGGGAGAGCATACCAAAAAGATGTTAGATAATAGCAACAGACAAATCAAGGAAAATAAATATTAAGTAATATTAGATTTAGCACATGAGGGGATTTAGAAAAATAGGTTTACTGAGTGAAGTGGAGAAAGATCAAATTGCTTGGATGATGAAGAAAATGTGGTCAATGAATAAGTGACCAAGATGGCCTTAATGTTCCCCTCAGCTTGTCTAAACTTTGGATATGTTTCTTCCCCTGACCACCATTCTCTTAGAACACTTATAAAAGCATTTGCAATTGTAAATCCTTTCTCTGTTCCTTCTAGAGGTAAATCCAAGTCTTGTGTCAGTTTTACAACCCAGAAATGTCATTCTTTTTTTTTTCTTTTTTTTCAGAAATGTCATTCTTAAGGATTCAGAAATCATGACTTTAAAATATAATCATGACTTTAAAATCATGACTTTAAAATATAATATCTCCTAATACCTAGAGGTAGACTGGAGCCTAACTTCCATTTGTGACAATTAGCAAACACAGGTGGCTTAAACACATTGGCCAATCCTTCCTCCCCAGTGTTTTCCAATGCGATTTCACTCAAATGGTAGGGCTATGGCTCTAAAGCTCTACCTTCTAACTTCCATCTTCAATCTTCGTGCTTGATTCAGTGTTTTGAAAATCTTAACTTTTACCTCTCTTGCTTGGTGTCTGGATTCCAACTATTGGGTGATGGAAGTTAATTGATGTTGTTTGTATCATCTTTCTTCCACACCCAAGTCAGTCAATAATCCTTTTAAAATATGCTTGCACTTATTGTTTCTAACTCCAGACCAGTCCTGATTACTTGAAAACAACCAATTTGTTAGTTTCTCCTCAAGCACTTCTCCTTTCTCTGAGTTTCTTATAATCTACTTGCAGAGCATTCAGAATAATACCTTTGACATTTAACATTAAATACCATATAATAAATATGAAAATATGTAACATATGCAAGATTAAATTGACTGTTCAATATTACCTGTTATTACATATTTTTTCATCCATTCATCCAAACAATTAACAAACATTTATTTTGCCAAGTACTATATTTGCCCCTGGGAACATAATTATGATTAATAACACTGTATAAAATTTGTTGACTATTTGTTATCTGCCAAATTGTTCAACTAAGTGTTTTACATACATTAGTTCATTTATTCCACAAAACTCCAATAGTAATAAAAGTTATATTGAGGAACTGGCTCATGTGATTGTGAAGGCTGGCAAGTCTGAAAACTGCTGGGCTTTCCACCAATTGGATGAGGCTCAGTCACAGTGTAAGAGTAATCTGCTTTACCCAAACTCTACTCATTTAAATGTTAATTTTATCTAAAAATAATCTTGACAGTGATACCTAGATAGGTGTTTGACCAAACATACAAGGTTAGCCTATTTTTGTCTAACCAAGTTGACCAATAAAATGAATCATTATACTGCTTTACATTTTATCTAATAAAAGAGTAATATGTAAATTAACCATCACTCCACTACACCCACAAGCCACGCCCACCAGCCATGCCTACAAAGCCAATCAAAGCGAGTATGCAAATAAACCCAACCAAAATGGTGATAGTCACAAACAGCAGGAGGGAGGCTTGGGTTTCCCAGGCAATGGTGGAAGCCAAACTTTCTGCCTGCCCTTGCTGGCCTAGGCCTCCACTCAAGGCTACAAAGTTTTAATTATAGAAGGTAAACAAATCCAAACGGAAATGGTGGCAGCCATGGAGCCAGCAGGAGGCTTGGCTTTGCTCCAGGCTACAAACTTTTAATTGTAGAAGATAAATAAATTCCTTCTTTGGGTTGCTAGGGGCTGTGGCTGGCCTGCAAACCACCACAGGCCCTTCGCTCAGGTAGCCCCATGCCCCAAGGGAATCCCCACCCTGATCTGGGACACCCTTCAGGGCAAACCAGCTGGCCCCCACCTATGCACCAGGACTTTATCCTATCTATTAAAGAGTAATATGCAGATTGACCATCACTCCAACACACAATAGCTGCCCCCATGTGGACACAAAATGGCCACCACAAAATGGCCAGTAGTTGGGATGCACCAGGCCTGCAAGGGAGGGCAGTTAAGAGGGACCAGGCATGAAAGGAAGGGCAGTTGAAGGCAATCAATCCTGCAGGGGAGGGCAGTTAGGGGTGACCAGGCTGGCAGAGAAGGGAAGCTTGGGGCAAACAGGATGGTAAGGGAGCAGTTAGACATCAATCAGGTTGGCATGGGAATGGATAGAGGGTGATCAGGCTAGCAGACAAAAGCGGTTAGAGGCAATCAGGAAGGCAGGCGGTGAACAGTTGGGAGCCAACAGTCCTGCATTGAGAGAGGGATGTCCAACTGCTGGGATCGAGCCTAATCGGGCTGTCGGACATCCCTTAAGGGGTCCCAGATTGGAGAGGGTGCAGGCTGGGCTGAAATTTGTGTACCCCCTCAGCCCTGGGCACAAATTTCATGCACTGAGTCTCTAGTATATTATATCTTTACATTGTGCAACAACCCTGTGAGGTATTCTTATTAATGCTGTTTTAGAGATAAAAAATTGAATGGAAGAGAAACAAGTGATTTGTCTTGGATGAGAGAGTTAGTAAATTGCAGAACAGGGATTCAAATAGATAGTCAAATTTAAAGCCAGGGCTCAAAATTACAATGCTCCTACTTACAGGTAGGAGAAACTAGGGGATAGAGAGATTTAGTAACTTGTCCATGTCACTCAGCTAATAGATAATAGATTCAAAATTTGAACTCAGATCTGACTTTAAAGTCTCTGCTGTTAATAACCACACAATAAACATTTTAATCTTTGTCTCTAGGCAGCTGTCTGTATATTAGAGGAGTCATATATAAAAATAAATAATTTGCATTAATAGAGAAGAAATTATTAACTCTGCTGGTATAGGCCAGAATCTTCCTGGAAAATAAATCTTCTGAAATTGGCTTTAAAATTAATAGGGTTTTATTAGTTGGATAAAAGCACATTTCAGGAAAAGTTTATGGCATGTGAAAGGTAATGAGTATAAATTAGCAAGGTGTGATCTGGGGAAGAGTAAGTATTTTGGTTATTGCTTTCACTGGTTTATTTATTTATTTATTTAAAATATTTTTTTTTTTATTGCCTGTGGAAGAGAGGGCGGGTGAGTTGAAGATCAGGAGATCACAAGGGTCATCCCACTCAGTTGGAGTGGGAATGGGTTTTATTTTGTGGTTGGTAAGAAGCCATTGAAGTACTTTGAACAGAGGCGAGACATTATTGACTAATTTTTGGTAAACATGCTGAAATCTGTCAGAAAAAAAAAAAAAATTATGAAAGACTTTGAAGTAGACCAAAACTTTACTAGAGGTCTTCAATCAAAATGTACTTGCTGTGTAGAGCACATCCTTGTGGTTTATTTGATTCTATGGAGTTTGCCTCATTCAACATCAGAGCTATTTAAGACTCTATAAATTGTATATCATGGCAATGCAAATGACTCTTGTTCATAGATTTGCAAATGAATTCTGTCCAGTGGAATGAAAATCAATTTCCCTCCTTGATGTGGAAAAAGTCAATTTTGCCACTATTTATAAATTCAGTTCAGCATTCCTAATTAGGCTGTATAAATGTGGTACTTTGAGTTTTCCTTTGAACCCATTGCAACATCTTACTAGTTTCCTCATTAGTTAATTTATGGAATAATATCTTTGATACATGTCTACTTTATATTTCTTTGAAATTCATTATTCTACCTTAAAATTTTAAAGGAAGTCTGTCCTAAGAGAAGAGATAAAGTAACCTGTACTAAGGCAGTGGTAGAACATGGGGATGAAGGAAAGTCAATAAATTAGAAATAACTTTGGGATAAAGACTGACAAAACCTTGGA
The DNA here is from genome assembly GCA_963693515.1 of Pipistrellus nathusii. Classification (NCBI taxonomy): domain Eukaryota; kingdom Metazoa; phylum Chordata; class Mammalia; order Chiroptera; family Vespertilionidae; genus Pipistrellus; species Pipistrellus nathusii. The sequence goes on from OY882858.1 coordinate 109,142,598, forward strand.
TAAGATATAGGAAGTACAAGTGTTCAAAAATGATTTCTAAATTTCTGGCATGGTTAATTGCATAGATATGACCAAGGAAAAAATACATCAAGGTTGGCATAACAGTGGATTAAAAATACTTGGTTGTTGAGTTTAGAAGTACTTAAGGATAGAGGTTCTGATTTGGGACTCAAGTTTATAAATGGAATTTATGGGAATAGATTGAAACACAAAGGAAGAAATATAAGGGGAAAATACAAGTAGGTCTAGTAGAGAGCATTTTAGGGATGAGTGAAATAGAAAGATCCAGTAAAAAACACTCAAAATATATTTTATTTAAATGAGATTATGGAAGCCAAGAAAGGGTAATGTTTTAAGAAGGAAAGACTAATCAATAGTGTCAAATGCTAAACATTTCAGCACATTGGATTTGGTAACGTGGAAGTCAGTGGTGCCAACAAAGTTTAAATGTTAAGATGGGAGGATAGAAATCAAATTGTATGTTGGTGTTGGGAATGAGAAAATTGAATGGGAGCAAAGAAAATCATGGGAAAAAAGGTAGTGATGGATGCATAATTTTTGAGATTGAACTGAGCATAAGAGTAAGGAGCCATTTGAATATAGTGAAAAGAGGAGATAATTGATAAAAAACAAAGCTCAAGTTAGATGGAAGTATATAGGATAATTGTTTGTTATGCCATAAACAAATTTCATTCAAGATATTTAACAACGTGATTAAATTACTGCTCAGTAACTAAAGGAGGTTTAACATCGATTCATATGACAAAAGTCTGTCAAGATTTATGAGTCAGCATCTTTCTGCTATTATTAGTAAGATTACAAGGGTTTTTTTGTTGTTGTTTTTTTCCCTTCAAGACCCAGTCTACTATATCATATCCCTAGCATTGAGAAATACACTGAATTATTCTCCTAGGTGTAAAGTAGGGATGGACAGAATATGTAAGGTTAATTACCACATGCAAGTGGATGAACATTTCCTATATAATGAAAGTGATAATGATACAATAATATTAGTAACTTTATTTATATTTATTATATTTACTATAAAATTGGTACCTGCTAAAAACATCATAGGCTTTATTTAATTTGATCTTCACCAGCCACTTAGTTGTTATCTATATACTAGAGACCCAGTGCATGAAATTCATACATGGGTGCAGTCCCTAGGCCTGGCCAGCAATTGAAGCATGAGGGTCTGGCCTGAAAGGGCAGGTCCCAGCTGACCTCTGGGCCCTAGGCAGCACCTAGGCCCCCTGGCCCCTGTACATCCCCCTCTGCCTGAGTCATAGGGCCCCTGTCTGGCTCCCACAGCACCTGGTGAGGGAGCAGCGGCCTGCCCCCTGCTGCCGCCACTGGTTGTCATCTACAGGGCAACTGGTGGGGCAATCGGGCCCCACTTTCATCCACCTTGACCTGGCGCCACCTGCTTACCTGCTCCGCCATCCTACTGTGGTCTCACTCTCATTGGAGGTCGCAGTGCCTCCACTGCCTCCTGCTGCCAGCGCTGGATAGCCAATACCCGCTATGTTCCATGCTGCTCCCTGCTAGTCAGTGCACTTCATAGCAAGAGGTTGAATTCCTGGTCAAGGGGACAATTTGCATATTAGGCTTTTATTATATAGTATCCAAAAGCCTAAGTGACCATCTGACCACGCGCCCAGTACCTAAGACTCACAATGACCACCAGAGGGCAGATGCCGCAACCAGTAGAGGGGGTGGCCAAATTCCTCACAAAATTGGCCATGAGTTAGGTTGCTGCTGGGCACTTTTGGCTCCACCCAGACCATAGACCCAGAGATCAGTTTTGGCCTGATCCCTGAAGGCCAGGCCAGCGGAGCCCCCCAGTGCACAAACCTGTGCACCGGGCCTCTTGTTAAGTATAATTGTTCTCAGTTTACAACTGTTAAAACTGAAGCTTAGAATTTAAATAGTTTACCAATATTTGCAAAGCCACAACGAGGGATGAACACACAGGTGGGCTTAATCCTACTTACCAATAGTTTTTTGGCTTTGGAACTATGCTTTTCAGTTTTAGCATCTATAGATTGTAGGTCTCAGACCAGAGACCAGACCAAGGGCCTTTGGTTACTCAGAATAAAAAGAGTATATTTCCAGACTCAAAGCTTAGCCATCACTCTAATTTCTGGGAAAATCCTATTAAATGTTTATTAAAGCCAGCATGGTAGATTCAATTTTAAAACAATATTAACTGTTGAATATAATAGAATCAGAGATATGGAAGGGGAATGAACTGATGATTCTTGGGGGAAAGGGGAGAAAGGGGAGAAAGGAAGAGACTGAACATAAACTGTGCACATATGGATGAGGACAATGAGGGGTGAGGAAAGGGCAGAGAGTGGGGTGGGAACCTGGTGGAGGAGAGCAATGGAGGGGGGGAAAAGAGGAACATTTGTAATAATATGAACAATAAAGATTTATTTAAAAAATAAATTAATTAATCAAAAAATATTTACATGTCCATATGGAATCCTTGATAATTAGTATATGATCTAGGTCTTTGAAAAAATTTATACAGTATGATTTATACTTTGTTAAAATTAAAATCATTTTTAGAATTATGAAAGAGCTTTCTATTTCTTAATATGTCTTTTAAGTGCTGTTAGTCATATCTATGACATTAATTGTTGTGTTCTTTGTCAAGGTTCATGATGGGTATGTCTTCCAATGAACAATTTTTATTTACTTTATGGCAATCTAATTCACAAAATGATTTCCACAAAGACAGTTTGTTAAATAAGCAAGAGTTGTTTGTATATTCTGTCTTCATACTGGAAACCTTGGTATAGTGCAAAATTCTCTGCTCTCAAGAAATATTATTCACATACACAAAAATGTAAGGATGAAAAATGTTTGTCTATAAATATTTTTAAAAATAACTTTCTGCAGTTGATAATTTGAAACAAACCCCGAGGGGCACTGATAAATTGTCGAAAGGCAGTTTTGCTTTTAGACAGTATATTCTAATGCATTTCTAGTATAGAGTCACACATTCACTTTCATTTTTATAAGGATACTGCTCTGGTGTCTGAGAGCTTATGGTTTATAAAAGGCCTACACAGAAGGTGGAACAGCTATGGGCTCTTGGGGAATGTAAACTTTTAGGCTAGATCTTGAAGTAATTGATAAGAAAGGACGGTCCATGAGATGCAAAATATATGGGGAAATGTAGGCTGGAATTTAAAATATCCTCTGGGATGATAAGGATAAACATTGAAGTCAGTCATATATAGAAAGTTAAGAAAGATGGGTGGGAGAAATTGGTAGCAATGCAGTTTTAAGTAAATGTTACTCAAGCATTTAAACTGGATTCATAACTGGTGGCAAATTATATCCTTACAGATTTTTATGTAGCATGTGCAGAGAAAACAAATGAAAGACTAATTTGTGTGAGACAGATGAGGAGTAAGAATAACAGAAAGTTGTCAAGTAAATTTCAAGTTCCTCTATTTGTCAGTAAGATATAGTAATAACTGTAGTTCTTGTGACTAAATTTGGCCATAGTTTTGGGGAGGAGTCTGGATTACATGTAATATAAATAGAGGTGCTAGAATAAACATTTAAAGTATTTACTTTTAATTTAAGGAACTGAGGAACATTTAATGGAATAGGTGACTTTCAAACTGGTCTTTGAAAGGATTAGGAGGATTTCAGTAAGTATACATAAAGGAAAGACATTCAGGTGGAAGAACTGGCTAGCAGCAGGGGTCAGCAGTGACAGGATTGTAGGGTAAAACATTGGAAGAAATATATAAAATATCGAGTGGTTTTAAGGCCCTTGTGTCATTAAATTTATATGTAGATCAAGGCTGGGTAAATTGGAAGACCCTGCTCAGTTTGCCATCAACTTTTCACTTTACTTGTTTCTTATGTGAGCATCTATCTATACATATAAAGAGGTAATATGCTAATTTGCCCATTATCGTGTCCCAGTCACAAGCCCTTTGTGGGCGGGGACAGAGGTGGGGACTTCTGCCCCCAGTACTAACATTATGCTGCCTGTGTGTGTCCCCGCCCATTGCTGAGGTGAAGCTGCCTGCCTGCATCCCTGGTTAGGGACGAGACACTGCCTGTGTGCATCCCTGTTCAGTGCTGATGTGATGCTGGGAAGGGAGTTTGGGGGAGGGCTGGGCTTGATGGGGGACCTCAGGCCACACACCCCTTGCCCCAGTGCCAGGCCGGGAAATCTTAGGCTGTGCTCCCCGCCCTGGGGCTGGACCAGGATACCTCAGGTTGTGTCCCCTGCCCTGCGGGGCTTGACAGGAGACCTCAGGCTATGCCCCCTGCCCTGACAACGGGCCCGGAGACCTAAAACCATATCCTCTGCCCCAGCACCAGACCAGGGAACATCAGACCACACCTGCCCCGGCTCTGGGCCAGGGCATCTCAGGCTGCACCCCTCACCTCAGAACCGGAGTGGGGGATTTCAGGCCTCATTCCCTGCCCAGGCTGTGCCCCTCCACCCAGCGCTGGGCCGGGGGACCTGAGGCTGTGTCCCCTGCCTGGAGGTGCTTGATGGGGGTGGTGGGTGGGGACTTGATTCTAGGTCCCACAGTGTACCCCAGAATCTGACAGGAGGGAGATTTTATATACATTTTACTAATTTTCTTTAATCTATGATACTTCTATTATAGAGAAAAAGCAAATACCAATATTAAAATATTTCTTCTAATTAATTACCTTTTAATGTGCACGAATTTTGTGCACTGGGCCACTAGTATGTGTGTGTGTATATATATATATGGCTAATATGCAAAGTGTCCCCTCAGGAGTTTGACCAAGAGACTGGGAGTTTGATTGCTCACTGACATACACTGACCACCAGGTAGCAGCATGGAACTAAGGAAAGCACCAGTGAGCAGCTGGCATCTGGAGAAGGGAGGACCCGGCTGGCAGCCAGGGAAGGGAGACCCCGGCCAACAGCTGGAAGGCCTTAATTAACTCTGATCACTAGCCAGGGCTAGGGACCCTATCAGTGAACAAATTTTGTGCACTGGATCTCTAGTTATGATATAATTGAATAATAGAATTATGGGATAAAGTGTCAATAAATCTACATAGACTGGCATCATAATATCTTATAAAATAATGCAATTTAAAGTATAGAGTGCCTTAACAGATATTTTCTAATTTCATCCTCTCAAAAACTTTATGATTAGTGAGGGAAAATATTTTTCTTCTATCCATTACAAGGCAAATGAGACTTAAAAACACTTGCTGAATGTTATTCAATTGATAAGTGATGTAGAAAGTTTTGGACTCAGATTTCCTGGTGTCAGGTTTACTATTATACCACACATGTAAACTGACAGAGAAATAACAATTGGAATTGACATGAATAGCATAGAGAAGAGTAAATAATTTACCTGAAAATCTCCAATTTCTTAGCAAGAGAATTTTATAGCCCTTGACTTTAGGAGACAGCTTTTCCCACCATTGTTTGATGGGCTAGCTGTGAAAAAGCCAACTGCTGAGATATACTATTAAGCTGCTATATCTGAATCTGAAATCAGTTGGTTTGGTCATGCCCCATTTAGTTGTTATTTGAATGGACAATGGCAAATCTGTCTTCTGTAACAAATAGAAATGAATGAGCTTTTATTAACAGGGATCCGTATTCTATCAAGTTGATGTTTACTCATAATTTTATTACAAGGACAGAAGGAAAAGAAAGATCCTTTGAGGAATTATTAGAAGGTGTCTAGAAAAACACAAAAACAAATATGATTCTATTATTTCCCGTTATACCACCTTTTTAAAACAAAATTAAGGAATTTCAAATATTTTATTCATAGCCCCATTAATCTTCACAATATTCCTGTAAGTCAGGTAAGTGATAAGAATTAAAATTAAGAGAAGAAAACTTAATACATATGTTTGTTGCAAGAAAAAAAAGCACATATTGAAAGCAGGAGATTTGAAGTAAGAACATTTTAGTATGAAATATTATATATAATAACAAAAAAAATAAAAAAATTATGCAAGGAAGGAAAAAATTAAATCTAACTACTTTATTGGAATATAAAAATGTTTTCTTATAATAAGTGAAAATAGAATATAAATTATCATGAAGGTTAAAAATAGAAAAGTTTATGATACTTCATCTAAATTCAATATGCACTGAGTGCCTAGTGAATTTAAACTTTAATCATTTCCTATTTCCAGTTATATTGAAAAATGCTGTTTCTTATGTGCTAAGTATTAAAAAAATATTTTCAGAATGCAGAAATTTCCATGAAAATATAAGCAGTATGTGAAAGTGAGCTTCAATAATTATTCTGGTTGCAAGGAAGTAGGAATAAAAATTCTTAATAGAACCTCTGCTGAAGGGTTGCATTAGTTCTAAAAGAGAAAATAAGCATAGGAACAGCCTCTGTATTTAAGTATAGATTCTGTTTTAAATAAAGAATTATGATGAGCTATTATATCCACTATACCCAAAACAAAAGTAAGCTGTACTGTGAGAATTTTTTGTTAATACTTTGAAAGATTTCTCAGAAATAATTTTTGCTAAATGTAAAGCTAGATTGGGCCTTTATTAATGCAGCCTGTGTAATATTTTTAGGCAAGAAAGGAGGTAGAGGCAGAGAGGCATATGACTTCCCATGTCCACGTGTGTGTGTGTGTGTGTGTGTGTGTGTGTGTTTTAAGACTATATTTTCAAGAGACTGTAAAGTTCATTTTAATGAATGGATTACTACTAAAGGATAGATTACTATTCTATATTACATTCCAATTAAGGATAGATTATTGTTCTCTTCAGCTTATTTTCCTAATTTGTCTGACTATGATTCTAAGAGTCTAATAAAATATTTTCATGTTAGAATTTGCTATTGCTAGCATTCAAAGTGTGACCAAAAAAATAGTTAAAGATGGAAAATCAACTACTTGATATATATTGTTTTCATATTGTGAGATGTCTCCAAAGTTTAAAGTAGGCCAAGAGAACTTTCCTTTATTTTGGTTAAAAACACAAAACCATGCCTGCTGGTACTTGATTGTCAGGGTAAAAAAGTTTCCAGCTGATCGTGCCTGAATTTTCCAGAAGCATATATCCGTTCCAGGAACATATGATTTTTTAAAGACACAAGTTGATAGATAAGGCAATGCTTAACCTAAAAGAAAGAAGCTCTGAATTTTCATCCAGAGGGTTGGAGAAGCCATTGTATCAATGCAAGTCCTTCTAGTTGCACTATAAAAGTAACTATGTGTGCGTAAGGTGGGCATAGGACAAGATGTAATAAAATAATAAACTGTTAAAATGACTAGGAAGAAATGAGCAAAAGAAATCACAGAAGGAAAAGAAAGATGATGAAAAAGTGGTAAGCTGGTTATGGGGGAGAGAGAGAGAGAGAGAGAGAGAGAGAGAGAGAGAGAGAGAGAGAGAAAAAAGGAGATAGATTTCACCCAAATCTTTCCTGTTCTAAAGTAGCCAAAGTCAGTGTCTATATATAGTATAATAATTATAACCAACCAATCTAGTATAAAAATTAAATAGTTGTTTCACATTATATAGACTTAACCTAAGCTACCTTATTTAAATTTTTTTTCATCTCCTCTTCTTTCATCATCTCCTTTTCTCACTCCCCATCTGCCCTTGCATTTCTTTTTTTTGGATCATTTATCTATTATCTATCTATCATCTATCTATCTATTATCTATCTATCTATCTATCTATCTCATCTATCTATCTATATTTATCTCATCATCATCTTTGTGTATTTATTTTGATTCTTATTTCAGTTACTTAGAGATGTCACAGGTTGATTATAGTATTTTTAACAAGAGTTTTTAGATCATTTAAATATGAGTCTCAAAATTAGATTAGCATTTTTTTTCAGTGTAGTTTAAACCTTTAAAAAGTTATTTAAAAAGAAATTCACTGCCCAAGGACTCAAAAGGACGCTGCACTGTTATCCTGAGCACGCCCACTGCTGTTGAAGTAGATGGCACCCAGACCTGACTACATGACACCCAGCTCCTGCATGGCCTGGATCCTGGCAACTAGTGGCCTCACCTGTGAGATCCCCAGCCTGGGCTCCACACAGGCCAGGAGGAGAACTGATGCCTGCAGGAGAGAAACAGGATTTCAGTGAGGCCAATACTGATGGGAACTGTGGTACTAAGGGTCTTGATAACTGTATTTGTTGTTTATGCTGAAAGGAAGTAGGCTGAGTCAATGATTTGACTCATGCACATAAGACAAGGGGGGAATGAGAGGGCAGGGTGGGGCGAGGATGGGATCCTGACTCCACTGTGGGGCAGGACGGAGTTATCCATTCTGTAACTGAACCCTAGCCCTCACCCAACCAATCAGGGTTAGCTGAGGCAGCGACATCACCACCGACTGGAGTAAAACCCCTGGACTGGGCGAAATTCGCTCTCTCTTCCGCCATGCTGCCGGCGTGAGTGGGGCAGAGCCCATGCTAGCATGGAAAAGGCTCTTTTGTTTATTGCATCAGACTCGGCTCCCTGGTGGTCCTTGGGGATCATGAAGTCTGGGCATAACACCATGGATTCCTAAAGTTCCCTAAACCTGCCTATATTCCCCTAAAATTCTTATTTCAGAATATATCCTTTTCAAATCCTGATGTGAGTGTTGAGGTCAGAAAAATAAAGCTGTATGACAGTATTTCCCAAAGTGTGGTACACGTACCCCCAGGGTATGGGAAGAGTTTGGTGAGGGTGAGTTGCACCGGAGTTTGGTGGGGATATGCACTGCACTGTGCTTAGCTGCATCTTCTTCTATGTTCTCATGAGTACGAGGGGTACTCAGTGTTACGAAAATTATAGAAGAGGTACACATATGTCAAAAGTTTGGGAAACATTGCTGTATGGTATTAGAGGAGAACTTATAAGGACTACTCTTGGATAAAAATCTTGAGATTCAAGATGTTATAGTTTTAACATTCTTGCTGCTATATACCATTATTGTTATAGTTTTAACATTCTTGCTGCTATATAAAATTATTGAAATGATGAATGCTTAACTTCTTTCAGCAGCAAACTCATAAAAACTTATTTATTTTATTAATAAACCAATAAAAATTATAAATTATTTTTCCTGTTCTTTTATTTTTCCAGCTTGCATGAATTTTCTTATCACCCTGTCTAATTCTTCTCCTACAAAATTTTTCTTCTTAAAACTGGAGGTCTCTTTTCATACTTTTATCTTTATGTAAAAGGTGATTTTGAGGAAAAAGTTTTATACCATTATGTTACAGTATTGACAATAGTGAAGGAAGACAGAATTGGTTTCTGCTACCTCAATAAAGCTACCCTTCTGTAAATACTTCAAAGGTGATTTCCAGGCAGTGAGTATTGGGACAAGTTTGATAGTTTACTGATTTCTGAGTAAAATAAAACGTTAATTAATTATTTGGATGGAACAAGGGGTGGTTTTCAAATCTGCCTGAATATATATATATATATATATATATATATATATATATGATCTAAACCTTTAAAGTGGTTGGAACTAATCATATTTTAAAAGTTCAGAGTCTGAACAGGTGATGAAGAAATGGCCAACAAATTTCTCAATAAGTCTGCTAATAAATTAAAAGGGCATTTTTGATGAGCTCTATAATTCTTTTGCATTAGATTGAATGATTAGATTTTTTTCTCTTTAATTTATTTGAAGTGACAATTAGCTAAAGAAAGACTACTGAAGACAGAACTTTTATGCAGAGTGTTTCTATTAGTATTCATAATGATTCTAGATGAAAATGAAAAAATTTTCAAGCATATATGGAATTTGGTGCAATATGGTATATATGAGTGTGATAGTTTAGTTATCTACTTATATAAAAGCCAACTGACTGGAACGACGGAATGACTGGAATGACCAGAATGGCTGGAAACAATGACATGCACTGTGGGGGCCAACGAGCCTGATTGGGATCCCAATCACCCCCGCCCCCACCCCCCCCAACCTTCTGTGGCCACTTTCCTGAACTGGCCTGGCCCCTGATCAGCACCTCTCATCCCAATCTAAGCCCAGGCTAACCAGCTAACTACCTGTGGCCCCTCCCAGCTGCCAGCCTGGCCCAATCAGCCCTCATGGAGGTGGGCCAGTCAGACTCCATGTATGAATTTGTGCACTGGACCTCTAGTCTAGTATAATAGAATAAAATTATTACTTTTGGGCCTAGCCAGTAGAGCATTGGCTAGAGCATTATCAGATACATGAAGGTTGCACATTCGATCCCTGCTTGGGACACACACAAGAATCACCCGAGCCAGGCCCGGAGCGGCCGGGCCAGGAGCAGCTGGGCACAGAGCAGCCGGGTCGGGTGCGGCCAGGCCCGGAGCAGCTGGTTGTGGAGCGGACCAGAGCAACAGAGGCCAGACCCGAAGCAGCCAGGCCCAGAACAACTCGCTCCTTGCCTGCCTCAGCCCCAAGACTGCCTCTCAGACATGGCTGGAAACTTTTGGGGGAACTTGAGGGTCTGCTGAATCAAATGAGGAAGGCTTAGATCTGGATGTGTTGAGTTAGTATAGCGCTGGGGTGTTGATCTGTGAGTGCCTTGTGTGGGGCCTGGATGAGGTTGGTTGATCTATTGGGAAATGTCTTTTGTGTGAAGTGTATCCTTGGGCATGTGGAGGTATTATTGATTTGAGAAAATGCTAAGTAACTGATTTACTATCTGAAAAATTTAAAGTTCTGAAAGTTTAAGGTCTCTTGCCAAAAAGAGGTTTTAAAGCTAACACCTTAATTTTAATGGAGAAAGGGAATGACAAGCCCTTCCCACCCAGAACAGATAATCCAATTCCAACCAGCAGCTATGTTTAAATAATGTGTCCATTTACACTTGAATGGCTACACCTTTTGATAGCCTAAGGGCAAGTTTACATGTAAACAAGTTTGCTCTCAATTCCCAGGGCAGAAAAAAAAATAAGGTTTAAAATTATTAGATTTTAAAATTTATTCTTAGAAGTATAAAAATTTATTAATTAAAAAAAAAGAACAACAAAAGGAGATTGAAAAACCTGATGAACAATAATAGCGGTTCATTGTAGTAGAGTCGGTGATATGGGAGGGGAATGGACTGACTGTTCTGGGGAAAGGGAGGGAGGAAGAGACTGAACATAAACTGTGCACCTATGGATGAGGACAATGGGGGGTGGGGAGGGGGCGGAGGGTGGGATGGGAACCTGGTGGAAGGGGGAAGAAATGAGGAACCTTTGTAATAATATGAACAATAAAGATTGATTTAAAAAAAAAAAAAAAAGAATCACCTGGTGAAGTATAAATAAGTGGAACAACAAATCCCTCTCTCTCTCTCTCTCTCTCTCTCTCTCTCTCTCTCTCTCTCTCTCTCCTTTTCTTTCTCTGTTCTTTTTTCTCTCTAACATCATAAATAAAATTTAAAAAATTATTACTGTGAAAGAATAATTTTATATTATTATGAGTACACAAGATAATGGTCTTTCCTACCAAAGAAATAACATAAAACATTAACTTAACCTCTTGATTTATAAACTGTGAAGCTTTGAGTATATTATTAGAGTTTTAAAAACAAGGACATTTGAATTTTAAAGAAGCCTTATGAGTTGTGATCAAATGCAAAATTAAGTTAATTTGGGGAAGCATATTGGCTCTACCATGTAAGCTAATTATCCACATCTTATTAAGATTGGATTTATTTCTATCACAGATTTCTTCCTTGCTAGTTGGTTCAGAATAGTTCTATACTAGTAGAGGGAAACAGGAAAATTAAAATAATTACCTAAATATTTCAAGTGAGAAAATGATTCTCCTTAAATATTAAGTTTAATGAGGCTTAAAAAAGTTGTCTGGTGACTTCTGAGTCAGTCTTCCCTAACTCACCCTCTATGGCCAATTGATTTTAGTACAAATTATTTAGTATAAATAATTTTTGCAGAAAAGAAAGGAAGTCTCTTTATAGGGGATAGTAGACAAAGAATCAGAAAAAAGTTGATGTTCTATAGTTAGGGGGCCAACTACCTGTGCTCCCCAATTCCCCACACAAGGCTCTAAGGCAGGTTAATCACATGTTCCAAGAGTTCTTCTGCATGGATAGGCTGCTAAGATTTCAGGGATCTCCTGAAGAAGCAACTGTTCCTTGGAACCAGGGTTCATCTCTGTTTTGCCCCCCACCCCTCGCTTTTGTTTATTAAATTTGGGACATTTTCACTATTGCAACTTCCTGAAACTCTTGTATAAGATATGAGGCTCATTTCTTATTGACTTTCAAATGTGAAAGGATTTAGGTGTCAATATATCTGCTAGATACGAAGGTGAGTCATTAATACCTTTAAAGTGGTGTTAATTATATTTCAAAGTATTTGTCTTCCTCTGGGGTATGTCCCCCTTCATTTTCGTTCCTTATAAGTGTATTTCTTGTATCACATGATCTCACTAATCTAGGGGAAGTAATGAACAATATAATCTGATGAATAAAAACAGACCCAGAGACAGGGAAGCATTGATCAGACTGTCAAACCTCAGAGGGAAAGTAGGGAAGGGTAGGGGAAAATGGGAGAGATCAACCAAAGGACTTGTATGCAAGCATATAAGCCTAACCAATGGTTAAGAACAACAGGGGGATGGGGACATATGTGGGGAGGGGTTTGGGATGGGAATGGGGGGATGAGAACAAATATTGATACCTTAATCAATAAAGAAATTTTTAAAACAGAGAGAGGAGGGATTCAAGATCACCTAGAAACCTCGATTCGATATCTGCTTGAAAATGAGCCAAAGAGGACACTGGGATCACACTAATATCCTAGAAGTTGTGGAGGCAAAGGATTAAAAAATGCCATCCAAACTAGAGTGGACCACAGGCTCAAGGGAGCTAGGATGGGGTGTTCATAATGCTGCCCAATAGGGTGCCTTAGAGGGCACTAAAGAGAAGTTAAAAATGATTGTCACATTAGTAGTGGCTGGAGGGGGTATAAAGAAACCCTGAAAGAGAATAAATTCAACTGGATCAAGGAACCACATTTGAGAGCCCACTCTAATGCTGGACATCTCTGAAGAATCCACAAATTTGTTCCATCAGCTAAAGCCAGTAAAAACATCTGCTATACTAAGAGAGTGTGAGGCCAATTTAGGACTATGCACTCAGCAAGTGCCAGGAAATCACTAGGCTAAATGAGTTTTCAACCAAAAGCAGAGGATAAACTAGCCCCACTGAAAGGGCAGTGGGAAACAAGAGCATAAAGGTGTATTCTGACTATATTCTATGGGCATAACTTCCAAGACTTGCTAAAATAATCAGGGGTCAATTACTACTGGCTCAGTTGGTTTAATCTTAATAAGAAAGCAACATTTAATAAAATTAAAATAAAAAGTTTTAATTTTCCAGCCAGTATAAATGTTTATCTATTTCATATAATAAAGCAACATAATCTAAACAAAACTACTTACAGTGTGCTATTTTTCAAGGTGGGATAATCATAAATTGTTAGGATATTGTCATAAAGTACTTTTTTATTTGATTGTATATTATCAAGTTCCCAGTTTACTTCTTTATAGTGTAGATTAGCATTGTATTTGCAAATATAAGAAGACCTTTTTTTTTTTTTTTTTTTTTTTTTTTTTAAATCTCCTCAAATCCTTGCAAGACAGCAGGGTGGAAAGCCAGTAGACCTAGAAGCCACTGCCAAGTTTCCCTACATGTGATTTATCACATTCTAGGTGGTTTGCTTATTATTGGGCCCTGTTGTCTGAGATGGATATCTTGCAAGAACAAGTGGTTTGTTATTGTTCCGGTGTATTTTGCTATATTTCATACAAAATATTTTATAAAATAACAGAAAGCAATGCAAAAATATGTGTAATCTTCTGAAAGCAGTCTGGAGCAATGATCTGGGTCTGACAATGAGCTGAATGCAGAGAGTTATTTTTTACTGCTCTACTCTGCCAATGTTTTACTTTTGCAATTTATGTTGTAATGTTCTGATGTCTACTATGGTTGCTACAATTACCATTCTCTTTTGATTAATCCCTTTTAGATTTCTTCTATTTGGTCTGGCTCAAAGATCTTCTTCCTCTGCTTGGATTCCCAGGGTTCATTCATTGATCTTTATGACGCAAACACAGTGGCTGCTCCACTCAGATTTTACCTGCTAGTGCTCCCAGTTCCTCAGCTGCTGTTAGTTTTAGTTGTTAATGGCTCACGGTTGACACTCTTCTCTGAAGACTTGCCTGAATAAGGAGCCTTTTCTTGAGGTCATGCTCTGCTACTTCCCAAGAGCAGCCCACAACTAACAAACAACTCTCTGTTGGCAGAAGTACTCTAAAAACTGGTTTACTTGTGTCAAGATTGGGCCAAATCTATTGTACAATGCTAATTCTGAGGTTCTATGGGATTAAGATGAAGCAAGTCTCTGTCTGAAACTGCATCCTAAGTTTTTTCTCTGCATTATCCTACTTCTCCCACTCTCCTTTTGAGAGCACTCCTTCAATACATAATTTGATTAAAAATGTCCATTTTTTTTTACTGCTTCTAGGGAACTCAATCTAAGATTGTAATTTTGTTCTCTCCTTATAACTCCTTTCTGAGCATTCTGATGATTTCAACAAAAGCTAATATACTACTGACTTTCAAACTAACATTTTCCAGCTCATATCTCTTGACTAAATTCCAGACTGAGAAGTGCAAATGTTTACTTATTTGACAGGTTTTGTCAAATTTAGGACTGCCTTGGAAAATGCAAGAGAGCAGTGGATTAGGTGGAAGGTACAAATCACCTATTCCAAGGACAAAACTGGAATTAAAACTAAAATGTAACATAACCTGAGTAACCAACTGAAGATTAGTTGAAGAGAAGTCTTAGAAACAAAGATTTACAAAAAAAGACTGTCCCGACCCGCAGGGCAACAACGGGGGTACGCAGGAACCACCTAAGAGAATGAAACAAACAAGGAACGTGAAGAACGGAGGCAAGACAAAAGTTCTGATCAAGCCTCGACTTTATTTTTTGAAATGGCTGTATATATACAGCAGAAACAAAGGGAGGCAGGGTTGCCTACACAGAGGGGTCTTTGGCAGTGTACAGTTGGTTTAGGCACTGAGTGGCCAGGTGGTAAGGTATCTGGCAACACAGGATTGGCTAACTGCCAGGGCAGTGTAACATCCCAAGGTGTAACATTCCAAGGCTGGGCTATCTATGGGGGAGGGGGGGGGGGGAGGATCAAGAAGGGGAAGTTGCAGAGATGCTAAGCAGCAGGTTAATCTTATCTTCTGGCCAAACCCTCAGGGCACCGCATAACTTCTGCTAGAAGGAACTTAATTCTATTTCCTTAAGGCGAAGTTGCTTGTGTCTCAACTCTGATGGCTCCCAACAAAAGACCCACAAGACTGGTAGGAAGGGTAGAGACGTGGTGGATACCTGGCTCTGTTCCCATAGGTAGCAGCTGAGATTCTATAGGGATTTGTCAGCTTCAAAGTTTCTTCCTGAGAAGCATGGGGTTTCAACCTCACACCTGGCTCTCCAGCCCAGAACACCAGAGCCAGTAGGAGGTATCTACATAACATCTGGTTATGAAGATAAACAGGGATTCTATCTGCCAGCAAAAGACCAGAGTCTGCTAGAGACACAGGTGCCTTCTTAAAGGACCAATGCACAAAATTTCATTTGCAGCCACTCACCCTAGCTATGGAAGAAGGGGAGTTGAGTGAACTAGAGTTCTGTAAAGAGAGTTAGGGATTTGAGGCTCTGGAGAGAAAGCTGAAAGACAGCCATCAGAATCCTGGTGCTGAGTCCGTCTAGCACACTGTCGGTGTCATCTTTTCTGGGTGGAGAACTCCCCTCCATCAACATCGTCCTGGGGAAATGCAATAGCTCTACTCTTTAGATGCCCTGTCACCACAACCTCTTGACCTCATGCTCTGCTGAGGAGTCAGCTACCTGGGCCAGGGTATAGAGCTCTGGGCTGACTCAGGGGATGTGAATGAGTTGTGTGGCTTTGGGGTGGGGACCACTCCCCCATTTTCCTGTGAACCTCATGGTTGCCTACATCTCACAGGATTCCATTAGCCTACCCTTCTGGCTCCCAGTGGTTCCCTTCGGCTTGCTGGCTCCCCAGAATATCTGAGACAAACTGAGTTGTGTGACTGGGAAGGGGCCATGCTTCCTCCCGCCCCCCCAAAGCCTGACTGATGCCTCCTCCTCACAGCAGATCCACTAGTCCCAAACTCTCAGCATCCAGTGGTCTTACTCTGCTGAGGTTGGATTCCTGACAGAATCTGAGAAATATTGAGTTACGTGGTTCTAGGAATGGGACCACTTTTTCCTTGTATGCCTAACTGATGCAGAGCCTTCCCTTCATATGGCCAAATTTTGGTCTGTTTGGGCCTAATAAGCTCTGCTGGCCTCACCTGACAACTCCCTGAGACCCTGGTCCACCTCAAACGTCTGTGGGCACCCAGCAGAGGGCAGCTAGATTTGGTGTATGCTGTGACTTTTGCTGAATTGCCTTACCACTGGTATTAAGTTTGAATCTGTATCAATCTGGTGAACACCACTTGCTCTAACCTGGTGACTCACTGAGAACCTACCTCATGCAACTCAAGTAGTTCTGAAGGCTTTTTAAGTGATTGAGCCTAACAGGTAGCCAGCAGACAGAGGCAAGCAGAGGTAGATCTTAGTATTCCCTAGGACTTTTGTTGACCTATTCCTGGTTCTGGTGCTGGTAGAAGCCAGATTTGGTGCATAGCTTGGTCTTTTCCATGCACATCCAGATGATGTTAAGTTTATTCCTAGATATCTTAATTTTTTTGGTGTGATGGTAAATGGGATTGCTTTTTTAGTTTCTCTTTCTTTAAGTTCACTATTGGTCTATAGAAATGCCAGATTTCTTGGCATTAATTTTGTATCCTGCTACTTTGCCAAATTCATTTATTAAGTCTAATAGTTTTTTGATGGAGTCTTTCAGGGTTTTTTATGTACAATGTCTTGTCATCTGAAAAGAAAAGACAGCTTTACTTCTTCTTTTCCAATTTGGATAACTTTATTTCTTCTTCTTTTCTAATCACAATGCTAATACTTCCAATACTATGTCGAACAGGAGTAGTGAGAGTGGACATCCCTGTCTTGTTCCTGTTCTTAGGGGAAATTATTTTTAGTTTTTGCCCATTGAGTATGATGTTAGCTTTGAGTTTGTCATATATGGGTTTTATTATGTTGAGGCTTGATTCTTCTATTCCCACCTTGCTGAAAGTTTTTATCAAGAAAGGGAGTTGGCTTTTGTCCAATGCTTTTTCTGCATCAATTGATATGAATATGTGATTTTTATGTCTCAATTTGTTTATGTGATGAATCACGTTTATTGATTTGCAGATATTTTACCATTCTTGCATCCTTGGGATAAATCCTACTTGGTCATGGTGTATGATTTTTCTGATATATTGGTGGATCCGATTTGCTAGAATTTTGTTGAGGATTTTAGCATCTGTGTTCACCAAGTATATTGGCCTGTTGTTCTCTCTCTCTCTCTCTCTCTCTCTCTCTCTCTCTCTCTCTCTCTCTCTCTCTCTCTCGCTCTCTCTCTCTCTCTCTCTCTTTGGTATCTTTATCTTGTTTTAGGATTAGAGTAATGCTGGCTTCATCAAAGAATTTGGAAGTGTTCCTTCCTCTTGAATTTTTTTGGAATAGTCTGAGGAGGGTATATTTGAGTTCTTCTTTGAATACTTGGTATAACTCCCCTGTAAAGTTGTCCAGACCAGGGCTTTTGTTTGCTGGAAGTTTTTTGATGATGGCTTCAATTTCTTCCATAGTTATTTGCCTATAGAGATGTTTAGATTCTTCATGATTGAGTTTTGGAAGGTTGCATTTTTCTAGGAATATGTTCATTTCCTCCAGGTTGTCCAGTTTGTTGGAATAGTTATTCATAGTATTTTTTTTTTTAACAATTCTTTGTATTTCAGTGGGTTCTATTGTTATTTCACCTATTTCATTTCTGATTTTGTTTATTTGGGTCCTCTCTTTGCTTCATGATAAGCCTGGCTAGAGTTTCATCAATCTTGTTTTTCTTTTCAAAGAACTAGCTCTTAGTTTTGTTGATCTTTTGTATTTTTTTTCCTCCTCAATGTCATTTATCTCTGCACTGATCTTTATTATTTCCTTCCTTCTGCATACACTGGCTTTACTTGTTGTTCTCTTTCTAAGTCTTTGAGTTGTATGATTAGGTACTTTATTACCATTGTTTCTTGTTCTTTTTCAGTAGGCTTGTAGAGCTATGAACTTCCCTCTCAAGACTGCTTTTGCTGTGTCCCATAGATTTTGGATTGTTGTGTTTTCATTGTCATTTGTTCCCATAATATTTTTTTTATTTCTTCTTTGATCTCTCTGGTAAGCCAGTCATTGTTTAATAGCATGCTATTTAGTCTCCATATGTTTGATTTTTTTTTTTTTTTTTGGATTGTTTTCATTGTAGTTTCTTTCAGTTTTATGCCACTGTGATCTGAAAAGATGCTTGATATGATTTCTATCTTCTTGAATTTGAGGAGACTTTGCCTGTGACCCAATAATTTTTGTTTTTATTTTCAACTTGATTAGTATTTCAAATTAGAGACTTAGATTTTTTATTTTTATTTAACACTTGTCATAAAATGAGAATTTTATTAGTATGATAGACATACTTAAAAGTAAAAAAAAAAAGTAAAAGGAGATATGAGATCCACATGTATAAAATTGAAGATATTTTATTACTTCTGTTTGGAAGATTATTCTAGGATGTTTGGAAAAAAGACACAATCAAAATCAGTTGTGGATTAATCATAAATATAAAAGAACCAATAAAAAAAAGAACCAATAAAAGACATTGAAGAGCACCATTGACCGTGATATGAATCTGTCATCTTTGACTATTCCAGTTATTTTTATTGACTATTGAAGTTTTTTTTTAATTGTTTAAAGTATTACATATGCCTCCATTTTCCCTTGACACCCCCCCTCCCCACTACCGCCTCTTAGGACAAGCCCCCACATCCCCAGTGTCTGTGTACATTGGTAATACTACTATGCATGCATACAAGTCCTTTGGTTTGATCTCTTAACGTTGCCCCTCCCCTGCCTTCTTTTGAGATGACTGTCCAGTGTTTCTTAGTTTCTGGAACTATTTTAGTTCATTAGTTTATGTTAATTATATTCCACATCTGAGTGAGATTATGTGATATTTATCTTTCTCTTACTGCCTTATTTCATTTAGTATAATTCTCTCCAAGTCCATCAATCCTGGTTACAAGTGGTAAAACTTCCTTCTTTTTTATAGTAGCATAGTATTCCATTGTATATATGTACCACTGTTCTTTAATCCACACATCTGCTGATGGGCACTTAGGCTGTTTCTGAATTTTAGCTGTGGTAAATTGTACTGCTATTATATGTGTACATATCTTACCATTGCCCCCCCCCCCCATACATGTCCTCACCCCCCAGAGTTATGTGTCCATTGGTTATGCTTATATGCATGTATACAAGTCCTTTGATTGATCTCTTATCTCCCCCACCTCTCCCTAACCTTCCTGCTGTAATTTGGCAGTCTGTTTGATGCTTTACTGTGTCTGTTTCTATGTTTTTGTTCATCAGTTTATAATGTTCTTTATTATCCATAAATGAGTGAAATCATGTGATATTTTTATTTCATTGTCTGGCTTATTTCACTTAGCATAATGTTCTCCAATTCCATCCAGATTGCTACAAATGGTAAGAATGCCTTCTTTTTATGGCAGCATAATATTCCATTGTGTAAATGTACCATAGTTTTTTGATCCAGTCATCTGCTGATGGGCATCTAGGCTGTTTCCAAATCTTGGCTATTGTAAATTGTGCTGCTATGAACATAGGGGTGCATATATTTTTTTCTAATGGGAGTTTCTGGTTTCTTAGGATATATTTCTAGGAGTGGGATTACTGGGTCCAATGGGAGTTCTATTTTCAGTTTTTTGAGGAAACTCCACAGTGTTCTCCACAGTGGCTACACCAGTCTGCATTCCCACCAGTAGGGCACGAGGGTTCCTTTTTCTCCACATCCTTGCCAACACTTGTGGTTTGTTGATTTGTTGATGATAGCCATTCTGACAGGTGTGAGATGGTACTGCCTTGCCTTTTTTATTTACATCTCTCAGACAATTAGTGTCTTTGAACATATTTTTATGTGTCTCTTGGCCTTCCTTCTGTCTTCTTTTGAAAATATTCTATTTAGATCCATTGTCCCCCCCCTTTTTTATTGGCTCATTCATCTTCCTTTTATTAAGTTGTATAAACTGTCTGTAGATGTTGAAGATTAAACCTTTATCAGTGACAACATTTGATAATATGTTCTCTGATACAGTGGGATTTCTTGTTGTTTTGTTAATGGTTTATTTTGCTGTAAAAAAGATTTTTATTTTGATGTAGTCCCATTTGTTTATTTTCTCTTTAGCTTCCATTGCCCTAGGGTAGTATCAGTAAAGTTCTTTCAGCATATGTCTGATGTTTTGTTGCCTGTGGATTCCTCTAGCATTTTTATGGTTTCTCATCTTATGTTTAAGCCCTGTATCTATTTTGAGCTTATTTTTATGTATGGTGTAAGAGTTGACTCAGTTTTATTTATGTTTTGCATGTATATGTCAAAATTTCCCAACACCATTTATTGAAGAGCTTTTCTTGACTCCATTGTATGTTCATGACTCCTTTGTCAAATATTAATTGAGCATAGTGGTTTGGGTTAATATCTGTTCCATTGTCTGTTCTTGTGCTAGTAAATATTCTTGTTCTTGTAAATGACATAGATGATTGCCCATTCCTGCTTTGCTCCTCAGCCTGCAGCAAACCACGTCTACCTGCATCACAGCCTCAGTGAGTGTTTCTAATTGAAAGACCCTATGTACAAGGTTTAGCGAGTAAAAGCAAAGACAATATGAAGGCAGAACAACTGCATCACTGTGTCTCTCTCTCCCCCCAGCACTGTGTGGCCAGTGCAGAACGTTAGGCTGCTTTTCTGGGTGCAGCCTCCCACAGCTCTGGACCCAGATCTAGGGTCCCTGGCTGCCAGTCTGTGCACCCCTCCCACAGTTAAGTGCTATGCGTGTACCCAAGGGATGTGGACTTGGTGCAGCGCAAGTTCCTTCTGATCCTCTCGTCTGGTAGCTCATGTCTCTTTTTCTAGCCCAGATCCTTGATCCTACCATTCTCCAAGTGTTCTCTGTCCTTTCAGGCCTTGGATTGTCTCACCAGTTATATTTAATTCACCAAATCTGGATGGATGTTACTGAATTTAGTTGTTTCTTCTCTCTGCTCCTTGAGAAGGCACAGGACACATCTGCCTTTTTGGCTGCCACTTTGTTTCCCCCCTAGACAAATGTTTCAGGAGCTGCAGCCAGGTAGGCTGGAGTCCTGGTGTTTGTGGGTTCCTAGCCAAGGCAGCAGGTCCCTGCCGGTGTGGCTGTAGGGTCCCAGGTGGTGTCCAAGGTCTGACACATGGAGGTGAGGCTGAGCTCCCAGTCACAGCTGCTCTCCCCTTCAAAGATGGCATGGTCTCTGCAGCTGAAATCTCACCCCAGGAGAGATTTCAGCAGCAGTAGAGGCTGCCCGGCTAGGGAAGCCTGGCCCACCAGCCCCCAACAATCCTGTGGAATATAACTATCCCTCAGTCACACACACACACATGCCCACACACTTCCCTTTCACTCCATCATTCACTCACACTCTCTGCTTCACTGCCGTCCTGCCCACCACCATCGTGGATCTCCACTATTCCAGTTGTTGTCACTATAGGAGTAATGCTTTCAACTAACAAATGTAGTCTCCCAGTTCTTAACTATATCAGGATTTTGTTTTGTTTTGTTGCATATAATATAAAAACAATCATAATTGGTTCAAATATCTTGAAAGTTCAAGGGATAGTCTCATTTTAAGTGAGTTTTGTTCAAAGGCTCAAACAATGCTATCAGGATTTCATTCTCCCCCACTTTTATTTCTTATATCTTTTTCTAATGCCTTAACACTTCGTTTCTAGAGAGAAAAACAAAAACAAAAAATGTCACCCAGCTGTTCTAAGACTAAATATTCCCAAGTTAAAATAAAGAAGTGAAAACAAGTTTTTTTTTTCTTTTTTTCTGGCAATTCCCATCAAATGCTGGCTCACTCTGATTGGAACAACATGGCTTACATCCCTAACCTTAAACCAAAAGCCTAGAAGAGCATGGGTTGCATGTGCCCTTTTTGAGGATGGATCACCACTAGAACCAGACATGGTACTCTAACGGGGAATTAATCCTTAGTAGGAAAAATAACAAATGTGCACTGAACTAAGCAGATCCTGTATAAGGCTGTTCCCTGCTTCCCTGGAAATTTCAGAGATTTCAGCAGCAGTAGAGGTTGCCCAGCTAGGGAAGTCTTATATTAATTTTTTTCTCCCAAAGTTGCGCTAGGTCTTATTTTCACGGGATGTCTTATCTTTCCATGTGCTAGGTCTTATTTTCGGAGGATGTCTTATTTTTGGGGAAACACGGTGGTAGCCCCAAGTGAGTCTACTTGAACAAATCTTGTTGTCCCTAATCCACATATTCAACAGGATCGTATAAGCACCTATGTGCTCACCAAGTTACAATCTGACCTTAACCCTTGCCAGCAACACATTCTGAGAAATTGATTGGGTTCTTCCATCAAGCCAAGTAGGTCACTTGTCATGTCTGCCAGGCTTTGAGTAAAGATATGTAGTGTGGCCAGCAGTCTTTCTGTATTTATCCCACATGCAAAACTGTCCTGCGTGTTTTTGAAACCAACCAGTCTTTGTTAACAGCTTTTGATGGTTCTGTGTACCATACAGTATCTTAAACTTGCCCATCTAAGATTATAAAAGTAGACAGTGTAGGATAAAGATGTATCTCTCCTCTCAATGCCATTTACTCATTGATGATAACAGTTACTAATGAGTGCTTGCTAAATAATACATGTTTATAAGTTCTTTATGTATATTAATTAATTTTATCCTTACATAAGCATGTGAAATGGATACTATTATTATTCTCATTTTTATGTGAGGAAGTTTAAGTAGAGAGATGGGGTACTTTTTCCAAGGTCACACAAGTAGCAAGAGATGGATCAAGCATTTTCACTAATTTGACTCTGGGACTTGCCTTTATAACTACTATGCAATACTGCCTCTAATGGATGCCAATAGAGTCATCCTGGGTCCCTTTCTAGTGACTTGGTACCAGATGTGCCCTGAGTTTATTATTATGGTATTTGCCTTATTCAGATTAAACACAGTGGCACAACTTACTAATGTTTTTGGCATTTTTGCATAGTTGCTTAAATTTCTAGTGCACCTTTTAGATGCAGAAACATGGAGAAAAAATTCTGTTTAGCATACATTTTTTTCAAAGCTTTTAGTCTAAAAACTCAGCTCACACATAGAAATATGTCCAGACTTCTTGCTCACATTAAACTTCCCATTGTCTCATCTGTTCTATCAACACTTGAAGGAGTCAGGATAATATAGCAGGTCAGAGCAGGGGACTGGGAATGAGATAGTCCTCGGTTCAAGTTCTGATCTTCAGTTTTAGTCTGTGTAAACTTGGACATGTTCACCTCTGTGAGCTTCAGTGCTAACACATGTAAAGTGAGGAAATAGAACTTATAAAACAGAAAACTTTATTCAGCCTTGATTAAAAAGAAAAGTCACATTTCACAATGATAATAGATTAGGAAGAAAGACTGATGATGAGGTAAAGATATTTATATTCTTTGCTCAAAGATACACAATCAGCATAGATTGTTTTTATGACACAATACAAAATGTGGCTTTCTGTTATTTAAAAAGATGCTTTTTGTTTGTTTGTTTGTTTGTATCATTTAAAAAGGATTTGTAGCCGGGACCGGTTTGGCTCAATGGATAGAGCGTCGGCTTGGGGACTAAAAGGTCCCGAGTTCGATTCTGGTCAAGGGCATGTACCTTGGTTGCGGGCATATCCCCCGTGGGGGGTGTGCAAGAGGCAGCTGATCGATGTCTCTCTCTCATCGATGTTTCTAACTCTCTATTTCTCTCCCTTCCTCTCTGTATAAAATCAATAAAATATATTTTAAAAAAATAAAATAAATAAACAGGATTTGTATTTTACCTGTAATTTTCTGTCCTCTGGATCAGTATTTCCCTGTAAACCACCTTTTATTTTATACAGCATTGAACTTGCACTTAGTTTTTCTTTGTTAGTGGATCCTATAATTGCTCTGCAGTTTCTAAAAACAACATGATGCAATTTAAGCCTTCCTAGTGTGAAAGAAACAGGATTTTGGGATGTGACCATTGTAAGCAGCAAGAAAGAGATTAGTGGGAAATTGAAGTCCAGATTCATGGTATACTTAGAATGATGACTTACTATATTTTATGTGGATACTTCCTGAAATACTTCCTGAAATGAAATAAGAGAGGCATGAGATAGGAGAGTTGGACAGTTCAAAGCATTTAGACCAAGTTCAAAATCAAGATAGAAATGTCCCTTTACTATTTGTTTGGTTTATAAAAAATTGTTCTTTTACACTTTGATTCACTTCTATTCTTTATGTCACCTTAATAAACATCCCAAATTTAGGCTGTTTTCTATAGTCTCAACTAACTTAATTTTCTTTTCCCACTATCTTCATTAAATTTTCACATATATCTAATAGGGTTTCATTAATAACTTATATATCAATAATTTAATGCACCTTAAAGGTTATTTTAGACCTGTGCACTTCCTATGAATTAAATAATCCTGAAAGTCAGGCTTTAAAATAAAATATGTATGTTAAATTTCTTATTAACATATAGAAAATGCTTATGTTGCAGAGCACAATGGTAACAATTTTTAAATTGTTTGACAAATTCCCTTGCTCTAAGTCCCCAATTGCTACCTGATGTCTAATATTGCGTTCCCCGATTAAACTCTGTCAACCCCCACCCCCAATCCCCTTCCCTCTGAGATTTGTCAGTCTGTTTCATGCTTCTATGTCCATGATATATTTTGTTCATTAGCTTATGTTGTCCATTAATTACACATATAATGAGATCATGTGATACTTATCTCTCTGATAGGCTTATTTCACTTAGCATTTTCCCTCCAACTATCTCCATGGTTTCTCAAAGGGTAAGAAATCCTTTTTTACAGCCATATAGTATTCCATGGTGTAAATATACCACAGCCTTTAAAAATATATTTTTATTGATTTCAGAGAGGAAGAGAGAGGGAGAGAAAGATAGAAAGATCAATGATGTGAGAGAATAATTGATTGGGTACCTCCTGCATGCCCCATACTGGGGATCAAGCCAACATGGGCATGTACCCCGGCTGACCAGGAATCCATCCCTGCCATCCTGGTCCATAGGTCAACACTCAACCACTGAACCAAGCCAGGAGGGCACCACAGCTTTTTATCTACTCATCTACTGGTGGGCACTTGGGCTGTTTCCAGATCTTAGCTATTGTAAATTGCACTGCTATGAACATAGGGGTGACACATTATTTCTGATTGGTGTTCCTGGTCTCTTAGTATACAGTCCTAGAAGTGGAAATCACTGGGTCAAATGGGAGTTCCATTTTTAATTTTTTGAGGAAACTCCATAATGTTCTCCACAGTGGCTGCACCAGTCTGCATCCCCACGAGGAGTGTAATAGAGTTCCCTTTTCTCCACATCCTGGCCATCACTTGTCATTTGTTGATTTGTTGATGATAACCATTCTGACATGTGTGATTTTAATTTGCATCTTCATTGTCATTTTAATTTTCATCTCTCTGATGATTAGTGACTCTGAGTATTATTTCATATGTCTCTCTAATATCTATTTAGGTACTTTGTCCCTTTTTAAATTAATTTGTATGTCTTCCTTTGGTTCAGTTCTATGAGTTCCTTATATATTTTGGAAATTAACTCCTTATTGGATGTATCATTGCAAATATGTTCTCCCATACAGTGGGTTCCCTTTTCATTTTATTCATGTTTTCTTTTGCTGTGCAGAAACTTTTTATTTTGATGTAGTCCCATTTATTTTCTCTTTAGTTTCCCTTGCCCAAGAAGTTGTATGGGCTGCCTATAATTTCTCCTAAATTTAGATTTTCCTGACTTATATTAAGTCTTTTATCCATTTTGGGTCTGATGTAAATTGGTGGTCTAGTTTCAACTTTTTGCATGTATCTGTCCAATTTTTCCAACACCATTTATTAAAGAGGTTGTCTTGACTCCATTGTATGTTCTTCCTTCCTTTATCTAATATTAATTTAGCATAATGGCTTGGGTCAATTTTTGGGATCTATGTTTTGTTCCACCAATCTATATGCTTGTTCTTGTGCCATTATCAGGCTGTTTTGAATACAGTGGCTTTGTAGTATAACTTAATATCTGTGGCTACTGTGATGCTACAATGGCAGAGTTGAATAGTTGCAATCAAATGGTATGAATCATAAAACCTAACATATAGGGTGTCCCCAAAATTTATATACTCACTTTGACTAACTATAAAGACAGTATTTATTAAAATATATTTCATTTTCAAAACTGAGCTATCAGCTCTTAAAGTGTATTAAAATTGCAGTAGTCAGATAAGTTGGTATTGAGATCCCTCCAACTTTGTTATTTTTTTCTAAAGATTTCTATGGCTATTATGGATCCTTTATGGTTCCATAGAAATTTTTGGAGTATTTGCTCTAGATCTGTGAAATATACTGTTGGTTTTTTTTTTTTTTTTTTTTTTTTTTTTTTTTTTTTTTTTTTTTTACTAAGGTTATATTGAATTTATATAATGTTTTGGGTAGTATGGACTTTTTAATCATGATTCTCCCAATTCATGAACATGGTATATTTTCCCACTTCTTCTATCTCTTTTTTTCAAAGTCCTGTAGTTTTTCTAAGTACAAGTCTTTTCCTCCTTGGTTAAGCTTATTTCTGAGTATCTTAATTTTCTTGTTGCAATAACAAATGGGATTTTTTGTTTAGTTTATCTTTCTGAGAATGCATTTTTAGTGTATAAAAATGTCATAGATTTCTGGGTATTAATTTTGCATTCTGCTACATTGACAAATGTATTTATTCAATCCAGTAGTTTTTTTTTTTGTTGTTGTTGTTTTGTTTTGTTTTTGGTGGAATCTCTAGGGTTTTCTATGCACAATATCATGTTATCTCAGAATAATGAGTTTTACTTTCTAATTTCGATGCATTTTATGTTTTTGTCTTGTCTGATCATTGTGGCTAGGATTTCCAGTACTATGTTGAAGATGAGTAATGAAAGAGGATATCCCTGTCTTATTCCTATTCTTAGGGAAATGGTTTTAGTTTTACCCATTGAGGTCTCCCTCCAAACTTCTAATATAACTGCAATGTGCCTAAAGCCAAGATATGGGTTTGCTCTGCAATTGGACCAACGTAACAGAGCTTTCCTTTGGGGGCATAAATATGTGTTTCTCTTGGTAGATAATTGGATTGGCAGATATGTTCCAAGCCTGTATTTGAGAGGGGCTGAAACCTATTCATAGAGTTATTCAGGATCTATAGTTGAAAAAAGTTGGAGGATCTACTTCAGGGCCATAGACAAGCATATCTCCCACACAAGGACTGGTAGATTGGCAGCTAAGAGGATCAATAACCAGGTCATGAACTGCTTCTGGGTTCTTAGATTGAGACCGGTGGGCCTATTACTTGCAACATAGGTGAGTGTGATTCTTACTGGATCCCTTGACAGATCCCTTGGATGCTGCTGACAGAACCAAGGTCCAACAGGGCTATAGGTGAGCTCACAGGAGATTGGGGCTGTTTCTGAGTCTGTAGCCAAGACCCTGGTCAGTGAGTCTGCACCTGGGTATGGGACTGCCTTCTGAAAATGGCCCTCCTCAGTCTTTGGCTCCATAAAGTTTTATCATCTTTTACCTGAGTCTCAGAGCTCCCACAAAGGCTCTTTGACTGTGGGTGGATGCTAAGTTATTGTTTCTAAGGTTGAATATGAGTGGAGCTGATGGCCTTCTATTTTGCCATCTTGCTCACAAGTCTCATTTGGAAATTTTTAGTAACCTAATATTCCTTGTATAGACTTAAACTTGAGGATGAGTTGACTTCTTCTTTTGCCTTAGTCAGTATATGAAGCAAATGTTGGCTGGTTATAATTACACAATTTACTCGCTATCAGGCCCACATTACTGTTCTGCTAAAGACTTTTGGTCTTGGGGAGTAGGTGTACATTACATTTTGCTCTTCTGAGCTGTCACTGTAGCAGGTAAGGTAGGTCAGAAGTCCATATATGTAAACTTAGCTTTATTATAACTAACTTAACTTTTATTATTTTAAGTTGTACAACTAGAAAACTTTGCTCTATCATGGGTGGAAATGTTGTCTTATGGATGTCAGATTAATTTCAGCTGTAGCCATTTAATAACTTTACTCATTTCCTCATCTGTGGAAGAAGGGACAATAGTATCTATTTCATAGGGTCATTGAGGCTTAAAAATAATTTTGTAAAATGATCTATCATAATTCCCAGCATAAAATAGGCAAGTTCTATTACTGATCGCCATCATAATCACCACCACCACCATCATCATCATAATTAAAATTATATAAAAAATGTGTGCGTGGTGTGTGTGTGTGTGTGTGTGTGTGGTTTCTTTATTCTGCTCGGTAGTCAGGTGGGATTATGCTAAATATTTTAACTGATAATACAAAATTAGGTATCTTTTTGTAACTGAAAATATTTTTTTCCCAAAATGTTAAAACTTTAATAGACTCCTCCTAAGTTCTCCCACCATCCACCAATCTTAAGATAGATGACATTGTGCACAAACTAGAGGCCTGCTGCACAAAATTTGTGCAGAGTAGGCATTTCTTCCCTTGGCTGCTGGCACTGGCTTCCCTCTGACACCTGGGACCCGGGCTTCCCTTGCATCCTCAGCTTCATCTGTAAGGTTGTCTGGAAGGATATCCAATCTAATTAACATATTTCACTTTTATTATTATAGCTGGTACATGAAATTTGTGAATGTGGGGTGGGGGTGTCCCTCAGCCTGGCCTGCACCTTCTTGTAATCTAGGACCCCTTTAGGAATGTCTGACTGCAGTTTAGGTCCAATCCAGCAGGGATCTTTGCCAGATTGTGTCTAAACTGGCAGTCAGACCTCTTTTACAATCTGGGACTGCTAGCTCCTAACTGCTCGCCTTCTGCTTGCCTGATTGTCCCTAACCACTCTGCCTGCCTGCCTCATCACCACTAACTACACACCTATCTGCCTGATTGCCCCTAACCACTCACCTTCCTGTCTCATTGCCCCTAACTGCTCTCCTGCCTGCCTCATTGCCCCAACCACCTCTACCTCAGCCCCGCCACCACGGCTTCATCCTGAAGGATATACAGAATGATGTCTGGAAGGTCGTTCATCTGTCCAGTCTAATTAGCAAGTTATGCTTTTATTATTATAGATATTCATCCCACTGACTTTTTGTTGTTGTGATGGTTCTTCATAATAAGAAGAACTTAACTTATTTTGTCTTTAAATAAATCATTTACTTTTGCAATCTGGATAACATCAAGTAAAATCTAAGCAATATTCCAAGGATAAGACTTAAATATTAGCTGCAGCTCAATAATTATGTGACACCTTTCTCCCTTTATAATTTTCTTTTTTTATAAAAGATATTTTAATTGATTTTTAGAGAGAGAGGAAGGAAAAGGGTTAGAGAGACAGAAACATGGATGAGAGAGAGATATCATCAATTGACTTCTTCCTGCATGTTCCACACTGGGGATCAAGCCCACAATCCAGAATGAGTCTAGACTGGGAATCTTACTGGCAGGCAACCTTTTGATTCCTGGGTTGATACTCAACCATGGGGTCACACAAGCCAGTCCTCCCTTTATTATTTTTACTTGGGCCAGAGAACATGCTCTTTCTGGTTTTGTAAGGTGTTACTGATCTCCATTTTCTATCCACTGCCTTCTTGCCTCTAACTCAGAGCTCGGCAAACAGAGTCTATGGGCCATACCTGTCTTGCCATCTACTTTTGTAAATAAAACTTGATTTGAACACAGACACTAGATTTTTTAATACAATGTCTGTGGGTAGCCCAGAGTTGCTCCCAGAGTTGAATAGTTGCAATAAAACCTAACATATAGGGTGTCCCAAAAATGTATATACTCACTCTGACTAACTAAAGACAGTGTTTATTAAAATACATTTCATTTTCAAAATTGAGCTATCAGCTCTTAAAATCTATTAATTTTTTTGGGGGGGACATCCTATATTTATTATCTGACACTTTACAGAAAAAAATTGTCAACTCTTTTTCTAAATCAATATTTTGGAGCTCTTTGATTCTTGTGGGCCATATGTTGGCCTGCCTTATCATGACCATTTGAAACCTAGGGATGTTTATTCAGAAAGAACATTTAAAAAGTTTAAAACATTTTAAAAATGAACCCAGCAGACAGCAGCTGCAGGTTGCTGAAGGAAGCCCAGGACCAAACCAGAGACAGGCGGACCTGCATTACCACCATTTGTCCACCAATCAGATCTGAAATATCATGGCTGGCATGTACACATAAGGAACTATCTGGCATTGAAATTATGATGCAAAAGAAATGTTGGCCCAGAAAGGAACTCACTACAGACTGATTCATTTGCCTCTCAGCATAACCATTATGGCTTGTTGCAGTTTAGGTTCTTACAAGAGTATTCCTTGGATCACATGATCTCACATATCTAGAGGAAATAATGAACAACATAAACAGACCCAGAGAAAGAGAACCAGCGATCAGACTCTCAAACCTCAGAGGGAAAGTAAGGGAGGATGGGGATAAGGGGAAGAGATCAACCAAAGGACTAGTGTGCATACATATGGGCCTAGCCAGTGGCCCTGGACAACGGGGAGGTGGGGATGGGGCATATCTAGGGAGGGGTTTGGGATGGGAATGGGGAAATAAGGACAATTATGTGAGATCATAATAAAAAAAAAGAAGAGGAAAAAGAAAAATGTAAAGATAAAAATTATGAACAAAATGACAACAAATACATACCTACCAACAAATGAATCTAAAAATCAAGTGAATATAAAGCCTGGTAAACTGAATGGAATGATGAATATAATAGAATCAGGGACAATTCTCAGGGGGGAGGGGTTCTGAGGGGTGCAGGAATAGATTGGACAAAAACCTTACAGCTATGGATGAAGACAGTAGTGTGGGGTAAGGGCATGGGGTGGGGTGGGGAATCAGGTGGAGGGGAGCAAGGAAAAAAAGAGGAACACCTGTAATAATCTGAACAATAAAGACTTATTTAAAAAGTAAATAAATTGACTTATCTAGCATAAAAAAATGAACATTGGCATCACAATATATTTTAATTATAGAAAATAACATTTTAAAATAATCAGGTGGTGTTGGCCAGGTGACTCAGTTGTTTGGAGCATTTTCTCATGCAACAAAAGGTTTTGGGTTCACATGCTCAGGGCATGTACCAGGTTGTGGGTTAAATCCCCAGTAGGGAAGAATATGGGAAGCAATCAATTGATGTTTCTCTCTTAATTTGATTCTTTATCTCTCTAAAATTTTATTCTCAGATGAGGAGCTATATAAAAAAGAGTAAAATGGTAATTAGACAGGACATCATTTCGGATGTCCTTCTGGACAAAGCCAAGGCTGGAGGGAAGCTGGAGATGGAAGCCTAAGGAAGGAAGGACTACTCTTGCATGAATTTCATGCATCAGGCCTCTAGTTAAGAAAATAATAATTATTATGAATAACATTGCAGTTTTATAGATTGCCAGAGATATACTGTTAAATACTAGCAATGGTTTTCAGGAGAGATAAATAGGTTGAGAATGAATATGAATGTACCTATATTTTTTCCATAAAGATATGAAGAATACACACTTGTAATTTTACTTGCAATTTTTTTATTATCCTCCATAATTTTCAAAGCAAAAGAAAGGTCACTGGTTTCCCCCCAAAAGTTTAAGTTATTCAATTAGTAGTCTAAACTTGCTGTGGATTGATAAAAAGTTCATTCTTCAGCAGAAACCGGTTTGGCTCAGTGGTAGAGCGTCGGTCTGTGGACTGAAGGGTCCTGGGTTCGATTCCAGTCAAGGGCATGTATGTTGGTTGTGGGCACATCCCTCGTCAGGGGTGTGCAAGAGGCAGCTGGTCAATGTTTCTCTCTCATCGACGTTTCTGGCTCTCTGTCTCTCTCCTTTCCTCTCTGTAAAAAAAATCAATAAAATATATTTTAAAAAAAGTTCATTCTTCAAAGTAAGTCCTTGGAAATTTATATTGTAATTAGAGGCCCAGTGCAAGAAATTTGTGTGCAGGGGGAGAGGTGGTTGTCCCTTAGCCTAACCTGTACCCCTTTCCCATCTGGGATCCCTTAAGGGATGTCAAAACGGGCAGTTGGACATCCCTCTCACAATCCAGGACTGCTGGCTCCCAATTGCTCGCCTTCCTGATTGCCCCTAACCGCTTCTGCCTGCCATCCTGATCACCTCTAACCACTCCCATGCCAGCCTGATTGATGCCTAACTGCTTCCTTACCAGTCTGTTTGTCACTAACTGCCTTCCCGTGCAGGTCTGGTCATCCCTAACTGCCCTCCCCTGCAGGCCTGGTTCCCCTGAACTGCTCTCCACTGAAGGCCTGGGTCTCCCCAAACTGCCCTTCCCTGCAGGCCTGGTCACTCCCAACTTTCTTCCTCTGCAGGCCTGGTCACCCCTAACTGCCCTCTCCTGCAGGCTTAATCGCCCCCAACTGCCCTCCCTTGCAAGCCTGATCCCTCTCATGCTGGCCATCTTGTGGTGGCCATCTTATTTCCACATGGAGGCAGCCATCCTTGACTACATAGGGGAAGCCATATTGTGTGTTGGAGTGATGGTCTATCTGCATATTACTCTTTTATTAGATAGGATAGAGGCCCACTGGTGGAGGCCAGCTGGTTTGCCCTGAAGGTGTCCCGGATCAGGATGGGGATTCCCTTGGGGTGTGGGGTGGCCTGGGCGAGGGGCCTGTGGTGGTTTGCATGCCACCCATGCTCCCTAGTGACCCAAGCAGAGGTCCTGGTATCTGGGATTTATCTATCTTCTACGATTGAAACTTTGTAGTCTGGAGTGAGCCAAGCCTCCTGTTGCTCTGTGACAGCAGCCATTTCTGTTGCCATTTATTTATCTTCTATAATTGAAACTTTATAGCATTGAATTGAGGTGTTGGCTAGCCAGGGTCTGTGGAAAGCTTGGCTTTCTCCATTGTCAGGGAAACACAAGTCTCCCTCCTTCTCACTCAGGCAGCAGCCATCTTGGTTGGGTTAATTTGCATACTCACTTCTTGATTGGCTGGTGGGTGTAGAAGAGTGATGGTTAATTTGTATATTACTCTTTTATTAGGATTGTCAAATGATGATAACACAATAGTGTCATCAAGTGTTGTTGACAACTTATCTGGCTACTGCAATTTTTCTCTTCAGAGAACAGGTTACTAATTGTAGAGGGCCAAATGGGAAGACACCTGGATATTCTTTAGATTGTTGTTGACTGGGCATGGGATATTAATGGAGTCATATCAGTTGCACTCCCCCCCTGGGAGTGCAGAGATGTTCTTAGTTCCTGGCTTGTGTTTGTTCATGAGGGAAGGAGTGGGTAGAACCTTTGCCCTCCCAAGCTCCTTGTTTTCCTGTGAAATCCCTTGTTGGATTTGAGTATAAATAGATGTGTTGCGTGGCTTAGGAGGTCATCAGTCTGTCTCTTCAGCAGAGGAGGTCAGCGGCCCTCCCAGATTCCAGCTTAAAATCTATCTCTGTGTCTTCCCTCTTTATTTCTAATATTTCTCAATCCCTGGGTACCTCTACTTAGAACCGGTTTGTTCATCTCTCTTTCTGTGCGGGATGCGGAAAGGGAGATCCCACCAGATCAGGCTCCCACAAATAATATTGTATGTGAATAGCTATATGGCTAGCTTGGATTTTATGATGGAGGCAAAAGCCATCATTTTTAGGAAGTGAGGTGAGTGAAGACCATAATTTTTATATGAACTTTGATAGCAATGACAAACTAAAGCAGTATACTTTTATCAGGCATGTCTCTTTCTCTCTCTCTATTGCTCTTTTAAATCTATTTTGAAAAGGAGAAGCTCAACTCAGGCAGCTAAAAAACACATGCAAACTCTTGATTGCACTAAATCACCTAAGAGAAGACAGGTGTATAATATAGCAGGTGGCTCTAATGAATGTGAAAATACAGAAGCATAGATGCCAAGAAAAGTCCTCTTCCCAAACCAGGCTCCTGTTTGAGTTTTTGCCAGGGGTTGGAGCTTAAAAGCTTTACAAAAAGTCATTTTGTTTCTAGTGCAATTTTGCATTTTCAAAATTCCATCTCTTTTGCATCCATTTAAAATAAATTCTGCATTCTCTGATTCATTTTCTATTTCAGAGAGACACTTTCCTTTCTAAATATTAAAACTTTCTTCACCTAAATCTTCTTAGCATTATTGATATTTTTCACTTCTTTGCTGTATGTCATTTTGGTGAGTTTGATTAAAATAAACTTTCTATTTCCTCTTTAATTTAATTCCTTTCAGAAGCTTTTGAGGAAAAATATTTCCCCTAGGAGAATATTACTTCCTAGGAGAGTTATCTAAATTTTAACAGGCAGATTTAATTTCAAGATCTCTTTATTAAATATTTATTATTATCAAAATGCTGTTCCACGAGTTTTGGTAGATACAAGAAGAAGAAGAAGAAGAAGAAGAAGAAGAAGAAGAAGAAGAAGAAGAAGAAGAAGGAGGAGGAGGAGGAGGAGGAGGAGGAGGAGGAGGAGGAGGAGGAGGAGGAGGAGGAGGAGGAAGCATGGACTCTTTTTTCTCAAATGTCTTACAATTCAATGATGTGAATTTTTAACAGTTATATGATTTGGGAAGAAAGAGGTGAATAAGTAGTAATAGAATAAAATAGCATCAGAGTTACAACATATGCCTAGGCCCTAACAATAGTGCAGGCAAATATGCTCTATGGCAGTGGTCGGCAAACTCATTAGTCAACAGAGCCAAATATCAACAGAACAATGACTGAAATTTCTTTTAAGAGCCGAAAACCGACTTCTGCACATGGACACAAAGTTTCAATCGCACTGTATGTGTGCACTCACTCGTAGTATTTTGTGGAAGAGCCACACTCAAGGGGCTAAAGACCCTCATGTGGCTTGTGAGACTGTTTGCCAATGACGGCTCTATAGAATCTTCTGCCTGGTTTTGAAGGGTAGGAATCCTTCACATGTGGTTTTTGTTCTGTCTTTCTGTCTCTGTTTTCACATTGTAATGAGTCCACATATCTTTTATGCTTAGTTATTATTTTGGGTCAGTTTCTCTTGGATTACAGTTCTTTTACTTAGTTCTCTTAAATTTATAGTATCAGAGTAGATCTACTTCATGTGGTTTTTATCTTTTCTACTAAGAGGCCTATGCCTGAACTGGCTTTAGCTCATAATATATGGGATTATATGTGCTAATCTAGCAACTAAACGGTACCTTCCCCCATCTTCTCTGCCTTAGTTCCTGTAAGCAGGTGTAGTCAACAAATCAGTCACGTGTTGCCCTCACAGAGAGGAAGAGTAGAGTAGTGGTTGAATACACAGTTTTTGAACCCATACTGCTTCAGTTCAAACCCAGTTCTGCTCTGTATGAAATGAATAGTCTAGTACATCTTATTGGCCACACTGTTTTCTGTATCTAATAGTGATATTAACTCATACTCTGAAAATTAAATGAGGTTATTTCTATAAAGTGTTGGAAGAGGTATTAGACATAGATGAAGCCCTCAAAAATGTTACATTTTATTTTTATTAGAGATGAACAAGCTTTTATGTATGTGTATTCGAAAAGTTAATATTTTCTGCTGTTATGTTTGTGTTTTAGAAAAAAATATATATTTTTTTCCTATCCCCCTTTACAGAATTTCACATCTCTGTGGTCAGCGCTTGCTATGAAAGGCCATGAATAAATGGGCACATTACAGTGATGTTCTGTAGCGTGATGAGTTTTGGTTGTGGTTTAAGAAAACCATGGCAGAGAGAAGAGGAAGAATGAGGAGATTTCACAAGTATGGAGGTGGCAGAGGCCAGTATTGGACAGTGAGAATCAAGTTTAAGAGGGCCCCAAACTTAAACATGGCTGGGAAACTATGTACAGTTTAGGAGGATGCTGACAATCCTGCTTTTCAGGGCAGGCCTGTTACAAAAGGGAAGGCCACATCCATCATTGGGGTGGAGCTACCTGGCAGCTGCTGATGTGGGCCCAGCTGTCCTGGCAGAGATTCTTCCAGAGTGGGGAGCTGAAAAAGTCTGTGGCTAAGTGTGTGATGAAGAACCTTAAAAAGGGGCAACATAGTCCACTTTTTATAAACCTGTGTAACTTAGCATTGAAAGATATATCCAGAGTTGAAATTTTTGAATTGTATTTAATTGGAAAGTCTAGGTTATCATCTAGTTTAATCTCTTATACATTTTTTTTTACAACATGTTGACAACTGGTTTGTCTGCCTTAGCAGTCCTTGAGGCCTTAAGGGTCCCTCTGTTGGACAGCTCTGATGATCAGCAAAGTATTTACACACTGAGCTATAGTTATGAAGTTCTCATGGTTATAAAGTCCCTTCCTTTGGTTCCTATAGCATTTCTGTGTCTATCCTGGCAATTTAATACAGCCTGCTGTAATTGAGTGTTTGTTTGTTTCTCTCTCCCACTGGACTCTGGGCTCCTTGGGAACAAGTGATTTGGCTTTCTCTTTGCCCCTCTAGCCTTTAGCATGATGCCAGTCAGATGTAGGTGCCCAGGAAATGTTAGGATACTAGAGTCATACTGACCAAGGCTGATCCCTTTAACATCTGATAAGCCATGAAAACTTTGAGGACAACTGTGATTATAAACAAGTCTCAAATCATATTTATGTATCTATAAACAATATTACTTGTAAACATACAGATTAGCATATATTTTTAAAACTCATTTTTTCCTGTTCTTTTTTTTAATGTGTATTCCAGTTTGTACACATCTTGAAGGAGTCATAGTAGTTATAGTGTTGGTTGCAAGTGCTGGCTACCTCCTTAAATTATAATTTTAAAAAAATGTTTATTTCCAGAAATTTCCTTTTGATAACATTTCTTTAAAAATAGGTTGATAAGTATTATGTAAATATTTAGCTTTTAAAATTTTATCTTTATTGTTGAAAGTATTACATATGTCCCCCATTTTTTCCTCCATTGATCCCCTCCACTCTTTCCCCCCTTCCCCCTCAGGTTTCCACCAACTGTTGTCTGTGTCCATGGGTTATGCATAGATTAATGGATAAAAAAACTGTGGTACATTTACACCATGGAATAATATACAACTATAAAAAAAAAAGTTATCTTACCCTTTGAGACAGCATGGAGGGATCTGGAGAGTACTATGCCTAGTGAAATAAGCTAGTCAGAGAAAGACAACTATCATATGATCTCACTCATGTGAAACCTAATGAACAATATAAACTGATGAACAAAATAGATCCAGAGACATAGAAGCATGGAATAGACCAATGAATCTCAGAGGGAAAGCGAGGATGGGAAGGTGTTGGGGTAGAGATTAACCAAAGAATTTAAAACATGATTATAAAGCTTCCTGTGGCTTACCACAGGAATTTTGGGTATTCATTCCAAGTAGACTGTGAAGTATCTTTCTTCTTAGTAGTTCTTGTGCCCAACAACTGTGCCTGGCACTTTGTAAAATTGTTCCTTATACCCATTGATGCATAATTAAACATTTTCACTAAATTATTAAATTTGATTATTTTACTTAGAAAAAAAGAGATCCTGTATTACTTTCATCTTGCCTTAAATATTTAGAAAGCTCTATGATTCCTCTGAGAATTTAACAGTTAAAATCATTATGCCATTAATATTTCTGTTTGTGATTGTTTCATTCAATGCTGAGTGAACATTTCGAATGAGTTTCAGAAACAGAGTTTTGGAACCCAAGCAAGTCATTTAACAGTATAAAATTGCTTCCAGAGAGATAGCTCTAGGTCTTTCAGAGCAAGTAATTTCCCTCTCACCACTGACTAGCACTTTGGATACTGTCTTCTTACCTCCTGAAGCTAGTGATAACAGTTAGGATCTCCCGTATCTGTTGCAAACGCAGCCTTCTGCAGAGGCTTTATAGAGCACGCATTGGCATCGCAGAACATCCTGTTAATTAAGGGCTCACAGCTGTGTTTCACTTTCATTATCCTTCGTGGCCTGTGCTGTCAGGTTTTGTTCCTCTTCCTTAGCAACGGAGACTGAAATCAGAATTCTGGCTGGAGGCTTCACTCCCTGAAGGGAGTGTGAACACTACACTTTCCTGAGTGTGTTCTCTTACAGAGCACCTGTCAGTAGCAGCCCACTTGTTAAATGTGGATGTTTTACCATTCTGTCATTCACTTAGAAATAGTGTCTACCTCTTGAGCAAGTAGTGTCTTTGGAGAAAGGTGTAATAAAGCCCTTATAATTAATAAACCATTATTTTAATCATG